>OX352268.1:15028172-16379052 GCA_947086405.1 Esperia sulphurella | reverse complement strand
AAGAGTAAATTGTCTATAAAAAAAAAAATTACATGTGTAATCATAAAAAAAAAAAAATTGTTATCAGTTTAAAATCAAATAAAAACAACTAATTAGGTATATTTTTATGGAACTATTTTCACCTGTGTGGACACAAAATGTTATATGTTAACAGTAAGTAATAAACAAAATCTTGCGTTAATTAAATATCACAGAAAATCACATTATAATACCTATTCTCTAACAAATAAGTTTTGTTGAATTATATCTGACACTTTTAATTTAAATTATTATTTCTGACATCTTTACTTTTGATTATTTTTATTTTTTAATTTTAATTTGATTTTAATTAATTAATTTGATTATGTTTTCATTTTTTTTTTTTTTTTTTTTTTTATTTTTTTTTTTTTTTTTTTTTTGTAATTTTCCTGATTTGATGTTGTACTTAATTGACCTGTAACACAAGTTATGAATAAGAATATGTCTATGTCTATAATAACAGATTTGCACAATAATATTTGTAACGGAGCACCCCTAGACCGGGCTAGCGGGGGTGCTTCTCGTTGCACTAAATTTATATTCCCTTGTACGTCTGAGTACTGAGGGCTGTTTGGGATTTATAACCTACTGGGACTTAGACAAAGGAAACATCATTTTAATAGTTGAGATGGCACCGTCGTGCCTTTATTTACATTAACTTAGTTGCTACACTATACATAAGGTGATTTATTCTACTCGACTATGACGGGCCTTTATGAGGCCCGTTCGATATCCGTTCTACTCCCTCCTTCCCGGTCGGTCCTCCAAGACCGGCCGGGTCCCTATGGGTCTGAGGGTAACCTCGTACGGACTGCGCGGACCCCCCCGCACCGCCACACATACGAGGTCAGGGACGTAAGCACGACGCGGCCCTCCCCCCGCACCGCGCTATACGTCTCCTCAGCCGAAGGTACCGTACGGACTTCGCGGGGACCCCGCACCGCCACACATACGTGACCTGTTGAGCAACTCGCCTTAGAGCTCGTTTCGCTATCAGTCAGAGGACGTCGCGGTCTACCCCGCACCGCCACACTCTGCTGTCCGGCTAGTGAGCTCCCCGATGAGTGCTGACGATCTCGGTCCGGGGCTGCCTTTTATCCTCTGGCGGCGACTCGCTGCGCGCGGCGCGCAGTGGGGATAACTTGCCAGGGCCGGCTCGAGTTGTGAGGCTGGCGCTCGATGCAGCAATGGGCCGGCTCGGTGGGTCGTTACATATTGAACAATTAAACCTATTATTAATTACGACAGTGATACTACTAATAAATTACAATTGTGAAAAAAAAAAAAAAAAAAAAAATTCCAGAAATCCCCTTCAGGGATTTTTCGCAGGGGATTATTGGAATAAGCCGATAAATTACCATGTTCATTCTAATTTTTACTTTATCGCTATAATAATAAGGTGCTAGGGATGGTCACAATTCGGAATTTGACTGCACTACTAGTAGTAATCGCTACCAAACATAACATATTTCGCAACTGTGAAAAACAAAAAAAAAAAAAAAAAAAAAAAAAAAAAAAACAAATGGAACGAGAAAGAACAGCTGACCTCAGGTCAGTGACCTGTTTGATATCTACCTCGGCTTGATTTACCAGAGCACTGTGCAATTGCGATTGTATTCCAATTTTAGTTACCTAGAAGATAAGAAAAACAAGTTTACAGGTCATAGTAAAGCAACGATCTCTATGTAGGTACTACTAGATGGAGCGTTCCAAACAATCGCTCTGTTCCACGCAAGTAGCCACAACTTTTTCACATTCACAATGAAACTTGTGCAGTTACTACGCAGACATTTAATTATTACTAAATATTGACGACTACTTAATAATGTGTTCGGCTAGTGAATCAGTTGTAGGCGACACCATTTATAATGGGGGCGGCTACTTACGAAATAGTGGTATATTTTTATCCTTATGTAAGTAGGAGGGCTACTTATTATTATTATTATTTTTTCCTCAGAGTACAAACACCGTCGGGCCCTGGACCTTACTGGCAAGAAGAGTCGAGTACTAGATTCAGGCCCGCGTCCACCAGTGCTTACCTGACGTACTACAGGGCGGGACTGGGGTATTGTAATTGGAAATAAATAGATCATAGATAATACTATCTCATCAATCTACCGTACCGGCTGGCTGAGGGAACTAAAAGCCCAAACTCCCACAATTGCAATGCGTTATTGATAGTGTAAGAACTATAAAATTAGATATATTAAATAAATTAAATATGTCAGACATTCACACCAATTATCCAGTCCCAAACTAGGTAGAGCCTGTGGTATGGTTACTAGATAACGGATAGACATACTTAAATAAATATATAATCATCCAAGATTTCGGTACAATGTTTGTACGTCATATTCATCATACGAACATTTGCCCCTAGCGGGATTCGAACCCGCAACCTCCGGCGTGGCAGCATATTGCTTTTAAGTGTTGTGTATTTGTGCAAAACAATCTTTGGCGATGAACTCTAGGCGAAGTCGACATTGTTTTGTTGGCATGTACCGAGTGTACTCGCAGTCGCGGGTGCAAGGCAGGTGCTGCCGCGTCCTGTCGCATGCCCTGCTCGCTGGCTGGCGGGGGGGCCGCGCGGCGCAGGCGCGAGGGGCGGGGCGGCGGGGCGGCGGGGCGGCGGGGGGCGCGGCGCCGGAGCCAGTGTCGGCGGTGCGGTGGTGCAGTGTGGCGCGGCGTTACGTCACACGCGCCGTCTCGCGTCCCGTCCCGTCCCGTCACGTCACGCACTCGCGGCCCGACGCCGGCCGGCCCCGGTGCAGTGAGGTGCGGTATACAGTGCGGTGCAGTGTGCGGGGTACAGTGCGGCGAGGATGCGCCCCCTGTGGTGAGCCCGAGGCCTCGAGCGCGCGCTGGCGGGCCGCGCGGGCATGTTCCCCCGGTTGCTCTGAGCGCGGCGACTACCAGGAACACATAATTCATCGTCGACGTTACAGAATGTAAGTTTCTGAGAGTAGTACTGGAGTTGGAGGTACTTGTGCAGTTAATGTACAATGTTGATATTGATCTGTCTCCCGGTCAGGGTCCCCGACCGCACCCCATGACCGGGTGAGTCAGGTCGAATGAAAAGATTTAAATCAGGTAGGGACGGTTTCTGATTCATTTTATCATTAGTACTAAGAAAAAAGTTAGGTACCTAGAAACTTAGAGGTTAGGTACTTAGAAAAAGTTGAAGTCGGAATATTACATGGCTATGAGTATCACATCCACTGTAACTATGCACATAACCCGACCTCACCTGTCGAGGTAGCAACGACAAGTAACGACATTTGCACGTCGCGACTTTATTGCATACTTTTTAAACAAATTGCTATTCGTTTTTATTCAGGCGCTAAAAATATAAGTGAAGAGAAAATCATTCCCATGTCGAATGAGAGACGTGCAGCAACTACTGGTCCGGGTCTTGTACATAGTTTGCTGGCCCCGTACGGGTCGCGACCCGTATTATTCTCAAAGGTCATTTCTAATATTTAACCCGCTCCACGCCGGGCCGGCGCAGGCCGGGCGCAGGTCGCTAGCGATGCGATATCACAAAAAATCAGATATATGTTTAATTGCACATTTTTTCTATAATTTGTCAAAAGGGACTCGTTTTAATTTGCTCTATCTATCCCCGTAACCCGTTATACAAATTGTGATATCGATTATGGAAACATGATACAAATGAATTAAGAAGGAGAATAATGTGCATGACGGGAGAGGGGGAGAGGGGGAGGATCGTGTTGACGTTTGTTTGACCCAATTATAGGTCCGATGGCACAAATTGTAAAATACAATAACGGGGCATGCATACACCACATGACGCGTTTGTTAAACCTATCGTAGGTGTGAGGTATGAAATAAAAACTAGGACCCGTTTTTAATCCTATTCAAAATTAAATGAGTAATATTAATTATGACCCATAGGCATAATTAAGGGTATTCCATATGCTACGTGGCCCGTTTTTTAAAACTACCTTATATATGGGGTAACAAATTAAAGTTTAAAATAAACCCTTCAAATCGTCATATAATTCTTCTACGTCCATATACAGGTTGGACTAGTATTGGGTAATTCTATGCTATAACTGATAGAGAGACATTTTCAAAGGAACCATGGCTTCACTTCGTAAAAACAATAAACAAATTTTTTACATGACATACATTCTTTTGAATTATTATTTTTATTTCAAAAACGCTTTCACATCGCATTGCGGACCAAACCAGTGCACGTCTCAGTGAACACGTCTCAACTTGCTAGGGTTACCAACAAAAAAAAAATAAAAAAAAAAAACTAATTACGAAGTGCACTTCCATGCAGTGGCAAAATATAGCAGCCAGCGCTCTTTAAACTGTTTCTGACGACATACGAATCATGCTGGGCTTCCCTCGTGCCTCTAGCTGTGTCAGTTTACGACCACTTCTAGCTAACTTAAAGTATTTCAGGTTTAATGATAAACTTGGTGGCAACACCGCTGACTGACACATCAAAACGTCGTTCACTTTCGTGCTCGAAAACGTGGCAAGAGGATTGTACTCCGCAAGAGAGCAACGCTCTCGTGTCAGGCTCATACACTGTCTGTGACAACGAGTTTGTGAAATAACCACGATATTTCTTATTACACTAAGAAAAAAAAAAAAAAAAATGTAGCCCTCCTACCTACATAAGGATAAAAATATACCACTATTACGTAAGTAGCCGCCCCCATTATAAATTATAAATTAGCCGGCCACATTACTAAGTAACCACAATACTTAAAAAAAAAAAAAAAAAAAAAAAGTGGCCGGCCTCTGAATCAGTTGTAGGCGACACCATTTATAATTGGGGCGGCTACTTACGTAACAGTGGTATATTTTTATCCTTATGTAAGTAGGAGGGCTACTTATTTTTTCTCAGAGTGTGATGTCAGCAATCCCCAAAGAATCATGTTTCGATAGTGCAGGGCGCGAATAATAAGGGAATGTCAGTAAAAGTCCTGGCCTCAAGAGGTGTGATCCGGGATGCATCCTCGGACCAACCATATGACTAATATAACCTGTCATAAACTTCTTTCACTGGCATACATGCTTCCGTCGTAGGGGCAACTGCCCTATCTCCAGTCCTATTTCGCCCTGCCCCAACGCTCCAGTCGTTCTGGTCTGATGTTGCACCCTAAGAAGAGTATATGATGTAGGGAAATAGATTTAAATAGAACCAAGCCTACATAGGTAAGTTGTAAAAATACTTACATACGTTTAATTTTGTAGCAGGATGAAACTTTACACTATCGAGTGAAACCAGGTCGAATAATTTATAGCGATTTAAGGAAAGGAAAAACTGATTGGACTTTAACATTACATATAAAATAATTAGGGTGTACATTAAAAAATTTAAGTGGTCCTTTAAAACTCGCTGAGCATATACAGTCTAAAAAAGCTACTGAATCTACTGCCAAAAATAGGTCGGCTTATGGCGCCTGGTTAGAATTTGGAAAAAATAAGATGTAAAAAGGGTTTGCGAGGAGATTCTGAGCACACACAAAGGGTTATAAGATACAGATAGGTACCAAACAAAAAAGGAATTCCTTTGCAAGTAAAAAAAAAAATAAAGCTTACAGCCTAAAAGTATGGCCAGCATTCTTCGGCGCCAGGACATCGGCGTCAAATCCTCCGTCAATCAAAATGGTGAAAATAAATCCAGCAAATCCGCTCCTGGCGGTGCGCCTTAGATGGTTAGTTTTTGATATCGGAATGCCCCTTCTTTTCTTGCTCCTGCCTACGCTGATCTATATACGATATATAGGGGGCTAGGCAACTTAAAATTTAAAAAATCACAACAAAAATGGGACGCTTTCCTGGAAGAGATTTCCCTAACAGTAGGGAAACTGACAGCAGTAATAATATGCACAAATATCCAAAATTTTGTTCGTCATAGAAAATAATTCTCCCTTCGCTCCCTTCCTTCTCAAAGGTCAAAAGTCAATAGCCTGGGATGTCATACAAGTGACTCTAATTAAAAAAAAAAATAATAATAAAAAAAAAAAAAAATTATACAATTTTGAATAAAAGGCCGCGCGTAGCCTATAAGGACCACGCATATTGTCTGCCAAAAAGTTCTGCAGTGTAAAAAAAAAAAAAAAATGACGCCGCAATAGGTACTGAGTGGGATACTCTGTGGGACCCGTCATCAAGTTCAGTCCAGATTAGACCGCCAAAAGCTTACACCAACTATTAAAATAGGCAACTCGGATGTTATACGACTGGATTGCGAATTTACGACATATACAGAGTGGATCAGAAAAGTGCTACCAGCTGATTATTGCTTAACTAATAAAGATATCCGAGAAATACAAACTGACATACCTAGCTACTAGGTGTCCTGATGCTAAAAAGGATGTACCTAATAATAAAAAATAAAAAAAATTAATTGAGTTCATGAAAAAAGTACCGGAACACAAGTGTTGTTTTTCTCCATAAGTGATAAAAAAAAAACAAAATTACGCCAATCAAAAGCCCTATTTACCATCTACATAAAAGATCATGTACTTCAAAGACGCAATTCTAGTAGTTATCGACATATAGTACCATATTAAAGTCGTAAAGAAAGTAAGAAAGAAAGAAAGAAAAAAAAAGAAAGAAAAAAAAAAAAAAAACATAATTGGCACACACAAAAAAAAAAAACCCAACAAAGCAAGAAAAAGAAAAAAAAACAATAAAAATTATAAGAACTAGAGAAAACAATTTAAAAATTTTAACATAGTTAAAATAGTATGCGTGTGCCGTGGCAGCAAAAGGGCAAACGACTCAGCATATGCCTAGACCAAGTAAGGTGCTAGGCGCTGATTTTCAGTATTTCAGTATAGTTTCGTATTATTCTTCGCAAATACATAGATGTTACAAGATGAAGTGGCTGCTTTTAAAATCAATTTATAGTACTAGGGGCATTTTTTCTGTGCTGTATATTATTATTATGGACGAACATATTCGAGCAACATATTCAACAAGAATTCGGAAGGTTCTTTAGAATGCCAAAAGCTCACACTAACGTCTCGGTTTTGTCTCATTATTAGGTATTATTTGTTTATTCCTTTATCAAACTATAAAATGTCAAAAGAATATTTCTGAAAATATTTACGATCTAAATAATTTATCCCAAAATATTACATAATATTTACTATTGTTATTTTATCTTCTTAGAGGGTTAGGAAGACACTTCGACCCTTCAGGATCGTGTGTCCATCCAAACCCCTGTCCACCAACGGTACCCCAAGCCTATTTGCTGGACTTCACATACGCATTAAAATCTTTTCTTTGGCATATGCAAACTTCCTTGCGATGTATTCCTTCACCGATAAGCCCGTGGTATTAATATATAAACCGTACTTAAGTTACGAAAAACTCATTGGTACGGGCGGGGTTTGAACCCACGACTTCATGAACGTGAGGCGGGGGCACAACCAACAGGCTACCACGGCTCTTACTGTTACAGATACTGTGTTGTAGTTGATGCTTGGTTAAATCAGTGAAATTGATAGAAAATGCTATCGTACACCTGGAAGGGACCATATAACCCGCAACTACTCGATAAGAAAGTTGTCAACAGGATAATGCGTGGAAGCTGAAATAATCTTGTTTTACACACACTTTATATAAAATGAAAGCTGCTCCGTAATTGTATAACAAACAAAATAAATAAGTGAGGAAAATGTATCACCGACACCATTCAATAGCTTGCGGTTTTCTTATAAATTTTCCTGTTTACTGCGGGCTCGCGGCCGCGCCCAGGGTTGCTTCACAATTTATAATCGTTTACCTGAAGATGTGAAAAATACAGCTTCCATCAGCGTATTTAGAAATAATTTTAAAAATAAACTTTTTCTAAGGTCTACTACTGAGTTGACGAGTTCCTGACCTGAGTGACATTACTTGATTTGGTTTTATGTATACAAATTTATGACAATATTTATTGCCTATTTCTAACCTATGTGTCATTAACTATTGAATTTTTTTACTAGTAATTTCTTTACCAATAAATATGAATGATACTTAACGATTTTTTCCTGTCTGTTCGCAGGGTATTACTCTTGGTAGAATAGAGTAGGTTGTTTAATGGTATATGAGATTACCCAGTTCTACTTTCAAATGTACTAAGTGGCTATTTAGAAGGCAATCTCTGAACGCAGGAAAACATACTCGCGTATACTGCTTATTATTTATGTAGAAACCATGTCTCGTATCTCCACCTTGCCCAATAAAAAGTATGTAATTTTATATGTAAAATGGTGTGAGAAGTTTTCCGACTGTTGTTTCTTAAAGAAATAAAAAATAAAATAAGATTAGGTACTCTAGAAATCTCTCCTTTGGAAATATCCCAAGTGGCATTCGGGGTTCTACATAAGATGTATAGTGGTTCACATGTACTCCACAAGCTGTGTAAGTCAGCTGTATAAGAGCTGTATAGCTTGCTATACAGCTCATAACCAGTTTGGGCACAAATTAGACAGCCTTAAGTTCACTATGGCTGTACATTAGCGTTATATTAGCAGTTTAAGTAGCAACATCGGGCTTAAAGGCTGACTTACGGCGCTATATGGGACACATGTGAACCATACAACGTCCATGAGCGTAATAAAGAGTAACAAGTGGCTAAATACACAGCCTTCACAGTTATAAAATCCCACAAAAGTACTCCAGTGCTACCTAAAGTTCACGTGTGTCCTAAATTATTTCTTTTAGTTATTAATTTTCCTCATTTAGTTTGGTTTTGTGTGTACGCCCGGCCATCAGAAACATTAACTCCGGCGGATATCAATTGGATAAAAATTTATGATAACACGCGGTAAGTATACCTGTTTTAAATACTTAATAATGTTAAATGCCATGGGAATGCAACTTTATCGTGAAATGTATACATATTTACAGCTAAAATATTCACGCGCCTCTGTAAAAACGCGATATTCATTTTAAAATATTTAAAACTGGTTGAGAGGAAATCTACAATTTTCAGTTTTTGATATTATATTGGCATTATAATTATACTACGGTAATTAATTAAAACATGAAACCAAAACTCAATCGCTCTATCTGCGTATTTTGTGATAAATCTGCATGATAATTTTGGAGATTTATATGGTAAATATTTTAGGTTACGTGAACAAAATGGTGGAAATGAAATACGGCTAGAGCGTATATAGGTTCACATGTGTTCTGTTAGAATGCTGTTGGCTATATGAAGTCCCACATTTGTACCACTACAGAACCAATGTCTATAAATGTATTCTAATGTGAACTTATGTACAGCTTTAAGATGTATTTCAGGTCAATTGTGATCATCGTTTTATTCTTTCATATACTGAAATTTTAGAGATCCGCAATAATAATTATTGTCCGTTAAATCGCCTAGCCCAGGTACTAAGTCAAGTATGAATACCTAAAGTACAAATTTTGTAACAAACTAACAAAAAAACACTTTTTGTTTTCGTGTGAGCCACACAGTTTGGTGTCAGAGTATTTACACTTACAAAGACACTACGCTGTTCAAGGAGGTATTTAAAAGAATGTAAACAAACTAGATAAAGAGGGACGAATTTGCGAATATTCTTTTGCAATTTTTCTTCTTATTCCACCGGTTCTCGCTCTTATTTTCCAAGATTTTTTATTCATTTTCACAAATTTTTGCACGCGACGTAATAAACACAATACACGTCAGCTTGTGGGATAAGTGTAATAGAATATCACATTCACATTCATGTTCAGCTTACAGCAAATAAGAGTAGTACTTGTGGACAAATAAACTGCTATTGAAGTTAATTGACAACACATGTAGTCCTTTTAACAGCCTACAGTGCACATGTGAACCATTTAAACACTTCTATACAGATAGTAAAAAAGGTTATTTTAATGACCACAAACAACTCCTACTACAGCTACTAGCTGTATAACAGTCTAAAACAAGTAAACATAACAGCCTTTGGCTGTATAAATGACCACGTGTGTTCTATTAATATGCTAGAATAGAATAGAATAGAATAGAATATTTATTTATTGGCTGCAACAAAACACATACAGTGCAACATTACACATAAACAAAAATAATATACAACTAAAAGTCGGGTGCACACGCCGGGATCACGTCACACGGCTTGTCGGACGATAATTAATATTACATTCGCTTGCACGAGGAGCAGACACAACGCGAGGAACTTACCCGACAAACCGGGGGTAGAACCAACGCGTGCGACCGACCTGTAGGGGAGAGGGCAACAGCACAGTGTGGCAACACCGTAGAAGACACAGTATGTGTGCTGCAGCAGCAAACAGGCCCCAGCTCAGCATATTGCTTTGCCTGTGAGGGCAGAGCACTGATTTTCAGCTGAGACCTAAGAGTGTCGGATAACTGAACATCACAACAGGGATGTGTACTTATAATAAACAGTTTAAATAAGAAACAAAAATACAATATTATAATATATGCATATAACTAACATACAAAATATGATGTAAGGAAAAGAAAAATAAATACTAATTAAATAAGTGTCATGTGATGAATATGATAGATGAGTATTAGGCAAAAAATAATATAAGTAACTAGCCTGAAATAAGTGTAGTGTGTGCAGTGATGAAGTTGGTATTATGGCAAACCGGTTACTTGCTGCTCCAACAAGAAACATTTATATTTCTTCTTCAAAATGTATTTAGAAGAGTTTGGACAACGGAGTGGTGGAGGGAGGTTATTCCAACACTTGGTTGCCAAATACCGAAAACTGCCCTCAAAGGCCACAGTTCTGTGCAGATCTGTCACCAATAGATACGACGACGCTCTGGTATTATATCTATTGTACGATGAGGACCATCGAAGCTTGGAATATAGATACTCGGGTTTCTCAAATTTAATTACATCGTGCACAAGACACGCGAGATGTAGCTTCCTGCGGGATGCCATATTTAAAATTGACGCCTTGTTTAAGTAAGGTGTGATATGGCTCCGAGGGGGAATACTAAAGCAGAAGCGACAACAAGCGTTTTGTACGCGTTGTATGACGCGTTGAGTCTTAGACAGTAGCCGCGGCCCGTAAACTAGGTCTCCATAATTTAATTTTGACAGTACGAGTGATTCGCAGAGCTTGATGCGGGTCGCCTCGCTCAACAGACTACGAATGCCATAGAGGACCCGTAGTCGATAGAAGCAACTTCGCACCAGGTCTAGGACGTGACTTTCAAAACGTAGCCTGCTATCAAACACAATGCCTAAATTCCTCGCCTCCCTGACGCTGTCCATTCTTTGTCCTAAGATGCTGACATGTGGATTACTAAGAGATATATTACTAATCTGTTTATCTGATCCAAGTACCATGAATTTGGATTTAGTGGGATTAAGCACCAATGCATTTCTTTCTGACCAGAGAGCAATTCGATCAAGATCATCGTTGAGCTGTGGTAGAGTGGTTGCTATTTCAACAGGCTTGAATGAGATATATAATTGAACGTCATCAGCGTAAAGATGGAATCTGCAGTGTTTAATCTGCTGTGATAGGTCAGCACTGTATATTATAAACAGAAGTGGACCGAGAATAGAACCTTGAGGGACTCCCCTATCGACAGATTGAGTATTGGAGATTTCACTGGTTCCATCCTCATTACGGACCTTAACCAGTTGTGAGCGATCAGTAAGGTAACTATTGAACCAAGCCACAGAAGCGAAATCCAAGCCATAGTATGACAGCTTCGAAAGAAGTAGGGATACATTCAAAGAATCAAACGCGCGGGAAAAATCAAGCAATGACAGTATAGAGCCCTTGCCAGCATCCTGTGCTACGAGTATATTATCCACCACATCTAGAAGCGCGGTGGTTGTACTCCTGCCCTTACGAAAACCGGACTGGGCATCAGGTAGAATATTATTAGCTGTATAACATCGTACAAGTAGACCGTTAAACAGCGATTGCCGTATCTTTACCCTCCTATAATGCTCTTAGTCAGACGGCTGACTAAAGGACAGTTGTTAGAGTATTATAACACCAACAACCGTATAAAAGTATAACTCTACACTCCTATAAGTCCCTTAGACAGGTATAGGTGGTGTTAATCGCAATAATGCAGCTTATACATCACGAGTGAACTGCTTTAAGTTCACATGGGAACTAAATGTGTACTCTTAAATGGAGTAAAATGCTACTTGGGATATGATTTCCAAAAGCCAGTTAGGTTAGTCACACGCAGTAAAATCATATAACAAACTCAAAGGGCACAAAATGATTGCGTAAATTCAAAAAATAATCTGAGGCAACATCCTTAAAACACCAAACAACAAACATTTGTCGTTATTGTCCCGTTCACTTTTGTAATCTTTACCAGATTACCAAAGACAACATATTTCGGTGTACGGGACAATAACGACAAATCCTACGGCTATAACACAATCTTTTGATGAAAGTTTACATAGAATAAAATCTTACTTACTTACTTACTTACTTACTTACTTACTTAGATTTATGTCTATTAGATACCATACAAGCACCGACTAAATCAGATGTGATCGTTAACAATACTTTCAAATAGTTTATTATTATAAATTACCAGATTCATAGATTATTGCAGTCATCCTTAAAATAATATGATTACATCAATTGAGTACGATTAAAATATAAAAATTAACAGGACAATACATACTGGAGCTCCCACACTAGACCATGCAGTCTGAGATAACAGGTTACATTACAAACTGTAGGATAGAATCAATATTGTTAGACTTGCTCCTATAATAAGTCGATTTCTCTTCTTCTGAGCCCTGCAGACCCAAGTTACACTGCTACGCAATATTAAAGGAATTGATAATATTAATAGTGCAGGATACGATGAAGACTGTATGTAAGGTAAACAAATTCGTTTTTGACTTTATTTCACACATATTATGCCATACTATATTATATAGAATTAAAAAAAGGGCTTAAAAAGAGGGCGCTGCGGTGTCTCTGTCAACATCGTACTCGACATAAAAAGTGTTTTAAAAATATTTAAAGTTGATAACCTCAGATAAAAACAAGTGCTAAAGTAAAAGTTAAAAGACCAAATCAGGTAAACATTAAAATCCAACCATTAAAAGACAGTGAAATACTAATAATTTCAAAATATTGATGTGTACATACCAAGTAGACAGTCCAAAACCCACAGTTTATATTTCATAAAATATCACTTCTTATTACACAATTAACTAAGTGCAGTGTGTATATCGAGTAAAATTCAGAAAATTAACTAACTAACTACAATAACTGGACATAGTTATCTCGGCAGTGACATTCAGATCAAATAATAAAAGAAATACCTTCAATTATACTACAATAATTTTAAAATATTAAATACAGCGCCATCTATTGAGCAGTAGCTAAACTGCGACTAAAGACCGCTAAACACATTTAGCAAATACTACTCACCGACAGAGGTCACTTAAAATACATAATGGAGGAGCTTTCGAAAATATTAAAAAACATTCAAGAAAAAATGGATGACCAAAAAAGAGAACTACAGAACTATATGAAAGACACCATAACAAAATCCATTAACGACAATATTAACGAAAAATTCCAAGCTATGGAAATTCGTCAAAAGCAATTAGAGAAAAAAATTGAGGAACAAGACCAACGAACAAAAAACATAGAAAGATATAATAGAAGGAAAAATCTGATACTATTCGGCGTCGAACAAAATGAACATAGCTACCATGATTTGGAAAAACTGGTTCTTGAAATATTAAACAAAAACTCAAAAAATTTGTTTATAACAAATGATCTAGAATCAGTTAGACGGCTAGGTAAAAGAACCGGAAAACTAAGGCCTATACTCATAACTTTCCTAACTATGGGCAAAAAAATACAGTTGATGAAGAGCAAGAAAGCCTTTGAAAATACTCCATTTTACTTCAAAGAAGACTTTCCACTAGAGGTTTTGGAAAAAAGAAAACAATTACGGGTACAACTAGAGGAAGAGAAAAATAAAGGCAACAAAGCTATATTGAAATACGATAAATTAATTATTATTAAAGACGATAAAACACATATGAAACGTGCAAACACAAACAAAAGAAATTTCTCCGTTTCCCCTGAAAGCAAAGAAACTAACACAGAAATGATAAAAAATACCATCCATATAAATAAAAAAACAAAGACCAATACCAGCAGCTCTATCATAGAAAAGGATGGCGAAAAAGTCTCTACCTATTGTAACGTGAATCTCTTTTAATTTACGTTAATCGCGATTTCAACACAATCGATTCTCGATTCACTTTTAATCGATAATCGGTATCAACCGTAGAAGCGGCAACCCCTACGCGGCGACGCGAAACGTCACTGACTTCACTCGGTCATTTCAAATCTCGAGAGAAAAAACGAACAGCTGTTTCGTACTGTCAGATTTTAATTTATTCCTTGGTGCCCTAAAACCACCTAAAAAGCCTTAATTACTCAATAAATAGTGTTCCCTATATTAAACACTAAATTCAGTTAATTTAGACCCCCGCTGTTGGGTAAGTGTGAACTGATATTTACCTATTTGTTAATTTGGCCTTGTAAAACTCTTTTCATAAATTCTGTTCTGATCTGTGTATGTTTTCCACTTGTTTTCTTTGGTTCTTTATGTCATGTTCTATTTTCACCTTCCTACCACTGTGCTATTCCGTTTCTAATCTCCATGTATCGCCACAATCAAACCACCCATCATGGCCCAGCTTACTTGCAATGGTGTGGAAAGGTGGATGCATGGAGACTCACTGGAAGAGGATCTAATCCCGCTAAATCTTCCAGGGTTCTAAGTTAACGTCTAAGTTAACGTCGAAGTTAACGTTGAAGCTCTCTTCACATCGTTGACCTACACTCTCCGCTACACCGTTTGGCCTTGGACCCCTTGGACGAGCTGCGGACACTCATTGCAGAGCCAGCACCTAGCCCTCATCGGAGACTCCTGCAGTCGCCGTCCACACTACAGCAGGGACAGCCAGGCCAGTAGCGGAACACCTCTGAAGCTCGACCAAACCTAGAAACTGCCATCAGGGCGGTCGATCACGACCCATCTAAATCTTTAATAAAACTATCTTATTCTTTGTTCATGTCTTGGGTTTTATTAGCTACACAGCTCAAGCGTGACAGTGGCGCCTACAACGTGGTTTTGATGGTCAGTTTTTGAGTTTTGTTGAGCTTTTTGAGTAGTTTGCATTGTGCGCATACACATTGTAAAGTTTTGTTTTTTTACTTTTATTTTTGCTTTCTTTATTTGTGTGCTTGATAACCAAGTTTTAGAGTGTAAATTGTTTTGTAACTGTTGTAAAAATTTTTTTGTTTTAAATTGAAATTACCTTCAAATGTAAAAAAAGTGAACACTAGTGACGTTCCTACCCTTTCGATAATTTATAATCGATTCTTTATAACGATTGTTAATCGATATATTTTTATGTTTTGTAATCGATTCTCTTTAAATTAATCGAATCTATTATTGTAAACATTCTACATTTTGGTTATCGGTTATTTTTATTTTGCATATTTAATTTTTAGTTGCAATTTTTATTTTTGTTTTGGCTTTGCTTTATTTCATTCATTTTCATTCTTATTTATATTTTCATTTAAAAAAAAAAAACAACTCTGTTATCACTACATTGTTACAGAGCGGAGTAGTAATAGTGCTTTATTTATTTGTATCGTTCACATTTGCCCAAACGAGTTTGATATCTGATATTTTTGTTTATTCCTTGCTTTTGTCGACATGGGCGATATTAAGTTTCTGTCTTTGCAAAAAGCAGAGTTGGCGTATGAAGTTGCAATCCGTGGGGAAACTCCCGCATCTACGGTTGAACAATTGCGAAAACAGATTGTGAAAATAGCTGCGTTACATCCTTCGGAGGATATTCTTGTCTCACCATTCGGTCCTGTTACTGATCTGGAAGCAGTTAAGGAAACATTGCTGAAACTTGACGATTTAGTAGCACAATTAAGTTTAAGTTTTGATAGGAATATTTTATTGAGAGCTCAAAATTTAACACTGCATTTAAAATACAGAATTAGCAGAATTGATTGCTCTACTTGCGCGGAAGGACTTCAGATATTGTCGGATTGTGTAAATCGATTCGAATCGCTTAAATACAAACTTAAAAATATAAAACCGCCTGGTGACGCACTAGACAAAGATGATGACACAGATGCTGCTGGGACTATGACCCCTAATGTTATGGCATGTACAACGTCAAGTTGTGATAAAGGACTGTCTGATTTGTCAAAACTAAAATTCAACGGCAAAACGTGTGCACGTGCTTTTATTCAACGCGTAAACGAATTTTCAACAGCAAGAAGCATACCTTCTCATAAACTACTTACTTTTGCTACTGAAATTTTTACCGATGAGGCACTACATTGGTTTAGAAGCATTAAACATACCGCATCCTCTTGGAGTGATGTCTGCGAGAAACTTAAAGACGATTTTGGTCACGCTGATTATGACTATCGTCTTCTTGAAGAGATAAGAGCACGCACACAAGGTGAACGCGAAAACATTACTATTTACCTTTCTATTATGTCAGGCATGTTCTCACAGCTGGATAGGAAAATATCGGAGGAGGAGAAACTAGAAATTATTATGCATAATATTCGTCCTTGCTATGCCAACGTACTAACTTCTTCGTCTGGTATTAATAACATTGAAACATTGCGTTCATTATGTAAAAATTTTGAAAACATACAAGCCCGTATGTCTCAATTTCGAGAGCCGCCAAGAGTTTCTACTGAAACACTAGCCCCTGAGTTTGCGTATCAGTCTACGAGTACTAATAAAAACTTTAAAGATCTTCCGAGTAATAACCAAAAGTTTCATTACTCTGCTAACTACACTAAGTTCAATAAAGGGCATGGTAACTATACACAGTACAATACCCCAAACAACACAAACGCACAGACGAAACAACATTACTCGTACAATTACAATCGTAGTCAGGGTAATACTAATACTAACTACTCAAATTACAACAACGCAAATACTAATGCGAAACCTGTGAACACCATCACAAAGAATAACAAGTTCTGCCCACGTTGTCGAGTGGACAGTCATTGTCTTAGGAACTGTACAGCTGAACGAAAGATAGTTTGCTTTCGTTGCGGTCGTCCTGACGTTCGTTCAAATGACTGCCCTGATTGTCAAAAGAATACTCCAAATAATTCAAAAAACTAGAAAACCAGGATTGTAGTACATCTAATATTAACCATTTTGATGCTTCTGAATGGCAAAAATGGTTACAATTTATTAAAAACTTCTCTACAATTTACAAAGTTACTTCAATCCTGCTAGATAAACCTGAAAATGATAATAGACCTTATATTAAAATGAAAATTAATGATTTAAATGCTTGCGGTTTATTAGATTCTGGTGCTGCGGTATCGATTCTTGGCAATAATTCCCATCAGGAATTATTAAACGTAGGTCTAACCATTAACAATGGCGATGAAATTAGTGTTATTGCTGCTGGTGGTCAAAATTTAAAAAGCATAGGTTACATGAATCTACCGATACACTTTGAAAACGCTTTTAACATTATCAAGTGCTATATAGTTCCACAAATTGAAACTCCCTTACTACTAGGAGTAGATTTCTGGAGGAAATTTGAGTTGTGCCCCAAGTATATTGGCTCTATTGACATAACTCAAAACAGATTAGCTTCGTTAGCGATTTTAACTACGGATTTCGACAAGCATATTACCTCTATGGATAATCTAGTAGATTCACAGCGCCATATTGCAAACAATTTAATTGAACAATTCAACGAAATCTCTACAGAACGTAAGGGTCTAGGCAGAACTCATCTGATTACTCATCACATTGATACAGGTGATTCCCCTCCGTTAAAACAGAGATACTACCGTATGTCTCCCGAAAAACAGAAAATTTTGAAAGAGCAGGTTGATGAAATGCTAGGTCTAGATGTTGTGGAGCCTTGCGAGAGTGCATGGTCATCACCAGTACTAATAGTATCCAAAAAGAATGGTCAACCTAGATTCTGTTTAGATAGTAGGAAGTTAAATTCTGTTACCAAACGCGATGCGTATAATCTTCCATATATATCAGAGATACTGGACAATCTTCGCGATGCCAAATTTCTTTCTAGTATTGATCTGTCCAAAGCATTTTGGCAGATACCTATTGCTGAAGAAGATAGGAATAAAACCGCATTTTACGTCCCAGGTCGCGGCACTTTACGTTTTAAGACCACAGCCTTTGGTCTGACAAACGCACCTGCGACTCAGCAACGTCTAGTTGACATGATGTTCGGCCACGAATTTGAGTTAAGAGTATTTGCGTACTTAGATGATATTGTGCTTGTAAGCAACACTTTCGAGGAGCACGTCTCACTATTGTTACGAGTGCTTGATAAATTGAAACAGGCAAATCTCACTATCAACATCGATAAGTGCCAATTTTTTAGGAGTCAGTTAAAGTATTTAGGATACGTCGTAGATGCTCAAGGTTTACGCACTGACCCAGAAAAAGTACAAGCTATTGTAAATTACCCAACCCCAACTTGTAAAAAGGACGTTAAACGTTTCTTAGGAACTGCTACTTGGTATCGCCGTTTTGTTCCTAACTTTAGCACGTTAGCGGGCCCTCTAAACAAGTTGACTACTAACAAAAAGACATCTCCACCCTTCTCTTGGAGCACTGAAGCAGATGCCGCCTTCAATAATCTCAAAAAATGTTTAGTTTCTGCCCCAGTCCTGGCCTGCCCAGATTATAGCCAACCTTTTGAGGTCCATGCCGATGCAAGTAATTACGGCACTGGCGCAATGTTGACGCAATTAATTGACGGAAAAGAGAGGCCCGTAGCTTATATGAGCAAGTCTTTAACTGGTGCAGAGAAAAACTATAGCATAACAGAGAGGGAAACACTCGCTGTTCTCATTGCGTTGGAGCATTGGCGTTGCTACCTGGAGAATGGACAAACCTTCACCGTCTACACGGACCATTCCGCTCTTCAATGGTTTTTATCCCTTAGCAATCCAACCGGTAGACTAGCTAGGTGGGGGGTACGTCTATCTTCATTTAATTTTGTCATCAAGCATCGTCGTGGAGTAGATAACGTTATACCCGACGCTCTATCTCGTGCGGTCCCCGTATCAGCAATTTCCACATCTAACTCAATTACAACTACAACCGATTCTTGGTACAAAACAATATACAACACTTGTTTAAACAATCCCAGTAGTCTCGAAAATTTTAAAATTAATAACAATTCCCTTTACCGTCTTTCAAAAAACAAGTCTCCTCTTACTGCTGAGTTTGCATGGAAAGAGGTAGTTCCTAGCGAACTACGTGAGAAAGTGATTTCTGAAAACCACGATGAACCTACTGCAGGTCATTTGGGAATTCACAAAACTTACCTTCGCTTGGCTCTACGCTACTTCTGGCCGGGTATGCACTCAGACGTTGTAAAATTTGTTTCAAATTGCCCAACTTGTCTTTCCATCAAATCACCTAACCATGCTACCCTGGGTGAAATGGGAAGACCAAAACAATGTTCCCGTCCATTTCAGATGATTTCAATTGACTTCATTGGTCCACTTCCCACTAGTCGAAAACAGAACTGTTACTTACTTGTAGTAGTCTGTTGTTTTTCTAAATATTGCGTTATGTTTCCACTGCGCAGAGCAACAGCTGATGCAGTGGTGAAACATTTAGAGGACTCTGTGTTCCTTGTTCATGGTGTTCCACAAACAATTTTCTTAGATAATGGCAGCCAGTTTATTTCCAAAAATTTAGAAAATTTCTTTAAAAAGTATAAAATACCAAATGTATTCTTCACACCAAAGTACACTCCACAGATAAACACAGTTGAAAGGTACAACAAAACTATTGTAACCTGCATTTCATGTTTCATAGAGAACGATCACAGATCATGGGATGTTAATTTGCCAAAAATACAATTTGCCATGAATAATTCTGTAAGTGAGGCAACAGGCTATACACCCACACTTCTCATTCATGGGAGAGAACTCGTCACATGCGGATCCCACTACATTGATCCGAATATCGAGGACGAAGTTATTTTCTTACCTCGCGACATTTACTGCGATAATATAGGTAATTTAGCAGGCATATTTAATAATGTACAGGCTTCTCTTTGGCACGCTCACGTAAAGAATACGTCTAGGTATAATTTACGCCGAAAATCGGCAGAATTTCAAATTGGTGACATCGTCTGGAAAAGAACGTATTTCCAGAGCGATAAAGACCAATACTTTAGTAAAAAGTTAGCACCCAAATTTATCAAATGCAGGGTGGTAAGTAAAAACTCACCTTTAGTATATGAGTTACAGGACATGAACGGTAAAGACATTGGTACTTGGCATATCAAAGATTTGAAATTAGTTAGTAGTTATCAATAAATTACTTGCAATACACAGAACAGATTTTTTTTATCAAAATTTTGTAATTTTTTCCTCACCGATAGTCGCGTCGATGATTGTCACCTATTTTTGTTTTTGAAAAACGGAAGATTTACTTTAAGTCAACAGATCAATATGTCAGTTGCATTTATTTATGATTTGGTGCCTCGTATTAATCAATAAATATTGAGGTTAGTTAGAAAGATGAATTTTGAAAGTTGAAGAATGTTTTGTTGATGTATGAATGGTAAGAGTAGTTCTTCTTATTTACATTATCGTTGGAATTTACTTATAACCTAGGTAAAGTACAACAAGAACGGCGTGATTATTAGGTTGAATTTTTCCTTTATTTAGTTAGTTTCGGATTTTTCTTCATAGGAAGTAAAATCCTGGAGGGGAGAGGCGAATCTGTAACGTGAATCTCTTTTAATTTACGTTAATCGCGATTTCAACACAATCGATTCTCGATTCACTTTTAATCGATAATCGGTATCAACCGTAGAAGCGGCAACCCCTACGCGGCGACGCGAAACGTCACTGACTTCACTCGGTCATTTCAAATCTCGAGAGAAAAAACGAACAGCTGTTTCGTACTGTCAGATTTTAATTTATTCCTTGGTGCCCTAAAACCACCTAAAAAGCCTTAATTACTCAATAAATAGTGTTCCCTATATTAAACACTAAATTCAGTTAATTTAGACCCCCGCTGTTGGGTAAGTGTGAACTGATATTTACCTATTTGTTAATTTGGCCTTGTAAAACTCTTTTCATAAATTCTGTTCTGATCTGTGTATGTTTTCCACTTGTTTTCTTTGGTTCTTTATGTCATGTTCTATTTTCACCTTCCTACCACTGTGCTATTCCGTTTCTAATCTCCATGTATCGCCACAATCAAACCACCCATCATGGCCCAGCTTACTTGCAATGGTGTGGAAAGGTGGATGCATGGAGACTCACTGGAAGAGGATCTAATCCCGCTAAATCTTCCAGGGTTCTAAGTTAACGTCTAAGTTAACGTCGAAGTTAACGTTGAAGCTCTCTTCACATCGTTGACCTACACTCTCCGCTACACCGTTTGGCCTTGGACCCCTTGGACGAGCTGCGGACACTCATTGCAGAGCCAGCACCTAGCCCTCATCGGAGACTCCTGCAGTCGCCGTCCACACTACAGCAGGGACAGCCAGGCCAGTAGCGGAACACCTCTGAAGCTCGACCAAACCTAGAAACTGCCATCAGGGCGGTCGATCACGACCCATCTAAATCTTTAATAAAACTATCTTATTCTTTGTTCATGTCTTGGGTTTTATTAGCTACACAGCTCAAGCGTGACACTATCAAAAAAAAAATACGATCCTATCATATATGGATAACAACTCTGCAAATGGCAATAAAAAAGAGACATCACACTCAGGAAAATCATACTCCGGTAACACCGGATATCAGAGCGACAACTAGCAATTAATGTCGCCCCCTCCACATCCTCCCCCAGAACGGCCTGTCACCGCGGGGGCAGTAGACTACCACCCTCCACAACAAAAGAAATATTACGTTGCCACTTTCAATGTAAGATCTTATAGCGAGTTATGCCAGAATAGTCGAACTTGAACATGCATTATCGACAATAAAATGGGACATCTTAGGCATCTCAGAGGTGCGACGCCAAGGTTATATAATAGAAGATAGAGGAGAGTATATGTTATACTATTTTGGCGAAACAAGAGGACTAAAAGGAGTAGGCTTTCTTGTGAAGAAACAACGTCACATTATAGTCCAAGAATTCATTGGAGTCTCGGAAAGAGCTGCCCTACTTAAAGTAAGCATAAATGAAAAATTATTTACAATTATCCAAGTGTACGCACCTACCCAGCGCGCTAAGGAACCAGAAATACAACAATTTTACGATTATCTGCAAACAACAATGGAAAAATGTACAAAAAATGTTATATTTATGGGTGACATGAATGCAAAAATCGGAAAACCGAAAGCGCATGAAAATCTTGTGATGGGAGAATACGGATATGGAAAAAGAAATAAAAGAGGTGAAATGTTTATACAATTCTGCCATCAACATAAACTAAAAATTGTTAACACAATGTTTAAAAAATCACAAAAATTAAAATGGACATGGAGATCGCCAGACGGTGTCACTAAAAATGAAACGGACTTCATCACCACAAATTTTCCTAAAAACGCAGAGAACATCAGCGTTCTTAGCAACTTTAAACATTCAAGTGACCATCGCCTCGTTAGATTAACTCTTAATATTGAAGCGAAAAAATCTACCCGATCTCATTATAATAAACCACAAAAATACATCAACTACGAAAACTTCCAAAGTTAGCTCTCCGGTCTGGCTACACTAGATAGTACATCTATACAAGAACAATATGATAACCTGGAAAGGAACATTTTAAATGCCTCGAAGTGCTCTGGAATATCGAAGAAAACCAAAAGAAAACAATACATTATAACTGAAGAGGTAACGGAGCTTATAAATCAGAGACATTTGCTTAAAAACAAAGAAAACAAAACTAAAGAAGAGAGAGGTTTTTTAAATAAATTATACAAAACAATAAACAAACAAATTAAACACAATATTCGGACCTATAGACTGAACACCATACAAAAATTTATAGAAGACTCAGGAGCAATTAAAAAGGCTTATAAACATTTGAATAACACAAAACATGTAATGAGTCAACTAATGAATTACTCAGGATCTATGATGACAAATAGACATGATTTGATTCAAACTGCGACGCAATTCTACAAAGAACTATATACCAAAACTGACTTGCAGTTCCCAGAAACAGAGAGCGAAATATACAACAATGAACTTGTACCGAACTTCACCGACACAGAAGTAGAGTTTTCAATAACGAAATTAAAACTTGGTAAAAGTCCGGGACCCGACGGTATAAGTAATGAAATGATAAAAGCCGGTAAAGAAGCACTAACTAAACCGCTTACTAAAATATTTAATTTAATTTTAGAGAGGAAAGAACTACCCAGACAGTGGACATGTTCAGAGATTATATTATTATATAAAAAAGGAGACGCTAAATTAATGTCAAATTATAGACCTATCAGTCTCATGTCCTGCTTATACAAAATCTTCTCTGCAACTCTATTACGCCGTATAACAAAGGTTATCGACGAGAACCAAGCGATAGAACAAGCAGGTTTTATGAAGAACTTTTCCACGGTGGATCACATCCATACGCTGAAAACGATAATAGACAGATATAACGAATATGACTTGCCTCTATATATCGGTTATGTCGACTATTCCAAAGCGTTCGACTCTATCTCTCACAAGTCGATCTGGGATGCACTAGCAAGACAAGGTCTAAATGCAGACTATATCAATATTATAAAAGTGATATACAAAAACAGCACAGCGAAGATAAAACTAGACTTAACTGGACCGACATTTAAGGTAGAGCGCGGAGTAAGACAAGGCGACCCACTATCTCCTAAATTATTTGTAACAGTTCTTGAACAGATTTTTAGGGCCTTGAACTGGAAGGATCTCGGACTTAAAATACATGGCAAGCATCTCTCACACTTGCGATTCGCAGATGATTTGGTTTTACTCGCAGAAGATCCATACCAATTACAATTTATGCTAGAGTCACTAAATCAAAAAAGTAAAATAGTAGGTCTAGAAGTAAACCAGGAGAAGACCAAAGTGATGACAAATAGAGAAAAAATAATCTTAACACTGAACTCTACACCCCTAGAGTGGGTCGACGAATATATATATTTGGGCCATCTAATCTCAATTAATAATTGCACAGAAAAAGAAATAGACAGAAGGATAATTAACACATGGAAAAAATACTGGGCTATGAAAGAAATTTTTAAAAGTAAACTACCAACAAAACTGAAAACGAAAGCAATGGAGGCCTGTTTACTGCCATGCCTAACTTATGCTTGTCAGACCTGGCCACTAACAAAAAGAACAATCGACAAACTAAGAGTTTGCCAGAGAGGTATAGAAAGAAGCTATGTTGGCTTAAAACTTAGAGACAGGGTAAGGAATACAACAATAAGACAGCAAACAAAAGCTAAAGATGTAATCAAGCAAACTCTAAGACTTAAGTGGAAATGGGCAGGTCATATACAGAGAACAACAGATGAGAGGTGGTCAAAACAAGTAACTAACTGGTATCCCATGGATAAAAAACGTAAACGAGGAAGGCCATGTAAAAGATGGAGTGATGACATAGCAGGACTAGTAGGCAAAATATGGAGCAGAATGGCGAGAGATAGAAATAAATGGAATGAATTGGAGGAGGCTTTTACCGCACTAGGCGGTCCTTACGCAAATTAACTAATATTTAAGAAATTGATATATAATAATAATGAAATGTAATTTTTTATATTACGTAAGGAAATGAATAAAGCTATTTTATTTATTTATTATTATATTATATAGAATAGGGCAAAATATTTTTGCCACTAGACTTAAAAATACAAATAGTCAAACCTTATTTAAGAAAGATGACAAAAAAAAAAAAAAAAATGCAGGAGGCTGAATGTGGCAAGTGCAGTGCGGCGCGTTACTGTCTTTAATCGACCTTCGTTACGAAGTTCGTGCCTATACGTCGACCGAAACTGGACATATTTCGCCTATGATTTCTTTAAAATAGTCCATGATAAAACGAATAAAAGACAAACGGCCATATTTATGGACCTTAATAAAGCTTTTGACTACGTGGACTTTACATAGGTAGTTCTAAAGTAATTAGAAATATATAGCATAAGAGGAACCGTTTTAACTCTGTTGAAATCTTACTTAGGTAATAGAATGCAAATAACCTGTATAATCAAAATTTGTAAAAGAACTAACATGGAAACCATACTTATTTTATTTATTTAATAAACAACAATGAGAAAACATGTGACACCATATTGTTATACTTACTTTTTAATGGGCAGCGTGTAGAAACGGGCGTGGTCACAGATGAGTAAATAGTTACTTCGCGGATGGTGTTACTATATAGGTGGTACGGTGTAACACCACACTCTTTTCCGCTTGCCTTGCGTCCTACATTTTTGTGGAAATCTATAACTAGAAATAACATATCAGTTATGCGACAGCGTGCTATTGCCTATTCAACTGCCAGATACGTACATCTTTAAACAAATCTTAGACAATAAATGTACTTATTTGTCGGAGGGTCAAATCTTAGGTGACACGCTATGGCGTTCCTCAGGGCAGCGTACTAGGGCCGGTACTTTTCCTATAGATATATAATGACATGACAAAAGCCAGAAAATGTTTAAAGTGTAATCATCGGTGTGTCCGACCTCGTAGTGGATGTAGTGTGTTGTCAGCGCAGGAGGTGGCGCGGCGCCGGCGCGGCGAGGGCGGCTGCGGGGGGGGCGGGCCTGGCGAGCGGCGGGGGGGCCGGCGCGGGCGCGGGCGCGGGGGCCGGCGGCGGCGCGCGGTGAGCCGCGGGCATGCGGGCGGCGCGCGCGGCGCTGCTGGCGCTGGCGCTCGCGCTGGCGGCGGGCGCGGGGGCGGGGGCGGGCGAGGGCGCGGGGGCGGGGGCGAGCGGCGCGTGCGGCGTGGCCGAGTGGGCGTGCCGCGCGGGCGGCTGCGTGCGGCTGGACCTGTACTGCGACGGCGTGGCGCAGTGCGCGGACGGCAGCGACGAGCCGGCGCACTGCTCGGTGTGCAACCGCACGTACTACGGGCGCGCCGGGCCCGCGTACGCGCTCGCCGTGCGCGACGCGCCGCGCGTGCCCTTCCTGTGCCACCTCACCTTCACGGCGGCCGGCGGCGCGCACGGCGACCTGGTGAGTGCGGGCTCCCCCCTCCCCCCCGTGTGCTGACCGCTGACCGCTGACCGCCGGTGCGCCCCCTCTCCCCCCGCAGGTGCAGCTGGCGTTCGAGGAGTTCCGCGTGGGGCGCTACGAGGCGGGCGCGCTGGACGGCTGCCCCGACGGCTACATGCAGCTGTCGGAGCTGGGCCGGCCCTTCACGGGCGGCTCGTGGTGCGGCGCGGCCGACGGCGCCGCGCTCTACTACAGCGAGACCAGCACCGTCACCGTCTCCGTCAAGCTGTTCCGCGCGCGGCTCGGCGAGCCGTTCGGCTTCCGGCTGCGGTACAAGTTCCTCGCGCAGCGCGACGCCGTAGTCAGGTCTCATACTTTTTATTGCTTACGTTTCCTTACAGGCCTCGCTATTTTGTGCGCGATAAGTAGGACAAAAATGTAATGTACATAAACAGTGCATCTGCTCGTAAATACTGAACACACTAGTGATGCGACGGACGAGTACAACGCTCCAGATAGCTACGGGTGTGCAGTCGGTCCCCGGGCCTTCGCCCGCTCCGAGCCGTCCAGCAATTCCAATCTCTCCAACGTCCAGCTCGCATCCCCATCTTATCTTATCTTCTTAGGGGGCCAGGAAGACCTGGCGACACTTCGACCCTTTAGGATCTTTTGTGCCAAACCCCTGACCACCAACGGTGCCCCAAGCCGATTTGGTGGACTTCACATACGCCTCAGAATTTCTTCTTCGGCATATGCAGGTTTCCTTACGATGTTTTTTCCTTCACCGATCGCATCCACATAAGAATGTGGTCCTCGTTTCGTCGGCCCCGCAATCACAATAACACTTCCCGGTCTCACTCAGACCCAACAGCTCGGGACGCTTTCTACAGCTGTCGCGTCGCAGTAGAATTTGGGAGACAACATACCTTATCTGGTTTCACCCAGCCGCTCCGCACTCGTTCCCCCGACGCGCGGGAGGAAGCTACAAAGCTCCCTTCCATCCTCGCCCACTTCCCAACTCTTCGGCCAATCCTTTCCCTCAGATCGCGGCCGGTCCTCGATCGTTAGGTCGGCGCGACTAGCCTCCGGGTCGGCTGGGAGGTCGCCCCAGGTGCTCGCCGTCCTGGACGCTTTCGACCTGCACTACTATAACGTTGTCGCTGGGCAGGTTCGGGGCGGCGGGCGCGCCGCTGGAGCGCGGCGCGGTGTCGCCGGGCACGTACTGCACGCGCACGTTCGAGGAGTGCCACCGGCGCGCGTGCCGCCTGCAGAGCCCCAACTACCCCGGCATGTACCCGCGCAACGTCACCTGCTACTGGAGCCTGCGCCAGAAGGACGTGCCCACCTGCAAGCACGCCATGGTCTCCGTGCGCCAGGAGTACTCGCACAAGATGCAGATCAAGCGGTCCATATCGATGGCCAGGTGAGCCCCCCGCTCCCCGCTCCCCCCCACCCCCGCCCCCCGCTACCGTCGGTCGCGTGGTGACGTCGCGTGTCGTGTCCGCAGCCTGAACAAGACGGGCCGCGCGGTGCGCGCGTGGCGCGAGTGCACGGGCGAGCGCGACCGGCTGATCGTGTACGACGGCGCGACCACGGACGACCCGGTGCTGGTGGAGTACTGCGGCGGGGACTGGCTGCCGCGCGTCACGGCGCGCGGGCCCGACATGCTGGTCGCCTTCCACTCCTCGCCGTACAGCGCGCCCCCGCGCCCCGCGCCGCCCGCCGCCCCCCTGCGCGGCTTCGAGCTGGACGTCGACGTCATCTTCGCGGACTCGGACTCGCTCGACTACGCCAGGTGCGTGCCGACACTCTCTCTCTCTCTCTCTCCCTCTCAGAGCATGCGAGCGCGTGTACATGTGTCCGTCCGCAGGGAGGCGCGGCGGTGCGAGTTCCACGTGAAGGCGTCCTCGTCGGAGGAGGAGGGCGGGGCGGCGGGGGGCGCGCCCGCGCCGGCGCCCGGCCCGGGCCGCGGCCGCCGGGGCCGGCTGCACGCGCCCACGCACACGCTGCCGCCCGACACCACCTGCACCTGGACCTTCCACGGCCGGCCCGGTGAGCGCCCCCCCTCCCCCGCCCCCCCCCCCCCCCCCCCTCCCCCCTCCTGTGATAAGTAGCTGTCGTCGTTACACACGTTCCGATGTGCCCAGGGGACGTGGTGTGGATCTACTTCTCGAGTTTCACGCAGTACTCGCTGCTGGAGGGTCGGCGCGGTGACAGCGGCGAGCGCGACGAGGAGGCGGCGGCGGGCGGTGGGGGGGCCGGCGGGGGGGCCGGCGGGGGGGCGACGGCGGCCCCGCGCGCCGGGAGCGCGGCGCCGCCGACGGCCGCGGCCGCGGGGCCGTGCGCCGTGGAGCTGCGCATCTGGGACGGGGGCGGGGGCGGGGCGGGCGGCGGGGGCGGGGAGGAGGGCGCGCGCTCGCTGGGCCGCTACTGCGACGCGGCGCCGGCGCTGTGCGCGCGCGCCGCGCTCGCCAACGCGACGCGCGCGCCGCGCCCCTGCGCGCCGCCGGACGGGTACGCCCCTGCACATATTATATTTTTTTATTAAAATTAAAGCTAAAAAGCCCATATAAAAAACACGAAACAAATAGTCGAAAGTGTAAAAAAATAATAAAATAAGACAGTGCATAATAATTGTATGGATAATAAAAAATAACATGCAAGGCAGCACAATGCTAAAAACTTAAAGCTATAATAATTTATTTTCGATTCTTGTCGCGATGCACGGGCAGCCAATGGATGGGACTGTCCAGGTTGTCAGTCAAATGACGCCAGGAGATCGCAATGCGAGATCTAATTACGGCACAGGAATCTGGGACTTTGTCCGAGGCCAACATGCCCGATGCCCTACAGTACTCACCAGGCGGTTTCGTTAGGATGCGATGTGCGTCATTATACTGCACCCTAGTAGCACTGTGTGATCGTCTGGTGAACTTAACCCACGACTGACATGCATAAAAACATTGGCAATTTGTTATGAATAGTGTTTTCTTAATGTCATCATTACACAGTGCGAATCTTCGCGCGAAAACGTACACGGCTCAGTCAGAGCCCTACGCTCGCGCTCGATGCTCATCTTCACCGTACAGGTTCTCTATCAGAATGTGGCTCGAGGCTTAAACCTTCCCACCCTATTTACCGGGACACCATAAAGAAATGCCGATGGTATCCTCTCTGGATTCTTACCACACCTAAACACCATCATCACTGTTTTTTGACGTTATATTTGAGGCCGTGTGTTCGTACAGATCGCTCACAAAAAGAGTTAAGTTTTCTTAAACCTTTAACGTATGGGTACGCTAAGTGATGTATGGTGACCTTCAGTAGCAGCGTGTACTCAGTGAAAAACAGTCGAGTTGCAGCTAACAAAAGACTCTTTATTTACTTTGTAAACGATATTTATATTCCTACTGCACGCGTCACTTGCGCGGCGTTGACCTACATTTATTTGTACACTAATCACAATCATTACAAACTCTTAATTGAGGGGCTGAGGAGCACCAAATCGTCCGCATAACTCAAGTTACTGAGACACGTGGTGCCAACATGACCACCTACTCTGGCGCTCCTCAGTTCGAAGATCAGGTCATTCACGTAGTGGTGAGATCCGAAGAGGTCAATCAACTTACCTTGACTTTAAAATACTTTAATTTTATATTTCGTCTTTTACCGAACTAACGAGTCGCTGACACATGCTTTTTTAATTTCATGCTGGTAAAGTATATCGTTACTAAAAATAATATTTTTAGAACTCGACACCATGCGAGTGAATCGTAGGAGTCGGAGGAGGAGATGATCGTAGGAGTCGAACAGGCGCACGAGAGACCAGCGAACGACAGAGCGTCGTCGGCGATCAGTGCCGAACATGGGCAAATAACGCGTTTCATTCGTTCCTGTCCGGCGGCGGACGCGGTCGTATGTGTATGTATGTGTGTGTGCGTGCAGGTACGTGTCTGGCGCGGCGCTGCTGTCGGTGTGGGCGCGCTCGGCGCCCGGCACGGCCACGCACCCGCTGGCCTTCGCGCTGCACTACGAGTTCGTGGACGCGCGCCTGCCGGGCCGCGCGCTGCCCCCCGCGCCGCGCCCGCCCGCGCGCCCCCCGCACTGCGCGCGCCTGCTCACCGCGCCCGGCCCGCTCGCCTCGCCGCGCAACGCGCTCTGGTTCGGCCGGGGGGGCGCGCGCCGCCTGCGCTGCGTGTACCGCCTGCAGGCCGACGGCAGCGGGGAGGGCGGGCCGCGCCTCGAGCTGCGCCTGGAGAGCGCCGCGTTCGGCCGGGAGCCGCGCTGCGCCACGCGGCTGGACGAGCGCACCGGCCGCGCCGCCTGCGTGCCGCTGCCCGCGCCGCCGGACGCGCCCGCGCCGGGCGCCGCCGGGCCGGACGAGGCGCCGGCGGCGGCGCGCGTCCGCCGCGACGCCGGGGCCGCGGACGCGCCGCCCGACTACGACGCCGACCGACGCGAGGACGAGGACGAGGCGCTGGCGCGCGTGCCGCACCTGTGGATATACGACTCGCCGTGGCCCGGGTACAGGGTGAGTGGGGGCGCCGTGCGGGGCGGGGCGGGGGCCGCATGTGGATGTCGGTAGTGACGGGGGGGGCGGGCTATATGCCGCAGGTGCCGCTGGCGTGCCTGTGCGACAACAGCAGCGCGCCCGTGGCGGCGGCGGCGGCGGGCGGCGCGCTGGAGCTGGAGCTGTCGGGCGGCGAGCTGCGCGCGCGCGAGGACCACCGGCACGTGCACTTCCGCGGCGCGTGGGCGGCGGCGGGGGGGCCCGCGGGGTGCGCGGGGAGGCGCCGCCTGCGCGCGCCCGGACACCATCTGCACCTCGTGTACCCCTACGAGTGAGTATTCAGTTGGGTCCAAAAGCATGCAAAAGTCGTTGAGATACAGATTTAATAAAATAGGTCCTGGAACACTACCCTGCGGACCGCCGAAGTTAAATTGTTGTTCGGTACTAATTTTAGACTCGACTCTGACGAGTTGGGTACGATTTTGTAAGTAAGTATGAAACCAGTTTACTGCTACTCTCGTAGTACCCGGCCCCTTCAACTTCTTTATAAGGATTTTGTGTGGAACTGTATCGAAGGCTTTTGCGAGATCAACAAATACTGCTAGTGTTTATCTGTTTTGCTGCAGTATTTTCGATGACATGACCTGTTACAGCCGCAATAGCGTCGCTGGTGCTAGTACCCGTTGGAACGACTAGCACCAGCTGGTACCCGGTTTCAGTTTTCTAGTTTTTAGAAAACCGAATTGATTTTTCGACAATAAGTCTCTATTAAACGCAGCCAGTCTATGTTTTACAATTTTTTCAAATTTTTTTGAAGTTGTAGGCAGCGAGGATATGACATGAGGTGACGTGAGTTGTCTGGAACCTTTTTAAGGCTCTTGGGAAAAACTCCAGATTTAAAACTTAAGTTAATTAAGAAAGATAGAGGAGATATAATTGAATTCCTTACACACTTCATTACTTTAGATGTTATCCCGTCAATAGACATAGACATACTTTATTGATAATTTCCGTTACAGGTGAAATAATTTTTTTACACAAGTTCAATAAAATCAAATTATAGACAGGCAAATTAAATACAATGCCAGATGAGTCAGTCGGTTTGAAAGTAAGAGTTATTTTGTCAATTTCTGATTCGTTAGTTGGTCTCAAGTAAAATTATCTGGCAGACTGGGCAGAGGATACGGCTGTACCGAGTTAGTTTTTTGTTTTATCTAAACGATTTAGATGGTTTTCAGCTAGTTTGGAGCCGATGTTACAGAAATAGGCATCGAGAGCATGGGTTATGATAACAGCGTTAACTTTGGATTTTACAATGTTACTACTACCATTGACTCGTCTATCTGTCGTCTACCCACTTTGTGTGTAGACGATAAATAGATGAGTTGTGTGTGTGCGTGTGCGTGTGTTGCGCAGCGACAACGAGGCGTCGGAGTGCGGCGAGACGCCGTTCCTGGTGGCGGCGCGCGGGAACCGGTCCGTGTTCCTGCGCGTGTGGGGCGAGGAGGTGGCGGCCGCGGGAGGCGGGGGGGCGGGGGCTGGGGCGGGGGCGGGCGCGGGCGCGGGGGACGCGCCGCCCTGCCACACGACCAACCGCGTGCTGGTGTACGACGCGCACTCCTCGCGGTGAGTGCGACCGCGCTCCGAGCGGACGTATTTTGTATTTGTATTAATTTATTAGAAATTACAGGACCCGATTTACCATCGCGACAGTCATCTAACAGAAAAGAACAATATCGGTGGTGGCCCGACTAAACCTAGGCTCGTGCCGGGACCACCAGAGTTGTCTGACTGTAGCTTTATTTGAACTCAACATTTTAGTGGTGTACGGGGTATTATGCAAAAGTAGACATATCTGTTTATTATAAATATATGAAAATGACCCATACTAGATATAGTTATATGTGTGTCGTTTCAATAAAACGTAGATTGATTGTATTGTTATGATATATCGATGATGAGAGCCTTCATGTGAGAACCAGACGAGTAGGTCTTAGGATGAACGTAGACAAGACAAAAGTCATGTCCAACTCACACGTTGACCTAAGACCAGTGATCGTCGAAAATGTCAATATTGAAGTTGTTCAGGAGTACGTCTACCTAGGACAGATAATACAGCTGGGTAGGAACAATTTCGATAGAGAAGCTGACAGAAGAATCCAGTTGGGCTGGGCAGCATTTGGAAAACTGCGTCAAGTCTTCACGTCGCCTATTCCACAATGTTTAAAGACAAAAGTCTTTAATCAGTGCGTCCTGCCTGTCATGACCTACGGTGCAGAAACGTGGACACTGACAGTGGGCCTGATCCACAGGTTCCAAGTCGCTCAGCGAGCTATGGAGAGGGCTATGCTCAGGGTTTCTTTGAAGGATATGATTCGTAACGAGGAGATCCGACGAAGAACGAAAGTCACCGACATAGCCGAAATGATTAGCAAGCTGAAGTGGCAGTGGGCGGGCCACATATGCCGCAGAACCGACGGCCGTTGGGGCAGACGAGTTCTGGAGTGGAGACCGCGGATCGGCACTCGCAGGGTGGGACGCCCCGCCGCCAGGTGGACCGACGACCTGAAGAAGGTGGCCGGTAGCGGCTGGATGCGGAGGGCAGAGGACCGGGTGTGGTGGCGTTCATTGGGGAAGGCCTATGTCCAGCAGTGGACTTCTAGGGGCTGATATGATGAGAGCCTACATAATATTTCAACTAATTTATTTGGTCAGTCTTTTCCATAAATCTCCTAATACTGTAACATCTAGATCTAATAGAAAATCTTCTAGCTTCCTGTTTAGAATAGGCTTACGCAATACAAAGTTGTCACCAACACATCAGTCAATATTGGCTGACACGGTGTCTGGAAGTAAGTGATACACTCGTGGTGCAATTGCAGTGAAATATTTTCTTCTTAATGCTAATGCTGAGTAGTTTGGTGGGAGTGTCTATTTATGCCGATTTTCCTGTCTGAGCCCACGGTAAGCGTGTGCTATGGGGAAATCGGCTATATGTTTAGCCATGTACATTCCCAATTGCCAGATATATACCTTTCTTGGTGTTAGGATTCTGCATAATTGATAAATGTCGGAAATCTTAAGGGTTTACGTTTGATGGATTTTAGGTTTCGTTTATGTGCGATTACTAGATTATTGAATATTGTAGATCCACAAGCATCCTATGCTATTACTCCATACAATAGGAGTGATTGCGTCAATGCAGAATAGACCCGCTATAGTAAAGTTTCTGGTAGATTATTCCTTAGTTCGACATATACAAATCCAAGGCTCATTATTTTTCCCGATATTGATAAGAAATGTTCATCCCATCTTGTATACTGGTCTACAGTGAGTCCTAGGTAAGTAACACGTGAGGTGAGCTGTAGTAAGAAGCAGCCGCAGTTCGTGTCATTCGGATAGGTATGAATCCTAAGCTTTAGACTTCTCTGCTTTCGTTGGAGTAAAGCAGATGTACTCAGTTTTGGCTTCATTTAGAGTCAGCAGGTTACAATAATACCAGAATTTCGCTGCTCTTACTTCTGTAGCCGCTTGTTGGAAGATGCCAGCCCATGTGTTTTCAGCAAAGAGTAGGACCCTATCATCAGCAAAGCATATTGTACGGCAGTTGTTAAGGAGAGTTAGGAAATCATTTATGTAAATATTAAACAACAGGGGGCCTAAAACACTTCCTTGTGGGACGTCAAACTTGATTTCTTTATTTATGCTTGATGTCGATTCAACTCGGACCATTTGTTTTCGCTGATCGAGGTAAGTAGAAAACCAACTTAGTGGAGGTCCCATGATTCCGAGACGTTCGAGCTTTTTCAGTAGGATTTTATGAGACACATGAGATTTGACGAGGGTCGTAACCGGTGCCTGTGTTGTCGCCAGGCTGGTGAAGGCGATCTGCCCGGCGGCGGGGGAGGCGGGCGAGGGGGAGGGCGCGCGCGCCGTGCACGTGTTCACCGCGGAGTGGGGCGGCGCGCGGGGCGACGCGGGCGGAGGCGCGGGCGCGGGGGCGGGGGGAGGGCCCCGCGAGGCCGCGCTGCTGGTGGTGTGGGCGGCGCGCGAGCCGGGCGCCGCGCGGCTCGCGTGGATGGAGGTGTGGCGCGCGGGGCCGACTGTGGGCGGGGGCGGGGGCGGGGAGGGCGAGGCGCACAACGCGACGGGCGCGTGCGCGGCGGCGTGCGTGGCGCTGGGCGCGTGCATGGCGCCGGCGCTGTGGTGCGACGGCGCGGCGGACTGCCCGGGGGGCGCGGACGAGGCGGGGGGCGCGCGGTGCGGCGCGGGCGCGCGGCTGCTGGCCGCGCTGGCGGCGCGGTGGCGCGGCGCGGCGGGCGCGGCGGGCGCGGGCGGCGCGGCGCTGGCGCTGGCGGTGGCGCTGGGCGCGCTGTGGGCGCGGCGCGCGCGGTCGCGGCGCGCCGACAAGCGGCTGCTGGGCGCGCTGGCGGCGGGCCGGCGGCTCACGGAGGAGCTGCTGTACGACGCGTCGCGCACGTCCACGGCGTCCTGACGCCGCGAGCGCTCCGTCGAGTACATCCACGTGGACCGCGAGACCACCGTGTGACGCCCGCCGGAGCGCCCCCACCCCCGCCCCCCACCCGCCGCTCGCCCCCCCCCCCCGCTGTACATACTGTGCGCCGCGGGGCCGACGCGGTGCGCGAGGCGCTGGTGAACGTTCATTTGTCTGTTCTCGTTACGTTCTATTGTTACGTTGGTCTGCGGACGAATGATTTGTTGTGATTTCAAGTGCCATTAAGTTGTGACGTTCTGGACGACTACCACGTGGTCGGCCCCCGCGCCGCCCCCGGCCGCCCCCGGCCGCCCCTAGCTGTAATGTAACTAATTATTATAGTTAGTCGAATTCACTTGTAACGGTAGTATGTAATGTGCGCACGCGCGCCGGGGGCCCGTCGTGCCGGCTAGTGCCGGCTAGTGCCGGCTAGTGCCGACTGGTGCCGACTAGTGCCGGTTAACGCCGGAGGCGAGTGCGGTTCGGCTCCAAGTTAAGCTGTAACTACTCCTGTATGATATTACAATATTTTTGATGAACTGTCCCGTCCCTCGACTCCACCTTAGTTATGTAACGCTATATAAATAAACACATAGTTCAAATTTACGAACTAATCTTGCGTTTTATTTGCCTTTGATACTTTACTTATATGATAATGAGCTCCAGGCGCAGGCCGCGCGGCCACCTCCCGGCCGCGACGCACAGTATGTTTTTTTGCTCTCTAAAGTAACATTCCCTTTTTATCCGACAAAGCTTTTAATTCTAAATGTTCGAGTGAACACGAGCGTCAATTCTTGGTGGTTTTAAAGAAAAAAAAACCGTTTGTCCGTCCCCCCCGATACGATATTACAAAACAAAAGAAAAAATATATTTTTCTACTAACGTTATTTTGTTGGGTTATATTGACTGCACATATTTCTGTTATCAACTTCGCGAGAAAGTCAGTAGGAGAGAAGAACTTCATTTTATTAAAATTTTGGTTTATATTTTATTACACATGAACTGACGCGCTGGAGTTTCATTAGTATGTTTAGAATTAAAAGCTTTGTCAGACTATGCGATAAAAAGGGGATGTAATTTTTTCAGGCCAAAAAACATACTGTGTAACACAAATGCGAGCAGGTCATCTGCTATCTGCCCGCACCTGTAGCGGTAATGATTAGGTTAACAAGTAAATAGTAGACTACACATTATTACTACAAGTGAGGACCAAATCATAAATCTTACAGTAACGTCCAAACTACAGACTGTAAATAAAGTATATTAATATGTCGTCATATGTATGTATGTATATAAACGCTTTATTGTACCAAAAATAACAACAACAACAATAAAATAGGAATTAAACTGTGTACAAAGGCGGAACTGTGTTTATCCCACTTAGGGATCTCTTCCAGTCAACCTTAGAGTAACCGAAAGGACAAGTATAATGCGTTTAGTACCAAATTTGATAAAGAAATGTACCTACTTTTAATAAAGTTTGAAAATACATATTACATAAACATAAACGAACAATATATACATAGACGATACACGAATAAGCCGCTAAATAGGCTACAACTGTCCCTTTGTCCGTCCGTGTGACGTTTGGTTTTAGTATAATGTTTACATCGCATTGCCGTAAAATTTACACAGTGTTTCATGTATGTAACACAGTACTATATGTGCCGAGCATGCGCCATGAAGCGACCGGCAGTGTGTCCCCAGAGAACGCCAATAGGCCGTACAGCCCGTGCCAGAGCTAGCTCGCATTTTTACTGAGACAAGTTTTGATGCCAAGTATTCTATGGTCTTTGTTCAAATTGAGCGGCATGGTTGCAAATGTGAGAAAAAAAAGAAAATGATGAATTTTAAATAAGAACATAATATAAATAATAAATATGAAGAATAATATAAATTACATACATTGGGCTCGATTCTGAAGGCACAATGTTAAAATTTGACAGCACTAAAACTGTTGCTCTCCTTGTCACACAGTATCATGAAGATAAAGACGAAACCAATTTTAGCGCTGTCAAATTTTAAATGTGTGCCTTCAGAATCGGGCCCAATGTCAACATATAAAAAAAATTAAATGATTGATTTATTAAGAGAAACAAGAGGTGATATAAAAATATACAATTTGACATATTACTAACACTAAAGAAAAGGGGGATGGAAGGGGCCGCTCTACAGGTAGAGTATCTCCTCCCGCAGAGTTTTGAACAGTGCCGAGGATGCTCGCTGCGTTTACCTGCTGAGTACCCGTTTGAATGTACAGGCTGATGTGGCTGACAAAATAAGATGTGGCTGGACGGTCGACGGACTTATAACAAAATAAAATACGTAAGTAGATATTTTACCAAATTATATATGTATGAAAAAGTTTGCAGGACCAATAGCATATTCCCTGAGTTTTAAAAAATTCTGATGCTGTTGTAATTCCATTGTGTAAAAAATGAGCAGCAACGAAAATGTCTAACCCATTTCCCTGTTATCCCCTGTATCAAAGATTTTTTATCGACCTTGCCAAAGCGTTCGATACTATTTCACATAAAATATAGTACTCGTAGTCTAGGTAGTACTCACAGGTAGTACTCGTATCGCAAAGCTACGAGTGCGGTGCGGAGGGGGGGGAAGTTCCATCAACAAGATCGTTTACTGTAACACGCTTGTTGACTCGGACGGGGGGCGGGGGGAGGTGGGACAGTGCCGCTCGCACCGCGGGAGAGCGAGGGGGACGGGGGGACGACGACAAATATGAAGAGGATCACGATTTAATTATAAAGGTTTTCTTTCAGTGACGAGGTCACATTAAGTTCCAAGTGAGGCCGGCGCAGGCGCGCCTCGCTCGACACGTCTTGTTACCTGAATCATTTTCATCTCCAACTAATTATTTTGAGCGATTTTGTTTACATACATATAATAAGTAGGTAGGTCAGACTTTCTACTGCTCATTAGAGTAAGTTTTAGTCCGATATTGACGTTGGTGGCCACCGACCATACTTGGATTTAACAGACACAACAATGCAAATGGAGCGAGCAAAGGAAGAAGACGCCGTCCTCGTTTTGAATGTAAGAGCCCCCCTCTTGTGGCTGTACATTAAATAGTGAACGACAATTTAGTAGAAGACCGGGCGCTATCGCTATCGTTGGCAACTCGTTTGTTAGTTGAGTACTTGGCGTGCTACAGCCATATATGGGAAAAAGAATATTGTCAGTGCATATGACTTTTTTTTACTTCACATTGAATTTTATAATAAGTTAGTTGGATTTAACTAGTTTAATAGAATCAAACTACTTTTAGTATCCACTTGTGTAGTGTGTTAGAGAATGGACGATGTTAGTGTCAAGACTTAATATGTACTTCGTGTCACAGTGTATGTGATTTTTTTATTTCTAGCAACATTGTCCAATTGGCAAAAAAAAAATGCAAAACAAAACAAAAATTGTAGTAAGTCAGTTATAAGTTTTCGTCAATTTAGATACAACGAATTGAGAGGGAAGAAAGCTACTAACAAATATATGAAAAATAGTTTTTAATAACGAGTGCGATGCACCGACCATGGAAAGAAGGAAGGTTTGCGCGTCTTCGAACTTAGTGCAATAAATCAGTACTATAAGGGCAAAAGTTATGTAGTAATAAGATAGTTTCACTCGTAGTAAGTCCTGAGGACAGACAGACGGCGCGCGGTGTGCAGAGCGGCCCGTCTGCTCGACGGCGGCCAGTCTAACACACAGCCTGTGCACGGTGTAATAAGTCACTCTTGTAAGGAGAGTGTGATGACTTTTAGGACTGGTTTTAGGACCAGTTTATATCTATGGGGTCCTAGTAGATAGATAGATAAACTCTTTATTGCACACAAAAAATAGGTACAGATTTTTGGAAAGTGTACAAAGGTTATTTATTAGTAAATATTTATTTATATACTTATATTTTTATAGTGTAGGTTATACTCTATGTAAGTGGGTATATAGTTTATATTAGTGTATATACGTATATGTTTTTTTTATTTACGTACACACTATGTCTGCCTCTCTTATTTCAATTATCTCTCTCGCGGGTCTTCTGGAAGAAATCTCTCTCAGAGATAAGTTCGCCCTTTGTACTTGTATTTCTTTTTAATGTATTATTTTTATTTTATCTGTGTGTGCAATAAAGAGTTAAATAAATAAATAAAGGCGGTCTTATCGCTGATATTTTACAAGTGTGAGAAAACGCCTTATATAGCGACAGCGGCGGTGATGGTGGCGGCGGCGGCCCGTGCTGCTGGCCACAGTTGACGTGTGACGTGTAACGTGTGACATGTGACGTGTGATCGATATATCGGCTGGTCATTTTTCACCGCAAGTAGGCGGGCCGGCGGGCCGGCGGGCCGCGACGTCCACTGCGGCGCCGGCGAAGGCGTTATCAATCTTGTCCCCGAGCGCGCGCGGCCGCCGGGCGAGACCGCCCGCGTCCCGGCGCCCTCCCCCATGACGTCACACTTTTTGCGGCGATTCCTGCAAGCAGCTCAATATTACGTCGTCACCTTTCACTTACCGAGGCGCCCTGCTCGCCTCCATTCACATCACTTTGGCGCGGTGACGGGGCGGCGAGCGGAAACTCGTAATGATAAAAATTACGCGCTGACTGAATATTGTACGAACAGACATAGATGGATATAGTCGCGACCAACGATCTCTATGTATTACTAGATGGAGCGTTCCAAACAATCGCTCTGTTCCACGCAAGTAGCCACAACTCGTTCACATTCACTTTGAAACTTGTGCAATACTTTTATTTTTAATTATTTACTAAATATTGACATTATTTAACCGTAGTGTCGATATTTAGTAATAATTAAATGTTCTGCGTAGTAACTGCACAAGTTTCATTGTGAATGTGAAAGAGTTTTGTGCCTACTAGCGTGGAACAGAGCGATTGTTTGGAACACTCCATCTAGTAGTACTTAGATATCGTTGGTCGCGACAGAGAGAGACGACCAACGACCTTTAATCTATTTCTATGGAGACGACAAATGACAACGAAATATCGTCATTGAACAAGGTTCGTGCTTCAGGCGCTATAGGAATATTCAGGTCACACTTTCAAACATTTCTCACATATGAATTTTAACGAAGTATGTTTTCACCCGTGTGTTCGAAAAACAATGATTAGTTGTTTTCTAAGCGCGAGAAAGTACGTCTTTTCTCCTACAGACTTTCATAGATTTGAATTAGGAACATGAATATTATATTCGTGTTCCTAATTCAAATCTAAGAAAAGTTGGATCTCGTTGGTCGCGAAATAGTGAGGAGCAATTGTACCTCAGTATTCCGCGACCAACGAGATCGAACGTAAATATTGTATTCTGAAATCTACTGCTCGGTTATACGGCTGGATTTAAAACATGTAAAACGGCTGGCTACATCCTCGTCCTTTACTCTGTTCCACGGATTACTTCATCCCTCCCTCCATCCGTGGGCCCTCTGACGTTTAATTTAATTTGTGATAATTTAATACCAAGTGTATTTTCAAATTTTTTATTTTAATATTATATACTGCCATAGATAGTATGTTATATACTGTGACATTATTTGAATGGTTGACATTGTAATTTATACATTATTTTATTTTATGACGATCCCTTTTACCATATTAGAATGGCATGTAAAATTGAATTTTTAAGATGTAAAAGTGAAATAAATAAATCTAATCTAATCTAATCATCATCAGCCGAAATACTGGACGTATTTCGGCAAGAACACAAGCCTCCCCAATACACTTTTGGTGGACTGTCTATTAGGAGATTTGACATAATCACCACGCTTGGCAGGCGGATTGGTGATCGTAATGTACACAGGAGAACGTCGATGATCATCCTTGGTACAATCCCGCAGTCAAACATCCACACGGGAGGATTGTGCGATTACTCTGTCCAGTAATAACATTCTAATTCCCATCCCACTAATATTATAAATGCGAAAATTTGGATGTTTGTTAATCAATCACGCTTGAACCACTGGACGGCTTAGAAACTTGGCACACATATAGGTTGGGTTCTGGAATAGGACATTAGGATAGTTTTTATCCCGAAAAAACATCTAATTCCTGCGGGAAACAAAATTAATCGTTAAAAGCAATGAATTTTTTTAGGGGCGTTGTTTACGAAAATTATATCTATTTTGAAATTCAAGATGTGTATATATCGAAACCTACGCGGGCGAAAGCTAGTATTACATAAATATCTGAAAGCGCCTCTTAATTATTTATTTCTTTGACTCATGGAGAGAAATGAAAGAGAGTAGAGTGGCCACAAAATTTGTTCAAGCTAGAGTATGAAGGTGCTCCCTTGTAATACAATCTGACATTTAGCACCGTATCGCGTTTGAGACAGCGTCGATAGCCGTACAACCGGCGGCGCCCCGCCCCGCCCGCCTCGCGCGGCGCGCGCGTAGAGTTACGAATCCCCGGCGCTAATTCAATTCCTGCTGAACTCCTCATTAGGGCGTAGGCGAGGAATACGCATACGTACCATAGTGAGCCCGCACCGCACAGCGGGCAGCGCGCGGCCGGCGCGTTCTGGAGTGGAGACCGCGCGGGGTCTCGGAGGTGGACCGACGACCCGAGGCTGTGGCTGTGGACCGAGTGTGGTAGCGTCCATTAAAAAATAAAAAAATACAAAAATGTTTATTACCAAAACTTAGGGGGTTACAGAGTTTTTATTTTTTTATTTTTAATGGGGCCCTCTTTTAGACATAAAAATATCTGTGCCAGAGGACCTCAAATAATTATAGATGACGATTTACTCGTATCTCCTTCAGAAACCTTAACCTCTTTCAGTGTCCAGACTTCTTCATCTATTCCACAGAGCCTCACAGCGGACTGCCCGCTACTCCCCCCTCCCCTTACCCATTGTAAGGGGGAGGGGAGGGAGCCCCCCCTGTACGTGAATAGCGCTAATCGGTGCGGCCGGTTCGATGCGACTCAATTAGAAGTCAATCGCAGACACTTCAACATTTCTAAACTAGCTTCATTTTAATTACCGTTCCATATATTTCATTCCAGATTAATAGTCCTATGAAAACCAACGCTATTTACGTCTCGGTAACATATACATGAAAGGGTCACCAGCAGCAAAAACAGGTTTGTATTACCATGTAAACTTTGCAGTCCACTTAGGAACACCATCTATTGTGTATTTTGTTTTCGAGACGCAAATGCGTTTGTTTTCATAGGACTATTAATCTGGAATGAAATATAGAGGGATACATTTAGTTGAACCAAGTTTATTTAATAGTTTATTGTACACACAAATATACAAAGAACAACACAAAGAAAAGAAAATTATACAAAAGGATAAGCTTATTTCTAAAGAATTTTCTTCCAGCTAACATGCGGTGAAGACAAGGGATTATGGAGAGGCAGTAGTCGTGTCTACCTACTATAATTACCTACCTACTTATTATTTATTTCAAAATTAACTAGATTGCGACCACGTGGGCAGGTTTTAGCTATTGTTAAAAATCGTGCGCCACTTTGCCGGCCACATAATTTAAAGTAGAAAAGCTTTTTTATATATTTTTTTATTTATTTACCTATAGCGTGGATCTCTCAGTGCCGGTCGATAGAGCGCTAGCGTAGTGACTTTGTACCGGCGTCAGAGCGCCGGCCTTGATCCCGACACAATAGACCAGCACTCGTGCTCGCGGGCCGCTAATGTGTTTGCTCGCCGACACTCGACACCTCGCTAGGTCCAGAATGTCAAGTAAGTAGGAAAAAATCTACCATCTGCGAGCTATTCTGGCGTGCGCCATAAAATTAATGTCATAATGTTAGTTCTTTTCTACGCCACGCTAATATAAGCTACTCGAAATACTAATCCTGCGCAGACGAAGTCGCGGGCACGAGCTAGTATTTAAATAAATTCTTTCGACTATAACTTATCTAACAAGCGCAGGCAGGGCTGGTAACTGAGAGTTTTTACCAGCGGGTTATTCAGGCACATTAATTACGCAGGGCTGTGGCTAATCAGGCTCGGCATGTGGGTGTTTACCCTCACATGACCTTTGAGCAGGTACGTACGTGATGTAAATAGGATTTGGCTGTACGCTTACCTACTCTGTAAGCATTTCGGTTATATCCATCGAACTAAAGAGGCATTTTGTACCATCTATCGGTACATGTGACATATTTTGATAACCTTTTGGCGTCCAACTGTCGTAATTAGACGCCAAAGACTTATCAAAATAGTGACCTGTTAGAGGGTACAAATACAAACAACTTTATTAGTTCAAGAACATTTTCTTTGTATTTATTACTAGCTGTTGCCCGCGACTTCGTCCGCGTGGACAACTTAACATCACAAATTATTATGTATTTCCCGTAGAATGAGATGTTTGCTCGGGATAAAATCTATCCCTTGTCCTATTTAAGGACCTACTCTATATGTGTGCCAAGTTTCATCCCAATCCTTCCAGTGGTTGAAGCGTGATTGACTAACAAACGTCCAAACTTTCTCATTTATAATATTAGTGGGCTTAAAATGGCTTTTCAGTTCGATGGATATTTTTTATCCGCAATGCTTAAGCAGCGGTGATTTTCCGCTTATTTCATGTGTTTTCCCTACCGTGACACGTGTGGGTGCATCCTGCGCTGGAGCGGAAATAATGTGTCGCGGAGTGAACAACAAGCCACGTGACGTGACGTGGCGACAACAATAAATATTTGGTTACATACGAGCAAACAACACTACGGGCTTGTTTACACAACTGATCGACGACGGCGTCGGACGGGCGGAGGGAAACGGCAGGGGGCAGCGGGAGGGGTGTAAATTGTGGAGGAGCGAGGCGGCTATAACGGCGACTGCAATCTTGCTTCATTAAGTGGCACGTAATTTAAGAGCTCGTTTGAAGGCAGCCGCGAAGCGAAAGTACAGCTGATAAACGCTGCTGGTCGCCGCCCCCGGGGCCAGCGACCCGAGGGCACCCGGCTGGCAGCGGCTGCTGCAAAAGGCTCAACTCTATCGGGCAGGTTAATGTATTCTACAGTGAGTTCGTGTATGCTATACGTGGAGACGATAATTAATAATGTATTGTCGGCCGCTACACCCCCGCGCCCGCCCCGCGTCGCGCCGCAGTTTTAATTGTATGTCGGGGTACGTTCATACATTTTAATAAGCTCGTGTTATCCGCACAATATTTTCATAAGCACAAGGATTTGCATTCTAATGTGTGCGCGTGACAGCTCGGCGCCGTGTCTAGCCGCGCCGTGTCTAGCCGCGCCGTGTCCAGCCGCGCCGTTTCCAGCCGCGCCGTGTCCAGCAGCGCCGTGTCCAGCCGCGCCGTGTCCAGCCGCGCCGTGTCCAGCCGCGCCGTGTCCAGCCGCGCCGTGTCTAGCCGCGGGGAACATTTATAGTAATATCTTTTCAATGCACTGGTGAACGTGTCCGCTCGGAAAGTGTACGTCTGTCATACTCGTACCCATGCATAAACCGCACCACAGTGTAGTCGTGCCAGCGTACGTGCCGAAGGGCCGCCCTGTCGTCGTCGGTGGCTCGAAGTATGCTTTTCTTCCAACGCGAAACATTCTGTCATATTGCAAAGTCGGTACAAAATTGCTACGTCAGCGTACTATCGACCGGCCGAGAGATCTATCCTATAAGTTAGAAAGCGAAGCATTTATGTTTTTGAGATATATATAACGTTGTCCCTCTCTCGATCGACTATGCTCGCATACTCTCAGTGCAGCAGCCCGACAAGGTTTAGGCGTACACACAAAAGTGTACGGCTGGTCCTCCTGTAGTATTTATTAGGCCTTTTGCACATTATAAGACAAGACACCAGAGAAGAAAAAATTTCTATGCGCGTGTCTGATCCGACATGTGGGGGTTATATTATAGTCCCACTGGTTTAATATTATATCGGAAGGAGAGAGAAGTAATTAATAAATAGTCTGTAACTGAATTAATATTTTATTGTCCTTGAAGAAACTAGATAACACAGATTATTATAATGAGTGCAATATCCCTCGCTCTTAATGCCTTGTCTCACGCCCTGTAAGGTTGGCTGGAAGAGATCTCTTTTAGAGATAAGCTCGCCTTTGTATACAACATTTGTAACTGTATTTGCTTTTAAAATTTGTGCAATAAAGAATATATATATATATAATATGTGCGCGGGACATCGGGGTGGAGTACTCGGGTCGACTGGCGCATAGCTATGTCGTATCGGGGATCTTCATACTCGCGTACGGAGATGCCCGAAGCTACCTGTGTCCCTACAGACATAAGTTTTTTTTTTGTAATGTGTATGGTCTCATATAACAACCCAGGCGACTGGATTTCTTACAAGACATTTCTCATAAGACACGAAAAATTTTCTGATATTGTGCAGTATGCAGTGCCGGTGTTCTCTCGGCCGCCCGCCGCCGACCGGCCGCGACACGAGCGGAACGGAACACGCACTACAGAGGATTGCGCGATACAATGCGGCCAAATACCCTTTGTAGCGTGACGTAACGTACGCACCGGGACACGTAGCGACCCGTCGTGCGTCACGTGGCGGGGGAAACTAACGATATCACGCTCTTCAACGCCGGAACTATCTTGTTATTGACATTGATTTTCGAGCACTTCATGAGCTGAAACGCGCTGCCATCTAACTCGACAATCGCGATAAGAGAATTGTCTATATGTATATGTTCTTTATTGCACAACTTAAAACTAAATACAGTAATAAATGGTGTGTACAAAGGTGAGCTTATCTCTAAAAGAGATCTCTTCCAGCCAACCTTACAGGGTGTGAGACAAGGCAGTAAGAGCGAGGGGGCAAAATAAGTGCATAATAGACTACATAATGACTAAATATCTGAACTATGGGCTTGATTCCGAAGGCACAATGTTAAAATTTGACATCACTGAAACTGTTGCTATCCTTGTCACACAGTATTATGAAGATAAAGACGAAACCAACTTTAGCGCTGTCAAATTTTAAATGTGTGCCTTCAGAATCTGATTCTGAAGGATTAACAAATAACAAACATTCTCACATAAATACATACATACCATATTATACTGATTACTGATTGTCCGTGTCATCGTAGGAGCGTTTACCGTGAGGCACCTCCGGCATGAGATGGGACTGTCAGAGACCATCTACTGTAGCCTGTAGCCTGTGGAGACGACAGCGACACGATGAAGCACTTGCTGTGCGAATACAATGCACTGGTTTAATGAGTGTCAGTGGTAGACTCGTGGTGTTGGGAGCGACGTGTTAGCAGACACTCTGCTGACGCAAGAGACCCCCCAGGGTCCACGTGTCGTCGAGTAGACAAGATAGTAATTTGCTTTAAAAACTATATTAACTGCTGGAATCTCGACATTAAAGTATATAACTTTTGTGTAGAATTGTAGATAATAAATAGAACTTTCGATTAGTGTTAAAAAAATAACCGCCCATGGGGAAAAACTATTTTGTTCTGGTACTTTTATTTATAAACTAGCTGTTGCCCGCGACTTCGTCCGCGTGGACAACTTAACATTACACATTCTTATGTATTACGTGTGTTACTAAATCCTAAAAGAAATCTATTAATCTGGTTATGCATAAAAAATATTTATATACATAAAAAAATATACTCTCCAATTGAGAACCTCCTTTTTTGAAGTCGGGTAAAAATTAGCGTTCCGGCGGCGGTTTCGCCCGTTGGACCACAGTTTTTTAGGTTTCCGTAGCCAAATGGCCAAAAACGTAACCCTTATGGATTCGTCATGTCTGTCTGTCTGTCTGTCCGTCCTTATGTCACACTTTATTCCGAAACTATAAGAACTTACTATTGAAACTTGGTAAATGGATGTATTCTGTGAACCGCATTAAGATTTTCACACAAAAATAGAAAAAGAAAACATTAAATTTTGGGGGTTCCCCATACTTAGAACTGAAACTCAAAATTTTTTTTTTTCATCAAACTCATACGTGTGGATAGGTCTTCAAAAATGATATTGAGGTTTCTAATATCATTTTTTTTCTAAACTGAATAGTTTGCGCGAGAGACACTTCCAAAGTGGTAAAATGTCCCCCCTGTAACTTCTAAAATAAGACAATGATAAAACTAAAAAAAATATATGATGTACATTGCCGTGCAAACTTCCACCGAAAATTGGTTAGAAAGAGATCTAGTAAGTAGTTTTTTTAATACGTCATAAATCGTAAACCACAATACTATTATTAAAACATCGATCAAAGTTACAACGAACTACAATAACTTTTATATTATGTTACTTGCTGCTACGGAACCCTTCATTGGCGAGTCCGACTCGCAATTGGCCGTTTTTTTTAAACAAAGTTGACATTTACATTTATCATGAATTAAAAGATTATCAAATAATCAATAAAAAAAAAATTTATTTTAATATTGTGCAAATTAGGTGATATTTCCTTCCCCCCCCCTCCAATTTGTCCTTTCCATACCCTTTCTTACTTTCCTTCTCCATCCCCTTCCCACAACGTTGAAAACCCTTTCCCCCACTCCTTCCCTCTCCCTAATCCTACCTGTCCCCCTTCCCTTAACCCACCCCTTCCTACACCCTTTATTTACCACTGCCCCCTCATCTTTCCTCTCTTACCCTAATCCCTCTATTCTTTTCCATCAGACTTCCTTCCCCTCCTATTCCCTTCCTATGTTGCATATCCAATTAACTGTACAACAAAATGTCTGACAAACTGCTGGACATGCCTTCCCCAATGAATGCCACAACGCCCTACAGATCCAGCCGCTTCCGGCCACCATCTTCAGGTCGTCCATCCACCTGGCGGCAGGGCGTCCCACCCTGCGCGTGGGACGTCGCGTCCCACTCAAGAACCCGTCTGCCCCAACGGCCGTTCGGTACTACGACAGATGTGACCTGCCATTTCAGCTTACTATCTTTCGGTTATGTCGGTCACCTACGTTATTCATCGGATCTCCTCACTACGAATCATATCCCTCATAGAGACCCCGAGCATTGCCCTCTCTATAGCTCGCAGAGCCACTTGAATCTTGTGGATCAGGCCCACCATCAGTGTCCACGTCTCCGCGCTGTAATCATGACAGGCAGGACGCACTGATTAAAGATTTTTGTCTTTAAACATTGTGGAATAGGTGACGTAAAGACTTGACGCAGTTTTCCGAATACTGCCCACCCTAACTGGATTCTTCTGTCAGCTTTTGAAATTGATCCTACCCAACTATATTGTCTGTCCTAGGCAGACGTACTCCTGAACAGCTTCGATATTGACGTTGTCGACGATCACCGGTCTAATACAGGGCCACTAATTATCGAATGGCGAACTTTTTGTATCGAGACTTGTGGAAATACCTGAAATACATCAGCTAAAATAAATCTACAAAACATCTCTGTCACTTTCTGTCAAGTTCTTGCAACGACCAGTAATGTTGAACTACACTTTCATACAAATGATATGAAATGAGAGGTCAACTTGTATAACAGCATCCTGACATTTTATTGAGATATGACTTATACCAGTATGAGGCTCGATCTCAAAGCTATTAAACAGTGAAAACGACGTCAAATTCTGTTCAGCAGTTTCCAAGATTAGCCCGTACATACATACATACATACAGACAGATAAGAAATTTTTTAATTATATTTTTGGACTCTACTGGTCTTCAGTAACGTCCGGGCAGTGAAATTTTTTTTTTAACTTCAATGTACAGATTCGCTTTTCTTTTGTTTTTTCTACTCTTTTATTATATGTATATAGATATATATTTTATTTATTTTATTTATTTATTTATTTATTTATTTATACAAGGAAGATTTACAGCTTTGTTTAAGATAAAAATAATTACAGTAATAATATCTTTAAGCGGATAATAAATCTTACTTATTAATATACTTACATTCTTTTTAGCATCAGGTCACCTAGTAGCTATGTCAGTTTGAATTTATCGTATCTATATCTTTATTGGTTAAGGAATAAAACTTGAAAAGGTGAAACATTTCTGCTCCACCGTGTATACCATAAGGACTATAATCGCGTGATTCGATCATTTGTGAAGAGTTACGTAAATGTGTTCTCAATGGCAGCACGTATCATCGATACATCAAGCTCGGAGCCAACTAATGAGTGGCACCCGCTGCGCCATTGTCGTTAGAGTTCCCGGCGGGCCGGCGGGCCAACAGCGGGCCGGCGGGCCGGCGGGCCGGCGGGCCGCTAACGACACTTGGAGGAGAGTTGTTGAACGCCACGTGACGTCACCGCGCACTTGCACCCGCAATGGGCTAACGAACATGGTTTTAGGTAGGCGATATGCTATGACATTTGCCGTGTGGTTTCCGGTAGAGTAGAATAGGACCACTCCAACTCTTCCCGTGGATGTCGTACAAGGCGACTGAGGGAATACATTATAAAACATCAATCAGCCCTCCCCAACCCGTCTGGCCAGCGCGGGGAGTGTAGCCCAAATCCTCCGTCTGTCTCCGTCTGTCTCTCGTCGAGGTCGGACGTGTGTTGTTTTGCGCTCCGTGTTTTTATTTTTCATTATTTATATATTTATTAGCCTCAGTGAAAACTCAGACTCCTCTCGTTCCTTCCTTGGGAGGAACCCATATACGCCGGCGGCCATCTTGGATTTAGTTCCGAGATAGGTGAGACGGCAAATCGGACTCAAACTGTGAGTACTCAGACTCCTCTCGTTTCTTCCTTGGGAGGAACCCATATACGCCGGCGGCCATCTTGGATTTAGTTCCGAGATAGGTGAGACGGCAAATCGGACTCAAACTGTGAGTACTCAGACTCCTCTCGTTTCTTCCACGGGAGGAGCCCATATATCGCGTCGGCCATCTTGGTATTTGTACCAAGATCGGTGAGACAGACGATCAGTGCGACAGTGACGTTTTTATGACAGTGACGGCTGTCCTTTTGACAGCTGTCACTTGTACATTTTAAGTGTTTGTGGGCGACAGTGACGTTTTTGTGACAGTGGCATCTGTCCTTCTGACAGCTGTCACTTGTACATTTATTTGACATTGACATTTGCGATAGTGACGTTTTGTTTTAGTGACTTTGACATCTGTCACTTTGACAGGTGTCAAACGTACATTTTGTGTCGGCCATCTTTGTTTTTAGGACCGATTATTTCTCGCGAATTTGACGCTATTGTGTACTTGTGTGTTTTTCTTGTAATTTTAAGCGCTTTATTTTTAAGACTTTTCGCCGACGGCCATTTATGGGCGTTGGCAGGCCTCTTTTGACTTTTGTTTTGTGCCATTGTGTCTTGCACACAATTTTGACATTTTTTGACTTTTTCTGCCTACGACCAATTTTGGGCGTTGGCAGGCCTTATTTCTGACTTTTTTGTGTGCCATAGTGGTTTGTGTGCCTTTCCAGACTTTTGCCCATCGTCCAATTTTGGGCGTTGTCAGGCCCGGACATAGTCGCCGGACCACTTGGCTGCGTCCTCTTGGTCGAGCGACGCGAAAATTTTTTGGACTTAGAAAAATTTTTCGCAAAGCGGATATGTGCTTACCCCATACATATATGAGCGACATGTAATGGTGTTCAGCCACGGCATTTTTTAGACAAAAATCGAAATAACTCTGAAACTGTGAGAGTTAGGTGGAAAAGACACTGGACATTTATTGTGTGTCTTGATGAGACCCACAAAGTGACATTTATAGTTTTTAAAAATAAACAATTTTAACTGACTTTTTGTGACTTTTAATTTTTCGCAAAAAATTTTCTAAGTGTTTTTACCAATTTTAATTTTTTGGTACAAAATTTTTTAAAATTTTTTCTGTGTTTTTAACAATTGTACATATAGATTTGTGCACCTTGGTACTTTTTGCGGAGACCCGGCTGCGGTGCCCGAGCACCAGCGGCCTCGGATGTCGCGCATCCACCGCACCCCCCCCTCTCTTAGAGGGACAGCTGGCGCCGCATCAGGCATGGAGGAGGAGCCCCTTGCAGTGACCGGCGACCCCTTTCAGAGGAGTTCTGCGACCCCCCGAAGCCCACAAGAACGCGTTCAGGAGGCGATGCTAGAGATGGCGGCCGCCATGAGTGCCATGAAGGAGACTTCAGAAGTGGCCCCAACAACTGGCAGGACTACGGTGCAGTCCGATACGGCGACCGACTCTGACAGGCCGAGAGGTACAGGTAAGAGGGGCATTGAAGACATCTCCCCGGACTCCATGAGAACCCCAAGGGCCTCTAAGAGAAGATTGCCTTCCAAAAAGAACACGTTGCCACCAACCCTTCACCTGGACACACCACGGGAGTACATGTCGGCCCACTCCAGATCTTCATCCCCCGACTCAGGAGACGAATCCCAGACGGCACTGTCGAACGCCTCCAAGAGACAACTCGTCGACAAAATTCAGCGTGCCTTAGCGGGGATCAATGAAGTAGTGACGGGCGACAAAAACGCCCGCCTAAATAAATCCAACCTGGCGGCGATCAATACTCATGCGAACATGATCTCGGCGGTCACCGCACACTTAGGCATTCTGGTCGCCGATGCGGAGATGAAGAGGGCGGTCGCTGAAGAACGCCTACGGGCAATGTCCGAGCAGGTGGCATCCTTGACAGGCCAGAACAGAGCGCTGTCAAATCGCCCCGCCGGAGCAATGTCGGCTTCGGAACCCACAACTCAGGCCTCTTACGCCCAGAAGCTGCAACTGCGCCTGCCAAAGACGGCAAACGCGGCGACCATGGCGGTGGCAGCTGGAGTCAAAGCCCCACTTCCGTGTATTGTAGCGTACCCGTCTGTGGAAAAACAGGGCGAGATAAAGAACGCCGCACAGACCAAGGAGGCCCTCATGAAGGCAGTGAACCCCGCAGACGAGGGTTACCAGATTGTGGGCGTCCGAAAGACGTCACGGAGCGGAGTGCTAATTAGAGTTACCAACGAAGCCCAAATCAAAAAACTACAGGCCTCCGAGGGTATTAAAAAAGCGGGGCTAACACTGGAAAGACCGAAAGGCAGACAACCCCGCATACTGATCAAGGACATCCCAAGCGACCTTACTGAGGAAGAGTTTCTAAGAGTCTTAATTGCCCAAAACATCTCTGGCGAAAATGAATTGGACATCTCCCATGAAACGGCCTTAAAAGAGATAAACATAGTCAGACGACGCACCCTGTCCAACTCAAAGTGGTACGGCCTCGAAGTGTCCTCACGCATCCGGCAGCATCTCATTGACACAAAGCCGAAGGTTCACATCGAGTGGAACACCTGCCGGATTGAGGACGACTTCGAGGTCGTCCGCTGCATGAAGTGCCAAATGTTAGGGCACGTACACAAATATTGCATGGAGAAGGAGAGCACATGCGGGCACTGTGCGGGCAAGCATGACACCAGAGAGTGCCTCGAAGTAAACAAAGAGGGGTTCAAACAGAAATGTGCGACATGCTCCATATTTAAAAAGCCGAGCGACCACAAAACGGGCAGCGCCGACTGTCCCGCTCTCAGGCACCGTGTAGAGCTTTTAATTAAAAACACGGAATATGGCCAGGCCTGATTATATGAAAATAGGCCAATTAAACTTAAATGTTAACAAAACAGCAACACCTGAGGCTATTCAAATTGCGAAAAGTCTAAATCTTGACTTTTTACTGTGTCAGGAGCAGTATCACTCCCGCGACCTGAGAGGGTCGATCATCGAAGTCGATGAGTCTGCGTTCGCAGGCATTATGGTCTTAAACCAATGCATTACCTTCACATTTTTGCGCCATCTCTCGACCCCCTGTTGCGCGGTGGTGGAGGTCGTCTATCACTCCCACCGCTTCTACGCAGTGAGCTGCTACTTTAAATTCATGGACTCCGTTACTCCTCATTTGGCACACTTAGGCCACGTAATTAGAACCCTCAGTGGTCAAAACATTCTAATCTGCGTTGACACCAACGCCTCTTCTCCGTTCTGGCACGGTCCTGTTAGGACCGCAGACTCGGAGCGTAGGGTGCCAATTGAGGAGTTCGTCGCGGAGTTCAACCTTAATGTCCAAAATCTCCCTGGAACACCACCAACATACAGTAGCCCTTCAGGCGAGTCTTACATCGACGTCACCTTCACCTTAGGTGACGTTCCGATTACTTCATGGAGCGTCCTCCCGGACGCCTCATGCAGCGACCATCGCTTGATCGTTTTCGAGTTGGAATGGGGAGCGGCAGACTCTGTAAGTTACTGCGACGGATTTACTTACCGCAAGGCCAATGTAGATTGGCCTTCGTTTGGTAACCTTTTCGGCGGCCTATCGCATGAGTTCACTAAACCTGACCTAACGGCGGACGAATGTGCCAATCTGATGACCCACACACTGACTTTTTGCGCAGACGTCATCATCGGGAGGAAGTCCTTGGTGCGGCGCGGAGGATGCGACTGGTGGCATGGGGGGTTGACGGAGCTCAGGAAGAGCTTCCGCAAAGCACGCCGAAAGTACAATAGGCTGAAACGGCAGCAGGCCGGTGAGGAACTGATGCTGGGTGCCTTGACCGAACTACGCGTAGCTCGGTCAAGGTATCGGGCGTCGGTCGCCAATACCAAGAGCAACAAGCTGCGCGAAGTTGCAGATGCTCTTGGTAATGCCGACCCGTGGTCACACCTCTACCATGAGTATAAAACCTCATACAAGCCGAATCTCTCGTATTTTAACAACCTGCGGACACTGGAGGGTCACACCACAACCGTTGAAGAAACTGGACAGGAACTCCTGAGAGTCCTCATGCCGGACGACGTGCCGGAAGAGGACTCATTGCACCACCAGGAGATACGGCGTGTACTGCCGATTGTCCCCGAAGCGCCAACTTCGACCCTAGCGTCGGTTGACGAGCTTGCTATTATAGCCCGCTCGTTAGCCACGAACAAAGCCCCGGGAGTAGACAGGATTAACAACCGCATGCTGAGGGAAATCATCAAGGCAGCCCCCGAATCCGTACTATACGTGATGAATCGCTGCCTCGAATCCGGTGTATTTCCCTCAGTATGGCGGCAGGGAGTCGTTAGGATTATCCCCAAAGGTGGGGATAAACCTCTCGATGACCCAAAATCCTTTCGGCCAATCACGCTTCTCCCAGCTTTGGGTAAGCTGCTGGAGAGGCTGATAGTGCCGAGACTACTTCCGGGGGGCCCTTCAGGCCATGACAGGCAGTTCGGTTTTGCAAAGGGACGATCGACGGTGGACGCCATAAGCCTGGTCAGGAAAACTGCTGAACAGTCGACGTGTAAGTACGTTATTGGCATATTCCTGGATATATCGGGCGCTTTTGACAATGCATGGTGGCCAATGATTATGCTCAAGCTGAAAGTTAGGGGTTGCTTCAGCAACATCTATCGGATGTTGCTGCAGTACTTTAACAACGGCTCTATTGTGCTACGATTGGGACAATGTGAATTGCCAAAGGAGCTCACGCGGGGATGCCCTCAGGGATCAGTTCTGGGACCTTATCTGTGGAATGTGTGCTTTGATGATTTCCTGGAGATCCCAACCCCCAGGGGTTGTCAATTGCTGGCGTACGCAGATGACGGTCTCCTGATCGTTGAGGGGAACTCGAGGGCGGAGCTGGAGCGGCATGCAGGGACATGCCTGGAGCGAGTGGGTGAGTGGGGACTGAGGAACAAGCTGGACTTTGCTCCGCACAAGACCCAACAGCTATTGCTGAAGGGTATCCTCAAGGAACCACCGCGCATTCGCTTCAGGGGTGTGTCTGTCGCTAGCAAGACCTACGTGACATACTTGGGAGTAGTTCTGGAGAGGAACTTTGCATTCACTGAGCACACTCGTACCGTTGGCGAACGCGCCCGGTCGAATTTCTACGCCTTCTCCAGGATCTCTCGGGCCACGTGGGGACTCCGGTTCCCCGTCCTCCGCACGATATATCTGGCGACATATGTAGCCAGTATGTGCTACGCGGCTCCAACCTGGGTGGACAGAGCCACCATGGCTGCGGTGCGCCGAAGATTGCTCCAGAGTCAGCGTATGGCCTTGCTCTTTATGTGCAAGGCATACAGAACGACCAGCACCGACGCCTTGCCAGTCATGGCCGGTGTTTGGCCGATAGACTTGGAGATTCAGCGGCGCGCCAGTGTTCACTTCAGAGCTCGACAACTCACTTGGACCGATTTTGGGGTTGGAGACAGGGACCGCACATGTCGACTGTTCGGGGAGACAGCTTCGGTTGTGGACGACCTTCTGGTGTCCGATTGGCAGCGCAGATGGGAGGAATCTGAAAAGGGCAGGCACCTTTTCAAATTCTTCCCAAGCGTTGAGGAGAGATTGGAGAAACGGTGGCTAGAGGTGGATCACTGCGTCGCGCAGTTCCTCACCGGTCACGGCAACTTCCAGGCGAAGCTTCACTCCATGAAGCTGGTCGCATCTCCCGACTGCGAATGTGGTGAGTCGGATCAAACCGCTCATCACATTCTGTGGGAGTGCACACGGTGGGATCGGGAACGTGAACTCATGCTATCGGATCTAAATTACGTGAACCGTCCGGTATACTATGGAGATCTGGTTGCGAACCGTCACAATTTCCGAGCGTTCAAGCGTTTTTGCCATGCCTACTATTGGCACTATTATACGAAGTAGCCTTCTGCTACTCCGTCACAGCTCACTGCGTCACAAAGGCGCTAAATACGTCCGTGGTGTTCAACTAGGTGGCCAGGCTTATCTTGGCCATACCAAAACCCCCAACCCCCCGACGTGACCACTCTGGTCATCGTTACATTGCTACACTCCCATTTGCTAGAGGGGAAGTGGGAACTCTCTTCCTACTTTGACTCTTTACTTCTTTAATTAACTTTGTCTGGGGCCCAAGGTAGCGTAAATTCATGACCTGGGACTTGCCCTACCTTCACTGGTAGGTGTCTTTGCAGTTACCTCCGTTGATCCTCGCTTAGAGGAGTTGCGGGGGGAGAATGGTGAGGAGGCGGGAATGTCTCCGTCTGTCGTCACAGCTCAATGCGTCACAAAGGCGCTAAATACGTCCGTGGTATTCAACTAGGTGGCCAGGCTTATCTTGGCCACACCAAACCCCCAACCCCCCAACCTGACCACTCTGGTCATCGTTTCATTGCTACACTCCCATTTGCTAGAGGGGAAGTGGGAACTCTCTTCCTACTTTGACTCTTTACTTCTATAATTAAATTTGTCTGGGGCCCAAGGTAGCGTAAATTCATGACCTGGGACTTGCCCTACCTTCACTGGTAGGTGTCTTTGCAGTTACCTCCGTTGATCCTCGCTTAGAGGAGTTGCGGGGGGAGAATGGTGAGGAGGTGGGAATGTCTCCGGCAGATGAGAGAGGGTTGTGCTCCTGCAGTGGAGACACAAATAACCTGATGATGATATGCTATGACAATACCTACCTGTTTACACATACGTAATGTACACAGCGAGTGCTGGCTGCGCCCACCTGGCTGGCAGGCGGCTGGGAGCTACCCGCAAACGAAACAATGTATCTCTGAAACATGACAACACAACACGACACAATGGATGTGCTCTACTATTTCACGTGCACATGCCGAGCGGGGGGCCCAGGGGAGGGGTGGGGGGGGGGGGGGCTCTATACAACCTGTGTCACGTACAATGCCGCGTGTTGTATCGCGTACATCGGCCTCAGAGCAACGACTGCACCCGGAGGGGAAATACTGCGGCGATTTTTGCAACCTTTCGTATAAATACATAGATAATACGCATGCCGTGTGGTTTCCGGTAGAGTAGAATAGGACCACTCCAACTCTTCCCGTGGATGTCGTACAAGGCGACTGAGGGAATACATTATAAAACATCAATCAGCCCTCCCCGACCCGTCTGGCCAGCGCGGGGAGTGTAGGCCAAATCCTCCGTCTGTCTCCGGCAGATGAGAGAGGGTTGTGCTCCTGCAGTGGAGACAAGAATAACCTGATGATGATGATGATGATGCGAATGAGGGTGCGGACGACAGTGAGCACTCTCAGCACTCCCGGCTCTCGGGAGTGCTGTGAGTGATGTCCGCGCGCGCCGCGCACGTCGCCGACTCCAATATTTTTTTCGTTTTCCTCTTGTCATGTCCGCGCTGATAATATTATATTTATCGCCGTTGCACAGACAAGCAGACACCCGTGGTTAGCGTTACCGCTGACCATAAACGTGGAGCCCAAACGCCACCAGTGCGTGGCCACCAGAGACCGTTGTTTCCGTTCACTGGTGGCCGCCCTCACGGCCTGTTAGGCCACGCGGTGCCCACTGATGTTCCTATGTGTTACTCTGTGCTCCGGCGCGGCGCCCTACTTGCTCGCCGGAGCGCCTGCCCTCGCCCCCCCCCCCTTCCCCCCTCACCGCCCACACGTCGCTAATTATAAAATGGTGTTCAGTCAACAGGGAACTATTAGCTGGCGGGGGCGGCGCGTCAAGCGTGAACACAGTACATATATACATACTTGTAAATATGGACCACCTACAACATCCTATGTTAAATAATCTCACAGCTACACCCATTTTATAATCGTGATTTTTCTTACAATACATCTCAATAAAACAAGTTTCCCAAGATCGTCCGTTCATCGGTCCGTCCGTCCGTCACATATTGCCTAGCGGCTCAACCATGGCCTGGTTGACACAATATTTTTGTATCTCCCTTAGCTCTCAATTTGAGGGTAGCTATTATACAACCCTCTCTCATCTACCGGAGACAGAAATATCCTGATGATGATTATACAGCAAAAATAATACAAGAAATAAAAATAAACTTGTTTTAACAGGGTTAAGACTGAGTAAGGTCAGTAAATCGTTCACGGGGCAATGTATACGCTTCTACAACAAACTACCAGAGGACATCTTAAATATGACGGACAGAAAGTTTAAGATTCACATTAAAAAACAACTTTGTAAGAAAGCCTATTATAAAATAAACGATTATTTGAATGACAAAGATGCCTGGTACTAATGTTGATTTAGCATCGCAAAATCTTTATTAATTGTATGCAAACTTGATTTTTAAAAGATGTGTTGCGTGAAGTTTGTTGCGCCGTTTCTTCTTCACAGCGCTAACACCTAGGAAGCGGTAGTCGATAGAAAAAAATTACGTGTATAAATGTACCAAGTGTAATTATATGCAATAAATGATTTTGACTTTGACTTTAATAAATAAACAATTTTGTCTAAAACTTAATTTGCATGTTCTAGAGACAACATTCATATAACGACGTTATATAATTCATCTAATTCATATAACAGCCTGTATACAGCCTGTATAGATGACATCCACACAACAATGACGTCTAACTACTCTGTAATATTGGGATGCGATGGTGGAGCGATGTATTCAAAACTCACTACATTGTTAACTGTTGTTCATTGGTACTCACAATTAAATACTTGTCCGTAGTCCATACTACTAATATTATAAACGCGAAAGTTTGTAAGTATGGATGGATGTTTGCAGCTCTTTCACGTAAAAACTACTGAATGGATTTTAATGAAACTTTACAATAATATAGCTTATACATCAGAATAACACATAGGCTACAATTTATAAAGATATTGTGTGAATTGTCCAAAATATCAAATAAAGAGGAAAAAATCTACCATCTGCGAGCTATTCTAGGGTGCGCCATAAAATTATAATTTTAATGTCATAATGTTAGTTCTTTTCTACGCTACGCTAATATAAGCTACTCGAAATACTAATCCTGCGCAGACGAAGTCGCGGGCACCAGCTAGTAGTTAATAATCAACATTGATAGACCTTACCATCTATTTACATATTCTTATATACTAACTTATACAACACCAAGTGCTGTTAAAGTAACCAGGGCTCAAATACAAATAGTTTGTTTAAAAAACCATTTTTACCAACGATCTCTATGTACTACTAGATGGAGCGTTCCAAACAATCGCTCTGTTCCACGCAACTGCGGCTCCGGGAGCCGCAACTCGGTTACATACACTTTGAAACTTGCTTAGTTATGCGTTCCTACATTTAATTTAATTATCATATAGGTAAGTAGCGTCAATAATAATAATAATAATAAATATGTGGGGACATTTCACACACGGTCACCTGATCCCAAACTAGGCAGAGCCTGTAATATGGGTATCAGACAGCTGATATACATACATAAATACATAATATAATATGTAAATGACATCCAGTCACAAGGCAAACACAAGTGCTCATCACACGAATGTTTGCCCTGGGCGGGATTCGAACCCGCGACCCCGAGCTTCGCAGGCAGGTGTACTACCGACTAGGTTACGGGATCGAATATTTAGTAAATAATTAAATATTCTGCGTAGTAACTGCAAAAGTTTCCAAGTGAAAGTGAACTAGTTGCGGCTCCAGAAGCCACGGTTGCGTGGAACAGAGTGATTGTTTGGAACGCTCCATCTAGTAGTACATAGAGATCGTTGATTTTTACCCGACATTTGGGGAAACTTTTCAAGTGTCCGGAGCCAGCGGTTTGAGCTGAGAGTTTGAGACAGACGAACATATATCATAATATATTTATCTCTGCTTAGTTAACTGTGCCGCGATACAACTAATTATTTCCTATTTACAAACTTTTTCATAACAACACTCCAATTAAGCGCCGTATGACGTATGACGGAGGGGCTGTAAAACCCCCGGCACGTTTCCTCATTAAACGCTAAACAAGATTGCATGTAGTTCCGCAAACAAATAGGGCACATTCCGCGTGACGGCGCCCCTGCCGCCCTGGGCCACCCCTGCTGCCCCTGCGCCGCCCCTGTGCCGCCCCGAGCCGCTCTCTGTCATATATGTGGCAGAAATTTCACCTTTTTGTCGATTTTAGACCTAATTAATTATTTGTAGAGCGGCCACTGACTCTGGGGTCGGGACAAAGTTGACAATATTTAAAATTCATGATCCATTTGTTGGCCGTGTGGTTCCCGGCTTACAATAGCGCCACCCCCAGTCTTCCCGTGGTTATCGCCAAGGCGACTAAGGGATTTCACCAGGGACTGGCAGCAGCGTTCTCCTGTGTATATTAAGATCATTACTGCGATCACCAATCCGCCTGCCAAGCGTGGTGATTACATCAAATGCCCCAATGGACAGCCCATGCACAGAGCGGGACCAACATGAATAATATTATGTGTAAGAATCATAAGAATCAAACCTACGACCTCTGGCGTTTGAGTCCAGTGACTAAGCCAACAAGTCTCAGTCCATCTTGTTGAACTATAAGTAGTTAAACATGTTCTTCATCATGTCAGCACCTAGACGTCCACTGCTGGACATAGGCCTTCCCCAATGAACGCCACCACACCCGGTCCTCCGCCCTCCACATCCAGCCGCTAATAATCTTCAGCCGATGTTCTTCATATTACTTATATTCTAAGCCACGAACGAAAATAATGTCATTATTTAACCGTAGCGACAATATTTAGTAATAATTAAATGTTCTGCGTAGTAACTGCACAAGTTTAATTGTGAATGTGAAAGAGTTGTGCCTACTTGCGTGGAACAGTGCGATTGTTTGGAACGCTCCATCTAGTAGTACATAGAGATCGCTGGTACCAACGAAAATAACAGTTACTAACAAACCATTTGCTTTCGGGTTAGCAATATTTCCAAGATCACACGTGTTTCTTCAATAAGAATCCACATTACACCAATACAACGATTATTGTAGTATTCGTAATGCTATTTGTTGGTAAAAAGTATTTTCTTCCTGAAACGGAAAATAGGTGTCAAAAACTTTCCGAACACCACCGAGGTATGAAACAAACACGTTCGGCGCAGCCCATACATCGAACGTGTCGCGGGGCATTTGTTTGGAACCACAAAACAATACTTACGGGAAGTTTGTGCGCCGCCCACTGTACTATACACAAGGTACAGGCGGCCGCACGGGACGGGCGGGCACCGGGCGGCGAGCGGCCGGCGGCGCGGAGCGTCCTGCGCGGCGGACTGTGCGCGGCAAGTGATAATTTAATTTGCAAGTTAAATTAATTTAACCTTTTGAGAGCGAGAGGCGAGGGGTAGAGGGGCGGGGGGAGGGGATGTCATTGTTTGTTTGCGCTCGATCTCAGGGACCGTTCACTAATGTAATTAGAGGCTCTTGATTGGCTTTCTAGTTCGTTTTAAAAACGTAAGTTCTAGACTGAGTCCGCCCTAAAAATAGACTACCAAAAAGTGTGTAGTGAGGTTATTGTCGGAGGCCTGTGTAGCTAATCAACTTGGCGAAGTTCCCCGGCGCCCGGGGCCCGCGTAACTCAATCACCACCAAAACGTATTACGCCGGACCCTTGTAACTCATTTAACACACGACACACACACAGCTCGATATTATGTCAGCGCCCACTAAACTAACTAAACTAATTTACATAATGGGCTCGATTCTGAAGGCACAACGTTAAAATTTGACAGCACTATAACTGTTGCTATCCTTGTCACACAGTATTATGAAGATAAAGACGAAACCAATGTTAGCGCTGTGTGCCTTCGGAAGCGGGCCCAATGATTAATTATCTTAACATAATTATATATTTTAAAAGTAGTGACATCAGATTAGGCAACCCGACAATGCCAGGGTAGGGACAACATATCAATAAAAGGAAAATAACCTGTACTAAAAAAATATATTTGAGTTATAGTTCGTTAAGAAGAAATATACAAGGTGGAACAGTCACCAGCTAATAAAGATATCCAAAAAATTCGAACTGATATAGCTACCAGGTGGCCTGCAGATGCTAAAAATTGTGTATTTAAAATTAAAAATAATCTCATAAAATAGTCTGATAACAAAAGTGTTTTTTTGTTCTATTTTCGTAGCGACTGCCTGGTGTAGGTGTCTTTCGGTTTTGATACTATTCTTATATTTTTAACCGACTTCAAAAAAGGAGGTTCTCAATTCGACGGTATGTTTTTTTTTAATTGTATGTGTTCTTTGGCAGTCGTCAGTGCCTCGACCGCAAAAGCTGTACGTTTTATTATTAGTATATGTTATTGTGCGATTATTTAATTTCTTTACTTTCACAAGAGTCGTTGGTAACAAGTATTATATACTACGATATGCTATTAAATCGAAAGTCTATCATTCGTCTACATAATAATAATAAATAATAATAAAATCATTTATTCACCTCTTAAAAAATATACATACAATAACTCCGCCAAACTGTATAATACAGTTTGTTGGCAGAAATAGCTCTCTTACTTTATACACATCTATGGCAGAGAATACTAAATATCACTACGCAATGGTGAATAGCAAAGCAAAGTCACAAAGTTTTTAAATATGATATTAGCACAAAAAGATTGAGGTTACGTTAATAAGTTTACTAGATATTTCACATTTCACATTTTGCTTCGAAGCTATTTTGTAGGAGGCTAACTAGCTGGTTTTTTAAATCACCTGTTTTTTTTCCATGTTAAAAGTACGTCTTTATTACTTTACTATTTTGGTTACTACGAGAATTTTGACACTGAAGTACATAACCTTTATAGGGCTTTCGATTGACATAATAATAGCTAATAGGGGAAAAATCACTTTTGTTGTAATCCTTTTTTTTATAGTTGAATCGTTTTTGGCGTCAGGCTACCTAGTAGCTTTATCAGTTTGAATTTTTCGAAAATCTTTTTTTTAGCTGTAGAATTTGCTATTTAATATCGCAGAAAGTTTAAAAATACAGTAATTATAAGAAAATTAATTATTGACAACATGTGTACGCCGTCCAACCCCTCGTGGTGAGGCATAGTCCCTAGGACGCTGGCGCTATTACCTCGCTGGATTGCCAGGCTTACACGTTGTGCGAGGTAGGCGCCAGCCCTGAGGACTCCGGAGGCGTAGACTAGGCTGGTCGACAGAGCCTTCAGCGACATATCTTTATTAGTTAAGAAATAGTCGGCTGGTGATACTTTTCTGTTCTATTCTGTATATGGAGAGGGGTGGGAGATATATAACGTGGAAGATAATATGTACATTAGTATAAGGACCTCGTACGTTTGTGTTTATCACGTTACACGAGTGACAGGCCATGGAGTACCTGAGCGAACTACTAAATACGTGTTTTTTGTATCTGGATGATATATTTAAGAGTTGTTCATGCTTGTCTGATTCTTATCGTAAAGGAGAAAATACTAGTTTACGAAGAGACCAGTGTACTGTATATATGAAGTATTTGTTACTATGTAAATATTATTATATTTATTATATTAATTGTTACATTATAAACTATACACATTTGGTGTTTCCAATAATCCCCACTTTTGTTTGTGGGGTACTGGGGGGGGGGGGGGGTCGCTCGCACACAATACAAACTCGCACTATGAAAATCAATGCGATCAAAAGAACTCCATATCTTCGGCTATTCTTGACAAACAGAGCCGGCGCTATTCGTTACGGCGGATAACATCGCTGCAAATGGCCGCCCCCTCTGATATCGTATTCATGACGCTTCAGTTTGTTTCACTCGGGCCCCGGGCTCCGGCTCCGGGGGCGGCGCTCCTTTGTTAACTACACATTTGATGAATAGACGATCATTTTTCTGTGCTTCCTAGAGACTATACAACCAGCGACCGACGAAATGAGGGAAGGAAGAAAACGAATGAATTAGTTAGCTCGGGTCTCCCCCCCCCCGGCCCCCTGTTTGCTCGGTGAGACTTACATGATGTTGTAGTGGGCAGGTTAGGTTAGGTTCTACTCACAACCGTAGCATCTTTATCACTACGATAGACTCTAGATTTAAACACAAAATGTTAATAATATAACGTTCTGTACTCACTCAGACAGCAACCACCGGCGCATGGATCTGTAGGGATATGTAATAGGTCAAAATATCGTTTATTTTTAATTTATTTATTAGGTATACAAAACAACTCCGACTGAGGGAATACATTATTAAACATCAGTCGGGCCTCCCCAACCCGTCTGGCCAGCGCGGGGAGTGTAGGCCAAATCCCCCGTCTGTCTCCGGCAGATGAGAGAGGGTTGTGCTCCTGCAGTGGAGACCAAAACAACCTGATGATACAAAACAGATTACAGTCATAATAAGTAACATACATAAGTTAACAACGTTTTGTTTCTGGACGGTGACACAGACTATGTATACACAGCATGATCAGTATTGCAGACTATTGTTACAAATATCTTAAGTCGATAAAATATAAATGAATATAACAAACAATGGTTTTTGGCAAAAATGCAAACAAACACAAAACAGATTAAATACAACATTTAAATAGGACTTATTTGTGGGGTTCAGGACCATTGAGGACTTCCGGCACACCTCTTTTATACTTGGTGGGCCTCAAATTAAATATATCGATGTCTTTGTTATTCTTATCAAGTACTAGGTCACTGTATCGGCGACGCGTTCTCGATATTGGGTTACAGTACGAGGTATTATTTTTGTATGTTTGCCTGCACATTAGTTGTATGTGTGCACGTGGAACTTTAAGAAAAACGCGAATCGCAGTCAAAGATATGCCGAGTCGATTTTATTCAGATAAAATGCAATCAACATTGGAGATGCCTTTCTGATGACCTCATCAGATGTACAAACGTATATACGTTTCACGCGCTGTACATATGTACGAGTACGTACTTTATGCATCCGCTCCCACTTCCGCTCCGTTCCCTTTCCCACTTCCACTCAGACTCTCAATCTCCCAGTCCCAGTCCCAATCCCAAAACAGACAAAATTTTCTATACTGATCGAAATGAGTTCTATTACTTACTTATCCTTAGACCCCCAATTTTTTTTTTGCAAATATATTCAATGTACAGACACGCGAAGTTTACGCCAGGTCCAGATCCATGGCCAGTTCCAGATCGAGGGCCAGGTTCGGGTCCAGGTCCAGCTCCAGGTCCCGCTCCACAGAGTGTTAAGAACCCCATTTTTGTACGTTGTTGAAGTACGTACTTTATATATCCACGCGAGCGAATATGCTGGGAAAATGTGTAATTATTAACATTTCTCGTTTCCTGCTAAATCAGCAATTTGGGTTGAAGTTTGGCTCACGAAGGAAATAACGTACGTACATACACGCCGTCGTGAGTGTACACACTAGGTGAGGACTCTGCCATTTTACTTGACCGCACGGCAGTCCATACGAGCGTACAGATTTAACACCCTACCACTACTTATTTATTTATTAAATAGTTTATTGTACACATAAATATACAAAGAACAACACAAAGAAAAGAAAATTATACAAAAGGATAAGCTTATTTCTAAAGAAAATTTCTTTCGGCTAACCTGCGGTGAAGACAAGGGATTATGGAGAGGCAGTAGTCGCGTGTACCTACTATATATTAAATAATCATGAACATATAATACAATAAGCATAAACTAATAAACTATAAATACCAATATAGATACATAAATATATATATAATAGAATATAATATGATATATATATATATAATAAAAATATACTAAGGGTAACCAGCGTGTGTGTTGTGTGTTCCTGTGTAAACTGCTGTAGGGCTGCGAGCAGCGAGCGTGCGAGCATAGCCGGTCGATAGGGACAACGTTGTACTCTACGATCTTTATTGGATTTATTACTTTCTAAGCATCTTTTCACAGCACAATAACGAATTTGTATCATTAATAGGCCATGACGTAGGCCAGGGCCTGGAGAGCGTGCTTCCAGCCGTACTTGAACTTTGCTGGAGACGTATCGGTGTCAGGGGGTGGGGAGGGAGGGGAGGGTCGCTCCTTACGCAGTAAGTGATAGTATTCTACGAGTTGACGTTTGACATCGTAATTCGTGACGCGCCGTCACGCCCAACCGTCTCGTGTAGCGGCGCGCGGTCGTGGCCTCGTAATGAGGTATTGGTAAGGTTAAGGTGCTTTATAAATAGGGTTCGTTGGTTTATCCCTGCATGATATATGTATGGTATTAATATTGTAGATACAAATTATTGTCACGTGTGTATGTTGATGCCGTGTGGTTTCCGGTAGAGTAGAATAGGACCACTCCAACTCTTCCCGTGGATGTCGTACAAGGCGACTAAAGGAATACATTATAAAACATCAATCAGGCCTCCCCAACCCGTCTGGCCAGCGCGGGGAGTGTAGGCCAAATCCTCCGTCTGTCTCCGGCAGATGAGAGAGGGTTGCGCTCCTGCAGTGGAGACAAAAATAACCTGATGATGTGTATGTTGACATCTGCGTTCAACTATATGACGTTGCTCATATACATCTAATTTAGCTGCCTGTTATGTAATTAACTATTTCAAGCGACTTATCTAATTTAGCTGCCTGTTATATAATTCACTATTTCTTTTAAATCCACTCACACGAATATACACTCTATCTACACCAAAGGCAAAATAATTAAAAAACAGTCGTGTAGCATTTACGTAGAGTGGTCGTAGCACGTACGTAGCACAGTCGTAGCACCGTAGCAGTGCTGTCACAGGCTGTCGAGGCGACTAAGGGACTCCACCATGGACAGGCAGCAGCGTTCTCCCGTGTATATTATGATCAATGCTGCGATCATGGAGGCTCTGATGTAGTTTAGGCTCCAGTACAACATATTTACACTGTTAACTATTCCCTAATTAGTTAAAGAATTTTAAGCAACAGGGTTGTATCCAGATGGAACAAATTGCCAGAATCTGTCGTAACTGCTTCATCAATAAACATGTTTAAGAACAGACTCGACAGTTTATTAAAAGAAAATAATCAACTGATATGGAAGCATTAGGTATAAGCTGCCTTTCTATTTAAAATAAAATAATAAATAAATAATGGGCTCGATTCTGAAGGCACAATGTTAAAATTTGACAGCACTAAAACTGTTGCTATCCTTGTCACACAGTATTATGAAGATAAAGACGAAACCAATTTTAGCGCTGTCAAATTTTAAATGTGTGCCTTCAGAATCGGGCCCAATAACTGTCATAAACTTATGTAAAATGTTTCTTATGTGAACTTACTACTTAAATAAAGTTTTTATTATTATTATCATCAATCCGCCTGCCAAGCGTGGTGGTTATGGCAAGTCGGCCCCGTAGCCTAGTCGGTAGTACACCTGCCTGCGAAGCTCGGGGTCGCGGGTTCGTATCCCGCCCAGGGCAAACATTCGTGTGATGAACACTTGTGTTTGCCTTGTGACTGGATGTTATTTATATATTATATTATGTATTTATGTATGTATATCAGCTGTCTGATACCCATATTACAGGCTCTGCCTAGTTTGGGATCAAGTGGCCGTGTGTGAAATGTCCCCACATATTTATTTATTTATTCCCCCCAATGGACAGCCCACCACAAGTGTCTTTCTATTGGGGAGGCTCATGTCCAGCAGTATTTGCTATTGCAGCATTATGGTAATGTACGAGTACGTTATATAACAACACTTGTTACTGCACTTGCTGTCACAGGAGGCGATCAAGCATCTTTACCCCACGTAGAGCTAGGCCTCTACGCCGTAGCCGAACTCTCCTGTGATCCAATTAAATATAAGATACTTTTATGACCTATCTTTGTAATTAGATTTAGGGGATTTTAATGGAAGACGCCCCGACCCGTCTGGCCAGCGCGGGGAGTGTAGGCCAAATCCTCCATCTATCTCCGGCAGATGAGAGAGGGTTCTGCTCCTGCAGTGGAGACAAAAATAACCTGATGATGAAATGGAAGCCGGACCAATGCAATAAGAGAGGCCTTTGCCATATGTGTGTATGTAACTCACGACTTCACGAACATAGTCCACGTTTCGACCAGGTAGTTCCTACTACCTTTTCATTCCATTTTGTAAATGTAATTTTCCTGTCCGAAGCCAGTTACAAAATGGGGCACCTTCGTCCCATTTAGTAACTAATTCTTAACCGCGTGGTCATAATAGTTATGTTATACAAATAATTACTCTCAATGACTGTGCAAACGTAATCCATCCGGTCCCCCGTGAGTGCGACATACCGAGTCGGTCCGTGTGTAATTAAGGCAGCTGCTGGCTCCCGGGGGGGGGGGGGGGGGGGGGGGCTGCGGCACTCTATATTTATTAATCCGTATCTGTATACAGCGGAGAGTGAGAGACGAGACTGACCATAGAGATTGTCAGTCAAGTGTGTGACAAACGAGCATAGGCTCGGCGGCGAGCACAAGGTTGACGTCATCACTTACACGCCGCTACTAGCCTAGTCGGTAGTACACCTGCCTGCGAAGCTCGGGGTCGCGGGTTCGAATCCCGCCCAGGGCAAACATTCGTGTGATGAGCACTAGTGTTTGCCTTGTGACTGGATGTTATTAATATATTATATTACGTATTTATGTATGTATATCAGCTGTCTGATACACATATTACAGGCTCTGCCTAGTTTGGGATCAGGTGGCCGTGTGTGAAATGTCCCCACACATATTTATTTATATTTACTTTTAACCATGTTAAAGCGTCTTTTGGAGAGACCTGTTGTTCATACAATCAGCATCTGTAAAATATATAAAAGAGATTGCGCTGCGCTAAAATAAGATTAGTACCAGCCACTGTCACTGATTTTTAATGTAGTTCGTAAACTGTTGTCCGTCATCTCAGTTCTGATCAATCATGACCTCGGCTGGGTCAATCAGCGAGCAGTTCTCGCCCGCACTCCTCGGCACTTTGACAGATATTTTAAATTATAGAATGAGGTACATTGGGAGTCTGTTGAGCTTATTCGTGCGCTGGTGGTATGTAGTGAGTGTGTATGTGCCTGAGGGGGGCGATGATTGTAAGCAGGAATATCTTGTTGTGAATTAAATGACTACTTAAATGATAAAAGTCCATGGAGTGCTTGATGGCTCAGCATAGGTAGACTTAATGATTGTAGTGAATAAGATAAATCAAAGGTAGGGCCCTGTGCCGTTGGGTTTGTTGCCACTTCTTCCCATCGGTTATACAGGTGGAAGTGGAGTAGTTTTAGGCAGAATTTGACGTCAAAAAGAGAATAATGTATTCCAATTTTGAAAATAAATATTTTGATTTTGAATTTAACAAATTTGAATCACGTGACTTTTGAATGACTTTTGAGTGACGTGGATTTATCTTTACTAAGACAAAAGTCGGTATTAAGCGCACCATGCGGTACTTTCGGCCATATCAGTGAAGTCGCAGTACAGGATTCGTGCCGTTTCAGTGACAAACGAAAACATGTTTTATGGCAATGGCTTACAATTATATGTGATTCAAATTAACTTTTATTCATCTGCGATCCGCCAGTGACTGACGCGTCAACACAATTAAGTCGTTTTTCAAATGCCCAAATTTAATTGAAGATAACAGTATATGGTACAGAGAAAGAAAATGTCATGTTATAAACCCATAGAGTTTAAATTACATTATCACAATTATTATGAACAACGCCGTAGCACCGTCGTAGCACTACCGTTCGCTGCCGTAGCACGTCCGTAGCCCTCGTGTAGCACTACCGTAGCACTACTATATGGACCCACGACCTGTAGAAGGTGGCCGGAATCGGCTGGATGCAGAGGGCGGATGACCGGGTGTGGTGGCGTTCATTGGGGATGACCTATGTCCAGCAGTAGACGTGTCAGGGCTGATATAACAATCTGCGATCGGCAGGGGCGTCTAAAACAGTAATGCTAACTGTTTTCTCTCATGAACCACTGTTGTAATTGTATAATAATATTTACTTGAGTTTTTAAAGAAAAATCATCAATGTACCCCGGCTCGACGGACGTGCTACGTTTAAGGTGTTACTGGCGGCCCCGCCCGGCGGGGTCGGCGGGTACCTACTTACTACGTCGCGTTTTATTTATTTTCACTTTGTGGTTTTAATAAGGTTATTTATTTCCTGCGCCGGCCACTGGCCAAAGCGGTGCCACACAGTATTGATTGAAATTATTTTTAGTCGGCTACTGTATGGCGCTACACGATCTAAAATTCAGAGAATGAAATATCATCTTCAGCCGAAATCCGTCCACTGCTGAACGCAAGTCCAATATATTGCCACTCTTGGTGGACTGTCCGTTGGGGGATTTGTCATAGTCAGCACGCTTGGCAGGCGGAGTAGTGATCGCAGTGATGATCTCAATATACACAGGTGCAAGCCTTGACGATACACACGGGGTGACGGGGCCGAAATAAACAGAAATAATAAATAAATATCTCAGACATTCACACCAATTATCCAGTCCCAAACTAGGCAGAGCCTGTGCTATGGTTACTAGATAACGCATACACATACTTAAATAAATATATAAACATCCAGGACTTGGGTACGAACATTCATATTCATCATACGGACATTTGCCCCTAGCGCGATTCGAACCCGCAACCTCCGGCGTGGCAGGCCGAGAGCTATTCCGTTCCGCCACGGAGGTCGTCAAATGTAATAAATATGTACCTAACCAAACCAAATCCAGTCGGTTTCTTCTATTTAAGAATTTCAGATTATACGCCAAGTTTTTGCAGAAATAACATTTGACAATTTAATTTTACGCGTTGAACGAGTTATAATTAACGAAATGAAGATTCAAAATTATACGGCTTGTAGATATTCTCATCACCGAACTGGGCGCACCCCCCCTTACCCTCCCTCCGCCTGTGAACTGGATACAAATAAAAGAAGCGTAAACCGGTGATAAAAACCCGCCCCGCGCCCCCCGCCCGCGCCCCCCTCCACCCACCTCGTCCGTAACACACAATATTTATCCCCGCGTGCTCATACACACTCAGTTTCCAAATTAACTGCGCGGCAGCACCTTATTCGGTGGTGATAAAGTCAAATATGCAATATACTGAGGTTTTTATTACAGGCATCAACTGCACCCAGAAGACACGCCGGCAGCGGAATGAGATTTGTTATAACTAGGGGTCGGAATTAGCAAGTGTCGTTTATATTTATTTATTTATTTAAGCCTTCTATAGACAGTGGTTGTTACATTATTAATACGAATAAGCAATTAATTGCATACATAGTCAAGAATACATAGTTAAATGTCACTCGTAGGGCAAAATAATAATAATTCAATTTAGTTAACTATTTACATCACATGTTGTACCGTTAAATTATAATCTTAATAATATGCAAAATTAGTTAATGGTCAAACTTAATATTAAATTTGTCATTTCATTAACATTACTTATTAATTGTCACATGTCACATTAGTCATTTAATTACACATTTCACTTAGTCTATAGGTCATCCCATTTCTGGGCAAAGGCCTCCCCCTCCCCCTTCCAGATCAGTTTGTCGGTGGCCACTCGAGTCCAGAGCGAGCCCAGGCCCTCGTGCGGCTCGAGCTCGTCGCGTCATTTATATACTCGCGACGAAATGTTTATTTTAATATCGATGTCACGGCCACTTCGAGTGTGCGATGGCTTATTGTGCGCTCTGAGCGAAATGGTCGACGTTAAATATGAAGACACGTAGCGCTCCTCGGAGTCTCGTGAGTGCGGTAGACGTTTGCAGGCTCATATAAATATAATAAATATGTGGGGACACTTCACACACGGCCACCAGATCCCAAACTAGGCAGAGCCTGTAATATGTGTATCAGACAGCTGATATACATACATAAATACATAACATAATATATAAATAACATCCAGTCACCAGGCAAACACAAGTGCTCATCACACGAATGTTCGCCCTGGGCGGGATTCGAACCCGCGACCCGCAGCTTCGCAGGCAGGTGTACTACCGACTAGGCTACGGGGCCGACAAATATATTTGTACTATAAAAAAATAAAAAAATATCTCAGACATTCACACCAATTATGGCCTGTAGAGCCTGTGGTATGGTTACTAGATAACGGATAGACATACTTAAATAAATATATAAACATCCAAGACTTGGGTACAAACATTCATATTCATCATACGAACATTTGCCCCTAGCGGGATTCGAACCGGCAACCTCCGGCGTGGCAGTCCGAGAGCTACCCGTTCCGCCGCGGAGGTCGTCAATTTGTACTATACTCTTGTAATACCTTTTTGGGGTCATTAATAACTTGCATTAGACGCGTGTTCAACGTAAACAGTTTGAGTGGGAAATGTCGAACTATCAAAACTGGCGAAGACACGGATCGCATATCAAGCGACCCCCGGCGGGTCCAGAAGGGCCCCGGCGGGCCCCGCGGCCGCGTGTGAGGGCTGGCGATGTCAGCGCCCGAGGGGCTTATCGTCGTGTCGTATACTTAGTAAACAGTTCGGGCCGCTCGCTGTAGTTCTCTTATTCGGCAATGATACAGTGACATACATCGCAAAGTCGGCCACTTTTCCATGAATCTCTGTTATTAAAGGAATAGTTTATAGTTGAATAGTATCAGTTATTTCATCATCAGCCTATATACGTCCACTGCTGAACACAAGCCTCCCCAATAGAATGGCACTTTTGGTGGGCTGTCCATTGAGGATTTTTCATAATCACCACACTTGGCAGGCGGATTAGGGATATTTGTAATAGAGAGGAGAACGCTGCTGCCCATCCCTGGTGTAATTCCTTAGTCGCCTTGATGAAACCCACGGGAAACAGGGGTGGAGCGGCTATGTCTCTCTTTATTTAAATTATATTACTCATCATAAGAGCGGTAATCAGATAGCGCAAAGTGGCGATATATCGTCTCTGCCTACCCCTCTGGGACCAGTGCGTGAGCATTATTTATGTATGTCATAACTTAATTTGCCATCACCGGGAGAGTGATGTTCTCACTCAGTCCGGTCGAGTCACGAATACTAAATGCATTATACTTATCCTTTCGGTTACTCTAATGTTGACTGGAAAAGATAAGTCCGCCTTTGTACACAGTTTAATTCCCATTTTATTATTGTTGTTGTTGTTATTTTTGGTACAATAAAGCGTTTACATACATACATACATACATACATACATACATACATACATACATACATACATACATACATACATACATACATACATACATACATACATACATACATACATACATACATACATACATACATACATACATACATACATACATACATACATACATACATACATACATACATACATACATATATTTCATTCCAGATTCATAGTCCTATGAAAACCAACGCTATTTACGTCTCGGTAACATATACATGAAAGGGTCACCAGCAGCAAAAACAGGTTTGTATTACCATGTAAACTTTGCAGTCCACTTAGGAACACCATCTATTGTGTATTTTGTTTTCGAGACGCAAATGCGTTTGTTTTCATAGGACTATTAATCTGGAATGAAATATACATACATACATACATACATACATACATACATACATACATACATACATACATACATACATACATACATACATACATACATACATACATACATACATACATACATACATACATACATACATACATACATACATACATACATACATACTTTACTACGAAGGAATAATGCAGTAGTACTCGTAAATATATTTAAAGCCGCACGACGACGTCTCAAGAGAAGTAGCTCTGATTCATAATTGAACGGTCGCGTGCTGTGAACGAATAGCTGTGAGTGGAGACGCGCCGCGCGCCGCGCCGGGCTGCTCTAACGCTGTTTGTAGCGAGTTGGGTGATAATTAACTGTGTAACTCGATAACGCCTGCAGCATGCAGCAGGTAGGAGTAGTGTGACCATGAATGACGCTTAGAAAATCGGTATTTTCCTATTAAATTGATTTTAGACTTCAGAAATGCTAACAGGTCACGCAAACAAGTTTAAAATGACCTCCTCATTATCCTAGTGTCCTGGTCATTGGGCTCGAGGGCCAGAGGTAGTGGGTTCGATTCCCATTGGGGACAGACAAGTTTGTACAATTTTTACAAGCTGGTCCCGGTCTGGATGTTGTATTTGTGAGTTGTCCCCTCCTTGTTTAATTCCCACAGAGAAGCTCCTAGTTTGGGATTAGACAAGTGTATATATATATATATATTGGGCTCGATTCTGAAGGCACAACGTTAAAATTTGACAGCACTAAAACTGTTGCTATCCTTGTCACACAGTATTATGAAGATAAAGACGAAACCAATTTTAGTGCTGTCAAATTTTAAATGTGTGCCTTCAGAATCGGGCCCATTATTTATTTTATTTATTCATTCTGAAACCTACAGCTAATTTACAAAAATATATAATACAGTATAATATAAATTAAACATTAGCCATTAACAGATTTCTAATATATATGTCGGCCAAATAATAAAAGAGGAGCTAAACTGAAGGCACAGTGTGTGCTCGGCGCGCCGTTCGGCTTGGTTCGGCGATCGTCGCGAGCACGCGCTGACGGAACGTCGGGTATAACTGGCGCAGACGCAGAACCGAGATAGGCTACGATGGAAAGACGTGCGGTGCGCAGGCGTTACGCTGACGGATCGTCTGCCTTCCAAAATCGTTACTTGATGATGTTGTATAATTTCATGTAGTGTCATTTAAGCCAGTAAACGTGTTAACTTTGTAACGGCGTTAAACTCAATTTGGGAGCACACACTTTCGGCGGAACCAGGAACCTACGACATCAGAAGTGGGATTTGAACCCCACGCCCTCAGAGGAGGCACCTACGACATATACGAGTATATATATGTACAGAGCGTCCCAGGAATTAGTATCGAGCGAAGACCTGAATTAGCCCCATGTATGTCCCCCGACGCATTTGAGTACTGAATAGTGAAGTACCTAACTATCGTCGGTCGGTGCTACGACCAGACCATAAACGACTGGGTTCGTTCTAATTGTAACTTTATTATCATTGAATAAGGTATGTAGGTAGTGTGGTCATACCTGTTACCTACGCGTGTTGTGTACTAGGTCTGCCTACACAGAACGTGTGGTGTGCGGTCAACAAGTGCACGCGGTTCATTAGCACCGTGCAGGGGGGGGGGGGGGGGGGGGCAGTATTGAGTATTCTACAGTACCGTCAACCCGAGAAATGATTGTTTACATTAAGCACGACAGTCGCGTGCAGGCGCTGAGAACATTACGCAGAGAAGTCATACTTTCTCGCGTTTCACGTGACATTTTGATTTTAAATTACCTAACTGATGGTAATCTAAGGATTTATAGGGTTTATTATCACAATCACAAATGATTCATTTTAATGTTGTTTTAAAATTAGTGACTAAATAATTAATTCATTAATGGCAATTGGATATATATACCGGGTGTAAGGGACAGCTCTCCGCAAACTGATAGGGTGCATTCAGCTCCTTATTCCGAATTATATGTCACCGGAATTTTTCTCAGGAACATTAGGGAAATTCAAGAAACCTTGTTTGTTTGATAACCTCGTACGCAATGTAACGCTACCACTGCGGGCCGGCCGGCCGCCATCACTACGGGGTCAATGCGCTCGCGTCACGTGATCACATCGAAGCGAACGAGAGCGACCAATTGGGCAGATAACCGACCAATTGAGCAGATAATCGCAAGAACGTTACGTACAAAAACACGTGGCCATTTTTCAATTCAAAAATTCAAACACAATGTCCACAGAGAAAAAAAATTAAGGTTATTCCTACCTTAAAATCGCTCCGGTCGTATGAGATACGGCTCGAAGTGGCCACCACCGAGTCGTTCACACACATTGGCACGGCGCAGGGTCTCCGCGTGTAGGCGGGGCAGCAACGTACGATCTTCGTTGCAACTGGTGCGCAGCTGCTGGAACGTGTTCGTGATGCGGTCTCGCATTTCATCCTCACTCGCGCATGTACTGACAAACACTCTTTCTTTTACATAGCCCCACAAAAAGAAGTCCAATGGCGTCAGATCTGGCGATCGTGGTGGCCACGGTTGAGGTCCAAATCTGCCAAGCCAGCGATTCGGAAAGGTCGCGTTTAAATGGGAACGTACTGGGATCGTTACATGCGGAGGAGCGCCGTCGTGCTGGAACCAGATCATCGGCAAGTGCGCAAGCGGTGTATCATCCAGGGCTTCCCATTCCATGTTTAACTCGTCACGGAGGATCTCTACCTCTCTTTCCAGGTCATTACGGAGGAAATCGAGATAGCGCGGTCCGTTCATTCGCTGGGGAAGAAACACAGGCCCTAGGATTTTATCACCGTAAATTCCTGCCCAGACATTTACCGACCACCGCGTTTGATGTCCGGTCTCCTGGATATCGAAGGGGTTGCCATGCGACCAGTAATGTGCATTGCGACGATTCCACATACCGTTTCGCGTAAAAGTCGACTCGTCGGTCCATATCACGTGGGAGATGAAACTTGGATTTCGTTGCTGTTCAGCCCGTAACCACCGGCAGTACGCAACTCGATTGCCACGATCTCGAGGCAATAGGGCTTGGACCTTGTGTATCACGTATGGGCGTTGCCGATCCCTTCGAAGCGTTTTGTGCACAGACCAGTGTGAGATGCGGGCTCCATGATTTCGCCGCAATAATCGAGCTGCAGTGCGTGTGCCTAGCCGTGGATTTTGACGGATCAAGTCTAAAACTCTTTCTTCAGTTTCACCCCGAAGTGGTCTTCCGGCGCCTTCCTGCCTGGGAACTATGGGCTCGTTATCTAGCACGCGTTGATAGGCGTTGGTAATTATTCGGGAGTCTGATGGATGCCGACGGTCAGGATACCTATCAATGTAAATTCTTAGCGCCGTCCTAGCATTTCCCCGAGCTTCCCCGTAGCACATGATCATTTCTCCATACTCACGAGCACTAAATGTAGCCATTTCTCACAAATAAACACAAAAAAGACGTAACGTACGTAGCGTAACTTCACAATCGCGATGAGCGCTCGCCGACACGACACGACATGCGCTCGCGGCGGGTTAGCGGAACAAACTACAAAGGAAGCCGCCGCGCCGGCCGAGCGGCCCGCACCGCCCGAGCCGCGGGCCGAACAGTCGGCCGAACCGCACGGACGTGTGTTGCCAACTACAACCACAATTATTGCACAATCATGTGCGCTATCAAGAGGCCCCTACACCGTCAAACGGTTTGATCAAAACTTTTTGGGTTTGAACAAACCGTTTGAAGCCGCTTTGCAATCGCTTCAAACATACGACTTATTTTCAATTTCTTTCGTTGCATTTGGTTTTAAAAATGGCTAACATTTTTAGAACCAAATGCAACGTTGGCGAAATACTGATGCAGGACTGATGAGGTGTGAGCAAACATGTCGTGGACACGATCAATCGGCGCTTCAAACAAAACCAAAAGCTTCAATCCCTTAATGTTTGTCAAACCAATCACGTAGAGAATCAAACCAGGGGTCTATCGTCTAACTTTTTGACAAATGGATAACGCTTACTTTTGATATTAGTGAATCATCAAATGTTTGAAACTGACAAATGGTTTCGGTTCATTAGTGTCAAAAGTAAGCATTACTTTATAAGTAAGCATAAGTAAGCAAACTTTTTGACAAATGGAAAACCATTTGTCAAAAAGTTAGACGATAGACCCCCGGTGTGGCTCAAACCAAAATCTACGTGTTTGCGCCAAACCGTTTGACCGTCTGCGGGGCGCTTTAAAAAACACAACAATTTTACATTTTACTAAATAAAAAGTTATCTTAATTTTTGTGGAAAATGAAACGGTTATTGCCAATTTGATTGGTACGAAATGCAGGAAAAATTGAATTCCATTCAAATTACGTAAAATTCAATCGTGCAATTATTGTACGTCTGGCAACACTGCTGCGTCTGCGACAGAGACAGAATAACAGCCGAGCGAGCGAGTGCGAGCTAGCCGCGTTCAAGGTTATTACCCTTACCGGGTGACTTGTGTAACTTTGTAGCGACAGAAAGTAAACAGCTGATTCCTCACGAGTCGAAGTTTGTAAGATTTAGGAATCCATTACTGCTTTTTTGATTGTAGCTGTTTTATTTTAAAAAATGAAGTGCTGTTTTAGAGAATGTAATTTTACGTTGAAATAAAAGAGATATTAACCGAAAAATCCATAAAAAAAATGAAAATTTTCCTAAGAAAAATTCTGGTGACATATGGTTCGGAATAAGGAGCTGAATGCACCCTATCAGTTTGCGGAGGGCTGTCCCTTACACCCGGTATATATTACAAATTACAAATTTATTTATTTACTTCACAATTTTTTTGTGAAGTGTGGTGCCTGAACTAGGTTACACAGTTGTGAAGTAAATAAATAAATTTGTAATTTGTAATATATACCGGGTGTAAGGGACAGCCCTCCGCAAACTGATAGGGTGCATTCAGCTCCTTATTCCGAACCATATGTCACCAGAATTTTTCTCAGGAAAATTTTCATTTTTTTTATGGATTTTTCGGTTAATATCTCTTTTATTTCAACGTAAAATTACATTCTCTAAAACAGCACTTCATTTTTTAAAATAAAACAGCTACAATCAAAAAAGCAGTAATGGATTCCTAAATCTTACAAACTTCGACTCGTGAGGAATCAGCTGTTTACTTTCTGTCGCTACAAAGTTACACAAGTCACCCGGTAAGGGTAATAACCTTGAACGCGGCTAGCTCGCACTCGCTCGCTCGGCTGTTATTCTGTCTCTGTCGCAGACGCAGCAGTGTTGCCAGACGTACAATAATTGCACGATTGAATTTTACGTAATTTGAATGGAATTCAATTTTTCCTGCATTTCGTACCAATCAAATTGGCAATAACCGTTTCATTTTCCACAAAAATTAAGATAACTTTTTATTTAGTAAAATGTAAAATTGTTGTGTTTTTTAAAGCGCCCCGCAGACGGTCAAACGGTTTGGCGCAAACACGTAGATTTTGGTTTGAGCCACACCGGGGGTCTATCGTCTAACTTTTTGACAAATGGTTTTCCATTTGTCAAAAAGTTTGCTTACTTATGCTTACTTATAAAGTAATGCTTACTTTTGACACTAATGAACCGAAACCATTTGTCAGTTTCAAACATTTGATGATTCACTAATATCAAAAGTAAGCGTTATCCATTTGTCAAAAAGTTAGACGATAGACCCCTGGTTTGATTCTCTACGTGATTGGTTTGACAAACATTAAGGGATTGAAGCTTTTGGTTTTGTTTGAAGCGCCGATTGATCGTGTCCACGACATGTTTGCTCACACCTCATCAGTCCTGCATCAGTATTTCGCCAACGTTGCATTTGGTTCTAAAAATGTTAGCCATTTTTAAAACCAAATGCAACGAAAGAAATTGAAAATAAGTCGTATGTTTGAAGCGATTGCAAAGCGGCTTCAAACGGTTTGTTCAAACCCAAAAAGTTTTGATCAAACCGTTTGACGGTGTAGGGGCCTCTTGATAGCGCACATGATTGTGCAATAATTGTGGTTGTAGTTGGCAACACACGTCCGTGCGGTTCGGCCGACTGTTCGGCCCGCGGCTCGGGCGGTGCGGGCCGCTCGGCCGGCGCGGCGGCTTCCTTTGTAGTTTGTTCCGCTAACCCGCCGCGAGCGCATGTCGTGTCGTGTCGGCGAGCGCTCATCGCGATTGTGAAGTTACGCTACGTACGTTACGTCTTTTTTGTGTTTATTTGTGAGAAATGGCTACATTTAGTGCTCGTGAGTATGGAGAAATGATCATGTGCTACGGGGAAGCTCGGGGAAATGCTAGGACGGCGCTAAGAATTTACATTGATAGGTATCCTGACCGTCGGCATCCATCAGACTCCCGAATAATTACCAACGCCTATCAACGCGTGCTAGATAACGAGCCCATAGTTCCCAGGCAGGAAGGCGCCGGAAGACCACTTCGGGGTGAAACTGAAGAAAGAGTTTTAGACTTGATCCGTCAAAATCCACGGCTAGGCACACGCACTGCAGCTCGATTATTGCGGCGAAATCATGGAGCCCGCATCTCACACTGGTCTGTGCACAAAACGCTTCGAAGGGATCGGCAACGCCCATACGTGATACACAAGGTCCAAGCCCTATTGCCTCGAGATCGTGGCAATCGAGTTGCGTACTGCCGGTGGTTACGGGCTGAACAGCAACGAAATCCAAGTTTCATCTCCCACGTGATATGGACCGACGAGTCGACTTTTACGCGAAACGGTATGTGGAATCGTCGCAATGCACATTACTGGTCGCATGGCAACCCCTTCGATATCCAGGAGACCGGACATCAAACGCGGTGGTCGGTAAATGTCTGGGCAGGAATTTACGGTGATAAAATCCTAGGGCCTGTGTTTCTTCCCCAGCGAATGAACGGACCGCGCTATCTCGATTTCCTCCGTAATGACCTGGAAAGAGAGGTAGAGATCCTCCGTGACGAGTTAAACATGGAATGGGAAGCCCTGGATGATACACCGCTTGCGCACTTGCCGATGATCTGGTTCCAGCACGACGGCGCTCCTCCGCATGTAACGATCCCAGTACGTTCCCATTTAAACGCGACCTTTCCGAATCGCTGGCTTGGCAGATTTGGACCTCAACCGTGGCCACCACGATCGCCAGATCTGACGCCATTGGACTTCTTTTTGTGGGGCTATGTAAAAGAAAGAGTGTTTGTCAGTACATGCGCGAGTGAGGATGAAATGCGAGACCGCATCACGAACACGTTCCAGCAGCTGCGCACCAGTTGCAACGAAGATCGTACGTTGCTGCCCCGCCTACACGCGGAGACCCTGCGCCGTGCCAATGTGTGTGAACGACTCGGTGGTGGCCACTTCGAGCCGTATCTCATACGACCGGAGCGATTTTAAGGTAGGAATAACCTTAATTTTTTTTCTCTGTGGACATTGTGTTTGAATTTTTGAATTGAAAAATGGCCACGTGTTTTTGTACGTAACGTTCTTGCGATTATCTGCTCAATTGGTCGGTTATCTGCCCAATTGGTCGCTCTCGTTCTCTTCGATGTGATCACGTGACGCGAGCGCATTGACCCCGTAGTGATGGCGGCCGGCCGGCCCGCAGTGGTAGCGTTACATTGCGTACGAGGTTATCAAACAAACAAGGTTTCTTGAATTTCCCTAATGTTCCTGAGAAAAATTCCGGTGACATATAATTCGGAATAAGGAGCTGAATGCACCCTATCAGTTTGCGGAGAGCTGTCCCTTACACCCGGTATATTTCAATTAGTTTCGTAATAATTCATATTTATAGTCAAAGTGCGGTTCCCATTCCTAAAGTAAGCGGAGGCCGAACACGGACCTAAAATATATTTTTATCCAGTAAGGTGTGAATCCAAGCAAAGTAAATTCTTTGTAATATAAGAATACAATACGCAATTACACGTTTAAATCCGCCAATAAAACAAGTACTAAAGAGCTTTTATTGAGAAAATAAACAGAGTCGTGAATATGAAATTTGGCGTGACGTCATCGGGGAGGGTGGAGGAGTGGGGACGAGCGCGGAGACGCGGCGGGGGCGGGGGCGGGCCGTCCTTACAGTCGGCAAACGAAGTGATAGATGATTTTTTCAATCAAATGGCTGAATAAACATAAGCCTTAATAATACCTACGAAGAAATAGCGTAGCTATAAGAATAAGTGTTCGTTACGTTTATCAAAGTAAATGGTTCACGTTATTATTTGTTACAAAACAAACTTTAAAGCAAACTCAGTAAGGATCCTTCTTTGATACACTCCATGTGAGTAATAATGATGTGAAATTATATTGTAAACAAGTAATTAGCGACTTTAATCAAGACTCGTGCCGGCGACACGTGTGGGGATTGGGGGAGGGGGGGTGGAGGGACGTAAGCCCGGGGTTGGATCGCGGCGATGACGTCACGTCTTGATATAAACAATGGCAGAGCGCGGTAAACTTTATAACTAAGCGGTTGGCGGGCGGCGGCGGGGAGAGTCGGGTGCGAGCAAACCAACACGAGGAGCCGCCTGTACCTGCATGTACCACATGTACCGGTGTACAGGGGAGGGGCGGAGAGGGCGCGGAGGAGAGACGCGCCTCGCAAACTACAATAATGACGGTACTGAGAGGCATCACCGACCCCGTCTCGGGCGAGTCGCCTCCGTAATTGAGCCGACGCCAAGTTCATTAACACGATTATTGTTTTCATGTAATTGATTACGCCAATCTGAGCGAAGGCGAGATGTGCAGCGTCAAATTGGATCGGTTTGAAGTATATTACAGGGAGGCAGCTCTTCCCAATTAGTAAGAAGGGTTTTATTTGAGCCGCGCTTTAAAATATGTAATACTGTGTAGTAAGTTGGGTCGGCTAGGCGTTAGAGTCCCCGCAGACTGCAAACTTTATATCGGCCGATAATTTAGTCAGGCTCTTAAACAGTATAATGATGTGCGCACACTATGACGATTTGTTGGCCCAGTGTGCGCACTAGCAGCTCAATCCGACTAAATTATCGGCCGATATAAAGTTTGCAGTCTGCGGGGACTCTTACTGTGATACAGGTGTGGGCAGGGAACGTGATGTCACGGTTGGACGGACATGGTGGGGGGGGGGGGGGGGGCAATTAAGGGGAGGTCCCAGCGCAGCCTTGCAGTGAACTGTCGGCGACGACACACGAGCTGCAAGTGTCCGGAGAGCGTTTTATGTAACAGGAGCTGTGTGACACTCCAGCAGGTTCGACTGCCCAGGTCAATACTTTGCGAAGCTTGGACTCTAAGATACATCTTAATATCAACCATATCATCAGCCGAAATGCCACTTTGTGACATAATCGCCATAATGTATATATAATAATAACATTCACACCAATTATCCAGTCCCAAACTAGGCAGAGCTTGTGTTATGGTTACTAGATAACGGATACACATACTTAAATAAATATATAAACATCCAAGACTTGGGTACAAACATTCATATTCATCATACGAACATTTGCCCCTACCGGGACTCGAACCCGCAACTTCCGGCGTGGCAGTCCGAGAGCTACCCGTTCCGCCACGGAGGTCGTCATATGTATATATGTATGTAAACGCTTTATTGTACCAAAAATAACAACAATAATAAAATATGAATTAAACTGTTTACAAATGCGGACTTATCCCACTTACGGATCTCTTCCAGTCAACCTTAGAGTAACCGAAAGGACAGGTATAACGCGTTCAGTACCAAATTTGATAAAGAAATGTACTTTTAATAAAGTTTGAAAATACATATTACGTAAACATGAACGAACTATATTGTTCGTACATAGACGATACACGACCAAATGAATGATACAAATATATATATATATACATAAACTCATACACATAACATATAAATATATAAGATATGTATATACTTAGTAGTTAATATACTGTAATATAAGTCAGCTCAAAGCTTCGGTATTGAACCTAATGGAATGATCTTAGTATACACATGTTACTCTGCTTGACCACACACGGGAAGATTGGGAATGGCGCTGTTCTAATTCGTTAACCACACGGCTTAATATTAGATTAGATTAGATTTATTTATTTCACTTTTACATCTTAAAAATTCAATTTTACATGTAATTCTAATATGGTAAAAGGGATCGTCATAAAATAAAATAGTGTATAAATTACAATGTCAACAATTCAAATAATGTCATAGTATATGACATACTATCTATGTCAGTATATAATATTAAAATAAAAATTTAAAAATACACTTGGTATTAAGTTATCACAAATTAAATTAAACGTCAGAGGGCCCACCAATTTCATTTTTTAGAAAATTCATTTATGGAATAATATTCATTTTCCAACAAAAGGTTTTTAGCATTTTTGATAACAAACTGTATTTTTTTCCAAAGTAACGGGGTTTAAGAATGCGTTGTCCAGCATGGAATAGATTAATATAGGACTAACATTGTTACGTCGTCGATCGTTCTGGGGTCTCTGAAAGCATTCACGTCACGAGGCATATTATAGTCGGGTATAATAGGCGGTTGGCGAGGAACTACGATAGTCAGACGCCAAAGGCTTACGAATATTTGTCACATGACACATGAGCCGTGTGGTTCCCGGCTTAGAATAGGGCCACTCCTATCTTTCCCGTGGGTGTCGCACAAGGTGGAGCGCCCCGCTACTTTAGATGTACTTGAGCAAGGCGGCCGGAAGCAGCAGGATTCGGAGGTGGTGGACCGGGTGAGGGACGTTTATTGGGGAAGGCCAATGTCCAGCAGTGGATGTCGTAGGGCTGGTATGATGATATTATATGTATAAAACGATGAAAACATTTCAAGGAAACCCGTCGATCATATAATTTGTGATAATGATAACGTCACCAGCTTCTTCTCCAAAACCAATATATGGATTAAAATGTGGTATACACTGTTGGATAGCTTGGTTTACCATGGTTTTTATTTTAAACTGGAAACAACCCCTTTTTTTAATCAGGCGAAGCCGCGGGTAACGGCTTTAATATAAAGTCTATAGTGTGTTTGTGTGTTTATTTGTCTGTTTTTTAAGCTTTCTCGGCTCAACTATTCAACTGATCACCATAATTTTGATTAGTACACATAACATATGTATATGAATATAGGTTCATGTATACCTTTGGGAAAATGGTTCCTCTGGAAATTAAAACTATTTCCACGCGGGCGAAGCCGCGGGCGTTTCCTAGTAAGCTATAGTTATTCCTCAGCCTCCCGCTTACCAGTAAAATAAAATAATAAATTATCTTCTCTTAATGGTATGGTGTACACTTTATATAATTGTTACAGCTAAGACTCACGGGAGGTTCATTAGAACAGTTAATAAAATTTCTTGAAATCCCTCTATATAATGTGCACATCAATCTTCCGCGCCATATTTTCATCGCAAATGACACTATCTGATTCCAATCCCTGATACATTATCTATACCTATAATAAAACTGTCACTGGTCTATGTCTGTACATGAGAGATATTAAAAAAAAATTGTATGAGGGGTCTTTATAGGACCAATAGAAGCTAAAACAATGTTTTTTAGAATTTTGTCTGTCTGTCTGTCACGCAAAAACTACTGAATGAAATTTGATGCAGTTTTTACAGTTCTTCCAGTAACTCAGTATCATATTTAGAAATCATTCATGAAAACAACATTTCTTTTTCTACGAAAATTTTATAAAAAAAATGCATTATTTCTCGAACGTACGAGTGTATCATATGGGCGGCGCTTATGGGCTTGAGTGAAATTTAGTTTTTGGGGATAGGGATGGGGTTGAGGTTGGGATTGGGATATTGAGTCTCGAGTCTGAGTGGGAGTGGAAGTAGAAGTGGGAAGAGAACGGGAGCGGAAGTGGGAACGGGGGCGGATTCTGTAGTTCCTACTAGCGGAGCCGCGGACACAGCTAGTATTATATAAATGTATACTGGAATTATTACAAAACTCAAAACTATTAAAGCGTTTGGACTTTTGGGTCAATCGACTCCGAAACTGGGCAAGCTTGTCTCCATTACTGGTTTTAGTGAATGGATATCTGAGTGTTTGCCAAACTTCCACGAGCATACAATAGACTATTATGTATAACGTAGCAGAATATAGGGCCCATATAATAATAGCTTTAGTAAACGTACTGCAGGAAGTGTTCGGAAGCAAGTTTTTGTAATATAAACATTTGATATTAAAAACTAGCTGTACTTCGTCTGCGTGGACAACTTTTGTAGGACTATTTAAGATAATCATTTTCATCATACATTACATATGTGTAACTCTAGCGGTTTTGGCAGCGCACGCCAGAATAGCTCGCAGATGGTAGATTTTTTCCTACTTACTTGATATTCTGGACAATTCACACAATATCTTTATAAATTGTAGCCTATGTGTTATTCTGATGTATAAGTTATATTATTGTAAAGTTTCATTAAAATCCATTCAGTAGTTTTTACGTGAAAGAGTAACAAACATCCATCCATACTTACAAACTTTCGCGTTTATAATATTAGTGGGATATCTGTAATTCCATGTTGTTTCGAAGCAACAACCGTAAGCCGTGTGGTTCCCGGCTTAGAATTTGGCCACCCCCAATTTCCCGTGGGTGTCGTCAAGGCGACTGTGGGATTGCACCAGAAACGGGCATCAGCGTTCTCCTATGTATATCAAGATCATTACTACGATCACCAATTCGCTTGCCGAGCGAGCGTGGTGATTATGGCAAATGTCCCAACAGTGGTATTCTACCGGGGAGGCTTCTGTTCAGCAGTGGATGTTTTGCGTCTGATGGCGATAAAAGCAAAAACCGTATGTGAAGTCTACAATTAGGGCTCCGCCCTGGCTGTCCCTCGGACTGCGCTCTCTGCTCGCAGTCAGGCAGGGACGGCTACTACATAACAACAATTTATTAGGGCCGCTCGCGCCGAACTAGTAATATCAAAGTCAAAGTCAATATCATTTATTGCATATGAGTACACTCGGTACATTTATACACGTCATTTTTTTATCGACTACCGCTTCCTAGGTGTTAGCGCTGTGAAGAAGAAACGGCGCAACAAACTTCACGCAACACATCTTTTAAAAATCAAGTTTGCATACAATCAATAAAGATTTTGCGCAAATCAATATCACTTGTACAAAACAAAACACTACACATAATCGTTTCGTAGTTGTATGCAAGCGTGTTGTAAAACTAGGACACGTATACATAGAGACGTCGGTCCGCTCGTATTAGGGCTAACATGCACCGCGAATTTATTCACCGCGATTTTTTCCGCAGAATTCTGTGACGTATGGAAGTTGTATAAATAATAAATAAATATGTGGGGACATTTCACACACGGCCACCTGATCCCAAACTAGGCAGAGCCTGTAATATGGGAATCAGACAGCTGATATACATACATAAATACATAATATAATATATAAGTAACATCCAGTCATAAGGCAAACACAAGTGCTCATCACACGAATGTTTGCCCTGGGCGGGAATCGAACCCGCGACTCCGAGCTTCGCAGGCAGGTGTACTACCGACTAGGCTACGGCGCCGACGCTGTATGAAGCTGCATGCATTGTGGAAAAAATTCCGCAACAAAATCTATGTTTTGCTGCCATCGAAGTAGACCTTCGAAGTAGTACATAGAGATCGTTGTTGGCTGCAGATTTCACGGCGCCGCGGCTTCGGAAAAAAATCCGCGCGGAAAAAATCGCGGCGAAAAAAAAAACGCAGTGCGTATTAGCCCTTGGCTTATCCAAACCATTGCGTTAGTAAGCCGTCCGAATTCGAACGGATGAAGTCTGCAAAATAAGTTTGTATAAATTCCCATGCGTCCACACACACTAAGCCGGAAGTGATGCGACGTATCCAATCCACGTGTACCTGGCGTCCGAAATAACGTCAGCAAGCTATGCTCATACTCATTTATTTCAACCTTTGGGGACATTGAGAACTCTAGGCATAGTCGACATTGTTTTGTTTACATTTTGTTTCACATCTATGCATGGCTGGCGTTAACGCGACCATTATGAATACATGGCAATGAGCGACCAGTTTCTACGTTATAAACATTAAGCTGCGGTAGATGGCATTGTCAAACATACAAGATAGAATAATTATAAATATCAATAGATATGCATTATTAGCTGCTGTAAAGTGGCATTGAATGGAAATAGTCATTATTTTTAAATTGCCGTCGATTTAGTTAAAGAGTTGTTGGTTTATATCTTACTAGCTGTTGCCCGTGACTTCGTTCGCGTGGACCACTCAACATCACAAATTATTATGTATTACCCGTAGGAATGAGATGTTTTAACTATCCTATGTCCTATTCCAGGACCTAGCCTATATGTGTGCTAAGTATCATCCCGATCCGTCCAGTGGTTGAAGCGTGATTGAGTAACAAACATCCAATTATCCAAACTTTCGCATTTATAATATTAATGAGATAAGGAAGAAAATGCTGTTAATGATGGTATATATGAATTAGAATACAAACATTTTTGCTAATGTGTGTGTTTGTGTATATATTTATGCCGACCGTAACTTCTCAGAACGCGACAGCATGTTCACAGGATGTATTCACAAGTTAGTTATATAATAGCTCGAGAACAAAGCTATTCGGACGCCAAGGCTTTAATTGTATCGAGATTGTCTGAGACCGCTTACCGGCGGTGGCCGTGTGTGCGTGTGGTCTGCAGCCCATCATCATCAGCCTGTAAGAGCCCACTGCTGGACATAGGCCTCTCCCAAGGCGCGCCACTGAACCCGATCCTCGGTTCTTCTCATCCAGTCTCTGCCAGCCGCCATACGCAGATCGCCACTCCATCTAGCCAGGGGGCGTCCCACACTACGCTTGCCGTGTCGCGGTCTCCACTCGAGAACTCGTTTACCCCAACGGTAATCGGTTCTCCGACAGATGTGACCAGCCCACTGCCACTTCAACGTACTAACTTTTTCAGCTATGTCGAAAACTTTAGTTCTCTGGCGGATCACCTCGTTTCGGATCCTGTCTCTTAGAGAAACTCCGAGCATAGCTCTTTCCATAGCCCGCTGAGCGACCTTGAGTTTTCGGACTAGTCCCACTGTCAGTGTCCACGTTTCGGCGCCGTACGTCATTACGGGTAGGACGCACTGGTTGAAAACATTTGTCTCTGCAACCCGTTGGTTGGAAACAAACCGTGCGTGCCCCGCTCCTGCCGCCTGACCCGAGCGTCGATCCTCCGCGGGCCGCGCTCCAGTGACGGCCGCGTCACGCTCTATACAAAATAAACAAACTACAAACATGCACACTCACGTATATTCATTGTATAGCGATCACAATTTATAACAATTTGCCTAAATTATCAGGCAATTTAATTTAAGAAGCACGAGCACAAATTCTTGGTCTGCAAATGTTACAATACAATACAGTTACACGTTATAAAAATTACAAATAGTACAATTTAGGCGGTCTTATCGCTTTAAGCGATTTCTTCCAGACAACCTTTGGGTAGAAAATATTATGCCAGAGAAATTGTAGGTTGCGCTGATTATTATTATGTTACTATTTCGTATTTTCCTATTTCACCAATATTATAAATGCGAAAGTTTGGATGTTTGGTACTCGATCACGCTTCGACCACTGGACAGATCGGCATGAAACTTGGCACACTTGGTCCTAGGTAAGACAGGATAGTTTTTATCCCAAAAAATCTCATTCTTACGGGAAATACATAATAATTTATGATGTTAAGTCGAAGACGAAGTCGCGGGCAAAAGCTAGTAATTCATAAATCACAAACCACTTTGATTATTAAAATTATTAACGTTATGGGATATACATTAATATTAATTTAGTCACGTCGTGAACTGTCTGACTGTTTGCTGCTCAATTAAAGAAAATGTAGAATCTAAGTTTACTACCAAATGCTATCTATTCAATATTGTACTCGCACCAAACCATATTCCAGTGAATAAATAATTCTATTGTACAGTCACGCTACGTCAGGTACACACTGGCGATCCTTACTCAGTAGTGATAAAGTCTAAACTTGGACGTGAAACGTTGGCATGGAGCGTACGTTACACATTGTTAAAAGATCATGCATGCCCGGTCCCAGCGTACATTGTTAGTATGGCAAATATTTGAATATCCGAACAAATACACCCACGAAGCGTTTTGTATGTACTCGTAAGTACTTTTTATTGCCCTTTGCTCTTTAGCAAAACAGGCTAAATAAAGCACGTATAACGTTAACATCTATAATAGACAGCTGGCTGGCCGTAGCTCTGTGTATCTCCTTTATTCGCCATTGGGAGTTACAGTGGTGGCATGCATCACGCTGCATCACGCCGCATCACGCCGCATCACGCCGCATCGCGCTGCAACACGCCGCTTCACACCGCATCACGCCGCATCGCGCTGCATCACGCCGTATCATATTAAACCACGACCCATCACGCCGCATTACGCTGCATCACGCCGCATCGCGCTGCATCACGCTGCATCACGCTGCATCACGCCGCATCACGCCGCATCGCGCTGCAACACGCCGCTTCACACCACATCACGCCGCATCGCGCTGCATCGCCCTGCATCGCGCTGCAACACGCCGCTTCACACCGCATCACACCTCATCACGTCGTACCACGTACGTCAGACCGCATAAACGATCACATTTGTAGAAAGAATCATGATAATGCTCGTAGAAATTGTAGCGAAACGGTCAACCTGGGGCAATATGCAGCGAGTTATATAAAAGGGCAGAGACAGGTGAGGGGCGAGGAGAGATAGATTTAAAGGGAGCAAATAAAAGTAAATTCTAAAGGAACGTAAGTTTCGTCCGGCCGGGCGGACGGGCGCAGAGAGTGGCAGAGCGGACGGAGCTAATCAATTAAAATCGTCTCCAGATGTACAGCTCCAATTTTATTTATTTTAACTAGTTTCTGAAATATATACCTATAAGCAAAGAAAGATATGATGAATATGAGAAGGAAATATGTACAATGACGTGGCAGGAAACGTCAAGCCATAGACTACCCAATGTCAAACTTCCAATTGCTGTCACGTTCCTCCCACGACCCTTTAACTCGGTTCCCCACTGTAGGGACAAGTATCAAATGTTTCTATAAGTAATAACAAGGACTCCGTATAGTATACGTAAAACGTAGCCGCTACGAACCGTGCATACCATACTTAAAAGAGCACTACAAAATACACAATTGGTGTGCTATCGGACTACTGTTCGGCGCCCGTGGTACTTCCAGCCATTTCTTAGTGAATTTTTTCAAAAAATATTCGTTTCATATGAAATACTTAACAAGAATTTGCCTTGATGTTCTTAAGGACTCGCTGGGCATAGCTATGAATCATCTCTATTCACCTTTAGCTAACAGTGTCTAATACCTACCTAACTCTATTTAATTTTAAGTTTTATATAAGTAACAGTAATTAATACTGTCTTGTTTCGTAAATATAGTTACTGTCTCAATCTTCACGATGTATTGGTAGGCTGTGTCGCTCAGTTCGTTTATTTTTTTTTCTTTTAAACAAAAAATTGTCTCTCTATCTGTAATTTATATTTTGTACATTATTTCATTTTATGACGATCCCTTTTACCATATTAGAATGACATGTAAAATTGAATTTTTAAGATGTAAAAGTGAAATAAATAAATCTAATCTAATCTAATCTATACAGGTTGTGTAAAGTGTACGTGCTAACTAAGCAGATGGAGTGGACTCTAGTTCACGGAGCTGGTGTCTCGGTGCCGGCTTATTTCCCCCGGGAGCGAGTATTGATTGTGCAGCGGCCGTACACATACATACGCACCGCGGCCGGTGCCGCCGCGCCCGGCCGGGAGCCAGCGAGCTGTCGACGTAACGATATTGCTTTGTTGGAGCCACCGGCACCGGCATCGCCGTGCCGCATACAAATGTATAGATACACGCTACGTAAAAGCGCAGCGAGATCTTCCTTTTCACGTCTGTTTTGTTGTTAATGGTACATCATCAGGTTATTTTTGTCTCCACTGCAGGAGCACAACCCTCTCTCATCTGCCGGAGACAGACGGAGGATTCGGCCTACACTCCCCGCGCTGGCCAGACGGGTTGGGGAGGCCTGATTGATGTTTTACAATGTATTCCCTCAGTCGCCTTGTACGACATCCACGGGAAGAGTTGGAGTGGTCCTATTCTACTCTACCGGAAACCACACGGCAATATTACTTTAGTTAATGGTACAGAGCCCCTTTATGCGATACGCTCGTCTCTGTACACTTCCTGTTTAACTTATACTTGCTTTCTCTGGTTTATCATTTCACCTCGTTGGCCTAGTGGGTTGGTCGTCAGACTTGAGCGACAGACGTTGTAGGTTCGATTCTCACCACTGACAGACAATTTCTTCACATATTTTTTTTTTATTATTCGTTACTACAATAGTTGTGTAGAATTATAATAGGTATAACTTAGGATATACTCATAGTCAATGTTCATATCAAATATAAAATTTGTCAAAACGAATTTAAAACTAATTCTTTAAACAATGTCAACACTTATTTTCTAAGAACTCCCGTAAATCATAACATAATCATACATTGCAATAAGATATTTTTTTAACATTATTTTAAATTTCTTATCTGGCAGTTCCCTCAACTCCAATGGCTAGCCACTTGGTGGTGGTGGCTAGCTAACACCATGCAGGCATTTATATTGTTATTTTATGTGTTGACATTTTAATATCTTATTATTTTTACATGTGACATAATTAATTATTAATTTTTGTGTATATGGATCTTCGTTATCTGAAATAATTAATTTTAATTTTAATATTCTCGTCGCGTATACCACAGTGCCTGAAAACATAAGTATTCAACCAGTGCGTCCTACCCGTAATGACGTACGGCGCCGAAACGTGGACACTGACAGTGGGACTAGTTCGAAAACTGAAGGTCGCTCAGCGGGCTATGGAAAGAGCTATGATCGGAGTTTCTCTAAGGGACAGGATCCGAAATGAGGTGATCCGCCAGAGAACTAAAGTTTTCGACATAGCTCAATAAGTTAGTACGCTGAAGTGGCAGTGGGTTGGTCACAACTGTCGGAGAACCGATTACCGCTGGGATAAACGAGTTCTCGAGTGGAGACCGCGACTGGGCAAGCGTAGTGTGAGACGCCCCCTGGCTAGATGGAGCGACGATCTGCGTAAGGCGGCTGGCAGAGACTGGATGAGAAGAACCGAGGATCGGGTTCAGTGGCGCACCTTGGGAGAGGCCTATGTCCAGCAGTGGACTCTTTCGGGCTGATGATGATGATAATGATGATGACAGACAATTTTGTACAATTGTATGTGTCGATGTATCTAATTTAGTGTTTAAATTAAGTTATAATAACCATAAGAAAACTAGTACAATAAATTGTTTTTCTTCTAATTTGTTGGTGTTGTCTTTCTCCTAGATAACTGCGGTTATTAAACAATAAAGGAAATTCTCCACAAAGAACTGGGTTTTAAATGGAAAAAGATATTATTCATAGCGAACCGGGAGAAAAAGTATTTTTTGAAAATAATATTTTACTTTCCTGATAAATTGCTGGTTATAAAACTTGGTTACAAAGCGGAATTGTCCTGTACATGTCTAATTCCCGTTCTAAAGCAGACAATTCTAATAGACAAATGTATGTGCATAATAATAAGAATATAGGTACTACTAATTTTTTTCTGAGGGGGAGTATCTGTACCGACATTTCTACATCAACCTGTAGATAACACGGAAAACGTTCTAGTCATTGTTGCTGACTATTTGTTTTCCGTGTTATCTACAGGTTGATGTAGAAATGTACATTTTTTAGATATGTAATATCGTTGTTCTAAGGGTAGGGAGAGACAGTAGTAGCCTAGTTTGGTTGTGTCGCCTCTCATGAGGTCAAGAGTTAAAAACCAAAAGTATATAACCGCGTGGTTCGCGGCTTAGAATCGGGCCATCCTAATCTTTCCGTAAGTGTCGCCACAGAATAATAAGTAGTATTATTCGACTATCGGCTACTCCTTGTGTACCCAAAACCTGAAAGTAGTTTGTGAGTAAAAAAAATATGAGGTTATATTTTTTGTCCAAACTTATAGTGCGTCCTGCCTGTCATGACCTACGGTGCAGAAACGTGGACACTGACGGTGGGCCTGATCCACAAGTTTCAAGTCGCTCAGCGGGCTATGGAGAGGGCTATGCTCGGGGATTCTTTGAAGGATATGATTCGTAATGAGGAGATCCGACGGAGAACGAAAGTCACCAACGTAGCCGAAACGATTAGCAAGCTGAAGTGGCAGTAGGCGGGCCATATATGCCGCAGAACCGACGGCCGTTGGTAGACCCCGGGGTGGGATGCCCCGCCGCCAGGTGGACCGACGACCTGAAGAATGCGGAGGGCGGAGGACCGGGTGTGGTGGCGTTCATTGGGGAAAACCTATGTCCTGCAGTGGACTTCTAGGGGCTGACATGATGATAATGATACTTATAATTGGTAAAACATGTTCCCACTTATGAGTGAAGCTACCCACTGTGCCAGCCCCCCTATATACACTTTGTTACATAAGGCGTATACGTTCCAAATGTTACTACCTACTTTTGTTTCAAAAAACTTGTGATATCCTATCCTACTAATATTATAAATGCGAGAGTTTGTAAGTATGTATGTTTGTTACTCTTTCACGCTTCAACCACTGGACGGATCGTGATGAAACTTGGTACACATATAGGTTAGGTCCTGGAATAGGACATAGGATAGTTTTTATCCCGAAAAAATAGCCTGTTCCTACGGGAAATACATAATAATTTGTGATTTTATGTTGTCCACGCGGAAGAAGTCGCGGGTAACAGCTAGTGATTTATATTTCTTCGTAAATAGGTTGTAGGGATATTTATTTTTAACTAGCTGTTGCCCGCGACTTTGACAACTTAACATCACAAATTATTATGTATTTCCCGTAGGAATGAGATGTTTTTTCGAGATGAAAACTATCCTATGTGCTATTCCAGGACCTAACCTATATGTGTGGCAAGTTTCATCACGATCCGTCCAGTGGTTGAAGCGTGATTGAGTAACAAACATCCAAATATCCTAATACTAGGGTTACTATCTGGCGAGCAGCAATGCGACCTAGATAGTCTCCATTCATGTTATTAATAGAATAGATTGTACAAGTTAAACCCAGTGGTTTCAGTAGGATGGCCTAAGAAAAAACATATGTAATATAATATAATTTAAATAATAAAAAAAAACTTTCATATTTATAATATTAGTAGGATTTTTTTATTTTAATTTAACGGGTACGCAGTAAACTTTGCCTTACTTTAAAAATATACAGTGAAACTTATGTTGCCGTGTCCGCCCGTTTCTACTACGACAAAAGTCACACAAGACAAGTTTAGCGCAATTAAAGTGACTCCGGGCAGCGGGCGGGGAGCGGGAAGCGGGGCTCTAGTCTCGAGTTGATCCCAATTGTGAACTAGTCTGTGGGCAATTAGTGGCGTGAGTGAGTGGCCGGCGGCGCTGCGACCCCGGGCCGGCCGTTGTCACTAAACTGAGGCGGCACTTACTGTGACACTCGGCCCGTCTTATTAGCGGACGTGACGGTCCCCGGCCGACCCTCGCTCGGGCGTTTCACTGCCAGAGCCTTGGAGAGGGACAGTTAATAAATAGACAAGATACTTGCTAATTAATATAAAGGTTATTTCTTAATGACCATGCAACAAGCTGTGCTAGCCTGGTTGGTTGTGCACTCGCCTCTCGTTCATGAGGTCCTGGTACAAACCTCGCCCGTACCAATGAGTTTTCCAAACTGAAGTACGGTTTATTTATAATACGACAGGATTTTCGGTGAAGGAAAACATCGTGAGGAAACATGCATATGCCGAAGAAGAAATTCTAAGGCGTGTGTGAAGTCCAGCAAATCGGCTTGGGGCACCGTTGGTGGTCAGGGGTTTGGCACAAAAAAGGGTCGAAGGGTCTTCCTGGACCCCTAAGAAGATAAGATAAGATAATGACCATGCGCAGTTAGGTGCAGAAACTATCGCATGTGTACCGAGTTTCATCAAAATCGCGCGAGGTCATCTTGTTAGTAATTAGTAGCACCAGCCGGCGTGGCTGGTTACTCACTACTCGTAACTGACTAACCTCTGCCTTTATACTTAAAGTTAACAATGACTATTCACACAGTTAAAACGAAATAACAAGCGAATCCGCTACACAGAGAGAATTGAATGCCACGCCAGACTGTATTGTAGCAGTGAGCGGGCGGTAGCTACATCTGACTATGGTGACTACATTTGAATGGAGGGCCTGACGTAGCGTAGTGTAGCGTGGCGTAGCATGGTGTAGCATGACGTAGCGTGGCGTAGCGTAGCTTAGCGTGACGTAGCGGGCGTAGCGTGGCGTAGGCGTGGCGTAGCGTGGCGTATCGGGCGTAGCGTGGCGTAGGCGTGGCGTAGCGTGGCGTATCGGGCGTAGCGTGGCGTAGGCGTGGCGTAGCGTGGCGTATCGGGCGTAGCGTGGCGTACCGTGGCGTATCATTGCATAGTTATAGTACAGCATAGTTTTATGCCATCTTGAGAAAGAGAGCCGCCTCGATGCTAAGCCGTGCCGCGGCCGCACTACCACTGGAACCACTTCGAGATACGAGTACTAATTGCTCCCGGACTTATTTGAAATCATTTTGAAGTACGTTGTCTAACTTCTATAATTTGGTGAATCCTTACTTAAGATGAAGCATAGCGTTATGTTTATGATCCCAGCATCCAGCGGAGGATGCACACGGGCTCAACACACTCCCCCCCCCCCCCCGTCCATGCCGAGGCGCGGGGGACGGGCGGGGGGAGCTGTGTAACTAACCACTTGGCTGCTCGAAGCGCACACAGCTGTGCAACTAACGGGCTCAGCATTTCCACGCGAGCGGGCGCGCGCGGCCGCGGCCGGCAGCGAATCAAAATAAACCAGCAGGATTAATAGATCTTTAAATATATATAAATTAGTTATTATGCAAGAACGTATAGGACGTATAACTCGTACACATCCCTCAGGAGCGATCGGTCTACTCTCCCCATCAGTCTACTTGTCCAAATGGTCAACTTTCCTTATCTGTCCACTGGTTTTTCCCCATTCCCGATCGGTCCACTTTCCCCACCGGTCTACTTTCCCAAACTGACAATTTTCCCCATCGGTCTCCTTGTCCAAACAGAATGGCACACACGGTAAGAATGACACACACTCTAAATTACTTACACGGTTATTTCGTGCATGAGGCGATATGTCATTATGCATGAAATGATTTTTTTTACCAAACAGTTTTGCGTTCGTCTTTACTTTCCTTACATGTTTATTCGACAGGTATGGAAGAGGCTTCTATTCTACAGATTAGTGATCATTAAATGAAAAAATAATTGTATATTTATTATTGAATATTAAGTAATGTTATGGTCAACACCACGACGGCACGCCCCACTTATTCACATTGATTGCATGCGTTATATTATTAATGTGTCAGTTCTATCGTCACGCACTAATCATCAATGTGTGCACACGCACACTAACATACGACGTTCAGACTCGTCCCGCGCTTTCGCCCCAATTAAATAAATAAATATGTCAGACATTCACACCAATTATCCAGTCCCAAACTAGGCAGAGCCTGTGCTATGGTCACTAGATAACGAATAGACATACTTAAATAAATATATAAACATCCAAGACTTGGGTACAAACATTCATATTCATCATACGAACATTCGCCCCTAGCGGGATTCGAACCCGCAACCTCCGGCGTGGCAGGCCGAGAGCTACCCGTACCCGTACCCGTACCCGGCCCCGATTTTTACACAAAGGCTTAAATTAACTTAATTAGGGGTCAAATAGCAAGGAAGATTGTTATGGAGACTGACGCTTGGACTTAGGGAAACCCTGTAGTCCAGGACGCCAGGTCTCCACCCCACGGAAAGGACAAAGTTATATCGCCATAATAATACTTCCTTTCTATCATTTAAGCTGGTTTTCGTTTGACTATTGATTTGGAATTAATTATAGACAAGTTTACACTTTGCGCACCGTAGGAACACTATCATTATTTATTTCGCGTTTGTTTCCATATTTTCAAATTTCAAATTTTATTTGCTAAGAATAGGTTACATTTAGGTCTTAACAGTATAACAATTTCTCTATTCAGCTATAATTGAAAATAGCATGCAAATTTATAAGTTCAAAATAATATGTATAACAAAGTCAACGGAGTCAATAGAGTCAATAAATAACTTGATAATAAAATAGTATCAACTTTCGAGGAATTCTCGAACGCTATAAAAGTTAAATTTCAGCAACATTTCCTTTAACCTATCGTTCATTTGCTTCTGTGGTAGGTTTCTAATTGTGGCAGGTAATTTGTTAAATATTTTAACACACATGCAATAGGCATTCCTCTGAAGTAAAGTTAAAAAAGTACATATGACTGCTGATTGGAAATGAGATATGAACACGTTGGAGAGTGCGCAATCACAAATAGTGGCAAATTCCACTCAAGTGCACCTGTCATTAAAAGTTATCGCGAGCTCGAGTGGAGGCACGTAGCGGCTGGTGCGGCCCCGACGTGCCCGCTGCTGGCTCCCGGCGCGCAAAGCGCAAAGAACCATTACATACGTCTAGACTGGGGCCAACGTCTTGTAAAACTTGTCGTTCCCAACGATCTCTATGTACTACTAGATGGAGCGTTCCAAACAATCGCTCTGTTCCACGCAAGTAGCCACAACTCTTTCACATTCACTTTGAAACTTGTGCAGTTACTACTCAGAACATTTAATTATTTACTAAATATTAAAACTATTTAACCGTAGCGTCAACATTTAGTAATAATTAAATGTTCTGAGTAGTAACTGCACAAGTTTCATTGTGAATGTGAAAGAGTTGCGGCTACTTGCGTGGAACAGAGCGATTGTTTGGAACGCTCCATCTAGTAGTACATAGAGATCGCTGGTCGTTCCTCGGTGTTCTTGAAGTTAACGCTGGAGCTAAGTATTCCGTTGTGTATACTTAATAATTCTCTAGCAATGCATAATCCTTTAATGGGAAACTGGTACAATCTAATAAATAAAATCGTAAACTTCGCGTGTCTGTACATTGAAGATATTTGCAAAAAAAAAAATTGGGGGTCTAAGAATAAGCAACAGAACACATTTCGATCATTTTTGACATTTTTGTCTGTTTGTCTGTTTGTCTGTGAGTTTGTGCACGCATCACTGAAAAACTACTGAACGGATTTTGATGGACTTTTCCCAAAAACATTGTGCTTAACTTAACTTAACATTTAGTCTTTATTTCATCGCAATAGGCTAACTCAATCAAAAGTTATAGACATTTTTAGTTTTCAAATACAATAGTTAGGTAAGGTTATTATGCAATATATTGCTTAAAGTAGTATTTCCGTACCTACTATTCAGATTGCGATGAGTTTGGATTACATTTGGAGCTGCGAGTAGGAATTGGAGTGAGAGTGGGAGTGGGAGTGGGAGTGGCGGGGGTGTGGGAGGGGGTGTGGGCGTGGGCGTGGGGGGTGAGATTGAGAGCGGAAGCGGGAGCGGAACCGGAGCTGGACCGGAGCGGGAGCGGGAGCGGGTATGGTACCAGTGAAATTTGAGTGTTTGAAAATTCGCATAACTTTTGACTGAGTTACCCGCTTACGATGAATTGGTGGTATAGGTATGCAACAAAGTAATGTTGGTCGGAATTTGGACTGCGATGGATTAGTTACGAGGACTACATTTGGAGAGACGAGGGAAAGAGGTTTGAGCGGAGCGTTGAGGGGAGAGCTGAGGAGAGGGTTGAAAGGAGGGTTGAGGGGAGTGTTGAGGGAAGGGTTGAGAGGAGTGTTGAGAGGAGGGTTGAGGGGAGAGTTGAGTATCTGGATCTGGACCTGGAACTGGAACTAGGCCTGGGCCTAGAACTGGCCTGGACCTGGACCTGTCCTGTACCAGACCTGGACCTGTCCTTGGACCTGGGCCTGGGCCTGGGCCTGGGCCTGGGTCTGGACCTGGACCTGGACCTGGACCTGGACCTGGACCTGGACCTGGACCTGGACCTGGACCTGGACCTGGACCTGGACCTGGACCTGGACCTGATTTGAAGTCTGAGTGGAAGTGGGATAGGGAGCGGAAGTGGGATAGGAACGAATCCTGTAGTCCACGCGAGCGGAGCCGCGGGCACAGCTAGTTGTGAATAAACTTATATTTATATTCAAATCACAACAATTTGCAGTAAAATGTGGTTTCAATTAAAACTGATAAAAAAATAATTTATACATTTCGATGTCCTGATAAAATATTTATGTCTATATAATAAAACCATCGAAATTATACACTTTACGAGTTACAAACGATTTTGTAGTTCAATGTATCTCAACTGGGTTTTTCTGACATTAACTTGCGAGTTCGCTGACGTTTGCAGCAAAAAGATAAATTACACATATATTCTTTATTGCACATCTTAAAACTAAATACGGTAATAAATTGTGTGTACAAAGGCGAGCTTATCGCTAAAAGAGATCTCTTCCAGCCAACATGACGTCTCACGTTACAGAATATGACTTGGTAGCGCGGCTTTTATACATCGAACTTACTGTCTTGAAACGTATAAAAACTCTGAAATTGTACAGTTTCAGTTGTACCCATATAGGTTTGATCAGGAGACCGTAATATACAACATATCAGATTTCGCTGAAACCACATTTTTCTGACTAGTGTTTGATGTTCCTGGGGTTCCTGCAGTGGAGATGGCTTCATAGTAACTACGGCAGTGAGAGAAAGAATCTCTACTTACTTTCTACGACAATCTACGAAATATCAAGTAGCCAGTTAACTTTAAGACGGCTATTCGTCTAAAGTGCTTGTCTATATCTACACTAATATTATAAAGAGAAAAGATTTGTGTGTTTATAACGAATAAACTCAAAAACTACTGGAGCGATTTCAAAAATTCTTTCACCATTAGAGTGATACATTATCCCTGAGTAACATAGGCTATATTTATTACTATAAAAATTAGGGATCCCTACTAAAACTTCAATAATGTAACCCAAGGTGTAAATATGCAATATAACAAAGAAGTATAGTTTTTATGTTCAGTACAATTCATATTGCGATTGGTTTGTACTACAGTTGGAGCGGGAGTGGGATAGGAAGCAAGAGTGAGAACGGGAGGGGATTCTGTAGTCCACGCGAGCGAAGCCGCAGGCACAGCTAGTTATCAACAAATGATTTACTCAAAACAAGATTAAACTTATCCCGGAAACCTTTAAAATATAAATAAACGCTCCGAGCGAGGGCGCCTCGGTCTCGTGTCGCGATTCTAAGCAAAACGTACTCCGCCGTTTAATTTACAATTGATTCGATTCGGTCGGTAACCGATTTGTTTATTCCAATCAGTTGAACAATTTCCGACGAACAAACAATCTATTTGAAGGTGAACGATGCGGCCGTGATTGGAAATCAGAGAGACTACTCCAGCTCACAACAGTCTCGCTGTAGTTTTCGTGACGTCGACGAGAGTCAGAAAGCGAAGACAAATTGCGGGCGCTCGGAATTGACTTCGATGTAACACAATTACAATGATAAGCCTTCCCCCTGCCCGCCCTCCCCTCTGTGGCCCCCCAGGGACGAGGCAGCGCCAGTGTTTGTTTTCACAACAATTAATTATTCAAGTGGGTTGAATTAAACTGGTAAAACAAAAGTTTAACAAACTCCAAAACTTATTAAAATTTGTTGTGTCGAGCCGTGTCCGAGCCGAGGAGGGCCAGGGGCGGGGGCGGGGGCGGGGGCGGGAGCTAATTGTATCAGAACTGATAAACTGAAAGCTTGGAATCACAAAAGCGCCTCGATTGCCCAATTAGATGGGTATCGATTAATCGACTCATCTTAACTCGCGCCAGCCCCCCGCCCGCACCGCGCCCTCGCCGGCCGGGGGAAGGCTTACAGCTCCCCCCCCCTCAGCCCCGGGCCGCACTCGGCGGGCGGCGACGTGACCGCAATAACTCGACACCAGCTCATCCCGCGCGCGCCCCGCCCCCCGCCGCCCCCCGCCACCCCCCGCGGCCTACACTCCGTCACGTCACGTCACATGCCTGAGCCGCGGCGACTGCGGCTCATACTGATATCAGCATTCAGTAATGTGCAAGATCGACAAAAACATACCTACGAGTGCAAAATGGAGGGATATAATTCCATTTTAACATTTAATAGATTTATTCATTGAAAACTATTTCAGGATCATTAATAAATAATAAAAAGAGTGTCTATATCGAGCCGCACCCCCCCCTCTCCCCCTCTCTGCTGGCGGCCGCCCGCGCGGGTCGCACCCAACTCATCTGCAATTTATGTATTCGGACAGCATTATATTCGGCCCGCGGATAAAAACTATCTCCATCGGCCACACGTGCGCCCCCCCTCGCTCGCACGCACTGGCCGCCCCCTCCCCCCTTCAACGTGCCAGTTGGATATTTGTGTTATCTCGTAGTTGGCGGATACTTGTGATACTAATCTCGACGCTGAGAACTTCGTAACTGCTTAGAGAGCGTTTGGTTAAAACTTACTCGGACAGCGAGCTCGCTACCCGCTTGCAGATTCACATATTTAGGTTTTAACATTTGTTAGAGGCATCATCATCAGCCGAAATACGGCCAATGGTGAACATAAGCCTCCAACAGAATGCCACTTTTGGTGGGCAAGTGGCTTGTGTTCAGCAGTGGACGTGTTTCGGCTGACGACGACTTGAAGGAAGGGGCATGTTTCAGCTGCCTCGGTATCTCGCCGGACCACTGATGCGTAAAAGAAATACATACCTAGGTAACTACTTGCTTCGCCCTGACGAAGTAAAACAACTCAGTGCTAAAAGCATTGTGCAGTTTCTAACTGCTGCAAGGCTTAACACGGAACTTTAGCATGGTGGCGATCACAATAGACCAGAAATGGTCGCAGTGATGCAAAGTCTAGACTGAGACCTTGAAATAGCCTCAACTCGAGTAATAATCCCGCCGTGAACGTTGGACCTAGGTACGCTAATGTTTCGGTCTAAGAACGAATACGGTCAGGAAAATAGATTCATTAGTTTTGCGTTGTCGCTTTGTACTTAAAAGTACGAGCGATCGATAAAATGTCGGTTATATTTATCGCGAGCGGCGGTAATGCATTCCACCGCTCCACAAATGACCCACTTCGGAAATGTCAGGCGCCGGCTCCGACCGCGACCGCGACCCGTGAAATCGTTGCGTCCTTTCTTCTCTGCCCATTATTGAGCTGGGATTATTTGGTATGGACGAGATTGCTCGAAGCGAAGATTCTTTTGATGTATAACAATTTTCTGTTTTCCTCGAGACATTGTTCGCCAGCCGTCGAGATTGTTCAATTATCCTGAGAGGTCAGCGTGTGTACTCCACCGTATCGACGTCTACATATTCCCAACGATTCTAAGCGCGGTCACTGAGTAATGGTTGAAGTACAGAAGCGTACTCTCTAAGAAAGCTTGTTCAATTTATCCAACGATCTCTATGTACTACCAGATGGAGCGTTCCAAACAATCGCTCTGTTCCATGCAAGTAGCCACAACTCTTTCACATTAACAATGAAACTTGTGCCGTTACTCAGAACATTTAATTATTTACTGAATATTGACATTATTTAACCGTAGCGTCAATATTTAGTAATAATTAAATGTTCTGCGTAGTAACTGCACAAGTTTCATTGTGAATGTGAAAGAGTTGTGGCTACTTGCGTGGAACAGAGCGATTGCTTGGAACGCTCCATCTGGTAGTACATAGAGATCATTGAATTTATCAAAAACTTGCTTTCAAACTTCAGTGCAAGCCAAATTGAATCCTACGTCCATAGAACAAAGTCAATGTAATGAACGGCTAAATCAATCTACGCGAACCTACATTCTGGAGCGGCGAGGGACTTTAATCAAATGCTTTAATCTCCCGACTCTGACCGTTTGGCCCCGGCAATCGGCAACCAATATATTTTTATACCTAAAGTGCAGAATAAGATATGCCTGGAGTGGTGATGGAATGTGTGCTAACTTGTCGCTAGGGCGAGCATCGATCATCGCCTCGAACATCCATCACGTGACACGTCAACCGCAAAACTCGCAGTACTTACTGCAGATAACATCCAATAGACATCCAATATACGCTTCTACAACAAAATACCAGAGGAAATCTTACATATGACGGACAGAAAGTTTAAGAGTCACATTAAAAAACAACTTTGTAAGAAAGCCTATTATAAAATAAACGATTATTTGAATGACAAAGATGCCTGGTACTAATGTTAATTCAGCTTCGCAAAATCTTGATTAATTGTATGCAAACTTGATTTTTAAAAGATGTGTTGCGTGAAGTTTGTTGCGCCGTTTCTTCTTCACAGCGCTAACATCTAGGAAGCGGTAGTCGATAAAAATAATTACGTGTATAAATGTACCAAGTGTACTCATATGCAATAAATGATTTTGACTTTTGACTTTTGACCAAACGGCCGAAGGAGCATTTACAATGTAATGAATGAATCATGTATATATCTGAAAAGTATCAGCTGGTTGCCCTGGACACTACTGAGCGTCGTCGAAGGCTCGTTGGCGAGTTACAGAGCCATAAACATCGTCGCAGTGTGGCCTGTCTTTAAATTTTATACAGGTTACTTCATAGAAAAGTGTCGAGGAATTGCACGATTTGATTCCCCCATCCCCATCCTCCTTCCATCACCGGACTACAAGGCATGGGAGACTTCATCCTTTTGGTAGGTAGACACCACATTTCTTCTTTCATAAAGCGGAACAGCTAAAGAATAGAACTTCAAGCCAGTTTCTGTATTTCCGGACAAGTACAACTTGGATCTTTTTAAAGTCAAAGTCGAAATCATTTATTGCATATGAGTACACTTGGTACATTTATACACGTCATTTTTTTTATCGACTACGGCTTCCTAGGTGTTAGCGCTGTGAAGAAGAAACGGCGCAACAAACTTCACGCAACACATCTTTTAAAAATCATGTTTACAGGAACTCTGAATAGGCATCTTCTGTATTATCGCGCTCTACTATAGCCTTTATCATCACTCACCATCAGGTGTGATTGAGGTCAAGCGTAATCCCATTAAACATTTATATTTATGTTGAACGAGCTCATTTCAATTTACAGCAAAACATTTTGCCCGCGGCTTGGGTGCAGCCGGCACTTGACTCGGCGCCCGCCGCATAAATTATGCGATTGAAATCGCTGACCGACACCGGGACACGTCGCGCTGCACTGCACTATGCGCTGTGCATTGTGCAGTGCTCAGTGCTCAGTGCTACAGCACAGGTAATGGCACTCAACGGGCGCAATCTCACCGCGGGCGCTCGGCGCGCGGAAATGCAATACCCGACCGGAATCTCATTTAAAGAACGTTCTACGTAACCGCTAGGCGAGCTGGATTTATATACTTTTCTTAGTAATCGGCCGCTGTTGACAGGCGCTAGCGAAGATAATAGATACGTTGGAACAGGCAGAGGAGGACGATGGTCTTTAAAATAGGGTTTCCGATCTTATCGAAAATCGATTTCTTGGTAGTCCGATTTTCGATTTTTGGATCAATCTTTTGGAGAGCGAGAGGCTGTATCTAATGCAATTCCTTTACCTTCCGTGATTGGTTAACCGATTACGGTGTGAGATTCAAGTATTGAGATGAGAACGTGATAGAGTAAAGTGATTAGTGAATAGTGTATTTTATCTTTCTATAATCAAAGATAATATGTTGCAATAATTAAATTAAGAATTGACGGAAAAATATAATAAAATCGTTCTGCTGCTGTTTCCTTACTGCATTAATATCGAATTTATTACCGTGATATCGGTAAAAAAAAAACTTATATTTCTCCAAAAAATATATGTACAATAACTCCGCCAAACTGTATAATACAGTTTGTTGGCAGAAATTGCTCTCTTACTTTATACACATCTATGGCAGAGAATACTAAATAGCATAGCAAATTACAAAGTTAAAATTGTTGATATCAACAAAAAAAATTATGAAAGTTACGTCAATGAGTTTACTAGATATTTCTTATATGTATTTAATTTTGAAAATGTTTTTGAAATTGTTAAATTGCTTCTGATGCCTAGTGTTAAAAATTGAATTGATGGATAGTTTAAAAATTTTAGGTATGTACCAGCTATTGATCTTTTGTCCCCCGAATATTTCATGGATCGATCTCAACTCCCACGATTCGAATCGATTCGTAAGATCGAACTTTTCACCAAAGATCGGAGACCCTACTTTAAAAATCCATCGTCGGGTAAAATGTGAAATTTAATTAGTGGTTTAAGTTTTGTTGTTGACAGAGTTATATACAATATAGGCGGGTGTGTGTGTGTGTGTGTGTGATCTAATGGATCTAATGCGAGGGATTTCTTTGACTTTGTACGTCACACCAATAACCAAGTAGCTGTAGCTGATAAACTTACGTCAAACACTTACCATTACCTACTCCTAAACCTTTTGTTGACAAAAGGTTTAAGAGTAATGGATTAGAGGTAGCGCCAGTGACCTACATACACTTGAAGCTTCGTGGAGCCGTCGCAGCGGGTGCAGGGAGCTGACTTCCGGCCCTCCGTCCCCGCCGCAACCGACCTGCAACCTACGCCCCACAGCGCAAGGATCCTTCTCGAATGGCCGCCAGCTCGAGTAGAACACAAGTCGTGAAGCTGTGCCAAAAACTATTGCAAGATTGCAAAGCGCCGCTAGATCCAATTGCCAGATACTGGGGGGTGGGGGGAGGGGGGGCAGGCGGCGAGTACGTGCAGCCGGCTGTGTAGGGCTGCGGAAGGAAGTCGTAAATATAGCTAGTTGGTGAATCGATGACTCGGTATGTGCAAGGCCTGGCAAGCTGAGTTCGAACAACAGGAACTTGCTCAACAAACAGCGGTAGATTTGATAACTGTCGTGATGGCAAATCGTGTCCTGTAATTTCTAATCATCATCAGGTTATTCTTGTCTCCACTGCAGGAGCACAACCCTCTCTCATCTGCCGGAGACAGACGGAGGATTTGGCCTACACTCCCCGCGCTGGCCAGACGGGTTGGGGAGGCCTGATTGATGTTTTATGATGTAATAAAATTTGATGTTTTATACATACATAGATACACACAATTAATGTTCATTGATACGGTAACGGCCGTATAGCTTCGGCATTGTTCTTCCTAATATTATAAATGCGAAAGTTTGAACATTTGGATGTTTGATACTCAATCACGCTTCAACCACTGGACTTATTGGGATTAAACTTGGCACACATATAGGTTAGGTCCTGGAGTTTTTATCCCGAAAAAACATCTTAATCCTGTGAGAAATATTTAATAATTTGCAATGTTAACTTGTCCACGCGGACGGAGTCGCGGGCGACAGCTAGTTGATTATAAAACTTGCTGACAAACGTATTTATTAGTCGTCAGGTGTCGCCCCGCGCCCCGTCATGCCCCGCCCCGCCCCGCGCCGGCCGGGAACGATCGGGAAAGCGATTTATAAAGCTGCGGAACGCCGAACGGTATCGCCGGCGCCGGATCTTATCGAGTCAAAGGCGAGGATGTAGTTAGAGCTGCCGACTGCCAGCGCCGCGCCGGGGCCGCGCCCGCCGGGGCCGGGATTGAATGGAAGTGATTTGGGGAAAGGCGCTTAATTTTCATTCCTTTGGTGTAGACGATAAGACTACTGAGTAGGCATTAGTAAAGACCTACGGCGCCGAAACGTGGACACTGACAGTGGGACTAGTCCGAAAACTCAAGGTCGCTCAGCGGGCTATGGAAAGAGCTATGCTCGGAGTTTCTCTAAGAGACAGGAACCGAAATGAGGTGATCCGCCAGAGAACTAAAGTCTTCCACATAGCTCAAAAAGTTAGTACGCTGAAGTGGCAGTGGGCCGGTCACATCTGTCGGAGAACCGATTACCGCTGGGGTAAACGAGTTCTCGAGTGGAGACCGCGACTGGGCTAGCGTAGTGTGGGACGCCCCCTGGCTAGATGGAGCGACGATCTGCGTAAGACGGCTGGCAGTAACTGGATGAGAAGAGCCGAGGATCGGGTTCAGTGGCGCGCCTTGGGAGAGGCCTATGTCCAACAGTGGACTCTTTCGGGCTGATGATGATGATGATGTAGGCATTAGTAATAGTGACACACGAACAGATAAACACGCATTGATAAAAGAAAACAACGGGCCCTTCTTTATAGTAACCCAATTGTTTTCAAGGGTTAGGGAGCGTCCAGTGGCGGATTTAAACATTTGCCGCCAGTAAGCTATTCAACTTTTGCCGCCCCTACCGACCTCTACTTTTCAATCGCCCATATCGTCAGTGGAAAGGTAAAAACGCTAACGGGACACATTGGTCGAAAATTAACTTGTCTGAACAAAAATTTAAATCTTCTATAAAAGTTAATCTGTGCAAGAAAGCCTACTATAAGTTAGATGACTACTTAAATGATAAAAGTCCATGGAGTGCTTGATGGCTCAGCATAGGTAGACTTAATGATTGTAATGAATAAGATAAATCAAAGGTAGGGCCCTGTGCCGTTGGGTTTGTTGCCACTTCTTCCCCTCGGTTATACAGGTGAAAGTGGAGTAGTTTTAGGCAGAATTTGACGTCAAAAAGAGAATAATGTATTCCAATTTTGGAAATAAATATTTTGATTTTGAAAGAGTTATATATACCATTCGACTGTATTTTTTTTGCGTCGATCTGTCTATATATATGTATATGTTTAACGGTTTTTACCTGACTAACATTTTTTATATTTTCAGATGATATTAGCTAAGCGACTTCTATCTCGTAGAATAAAATACCTTTAATGATTCTTTGTTTTACATAATTAAGCAGTAAGCACAAATAATTATGTAAAACAAAGAATCATTATAGTTATATAAAAATACTCCACATAGAAAACGATATATTAATTATTTTTCTCAAAAAAACTTTAAACCCCTCTCCTGTAAAGTTGTCAAACTGGGGGTTTAGCGTTTTTATCTTTCCACTGACGATATTAATTACAATTTTTTGTCAATGAAATTGTAACTTTATGATTTGCACACTACCGTCCTAATTACGCCACCTTTTTCCCGTAATTAGTATGATCGTGAACTAGGGAATCGTTGAGTCAATTTCTTTTTAAAGTTTATGAATAATTGTAAATTCTTTCTCATCTTCACCTGCAGTACACTGCGCTGTCTTTCTTATTTTCCTTCTGAAAGGTTGCCTGGAAGAGATCGCTTTAAGCGATAAGGTCGCCTTTGTACACTTTCCAAAAATCTGTACCCATTTTATTGTTATCCTTAATTTGTCTGCAATAAAGAGTTTATCTATCTATCTAAATTGTATTGAACCTAATAAGACAATTTATATAAGAAAAATGTATAGGTACGCGATTTTGATTTTCTATGCAATATACCTTGACCAATATTTATAAATGAAATATTTGTCGAATATCGTACAACGGGTATCCCGCGGCACACGGCTTGGACTAATTTCTGTTAGACAAAAACAGAAATGTTGGCCCCAAATTTGCCGCCCTAGACTCCAGCCTGCACAGACTGCTGGTAAATCCGCCACTGGGAGCGTCCATTAATAACGTGAGCTCAAAAAGGGGGAATAGGTCCGGCATGAATAGGTCCGGCATGAATCTTACTAAATCTCATTTAGGGTGGGGGGAGGAAACAATGAAAATATCAATGCAACTTTGTAATTTAGAGAATGTACTATTGAAGCTCGACAAACCAAAGAATGCGCTTTAGATAATATAATCATTTCATCATCAGGTTATTTTTGTCTCCACTGCAGGAGCACAACCCTCTCTCATCTGCCGGAGACAGACGGAGGATTCGGTCTACACTCCCCGCGCTGGCCAGACGGGTTGGGGGGAGGCCTGATTGATGTTTTATAATGTATTCCCTCAGTCGCCTTGTACGACATCCACGGGAGAAGTTGGAGTGGCCCTATTCTACTCTACCGGAAACCACACAGCAATCATTTATATTCGCGCAATTTTCATCTTTGGTACAGGGGTGGCTGAGACCTCCTTTTAACTACGACACAACCTAAAATTTACTTGTGGTTTACTTCGAATATTTGTTATTTTTTAGTAGTCTGCATGCATAATACATGAACATTAAAAAAAAATCACGTGAGGGGGGATCAATTTCAAATAAACACATAGTTAATGGACGCCCCCTTTAGTTTAAAACCGAGAGGACTAAATAAATTCCATAAGAGCATTTCCTCTTTGATGAATCCTTAATAACGTTGGGTGAACGTCCAACCAAAATAAAAGTAAATTATTGCGATGTAAAAAACGGACTCTACCGACCATAAATATTGAAGTGCGCTAGGGTCACGTGACCGGCCGGCCCGGGCCGGGGCCGGACCGGCTGAGATATGTCCGGCCCGGAGCGCGCCGCGCCGCCGCGTACGTCATCTCGACAGTAATGGCGCCCGCCGCGCCGCGCGCCGACAAAAACCGACCACTTTGCATGCATAGCATTCCCGCTCCAGCTCTTACTAATCTACATGGCGTCTAACCACTCACGGCGTCTAACTAGAATTGTTTACATTCATGTGCAACGCGCGGGTGCACATTCTTTATTAATATTACGTATCTATATAAGCTATAAAATGGAAAGAGCTATGCTCGGAGTTTCTCTAAGAGACAGGATCCGAAATGAGGTGATCCGCCAGAGAACCAAAGTCTTCGACATAGCTCAGAAAGTTAGTACGCTGAAGTGGCAGTGGGCTGGTCACATCTGTCGGAGAACCGATTACCGCTGGGGTAAACGAGTTCTCGAGTGGAGACAGCGGCTGGGCAGGCGTAGTGTGGGACGCACCATGGTTAGATGGAGCGACGATCTGCGTAAGGGGGCTGGCAGTGACTGGATGAGAAGAGCCGAGGATCGGGTTCAGTGGCGCACCTTGGGAGAGGCCTATGTCCAACAGTGGACTCTTTCGGGCTGATGATGATGATGATGATCTATATAAGCCTTTTGTGTTCGTTATCGTTATAATGTTAAGTTTCCAGTTGGTTGTATCTGAAACTGTACTCAACGTCATGTAATTTACATTGGGAACTCAGAATAATAGTCCTAAGGAACAACAATGATGTAAAAAATGTAAGAGAGAAAGCATAATAAAGTTTGAGCCAAAGGTTGACTCGCCAGGTCACCCGCTAGCTGGGAATTCGCAAATCCTACTAATATTATAAACGCGAAAGTTTGTAAGTATGGATGGATGTTTGTTGCTCTTTCACGTAAAAACTACTGAATGGATTTTAATGAAACTTTACAATAATGTAGCTTATACATCAGAATAACACATAGGCTACAATTTATAAAGATATTGTCTGAATTGTCCAAAATATCAAGTAAGTAGGAAAAAATCTACCATCTGCGAGCTATTCTGGCGTGCGCTGCTAAAACCGCTAGAGTTACACATATGTAATGTATGATGGAAATGTTTATCTTAAATAGTCCTACAAAAAAGCCCGCCACAGTATATATCTATATCTTATGTGTAAGCCATTATAGCCAAAATAGTGAACCATCGTGCTGAAACTTGGCACACATATAGGTTAGATCCTGGAACTGGACATAGAATAGTTTTTATTCCGAAAAAACATCGCATTCCAAAGGGAAATACATAATAATTAGTAATGTTAAGTTGTCCACGCGGACGAAGTCGCAGGCAACAGCTAGTAGTATATAAGCACCCGAAAACAATGTGTAGAGGCCCTGGTCACGTTCATCAGCCGCCTGGCGCGGTCCATGTGTGACCAGGCCGACAACTCCGGGGAGCTCCAGGGCACTCCCACGTGAACTAATCGCCCCTACCCAACCGCCGGCGATAAGCAACACTGCCCACGCCACGAAGGCACCCCAACACCCTGCCCGCTCATGTTAACAAATGTTATTCTTGCTAAGTTGACATAGTTATTAGTTACTGTTCTATTTTATATCCAAATTTTAACAAATCCTTACATCCGTTTAGCCGTAAGTTTAAAAATAGGAATAATAAATTCTTAGTAATATATATTTTAAACCCATGTTTGTTACTACTTAGGTTAAATTTAAGTACACTAGGTATAGATAGATAAATAAACTCTTTAATGCACACAAATTGAGGAAATTAATAGGTATGTAATATTTGTATATTTATTGTCAATAAAGAACTTTATAAAACAAAACGAACAACCCTGCCCGTGGTAACGGCAGCGACGGAAACCTCTGCAAGAGAGCCTGGCTCTGACGCAGACTCCCCACACCCTGTGAAGGGTACATGATGACTTATGAATCATACCAGAACTCCTCTTTTCCCTCACCTTATTAAACCACCTTCATCCCAACGAAAATCGTTTTGCACACACCTATTATGTAACGTTATCCTCAATATCCGACCCACGTGGCGTTTTAGCTTGCAACCGCTTTCCTACGACGCGGTAACAGCAGCCATCAATCCGATGTCGATGGCACGGCGACGGGCGCGCAAACAGTACCCGGGCCGCAGGCGGGCGGCGCCGGAAGTTAAAATATGCGCGGAGGGGAAGGAATATTTGAAACGAACTTACGTATGCCGCGGGGCGGCCGACGTGGGCTCGTGCAGCCTGCCACGTGACCTAGTAGCGGCTGTACCTGGACGCATTACTATACGCGCACCAAGATGAAGGAGAGCTTGCTTGGAATAAGTACATATTATTACCACCTTATATTATTATTACCTTTACAATACAATACACTTTATTACACAAACAAATACAGTTAAACGTTATAGAAGTTACAAATAGTACAATTTAGGCGGTCTTATCGCTTTAAGCGATTTCTTCCAGACAACCTTTGGGTAGAAAAATATTATGCCAGAGAAAGTGTAGGTTGCGCTGATTAGGAAATTTAAATGATAAATAGGTACTTATATGACTATAATAAATAAAATAAAATAGCAAATAAGTTTTAAGTTTTTATAGTTCTACACATATTACATATACATATAAATATTTATTTCATTTCATTCATTTGTTTGTTCGTTCATTCATTCATTCATTTGTTCATTCACTCATTCATACCCATTCCTATCATGAAAGAGTTGTTGTGATATATAAATGATTTTAAGTAAAATTGAAGTAAGTAAGATGAAAAGTAAGGTAATAATTATATTGGATAGTTATCAGCCGGTCCAGCATCAGGCTTCTGGTTCAAGGACCGTTCGTTAACATAACACGTGGTGGCCAGTCGGATCCTATGAAGGGATGAATGAAACAAATATTGTTGTTGGGTTTTAACTGCCTCGAGAGGCTATAATTAAAAAATATAAGAAAACATCTATAAATCTAATTTTACAATGAAGAGTGCACTTTATGATTATGGCCAGAGAATAAGTTAATTATAAATAAGAAAACTCACCGGTACCGGATTTCATGATGATTCTACCTAACGTAAAATTAACATCGTCCATACACAAATACCGTGATTAAATTTAGCGCGGGGGTAGTTATTTGTCACACAATAAAGTTCGCCGTTTTGATATTCGTTGATTTTAATCACACGCTCGATGATACGATTCCGCTATGGAACCTGTTGGTTCACAACCGCAGAATGATGGACGTCCTCAGCATCTCGTGGAGACAAAAGAAAACGCGACGGAGATCACCGCCTGGCGATCGGGTACACAATCTGTGCCGGGAACCTTTCGTCTGCTGTCCGAACGCGCTGTTGATGGCAGACCTCCCTCGCGGGTCTTCAAACGTCTCTCATCGGGAACATGTGGTCGGACATCTTCTTCCTTCACGTGGTTGCGATTCAAGATGGACGCTCCATTAAAAATAAGCTACTTTTACTTTAAGTTATGAAATTACATGGCAAATGTATAGATCGTCAGACGCCTGAAGGGCATCGTTCTGACGGAATGAGTCGGTGGAGTTTGCTAGCCGAAATACTCAAGCCATGTCCCGAAAGTAAACCGGGAACTAAAATGATACGGGCGTATCGCGCGAAACTCCAATACAGACTGTCGGGCTGTCGTTTTCATCGTAAAAAGATTTATTTCCCTAGGTCGATGTCGACTGCCGACCTCCTTGTCTGATGGGAGTAAAAGACAGAGACAGCGAATGCCGATCTTTATCGATTGGCTTCGTGACGTCTCTCAGCTGTCATAAGAAAATAGGAATGTACTCGCTTTTATAATTAAAAATAATGAAACTACAAAATGTTTCCAAAATCAAAATATATGTTTATCAGGTGAAAGGTAGCTATATGAAAAGCATGCCTACCAAATTTCGTTCCAAACGGAACGGTAGTTTAGGAGATACGAGCGAGAATAGTTTAATGCTATAATTTGCTCAATTCTACTATTAGATGATTTCATTGAAATCTGATAATGTGAGGTAAGCTGTATGTCAGCATTACCGACAATGTTGGATGGTAATATCACGAGTTGTTGAACTGAAATGCCACAAATTACGATCTTGTAGTTTTTTGTATGTGATTTATTTATTCACATACCTTCAATTTATATTTTAATTTACTGAACTTATTTGTTAATTAAATAGTGTTTTGATGATATTATGTTTTATTTATCAAGTTTAGTAGCGCTTCGCTACAGAGTACTGCGTATTTCGGTTAATATTCGTCGGAATATTATTTCATTTTGTACTTACGGTGCCATATTTCATACAAGTGTTTGCATCTAAATATCGCAGTTAAACGGCAAACGCTTATCAGATTAAATAACGTGACCCATTACATAGTACAGTAGTAGTTCGAAGGGTCTCATCCGATATGCTTACGGAATCGGGCCGCAGCTTATTACTATCAACGATCTCTATGTACTACTAGATGGAGCGTTCCAAACAATCGCTCTGTTCCACGCAGCTGCGGCTAACTCGGTTACATTCACAATGAAACTTGTGCAGTTACTACGCAGAACATTTAATTATTACTAAATATTGACGCTACGGTTAAATAGCGTCAATATTTAGTAATAATTAAATGTTCTGAGTAGTAAGTGCACAAGTTACAAAGTGAATGTGATAGAGTTGTGGCTACTTGCGTGGAACAGAGCGATTGGTCGGAACGCTCCATCTAGTAGTACATAGAGATCGTTGGTTTATATTATTTCTTTTTATGAAGACAAGACAAAAGGAGAGACGTGCCGTCAGAGTGACGAGCGGCGCGAATGGAATCTTAATGTGAAGCTGTCTCCGTACTCGCAGGGCCGCTGTACTATACATTGATGTTTTTATACTAGGTAATCCTACTAATATTATAAACGCGAAAGTTTGTAAGTATGGATGGATGTTTGTTACTCTTTCACGTAAAAACTAATATAGCTTATACATCAGAATAACATATAGGCTACAATTTATAAAGATATTGTGTGAATTGTCCAAAATATCAAGTGAGTACAAAAAAATCTACCATCTGCGAGCTATTCTGGCGTGCGCTGCCAAAACCGCTAGAGTTACACATATGTAATGTATGATGGAAATGTTTATCTTAAATAGTCCTACAAAAAATTCCGCTACAGTATATGTCTATATGTTATGCGTAAGCCATTATAGCTGAAATAGTGAACCATAACTACAATAAAAATTGATAATTTATTTTAAATACACATTTGGTAGTAAAGTCGTGCGCAGACGAAGTCGCGGGCACCAGCTAGTAACATATAAATATAACTTACTAGGTAATCTCGCAAGTTAAAAACTCAAAACAGATGTAGCTTTGGTCATTTGAATAATTTTGGCATTCACACTTTTCGCGGAACCCCCCCCCCCCAATGCTCACCAGCCTCCAAAGACATTAATGCAATCGATTGACGTTGATGCGAGTAGATTTAAATTGTTATTGATTAGTATGAATGTCATAGCCGTTTGGTTCCCGGCTTAGAATAGGCCAGCTCCAATCTATCTATATCCGTGGGTCTCGTCAATGCGACTAAGGGATACTAAGGGTTCTACAAAAAAGCCCGCCACATCTTATGTGTAAGCCATTCTAAGTTGTCCACGCGGACGAAGTCGCGGGCAACAGCTAGTAATTATAAACTCCGCATCGATTACCTCAAAAGGCGTTATTCTATGTATATATATACAAATAAACAGATGTAACGACTCCCAAGCCCAGCGGCCTCAATATAGAGCTGTATTAGCCAAGTGAAAACCTAATTATTAAAACCCGTGTGAATGTTGTGTGATATTACAGAGGGTGGGGCGGGGGGGGGGGGGGGGGGGGGGGGGGGGGGTCGGCCCGCGTTTATTAATATAAGTGCGTCGCGCTCGCACGTGTGCGCCGGTAATAACGCGTGCAGTAATAGGCCGCCAGGCAGGTGGCAGTTAGTGGTCGGGAACGGCGCCGGCAGGGCTGTCGCCGAGTGTCACGCACCCGGCATAGCCTGATCATCATCGTCACCATATCAGCTCTTAGACGTCCACTGCTGGGCATAGGCCCTAACGCAAGTACCGGACACCCCCCCCCCCCCCCCCTCCCCCGTGATTCGGTCCGTATAATTTTAATTTAATTTATACATTTTAATTTATATTAATTTATAACCGTGAGGTTGAAAGGACCATGGGAGGTGGCGGGCCTTTGCTGGGCATAGGCCTTCCTCTTTATGTCGTTGGACCATCTGGCGGCGGGGCGTCCCCCCACAGAACTCGCCTGCGCCAACGGCCCTCGGTTCTGTGACAGATTGGCTTTCCCACTGCCACTTCAGCTTTCTAATCCTTTCAGGTTTGTCGATCACCTTCGTTCTTCGTAGGATCTCCTCATTACGAATTCTATCCTTTAAACAAACCGCGAGCATACCCCTTTCACTAGCTCGCTGATCGCCAGATTAAAAAAAAAGTTATCCGTAATTGAAGACAGATGTATTATGTATTGGAGAGACCGAGCTGTAAGCAAACAAGCAAGTGCTTTTTAACACTGAAATAAGTCATAAAACCAACGATCTTTAAGTACCACTAGATGGAGCGTTCCAAACAATCGCTCTGTACCACGCAAGTAGCCACATTCACTTTGAAACTTTGTGCAGTTACTACTCAGAACATTTAATTCTTTTCTAAATATTTACATTATTTAACCGTAGCGTCAATATTTAGTAATAATTAAATGTTCTGCGTAGTAACTGCACAAGTTTCATTGTGAATGTGAAAGAGTTGTGGCTACTTGCGTGGAACAGAGCGATTGTTTGGAACGCTCCATCTAGTAGTACATAGAGATCGTTGCATAAAACATATTCCGAGCTAAATAAAGCTCCAAAAATTACAGTTTAGTTTAGAAGTCGCCGCCAACCCTGAGGCTTATGAAGGTGTGACATCGGACGCTCGCCTTTACGAGCTCACCACATAAACACACGCACACGTCTCGCGTTAATGTGCTAACTAGCGGCGCGCCGCGGCTCTGCTCGTGTGGAGATCTCTCTTCTGTTCTTCTTATTGGTAACTGGACAATAGAGTGAGTGTAAAGGAGACAGTCTGGACTTCACCAACTGCTCTACAATCTCAGATATAACAGGCCATAGTGATATTGGTAACGCTGCGCTGTTCTTGAGGGTACTCATAGTTTGCTAACTTCCGTTGGACAAGAATCATACATACACCACACACACACACACACACATCACACATACATTATTCTCATAATCTCCACAGTACCACTCACAATCACACTCTCTCACCCTCCTAATAATTATATTTTAAATATTATTTAATTATTATTATAACTTTCTTTTTCCTTCCAACAATATTTATTCTGTCCCACAGTTTTCAATGTAACCTGTAATCTCAGGCTCCCCGATACAGACTGCATGGTCTAGTGTGGGAGCTCTAATATGCATTGTCCTGTCAATTTTTATATTTTAATCGTACTCAATTGATGTAATCATACAATTTTAAGAATGACTGAAAAATCTATGTGTCTGGTAATTCATAATAAACTATTTGAATTTGAATTGAATTTGAAGAATAAGGAATTGATCTGTAGGACTACTTCGTAAGCATTTCGGATAATTCAGGACCGTCTCGTTTGCCAAGTGCCTTGGTCATTGGGCTCGAGCGTCAGAGGTATATATTATTTATTGCTCATAATTTTTTACAAAAAAAAGGGCATAACATAAAAGTGTACAAAGGTGGACTTATCTCTATAAGAGATCTCTTCCAGCCAACCTTCACTGTGGGAAAAGCTAGAACAAGCGGTAGGTCTAAAAGAATAAAAATAAAATGTGCATGGATATTGAAATTTTATAATAAAATATTGTACTATACATAAAATAAATGAGTAGGTATAGCTACTGATACATACTAATATAAGTTACTAAGTAAAGTACATACATAATAATATATATAACATTAAATATTATAATTACAACTATACATATTATATACATAAATACATGCAAAATATATAACATACAATACATATACATAATATATACTATATCACGGCAAGTTAGATAGCAAGTGCTCTTTGCATCTCAGTTTGAACGATCTTATTGTGGGACTGTCACGAATGTGTGCAGGAAGACCGTTCCACAGTTGTGTAGCGCGAACGGTGAAAGAGTTGAAGAAGAAATTGGAGTTTGAGGAGGGGAACACTAAGGTTTTGGTGAGAGGTCATGGGTTTGATTCCCTCTGGGGACAGACACTTTGTACAATTTGTACAAGTTGGTCCTGGATGTTACATTTCTGAATCGTCCTATCCTTGTTTAATTTCCATAGCGCAGGAGAAAATCCGAAAATCTAGTTTGGGATTAGACAAGAGTACATATGTAAATATGTCATCATCATCATCAGGGTATTATTGTCTCCACTGCAGGAGCACAACCCTCTCTCATCTGCCGGAGACAGACGGAGGATTTACTGTCTGTCAAGTAAATCACAAGTCACTCAGTTCTCTCGCATTTATTAAATCTCGCAATAACCAGTTGGCTGCCCCATACTACAGGCGGCATGTTACATCATCGTCATCAGCTGAAATACGTCCACTGCTGAACATAGGCATCCCCAATAGAATTGCAATTTTGGTGCGCTGTCCATTGGGGCATTTGCCATAACCACTACGCATGGCAAGCGGATTGATTTTCTTAATCTTATTTTTTTCTATTTTCACTAGACGTGGGACGCCCCCTGGCTAGATGGAGCGACGATCTGCATAAAGTGGCTGGCAGTGACTGGATGAGAAGAGCCGAGGATCGGGTTTAGTACCGCGCCTTGGGAGAGGCCTATGTCCAACAGTGGGCTCTTACAGGCTGATGATGATGATGAAGGTTGCCTGGAAGAAATCGTTAAAAACGATAAGGCCGCCACTTGTACATTTACTGTATGTTTCTCCTACATATTTCTATAATTTGTGTGCAATGAAGTATATTCATGCATTCATTGGTGATCGCAGTTGTGATCTTAATATACACAGGAGAACGCTGCTGCCCGTCCCTGGTGCAATCCTTTAGTCGACACCCGCGTGAAGATTGAGACTCTCATGAAATAACGATAAGAAGCAAACATTCCACAGAGCTATCGAATACTACGCGGTGTGTTTTAAAAGCAGTTCCGTGGCAGGTGTTAGTCGAGGCGCGGCGCTACCTGCTTAAATAAATATCGCTACTTAAGATTTGAGGGTGATCTTGGGGGTGGGGGCGAGTGCGGGCGCGGGGATAGCGTCTGCATTATGTATGAGCGGGGCATCCACCGACTGCCTTTTAGAAATACGTCCTGAACAACGATCTCTATGTACTACTAGATGGAGCGTTCCAAACAATCGCTCTGTTCCACGCAAGTAGCCACAACTCTTTCACATTCACAATGAAACTTGTGCAGTTACTACGCAGAACATTTAATTATAAATATTGACGCTACGGTTAAATAATGTCAATATTTAGTAAATAATTAAAGTATTGAGTAGTAACTGCACAAGTTTCATTGTGAATGTGAAAGAGTTGTGGCTACTTGCGTGGAACAGAGCGATTGTTTGGAACGCACCATCTAGTAGTACATAGAGATCGTTGGTCCCGAGGCTTCGCCTACTCCGTGCGCTTCGCTCCGCCGTATTGAGCGCGGAATGAATGATCATTGCGTATGTATGAGCCAATCGGCTCGTCCTATTCATTGGGAATTACGTAACGTGTGGCCATCTTATTTGATCGCGAAAGGGTTTCCTTCACGTCGTCATAAAACACTAGGACGACATTTCCTCCCCTGTGAGTTCCCCATTGCCCCATTGCCCCATTGCCCCATTGCCCCATTGCCCCATTGCCCCAGTGCCCCATTTCCCGGTAACTGCTGAAGTTTCCCCGCCATACCACGAGGACAGACATCGATAGAATAAGTTGGTATTGCAATAAAAAAAACTATTTCTCACTAGCATATGGTTGCCGGGAAGAAATCGCTAACAGCGATAAGGCCGCCACTTGTACATTTACTGTATATTTCTCTGTTTGCCGCGTGGTTTCCGGTAGAGTAGAACAGGACCATTCCAACTCTTCCCGTGGATGTCGTACAAGGCGACTGAGGGAATACATTATAAAACATCAATCAGGCCTCCCCAACCCGTCTGGCCAGCGCGGGGATTGCAGGCCAAATCCTCCGTCTGTCTCCGGCAGATGAGAGAGGGTTGTGCTCCTGCAGTGGAGACAAAAACAACCTGATGATGATGATGATATTCTCTGTAAATTGTGTGCATTAATGTATATTCATTAATTCATTCAAGTGCGATTCGGACCCGCGCGCACCGTTGTTTCCGTACCTTGCAAGGAAACGATTAATACCACGTAATAAAGTTTATTTTTTGGACCGCATAACTAAGTTTGTTTATAAAGGATATTTGCTGATTTCTAAATAAGTGTGCTAGTTGGAAACACCGTTTTACTTAAACATCTGCCAACTAACTCTAATTATTTCATATTTTTCACTGTACTAAGTCCGGAGATACCTGAGGGGGGAATGGGGAATTATTCATTATAAGTTAAAAACCAAGCGGCATAGAAGGAAACGGAAATATATTTTACAATGTACAAATGATTCCCTTTCATACGATACCCCACTTGACCTAGTAACCATTCTTACAATTTTGCCACCCCATTTCAACCCCTTTTGCAACAAATAAAAATATTTTTTTAATACTTGCATTTCAATAAGATTGGGCTAGCGTTATTTAAAACTATTCCAAATGCCATATAACCTTTCTGGCATACCTACTGTCGACCATTTTGAAATTTTTTATATAAATTTTATTTGAGCTGGTCTTTGTACCTACTTTGAACTTTTTTTACTATAGTAAATAAATAAATAAATAAATATGTGGGGACATTTCACACACGGCCACCTGATTCCAAACTAGGAAGAGCCTGTAATATGGGTATCAGACAGCTGATATACATACATAATGTAATATATAAATAATATCCAGTCACAGGGCAAACACAAGTGCTCAGCACACGAATGTTTGCCCTGGGCGGGATTCGAACCCGCGACCCCGAGCTTCGCAGGCAGGTGTACTACCGACTAGGCTACGGGGCCGACAAAAAATGTTACATACCCTTTTAAGTCGATAGCATGAATGCCTAGTTGCTGAAGATAGAAGACATACGAACGGACAAGGTTCCTTTTTACCATTCTGATACGGAACCTTAAAAATTGTTGGGACTAGGATGAGGGTAGGCGTGGCGCACGGAAAGTAAACACTGCGGCTAGAAAATTGTTTAAAATTATTTATAAACGATTTTTACCATTTTCAAAACCATAAATGTATTAACTGTGCTATAATAATTAACTAGAATCGTTGGTGAAGTTTTTTCTGACGGATAAAGTGAACTTTTACATACTAAATCTTTTGTGACTTTAACAAACTGTAAAGTTAACAATGTTTGGTGCTGAGAGTGCTATAAAATATTAATATTAAAATATTAATCAACTAACATCGTTTGTGAAGTTTTTCCTAACGGATAAAGTGAAACTTAATACCAATTCTTCTGTGATTTGAACTAATTGTGACACTGACAAGGTTTGCTTTGACGAACACAAAATTGGACTTTGAACTCTAACCACTTCGCTCAATACATTATACTCTTAGCGCGCGTATACTGTGTGACAATTTCGCCCGAGCTTGCGTCGGCGCATTTAGTCAAGTGGCTAGCGCTAGTGCTCACCAATCGCTTGGTACCGGGTTCTATCCTAAGCGAATCCGTTTTTTATTTTATTATATATATATATTTTTGTTGTTGTTAAGAAACCGAAATCAATCGTTTTGACAAGATATTAATATGGATTCATCGTTTAAAAACATAACTATACGACAGCCGAGGATATTTTTAGACGATTCAATTGTCAACTACCACCATGACAGTTTAGCGGAAAATGTTGTAAACAGGAGTCTACCCGACCTAAATCCGGCAACCTGTTCAGAAGAAATATGTAGCCTAAAACAAACAATCACTGAATTACATTCACAACTTGACAGTGCTGATAAAGAAATCGAATCCATGCTGAATGAAAATTATGATCTAAAGAACCAATTAAGTAACCAAAAAATTGTTACAGAGAGGTTAAAGAGAATATACACTGAACCTTCAAGCATAACTAAAATCAGAGAGTCAGGATTGCATACGAAGCACATACTACCTAAACGCTTGGTTCTCAACACTAGTTGTGCAAGTACTCCTACTTCCCACAACGCGACAATATCACAGTTAGGAGCTGAATGGAAAGATGAATTACAATTTATAGAAACAACTTGTAATCAAACAACATTACTAAATCTTACTGCTGAAAGACTAAGAAACAAAGAGTTGATGGAAACGTTAGCAGAGAAGGATCTCATTATAAACAAGTTACAGGAAAGGCTGCGTAGCGAAATAAAACAAGACAAAAGGGAAACAAATGGGACCAAAACATGCCGTAATAAAAAGCTTACGCTACGGTTAAATAATGTCAATATTTAGTAAATAATTAAAGTATTGAGTAGTAACTGCACAAGTTTCATTGTGAATGTGAAAGAGTTGTGGCTACTTGCGTGGAACAGAGCGATTGTTTGGAACGCACCATCTAGTAGTACATAGAGATCGTTGGTCCCGAGGCTTCGCCTACTCCGTGCGCTTCGCTCCGCCGTATTGAGCGCGGAATGAATGATCATTGCGTATGTATGAGCCAATCGGCTCGTCCTATTCATTGGGAATTACGTAACGTGTGGCCATCTTATTTGATCGCGAAAGGGTTTCCTTCACGTCGTCATAAAACACTAGGACGACATTTCCTCCCCTGTGAGTTCCCCATTGCCCCATTGCCCCATTGCCCCATTGCCCCATTGCCCCATTGCCCCAGTGCCCCATTTCCCGGTAACTGCTGAAGTTTCCCCGCCATACCACGAGGACAGACATCGATAGAATAAGTTGGTATTGCAATAAAAAAAACTATTTCTCACTAGCATATGGTTGCCGGGAAGAAATCGCTAACAGCGATAAGGCCGCCACTTGTACATTTACTGTATATTTCTCTGTTTGCCGCGTGGTTTCCGGTAGAGTAGAACAGGACCATTCCAACTCTTCCCGTGGATGTCGTACAAGGCGACTGAGGGAATACATTATAAAACATCAATCAGGCCTCCCCAACCCGTCTGGCCAGCGCGGGGATTGCAGGCCAAATCCTCCGTCTGTCTCCGGCAGATGAGAGAGGGTTGTGCTCCTGCAGTGGAGACAAAAACAACCTGATGATGATGATGATATTCTCTGTAAATTGTGTGCATTAATGTATATTCATTAATTCATTCAAGTGCGATTCGGACCCGCGCGCACCGTTGTTTCCGTACCTTGCAAGGAAACGATTAATACCACGTAATAAAGTTTATTTTTTGGACCGCATAACTAAGTTTGTTTATAAAGGATATTTGCTGATTTCTAAATAAGTGTGCTAGTTGGAAACACCGTTTTACTTAAACATCTGCCAACTAACTCTAATTATTTCATATTTTTCACTGTACTAAGTCCGGAGATACCTGAGGGGGGAATGGGGAATTATTCATTATAAGTTAAAAACCAAGCGGCATAGAAGGAAACGGAAATATATTTTACAATGTACAAATGATTCCCTTTCATACGATACCCCACTTGACCTAGTAACCATTCTTACAATTTTGCCACCCCATTTCAACCCCTTTTGCAACAAATAAAAATATTTTTTTAATACTTGCATTTCAATAAGATTGGGCTAGCGTTATTTAAAACTATTCCAAATGCCATATAACCTTTCTGGCATACCTACTGTCGACCATTTTGAAATTTTTTATATAAATTTTATTTGAGCTGGTCTTTGTACCTACTTTGAACTTTTTTTACTATAGTAAATAAATAAATAAATAAATATGTGGGGACATTTCACACACGGCCACCTGATTCCAAACTAGGAAGAGCCTGTAATATGGGTATCAGACAGCTGATATACATACATAATGTAATATATAAATAATATCCAGTCACAGGGCAAACACAAGTGCTCAGCACACGAATGTTTGCCCTGGGCGGGATTCGAACCCGCGACCCCGAGCTTCGCAGGCAGGTGTACTACCGACTAGGCTACGGGGCCGACAAAAAATGTTACATACCCTTTTAAGTCGATAGCATGAATGCCTAGTTGCTGAAGATAGAAGACATACGAACGGACAAGGTTCCTTTTTACCATTCTGATACGGAACCTTAAAAATTGTTGGGACTAGGATGAGGGTAGGCGTGGCGCACGGAAAGTAAACACTGCGGCTAGAAAATTGTTTAAAATTATTTATAAACGATTTTTACCATTTTCAAAACCATAAATGTATTAACTGTGCTATAATAATTAACTAGAATCGTTGGTGAAGTTTTTTCTGACGGATAAAGTGAACTTTTACATACTAAATCTTTTGTGACTTTAACAAACTGTAAAGTTAACAATGTTTGGTGCTGAGAGTGCTATAAAATATTAATATTAAAATATTAATCAACTAACATCGTTTGTGAAGTTTTTCCTAACGGATAAAGTGAAACTTAATACCAATTCTTCTGTGATTTGAACTAATTGTGACACTGACAAGGTTTGCTTTGACGAACACAAAATTGGACTTTGAACTCTAACCACTTCGCTCAATACATTATACTCTTAGCGCGCGTATACTGTGTGACAATTTCGCCCGAGCTTGCGTCGGCGCATTTAGTCAAGTGGCTAGCGCTAGTGCTCACCAATCGCTTGGTACCGGGTTCTATCCTAAGCGAATCCGTTTTTTATTTTATTATATATATATATTTTTGTTGTTGTTAAGAAACCGAAATCAATCGTTTTGACAAGATATTAATATGGATTCATCGTTTAAAAACATAACTATACGACAGCCGAGGATATTTTTAGACGATTCAATTGTCAACTACCACCATGACAGTTTAGCGGAAAATGTTGTAAACAGGAGTCTACCCGACCTAAATCCGGCAACCTGTTCAGAAGAAATATGTAGCCTAAAACAAACAATCACTGAATTACATTCACAACTTGACAGTGCTGATAAAGAAATCGAATCCATGCTGAATGAAAATTATGATCTAAAGAACCAATTAAGTAACCAAAAAATTGTTACAGAGAGGTTAAAGAGAATATACACTGAACCTTCAAGCATAACTAAAATCAGAGAGTCAGGATTGCATACGAAGCACATACTACCTAAACGCTTGGTTCTCAACACTAGTTGTGCAAGTACTCCTACTTCCCACAACGCGACAATATCACAGTTAGGAGCTGAATGGAAAGATGAATTACAATTTATAGAAACAACTTGTAATCAAACAACATTACTAAATCTTACTGCTGAAAGACTAAGAAACAAAGAGTTGATGGAAACGTTAGCAGAGAAGGATCTCATTATAAACAAGTTACAGGAAAGGCTGCGTAGCGAAATAAAACAAGACAAAAGGGAAACAAATGGGACCAAAACATGCCGTAATAAAAAGCTTACGCTACGGTTAAATAATGTCAATATTTAGTAAATAATTAAAGTATTGAGTAGTAACTGCACAAGTTTCATTGTGAATGTGAAAGAGTTGTGGCTACTTGCGTGGAACAGAGCGATTGTTTGGAACGCACCATCTAGTAGTACATAGAGATCGTTGGTCCCGAGGCTTCGCCTACTCCGTGCGCTTCGCTCCGCCGTATTGAGCGCGGAATGAATGATCATTGCGTATGTATGAGCCAATCGGCTCGTCCTATTCATTGGGAATTACGTAACGTGTGGCCATCTTATTTGATCGCGAAAGGGTTTCCTTCACGTCGTCATAAAACACTAGGACGACATTTCCTCCCCTGTGAGTTCCCCATTGCCCCATTGCCCCATTGCCCCATTGCCCCATTGCCCCAGTGCCCCATTTCCCGGTAACTGCTGAAGTTTCCCCGCCATACCACGAGGACAGACATCGATAGAATAAGTTGGTATTGCAATAAAAAAAACTATTTCTCACTAGCATATGGTTGCCGGGAAGAAATCGCTAACAGCGATAAGGCCGCCACTTGTACATTTACTGTATATTTCTCCTACATATTCTCTGTTTGCCGCGTGGTTTCCGGTAGAGTAGAACAGGACCATTCCAACTCTTCCCGTGGATGTCGTACAAGGCGACTGAGGGAATACATTATAAAACATCAATCAGGCCTCCCTTACCCGTCTGGCCAGCGCGGGGAGTATAGGCCAAATCCTCTGTCTGTCTCCGGCAGGTGAGAGAGGGCTGTGCTCCTGCAGTGGAGACAAAAACAACCAGATGATGATGATGATGATATTCTCTGTAATTTGTGTGCATTAATGTATATTCATTAATTCATTCTAGTGCGATTCGGACCCGCGCGCACCGTGGGTTCCGTACCTTGCAAGGAAACGATTAATACCACGTAATAAAGTTTATTTTTTGGACCGCATAACTAAGTTTGTTTATAAAGGATATTTGCTGATTTCTAAATAAGTGTGCTAGTTGGAAACCCGTTTTACTTAAACATCTGCCAACTAACTCTAATTATTTCATATTTTTCACTGTACTAAGTCCGGAGATACCTGAGGGGGGAATGGGGAATTATTCATTATAAGTTAAAAACCAAGCGGCATAGAAGGAAACGGAAATATATTTTACAATGTACAAATGATTCCCTTTCATACGATACCCCACTTGACCTAGTAACCATTCTTACAATTTTGCCACCCCATTTCAACCCCTTTTGCAACAAATAAAAATATTTTTTTAATACTTGCATTTCAATAAGATTGGGCTAGCGTTATTTAAAACTATTCCAAATGCCATATAACCTTTCTGGCATACCTACTGTCGACCATTTTGAAATTTTTTATATAAATTTTATTTGAGCTGGTCTTTGTACCTACTTTGAACTTTTTTAGTAAATAAATAAATAAATAAATATGTGGGGACACTTCACACACGGCCACCTGATCCCAAACTAGGAAGAGCCTGTAATATGGGTATCAGACAGCTGATATACATACATAATGTAATATATAAATAATATCCAGTCACAAGGCAAACACAAGTGCTCAGCACACGAATGTTTGCCCTGGGCGGGATTCGAACCCGCGACCCCGAGCTTCGCAGGCAGGTGTACTACCGACTAGGCTACGGGGCCGACAAAAAATGTTACATACCCTTTTAAGTCGATAGCATGAATGCCTAGTTGCTGAAGATAGAAGACATACGAACGGACAAGGTTCCTTTTTACCATTCTGATACGGAACCTTAAAAATTGTTGGGACTTGGCAGATAGAGTTTGTGTGAAATGAACAAACTTGTAGAATGAAAAACTATTGAACCAATTGGAGAGCAATCTGGTGATTGCTGAGTGGTCTCAGCAGGGCCTCTCGGCCCTTCCCCCTCCGTTTCTCCTTGCCTCCCCGAAGGAGACAAACTTTTGGAATTAACTCAAAGTTCTGGAGCCGTTTGTGATCACCGGATCTCATCTCATTTCCACTGATTGTTCCGCCGAGCTCCCCCCTCCACTTGGCGACGTTTTCCGTTAAAGTTAAAAACACAACAACCCATATACAGAACCCTTTAAGAACGCCCCCATAATTACGACTCCAATGCAGCCATAAGCACCTATTCATTCGGTTCCTTTGATAGAGCCCCCCCCCACTGCCCTCTAACTCCCCCCCCCCTCCCCCTCCCCCTTCTCCGCACCCCGCGAGGTTGTAGTTCGTTTGTACCTCAACGACGTATGAAAGCGCGAATATTATGAAGTATTTACACGAGTGTTGCCAGAACGTGCCGTTTCTTTCTCTACTTAAATTAAAAACTGGCAACTCGCGCTCCTATATTATTCAAATACACCAAGATTTTAAACTCGTATTTCTTAGTAGGTCTATTGTGGGGCACAATCCTACTAATATTATAAACGCGAAAGTTTGGGATGGATGTTTGTTACTCAATCACGCTACAACCACTGGTCAGATCGTGATGAAACTTGGCACACATATAGGTTAGGTCCTGGAATAGGACATAGGATAGTTTATATCCTGAAAAAACATCCGATTCCTATAGGAAATGCATAATAATTTGTGATGTTAAGTGTCCACGCGGACGAAGTCGCGGGCAACAGCTCGTAATAAAATAACATGTTTATGCAGCTGTCGAGCAGCTCAGCAGCTATTCTGGTTAGTTTTTACTTATTTCATTTTTTATTATCGTCACATAACTCTATACATAAATTTATTTTTATGGCGCCCAGAAACTTTCTCAATACTTACGGAAGTGTCTGGCTGGCTCTCATAATAACATAACAATAAACATATGTATAGACCATACAATTTTATGCCAAATATATTTTTATTTCTATATATGTTATTATATAATATAATTTTGTTTTTTTCGGCTATCTTTATTTCTTGAGGAATAATCGGCTGGTGGCACTATTCTGATCCACCCTGTATAATCAATCATAAACCAGGTTTTCTTCTGTGCTTTGGGAATTAATTGGACAATTCAGAAAATTGGCACGGTCTGAATGTTATGTACATTCAGACCGGGCCCAATTTGAAAATTGTACAATTTCTAGTGGGAATCGAACACATGACCCCCGTGCGCTCGAGGCCAATGCCAGGCCACTAGGCCAACGAAGTATCGTATACACAGGAGAACGGTGCTGCCCGTTCCTGGTGCAATCCCTTGACGACACCCACGGGAAGATTGGGGGTGGCCCTATTCTAAGCCGGGAACCACACGGTTTGATCTTTTAATAAGAAGAAGAAACTTAAATTTTAACATAACTATGACAAGGCTTAGACTTTCATCGTCATTATCATCATCGTCAGCCTGAAAGAGTTGTACCCCCCCCCCCCAACTACCCCCTTATAATTTTCTACTTTCTTATTTATTTTTAATTGAATACGAACAGACTATCCTAACTAATCCTACTCTAACCTTTTCCGCTTTAACTATACTATACCATACCTACCTATTAGCTTTGAACATACTATGTATTGGCCGATGTGATCGTCTAGTGCTTATAAAGAAAATAACGGACCTACGTTGTGATTTAAGAATTGTAACCCACGAACTTTGAATGAGATAACACAATACGGTATTCAAAGCCTGATAATAATATACCTATAAATTAAAAGCTAAACTTAATTTATCCTTAACATTATTTAAATAGCTGAATAAACGATTTATAGAAACCTGTTGGTTTAAGAGCTAGTCCCATACATTACCCTCCTATATTGAACCTACCTAGGTAACCTACTATTACTACTAGAGCCGAACTGTAGTAGATATTAAAAGTAATGTGAAAACGCTAAGACCCGAGACCCATTGTGAAAACCATACAACCTAAAGATAACTCTACTAAATATAGTGATAAAATTAAGTCTAAATAAATCATATAGATAATTTAATGCGGCATAACGGGAGGGGAGGAGAACCACCTTCCAATCCCCATAGAATAACATCAGCCTGCTCAATTGTCTTTCAGGTATTTATCCCAAGACTAAACTGTACTAAAATTATCTGCTTTGCATATATTAAATCTGAAAGTTTCCTTTAATCTAAGAAGAACTTAAAAACCCGTAGGTATTATATGAAAAAGGAAGAACGAAGACTTTATAGTCTAGACAGGAAGACTGAGGTTATTCTAGTTCTCCTCCCTAACCTCCAATCTCCCTCCTGCTATGCCATTATTTATAAATTCAATAATTCGGCCTATCTAACAGTCCTTGGACACAACTTGTACTTCTCCTTCTCGACTATTGCTACAATATCCACTCCGTACATATTTGAGCTTATCTACTCAAAACCAAAATTATTTCTTTGGTTCAAGTTCTATGAAGTGTGACTAATTCTTGGTAATTATGGTATTGCAAATTAAGATCAAATTAGATAGGTACCAGGTTTAGTTCTCCAAGCCTTCCAGACATCTGGATGCACATAGGAACAATTGCTGCTAAAGACTAGACCAGTCAGTGACTACTATAGATAATACTCTCCGTTTGGTATAAGTAAATATCTAGGAAATCAATTTTCCGTAGTAAAACAAATCTATCTTTAGTGCATGAAGTTGAGACTAAGAAAATATAGTTTGGAAAACCAATTTAGGACTTTAAGGCTTAATATTCAAATTCTGGTAGTACAACATATGAAAACCACCAAGAACCAATCTCACATTATCCAAAACTAATTGTTTAACATTTGTATTAAAAACTTCACTATTGAAATTCTTTAACACACGCTTTTACAAGTTAATTTTATCAATTTATCGAATTTATTTATTTCCGAGTTTCTTTAGTTAATTTGCACGAACCTTAGTTTTAGCCTGACTATTTTACACAATCCCTTCCCATTTAATTATTTAATCAATACTTTTATTTAGGCTTTACCTACCTATAGCATTGTCTAACCTTGCGGTCCCTAAGCTGCTAGTAAATGTAATTCAACAACTAGAGACCATAGCCTCGACATTTAACGTTAATTTCGTAGGTGTGTTCTGTAGGGTTCCAAGGTGCAATGGAAGCCTTCTAACTATACTATTTCGACAGCTCTATGTGGGGGCCAATCCCAGTGTACCTATCCCTATGGCCTGTGTATTGGTCAATGAGACTGAGGGGTTAGGAAACGCCTCAAAGACCGAGCCCTAATAAACAGTGTATATATAAATATATAGATAAGGAACGGCAGTTGCAGACGCTTCTTGGAATCAAACACAACAATCACTGTCTAGACATTGTGAATAATTCGTTTGAATCGCCGTCAAATGACGTGGAGATGTAATCCGCTGTGGAATATAACACGGACCGGCTCTCTCTCCAAGAAACCGTTCAATACCTGATTAGCTAGTGAAGAATCGAGACGTGTGTCGCCACTGTGATGTTCAGGTCCCCGCCTAGACCTTCACTCACCAATCAGAATATTGCCTAAGCACACAAATAAACTAAACTAGATTCCAATTTCTTGCAATCTAGCTCAAAATCAATAATTTTTACAATATCTCACAAACTATGACTCCATTAAAATTTAATCGCGTAAAAATTGGGCAGCGTAACCCCTTACCCCCAAAAGACAGTCAATCAAAAGACCCCGTCCCGGCCCCCCCCCCTTGCCTTTTATATCCTAGCCAATTTTGTTAAACAAAAGAGTCAAAATAGAAAAATCAATAATGCATTCCAATCCTGAAAATAAATATTCTGATTTTGATTTTTTTTACATTCTGGCCTCCTTTCAACGTCATACTCCACTAATGAGATTCGAACATTCCGACTTCAAAGAATAAACCATCTCCTCGAACCCTCTACTACGAGCACAACCCATACTACGGACGACAAACTCACTTGCACCTAATTTCAGTAATATTTAATATTTTATTCGAGTTTGTTACTTGAACCTATTATGAAATCAAATTTCCCCATAGAAATTATCTCTAATATTCCCGAGAGTCAAATACATCATATTTGTGCGACAATTGAATCATTATTAAATATATTTTAATTCAATAATTTGTATTGAAGGATCTTCTTTCTACTATCCATAACTAGATATATATATATTATTTTAAATTTGGCTTTGAACGTCTGGCTCGTTACAGAGTCCACTGTTGGACATAGGCCTCTCCCAAGGTGCACCACTGAACCTGATCCTCGGTTCTTCTCACTGCCAGCCTTACACAGGCTGTAGACTTTAATATTTGGTATTAATTTCAATTCGGTACCTCTAGTAGTTTCTGAGATAAGGGGTCTTGATAGACAAACATACAGACAACAATGAGATTCCATAAGGGTTCCGTTTTTTTTTTCATTTCGAAGTATGGAATCCAAAAATATGCGGTTTAGCAAGTTTTATAACTGAGCCAAAATCAAGTCATTTCATTCCATTTCATTTATTTAGCCATAATTTATTGGTACATACATGATCTTAAAAATACAACACGGTTCCAGTATAAATTTACCTAAGGGTGTAGCTTGCAATATTCTATAGATATTAAATATAATTATATAATGCCTAATAGTACATTTTTCACTACAAAAGAAAGGTCTTGTTCAAAGTTTAAAATCTCAATTAAAGTCGTCTATACATGTAGTTGATGAGAAAAACTACGAAGACATACATGTAACGAAGTTATATTATAGCCCGACACACTGAAAACCTCCAGTGGAATCAATAGGTCATGTTCTAAGGGAAAACTCAAATTGATTTTCTTGTCCTATTTTTAGAAGACTTTGAGTAATAGATCCAACTCTTCCCGTGGATGTCGTACAAGGCGACTGAGGGAATACATTATAACACATCAATTAGGCCTCCCCAACCCGTCTGGCCAGCGCGGGGAGTGTAGGCCAAATCCTCCGCCTGTCTCCGGCAGATGAGAGAGGGTTGTGCTCTTGCAGTGGAGACAAAAATAACCTGATGATGATGAGTAATAGTTGTCATTGTTATGTGGTGTCTACAGGAGGTGAGGAGTTGAAGTCAATGATTACGAGATGGTTTCATCACTAATTTAGGACTTAGAAGACGATCTGGATATTGGAGGGCATCGGAAATTTGGAGTAATATGGTGGTCCGCAGGTTTGCTCGATGTACAGGCCAGGTAAAAAGAATTCTCTTTAAAGCTAGATTCCTTCAACTCCTCCATTTGTAAGGAGGAATCTTTCCAGCTGGCAACACTGCCGGACGGACGGGAAGGTACGCGGGCGGGGGCGGGGCGGGGGGGAAGGGCGTTACATATTCATGGGGCGCGCAGAGCTGACTATGAATTATTCCGACACATTATAAAACTGAGCGACCGGCGACGCCGCGACGTGTTGCTGAATTTGGAAAAGTCACCCCGACCCACGTCGGCTGCGAACGCCGGGCCGCGGGACATGTCACATTGACCAAGGGTCAGAATCAGATAGTGAGATGTATTTGCGACGAAAATATTTCGCAGGAGGTGAATATGGACATTCCTTAAAACGGCATTTTACTTATCGTTTTAATGAAAGTCGCTCTGCGACGTTTGTCAGGATCGCGCCACACAAATTATTAATTTCGTGAAATATCTCTGCATATCCATATTACCGACGACGATATTATTGACGACCTCCGTGGCGGAACGGGTAACTCTCGGAGTGCCACGCCGGAGGTTGCGGGTTCGAACACCGCTAGGGGCCAACGATCTCTATGTACTACTCACGCATGTAGCCACAACTCTTTCATATTCACTTTGAAACTCGTGCAGTTACTACTCAGAACATTTAATTATTTACTAAATATTGACATTATTTAACCGTAGCGTTGTGAATGTGAAAGAGTTGTAGCTACTTGCGTGGAACAGAGCGATTGTTTGGAACGCTCCATCTAGTAGTACATAGAGATCGTTGCTAGGGGCAAATGTTCGTATGATGAATATGAATGTTTGTACCCAAGTCATGGATGTTTATATATTTATTTAAGTATGTGTATCCGTTATCTAGTAACCATAGCACAGGCTCTGCCTAGTTTGGGACTGGATAATTGGTGTGAATGTCTGAGATATTTATTTATTAATATTATTATTAACATAAACATTTCGCCGCCAGTACATAAACGTCACTACCTAATTGCGATCTGTTCGTGAATACAGCCGAAGCCTCCTTTCTTTAAACGTCTTTCCAGTGTGAGTACTGACGCTTAGGAAATTACTTGGAAGGGTTGGAGGCTGTGAGGAGCGCGAACATATATATTATTCAGGATGGTTGTGAAGTGGATGTAAATAAGACAACAACAGCGCGATGAGCGTTGGACGCACTCCAAGAATACACGCGATGGGAAATCGATACCGTAACGTGCATCGCCGTCGTCCTCACGAGCGGCAAACATCTCGGCTGTTTGCTGCAAAAGTATAAGCATACACTGACATGGCATTTTGTCGTAATGAAAAAATATCGGTAAGATGAAAAATAAGATCGATATCCATAATAAACTAGCAAGTTCTACCGTGGAACATTCAGTAATTATTACCGCTTGTTTTAGCTTTTCCCACAGTGGAGGTTGGCTGGAAGAGAACTCTTATAGAGATAAGTCCACCTTTGTACACTTTTATGTTATGCCCTTTTTTTCGTAAAATTTATGTGCAATAAAGATATTTATTAATTCTTACTAAGATAATTCTGAGAGAAACATTCCAGAGCACTATCGATGTCAAGTGAACAAAGAACTCACTTCACGTCGACAGTGGTCTAGAATGTTTACAGAATGCCAATGGATTTGGTTTCGAAGTGAGTAAAATCACTTGAGCGAGACTCGCACGTGAGTTTGTGTTTTGATAATAGCACTACTGTTCATCAGGACGCTGATCTTGTCCCTGAATTATATATTGTGTTACCTGTTAAATAAATAAATAATAAATAAATATGTGGTTCACACACGGCCACCTGATCCCAAACTAGGCAGAGCCTGTTATATGGGTATCAGACAGCTGATATACATACATAAATACATAATATAATTTAAGAACGTCCAGTCACAAGGCAAACACAAGTGCTCAGCACACGAATGTTTGCCTTGGGCGGGATTCGAACCCGCGACCCCGAGCTTCGCAGGCAGGTGTACTACCGACTAGACTATTACCATGCGAGTTCGTTGCGGGAGTCTAGTGATACATCACCAAGAAACTTCAGTTAGTACATGACTTTATATCAGTTTGCTGTTATTTCTAATGTTTAGACTCCTAGTAATTATAACCTGATATACATTTCTCTTAGTGCAGGGCATTGATATGTCAGTTTGTGCCACTAGTATTCTCATCACCAGTATTCTAGCTGGAAGAATACATCTTCACAGATAGCTGGTGTGTATCTAGAGGAGTATATTTTTATTTACAACTAGCTGTGCCCGCGACTCCGTTCGCGTGGACAGTAGAATCCGCACCCCTTCTCACTTCCACTCACACTCCCGCTCCCGCTCCTGCTCCCGCTCCCATTCCCTAGCCCACGACCACGCTCAATTCCCACGCTCATGCCCGAGCAAACGCCCACGCCTGAGCCCACACCCACGCTCACGTCCACGTCCACGCCCACTCCCACCCCCACTCCAGCTCCAAATGTAGTACAAACTCATTGCAATCAGAATAGCACCGAACATTAAAATATACCTCTTTGTTATATTGCATACTAACCTTACCTACTAATGTATTTGAAAACAAAAAATGTCCATAACTTTTGATTGAGTTAGCCGATTGCGTAGAAGTAAAGACTAAATGTTAAGTTAAGCCCCATGTTTTTGTGAAAAATCTATCAAAATCCGTTCAGTAGTTTTTAAGTGATGCGTGCACAAACTCACAGACAAACAGAAATTACAAAAATGATTGAAATGTATTTGTTCTATTACTTATCCTTAGACCCCTCAATTTTTTTTGCAAATATCTTCAATGTACAGACACGAATTAAATTCAAGATGTATAAATACGGAAACCTACGCGGACGAAGTCGCAGGCAACAGCTAGTTTACGATTTTATTTATTAGATTTGCCTCTGGAAAAATGGTTCCCTCGGGAAATAAAAACTTAAACCACGCGGGCGAAGCCGCGGGCGTTTGCTAGTACAAACATATACATACTCAGCTCTTAGCTATTGTTTTAGTACCGTAACTCTTTCTACCCTAAACTTGTCCTGTGCTGAATCGTCAGTTTCTTTTTCTAATATACAATACAAACCGACAAGTCATTTAGTACACATTTCTCGATCAAATATGCCGCCCCTTTCAAACACCAGGCGCCAAATGTTTGCGAACTTATACGTTACGAACATCCGAAAAATCGTTTTATTTATACCCATCGGCTACATCAGCGCATTTAACTACGTTAAAGTGAACCTGCCGGGCTCCTTTGAGCGCAGTCGAGACGGACGGAGGCGAGTGACCCAGTTTATTTGCATCGGAGACGTCTATAGCTGACGCAATCCCGGCGGATCGAAGTCGAAGCGGACCGCTCGCAGCGCTGTCCGGCAGCCGGACCGGACCGGACCGGCAAGAGAACAGTCGGTACCAGTGCTCTGGGCGACCTGCTACCGCTGCATGCTAATACAAATAGACAATCTGCCCGGACTGCCGTATGCATACAGAGAGCCGGCAAGCGGGATCGTGCAGCGTGAGATGTCACCGGTCACATTCAATATACCTATATGAGGAATAGGTTTTCTTATAATTACTATATTTTTAAACTCAATAAAATTAAATATAAGACTTTTGACTGAAAACTTTTAAAACTAGGACTACAAATGAAACCCCTCCCGGACGCTCAGCGGACGCCCCTTAAACTAGGACAAACCCGGGGAAATACGGACGGACGGCACCCTATGTTGGAGGTAAGGTAAGTAGATAGTAGGTACGTAGGTACGTCATGAAAAATATTATCTTGAATCAACTACACCTCATACCTCATACACGGAATCGAAGCCACGACCTCTGGCGCTCGAGTCTAATAACTAACCCATAGACCAACGAGCGGTCAACATAACACGTGTATACTCCGTTGTGCCCGATCACGACAAAAATGGAGGCTCAGATTGTATTGAAGGATTAGTGGCTACGAGGTACGCGCTACGAGCTACGAGAGCAGCGCTACGAGCTAATGGCGGGCGTAATCATTCCACACGCAACCGCGATATTACTGAACATTACTGTTGAAAAACATACACACGACACATGTAGGTGTGTCGTGTGTATGTTTTCAACAGTAATATACACTGGGGGCACAGCTTACTTAACAATTACTACTCAAAAGATACACCACTACATTACAGTAGGTACATTTCTTTATCAAATTTGGTACTAAACGCATTATACTTGTCCATTCGGTTACTCTAAGGTTGACTGGAAGAGATCCCTAAGTGGGATAAGTCCGCATTTGTACACAGTTTAATTCCTATTTTATTATTGTTGTTGTTGTTATTTTTGGTACAATGAAGCGTTTACATACATACATACCACTCCATAATAAAACGAAAATACCTACACTTTTAATCTCCTACTGTCAGACGATACTCGCAAAAATGTGTGTAAGTTGCTTGATTTAGTGTTATTAGTAAGGTAGGATTAGTGAGGTGAAGTGGCACTTGGCGGGCCACATCTGTCGCAAAACCAACGGCTTCTGGAGTGGAGACCTAAAGAAGGAGGCCGGAAGCGGCGTTCTTGGGGAAAGCCTATGTCCAACAGTGGACGTCTAAGGGCTTATCAGTCCTAAGTCGCTGGATATAGCGTTGTTATTACTCCGTACGGGCGGGGCGAGAACGAAGCCCGGGCGGCTCGAAAGTGTAGGTAACGTAAAGTGTAGATAACGTGGCTTATTATTGGTAAAAGAATTTTCAAAATCGGTTCAGTAGATCCAGATATTACCCGCTACAACCTGACAGACTTTACCTCTTTATAATATTAGTATAGAAGTAAAGATTGATATATACAGTTCATTACGGGCTGTATTGTCCAGTGTCGCCTCCTTTTAACTTTATCGTACGTAGAGTATTGTCGTAAAGTGGTGTCGGTTGAGAGGCTCATAAAGCGCAGCTGATAATGGTAATGGCGCAGGGCGACGAGCTGGACGGTGGGGGGAGGGGCAGGAAGGGGAGGGGGGGGGATGGCTGGCTGTGAACAGCGACGACCGACGGGTGACCGCGGCGCGGTGGCTGACCGGCGAGCTAGTGTGGCCAGATGTGTTATATTTCAGCTGTCTCAGACAGGACACGACCCGCCAGAACCCTAGGCGGGACGCCCAGTCTAAGTAGCCAATTTGGCGCGGTAGGTAGTTTAAAAAGAATCGGTCAGCGAAGCTATTCCAAGCGGCTATCATCATCAGGTTATATTTTTGTCTCCACTGCAGGAGCAAAAACCCTCTTTCATCGGCCGGAGACATCAGGCCTGATTGATCAGGCCTCCCCAACCCGTCTGGCCAGCGCGGGGAGTGTAGGCCAAATCCTCCGTCTGTCTCCGGCAGATGAGAGAGGGTTGTGCTCCTGCAGTGGAGACAAAAATAACCTGATGATGATAGTAATAAATGTTAAGATTTGATTGATCTCATTAATGTCTGATTTTTTTCTAGGTTTTTTTTCTATGCTGGATTTAGTCCAGATTTTGTAGAAACGGATCTGGCAACTCCAGGCGTGACATACACTCTCCCTATACATTATTACACATCGCGACCGTCGGGCGATTTTAAAGTCTTACTATATGTACATCTAAAATCACATATTTCTGAAGCGAATTCATCGTCGCCGGTTTACCAGTTTTAAAGTTGTACACAAAATCAGATTGCAGGAGTAAGATATTATTTTTTAATTTAATTTATTGCTTAAAGCTATCAGAACTGTTAACTATAATGATTCCAATTAAGAAATCACTAGCACACACTTTTGGTTTGCTGTCCATTGGGGGATTTCCCATAATCACCATGCTTGGCAGGCGGATTGGTGATCTCAGTAATGATCTTAATATACACAGGAGAACGTTGCTGCCCGCCCCTAGTGCAATCCCTTAGTCACCTTGACGACACCCACCGGAAGATTGGGGGTGGCGCTATTCTGAGCCGCGAACCACACTCCTCGAGTCTAGTAGTATATTATTCATGGTTACTAAAGGAGCCGATACAACGACCGCACTGAATTGTAAATGTAGATCGCCCGCTTGCGATAATGGCGGCGTGTTCGCAGTTTGGGGCGGAGTTACCAGCTTCTACTAGGTTTGTAATATTGCCAAAAAGACCAGGTGTCACGTAATCCTCACCAAAATACAGTGCTGGTCATACAGCCTGTGCCTACCTCGCGATTTATTTTATTTATTTATAAAAAAAAATATTTATATTCACAGCACTTAGTATATAGTATTATTCTAATTTATAGTTCTTACTGCCAATAACGGATTTACAATATATTTATATTACAATCTAGTGATAGTGTATGTGTGTGTGGGTGGGGGGGGGGGGGTAATTTGTATATATATTGTATGATCTGGAAATCAATGTATTAATTATTTATTTATTGTTCTTTAATTATATAAATATGTAAAAAGATAAACAGATAGATACATAATAATAAGTTTGTTTTCTTTCTCTCAGCTCAGCAATTTCAGTACTTGTTTCCTGAAAGTAAATTTACTACAGTTAAATAAATCCACAGTTGAAAATGTCTTATTGTAAGCGGACTGCATGCGACAAATAATTATTATTTGCTTATATCGTCAGTAATTTTTACGTTCATTGCGAATTTAAACCTTGTAATGTCGGAGAGATTCCTTTACTGTCCGAGCCGCGCACATGGGTAATGAACTTCAATACGGTCTGAACACTATCAGATTCCCTCAGTATAATATGGTCTGTAACTATATGTTTAAATATGTTTAATATAGTTATTATTCACAGCGCTTAAGACCTAGAAAGCTAATCGATAAAAAAACAAGTGTATATAAATGTACTCGTACCAAGTATACATTATAAAACGTCAGTCAGGCCTCCCCAACCCGTCTGGCCAGCGCGGGAAGTGTAGGCCAAATCCTCCGTCTGTCTCCGGCAGATGAGAGAGGGTTGTGCTCCTGCAGTGGAGACAACAATAACCTGATGATGATACTCATATGCATAAATGATTTTGACTTTGAGTTATTATGTTGTTCATTATGCACTTATTTTGCCCCCTCGCTCAAGAAACTCGCGCTAAAGGCACGTTGTAGCATTACAAATACCTATTCATGTTTAAAACAAACCTAGTAAATATGTATGTAGCGCCGATAACGCTGTTCACGTCACAAAGAAATAAATAACAAGGAAGATTGCTTACTTCTATTGTTCCAACGAGGCGTGTCAGACGAGCCGCTCACCGACACTCTGTTGTTCTACTCTAAACAAATTGCCCGGGATTTTAATCCCGCGTTGAGTAAATTGCTTGTGCAAATTGCACATTGTATGCATTTGCCACGGCGCTGTCGTGTGTTATATGTGTTTGAAACGCGTGCACCACTATTTATTATGTTATTAAATAAGAGTACGGAGTGATGATAACAATAGAATGTAACGCTGTTTGCGAAGAAGGGTAGTTAAAAATACTCGCAAACCTGCAAAGACATTAATGCAATCGATTGATGTTGACACAAAGAGATTTCACACAATTATTATAGACTAGCTGTGCCCACGGCTCCGCTCGCGTGAATCACAGAATCCGCACCCCTCCCGCTCCCGCTCCTGCTCCCCCTTCCGTTCCCGCTCCCATCCCCACTACCAGCTCCAAATCTAGTCCAAACTCGTCGCAATCTACGTACGGAATATTAAAATTATACTTCCTAGTTAAATTGCATACTAACCTTACCTACTACTGTATTTGAAAACTAAAAATGTCCATAACTTTTGATTGAGCAAATGCGATGAAATAAAGCCTATATGTTACTCCAAGTTAAGCCCTATGTTTCTGTCAAAAGTCCATCACAATCGATTCAGTAGTTTTTAAGTGATGCATTTTTTTGCAAATATTTTCAATGTAGAGACACGCGAAGTTTATGTTTTTATTTATTACATTAGTAATAAATAATAATAATAGTATGTAATAAATAAAAACGTAAACTTCGCGTGTCTGTACATTGAAGATATTTGCAAAAAAAATTTGGGGGTCTAAGGGTAAGTAATGGAACACATTTCAATCATTTTTGAAAATTTTGTCTGTCTGTCTGTTAGTTTGTGCACGCATCACTTAAAAACTACTGAATCGATGGTGATGAACTTTTGACAGAAACATAGGGCTTAATTTGGAGTAACATATAGGCTTTATTTCATCGCATTCTGTTTCGACATTCATACGAATGTCGAAATAAACCGATTTGCCAGAACAATATCTGCACCAAGTCTCGGTGAGGGACTCCAGGCAGGATATCTTATGAGACCTATTTTACCTACTTTAAATGCTGCGGTATACCTTAGGTACCAGGAGGTAGTTACTTTCCAAAGTAAACATTTCATAAGCTCTTTTAAACCTTTCCGCGAAAACAAAGGCGTTTCGCTTCCATTGAGCTAAATAATCTACCTACCTATTACGGTACGCAGCCCGAGCCACTCTTTGTAATTGTAGACGAGGCCGCCGTTTGGAACCGAATTAAGTTTACAAGCGAATTCATTGACGGAACAATTAATTTGTTTCCGGCAACTTTACACTTTCGGTGCACACAATGATACTTTGTTAGACCTTTAGGTCGAAATGGTGTCGTTTATTTATAGCAAAACTCACAAGGTACGGAGCCTTATAAAATAATGGTCTCTAGTGGACTTCATGTTCTCAGTCATTTGATAACATAATGGGCCCGATTCTGAAGGCACACATTCAAAATTTGACAGCGCTAAAATTGGTTTCGTCTTTATCTTCATAATACTGTGTGACAAGGATAGCAACAGTTTTAGTGCTGTCAAATTTTAACGTTGTACCTTCAGAATCGAGCCCATTATTATCCTACTAATATTATAAATGCGAAAGTTTAAATGTTTGGATGTTTGTTACTCAATCACGCTTCAACCACTGGACGGATCGGGATGGCACACATATGATTAGGTCCAGGAATAGGATAGTTTTAACCCGAAAAACATTTTATTCCTACGGGAAATAGATTATTATGTTAAGTTGTCCACGCGGACGAAGTCGCGGGCAACAGCTAGTGTAATATATTGAAATGTCAACACCTCTTGTACAAACTTCAGTTTCCATTTCCAGTGCACGTCGTCATGCAGTCGCTGGACCTGAAACAAGCAGGATCAAGTTGTGACTCGACGTACCGCGTACCGACCGACCCAACTACTCAGTAACCAACGATCTCTATGTACTACTAGATGGAGCGTTCCAAACAATCGCTCTGTCCCACGCAAGGAGCCACAACTCGTTCACTTTAAAACTTGCGAAGTTACTACACATGGAGCGTTCCAAACAATCGCTTTGTTCAACGCAACTGCGGCTCCGGGAGCCGCAACTCGTTACATTCACAATGAATCTTGTGCAGTTACTACGCAGAACATTGAATTATTACTAAATATTGACGCTACGGTAAATAACGTCAATATTTAGTAAATAATTAAATGTTCTGTGTAGTAACTTTGCAAGTTTTAAAGTGAAAGTGAACGGGTTGCGGCTCCTTGCGTGGAACAGAGCGATTGTTTGGAACGCTCCATCTAATAGTACATAGAGATCATTGTCAGTAACACAATGAAGGGTACGAAATAAAAGGAAATGTTGCCATTTTCCGAGAACTCGTTACTGAACATTCTACTTGGAAATTGATTCGATTGGCAATACCGAGAACAGAGGCTACGACAAAGTTTCTCGCGAATCGCTTACTTAGTGAACACGCTATTCCAAGTCTAGGTGGTTCACCTTTCATAAACAGTATACACTAGGTACCTACCTACCTACCTATACCTACATGGGAGTATTTACAGCTTTGTGAATGTTTTATCATTGCTTAAATCGACTCCCCAACTGGCAAAGTATGTAGTATAAAAAAAGTCGGACATTCACACCAATTATCCAGTCCCAAACTAGGCAGAGCCTGTTGTGATATCCTGCTATTGTATAATCCTGGATATACTTCGTAACAATTATTAATTGAACCAATAAAATACTTATTTATGCTAGGTGCAGAAACGTGGACACTGACGGTGGGCCTGATCCACAAGTTTCAAGTCGCTCAGCGAGCTATGGAGAGGGCTATGCTCGGCGTATCTTTGAAGGATATGATTCGTAATGAAGAGATCCGACGAAGAACGAAGGTGACCGACATAGCCGAAAGGATTAGCAGGCTAAAGTGACAGTGGGCGGGCCACATCTGTCGCATAACCGACGGCCGTTGGGGCAGACGAGTTCTGGAGTGAAGACCACGGTTTTCCACGCGCAGGGTGGGATGCCCCGCCGCCAGGTGGACCGACGTCCTAAAGAAGGTGGCCGGAAGCGGCTGGATGCGGAGGGCGGAGGACCGGGTGTGGTGGCCTATGTCCAGCAGTGGACGTCTAAAGGCTGACATGATGATGATGATTATGCTATTTTGTATTTATTGATTATATTTGAAAAGATGTGATTTTTCATAGGAGTGACAGAGAACATCAAAGGTAGAAAAACATATTTAAAATATACTATGGACTATAAATAGCCAGTATCAATTATTCCAACAGAGCCCTCCAAACTTACAAAATCTTGGAATGAGGTTTACAGTAGTACTACGTAGTGCTTACACGTTGGTAGAGATAACGATCAGCACTCCTTTTTCTCTAGCTTCGATTTTAGCGATGTATACTCATAATGGCGATGCCTGAAAAGCAGCGTTTCGCTGAGGCATCGACCAATTCATCCGACTATGTACTACTTATAAATACTTAATTGTTGAACTGAATGATGTCGTTGAATAAATTCTCTTTTATTTTATTAAATAAAAACAATAAATATTTTTGTACGATACCGGTTATACAACTTTTATGCCATGGTCGGCCCCGTAGCCTAGTCGGTAGTACACCTGCCTGCGAAACTGCGGGTAGCGGATGAGCACGTGTGTTTGCCTTGTGACTGGATGTTATTTATATACTATATTATGTATTTATGTATTTATATCAGCTGTCTGATACCCATATTACAGGCTCTGCCTAGTTTGGGATCAGGTGGCCGTGTGTGAAATGTCCCCACATATTTATGGAATCTGTAAAAGCCCTTGCTCTATTGTCTATCGGTGGCCATGTTAGTACAGGCTCATTCGCTCGCAGCGCACGTGTCGCCTCTATCTAAACACTGTCTGTGTACGAGCGATTCAATTTCATTGGAAAAGTGTATCAACCGGCTCGGAGCGGTTCGATGCATTCAGAATGAATTCAATTGTGAGCGACGCTTACGGCTGGAGGCTCCGCGGGGCTGAGTCAAAGTCAAAATCATTTATTTGCATATGAGTACACTTGGTACATTTATACACGTCATTTTTTTATCGACTACCGCTTCCTAGGTGTTAGCGCTGTGAAGAAGAAACGGCGCAACAAACTTCACGCAACACATCTTTTAAAAATCAAGTTTGCATACAATTAATAAAGATTTTGCTAAGCTGAATTAACGTTAGTATCAGGCATCTTTGTCATTCAAATAATCGTTTATTTTATAATAGGCTTTCTTACAAAGTTGTTTTTTAATGTGAATCTTAAACTTTCTGTCCGTCATATTTAAGATTTCCTCTGGTAGTTTGTTGTAGAAGCGTATACATTGCCCCGTGAACGATTTACTGACCTTACTAAGTCTTAACCCTGGTTAAACAAGCTGAACTAGAACGACTGGCTTTGGAGATTGAAACAAGTATCGAGACTTACTAAAATAATAGAACCCGACCATGTAACTCATTAAAAATACATACATAGGAGTCGAATTTTGTAACTGGCTTCGAACCGGGTTACCATTTCGCATAACGTACCCAGTTACGTTTGGTTACGAAATGACTTCAATTACGATTTTTATTATGAGTGATAAATATTTTAAACGCCGCTTGAAAGAGTTCCTACTTGACAAATGTTATTATAGTATTGAAGAATTTATTATTTTTTTCTCAGTGGACATTGTTTAATAATATCTAATTTGTTTGTATTATTGTTGCATGTAAATTTCAAATTTCCGACACAATGTATTTTGTTAAGGAATGAATAAATTGAAATTGAAATATTACATATATACATACACTTGTCTAATCCCAAACTAGTATTTTCTCCTGTGCTATGGGAATTAAGCAAGGATAAGACGTTTACAAATATAACATCCAGACCGTTATCTATCCCCAGTGGGAATCGAACCCATGACCTCAGTCGCTCGAGTCCAATGACGACATATCCTACTAGGCCATCGAGGTGGTCATGAATAAAAGGAGGTGCGTGAGAAGGTTGATGAATGTGAGTGAGGCTAGTGAGGTGTGTCAGGATCGTGTAAAGTGGCGATACGTCGTCTCTGCCTACCCCTCTGGGACCAGGTAGTGAACATTATGTATGTAACATTATTATATGTCAGAAAAAAATTATCTCTCTTTTTGAGGCACTGTGATAATAACAGTAATAATAGAAGAAATAAAAATAAACTTGTTTTACCAGGGTTAAGACTAAGTAAGGTCAGCAAATCGTTCACGGGACAATTAGGTATGCCCACACAACAACCGTTTAGCAGATATTATATTATATTATATTATATTATATTATATTATATTATATTATATTATATTATATTATATTATATTATATTATATTATATTATATTATATTATATTATATTATATTATATTATATTATATTATATTATATTATATTATATTATATTATATTATATTATATTATGTATTTATGTATGTATATCAGCTGTCTGATACCCATATTACAGGCTCTGCCTAGTTTGGGATCAGGTGGCCGTGTGTGAAATGTCCCCACATATTTATATATATATTAAAAAAAATTACATTATAACTACGATAACTCTTCAGGTTCATCATCATCATATCAGGCGTATTTTTTATTTGGGCCCCTATGAAACTATCGAACTCCTAAGGACAAACTTATAATAAGTTGTAACTTCCGGTATTAGCATTCACACCTACTAATAGGGGTATACTACAGAAAAAAATCGTTGGCAGGCAGCCCTCGGTCGGTCCGTGGGGCGGCACCGGCGGGAGGCTGCAGGTAGTGCGGCACCGCGGCATGTCGCGGCATATCCGCCGGCTTCCGCGCGCGAGGCGAGCGCTACAGCCGCCGGCACCGACGGCGCCGCACAGGAAGTGCGCTGATACGATTGTGGAGTGGAGCTTTATTGTGCTAGTTAGTTAAACTTTTGTTTTTATACTTCGGTCGCGCCGCCATTGTGGAGAGTTGTCTCTCGGCTCGGCGTGTTCTGCGCTTTGACTCATGTAGACTGAATGGACTTCATGAATTAAACTAATAACAATTGTTTCAATAAACGACGGAAATTTGAAAGGAAAACTATCATTTGCTGCATTCCGTTTCTGGAACGAAAACAATTTTTACCTACAAATAGCATTACGAATACTTTTGTAATCCTAATCAGTAATGGGGATTATTGGTGAAGTAAACACGTTAGTTTTGTAATCGATCTTGGAAATATTTCTAACCAAAGCTCCAGCCAAATGGTTTGTTAACAACTATTATTTTCGCTCGTGGTATAGAATATCATCATCATCATCGATAATCAGCCTGTAAGAGCTGATGATCGCCCCAGGCCGGTATTGGTGCGCTTCCATGACGTCTCCACTAAATCAGCTGTATGGATGAGTAAGTCTAAACTGAAAGGCTCTCCAGTCACAGTCTCTGAATTTCTTACGAAAGCCAGGCAGACAGTCTTCATTAAAGCGAGGCATCACTTTGGGATGAGAAGCGTGTGGTCGTTGGATGGCATCATCTCTGTCAAACTGCCGAACGGAAAACGGGTAAAGATGACATCCATCGAGCAGCTGGAAGAACTGATGGCCAAGTATGCTGCTGTTTCTGACGAGGTCAAGAAACAGGGTTCCCTGCCTAATCTTCAATTGCCAGCTTCGAGCAAACCTCATGCGCAGTCCCCGGCCGGGTACTCCAGCACTGCTGCACGCAGTGCACGACCCAAAGAGGACACCAAGAATGCCGCGGAATCAGCTCGTCCTAAGCGAAATATTAAGAAGTAACTTCACCTTTTTTTTACGCTAACTCTTGTTTACTTATTTCCTACTGTTTACATGCAAGTACCGACTGTATTTTTTTTTTTCTTTTTTAGTACCGGGTAGATATTTGTTTACTTTTTCAATAATATAGTTTGTTTACTTTTAACTAACGTACAGTTGTCAGTCAAATGTCACTCGGTTGCAGTATTTTAATGAAGACAAAAGTATAACAAGCCTTACAGCTTAGTTTTATACACACATAAATGCATATTAGATGGCAAAGTGCAATGGTTCTTAAGTTCATACAGCTTGGTCTTGCATGGAGTATTTCAAAAGGCATATTTAACTTTATTTTTCTACTAGTTTTCTATAATTGTATATAAAACTAGTCCTTACATTTTTTGTTGTTTTTCCATATTTTGTAATTACACTTAAGTATTTTTAATGTGAATGTGAACAGGTGACTGGCGGGTCGGTGCAGCCAAGATTGTACCTGAGAGAGTAACTTTATTTAAGTATTATTTATTAGTGAAATATATATCTATTATATTAAGTATATTATATTATTAAGTATTTATATCATTTATTTTAAGTATATTATTTAAACACTCAATGTCTGTAAACAATGACCATTCTAATGAAAGTGATCACTTCTATTCCTGTTCGTCTGATGAGGAGTCTAATGCAAGCTTCCATAGCATGTCGATTCCTCTCTCCGATGCTATTTCCGAATGCTTTTCTGAATTTCCGAAAAATTTTAACGTCGTCCATATCAATGCACAGAGCATTCCATGTCATTATCCCGATATGCTAGCGGCTTTTGATGTTAAGAACTTGCATGCCATCTTTATATCAGAATCCTTTTTGAAACCATCTCTTGCCTCCACCTTGTACCCCATTCCGGGCTTTCATCTCATCAGAAATGACCGTATCGGTGCCAGCTGCGGGGGTGTAGCCATGTACCTTCGTGGTAACATTCCTTTTAAAGTTATTAGCAAATCCCCCTCAGAATATACAGGCACGGCTGAGCATCTGTTCGTCGAAGTCATTTTATCACACGTTAAAGTTCTTCTAGGAGTTTATTATCCCCCTGATAAAAATGTCAATTACTTCTCCGCTTTTGAGAATCTCCTGGAAAATCTCACACCACTTTATTCTCATTCGTTGATCCTTGGAGACTTTAACACCTGTTTATTAAAAGACGACCATCGCTCACGCAAACTTAGATCAATAGTGAAAAGCGCCGATCTTCATATTCTACCATCCAATTCTACCCATCATTTACCTAATTGTAAGGCCTCTCTGTTAGACCTTGCAATAATTTCCTCTTTGGAGCACGTTGCTACTCACGGTCAATTATCCGCCGATGCATTCTCTTATCACGACTTAATTTATGTCTCATACAGAATTCGTCCTCCTAAGGCTAAGCCGAAAATACTCATGCAACGTAACTTTAAAGATTTGGATTTGGATGAGCTAAGATTAGATGCAGCTACCCTAGATTGGAGTGCTGTTGTGAATGCACGATGTATTGAACAAAAAGTCAATATTTTCAATTCTCTTCTTACTCAGCTCTACGACAAACATGCTCCTGTGCGTGCAATTCGAGTAAAATATCTTCCAGCCCCTTGGCTTACCCCTGAAGTTCGAGAACTAATGTTAAAACGAGATGCTGCGAAAGCTAAGTATAAGCGCTCCTCGACTAACGCTAATCACGAGACCTTCCGACGCGCAAGAAATCGATGCAGTGTGGCCTGCAGAGATGCACAGCGAAGACATATTCATGCTTCGGTTGAAAATGGCGATCCAGCTAAGGTATGGAGGTTCCTGAGGTCGGTTGGAATTGGTAAAGCCAGACAGGATCCTTCTTCTAATATCGATATCAACTCCTTGAATCAACATTTTACTTCTGGCTGTGCCAATTTCAGTGCTACAGCGAAGTTAAATACCTTGTCCTTCCTCAAGACCTTACCAAGACCGCAGCATGATGGTTTCTCGTTCAGTGCGGTCATTGAAGCCGATGTTAGCAGGCACATTGGGACTATTTTCTCCAGTGCCGTAGGCTCTGACGATATCAGTCGCAAAATGCTGATCCCCATTTTGGAGATTATCCTTCCCATCATCACCCATATTTTAAATTTCTCCTTGTCATCGTATTCCTTCCCTAGCTTATGGAAGCGAGCCATTGTGATCCCCCTACCAAAAAACAGCAATCCTTCTTCGTTTTCGCATTTTAGACCTATTTCTATTCTTCCTTTCCTATCAAAAGTATTAGAGCGTTTAGTGCACCATCAACTGTCTTCCTTTCTCTCGAGAAATAATCTCTTAAACACACTTCAGTCTGGTTTTCGGCCGGGACATAGTACTGTCACCACTCTTATTAAAGTGTCTGATGATATCCGATTTGGTATGGAGAAACAGCAAGTAACTCTCCTAACATTACTGGATTTCAGCAATGCTTTCAATACGGTTGATTTTGATATTCTCTTAGCTTTGCTGGAATCCTTTAACGTCTGTCCTAAAACAATAGGTTGGTTTGAGAGTTACTTGTGTGGTCGCCGACAACGCATTCGGGCGGAGGATAATTTCTCTGGCTGGTGTGATATTACGGCCGGCGTTCCACAGGGCGGTGTCTTATCCCCACTTCTTTTCTCTCTCTTTATTAATTCTATAACTCAATCTCTCACTTCATCCTATCACCTTTATGCTGATGACCTGCAATTATATACCAGGGAGTCCGTTGAAAACCTACATAGTGCTGTAAATAAAATGAATGCTGACTTAGCTCATTATGGTCAGCTTCGTATGGTCTCAACGTGAATCCTGAGAAATCGCAGGCCATCATCATAGGAGGCTCCCGTCAATTGATTAAAATTAACATGTCCGCACTTCCTTTATTATCCCTTAATGGCACCCCAATTCCTTATTGCCAAACTGTTAAAAATTTAGGCATCATCTTCGATCGTACACTCTCTTGGTCTTCTCAGATAGGCGAGGTCAGCAGGAAGATGTTTGCTGCAATGCACTCCCTGAAACGCCTTCATAATTTCCTTCCTATGAGTACTAAACTTGCGCTCGCACAGTCTCTCTTATTGCCCATCCTGGACTACGGGGACGTCTGCTATCTCGATCCCACAGAAGAGCTATTGAATAAGCTCGAACGGTTACAGAATATGTGTATTCGCTTCGTTTTCGGGTTACGTAAATTTGACCATGTTTCTGAGTTTCGAGCCAAATTAAAGTGGCTACCTATTCGTCTTAGGCGCAATACGCATATTCTCTCCACCTTGTACAATGTGCTCCACAACCCCCGCACCCCGCAATATCTCAAAGAGAGGTTTATGCTGTGTGCGGCTGTCCACGGTCGTCATCCTCGCTCCTGTACTCAGATGCTTTTGCAATGTCCCTCGCACAGGACACAATTTTACAGTGGCTCTTATACGGTCCAGGCCGTACGGTTGTGGAACGCTTTGCCGGCTCCCATCAGACAAGCAAAATCACTTCCCATATTTAAACAGCTTCTGCGTGTTCACTATAATTCACAATGCGGCTACTGAACAGATTACGTAATAGAGTGTTTCGTATTTATTTTTCTATTTTTGTATGTATTTATTTAAGTACTAGCTGTGCCCGCGGCTCCGCTCGCGTGGACTACAGGATCCGCTCCCATTCCCACTTCCGCTCCCATTCCCACTTCCGCTCCCTATCCCACTTCCACTCAGACTTTAAATCCAGGTCCAAGTCCAGGTCCAGTGCAGGTCCAGTGCAGGTCCAGGTCCAAGTCCAGGTCCAGGTCCAGGTCCAGGTCCAGGTCCAGGTCCAGGTCCAGGTCCAGGTCCAGGTCCAGGTCCAGGTCCAGGTCCAGGTCCAGGTCCAGGTCCAGGTCCAGGTCCAGGTCCAGGTCCAGGTCCAGGTCCAGGTCCAGGTCCAGGTCCAGGTCCAGGTCCAGGTCCAGGTCCAGGTCCAGGTCCAGGTCCAGGTCCAGGTCCAGGTCCAGGTCCAGGTCCAGGTCCAGGTCCAGGTCCAGGTCCAGGTCCAGGTCCAGGTCCAGGTCCAGGTCCAGGTCCAGGTCCAGGTCCAGGTCCAGGTCCAGGTCCAGGTCCAGGTCCAGGTCCAGGTCCAGGTCCAGGTCCAGGTCCAGGTCCAGGTCCAGGTCCAGGTCCAGGTCCAGGTCCAGGTCCAGGTCCAGGTCCAGGTCCAGGTCCAGGTCCAGGTCCAGGTCCAGGTCCAGGTCCAGGTCCAGGTCCAGGTCCAGGTCCAGGTCCAGGTCCAGGTCCAGGTCCAGGTCCAGGTCCAGGTCCAAGTCCAGGTCCAGGTCCAGGTCCAGGTCCAGGTCCAGGTCCAGGCCCAGGTCCAGGTCCACGCCAGATTCAGGTCCAGGTCCAGGTCCAGGTCCAGGTCCAGGTCCAGGTCCAGGTCCAGGTCCAGGTCCAGGTCCAGGTCCAGGTCCAGGTCCAGGTCCAGGTCCAGGTCCAGGTCCAGGTCCAGGTCCAGGTCCAGGCCCAGGCCCAGGTCCAGGTCCAGGTCCAGGCCAGGTCCAGGTCCAGGTCCAGGTCCAGGTCGACGTCGACGTCGAGGTCGAGGTCCAGGTCCAGTTCCAGACCTAGGCCAGGTCCAGATCCTCAACCCTCCCCTCAACACTCCTCTCAACCCTTCCCTCAACCCTCCCCTCAAAACCTCTTTCCCTCGTCTCTCCAAATGTAGTCTTCGTAACTAATCCATCGCAATCCAAATTCCGATCAACATTACTTTGTTGCATACGTATACCACAAATTCATCGTCATCTAGTAACTCAAACAAAAGTTATGCGAATTTTCAAACACTCACATTACATTGGTACCATACCCGCTCCCGCTACCGCTCACGAATTCAGTCGAACATTTACACCCTACAAACTTCGCAGTGTATGCGAGTTTTCGGAAACTATAAATTCTCATAACTTTTGATTGACTGCACCGATTGCAATGAAATAAAGCCTATATGTTAAACCATATTAAGCCCCATGTTTCTGTGAAAAGTTCATTAAAATCCGATCAGTAGTTTTTAAGTGATGCGTGCACAAACTCACAGACAAACAGACAAACAGATAAACAGACAAACAGATAAACAGACAAACAGACAAAAATTTCAAAAATGATCGTAATGTGTTCTGTTGCTTATCCTTAGACCCCCCAATTTTTTTTTTGCAAATATCTTCAATGTACAGACACGCGAAGTTTACGATTTTATTTATAAGATGTATTTACTAGTTATTTATATGTATTAAATTAAGTATGTATTTCGTATTACTAGTTATCGGTTTGTAGGCATATATTTATTTAAGTATTCATGCAAGTTTATGTTATATGTATACTCTTTGCATCCAGTATTTCCACTCCTCAAAAATTCGCCACCTCCCAAAGGTTGCCTGTAAGAAATCGCTGAAAGCGATAAGGCCGCCGTTGTACACTAAATTCATCCTTCTATGTAAGATTTGTTTTTATTAAAAATGTATATGTTTTGGTGCACAATAAAGAATATTTGAATTAAGAGCCCACTGCTGGACATAGGCCTCTCCCAAGGTGCGCCACTGAACTCGATCCTCGGTTCTTCTCATCCAGTCTCTGCCGCCTTACGCAGATCGTCGCTCCATCTAGCCAGGGGGCGTCCCACACTACGCTTGCCGATTCGCGGTCTCCACTCGAGAACTCGTATACCCTAGCGGTTATCGGTTCTCCGACAGATGTGACCAGCCCACTGCCACTTCAACGTTTAGTACACAACTTTTTGAGCTATGTCGAAAACTCTGGCGGATCACCTCGTTTCGGATTCTGTCCCTTAGAGAAACTCCGAGCATAGCTCTTTCCACAGCTCGCTGAGCGACTTTGAGTTTTCGGTATAGGTATAATAAAATAACTCTTTACGTATTGTATAGCGCAATTATTGAAATATACGATTGTGATGGAGCCTCCCGGGATATCAGGTGACACCTATTATGGAATATTCCTTCATTAATATTTTATAACGAAATTAGCATTTTAATCAATTGAACAGGGCCCGATTCTGAATGCACACATTTAAAATTTGACAGCGCTAAAATTGGTTTCGTCTTTATCTTCATAATACTGTGTGACAAGGATAGCAACAGTTTTAGTGCTGTCAAATTTTAACTTTGTGACTTCAGAATCGGGCCCAATATTATTAAGAAATTTAATCGAACAAATGAATTCGCGTAATGGCGGCCAATCTCGTAAGCGTAGGAAATATAAACATCTTTATTATTGTATCTTTGTATTTTTATGGTGCTATAAGAAGTAATTGAATTGAATTGAAGGGTTAACGAATCTTTACCGCATACGAGCGCCGTGACGTGCCACGAGCTGCTCTTCAATTCATGACGAATATTTATATTGAAATTCCATTATCACATAGCAAAACCCATGTAGGTAATCCGACTAATATTATAAATGCGAAAGTTTGGATGTTTGTTACTCAATCACGCTTCAACCACTGGACGGATTGTGATGAAACTTGGCACACATATAGGTTAGATCCTGGAATAGAACATAGGATAGTTTTATCCCCGAAAAATATCTCATTCCTACGGGAAACCAAAAATGATATCTCATCAATAGTTTCCGCAGTGCATGCGATAAAAGATATTTTATGGGTAATTTTTTTACACCTTGGCTTACATTATTGAAGTTAGAGTTTTTGAAATCGTTCCAGTAGTTTTTTGAGTTTATTCGTTACAAACATTCAAATTTTTTCTCCTTATAATATTAGTGTAGATGTAGACCTATCTCGTACTAAGCGTGGTAAAATATTGACGTTAGAGCCGGTGGGCTCAGCCCTCGGCGGCGAGGTTCTAAGCCGATACTTTACTTTTACGTCGGAGTAAATCAGGCCAGTTCCAGGCTCCAGGTAGCCGGGGGGGAGGGGGGGGAGGCAGGCAACAGCGAGCCTCGGTCTACATTAGACACGTGAGCACAGCCCCACGTACACTGCAAGTTATTACAGTTCATAGGAACAACGTTCGTTGGGAACAAGATATTGCACAACAGCTTGTAACAAACGTTCTTCCCACCTCGAATGCCAAAAGTCGAGGATTTGCTTCTCACTAGTGACAGAAAACGTACAGTGGTGGAACTGCCAGTCTCGTAAGGAAATACTTGTCACGTCTGCTACTCGGACCTCAGTTTGAGATATAACTTTAGAAATGCATAGTAATTCATTTGCCTTATCTAAGAATTGCTCAATATTAGCTTCATATCATCCTTCTGTACACAAAAAAATGACGTTTGTAAGTGTACCAAATGTACTCATGTGCAATAAAGACTTTGATTTTAAGTATATAAAAATGCCGGTTGTAAGTAGCCGCAACGCACAGAGGACATTTTGGTAAATAAAAAAAAATAAAAAAACAATATTTTTCTCTCGCAAAACTTCAAGAAATACGGCCATTAGCTAGGATTTTAAGGCGAATTGGAGTGTCGATAGAAACGGCAGCGCTCTTTGATGTTCCCGAAGCGAAAGAGTGGTTTCAATATTTATTTGTCGTGAACGCAGTTACTTGTGAAAATCAGCGCCAACTCGAACGCAACACAAACAGACGAGCGTCGCTCCGTCGTCGGCTAATTACACGGAGAGACACGGATGGGGGAGGGAGGGGGCTGGGGGTAAGGAGGACGGGGAAGGGGGCACGTTAAGGCGCGTAACCCAAGTTTTTCCGACTTTGTCAACTCAACTATGTCAATACTGACGTTTTATATGGCTACTGAAGGACACATTGACAGTGGAGGTCATTCGCGAGCATAAAACATGAACTCTGAATAGATTTGAACTAGTAGTGTGGGCAATGACGATTGTGATGTCAAATACGAGATATAAACTAAGTTTAGTGAGATTATGGGCTCGATTCTGAAGGCACAACGTTAAAATTTGACAGCACTAAAACTGTTGCTATCCTTGTCACACAATATTATGAAGATAAAGAAAAATTTTAAATGTGTGCCTTCAGAGTTGGGCCCAATAAATAAATAATTATCTCAGACATTCACACCAATTATCCAGTCCCAAACTAGGCAGAGCCTGTGCTATGGTTACTAGATAACGGATACACATACTTAAATAAATATATAAACATCCAAGACTTAGGTACAAACATTCATATTCATCATGCGAACATTTGCCCCTAGCGGGATTCGAACCCGCAACCTCCGGCGTGGCAGTCCGATAATACAACCCGTGTATTTAAACGGCAAACTACTTCTATTCTGTGTATTGATTTGTTACGATCCACCAACGCGGATTGAAATTCTGAATAGATAGAACCAATTTCGATAATCAAATTTGGTCGCAAAATATGGGGATTTTCAATCCCCTGTAACTTTTAAACGGAGGACCGATCAAAATTGATCTGGCATGCAGAATAAACCCTACTACGATCTCACAGGAACCCGTTATGTAACCTGGTTTGGTAGCAGAAGTTATTTATCCTCGACCAGCGCTGCTGGTGTAATTTGGTTATGTTGGGGAACAAGTGAATGAGGTAAGGGATTGTGTTAAAGAAACAAAACAATTTTTGGGTATAAAATTATAAAAAAGGAAGTCATTTTTCAGTTACGAAACTTTGGTTTCATTTCATATATATATTAAAATAAGTTTACTGCGTTACCAAGCAGCTACAGTATATTCAGTTATTAAAATAATATGTAGGTACATATACATTAAGTATTAGTTTTTCTTAACCAAGAACAATATAGATTAGATTAGATTTATTTATTTATTTCACTTTTACATCTTAAAAATTCAATTTTACATGTCATTCTAATATTGTAAAAGGGATCGTCATAAAAGAATGTACAAAATATAAATTACAATGACAACAATTCAAATAATGTCACAGTATATAACGTACTATCTATGTCAGTATATAAGTAATATTAAAGTAAAAATTTAAAAATACACTTGGTATTAAATTATCACAAATTAAATTAAACTAGACTAGTCAGTATACTATACGTATACTAGAGTGTTTAACTTAATAAAGTAAAAATAAATATGGATCTCTTATTGACTCCAACTCTTCCCGTGGATGTCGTACAAGGCGACTAAGGGAATACATCATCAGGCCTCCCCAACCCGTCTGGCCAGCGCGGGGAGTGTAGCCCAAATCCTCCGCCTGTCTGCGGCAGATGAGAGAGGGTTGTGCTCCTGCAGTGAAGACAAAAATAACCTGATGATGATGATGAAATATTGATGCTTATGCAATTATAATATACAATCGTGCTTCGGACGGTCCTAGATTCGAACCATTGCCCAGCTGGTTTCCTATTGTAGACGGCCGAAGGGATTTTTGTTTGAATACCCACGCCTTAGAAGCCAACATAAAGAAATCTGAACGCTTCGTGCCTTAGGGATACTAATAATAAATATTTCATGTGCTAGACCGAATGCTGCTCGCTAGCGCCAATTATCAGACACTATCTCGTGCGAGGCTGCGGGGCCGAGCGGGGCCTGCTTGGGAAGGGGGGGGGGGGGGGGGGGGGGCACATAAATTACTCGCGCTCTGAGCCCCAGGGAGGTTGCCTCCGACCCTGTTGATTTCTGTTATTACGTTGTTTTTATAATATGACAGCGTACCGAACTTACGAGAAAATATAACTTAGTCTCTAACTTAATCACTTACCATTCTCAATTCTTGTAAAATTATCCCTCTCAAACTATTGTTTGAAAATCTTTTCCATCCTAAAGCCTTTTGCACATTATAAGACACAAGACAAGAAAATTTTCTATGCGCTTGTCTGATCAGACATAAGAAAAATTTCTTGTAATGTGTATGGTCTCATATAACAACCAATGCGACTGGATTTCTTATAAGACATTTCTCATAAGACACGAGAAATTTCTTATAATGTGTGCAATAGGCCTAACGGTCATTACTCACTTCCCAGACGGTCTTTTGCTTGCAAGAGAAGCTTCCCAGGTCTCCGGGATCCGATTCGATACGTTCTAAGATATGTTCAAGAACGTATTGGTTAATACGTCCAATGTTGCTGAGCATTGGAAAATAACCAAAGCCTTGTTTTTACCTCGTGAGTAGACAGTCCGTTAATCTATATTGATAACTAGCTGGTGCCCGCGACTTCGTCTGCGCAGGATTAGCATTTCGAGTAGCTTATATTAGCGTGGCGTAGAAAAGAACTAACATTATGACATTAAAATTATAATTTTATGGCGCACGCCATAATAGCTCGCAGATGGTAGATCTGTGTGTTATTCTGATGTATAAACTATATTATTGAAAAGTTTCATTAAAATCCATTCAGCAGTTTAATTTATTAATCCTACTATATATATAGTAGGATGTTGTGGACGGGCACAGTATAATTCGTTAAAACAATTCATAACCTGGGCTACAGGTACAAAAAATAAAAATATTACGAGTAATTTCAATCACAAGGTGCAACTATGAATCATTTTTATTGTCAACAGTCGTAATCGAATTGACATATTATAGATTTTTCACGGCTCTGGAATTGTACCTTGACGGTTTAGGGGAGAGAAAGGAAGACAGGGCAAGAATATGGGAGGTGAAAATCTGAGGCAGGGCAGGAAAAAAAATAGGGAGGTAGGCAGGAAGCTATAGGTCTCTAATATAAGGAGGGAAGAAAAGACGGATGTAAGGATGGGAGGAAAAGCGGGGGAGAGACACTGGGAGAAGGTGTGAGGTGGCGTAGGTGAGGTGGAGTGTGAAGGATGGGCAGGAGGAGAAAAGCTGAGAGGAATGGATGCAAGGAGGGTAGGTAGAAAGGAAACAAGAAGTCAGGAAGGGATTGAGGACGGGCGAGAAGGGATGAAAGGTGAGATGCTTAGAAGTCTGGAGGGAGGGAAGGAAAGAGCAAGTGATGGAGGGTGAGAGGTTGATAGCGAGAAGGGAAGAGGAGGAGCGACGAAAGGTAGAAAGGGAAAGAAGGGAACGCAGGAGAGAGGGAGAGACATAACACTGTTCATCGCAGCCAGTCAGCATTCCTTGCGGCTGTATGTTCCTATTTTTACGAGTTATTTGCATACCTTTTATTATTCACTACAAAAGTCATTATTCTCGGTTGCAGCTTATTTATTATTCGCATGGAGAAACGCTCCTATAATAGGTATACTGATCTGAATTCTTTAATCAAAAAACAAACATCGATTTACTTCACGAAATCGTGAGACGAATTTTAAACATGAACTTTATATCCCACTAAACCCTTTATCACCTACGGGATATCCAATTTCCAAATTTTATTCCAAACAATGCGCTCGCAATGTTGTGAAATGTACCTATAAAACGCAAATATTTACTCATTTTCACAGTAACACTCCCCGCGCCCCGCGCCCCCGCCCCCACCAGCCCGAAATGAAGTTACTGTGGCGGAAGCTGCTCGACCATGCGCAGGCGAGTGGCCATCTGGATCATGGCTGCTGGACATGGGTCTTCCCCAATGAACGCCACCTTATTTAGGTCGTCGGTCCATCTGGCGGCAGGACGTCCGTCTCCACTCCAGAACTCACTTTAATCCAGCTGTGGACTATTATTATAAGAGTTAACGTATTGGAGCTAGGAAGGCGTGTGATGAGGCTGCAGGCGTGGTCGTCGCTCGATTTTCCGGGGCCGGGTGCGCGCTTCTCAGCGAGCTCGACACCATCCGCTCCATTTGCGGCAGTCACCTGGTCCTCTGCGACCGCTTCCACATGTACTACTACGACCTGCTGTGACGTCACTGTACATTCATCATCAGGTAATTTTTGTCTCCACTGCAAGAGCACAACCCTCTCTCATCTGCCGGAGACAGACGGAGGATTCGGCCTGCACTCCCCGCGCTGGCCGGACGGGTTGGGGAGGCCTGATTGATGTTTTATAATGTATTCCCTCAGTCGCCTTGTACGACATCCACGGGAAGAGTTGCAGTGGTCCTATTCTACTCTACCGGCGGAAACCACACGACATCACTGTACATTACCAACTCTCAAATAAATCTTCGGCATCGCCCCTTGTTCCCCGTACATAACCAATTACTAATTCCTGCTACAAAACCAGGTTATGTTGCGGAAATCTTTGTTCCCGTTTCAAACCCAACATGGTGGATCGATTGTTTTTTATCCCTGAAGGGTTTACATCATCAGGTTATTTTTATCTCCACTGCAGGAGCACAACCCTCTCTCATCTGCCGGAGACAGACGGAGGATTTGGCCTACACTCCCCGCGCTGGCCAAGACAGCGCCGGCGAAGGGTTTACGTTTGACCTCAATCTCATCTCCTGATAAGTGCCTATTTACTCTTCCTTAAAAAATATCCAAATTGTACTTGTCCGGAAATACCGAAGCTGGCAGAGAGTTGCGGTCCTTAGCAGTCAACGATCTCTATATACTACTAGATGGAGCGTTCCAAACAATCGCTCTGTTCCACGCAAGTAGCCACAACTCTTTCAAAATCAAAATCAAAATATTTATTTTCAAAATTGGAATACATTTTTCTCTTTTTGACGTCAAATTCTGCCTAAAACTACTCCACTTCCACCTGTATAACCGAGGGGAAGAAGTGGCAACAAACCAAACGGCACAGGGCCCTACCTTTGATTTATTTTATTCATTACAATCATTAAGTCTACCTATGCTGAGCCATCAAGCACTCCATGGACTTTTATCATTTAAGTAGTCATCTAACTTATAGTAGGCTTTCTTGCACAGATTAACTTTTATAGAAGATTTGAATTTTTGTTCAGACAAGTTAATAATTTCATTCGGAACCTTATTGTAGTAACGCACGCACAGCCCCACAAAAGAATTATTGATCTTAGACAATCTAGAATGATGTATTTGAATTTTATTATTATTTCTAAGATTTAAATTATGCCTCTCATTATTTAAGCTGAGTAAAGAAAGGTTCTGTCTAACGAACATAATGTTAGCGAATATGTATTGACATGGCACCGTCATTATATTTATTTCCTTAAATAATTCTCTTAGAGAATCACGACTGCGAAGCCCATAAATAGATCTTATTACTCTTTTTTGTAAAATGAATATAGAATTGATATCAGCGGCACGACCCCAGAGCAAGAGGCCAAAAGACATAAGACTGTGAAAGTAGCTAAAATATACAAGTCTTGCTGTAGCTATATCTGTCAACTCTCTAATCTTTTTAACGGCATATGCTGCGGAGCTTAGCCGACCTGATAACAATTCTATATGTGGACCCCATTGCAGCTTCTTGTCAAGGGTTAGCCCCAAGAAAACTGTATTATCCACAAATGCTAACTTCTCGTTATTTAATATTATGTCATTATCACATGGTTTAACACCTGGAAGTGTGAATTTTGCATTTAGTTATGCATTTAGTTTTTTTTGAGTTTAAAACAAGGTTGTTAGCAATAAACCATTCATGAACTTGCCGAAGGGTGTCGTTCACATCGTCATAGTTTTGGGCATGTCTATTAACTTCAAAAATCAGAGAAGTATCATCTGCAAACAACACAATCTTCGACATATTCTGCACCATATACGGAAGATCGTTTATATAAACCAAAAAAAGGAAAGGTCCTAATATTGAGCCCTGTGGGACTCCTATTTTAATAAGAGATTCCTGCGACTTTTTACCGTTTATCTGAACCTTTTGAATCCTGTTTGTTAGGTAGGAGTTCAATAAACTAAGGTTTTTATTTTTGATACCGTAATGTTCTAATTTGAAGAGCAACGTTTTATGATCTACGCAATCAAACGCCTTAGATATATCACAAAAAACCCCGATAGCATCGTGGTGCCGCTCAAAAGCATCAAAAATATTTTGCAGAAGAGCAGCACCAGCGTCCGTCGTCGATTTCATATTCATTTTGAAACTTGGGCAGTTACTACTCAGAACATTTAATTATTTACTCAATATTGACATTATTTAACCGTAGCGTCAATATTTAGTCATATGTAAATGTTCTGAGTAGTAACTGCACAAGTTTCAAAGTGAATGTGAAAGAGTTGTGGCTACTTGCGTGGAACAGAGCGATTGTTTGGAGCGCTCCATCTAGTAGTACATAGATATCGTTGTTAGCAGTTATAAAAGAGGAAGTAAAACGTTTCATGCGAGAGCATGGCATGTCTACTACATAAAGATGAAGTCCGTCTATGAGCCTGGTAGTGCGACAGAAAACCGGCATGACCGGGGATCGTACTCTGATCTCTGGGCACGATAGGCCGCGTCTTCCCCTCCACCGACGACGCTCTGAGCCCGTTACAAATGGACGTTTCGAAAACAACACGTTTATAAATACTTGAAGTGCTTGCGACTGGCGGGTCCCAAGTGTGTGGCCCCTCGCCTCCGGTGGTACTACGGTAAGCTGCGGTGGTACCTCTCGTCGTTTTTTTTTCCAAGAAAATTTGCAGGCTAAGGAAAAACAGTATTCACACTAATGTTGCTGAATACAAGTCTTCTCACAGACACTTTTCTTTGCTTGAATACTTCTTATGCACTTGCAACTTGCAAATTACGTCGTTTATCGTCGCTAAAGCTAAAATGAAATAGCTTTGCGATGTTTGTCAGGATCGCGAAAAGTGGCGATACATCGTCTCTGCCTACACCTCTGGGCCCGAGGCGTGAGCACCCAAACCGATGTAGTTTTTAAATATAAAAAAGAAAATACCTACATTTCCATATCTTGCTATGCCATGCAATTTTTAACCGACTTCAAGAAAAGGAGGAGGTTTTCAATTCGTCGGAATCTTTTTATTTTTTTTTACATGTAGGTTCCAAGTTTAGTTAGGTTAAGGAATAATGTGTCATATTTCGAATACAGTCAAGGCTTCGTCATGCGTCCGTATTCGGACACATGCGTCAGTGGTCCTTCGGTGAAGTGTCAGTTCAGTTCCGTGAAATTTAAGAAACTTCAAATACACCTTACGCAATGGCATTAGAAAGTAAATTAGCATGTATTCATTTGACATATTTTTGGCATTACTAAAGACACTGAGACGGAACGAATCCGATACTGTGACTGCACCTGACCTTAAAAGTTCATTTGGACCTATCAGTGCCTCCTCAGTCCTGAATCAGTCTTTTCTATTATAGGTTAAGGAATAATGTACCATATTTCAAACGCAGTAAAGGCTGTCGATCAGTCATGCGTCCGTATTCTGACAGTTTTGCGTCAGTGGTCCTGCCGGTTCAGTTCCGTGAAATGTCGTAACGGATTGATAGCCTTTACCTCATTTGAAATATGACAAATTATTACTTAACCTAACTAAAAAAGACGGACACATCACTGAGACGGCACTGATAGGTCCGAATGAACCTTAAGTGCCACCTCAGTTCTGAGTCAGTCTTTTTAGTGAGGTTGAGGAATAATGTGTCATATTTCAAATGTAGTAAAGGAAATCGATTAGTTACGCGTCAGTGGTCCTTCAGTGCAGTTCCGTGAAATTTCATGACGAAGCGACAGCTTTACTGCGTTTGAAATATGACACAATATTCCTTAACCTAAATAAAAAGGACTGACTCAGGACTGAGGCGGCACTGATAGGTCCGAATGAACCTTAACTCTTTCCCTTAACGTTTCTCTATAAAGGAACATAAACTGTAACGCACGTCATAAACTAAACCTCTGTTATGTATACACAATCACTAATCATGGCCAGACACAAACGTCACGTTTGACAGTGACGTGACGTGAACATGTTTATAATTAGATGTGAACATAGAAATCCTATCAAGATAGAGCGGTCATAGCCTATTGCTAGCCACTGGACAGTGGTTAGTTTGGTTTTGACATTTTAAATTTAGATTCTATTTTAGGTATTTAATGTTAACATTTTAAATTGAATTTATTTTTGCAATTTTATATTAATTCTTTTAACTGATATTTATAATTCAGTGATTTTCTATTTTACAATTGACGAAAAAAATATGACGTCCTACTAACCTAGTTTAAGACCTACTAATTATATATGGAATGTATATCTTCATAGCAACTTGTTTACTTCAGTCTCGCGCGTGCCGATTTTCGGACATAGCGGGCCCATTTGCGCACCATACCTCGAGGTCACGTTTCTAGGAAGGAGATACAGTTTCCTGTCTGCGAAGCTCGGGGTCGCGGGTCCGAATCCCGCCCAGGGCAAACATGCGTGTCATGAGTGTTTGCCTTGTGACTAGATGTTATTTATATAAGTACATTGGGCCCGATTCTAAAGGCACAACGTTAAAATTGGACAGCACTAAAACTGTTGCTATCCTTGTCACACAGTTTTATGAAGATAAAGACGAAACCAATTTTAGCGCTGTCAAACTTAAATGTGTGCCTTCAGAATCGGGCCCATTATGTATTTATGTATGTATATCAGCTGTCTGATACCCATATTACAGGCTCTGCCTAGTTTGGGATCAGGTGGCCGTGTGTGAAATGCCCCACATATTTATATATTTATTTTTATTTAGTTACGCAGTTAGAAATCGCACAATATGGCACTTTTGCAGATTTGTTCTACATGTTTACCCGACCTCGACTCTGCGCGAAACGAGTAAGCGTTTGATAGTTTTTGCAATATATTGCACATCGTTGGCACGCATGTCGCGTCTGCTTCACCATTCTATTTTGATAGGACTTCTATAGATGTGAATAATTGACCCTGCTTTGATACTAAAGGTCAGTTCTGACGCAATAAGGCACAAATGTAATACTGAAATCATAAATACAAAATGGGAACCTCCAATTAGCGAGAGTTCTCCGTGTTTACATCACTCACTCGTAGGTACATGCTTGTGTAGAGTGCACTCGACTCTACTAAATTAATACGTAGCTGAGATAAATTATGGGAACCCTTAATGATTTGTAGGTGGGTGATTATGTCAGGGGGGCCCGGAGGGGAGGGGGGGGGGGCTGCCACGTCACGATCGCGTGAGTCCCGGGACACACGAGACTCTCAGGAGCAAGAACTTGTAATTAGAAACACATTAACAGCTCTCATCTCTGAGAAATTCATCTACTCGTAGATCAAGTAATATTTATTTACTGAAAATGAAAGAACTGCCTTGTGGAGCCTCTCTTCCATTAGCCTCCCTAATCTGGGGGCAAATTTCTAAGCCATTTTGAATTCTCCAAATGGTCACATGATATATTCTGATAAGTGTTAGTCTAGTTATTCTAGTCAGACGCCAAACGCCTAGACGTGACATGTAACAGAGTACAAAGTGCCTTTTTATCTCGACGGATATTAAACGAAATGCCCTGGTCTCTCTCATCTCATCAGAGCTCGTCGTCTTCTGGCTCGAGTTCCCTCTATCTGACCCACTGTCAGAACTTTGCCCAGAAGACCGCATGATACGTCTAAAGAAACTTAGGTCATTTCGCGGTAGACTGTGAGACTATATAAGTCCACTGCTGGACATAGGCCTCCCCAATAGTTCAATTACCCCGTATGAGTTCAATTACCTAAATATCCGCTTAACGTCACTCAGCGAGCCAATAAGTTGATTGCTCGCGTCCGCGGGGCCACGACGCGCTTCGAGGCGCATGAACGCGATAATAACTCATCTCGCAGCCGATCGATACATATTGACTTGATTGATGAACATGTTAACGAGGCACGATCCATGTTGAGGTTGTCGAGTTTGATTCGAGGGCCCTCGGCCCCGGCGCGCGAGCAAATATTGACGAAAATATACGTTCTCGTTAGAGAAGTGGGTTTGCGTCGTACATCGCATTTCACGGGCTGCTTCTCGCGAAATCGTTTACGCGGTGCGATGAAGCGGCGCCTCGTCGCGTCGGCGACGGATTTCGCGTTGGAGAACTGCATCGGGCGGAGACAGTCAGTGCCCCGGGGCAGTCGCTCGCTCCAATGCCAATTGAGCTCGCTTGGCCCAACAGCGACCATTAAACGGAAGCCCAAGTGATCTTTGCGTCTCCACTGCAGGTTTCTTGAGCGAGGGGCAAAATAAGTGCATAATGAACTACATAATAACTCAAAGTCAAAATCATTTATTGCATATGAGTATCATCATCAGGTTATTTGTGTCTCCACTGCAGGAGCACAACCCTCTCTCATCTGCCGGAGACAGACGGAGGATTTGGCCTACACTCCCCGCGCTGGCCAGACGGGTTGGGGAGGCCTGATTGATGTTTTATAATGTACGAGTATTCCCTTAGTCGCCTTGTACGACATCCACGGGAGGAGTTTAGAGGAAATGCATATGTAGGTCTTCAGTTAAATTCAATTACTCTTTATTGCACGATAAAAACAAAAATACAATAATACAGTAGCTTACACATGTACATCTAGGCGGTCTTATCGTTAAAAGCGATTTCGTCCAGGCAACCTTTAAAATCCTTTAGACATCGATCGTATAGACTTGAATTTATCATCCACGTCGACAACATCACAAAATGTTTATCACAATGGAATTGACTTCAGACAAGAACTATTTCCAAATGCGAGCCGTTAGTTTACGTAACAAACGGCAGTTGGGACGGTTACAAGCGATTTGCGAGGCGGCGGCTGACGTACATCCGAGCGCGACAGCCGGGCCGAGTCGGGGACGAAGATAACGATCTCTATGTACTACTAGATGGAGCGTTCCAAACGATCGCTCTGTTCCACGCAAGTGGTCACAACTCTTTCACATTCACAATGAAACTTGTGCAGTTACTACGCAGAACATTTAATTATAACTAAATATTGACGCTACGGTTAAATAATGTCAATATTTAGTAAATAATTAAATGTTCTGAGTAGTAACTGCACAAGTTTCAAAGTGAATGTGAAAGAGTTGTGGCTACTTGCGTGGAACAGAGCGATTGTTCGGAACGCTCCATCTAGTAGTACATAGAGGTCGTTAGGCGAAGAGGATGGAGTAATGGAGCCTTAGGAACGGCGGGCGAGGCACTTTACTGCCGCGGGAGATTTATGCGGCAGTTACAAGGGACATTTCGGATGCCTCTGCTTTTGACCTTTGTCGGGAGAATTAACGACGCTGTCCGGAACCGCGGGCTCAGCGTGCATCCGGACTGACTTGCCCGCGCGACAGCACCGAAGAGAGAGAGATGCGAAGACAAACAACTGTGCTGCAGAATGAAGCTTGTACGTAACTGTAGACAAGAAAACAGCGAAATAATTCACAGTGAAATAAAAAAAACGCTATTAGGAAAGAACTTTCTCCCAAAGGAAAGCGTCAAGGTCTGAGGAATACTCGACAAAAGGTTATATTTCAACTGAGTATTGTCGACGAGTCTCCCCCTCTCCCCGACCGCGCCCCCGCCACAGACTAAACGAATCTCCAACAAGCAGTAACATTACTTCGTGAATATAACGACCGGTACACTTAGTTTCACCTATGACTTCCTAACATTGACAACAAATCTTACATACGAGTACAACTCATTTTTCACCTACTTATAATTCTGAAAATGATTGCCACCAGAACGGTCTGTCCTTTCCAGAAACACTGGGTGGAGACAGTCGTAGGTCTGAAAAAATAAATTATAACATGTGTACCAATAAAACAATACTAACTTATGTACCTAAGCATTATCATTACTAACACACTAACAAAATTATGGACTAATATAGTCTGAAATAAAGTTTTATTTAATTTTATAATCGTCGTATCGATTTTAAACTTAGTCTGGTAGATGGTATGATGATGGAGAAGGGAGGTGGAACTGCTCAATGACTAACAATAAGCCCATCGAGTTTGGATTTGACTTATCTCAGCTTTACACTTATACCTCATACCATGAAGCAAAATAATTTTTCGTAGCTCATAGTTTCACCTCAAAGTGTTTTCCTTCATGATTGACACTAATTGGTTATTAAATTAGATAACAGATGATTTTATAATGTACATATGTTATCTAATTTAATAACCAATTAGTGTCAATCATGAAGGAAAACACTTTGAGGTGAAACTATGAGCTACGAAAAATTATGGTAGGTGGTGTGGTTTGATTCAAGATAATATTTTTCATGACGTACCTACGTACCTACTATCTACTTACCTTTCCTCCAACATAGGGTTGGCGTTCGTCAGGATTTCCCCGGGTTTGTCCTAGTTTAAAGGGCGTCCGCTGAGCGTCCGGGCGGGGTTTCATTTGTAATACTAGTTTTAAAAGTTTTCAATAAAAAGTCCTATATGTGATTTTCTTGAGTTTTAAAATACATTAATTATAAGAAAAACAATTATTTACAACATGAGTACGCCGTCCGACCCCTCGTGGTGAGGCATAGTCCCTAGGACGCTGGCGCTATTACCTCGCTGGATTGCCAGGCTTACACGTTGTGCGAGGTAGGCGCCAGCCCTGAGGTCTCCGGAGGCGTGGACCAGCCTGGTCGACAGAGCCTTCACGAACGCCTTCGTGTCGGCTGACCACGGGCCCAGGGTCTCTACAGCGAGCGCCGCGAACTCGTAGTCAGCCGTCAGGTTAGAGTATAAAAAGTTGATTTATAACCATTATAAATATTTTCATCTTATTTTCATTATAATATGTGCCGTGTGGTTTCCGGTAGAGTAGAATAGGATCACTCCAACTCTTCCCGTGGATGTCGTACAAGGCGACTGAGGGAATACATTATAAAACATCAATCAGGCCTCCCCAACCCGTCTGGCCAGCGCGGGGAGTGTAGGCCGAATCCTCCGTCTGTCTCCGGCAGATGAGAGAGGGTTGTGCTCCTGCAGTGGAGACAGAAATAACCTGATGATGATGAAATATTTTTTATTTTACTGAGTAACTTAAAAAAAAACAGTTGTCATGTCTGGGTTGGAAGCTCCATAATCCAGGGTTTTCATGCTTTTTATTCTGGTTGGCAGATAAAGGTAACATACATATATTTTTAAAGGTAAGTTCAAGCATTCAAAAACTTGTACTTCAGGCTTGTCACAGTGCCCGAGGTCGTAGGTTATATTTTATTTTTCAAACTCGACTTCACCCAAATTTCCGGAGTTTTTTAAGTTCTTGCCCGGCGTTGGCAATTTTGGTGGTGGCAACCCTACTCCAACCTCATCATCATCATGTCAGCCTTTAGACGTCCACTGCTGGACATAGGCATTCCCCAATGAACGCCACCACACCCGGTCCTCCGCCCTCCGCATCCAGCCGCTTCCGGCCACCTTCTTTAGGTCGTCGGTCCATCTGGCGGCGGGGCGTCCCACCCAGCGCATGCCAATCCGTGGTCTCCACTCCAGATCTCGTCTGCCCCAACGGCCGTCGTTTCTACGACAGATGTGGCCCGCCCACTGCCTCTGTTGCAGCTGCTGACCCTTTCGGCTATGTCGGTCACCTTCGTTCTTCGTCGGATCTCTTAATTACGAATCATATCCTTCAAAGATACGCCGAGCTTAGCCCTTTCCACTCCAACCTCATTCCTCGAAACCCCACAACATTCCTACTCTAACCTCAGTGATAGTCAAAGCAAGTAGAAGTACCTAGTCACTTCTGGCACCAAACCCAAGTCATCTATGACCAAACTCACTAACTGTAAGATCTCTTAGTAGCGATAGCGCGCCGCCTGTGCGCCACGCGCGCCGCGCGGCGGGCGCCGGAAACTTGCCCCAACAACACAAACAGCGCTATAAATCTCGCTTATTGCGTCGAACTACACACGATCCGCGCGGCCGCGCAGGGTGGCCCTAGGATTGACGCCCGCGGCTCCGCTCGCGTGGACTAAAGAATCCGCTCCCGTTTCCAGTCTCGCTCCCTATCCCACTCAGACTGTAGTACAAACTATAAAAGTTAATCTGTGCAAGAAAGCCTACTATAAGTTAGATGACTACTTAAATGATAAAAGTCCATGGAGTGCTTGATGGCTCAGCATAGGTAGACTTAATGATTGTAATGAATAAGATAAATCAAAGGTAGGGCCCTGTGCCGTTGGGTTTGTTGCCACTTCTTCCCCTCGGTTATACAGGTGGAGGTGGAGTAGTTTTAGGCAGAATTTGACGTCAAAAAGAGAATAATGTATTCTAATTTTGAAAATAAATATTTTGATTTTGATTTTGAAACCAATCGCAATATTAATTGTACCGAACATAATAATTTTACTACTTTATTATATTGCATTTTTACACCTTGGGTTACATTATTGAAGTTTTAGTCGGGATTTTTTATGGTAATAATATAGCCTATGTTACTCAGGGATAATGTAGCATTCTAATGGTGAAAGAATCAAATAAAACACTATGTGCTGTTAACCGCTATGTGTTGCCGCCGGAGGTTGCGGGTTCGAATCCCGCTAGGGACTAATGTTCGTATGATGAATATGAATATTTGTACCCAAGTCTTTGATGTTTGTATATTTATTTAAATGTGTGTATCCGTTATCTAGTAACCATAGCACTGGCTCTGCCTAGTTTGGGACTGGATAATTGGTGTGAATGTCTGAGATATTTATTTATTTAACTATAATAACACGACGTGAGATTATTTGTCTTTATTATGTTTAGAATAGAATAGAAAGACTTTATTTGGCGAATACAAATACAACACAGGAATTAAAATTGACGACATAAATATGAAAAAAAGAAGCAAACAAATTACATAAGCGTTAAAACAAAACTGAAAAAAAAATTACATACTTTATTTAATTATCTGTATCTCACGTCGTGCTAAACCACACGCTATAACTTTTAAACGGCGGACCGACTAAATCGACATTCGAGTAATGTATATCCATTCAATATTGCTACCTGTGAAGGGCGAGTTCTTCCAGAAATTGGGGTCGGACACCTTTGCTTGTAAGTATTCCTACCACTCCGGCTACATGCCCCCCCCCCCCCCCCCCCCAATGTTTATACCTACTATTTAGCTCCGACGTTAGTTCGATTTAAGGCACTTTTATATACGAAAAAACGGCTTTCCACTATCTGCAATGCAAGGACTCTAAGCTTCTTCGGTCACATTGTGCGATCTCCCAAGCACGACCTGGAGAAGCTCATCATTCTGGAACAAGTGGAGGGCAGGCGTGCCAGAGGACGAGCTCCGACGTGGACGTGAGGAGGTTGGCTGGCGGATCCTTATATGAAGCAGTGCGGCTGGCCAATGACCGCTATGCGTGGAGGCGCATTTTATACGGTCGCGATCCTCAGCAGTGAGGGAACGACAGAGAAGAAGATATATGAAAAACGTAAAGTTTCTAGACCGTCGATAAATGAGTCAGTTAGTCAAGGTATACTTTTATGTAGGTTTGTGTGAGTAGAGTAGAGTAGGTTCGGCCCGCACTAGCGACATGAAAAATATATAATCCAGCCCGTTATGGGCCCATAAAATGTCACATAATGGCCCGACTACATTCCACGTTCCCTTCACAATACCTTCATTGTACATGACGTATCATCGAGACCGGTCAGTCAGAAACTTGGACCTATAAGTCCAAGGTCAGAAACTAAAAGAGATAGAGTTATTTGTTTTAAGGAACCATGACGTCGGCTTAAGGGATAAGAAAAACTGGATCGCAGATTTTCAGAATACCTCAACGTGACATGGGAATCGAAACAGCAGGGGGCCAATTCAACTAACGCATTTTCGCACAAAACGCAATGGAACTGTTGAAAATAGTAGAATTGCCCCCCAGGACATTTTCCTAAAACAATCGCGTTAATTTATTACGAAAATTGATATTGTAGGTTATAAGGAATAATTGTTGCTACGGAACCTTGTAATTATTATTTAATTTTATTTTTTTCGAGACGTAAATGCGTTTGTTTTCATATGACAGTCATAGGTCCGACCGAGGAGGAACCATAAGAAAAGTAAATCCTCATACCATGAAGCAAAATAGTTTTTCGTAGCTCATAGTTTCACCTCAAAGTGTTTTCCTTCAGGATTGACACTAATTGGTTATTAAATTAGATAACAGATGCACATTTTAAAATCATCTGTTATCTAATTTAATAACCAATTAGTGTCAATCATGAAGGAAAACACTTTGAGGTGAAACTATGAGCTACGAAAAATTATTTTGCTTCATGGTATGAGGTATATGAGATGGAGCGACCACGATAGGAACAGCAAGCTTCTTAATAGTCTTACATATTATCTAAAGCGCTCTCGATGTCTGCCGTGATCTTTGCCCCCGACCTCGAGGGCGGCGAACAGGAAAATGTTAGACATACAAGCAATCTGATATCAGGGGCCAGTGGGAGTCACCGGGGACCACAATTAGCTCAAACAGGGGCATTACTCAGACATAAACATGGGTAGGGTATGCTTGAAGCAAGGAGAACGGCGGACGAATGTGCCAATATGATGACCCACACCCTGACATTCTGCGCAGACGTCATAATCGGGAGGAAGTCCTTGGTGCGGCGCGGAGGATGCGACTGGTGGCATGGAGGGTTGACGGAGCTTAGGAAGAGCTTCCGCAAAGCGCGCCGAAAGTATAATAGGCTGAAACGGCAGCAGGCCGGTGAGGAGCTGATGCTGGGTGCCTTGACCGAACTACGAGTGGCTCGGTCAAGGTACCGGGCGTCGGTCGCCAATACCAAGAGCAGCAAGCTGCGCGAAGTTGCAGATGCTCTTGGTAATGCCGACCCGTGGTCACATCTCTACCACGAGTATAAAACCTCGTCCAAGCCGAATCTTCTATATTTCAACAACCTACGGACATTGGAGGGTCACACCGCAACCGTGGAGGAAACTGGCCAGGAACTCCTGAGAGTCCTCATGCCGGACGACGTGCCGGAAGAGGACTCATTGCACCACCAGGAGATACGGCGTGTACTGCCGAGCGTCCCTGAGGCACCGACTTCGACCCTAGCGTCGGTTGACGAGCTGGCTATTATAGCCCGCTCGTTAGCCACGAACAAAGCCCCGGGAGTAGACAGGATCAACAACCGTATGCTGAAGGAAATCATCAAGGCAGCCCCCGAATCCGTACTTTACGTGATGAATCGCTGCCTCGAATCCGGTGTGTTTCCCTCAGTATGGCGGCAGGGCGTCGTTAGGATTATCCCCAAAGGTGGGGATAAACCTCTCGATGACCCCAAATCCTTTCGGCCAATCACGCTTCTCCCAGCTTTGGGTAAGCTGCTGGAGAGGCTGATAGTGCCGAGACTACTTCCGGGGGGCCCTTCAGGCCATGACAGGCAGTTTGGTTTTGCCAGGGGACGATCGACGGTGGACGCCATAGGCCTGGTCAGAAAAATCGCTGAACAGTCGACGTGTAAGTATGTTATTGGCATATTCCTTGATATATCGGGCGCTTTTGACAATGCATGGTGGCCAATGATTATGCTCAAGCTGAAAGTTAGGGGTTGCTTCAGCAACATCTATCGGATGTTGCTGCAGTACTTTAACAACGGCTCTATTGTGCTTAGATTGGGACAGTGTGAATTGCCAAAAAAGCTCACGCGGGGATGCCCTCAGGGATCAGTTCTGGGACCTTATCTGTGGAATGTGTGCTTTGATGACTTCCTGGAGATCCCAACCCCCAGGGGTTGTCAATTGCTGGCGTACGCAGACGATGGTCTCCTGATCGTCGAGGGAAATTCGAGGGCGGAGCTGGAGCGGCATGCAGGGGCATGCCTGGAGCGAGTGGGTGAGTGGGGCCTGAGGAACAAGCTGGACTTTGCTCCGCACAAGACCCAACAGCTATTGCTGAAGGGTATCCTCAAGGAACCACCGCGCATTCGCTTCAGGGGTGTGCCTGTCGCTAGCAAAACTTATGTGACCTACTTGGGTGTAATCCTGGAGAGGAACTTTGCATTCACAGAGCACACTCGTACCGTTGGCGAACGCGCCCGGTCGAATTTTTACGCCTTCTCCAGGATCTCAAGGGCCACGTGGGGACTCCGGTTCCCCGTCCTACGCACGATATATCTGGCGACATATGTAGCCAGTATGTGCTACGCGGCTCCAACCTGGGTGGACAGAGCCACCATGGCAGCGGTGCGCCGAAGATTGCTCCAGAGTCAGCGTATGGCCTTGCTCTTTATGTGCAAGGCATACAGAACGACCAGCACCGACGCCTTGCCAGTCATGGCCGGTGTCTGGCCGATAGACTTGGAGCTTCAGCGGCGTGCCAGTGTTCACTTCAGATCTCGACAACTTACTTGGACCGATTTTGGGGTTGGAGACAGGGACCGCACATGTCGACTGTTCGGGGTGACAGCCTCGGCTGTGGACGACCTTCTTGTGTCTGATTGGCAGCGCAGATGGGAGGAATCTGAAAAGGGCAGGCACCTCTTCAAATTCTTCCCTAGCGTTGAGGAGAGATTGGAGAAACGGTGGCTAGAGGTGGACCACTGCGTCGCGCAGTTCCTCACCGGTCACGGCAACTTCCAGGCGAAGCTTCACTCCATGAAGCTGGTCGCATCTCCCGACTGCGAGTGTGGTGAGTCGGATCAAACCGCTCATCACATTCTGTGGGAGTGCACACGGTGGGATCGGGAACGTGAACTCATGCTATCGGATTTAAATTGCGTGGACCGTCCGGTATACTATGGAGATCTGGTTGCGAACCGTCACAATTTCCGAGCGTTTAAGCGTTTTTGCCATGCCTACTATTGGCACTACTATACGAAGTAGCCTTCTGCTACTCCGTCACAGCTCACTGCGTCACAAGGCGCTAAATACGTCCGTGGTGTTCAACTAGGTGGCCAGGCTTATCTTGGCCACACCAAACCCCCCAACCCCCTAACCTGACCACTTTGGTCATCGTTTCATTGCTACACTCCCATTTGCTAGAGGGGAAGTGGGAACTTTCTTCCTACTTTGACTCTTTACTTCTATAATTAAATTTGTCTGGGGCCCAAGGTAGCGTAAATTCATGACCTGGGACTTGCCCTACCTTCACTGGTAGGTGTCTTTGCAGTTACCTCCGTTGATCCTCGCTTAGAGGAGTTGCGGGGGGAGAATGGTGAGGAGGCGGGATTGTCTCCGGCAGATGAGAGAGGGTTGTGCTCCTGCAGTGGAGACAAAAATAACCAGATGATGATGTTAGTATTGGTTTTGAATTAAAAAACTCCTATTAGCCATTTAATTAAAAAACATTACTTTCCAGCTGCGAGAGCCGTGGTAGCCGGTTGGTTGTGCACTCGCCTCACGTTCATGAGGTCGTGGGTTCAAACCGCGCCCGTAGCAATGAGTTTTTAAAAACTTAAGTACGGTTTATTTATAACTAGCTGTTGCCCGCGACTTCGTCATCACAAATTATTATGTATTTCTCGTAGAAATTGGATGTTTTTTCGGGAAAAAAACTATCCTATGTCCTATTCCAGGACCTAACCTATATGTGTGCCAAGTTCCATCACAAGCCGTCCAGTGGTTGAAGCGTGATTGAGTAAAAAACATCCAAATATCCAAACTTTCACATTTATAATATTAGTAGGATTACAACTGGGCCCCTCGTGGTTTTTATTAATTCTTAATAAAAAAAAATGCATTAGAGTACGATGTCAGATGTATATGAACAATTAGGAATTCAAATTGTGGAACATTAAACCGATTTCGAGAAAATCGAAGTATACATTTGGTTCGTTTCCTCGCGACGTTTTCCTTCACCGTTTGAGAGAAGTCAGTAAATAATAAATGCATTTCTATTTTGAAAAACCCTTGGTACATAATTATATCTATGTTATTTGTGTACGGTACTAATATTGGACCATTTTGCAGTAGAACATTCGCAGGTAGAGCGTCGTGTGTGAGGTTGAAGTGTCCACATGCAATCAAGTGAGTCAACAAGCCAAGATCAGGGTTGTCCCGGCACTGTCGGAGGCTGTGCGGCGCTAGAGGGGGGCGGGGGGCGGGGTGGGGGGGGGGGCGATCAATACGGGCGGGCAGGTAGGGGAGCAGCGCGCCCGTGGAAATGGGTCACAGCGGCGTGACGTGACGTCACCGAGCGAGCCCGCGGGCCCAGCGCAGCGCAGCGCCCTCCGGCGGCCCCGCGCGACTTGTGGGAGTACATAGACGGCAGAGCACAACCCCAAGCCCACTGGAGTGCTACGGGCTGCCGGGCTGCCGGTGTACACCAAATTATTAACTAGATGGCGCTGCAACTTCATCAGTTCTTTAGATGGACATCTAAAGTCTGTTTTTCTATAAATGTCCCAACTAGTTTGCGAGACAATCACACAATAACCCAAAATCCTGATACACCTCAAACGAGCACTTGCACGATATCCACTCGCAAAACTGCGAATATTTGTGTGAACTACAAATGCGATATTTGTGGTCTTCCACGAGGTACGAGGACACTATGAGCCTCGTACAATTATGTACGAGATTTTGACATAAATATGAAATTTTATACGGCAACATAAGGAAAGAAGGAATTAGGAGTTGACGCAATGGAGAGACGCTTTTAGTTACAAAATCTTATCAAGTTTTCACACAGCAATGTTACACGAGGTTTTTCTCACCACATAGAGTAGATGCACACTTTTTCTTTTAATATGACTTCTACACATAGATTAAGATGCGTTCAAACATAACTTTTATTGATGCATTCAAGTAAAGAAGACGTTCCTGACATCATATTTGCTGATAAAAACTAAGACTAGAAGTTGTCTTACGTAAAGTTTCGTACTCATAAGTACAATTTTGTTTTGTCATTTTAATTATTTAATGCTATAGTTAATATCATTATATAAAACTTCCTTATTTAATAGTTTGATACAAGTATCTTATTTTTGATGCTGGATGCTGAGGGCGGAGGACCGGGTGTGGTGGCGTTCATTGGGGAAGGCCTATGTCCAGCAGTGGACGTCTAAAGGCTGACATGATGATGACCTTATTTTTGGTCGATGGTAGAATTAATCACAAATTCAATTAAATTCAATTGAATCAATTAATTATATTATTTGACTATTTACACTATTTTATAGCTATGGTCTTGACGCCATGTTTGTTTATCAAATAAGACATTTATAGAAAACCAGACCTTAGTGTTTAACATCCTAATATAATATGCGGAAGTTGATATGTTTGTCACGCTTTGGATCATTTGCCATAATCACCACGCTTGGCGGCCGGATTGGTGATCGCAGTAATGATCTTAATATACACAGGAGAAATGCTGCTGCCCGTCCCTGGTGCAATCCCTTAGTCGCCTTGACGACACCCACGGGAAGCTTGGGGGTCCTATTCTAAGCCGGGAACCACGCAGTACATTAGTTCTAGTAGGTCAGTAATAAACAAGATAAAAATTAGGTACAAATCGTTAAAAATAAATTCATCATCATCATCAGGTTATTTTTGTCTCATCTGCCGGAGACAGACGGAGCATTCGGCCTGCACTCCCCGCGCTGGCCAGACGGGTTGGGGAGGCCTGATTGATGTTTTATAATGTATTCCCTCAGTCGCCTTGTACGACACCCACGGGAAGAGTTGGAGTGGTCCTATTCTACTCTACCAGAAACCACACGGCAATAAAATTAAAATAAAAACTAGTAATTATTCCTGTAGTTTACTCGTCATGACATTTGATCGGTGTTATCAATAACCATCATCTACAATTCTACACTAATATTATAAAGAGGAAAGATTTGTATGTTTGTAACGAATAAACTCAAAAACTACTGGAGCGATTTCAAAAATTCTTTCACCATTAGAACGCTACATTATCCCTGAATAAAAAAAGGCTATATTTATTACTATTAAAAATTAGAGATCCCTAATAAAACTTCAATAATGTAACCCAAGGTGTTAAAAACTTGGTATAAAATGTCTTTCATCGCATGCGCTGCGGAAACTATTGATGATAGAACAAAAAAATGTTCTACAATATTAAAGAACATGTCAATATCTACTTGAGTGGACTCTGTAGTCCACGCAAGCGGAGCCGCGGGCCCAGCTAATACTATTTATAAGATGGAATGTTTATGTAGAGATAATTTTATAAACTACTAAAATATTGTTGAAATATAATTTTAACTAAAACCCAGTACTGGCGTTTTGTCTAAGGGACGGTCGCTTGGAAGAAAAAATGCATTAACAATAATTAATAACGGTTTATTCGAATGTAATTTGAAGCATTCTTCAGGCATCAACAATAATTTAACATAACCTAATAATAACTTCACAGATACATTTGGTTCTCCCACCTCGCTCGTAATATCAATTTCATTTAAAAGCAACTTAATTATAATAACAAATTGACAACTCAATGTAAAAACGGCCGCCGTATGTTTATCGACTTGCTTATTTCGATTAAAGTCAGTCAGAAATCTCGAAACATCGAATTTTACATTCGATTTACAAGAAAGTTGATGCTGTATAGTGTAACGCTACCCAGATAGCAATTTTACGTCCATTCAAGGTCATTTCGGAATACACAGTCATTCCTGTGTCACATTTCGACGAAATAAGTAAGAATCGACGTAAAAAAAAAGCAAAATTACTATGTCATTCCCATGTCACACTCTACCGACATAATTAGACAGATAGACCGACGACCAGAATGTGGCCGGGTGGAGGCCCATGTCCAGCAGTGGACGCCTAAGAGCTGGCTGGTATGATTATACAATTAGACGAAACTGAAACGTTATTCCCAAGTCATTCTACGACGAATTGTTTACCGACGTATTTCCGACTAATGTAAGTACGTTATATTGCTACCTGGGTAGTACCCTCAGTTTGTACCCTGGTGGGTACTAGTTGTACCTCATACCGTGAAGCAAAATAATTTTTCGTAGCTCACAGTTTCACCTCAAAGTTTTTTCCTTCAGGATTGACACTATATATATAATAATAAAAGAGGAGCTGATTTGGAGGCACAGTGCGGGTTCGTCGCGCCGTTCGGCTTGGTTCGGCGAGCGTGGCGAGCACGCGCTGACGGAACGTCGAGTATAACTGGCGCAGACGCAGACTCGAGACAATGTTCGCTCGGTACGCGTGTTCGATAATCGTTACTTGATGATGTAGTGTAATTTCATGTAGTGTCATTTAAGCCAGAAAACGTGTTAACTTTGTAACGGCGTTAAACTCAATTTTGGAGCCCACACTTTCGGCGGAACCAGGGACCTACGACATATATGTAAAGTAGTTTCGGTTATTATGTAGTATATTATGTACTTTTTGCCCCCTCGCTCTCAGTGCCTTGTCTCACACCCTGTAAGGTTGGCTGGAAGAGATCTCTTTTAGAGATAAGCTCGCCTTTGTACACAAAATTTGTAACTGTATTTACTTTTAAAATTTGTGCAATAAAGAATATATAATAATTGGTCGTTAAATTAGATATCAGATCATTTTAATGTGCATCTGTTATCTAATTTAATAACCAGTTAGTGTCAATCATGAAGGAAAACACTTTGAGGTGAAACTATGAGCTACGAAAAATTATTTTGCTTCATGGTATGAGGTGTAGTACCATACGATCATTGGTCACTTTGGAAATATATCAGCTGTCGTTTACGGCGAGCGTATGAACTCCGAAACATTGAATCTACAATAAATTAATCTAGTCCCAGTTCTTAGCATTTCTTTTAACGGTCTCTTTATAAATTGACCGATAATTAATTCCCACTAAAAAAAAACAGTTGACCAGCAACATGGCATCGACACAAGACGTGCACTTCACTAGATTGGATAACGCTATAAAAGTAATTATAGTGTTGTCGCATACATAAACTCAAAAGTCGGTAAAAATATCGATATTATTGTCGCGTGTACCGATTCCCCCCACTAGACGAGTCGAGACACTTTCGTGAAGAACAAAAATATTAGTATGTACAGACGAATATTGAATAATTTCGCCTTTTTCAGACTCTAGGATGCGTCTTGCGAGATTTTCAAAGTCCAGGGTCAACGGGAAGCACCCACAAGGTAGGTATTGTTGATTAGGACTATGTCAGATTTAAGATACCTTAATTTTCTAGGCAAAAAGGTAAAACATACTAACATTCTTTATGTCAAAAACGTAATCTGACGAAACTGTCTCGGTCTCAAATCCCAGATCATCCCCCCCCCCCTTCTCCGACCCCGAGTGAAATGGCACTGAGTTCTTCCCATTACCTTGTATTTTATATTAAAGTATATTTATTATTATACTTATTATTGGTGGGATATCTGGACACAAGTTCTTTCATATTCCCCTACAACCAATAATACTATGAACAGTGGGAGGCCGACCTAAATGGTCTCGGGGAATGAGGTAGTGTGAGGTGGGGGGGGGGGGGGGGGAGGGGACGCATCGCCCGCCACTGTCAGATAACTGTCACATTCCTCGCAAGGTCCTTTAACTCGACCCCCCCCGTGTAGGAACCACAGAAATACTATCAAGATAGAATGGTGAGGTATGCGTGCCAACAATGTGCAATATATTGCAGAAACTATCAAACGCTTACTCATATCGTGCAGAGACTAGATCAGCAAAAAGTGTCATATTGCGCGGTTTCTAAGCATAACTGTAGATCGTCCACTAGGAACGTGACCGCGAGGTACGAAGGGGGCGCGGGAGGGGCGTGCTGTGTCCCAAAATCGGCACGCGCGAAACCGAAGTAAACATATGGCTCCAACCGTTCTATCCTGATATGATTTCGGAAGAAGGAACTACCGATGCTGATTATATAGTATGCTACGTACGAATATTACACTAACAACTAGAGTAGGTTCTTGAGGCGAGTACTAAGGCGCGGGAGGCAGGCCGGGAGGCTCCTACGCGAACTCCTTGGTGAACTTCTCGTGGAACTTCCGGAAGCTGTCGAGCATCTCCTTGAGCATCTCCTTCTGCGGCAGGATGGTGGTGCGGAAGTGGTAGGTGCCCGGCCGCTGCCGGAACCCGGAGCCGGACACCACGCAGATGCCTATCAAAAGTCAAAATCATTTATTGCATATGAGTACACTTGGTACATTTATACATGTAATTTTTTTTATCGACCACCGCTTCCTATGTGTTAGCGCTGTGAAGAAGAAACGGCGCAACAAACTTCACGCAACACGTCTTTGACAATCTAGTTTGTATACAATAATAATAAACTAGCTGCTGCCCGCGACTTCGTCCGCGTGGACAATTTAACATCACAAATTATCATGTATTTCCCGTAGGAGTGGGATGTTTTTACGAGATAACAACTATTTTGAGGACTTTATTAAATTAGATGCTTGAACATCCTCTTTGGGAAATAAATAATTTTTATATTTTTTTATATCACAGACATTCACACCAATTATCCAGTCCCAAACTAGGCAGAGCCTGTGCTATGGTTACATCCAAGACTTGGGTACAAACAATTATATTCATACGAACATTTGCCCCTCGCGGGATTCGAACCCGCAACCTCCGGCGTGGCAGTCCGAGAGCTACCAGTTCCGCCACGGAAGTCGTCAAAATATATTATGATTATTACTTAAATACCTATCAAACTAAATCCTACGCGCATGGAATAAAGTCAATGTTGCGTTGGACCGCTAAATCACGCACACATTGACGTCGTACGGGATCGCCAAGGGCTGGTACCTACGCTTTCGGATTGCGGAGCGGCGCCGAATTTTACTAAAATGAGTCACCCGATTGTCCCCGCCAATCGGGGCCGCGCCGCATACGAGCCAAGCGTGGCAGTGTGCCCTAGTGTATGTCTGTACGGAGGGCCATGCTATACGATTGTAATCGGAGATTGTAAATTATTTCTATTTTGTTTTAAAATTCTATTACAAAAAAAATAATTCTGTACCTTTTTACTTTTATTACCCTATGCAATAATGTTTATGTTTATATATTAGAAATCTGCAAATGGCTAATGTTTAATTTATATTATACTGTATTGTTGGACATTTTTAAGTTTAAAATAGTGGGTAGGCGACGCAGGCTATATAAAGCAAGGGAGGCTCGCCCCTATTTTGCTGCCAGTCGTCGGGCGAGGTGTACGTGTGTGTGTATATTGTGCTAATCGTGTTTTCACTTGATACAGTACCTCTTTCCTAGTTTTGTTCAAATTCAGTGTTAAGTAAATTAAATCCTCATTAAAAAAACTGAATCCGCTTCAGACTCCTAAAAGTATTATATATTTCTGTGAACTAGCTGTAGGTTACAGAATGAGTAAATAAAATAATGTATTATATGTTCTATGATTATTTAATATATAGTAGGTACACGCGACTACTGCCTCTCCATAATCCCTTGTCTTCACCGCAGGTTAGCTGGAAGAAATTTCTTTAGAAATAAGCTTATCCTTTTGTATAATTTTCTTTTCTTTGTGTTGTTCTTTGTATATTTGTGTGTACAATAAACTATTAAATAAATAAATAAATAATAATTGGGGAAGGCATAGACATAGGTCCAGCAGTGAACTTCTAGGGGCTGAAATGATGATGAAAATGAACCACTGACCGGTGTCCTCGAGCAGGCGGAACGCGTAGAAGGTGTCCGGCGGCATGTTCTGCTTCTTGGCGGCCGCCACGGCCTTCGCCGACAGCTCGAAGCTGGGGAACGCGTACATCGCGCCCTGGGACACGCGTACACGAGCGGACGTCACATCTACACTTGGGGGCGAGTATCTCAGGGGGCCAGGAACACCTGGCGACACTTCGACCCTTTTAGAGGATCTTTTGTGCCAAACCCCTGACCACCAAGCCGATTTGGTGGACTTCACGTAAATTTCTAATAATCTTTCTTTTTTTCTCTTTATAATAATTATATTGAAATATTAAAATCATTATAATCATCACTTATTAATTTAAATAGTAATAAATTAATATAATTATATAAAATAAAATAAAAAAAATCTATATGAAAAAATATATTTATAAAAAAAAAATTTTTGCCTCAGAATTTCTTCTTCGGCATATGCAGGTTTCCTTCCAATGTTTTCCTTCACCGAAAAGCCTGTGGTATTATAAATAAACCGTACTTAAGTTTGGTAAAACTCATTGGTACGGGCGGGGAATGTACCAGGACCTCATGAACGTGAGGCGAGTGCACAACCGACCGGCTACCACGGCTCTGAGTGAGTATTAAAGCCTCGTCCATCCACCGTCGTCATTACACTCACCTTCAAAAGTAAATGACAACATCAAAGTTCTTGTTAAACAAGTTCATCATCATCATCAGGTTACTTTTGTCTCCCCTGCAGGAGCACCACCCTCTCTCATCTGCCGGAGACAGACGGAGGAATCGGCCTACACTCCCCGCGCTGGCCAGACGGGTTGGGGAGGCCTGATTGATGTTTTATAATGTATCCCCTCAGTCGCCATGTACGACATGGGAAGAGTTGGGTTAACAAGTAATTGGCCCTAACACAGAATTTAACGATCTTACAAATAAATCCATTGGAACGCAGCAATGTATAAGTTAACATGGATATTCCGGGATTTAATGAACAACTTGTCCATCATTTGTTGAGGAGGCGAGGGGGGGGATGGGGGGGGGGGCAGAGCGCGCACCTGGACCTTGTTGCACTTGAAGCCCTTCATGTTGTTGAAGGCCTCGTAGACCATCTCCGAGCGCTCCTTCAGCGACCCCAGCACGCCCGTCTTCTCCTGCAGCCAGCGCTCGTACGACGGCTCGCCCTCCACCGGCGGCCGCGCCTGCAACCACACACACACACACATATAACATTACTTCAATCGAAAGACGAAACTAACTGGTCTACAAGCTGCCAAAGTGGCTGATTTGTATAAAAACTAAGAATAAAATTCATATAACGATAGTAAGGCAAGCGATGGGAGTGTAACTGTGGTGTAAGATGACAGTGAGGCTAGTGATGCGGGTGTAACTGTGATGTAAGATAACAGTGAGTTTAGCGATGCGAGTGTGAACGTGGTGTAAGATGGCAGTGAGTCAAACGATGCGAGTGTGACCGTGGTGTAAGATGGCAGTGAGTCAAACGATGCGAGTGTGACCGTGGTGTAAGATGGCAGTGAGTCAAACGATGCGAGTGTGACCGTGGTGTAAGATGGCAGTGAGTCAAACGATGCGAGTGTGACCGTGGTGTAAGATGGCAGTGAGTCAAACGATGCGAGTGTGACCGTGGTGTAAGATGGCAGTCAGTCTAGCGACGCGAGTGTGGGTATAAGAGTATTGTGTGTGTCCGTGGGGGCGGTGGGGGCGGTGGGGGCGGTGGGGGCGGTGGGGGCGGCGGGGGCGGTGTACTCACGACGCAGTCGACGGCGGTCTGTCCGAGCGTGGTGGGGCAGAGCATGGCGCTGATGCACTTGTACAGCTGCGCCTGCACGTCGGGGTCCATGTTGACGAGCTCCACCCACCCCCCGCGCAGGCCGCACTCCCCCATGTACCCCTTGCTCACGGACATGTACGACGCCAGCTCCAGCTCCTTGCTGTACGGATCGCCCATCTCCCGCATCACCTGCGACGTTCGATTTACATTGAATGAATGAATGAAATTTACATTACAAATATTAATTGTTGCCAAATTTTACCGAAACGCAACTCTCTGGTACTTTTCCGGACACTTTTACTATTGCCTCTTTGAGCCGAGAGCGTTCCCGAAATAAGAAATAGCACATTCTGTACGTTTAAGGATCAAATTGGTGACTTCCTCAAAAAGGCTGAGGTCCGCAGTGAGAAGAATAAAAGGAGGTGCATGAAAAGGTTGATGAATGTGAGTGAGGCTAGTGAGGTGCGTCAGGATCGCGCAAAGTGGCGATCCATCGTCTCTGCCTACCCCTCTGGGACCAAGGCGTGAACATTATGTATGTATATTTCATTTAATCAGTCAACAGGGTTAATAGGGCTTAACTTAACATTTAGTTTTTATTTCATCGCAATCGGTTACTCAATCAAAAGTTATGGACATTTTTAGTTTTCAAATACATTAATAGGTAAGGTTAGTATGCAATATAATAGTATTTCCCTACTATTCAGATTGCATTTGGAGCTGGGAATGGGAGTGGGCGTGGGTGTGGGAGTGGCAAAAGGGAAGTGGGTGTGGTAGTGGGAGTGGGAATGGGAGTGGCGGAGGTGGAAGCCGAGGCAGTGGCAGTGCAAGCAGAAGCTGGAGCGGATTCTGTAGTTTACGCGAGCGGAGCCGCGGGCACAGCTAGTATGAAATATGAATATAAAATTCACTTTAAAATGTGTTGCTGGAAATTGATTATGCTGTTTCTCCCTAACAGCGTTAATACCTAGGAAGCGGGTAGTCGGTAAAACATTTACGTATATAATTGGACCAAGTGTTCTCACTTGCAATAAAGGATTTTGACTTCAGGAATGTTTTGAAAAATTAAAAATAACTGTGCAGTTGTGAGAATTAGTGGTTTGGAGAAAGGAAAGAATCAAACAGATAGGTAACTCACGGTTTACAATTCAAATAATTGTCACACAACGCGATTCCTGGCCAGGTACTTATTCACATATATATTATATTCATTCGCTTATATATATTCACACCGATCGTCCTTTCATATGTACGGAGCGCGCTCGACTGTGTCGTGGTCCAGCGATGACGCGAGTCTCTTCTTATCTCGGAGGGTAGGTTTGGAAAAAGAATGGTACTAAGGAATTGGTAGGATGGGAGTTGTTCTCATTGTCACACAGTCATCAAATATTTGCCAAAGTTTGAAAATTACATGAACTAACAAAAATAATCCGAATTCCTGCCCACCACCAGCGCCGAGAGTCTGGGGGAACGGTCTAGACAGTCGCAAGCGACGGAGTTCAGATGTAGCAACAAAGGAGGACATTTACGGAAGAGTTAGCATTTATTCAAATTATAGTTATTCATTTCAAATTATAGTTATTCATTTTAAATGTAATGTATAAATCCGTGATATAAATAACTAAATATATGGTCTATTGACTGCCACTACTTCCTATGCCGCCATTTTTCGGTGTGGTTACTCACGCCACCACTGTGGTGCGACAGGCTGTAGAAGGGGGAGCAGGGGGGGGGGGGGGGGGGGGGGGGGGCTCGACCGAGGTGCGGCCTTTTAAAAGCCAACGTCCTCGGGAGTAGAATATTTATTGTGAAGCGGCTAGAAGTGTATATTTTGAGTATAAATATAGTTAAAAATTTTATGGTGTAGTCTTCGTATCATTTACTGCCCCTGGCTAGGAGGACTGACGGTAATGTCCAACAGAAGAGTTGTCTGCTGCAGTTATGAGAGACAGACATTGGAAACTTGTAGATAAATCTAAATGCGCAGGCCGATCCGCAGACCGACCACCTGAAGGTGGCCGGAAACGGCTGGATGCGGAGCGCAGAGGATCATGTGTGGTGGCGTTCATTGGGGAAGGCCTCCAGCGTCCCCTGTCGGACACGGGCCTTCCCCAACACTCAGTCGACGTCAGGGTTGGAAAAAAAACAGTTTTTTGTTATATAAAACATGTTTTAAACAATTTAAACAGTTTTAAACAATAAAAAACATGTTTTATATAATAAAAAAACATGTTTAAAACAGATGTTTTAAACACTTTGTTTAAAACATGCCAACCCTGGTCGACGGGCGTACCTTCTTGAAGGAGAAGAACTTGCTGCCCTCTGAGTAGACGTTGTCCTGGTAGACCTCGTCGGCCAGCAGGAACAGCCCGCGCTGGTGCGTGAACTTGATCAGGTTCTCGATGTCCTCCCGCGACAGCACCTCACCGCAGAACACGAAAAGAGCATTTATTCTCATTTTCATGCAACCATCTTTAAATCTACAATTTAATTTGATTTGATTTCGTTAGGTATGTAATTACTTACAAAATGTTGTGTATTTTTATGTCGTCGTCATGAGATTTAGTCGTTGTCATTTGATAATTATTATTGTTGGCCGGAAGAGATTTCTTTTAGAGATAAGCTCGCCTTATCTCTCGCTCGCTCTGATTTTTAATTTAATTTGTGATAATTTAATACCAAGTGTATTTTTAATTATTTTTTTAAATATTATATACCGACATAGATAGTATGTTATATACTGTGACATCATTTGAATTGTTGACATTGTAATTTATATTTTGTACATTATTTTATTTTATGACGATCCCTTTTACCATATTATAATGACATGTAAAATTGAATTTTTCAGATGTAAAAATAAAATAAATAAATCTAATTTAATCTTTGTACACAAAATTTGTAACTGTATTTAGTTTTAAAATTAGTCGATCGGTTTGTTTGTATTTAAAACACCTTTTTTGTGGATATTGTTGCTCGATGTCAACATTTTCACCTGACAAGCAAAACAACAGACACATTTAAAATTATTATTTTATTTATTTACATAAAGGTCACAAGTCTTTATATTTATATATGTATTTAAGTATGTGTATCCGTTATCCAGTAACCATAGCACAGGCTCTGCCTAGTTTGGGACTGGATAATTGGTGTGAATGTCTGAGATATTTATTATTTATTTCGATCATGAAGTATTGATACTGACACTAATTGGTTATTAAATTAAATAACAGACGAGTAAGTAGTGTCAATGATGAAGGTAGAAAATAGAAGGTACCTGTCCGGTGGGGTTCCCCGGGTTGATGGCGACGAAGGCGCGCACGGCGACCGTCTCGCTGGCCTCCCGGTAGGCGCGGTCCAGCTCCTCGAAGTCGAGCCCCCAGTTCTTGTCCTCGTCCAGGTAGTAGCCCACGGCCTCCAGCCCGTACTCGGCCAGCGACGCAGAGTACAGCGGGTACTGCGGGATCGGGATCATCACGCCTGCACACATGACACATGACACATGTCACAGCTTGCTATTCAAATAATGTCGCAGTACATAACATACTATCTATGTCGGTATATAATATCATGTGACCACGCCTTCGACTATGAAAATGTCTTTTGTAGATATATTCTTTATTGCACAACTTTAAAACTAAATACATTAATAAATTGTGTGTACAAAGGTGAGCTTATATCTCAGAGAGATCTCTTCCAGCCAACCTTACAGGGTGTGGGACATAGTAGTAATGTAATTATAATAACACTGGGCCCGATTCTAAAGGCACACGTTTAAAATGTGACAGCGCTAAAATTGGTTTCGTCTTTATCTTCATGATACTGTGTGACAAGGATAGCAACTGTTTTAATGTTGTCAAATTTTAACCTAGTGACTTCAGAATCGGGCCCATTATATAATGGGCTCGATTCTGAAGGCATAACGTAAAAATTTTACATCACTAAAAGTGTTGCTATCCTTGTCACACACTAGTATTAAGAAGATAAAGACGAAACCAATTTTAGCGCTGTCACATTTTAAATGTGTGCCTTCAGAATCGGGCCCAATGTAATATTAATTTATTTTTTATTAGTGACAATTTTGTAGGTCTTTGTATCGATTTGTAGGTTTTTAATAGCTATATCGCATTTCACTGGCATCACATTTCTTTATAATAAATATGAAACGAACCACCTATAAAGGTAATATTCAAACTAGAAGAACCTTGAACAAGATTTAAAACATAATTTGAATAAATCATAGTTTAGCAGATCCATTGTACCGGTTTAACCGGCGCCGGCGGCGGCGCGTCTTTAGAATCAATAATAGACGTCGATTCGCGTGGAAACAGCTTGCCGACGCATTCCACCACGTTATTGTACATTGTAGTATCGATAAACCGCTCCGCAAATACACTGCCGGTTCACAAGGCAACTGTCTATATTTAACCTATAGACAAAGGGCGTTGCATGGCGTGCGATGTAATTAAAAACGCGACACTTCTGAAGGTCGGCACATAATAGGTGATATCAAATTGATAATGGAGCCTCTGACGTGCGTACGTACAGTCGGCGTCAAAAGTATCTCAATATATATGATCAAACAACATTTCTAAAGTAAGTCCTAGTCCTAGTCCTAAGACAATATACGAAGTTTTCAAAAGAATTTCATTTTGCAACATTTGAAAAGTTCAGAATAAATTTTCATTCAACACAATGTTATTAATCTCATCTTAGCCCCCTGGCTAGATGGAGCGACGATCTGCGTAGTGCGGCTGGCAGAGACTGGATGAGAAGAACCGAGGATCGGGTTCAGTGGCGCGCCTTGGGAGAGGCCTATGTCCAGCAGTGGGCTCTTACAGGCTGATGATGATGATGACAATCTTATTAAACTGTTGATTTTTATTTTGAAACATTTCGATAGACAGTTACCACTTTTTAAAATGTTATGATGCTGTGGCATACGGACAGATAGACACAACGAAATTAAAAGGGTTCGGTTTTTGCCATTTACTCATAGAACCCTAAAAATAGGGTTGTATTCCAGAAGACGACATTTGCAAAAGTGGCCATTTTACGAAGTGGATAGTCAAGAAAGGAGAATGCCCAAAAGTGGGCCTAAGATGCGTCTTTACCATTCATGTACCAAAAATATTGGTCTGAATTATGAATCCCTTCAATTTTTTTTCAAAGCTAATGGAATAGGGAGTTTAAAAATAACATATAATAAAAACGTTGATTGATTTCCGCCGGCCGACCGTCATCTTATCAACTAGAATTCCAGCAAAATTAAAATCGATATATATTTATAATCGATATTTCTCAACCATAGTTGATACTGCCTTTCAGTTACTGGCGCGATATCCACCCATCACTTGAATTTTTTTTTTTGTAATTGTTGATGACGGATGCGCGGCACCTGGTGACCTGATGTGGGGTTTATTATTATATATAAAATAAATAATTTATAGCGAGGGTGTATAGTAAATAAAGAGACATAATATGCGCGCGCGCCGCTGCCGCCCCCCCGCGGCCGCGGGGCGCACAACACCAAGCGCGCGGGCCGGCCGCACGACACTTTTTACTGCCATACGTCCTCGCTATTTTCCGTTCGCATTTGGAGTTTTTTCATTTACTTTCACGCCAACCAGCACATCAGCTACAAATTGGTCCTTCGAGCCGGATCTGAGCCAGCGACCTATGGATCTTTGTATGGTTAATTGTATTGAGCTACTTTGCCGCTGACTGTACTCGTACAAGTGTCGCGTCACGGCCCCACAGATGTAAGTGGACAAACAACACCCCAACTGGGGCGACGATTGCATCACGCGCGATAACAATATGTCTCGCTTTGGATTGAACGCCGCACTGATAATGTGATAAGACCTTGTAGATAGCAGACGGGGCGGACGAGTTGTTTGTCTATCTATAAGGAGCTCCAACACTCAACAGATCGCGTGGAAATCGTCTATCTATAAGGAGCTCCGACACTCAACAGATCGCGTGGAAATCGTCTATCTATAAGGAGCTCCGACACTCAACAGATCGCGTGGAAATAGTCTATCTATAAGGAGCTCCGACACTCAACAGATCGCGTGGAAATCGTCTATCTATAAGGAGCTCCGACACTTAACAGATCGCGTGGAAATCGTCTATCTATAAGGAGCTCCGACACTCAACAGATCGCGTGGAAATCGTCTATCTATAAGGAGCTCCGACACTCAACAGATCGCGTGGAAATAGTCTATCTATAAGGAGCTCCGACACTCAACAGATCGCGTGGAAATCGTCTATCTATAAGGAGCTCCGACACTTAACAGATCGCGTGGAAATCGTCTATCTATAAGGAGCTCCGACACTCAACAGATCGCGTGGAAATCGTCTATCTATAAGGAGCTCCGACACTCAACAGATTTCAAATCTGTTGATTGTCGGCCCCGTAGCCTAGTCGGTAGTATACCTGCCTGCGAAGCTCGAGGTCGCGGGTTCGAATCTCGCCCAGTGCCAACATTCGTGTGATTAACACTTGTGTTTGCCTTGTGATGTTATTTATATATTATATTATGTATATATGTATGTATATCAGCTGTCTGATACCCATATTACAGGCTCTGCCTAGTTTGGGATCAGGTGGCCGTGTGTGAAATGTCCCCACATATTTATATTTATATTAAAATAACTAAGAACTATTTATTCAACACGCGGTTTTCTCTCATCTCCCAATATAGGCGGCACCAAGATATAGGTGTACCATATTTAAAAAAATATATATAATATACAATAACTCCGCCAAACTGTATAATACAGTTTGTTGGCGGAAATAGCTCTCTTACTTTATACACATCTATGGCAGAGAATACTAAATATCACTACGCGATGGTGAATAGCGAAGCAAATTATATAGTTTTAATTTTGATATTAGCACAAAAAGATTGAGGTTACGTTAATGAGTTTACTACACCTTATACAATGTAGCAAAATATTTTTTCGTAGCTCGTAATTTCACCTCAAAGTGTTTTCCTTCATGATTCACACTAATTGGTTATTAAATTAGATAACAGATCATTTTAAAATGTGCATCTGTTATCTAATTTAATACCCAATTAGTGTCAATCATGAAGGAAAATACTTTGAGGTGAAACTACGAGCTACGAAAAATTATTTTGCTTCATGGTATGAGGTGTAGATGTTTCTTCTGAAAGTGTTTTTGTTGATTAAATTGCTTCTGATGCCTAGTGGGACAGTGTTAACAATGCTGGGTACCAAATATTGTCTCGTTCCTTCACCACAGTAGTTGCAGACTCGAGGCACACAAAACAGTTGTCGGTCAACACTCCCGGTGAAGCGGGAGCGGGATAGACGTATAGAGAAGACCTCCTTAGTGTTATGTAGGGAGTGGAGCCTCACCGGAGGGCTTGTTGTCCACGTCGTTGGAGAACAGCTGCAGGGTGTTCTTGATGGAGTTGGAGGCGCCGGCCGACAGCACGACGTCCTCCCAGCGCGCCGGGTGGCCGTCGCGCCGCTCGATGTAGGCCGCCACGTCGCGCCGGATCAGCTCGATGCCGTACGACATCGAGTACGCGCCCACGGACCCGCCCCTGCCACACGACACCACACGATCCCTTCTCGCACACCGCTACGCAAGGTAAACTTCCATACCGACATTACTAGGCTCCGACGACGACCACGGTAGCCTAGTAATGTTGTGAGCAGGCTCAGTCAGGAATGCTCCAGAACCTTGAAGCCTATCGAGCTTTAAACACTCGAGCTTTGAGATATCAAGCATTGAAGGCTACCGAGCCTTGAAAGTTCGAGCTTTGAGAGCTCAAGCCTTCGAGGCTACCGAGTCTTGAACGCTCGAGCTTTGAGAGCTCAAGCCTTCAAAGTTACCGAGCCTTGAACGCTCGAGCTTTGGGAGCTCAAGCCTTCAAAGCTACCGAGCCTTGAACGCTCGAGCTTTGAGAGCTCAAGCCTTCAAAGCTACCGAGCCTTGAACGCTCGAGCTTTGAGAGCTCAAGCCTTCAAATCTACCGAGCCTTGAACGCTCGAGCTTTGAGATATCAAGCATTTAAGGCTACCGAGCCTTGAACGCTCGAGCTTTGAGAGCTCAAGCCTTCAGGCTACCGAGCCTTGAACGCTCGATCTTTGATATCATTAAGACTCTGAGTCTTTAGCCTCATTAATGACCGTTTTTAACCAAATAGAGAAGACGTTCTCTCGACGTTTCTATTTAAATATTACCCAAGTAAACCTTAGGGTAAAATCATGATCATAATCAGCCGAAATATGTCCACTGCTGAACAGAAGCCTCCCCAATAGAATACTACTTTTGGTGGGCTATCCATTGAGGGATTTGCCATAATCCTTGCGCAAACGCTTGGTTGGCAGGCGGATTGGCGATCGCAGGAATGACCTGGCATTCTAAGCCGAGTGGGCTGAAGCAAAGATAAATATATTACTAGGTTTTACTAGGCTAAAGTACTAAATACAATAAAGGTCAGACCCTCCACCTCCCATGGCATTTCGAGATCTAGGTCACACAGGCCGAGGCACGGGGGAGGTGCCCGGTACTTACTCAGGTGCTCTCTGTCGGAGCACCCAGCCTGATCCCCCTACAAATAAGTAATTCTATGTTTCGTTCTCTATACTAAAAAGGTCAGAAAATAATCAGTAATAATAATCAAGTTTTGAAGTTTTTGTAAGTTCCTACCGTAGATAGGTAGGTAGGTGTGTATCAACTCACCCGCAGGCCTTGAGTATGTTCTTGGCGCGCGTCTTCACGTCCTCCGGGAACTTGACGGAGTCCATCAGCTCGGGATGCGAAACACACGCCAGCACCTGACACACGCAACATCATTACATAGTAGCTGTCGTAGCAGCACCCAGGACGTGGAGTAAGGGGATTATGAACCTAACCTAACTAAAATTTGAATATTAAATATGATCGAAAAACCATAAATGTTGTGGATTCAACCAAATTCCTAGGCATAGTAATAGACAGAAATATGAGCTGGAAATCTCACTCTGAACATGTTTGTAACAAGCTCTATCAGTTTGCCTACGCCCTATACAAACTTGAAAAAGTTGTAAGTTTAAATGCAGTCTTAACGGCATACCATGGCTTCGTAGCTTCGACAATACGATACGGCATAATTTTTTGGGGTAACTCTAGCTCAAGAGAAATGATCTTTAAAGCACAAAAGAGGTGCGTTAGAGCTATCTGTAGACTAAAAGTTACTGACGGATGTAGACCTTACTTTAGATCACTGAAATTGCTGACTTTGCCTTGTCTCTACATTTATGAGGTAGCTATTTTTGTCAAAACTAATATAGATCTATTTTTAAATGTATCACAAGTTCACAATAGGAATTTAAGAAACAGACAGAGGCTTTGCATTGTGCCATCTAAAACTGCCATGCTCCATGGCAGTATAGTGTGCCTGGCACCTAAAATATTTAATAAATTGCCCAAACAAATTGCATCATTACGACTACCTAGCTTTAAGCAAAAATTATTTGACATTCTCGTGGACAAGTGCTATTATACTATATCAGACTTTTTAAATGATGCAAATTAAAATTGACATTTCTATATTATTTTAATAAATCGCTTTTGACATGTATATATTCCGTTATTGACATCTGTATATTGTACTTAATTATTTGCTTTAATTTTAATATGTAATGAAAATTTTTTTTTATTTGTAAAACGTTTAACATTAAATGTCGTACGCCTGTGGGCAAAACATAGAGTACCTAAATGTATTCGACCAGCTTAAAATTACCTGTGTTTACGATTAAATGATTTGAATTTGAATTTGAACCTTCGCATCAACGACCCTCTGAAACGGTGGTAGATAGTGGAACTAAAAATGTTTAGAACCTTGGGCACGTGATGACGTCATTTTTTTGCGGTGTTTTTTTAAAATGGCGGAACAAAATTGTGTGTTCAGATCTGTATACAGGGGTTTTTAGGGATGCTCCCCCAACGTTCGTCAGTTCTGCCACGGATGTGGACCGCCCAATGCCACTCCAGCCTACTAATCGTTATCATATTTACAACCCACCAGAAAACAGTTAAATAAGCATTTGAAATGGATCTTCAGGTCACACCTCTGAAGATTCCCCTGTATATTTCACGCCAAACCAACGAGTCATACGACAACCAACGTTATTTGCATTTAGGTAACATCTAATTCCTAAATATGACGAGGAGACCACATGCGGCATCTAGTGCCGGGCGTAATGTATGGTCTTTATTCACCTGTCTGAGGAACGTGATGGGTTTCTGCCCCATGGCGTGCGCGTCTCCGAGGTTAGCTCTGATCACCTTAGTGAACGGTTTCTTTTTTCCCTGGAACAAACATTGGAATTCAGAAGACCCATGGCCAGCAGTGGACGTCGACAGGTTGATATGACAGATAATTAAAAAAATCAAAATATTACGGCAGCAAAATAATTTAAAATCAACGAATTATAATTTTTTGGGTATTACATTAATATACCCAGAATGCAGGTGCCCACCAAAAAGTTTTTACCTTCATCAGATCAGGAGTAAAAAAAAATATAGTTACATAAATAATGGGCCCGATTCTGAAGGCTCACATTTAAAATTTGACAGCGCTAAAATTGGTTTCGTATTTATCTTCATAATATTGTGTGTAGCAACAGTTTTAGTGCTGTCAAATTTTAACATTGTGCCTTCAGAATCGAGCCCAATAATAAAGAAATAAGCTTTAACTTTTGTATAATTTTCTTTTCTTTATGTTGTTCTTTGAATGTTTGTGTATACAATAAACTATTTAATAAATAAAAAAAAATTTAAGGTAAAAGAAGCATTACCATTTGTACATGTTATTTTTTTTCCTTACTGTTATTATTTTGTATGTTTTTATTTCTATTGTTTGTGCAATAAATTGTTAAATAAGTAAAATAAATAACATAGGATTTTTTTTAAATACTCATCTCGTGACAAAGAATTTTTTTTGTTAGTACAAAACTTAGTAGTTGTGGTCCTTATTTGTGTTTCTTTTTGTCAATACGTTAGTTATTTTTCTGCTTTTCAGCATAAGCAATCACTAGCATAGCTTGAAAAATATACGCTTACAGGCAAAGTTTAGTTGGTAGAACACGACCTCCAAATATATCGGTCGCTGGTTCAAATCCTGCTGTGTGAATTTTTATCTTTCTCTAAGATCCACGGTAGCCTAGTTGGTTGTGTCCTCGTCTCACGTTCATGAGGCCGTAACTTGAAACCCCGCCCGTAGCAGTGAGATTTTCTAAACAATCTTTTCGGTGAAGGAATACATCTTAAGTAAACCTGCATAGGCCAAAGAAGAAATTCTAAGGTGTATGTGAAGTCCACCAAACAGCTTGGGCACCGTTGGTGGTCAGAGATTTGGCACAGCAGATCCTCAAGTGTCAAGTGTCGCCAGGTCTTCCTGGCCCCCTGAGACGATAAGATCTTTCTCCAAGTGTATATTATGCCTGATGTGAGTGCATACAACACAACAACAACAAAATAGCATAAAGTAATAATTTTTATAAATAGGCTTTAGTCCACTGGTGGCTTTAATCTATAGGAAGATACAATTGATAAGATAATGCAAGCCATATCATCTGATTATGGTTGAGATTATTTGTAAACATATGTTCCTATATAATACATATGAAATTTCGAAAAAAATTCATGTGTATAAACTTTCAAAGTGTACTCATATGCAATAAATTATTTTGACTTTGATGATTTGTCATGAGAATATTTTTTATTTCATATTATTAAATTTTTTTTGGGCATTTCATATGTGAATGGAAAATGTTGTATATGCTCCTTCCTTTAACATTCCACAAATTCTTTGATGAAGATTCCTGCATGAAGCTATATGTAGGTGGGAACATAATTTTTATGCATACATAACCATGTATGCATAAATGAGAAAGTTTGTTTGTTGCTCTGTTATGCTATAACAGCTAAACAGATATTGATGAAACTTGGCAACATGATAGCTTATATGAGGATATTTGCATAACATAAAGGATGCTTTTAGTTACAGAAACCTGACAGGTATACTATATGATAGTTAAATACTTAATATTATGTACAGTACAATCCCAAACTAGGTTGCCTGGAGGAGATCGCTTTAAGCGAGCCTTTGTAAACTTTCCATAAATGTGTACCTAACTTGTTATTCTATCTTTCCATCTGGGATTTTCTCCTGTATAAGGGTAATTAGGCAGAACAATTTACAGACATAATATTTAATCTAGAACCAACTGGTACAAAGTCTCTGGTGGGAGCTAAACCGACGACCTCTGACGCCCTAGTGTATATTTCCGTCCAGGTATAAGCTAAGTGTAAGTGTCTATATGGTAATAAACTAATTCCCATATCTCCATCAAAAAGGGCCTTGAAACATATCGTTAAATAAATCTGTAATAGGAGGGAGCCAAAAATAACCTCGTGTGTGTGCAAGCAAGTAATGCTGTGCTCGTATAAGATTGCAGAGTATGTTCACGTTCTATGTACATATCTCTGGTTACATAACTATGGCTAGATCTTTTCTTTTACCCCTGCCCCCCAGCAGGAATATCTGGCGACACTTCCACAATTCACGATCTTTTGTGCCAAATCCCAAAAGGCGCCCCAAACTAATTAAGTGGACTTCAATTACACCTGAGTATTTCTTCTGTGGCATATGCAAGTTTTCATATGATGTTTTTCTTCAGCCTCATCATCAGGTTACTTTTGTCTCCACTGCAGGAGCACAACCCTCTCTCATCTGCCGGAGATAGACGGAGGATTCGGCCTACACTCCCCGCGCTGGCCAGACGGGTTGGGGAGGCCTGATGGATGTTTTATAATGTATTCCCTTAGTCGCCTCGTACGACATCCATGGGAAGAGTTGGAGTGGTCCTATTCTACTCTACCGGAAACCACAAGGCAAGCCTGTAGTATTATAAATAAACTGTATTGTCTAAAACTTATTGGTATTGGTTTGAACCCAGGACTTCATGAACAGAGGAGAGTGCACAACCAACTAGGCTACCACGGCTCTTATCTTTATCTCTCTCTTACCTTATCAAAACAATAGATAAAAGTGCTTGTTGCATAACATCTTCAAGGAAATATTTAAAATTTTATAAACTTTGTCTATAATTGACTACCAATTTCAAAATAATAATGCAAGCTAAATTTCTATGCATCTTGAATGAGTTGAGAAAGAAATCTCTTATCCGAAGAAAACTTCAAGTTAAATAATAATTAAGTATAAACTTGCTTGCTTGTCACCCAAACTACTTATCTATTGGACATTTTAAAGCTGGTCAAGAGACAGAAAAGGGACCAAGTTATATGGACAGGGCAGTCGAGGCACTGGTCTCGTCTCCCACACTCTTCCAACTTCATTAACCATACAATTACTTAAGTCTGTGTTTTTTTTTAATTTTTTTTAAAAAAACAGGGATCACAATGTTTGTGAAGCTTGACATTTATCAAAAATTTATATTCAAGGTGAACAAGGCAAGTTTGCAATGAAATTGCTTCCAATATCTTAATTAAGAACAAATATATATTATACTTTATCCTCATTTATTATTAATTACACAGATACATGATAATGTGATACTGAGCGCTTGTTTCAACTGTGCTAAGTACTGAGAAAGGGTGCTAACTGCTTTGAGGCCTGTCTTGAGCATTCCACTCCGTTAAACTCACTGAGATGACGACTGTTTGTTATTAATCACACACTGATATTATTGTATTCAATAAAGGCATGGACTACTGGCACTAGGGACAATAATTAAATCAAAACCATAGCACAGGCTCTGCCTAGTTTGGGACTGGATAATTGGTGTAAATGTCTGAGATATTTATTTATATTTATAAAAAGCTTCTTTGTCACACTAAAAATATTATAATGCATTTGTGAATCCTTTGTTTCCTTACATGAATGTGTCAACTCATTGTTATTTGGAGGGATAATAACTCAAACTACATGCCATTTAGCAGAGTAGGTAAGTACTTGTTAGTTTAATACTGTGGCCTTGCAAACCTTTGTGGCTAGAAAATAGTCGACTCTGGTATTGACTCACTGAATAAATTAAAGTGCTGCAGTGAAAATATGAATCTAATTTGTAGTTAAATATTCGTATTACAAATTGCCCCCAGCCTACCTGTTCCAGTTCCTTGGCGATCTCGTTGGCGCGCACGACGAGAGGCCCGCGCACGGCATACTGCAGTTTGACGATGCCGGGGTTTATGTTCTCCATAGTGAGCGACTTCTTCGCCATGGTTCTCACTTGTCCGTTGCTGGTGCTGCTGCCGATACCGCTCATCGTGTTCAACGCTGTGCCCGCCGCAGCGCCGTGCCGCAAACTGGCGCACGCACTCCCGCCCCTTATCATCAGCGCCGACATGCTGCAATCAATCACACTACTCTCCACGTAACGACACACCCACACACGTCACACCGCTCCACACTAATGCTAGTAATTTACGAACAATTACAACACTATTTATTCTTTTAGTTAAACATTTACGGGGGCACACTGGGATTTTTAATTGAGCACTGAATCGTCGTCGACTCGCCGTCAGAAACTGATTGTAGAATTGATCGATACGTTCGGGAATTCATGAACAACGTTCGTTTCTGTCTCCCATACAGTCGATTGTAATGAATTGTTTTGATAATGAAGTTATCTTGATGGATCGGGTGGTCCCTATGACTTCTAAGGTTATCTAATGTTTGTCGGGTCGAGTTGTATCAACAATAGTGGTATTGATTACTTTACAAACGTCACAATTTATTGAACCATAATTAAAATATGCCAACACTTCACTGAAAATTTACTACACACTGCCAGAAAAGTTGATTGTTTGATTTGATGTACAATAATGTTACATAATTAGAACGAAATTATTCCTAGGTTATGTATTTGTCAACTTTTCCAGCCAGTCAGCTGGTAGGACGGAAGTGACGTAGTATTATTATTCCCATTCAAATCCTATCCCTCCTGTTCAACATAAACATTTTACGTTCCTTTACACCCAGTTACACCAGAAATTTATAAATTAACTGGAAAGGTGCAAAAGGAATGGTAAAAAAATTAACCGATTTGCGTAGAAAAAAATAACAAATAATTCGTAGTATGTAGCAAATTGTTTTTTTTTTTAGTACTGTAGGCCAAGATCGACTAGGTGGTACTTGGTTAGCTTGGTTAATCATCGTCCTCTTCCGTCGACTTATGGGCTTCTATTTATCGGTTTATGTATTTCGGTACAAAAATTGATTACTTGATCTGCACGCATTCTACCTGTATGCTTAGCAAACAAAAGCCAGAAACTGAGAGCCACATACTACACAAGACTGCAAGATAGGATTTCTACTAATAAGATTACAACACGCAAGATGGCGCTCTAAGTTTAATTTCAGAACAATGCACTCGTAGTAAAATAAAGCATAGTATTTGATTGCACTGAATGCTTGTACTAAAAGTAGGTATTTTTAAGTGTCTGTGATCTCACTCTTATTAGCCGGTGACTGAAAATGTCACTAAGTTTTCACAGATCGATATATGCCTACCACAGTCCTATCGTTTTCATATGGAGTTTTTTTTATTGCTGAGATGAGGCTTATGGTGGAGTGCGCTTACCCAGAAGATGCCTATTCTTCTCTTCGTTTAAAAATATTCAAATTGTACTTGTCCGCAAATATCGAAGCTGGTAGGAAGCTTGTTAGTTATTTAGGTACTATTATTTTCAACGTTATTATCTTTTATTATCTCACAGGATTGTAAATAATATTCCCAAATATTGTTTCATAATTAATTTATTTTTACACAATATTTTCAACTAATGTCAGATGATCTCTTAAAACTATAATAATCCCGATACAAAAATATTTTATCTCCTTATCCATAGTATTGACAGATTTATATTTTTACATTTTTATTTTACCACTTTAAATTTAAATATATAAAATTGTGTAGTCATCCTCATTCTAGTCCGTTGTGTTACTATAATATAGATAATGTTTTATGTGATGTTTTGTTCACAGATGTCTTCTTCTATCTATGAATATGTAGAGGGTAGACATAAATTTGATAAGAGTAAATAAATCATACATAATTTCGACCATTAAAATATGTACATCACAATGGGTATCTGAACGCACATATTTACAAGGGAATTGTATTTAAAACAATAAATGACATTATTATACTTTAAAAATTAAACAACAGAAACATTATCTCACACATTTATGGCAATTTTTCAATGAATCCCACAAAAATCTAATATTTTTACCATTTAATAGACAATTATAAAACACAACATAGCTATATTTTACATAGTCTTAATCCAAAATAAATAAATTAACCTCTAAAATAGTATATTGCTTATTGTCAAATCAATTTAAAACTATAAAAATTGCAGCCCCATTCCCTCCGAGAGAGGGCGAGGCCGCGGGGCGGAGGGGCTCTCCCTACCCCCTCCAACAACAATTCCTACGTTACTTATTTATGTACTAGGTAATTCATTTACTCCTAAGATCAGCAGGATCCTTTATATGGATTTATAGGAATGTATAGTTTTAGTTTGGACGAAACACTAATAACAAATAAACAAGTTTTAATTGCAATGTACAATAGATAAAACGGCCGTGGATAGCCTTTAAGTCTCAAATGAACGGAATTTACAACCATCCTAATCTCTACACTACTCTGTATATATAAATCTCATAATATACAATACGTTAACGAACATATATATCACGCAATGATATGATTTATTTTGATTGGAACAATAAAAACATTTCAAACTTTATGCTTAATAATTAGTTATTTATAAAAAGTAGAAATAACGAAGGAAATACAGAGAATACCGAAAATAACATAAGTGATGTACTCGTACATAACATAACAGTTTGTAAGTATATACTAGCGTCGCGTTTCCTTCGAATATTGTATTTGTAAAGATAAAATAAATAGTTTTACAAGCGAAGTAGCCGTCAGTGGGAAAAAGAAAGAAAATAATAAAGATTCACTTCTAGAATGGTTCACTTTTACTCTGTAGAAAAATATATAGATACTTATTTTATAAAAATTTTGAAGCAAAAGAAATCTAAACTACAACAAAAACTACCTATATATTTTTTTGTAAATAACAATTATATACCAAACATGTTCAATTCCGTAATTCTGAGACTGGTGGCGGAGAAAGGCGCCGGGAACAAACGGCGCCCTCTCGCGGACCAGTTGACCCGCTGACCTCTATACACTCGACTGACTTCTGTCAAACTATGTTTGTGCCTACTTGATTTCCGCCATTTTGGCGCTAAAGGCAAAGGCGAATGTAACCAGTGCCCATGGAACAAAACATTATGGCGCTGAAGGCTTTAAAACTACTAACGAGTGTCCCTAGAACTGAGCTTCAAATCGGCACACAAAATAGCTGCCTTTGGATGGGTCAGCAAGTCCAGTGTAGTATAGAGATCGGCGAGTTTACGTATGTGTCGGGTCACTCGGCGACGCGGATGTATCGGCGCGGGTAGAGTCGGTACCCTCGGGGGGCGCGCGGGGGGGCGCGCGCCGGCGCCGGCGGCTAGCACTCGTGGTCCTCCCGCACCAGCTGCGCCGTGTCGGCGCCCGTGTCGGCGGCCGGGTCGAGCGCTCGCGCCCGCTTGCCCGCCGCCCCCGCCCCCGCGTTCGCCCCCGCGCCGCGCGTCTCCGTCGATGACGGCGATATGACCGCCGACACCACCTTCTCCTTCAACTCGTCTGGTACTTCGTAGATGCCCGCTGGATGAGAAAAAATAATTGATCAAAAAAAAATGCCCGACGTCACACTAAGCTGGAAGGTCCGATGCCCTTGCCTATTTTTATAAGGGCAAAAGTAAAAATATGGAATAAAAGTTTCCCGCGACTTTAAATGGAATCCGAAATGTCATGTCGGTCTTCTATATAATTTTGTAAAAATGTGAATTAATTAATTATTGCTGTTTTCGCGTGTGTGTGTGGGGGTGTGTGTATGTGTATTTTGTGTGGAAAACCAAAATAAAAGATATAATAAATACTCTTTTGTTTCGTTCCTAAACAGTAAGTTATAATTTTATAATAAGTAAGTAGTTACTTTAAATGTGAACTAGTTATGCCACAGATGGTTATGCTCTATATTATTAGCAACACAAAGCGTCATTCTAGCGCTCCAAGCGGACGAAAATCGAATCTTTCTCAGTACTTTCGACAGTTCATAGCAGAAAAATATAAGTCAAAGACAAAGAATGAAATATGAAATTATATTTTAAATAAGTAGCAAATTTCTTTAAATTACTGTGCCTAAATGGGTCCACCCTAATCTGTTTTTAATTTTGTCATCTCTATATATGTGTAAATAATGTGGAATGCAGTAGATTACAAAATTTTGGTGGGTTACTGGACTGGTTGATTGTCAGCTTTAACATTGTAACTTCCCTCCTTGCCACTCTGTCTGTACTAAATGTGTTCAGTAAAAGTTTACAAAACAGTTTTGGCCTTCGATAAACAAAACCAGTCTACTCAGCTGCAGATCGTAATAGTGGTCTTTCGGTCTAGTACCTAAGCTGCAAAAACCGTGCTAAAACAAGTTGTGTTGGTCTATACCATTTCAGTTTGGTATTCTTGAACAGTATGTATAACACAAACAACGCATGCTGTCGCTGCTTAGAATAAGGGGGCCATCTTGCCAATGTACATTTGAAGGTTTCCCTTAGGAAATAATTGATGTACATACACTCTGTTGGTCACCTAAATAAACAAACTAAAAAACTGGCCAAAGTGCGAGTGAATGAGTATGATTTCTCCACCTCCCATGGCCTTCGACATCTAAGTCACCCAGGCCGAATCACGGGGGAGGTGCCCGGCACTTGCTCAGGTGCTCTTTGCACCCGGCTCATTTCCCGGGCACCCTGCGAGAGAATGAGTAGCGAGTGGGTACGTACGTAGCGGCGGCTCCGGCTCCCCGGCGGCGTGCGCGCGCGTCACCGCCTCGTACATGGGGTTGCTGAAGTCGCGGCCCTTGCGCGCCGTCTCCTCTAGCGTGTAGGCGGGCTCGCCCCCCGCCCCCGCGGGACCACCGAACTCCACGTTGGAGCCCTGCCGGAACGACACGCTCTGCGACGACGCCAGGCTGCCCAGCCCGCCGCCCTTGCCGCTGCGAACACGTCAATTTGATATTCTCATCATTAATGTACGAGTCAGCGGTCGTTGAGAATTGTCGATGCTACTTGTTGATCCGACATTTTGGAAGAAATTATCGGTTTTTATAAAGTGACAGCAGAGCTGCCGAATAGCCCACTAATTGCACAAAGAAATACTTCTACAATGAACGGTCAAGTCCTCCGGAACTCCGGAAGTCTCGAGAAAATGTGGTCGCTCCTATATGTATTTAAATTATTTAATTGGAAGTTTGACATCAGGTAGTCTATAGTTCGACGCTCCCTCCTACCTCATCCTATCTCATTTCCCGAAGTCCTCAAATTCGATTCACCATGGTATCGCAGGTAGGTCCCAACGGACAGCATGTTAAACATGTTTCTAGTCAACTAGACAATCAACGGTGAGCGTCAGATAGGTGCGGCCGATGAAGTATTCGGGAGTGACAATATAGAGGGATGTAGGTGCGGCCGATCAAGTATTCGGGAGTGGCAATATATTGGTATACTCACAAGGGTCTCTTCCGGATGACGAACCAGGCGGCGGCGCCGGCCGCGGCCAGCACCAGCACCAGCAGCACGGGCACCAGCACGGCGGCGCGGCCCGCGCCCCGCGCGCCCCCCGCCGCGCCCGCGCCCGCCGCGCCCGCCGCGCACACGGGCGGCTGCAGCGGCGGGCGGCACACGCACGTCAGCGCGCCCCCGGGGCCCTCCACGCACATGCCCCCGTTCTGGCAGGGGCACACGCGCGGCAGCTGGCGCGGCGGCTCCACGGCTGGAACGCACAAACACGCACATTTATTTGAAACAGTCTCTCTTAGCTGGGCTCCACGGTTTATTATCTATTATCGGGTCTGTTCCTGGATAGTTGAATCGTAGGGAAACAAAGAAAATTCGATGTCTCACGTAGCGAATCGGCGCGAAACTTCTTTGGCTGATTTTCTTTACCCAGAAAGCAGGTGTCTAGTTTGGAGTGAATGAGTGAGTGAATGACAGAGTGTGTGAATGAATGAGTGAGTGAGTGAGTGGGAGGGGCGGCGTGTACCTGCGTCGCAGGCGAGCTCCTGCGTGGCGCGCTTGGGCGGCTGCAGCTGGTCGGGGCAGGCGCAGCGGCGGCCGGCCGGCACGGGCAGGCACAGGTGCGAGCAGGGCGCGCGCGCGCAGGCCGCCCGCGCGCCCGCCGCCGCGCTGCCGTTGTAGTGCCGCGGGTGGTACACTGTTACACACGCAAGCGCACATTAGCATCATTGCAGATATCGATGGACAAATGAATAAAAGTTTAAGAATCGAGCGCCCTCCATCCCTGAGCCCGCATACTGTCGAACAGAATCATTATCAGCCAAAATACCTCCCCTGCTAAACATGAGCATCCCCAGTCGAATGCCCCTTTTGGTGGGCCGTTCATTGGGGAATTTGCCCTAACCACCACGCTGGCAGGCGGATCGGTGATGTCAGCGACGATCAGGAGACCGCTGCCCGTCCCTGGGTCGAACAGAATGATTGATTAAATGTCTAACAAAATATATCTAACCTTTTACTGCGGAGGGATTGACTAGATCCTTAGATATCACGAATGGCACTCCTCTTCCGAACTTATCCTGTCTTATCAGCTCCCCTGTGTCCCTGGTCACCCAGTACAGCGACGACTCGAACACGTCCAGCGAGATGGGATGCTTCAGGATATCGCCCTTCATGATCACCTTCCGTTGGGAGCCGTCGTGCCTCATCATCTCTATGGTATTCAGTTTGGTATCGGCCCAGTAGATGGAATGATCCATGTTAAAGTCTATAGTCAAGCCGGTCGGATGTCTGATGGATTCCCTGACGATCGGTCTTCTCTTCGAACCGTCCATCCATGCTATTTCGATTTTCGGCGCGGAGCCCGCGTCCGCCCAGAACATCCTGCCCATTTGGGGATCTAAAACCAAGGACGTCGGGCTCTCCACACCGGCTGAAACCAGAGCTCGTCGGTACCTGCCGTCCGTCCGGGCCACCATCACGCGCCCCCTCGGCTTGGACCCCGTGCGGTCCACCTCGGTCCAGTACAGATTGTCTCCGAAGTAGTCGATCGCCAGAGCGGTAGGTTTGGAGTTTCCTTTCATGTTGAGATCCTGAGCGAATCCGCTTTTCACTTCTCCCTGGAGAGCGTCGATCATGTAGGAGCGCTTGATGGTTTTGTCGTAGCTGTCCGCCCAGAATATCATCTCCTGCCTGGGGTCGTAGTCGATGGCTTCTATCCTCTTCTCCGACGTGATGACGTCGAACTCCTCGTTCTTGTCCTGGACGAAGGCTCGAATTTCCGGTCCGTTGGCGAACATGAGCACGACATCGTCCTCCACAGCTCTGCAGACGCCCGAGAGACTGTCGGCCAATCTGAAAATGGACAAATATTGGCATACATCAGTGATATTGTTGAGATTTACAGTGGAGCCGGATCGAGCGAAACCGATGCTCACTTGAACCCTTCGCGACAGCTGCAGCTGAAGCTCCCGTTGAGGTTGGCGCACAGCTGCGAGCAGTGGTGCGCGCCCGTCGCGCACTCGTCCACGTCCACGCACTTCTTCTTGTCGGCGGGCGCGATGATCCACCCCTGGAAGCACGTGCAGATGTAGCCGCCGCCCGCGCCGCCCGCGCCGCCCGCGCCGCCCTCCCCGCCCGCGCCGCCTATCGTCAGGTTCGTGCAGAAGTGCTCGCATCCACCTATCGGACAAATTAAATTTCGCCAGTGAGTCATCAGGACAAATTATTATTTCAGAAACAGTTCAGAAAGAGGAATTGGTTAAATTAGAACTGCACACCTCGTACTATGAAGCAAAATAATTTTTGCCAAAAATCGAAAAAATGGACCTTTATCGAGATGCGAGCAGGTGTGCGCGTGGTGGCACCCGAGCTCGTCGGACGCATCGCCGCAGTCGTCCGCGAAGTCGCACAGCTGCGCGCGCGCCACGCAGCGCCGGTTCGCGCACTGGAACTGCGAGTAGGGGTCGCACGGCTTGATGCGCGCCGCGCACAGCGTCATGTTGTTCTCGTCAGATCCGTCCCCGCAGTTGTCTACGCCGTCGCATACTTGGTACCTGAGAAAGACACATTATTTTGAACCGTTCGTTGGAATATTTATGTTTTTTTTTTAAATTGATATATGCACTCTACCTGGGCACACATCTATGGTTATCGCAGTGGAATCTCCTCAGTGTGTCGCAGTTGAAGTTGGTGCAGAGGGAGGCGACCTCGTCCGACCCGTCGCCGCAGTCGTCCGTGCCGTCGCAGAGGTCCGACTGAGAGACGCACAGATTGTTTGCACATTGGAACCTGCCAAAACGTAATGAATTATTAAATTTATCATCTTCAGGAAAATAAGTGTTGAAAATATACTAATATTAAACAAAACTGACCTGCTCTCTGGGCAATATCTGTTGCCAGGGAATCGCGGTGGACATCCAATCTCATCAGATAAATCTCTGCAATCTCTGTCTCCGTCGCACCTAAAGTACGCGGCGATGCAGTGCCCTGACTTGCACTGGAAGGTTCCATTCTTACATTTGAATCCGCCACATTCCATTTCATCGGAGTTGTCTCCGCAGTCGTCCTCGTGGTCGCAGCGCCATCTAGATGAAATGCATTTTCCGTTTCCGCACTTGAACTCAGATTCGGAACATTCCCTATAGTTGTGTTGACAAGTAGCTTCGGCTTCATCACTGCCGTCACCGCAATCATCAGTGAAGTCGCAGAGCCACTGTTTAGGAATGCAGCGTTTATTTTCGCAAATGAAATCAGTTTTGGTGTTACAAGACGGACAGTTCTCTGGAAGTTCATCAGATCCATCTCGGCAATCGTCTTTGCCGTCGCAGAAGAGCCACTTCGGTATACATCTGTAATTGGACTGCCCGGGACATCTACGCCAGCCCGTCGTGCAGTTCCTCTGCCGGCACATGTAAGCAGGTTCATCGGAATCGTCCCCGCAGTCGTTATCAAAGTCGCACATCCACAGTTTCGGGATGCATCTGCCGTTCTTGCAAGAGAACTCTGTATCAGGATTGCAAGGTCTATTATGGCACATCGCTGGGTCTTCATCGCTGTTGTCCTTACAGTCCGTATCGCCGTCACACTTCCAGCTGTCCAGAATGCATCTGCCACTGGATTTGCATTTAAACTCAAGCGACGGACACTCGTGAGCACACTCTGCCTCGTCGCTTCCGTCGCCGCAGTCATCGGTGCCGTCACAAATAGTAGCTGCGGGCGTGCAGTTGGTGTTCTTGCACTGGAAGGATCCGGCTCTGCAGTGTCTCACCGGGCAAGTGTCAGGTTCATCGGAGCCGTCCATGCAGTCCTTCTCGCCGTCGCATTTCCAGAACCACGGGATACACTTCTCGTCGCGCCCGTTGCACCTGTGCTGGCCGTCTGTGCAGTTTGCAATACACGTCTTCATATCTCTGGACAAGTAGAACTGATTAGGACAAGCACATTTGTATGTGGTTGCACCTTCCTCACCATAGCCCTCGATGTTCAGATAGCTAGATTCGTGTGGAGGAGCAATGAGGCAGAGATGGGAGCATCCACCGTTATTAGTTCCGCAGGGATTAGAATAAAACAACTGTCTGAGCGGGTGAACGATGTGAATATCGTAAGGCCTGTGCGTAGTGTTTCTCAGAATCTTCAAGTTCTCTCCGGAATGTTTGTTTGCTTTGCTTATAGCTTTGAGGTTCCAATCAGTCCAGTATATTTCGTCATCGAATAAGCTAAGGGCAAAGACGTGGGGAACTTTAGGGCCAGATAACACGACGTGTCTATGTTTGCCTTCCAAATCAGCGGACCCGATGTAATCTAAATGGGCGTCGGCCCAGTAAATTCGGTCTGTAAAGTAGTCTATGGTCAAAGCGTTTGGCCAGGCGATATCGTCTTCCCAATTCAAAATTACCGTGAAATTAGAACCATCCATTCCCATTTTACCGATGTAAGCTTGCAAATGCCACGAAGTGAAGTATAGGTATCCAGTTCCTGGGTGTACTACGATTGCTCGTGGATCAGCGATGGCAGTCTTTAGTGTCTTTCTTCTAGTACCATCTAATTCAGACACATCTAAGTTCTTCGAATGCCTGTCTAACCAATATAATTTCCTGCCGATCCAATCGACTGCAATGCCTTCCAGACCATGCGAGTCATGTCGTATCACAACTTCTTTAGTTGGGTTGGGATCAGTGTAGTCTGATCTGTAAATTGTTTTAGCTGAAACATCAGCAAAATACATTTTCTGTTCTTTGAAATCGAAATCTATGGCAACAACATTCATGAGATCCTGGTGGACTAGATTATAAAGCGAAGCATCCGTCGACATATTCCTGACGTAATATTTGTTTGTAAATATGATCCAAGCTGTATCATTGTCCTTTCTCTTGCACGTGTGTTCGTCTGCTTCCCTCTCGTAATATTGCTCGTTACATTTGCAGTAATAGCCTCCAGGTGTGTTGGAACAATATTGTGAACAAACTCCTGGCGTTTCCACACATTCGTCTATATCGGCGCACGCTTTGCCATCCGAAAGCAGTTTGTATCCTTGGTTACAATCGCAATAATATCCGGTTAATGTGTCAACGCATTTGTGGCCACATTGATTAATTTCTAATTTGGCGCACTCGTCAACATTACAATGCGCTGGCTCATCTGAATCATCAGCACAATCAGACACTTTGTTGCAAACAAGTCTGTTGTCGATGCACTGATCGTTGTTACATTTGAATTGTCCAGCTGGACAAGTCTTATTTTCTTTTGTGCATCCAACTTCATCGGAGTGATCACCACAATCGTCCTCTCCATCGCATCTGAAGTGAGTCCTGATACATTTGAAGTTCTGACACTTGAACTCCTGATCTGAACAAGTCTTGTATTGGGTATTGCAGTGTTTCCCTTCGTCGGACCCGTCTCCACAGTCATTATCGTGATCGCACACCCAGCCCTGGTTGATGCACCGCCCGTTGTTGCATTGAAATTGGTCCTCGGAGCAGGGCGTGGGCGTAGAGCAGTGATGCAAGGTGGAGTTCTCGTCGGCTCCGTCGATACAGTCAGGATCTCCATCACACAACCATTTCTTGGGAATACACTGTGCTCTTCCCCAGAATTTGTTCTCCTCACAAGTATATTCAGTTTCGGCATCGCATTTTCTTTCATTGCATTGATGTCTATCATCTTCATCGCTGTTATCGAGGCAGTCGTTATCTCCATCGCATATGTAGATTCTAGGTATGCAGTTTCCATTATCACATGTGAATAGATCTCCGAAGCAAGTTCGGCCTTCAGATTTACAATACTCCGGCGGTTCGTCGGCGCTGTCGCCGCAATCGTCGTCGCCGTCGCAGTACCAAGTGGCCGGGATGCAGCGATGGTTGGGGCAGCGGAAGCTGTTCTGGGGACAGGTCCGCTGGGCGCAGTGTAGAGGATCCTCGTCGGAGTTATCCCCGCAGTCATTATCTCCGTCACACAACCAGTAAGGCTCCACGCAGATATTTGTTTTCTCGCACTTGAGGTGATTTGTTGGGCAGGTTGTGTTTCTTGGACACCTTTCGTGAGTTTCGTCTGAAGTAATATTATCCTTGCAGTCGTTAATTCCGTTGCAAACTTGAGTCATCGGAATACAACGCGAGTTCAGACAAGTGAATTCTCCAGCAGCGCATGGTGGGTAGACGCATTCTTCCTCATCGGAGCCATCTTTACAATCATTCTCGTGGTCACACTTCCAGGACTTGAATATACATCGCCCGTTGTTACAGCGGAACTCATTAGGAGAGCAGGAGTGATACGCGCAGTAATTTTTATCCTCATCAGAGTTATCGCCACAGTCGTCATCTCCATCACACGACCACATTCGACTAATACACTTTCCATTAGCACAGAAGAATTTACTTGGGTCACAAGTGATGTTCTTAGATACACACATTCGTCCCTCGTTCACTAATTTAGTATTGTCATCGCACTTGCATTCAACGGTGTTGTTGGGAGCAGGGTGACAGCTCTGAGCACAACCGCCGTTGCTGATCTTGCATGGATTAACCTGACACTTCTGTCTGCTAGTACTGTATACGTGGATGTCTCTTGGGGAGTCCTCCAATCGTTTCACCATCTCTACCATATTGGCGCCAGTGTGTTTCTCCGCCCGATATACACCTCTCAATTGCAAGTCTGTCCAATAAATATAGTTTCTGAAGACGGTTATTGCGAAGGGATATATAGTGGCGGATATCAACACTTCACGTTCGGATCCGTCAAGTTGTGACCTCTCTATTTTCTCTCGAACGGCATCAGTCCAGTACAACATGTTTTCGTCGAAGTCAATTGTGAGGCCACTGGGTTGAGACAAGTCTTTGTCAATAATGGCTTTCTTTAGAGATCCAGCCATTGTAGTGCGGTATATTTTCCCTGACGTCCCAAACCTTCCCCAATCTGTGTAGTACAAAGTCCCATTGCAGGGGTCGACTACTATTGCTCTCGGTCGCTCTACTCTTGCAATCATCACTAATTCAGTTCCATCGAGGTTCATGGCATAAATGGAATTATTAGAACTATCAGTCCAATAGATTTTCTTTTGTGTCCAGTCATAGGAAATGCCTTCGGGATTGATGCCCTTATTGATGATGTTCTGGATACCCGAAGGGTCAGGATTTTTAGCAGACATCCAGGAAATTCTCGCCCAGGGTCTGATTTGTGTGAAAAATAGTTTGTTATCAGCGTAATCGAATTCTACTCCAACTACGTTTGTTAAATTGCCGATGGGCTTGAACGGGACGCCGGTGGACTTTGGATCTAAATTGACAGCACGTATTTCAGTTCTTGTCGTAAATACCAGGTACTCGTCAACCACATCACATTTCTTGGGGTTTGTGTTTGATACCTGCCCCGTAGCACACTCACACCTGTACGTGTAGCCCTTGGAGGACTCCGGCGGATAGCTGAAGCACAGTTGATCGCATCCACCGTTGCCGAGCTTTCTGCAAGGATTGCTCTCGTCTGTCGGTTGGTTATTTATATCAAATACGACTATATCCCTTAGTTTCGGTAAATTCGTTCTAACTTTCTCGGGCATGGACATATTTCCAGGTAATTTTGATGCCTTGTAAATTGTTTGCAAATTTCTATCAACCCAGTAGACGCTCGTAGTGTGGATTGCTATACCCATAGGATTAGGCAAATTAGATCTGATGAGCTGTCTATTTCCACCGTTGTACGATATCTTTTGGATCTGATCTAGTTTGGAATCGACCCAGTACACATCGTGAGTCAACATATCAATGGTCAAGTCCCTAGGGTTCGAGATTCCTGAAGTGACGAGAGTCTGCCAGTCGCTTCCATCCAGGTAGGCCTTTCCTATCCGCGGATATTGACCGTAATCGATCCAGTATAGCAGCCTCTTTAGAGGGTTGACAGCGAGCTCTCTCGGGGCATCCATGGTAGTTTTGACTAGTACTTTTCTATGAGATCCGTCGAGCCAACACATTTCTACATAGTTCTCGTGAGGAAATACATTGGTGAAATATAGATTACCGGCAACCCAATCGATAGCCAGACCTCTGATTCCATTACTGCCGATACCGTCTTTGATAATATGCTGAAGTTCTGTGCCATTCGGTCTGATTCTGAATATTCCATTCCATTGTCCTCTGTTGAATTCGACCCAGTAGATGTAATTGTCTGCAAAGTGCACGTCCACGTGCAGGATGTGGTGTCCCTGGCCGGTGACCGGCACCATGGCCTCGGCGCTGCTGTCCAGGCTGTAGCCCCGGATCAGGTCCAGCTGCGACACGACCGCGAACGTCTTGTACGGCACGCAGTGGATGTCGTTCTCCTTCCGGTAGCCCACGGAGCAGGCGCAGGCGCGCGCGCCCGCCTCCCCCGGGATGCAGATCTGCTCGCACCCGCCGTTGTTCGTGAGGCAGCCGTGATGCATCATCTTCCTCTTTTGGAATACCGTCAAAGATTTCAAGTCGCTCTCGTTGTCCAGTATGACTTTTATATTGTCTCCGTTGGGAAGGTCCGCCTTTATTATCTTCTCGTGTCGAGGATCGAGGACGTACAGTCTCGAGTCCAGCACTGCCACCACCTTGGGATACGATATCGCATTGGCTTCGGTCAGTATAGTCTTTCTGTCGTTTCCGTCGGCGTTGACACTGTTGATACTGGCGGGGAACTGCGTGCTGAAGTAGATGATTTTCTTTTCAATGTCGATGGTGATCCCTTCCGGTCTTTCAATGGTATCCACGAGGATGACAGGGTTGGTTCCGTCCATGTTAGCTTTTCCGATTTTGGCAGGGACTCCGTAGCCTCCTTCGTCGGTCCAGTAGATTTTTCTGTAAAAGAAATATTAATCGAGTACTTTATCAATGACAAAATTATCTTTAGAAGTATTCGCAGAACGTAACTCACCCGTCAGTAGGATCTAAACAGATCGCCTTCGGCTTGGCGATGGACGTCTTGGTGCCGTCGTTGGCAAGGACGATGGCCCTGTACTTCACCTTCCCGTCGACCCGGAACAGCTCCACGTTGCTGGCGGCCCTGTTGGCCAGGTACAGGTTCCGGCCGAGCCAGTCGAAGGCGAGGGCGGAGGGCGCGCCCACGATGCCCGACTCCGGCCCGAAGAACTCCTCCCGGCTGCCCCCGCCGTACGGCATGCTGTACACCGTGCAGTTCTCGTCGTCGTCCGCGTCGCCAGATATGGCCTGCAGCCAGTACAGCGTGTGGCCCTGCCGGTCGTAGTCCAGTTGAACAGCTCCTGAGTAGATGACAGTGTTGTGAGGCAGTGCGGCATGGCTACTGGTTCAAACTATTATTAGAGACCATTGATTTCTCTCAGGTACGTTGTCGCTGAGGGCTCGCCTAACTATCGACAGTGTTATTTATAGTTACCTTGTACGCCGACGACCGGAGCGAGTTGTGCCGCGCGTCCGGACCCATCTGGTGACAGATCTATAATCTGTGATCCCTTGAGAACCATCAGGTATGCGGTGTCCTCTGCAACAGATTACTACCGATTAGTTTTCCAAACATATTACCAGGAAATCAAAACGGTATCAAGGCCTCCCTGTAGATCAAGTGGGTGGAAGGGTGCTATAGGATTGGTATGACTGGTTTAATCTCACATTTCTTGCACGTTATTGATTCGAAAAAAAAAACTGAATATACTTTGAACTGCCAATACTTATTGATCCGAGGTACTGACGACATAAATACAATTAATTGAATTTTTTATAGTTTTGAGGGTATTTATTTATTTATGACGTAAATATATTCCAAATTAAAACGAAAATCACATTTATTGGATTATGTTATTTCTAGTTGAATTAAAAAATAATTGTAAGGTCAAGCCAATCGAAGCGATCGTGAAGCGATCACCCAGAAGGTATCTCTAAGAAAATACTCGGATAATCCGTTACCTTCGACACATTTCCCGTCCGGCAGCAGCTTGTAGCCGGGCTTGCAGAGACAAGTGTACCCGGGCGTGGAGTTGCCGGGGCTGAGCAGGCACAGGTGGTGGCAGACGGCGGCGGGCGCGCGGCAGGGGGAGGGGTGCGGCGGCTGCAGCGAGGGGTGGTGCACGTGTATGGAGAGCGGCTGCGAGATGAGGTGCGACACCACGGTCTGGTTGTCGCCGCGGAACTTGTGCGCCGACAGCACGCGGTTCAGCTGGCGGTCCGTCCAGTACAGCGTGTCCTCGAACAGCGTCAGCGAGTGCGGGTGCAGCAGGTAGTGGCTGCCGGCCAGCACCTGCTGCCGCCCGGAGCCGTCGTAGTTGCACAGGTCGATGAAGTCCAGCTTCGAGTCCGCGAAGTACACCCTCTGCGTCGCGGTGTCCAGCGTCAGACCGTTCGGCCAGTATATCTTCGTGGTGATGATCGCCGTCCGCCGCGTGCCGTCCATCCCGATCCTCTCGATCCTCGGGTTCTCGCCCCAGTCGGTCCAGAACAGCCACCGCGCGTCGGGCGCCGGGTCGAGGCACATGCCCCGGGGCTGCGTGATGTTCCCGCTGAGCAGCGTGGCGCGCGCGCCGCCGTCCTCCCGGGCGACCTCGATCGCGTTCAGCTTGCTGTCCAGCCAGTAGACGTTGCCCCCGACCCAGTCGTAGGCGAGCCCCTCGACCAGGTCCAGGCCGGTGGTGACGATCGCCCGCGGCTCGCTGCCGCGGTCCAGCCGCGAGATCTTCTTGAGCTTCATGTCCGACCAGAAGATGGTCCCCGTGTGCATGTCGGAGGCGGTGGCGACCACGTTCTCCACGTTGATGGGCACGCGCTCGAGGCCCTGCTCGGAGAGGTCGGCCACGAGGATGGAGTGCCGGTTGGAGATGATGAGGAACGCGCTCGAGTGGTTGTCGGCCTTGCACGAGTGCTTGTCGGGGGCGAGCTGGTAGCCGGCCACGCAGCCGCACAGGTAGGACCGCTTGAGGTTGGTGCAGCGCTGCGAGCAGCGGCCGGGCGGCGCGCACTCGTCCTCGTCCTGGCACGTGTACCCGTCGCCCGCCAGCGCCTCGCCCGCCGGGCACACGCACAGCGGGCCGGCGGGGGTCGCCTTGCACTCGTTGGAGCACAGCCCGCCCTGGTGCTGGCACTCGGCCGAGTCGCAGCTCGAACCTGACACGACAAACATGGGCATCTTAAAAAGGATCTGGGCCAAATTATCTACTAAAGTTTATCAAATATATATCTACTCGGGGAGCAGCAGGAAAAGGTTTGTCGGAGATGCGGTACCTTCGTCAGCGCCGTTCGGACAGTCGAACTTGTTGTCGCACACTTGCGTGAGATTGACGCAGCGGCCGGTCACCCCGGGACACTGCCACTGGCCGGATGGGCATCTGGAAAATAGTTCGAGATAAGGTATTTTTAACATCGGGACGTTTACTTGCTGATCTACAAACATACAGGTGTTTTACCCCAACCTAGAATTGTTTTCTGGGCTAGGGACAAGGCGATATACACAAACGTAACCTCTGGACCAGGATCAATTTGTACAAATTGAAAAAAAGTGATGGCTGAGGTAAACGAGTTCTCGAGTAGAAACCGCGACTGGGCAAGCGTAGTGTGGGACTGTGGGATTCCCTCTGGCTAGATGGAGCGACGATGTACGTAAGACGGCTGGCGGTGGCTGGATGAGAAGAGCCGAGGATCAGGTTTAGTGGCGCACCTTGGAAGAGGCCTATGTCCGACAGTGGACTCTTTCTGGCTGCTGCTGCTGCTGATGATGATGATGAACGAAGGTGTCTGTCCCCAGTCCAATGAGGGGAAGTGAGAACTCTTTCCCTACGTAGATTTAGTCCTCGGGACTCGCGCTACCTTCACTGGTAGGTGTTGTGTGTTGCGTACCTCCGTTGATTCTCGCTCAGAGAAGGCGGGGGGAGAATGGTGAGGAGGCGGGAACGTCCCCAGTCCAATCAAGACCAGAGAACCTGTGATGATTTTGATCGAAGTGATTTGGGCGACTTATTACCTGAACGGCGGCGGCTTGCAGGCGTGCTCGAGCCCCTCATCGGAGTTGTCCCCGCAGTCGTCGTTCCCGTCGCACACGTAGGCCTTGAACACGCAGCGGCCGTTGGCGCACCGGTAGAAGTTGTTGGCGCACTGCACCGCGCCGCACGTCGCCGGCTCATCGGACAGGTCCTCGCAGTCGGGCGTGCCTGCCCAGCCGAACAAACACACACCACTTGATAACCACTCCAACCACAGAGGAGTTTTCTCCCAAGATTTAGAAATATTCTTTAAACCAGCAGTAAGATGAGGCGACTTTAAATCTACCTGAGGTCTGACATAAATATCTACAACTGCCAGTCTTTATCTAAGATCGGAATAGATTCTTCTTATCCGTGTGAACGTGATCCCTGATCAGCGACCTATTCAGTCTCGTCATATTTTGACAAGTGAATATTTTACGACAGGACGAGCCTGATCAGGTCTTCGAGCATTATGGATTAAGGGCATCGTGTCAGTCACTTGGTGATCCTGACACTGCACACATTTTAGCTTATCTCTGTCATGCAGCATGGTAACAGACGAAACAGCAAAATCGGCTTAGCTTCGTCGCGCGATGGGGCACAAATCCCTATCTGAGTAGGTCGTCCCGAATACACCCCACCAGCATCAGAACACCCAAATCTTTTGGCTCATGTAATTGCCGGTTTATTATAATCTAAAGTAACAAAAGGCAGTCCAAATGCATGCACTCGGAGGACTATTATGTTAAAATACCTCATGTGCTAGCTTTTCCAACCTTCTTAAGTGTTTGGCAACAAAAATAGGGTACAAGAATGGTGAGCATCATAGGGATGGAGCGCCTCCCGCCGGTAGTAAGGAGGAGTGAGGTGTGACGCTTACCGTCGCAGTACCAGGTCTTGGGAATGCAGATGCCGGACGAGCGGCACTGGAACTGCTTGTCGGGCTGGCACTGGTGCGGCGCCAGCGAGGGGCAGCCCGCCTCGTCGCTGCCGTCGTTGCAGTCCGGGATGCCGTCGCACTTGTACGCTTCCTGCCGACCACCATCATACATATATACACGTATACGCTACAAGACTTTCCTTTGTGCCAAAATTCTAAGTAAGACCCTGTGTTTTGATGTGTCGGTCAGTGAGCTAGTCTGTCAGTATCGAAATACACGTTGAAAGGCCTTTCTATTCCATTGAGATGGAAACTCACAGGACTGTGAGTCTAGACTTCAGTATTTGGTATTAATTTCAACTCGATACCCGAGCCGCTCCTGGAAATAGGGAGACACCAAGCGAGTTAAGAGTATTCAGTAGCGGTGTCGTAGTGTATGTAGGGAGGTACCTGCACGCACTGCTTGAGGTCCGCGCACTTGAACTGGCTGGCGAGGCAGGAGACGGGCGGGCAGTCGGCCTCGTCCTGCTTGTCGAAGCAGTCGTCGTCGCCGTCGCACACCCACGACGCGGGGATGCAGTGCCCAGTGCGCGGGCACGTGAACTGAACACCAGACAGTATGTTAGCACACGCGTACATACTACTCGTATATCGCACAGTCCTCCACTACACGGATAATGTTGGATGTATCAATTTTTAGAGTCAATTGGGTGTATCGATTTACATAATCGCGTATATTCAGTATCGATTAATTTATTATTTCGTACTACGTGCTGGCAATGTTTTAGTGTTGGCAACTTTTTGGCAGCCGACCAATCGTAATATGGCACGAACCAATCGGAGAGCAGGATTTTTCCCCGCCATCATGGCGGGAGACCGAGTGTTGGATAGGGAGGTTTTGATCGACTGTGGTAATTCGGGGACTGCCGATAGTGATGGTTGTGTAAAAAATTAATAGTAAAATGCAACGATCGCGCTACGGGTAAATATTGTTTGTTTATATTGTTTACATATTATTATGACAATTTACACACTTTCTTAATTCTAACAAAACTCATACGAGTATATGGGCCGAGCATGCGTTATGGAACGACAGTGTGTGTCCAGAGAAGCCCCAATAGGCCATACAGCCCGTGCCGGGACTATCTCTCAATCTTTAAGACAGGTTTTAATGTCTAGACGGTCTTTATTGAGACTAGGTAGCACAATATTATAAATATGAGAACTTTATAGGGTCTAGAAGTATATAATATATAAGAGCCAATAATATTAAGAATAATATTAATATAAATAAATATGAGTAATTATAGATAATGAATTCTTTAACAAATACATATGCACACTACATGTTTTATCAATAATATATATACATACATACATACATACACACATATACCTACACATGCACACAAATAGCGTAAATATTTAGTAAATAATTAAATGTTCTCCGCAGGAACTGCACAAGTTTCATCGCGAATGTAACCGAGTTGCGGCTCCTTGCGTGTAACAGAGCGATTGTTTTCAGTACATAGAGATCGTCGGAAATGTGTGTGCGTTTAACAGAAGTGTATATTATTTCACGAACTTACATAGTGGTACATATTTTTTTATATAATTGAATTTTTTTATATTTTCATGTTTACCGTGCAATGGGATTGAATTTAACAATACTGCACTTTCAGATATTTAATCTTTTAAAATTAGACTGCTCGTGCTCGCCCCGACAACGCAGAGATCAAACTGGAGCTAAAAATTCAACATTTTGAATAATTTCTCTACTGTACAAAAGTGAACACGCCGAGGAGTCGAGACACCATCGGACTAGGGCAGTATGCTATCAGTACCTGGAAGTAGGCGCAGGTCTTCTCGGCGCAGCGCGCGCCCTCGTCGGAGCCGTCGCCGCAGTCGTTCTCCGAGTCGCAGGTCCAGGTGCCGGGCACGCAGCGGCCGTTGTCGCACCGGAACTGCGCCGCGCTGCACGTCACGTTGGCGCAGCCCGCCTCGTCGGAGAAGTCCCCGCAGTCGTTCTCGGAGTCGCACTTGAAAGTGGCGGGGATGCACCGCCCGGACTTACACATGAACTCGGATGCGCTGCACGTCGTCTCTGTAACGACATTAATACTGACATTTCTATACAGTCCCACGATTGAAGCTCCTGGAAATTATTCTATAATTATTATTCGAGTTGGGTCTGTTTCAAGGTCTCGGTCAAGACCTTGTATCCCTGCGACCATTTCTGGTCTATTGTGATCGCCACCATACTCTAATTCGGTGTTGAGGTTTGCAGCAGTTGGAAACTGCACAATGCTCTTGGCACTGAGTTGTTTTACTTTACTATGGGACCTCCAGTAGAGGACCGAGTTGAGGAACTTCGAGGAATGAGGTGCAGCGAGATAACAGGGTACTTCAAACGTACGGAGCGCTCGCCCGGCACTGAACCGCGAATTTGGACAACCGTGCTGATACGATTTGATAGGTCCTTTAACTCGGCCCCCTATTGTAGTGATTCTGCTCGGACTTCAGATATTTTACTTTTGGATTGAACAGAGTGAGCGATATCAAAGGTTAGCTCGCTACTTACTGGTACAGTTTTGCTCCTCGTCGCTGTTGTCGAGGCAGTCGTCGTCGCCGTCACAGACCCAGCTCTTGGGGATGCAGCGCTGGTTGTTGCAGGTGAAGTCCCAGGTGTTGGGGCACGCCTGCACCGGGGGCTCCGAGTTGGGGTCGGCCGCGCACGTGACCCCGTCCGGGGACAACTTCTCGCCGTACGGACACCCGCACTTCACCGTCAGCAGTTCCGTGTTGTTCCTCGGCACGGCGAAGCAGAGCTTCTGACAGTTCCCGTTGTTCCGCGAGCAGGGCTGCATCGGGTCTATCTTCTGCACGCCCTCGCTGTAAACCTTGACGCCGTACAGTCTGTTCGTTTGCGGCTCCCTCACCATTATGTCCTCCTGCTCGCCGGTCAGCTTGTGCAGACGCACTATAGCGTCCAATCTCCAATCAGTTATGTACATGAACTCCTTGTGAATCACTATGGAAAATGGATGTCTTATTAACCTCGAATTGACCGTCTTGACGTCGGTGCCGTCCAGGTTGGCGTGTTGCACGTGGTCCAGCAGCGCGTCGCACCAGTACACCCTGTCCGCCTCGAAGTCTATCGACAGCCCGTTGGGCCACCCGAGCGTCACGTTCTCGAACACCAGTAAACCTGTCCCATCGGTATTTGCTCGACTGATATTCGCCGGCCGGTCCCATTCCGAGAAGAATATGTAGCCTTTGTTCGGGTGAACGACGATAGCTCGAGGTCTCTTCAAGTCTTTCAGAAGCGTTCTCTTATAAGCTACATTTCTTGTCGATAGGACGTTCAGAGTTCCTTTTCTCGAGTCGATATAATACAAGTTCTTGGAAGCCCAGTCCACAGCCAGGCCCTCCACGCCTTCGTTCTGAGACGCTAATACTATTTCTTTTGTAGTTCCGTTTCTGTGTACCCTGTAGATAACATCCTGCAAAACATCCGAGTAGTAGATGTGTTCGTCTCTCGCGTCAAAGTCCAAACCGACGAATCTGGCTCTTCTGGACACTACAGGTAATATGGCGTCGCTGAAACCTTCTATCACCGGATTCAACACCTTTCCTTTGATAAACCTCTGCTGGGAATACATAAGGAACTCCTTGACTAGATCACAGTTTCTCAGATCAGTTTCTAACCTATAGCCGATGTTGCAGGCGCACCTGTAACCTAGGCCGCCGTTTTGCAGCGCGGTGACGATGCACATCTGCGAGCAGCCGCCGTTGTTCTTGCCACACGGGTTGTTCACCGACGTCTGTTTGAGGGAGTGTATGACAGTGATAGCTTTGGGGTCCCGGATGTCCTTGGTCTTGTATATGGCCTGTATGCTGGGGGCGCCCTCGTACTTGTTGACGGAGCTGACGCCCTGCTTGGTGGTGTCGGACCAGTAGACGCGGTCCTCGTAGAGCGCCAGGCGCGATGGGCTGGGCACCTGCTGCCCGCGCACCACCAGGAACCGGTGCTGGCCCTCGTAGTCCACCGTCTCGATGTAGTCCAGCAGCGAGTCGCACCAGAACACGCGACGCGCGATTATGTCCACCGCGATGCCGGAGGCTTTATACGCCGCCTCGGACACGATGGACTTCGCGTGCGTGCCGTCCATGTTGGCCCTGATGATCTGCAAGTTCCCAGTTACATTTATTTATAAGCATATTAACAAAAAAAATAACTGACTAGCTGGATTTGACTTTCCGGTAATTGGACTTTCTGGGAATTGGGCGTTCAAGGATGGACACTCGGGGAATGTTACCAACTAGATCTTTGAGTTATAGGCCGAAATCAAAATAACTACAGTAGCCTCGTAGACCAGGCTTTTCCCAATATGTGGAAGGTTTTAGGGCATCCCCTGACTAATCACTGAGATGGACAGATGATGCTGCTGCCTTTCCCCTGGATGTATTCCTCAGTCACCTTGAACGACATCCACAGGGAGTTTTGCGATTGGTATGTCGGATCCAGCTACCGCACAGGGAAACTGCACCACATAGCTATGAAAAGCAGTCAATAATGAAAGCGTGGCCGACCTGGCTGCTGTCCGCGACGAACATGAGGCCGAGCGTGGGGTCGAGCGCGAGGTCTGCGGGGCTGGTGAGGTTGGAGCCCAGCACGACGGCGTGCCAGCGGCCGTCCAGCTCGAACACGTCGATCTTCTGGCCGATGGCGTCGGCCACGTACAGCTTGTCGCCCACCCAGTCCACGGCCAGCGCCACGGGCGCCCACGAGCCGGCCACCGAGATGTCGACGCCCGCGTAGCTGGCCAGCCCCGCAGGCACGCTCAGCTGCTGCGAGTGGATCTGAGGGGGGCGAGCGAGGCACGTCACTCAGATGCATACCGGAGCATGAACACGAACGGTACAAGCGATGGGTACAAGATAAATAAATATTTTACTTTTAAGTATAGTACAATAGTTTTACTGAAGCTTACAAAACACAAAATTAATAATTGATCCTACAAGTACAGAAGAACAATCAGGAAAAAAAAATATATCGTTCCACTTTTCAAGTGGGAGCCGAACGATAACATAATATTCGAGCAAAAAAGTGATTCGCACTGAAGTTCTAATTTTTGATGCAGAGTTCAACTTTCTTTGGCGCTAACTTTCTAATTCTTTTAGTTTAAGTCTTGACTAAAATTCTACGAAAAGAGCTCGAAATCGTGTATAATTCTCGCCCTGATGTATGATTCCGAGCCTTTCTTAGGAGGTTAGTTGTTCAGCGCCAAAGAATTTAGCACGTCCCCGCGATTCACTCGAGAGTTTTATCGATCGCGAACGAAGAATTTTTTAAAGGACGGCGAGTGACATCGATCGGAGAGGCCGATACTGACCTTCCTGGTTTTGAGGTCGGACCAGAAGAGCAGGTTCTGCTTGTAGTGGTAGTCGAGGCCGGCGGCCTGCGTGGCGTTGGCCAGCGGCGCCTGCGCGCGGCCGTGCAGGTCCATGCGCACCACGGCGCGCGCGTGGGCCAGCACCAGCGTGGGCGCGCCCGCCCCGCCCGCCCCGCCCCCCGCGCCCCCCGCGCCGCCGCCCTCGCCGCCCCCAGCCGAGCACCGCCCGCCCGCGCCCAGCGTGTAGCCCGGTGCGCACGCGCACTTGTACGCTGCATATACATACATACAATGTATTACTTCTCACCTGTAATCCTACTAATATTATAAATGCGAATTTATGGATGTTTGTTTGTTCCTCAATCACGCTTCAACCGCTGGATTGATCGGGATGATATTTGGCACACATATAGGTTAGGTCCTCGAATAGGACATAGGATAGTTTTTATCCCGAAAAAACATCCTATTCCTACGGGAAATACATAATAATTTGTGATGTTAAGTTGTCCACTCGGACGAAGTCGCGGGCAGAAGCTAGAGTTTCATACTTTTAAATGACACGAGATACAATGTTGGATACGAAAAAAATTCAAACTCGAAACAAAATGGTTGGGGCACAAGGTGCTTTTTATTGTCCAACGAAATAAACTCATTTCCCATTTGTCAATATTATGGCTCTCAAAAACATATCCGATAGTCTTAGGAAATTAAATTTTGTATTGAAGTTATAAATAAATGACATAGGCAGCCTCTAGGAAAGGATTTCATCAAGATCCACGCATATATCAGTGTTTCGCACTGCAGTTCTATTTCTTTGGCGCATTTTTTTTTAAATTTCGCAAAGCAGACTAACTTGCTATGAAAAGGCTGCAAAATCAAGATATATTTTTAAGGGGGATGTATGATTGGAGCCCCTTTTCATAGCAAATTAATCTTTATTGCGTCAAAGAAACAGAACTTCAGTGGGAATCAAGGGACCGTTACGATTTTAGTGTATACATGTCCTAAATAATGTTTTTAATTCATCATTAGCCAACATACTTCCACTGCTAAGCATAAACCTCCCCAACAGAATGCCATATTCGGTGAACTGGCGGCCGGCGGATAGTAATGATAACCCTGGTGAGATCGGGAAAGTTGAGCGTGGCCGTATTCTAAGCCGCGAACCACACGGCTTTAATTTTGTTGTTTTTAATAGTGTGAAAGAATTGTGAGATTGGGTCCTGGTAGGGGATACTACCAGGTCCTAATGAAGGGAGGGAGGTGTTTGTTAATATTGTACTGACATCCGTTCGATGACCTCGAAGAAGGTTGTATGCGGCTGAATGCAAAAGGTGGAGGACGGGGTGGAGCGTCGTTCACTGGGGAAGGTCTGTATCCTGGAGTGGAATGGAGGTATTGTACTAACACTGACGACCTGAAGAAGGTCGAATGCGGAGGGCGGAGGAACGGGGAGAGGTATGTGTTTCAAAGTGAATGTGTAAGACGTGGGGGAAGTGTACTAACATCCCGGCGTGTTGACGCACAGCTGGTGGCAGAAGCCCCACTCGCGGCACTCGTCGCGGTCGGCGCAGGTGCGGTTGTCGGCCGCCAGCGCGCGGCCCGCGGCGCACGCGCAGGCGCCCCCCGCCGGCGACGCCACGCACTTGTACTCGCACTCCAGCGCGGGGCACGAGCCGGTCGCTGCGCACAACGGACACACTCGCAGTTACCAACACACGACAAAAAACTAAACGATTCGACAATACTGTTACTGGAAATGTTGTTGACTTTTAAAGAAAACAGATGGATTTAAAATTATATTTAATTTTGCCTAGTGATGACAATTGTTATGATTTGTGATGACGTGTGCTTAATTTTTTAGCCCTGAACATTAACTTATTTACTTAATTCAATAGATTACTTTATTATATTACATACTTCAATTATTATCATCATCATCATCAGGTTATTTTTGTCTCCACTGCAGGAGCACAACCCTCTCCCATCTGCCAAAGACAGACGGAGGATTTAGCCTATACACTCCCCACGCTGGCCAGACGAGTTGGGGAGGCCTGATTGATGTTTTATAATGTATTCCCTTAATCGCCTTGTACGACATCTGATTACATTCAATATAGTACCTGTACAATCATTCGCATACAATATATATTGTTTAACGAATAAATAAATGAAAATGAAACAAAAGTTCTTGCTGATAGCGTCCTTTTTATGCACATGCTGCCGAGACGCGAACAGCGTTAGTTTTTGTGTCTACTTTCAGTATTAAGGATAAATGAACACAGAACTCGCCCTTACACTCGGAGACTCGTTCGGTGCAAATATACTCACAGCAAGCGGCCTCCTCGTCGGCGTTGTCCTCGCAGTCCTTCTTCCCGTCGCAGAGCTGCGCGCGCGCGATGCACTTGTGCCCGCCGCCCGGCGCGCCGCGCGGGCACAGGTACTTGTTGTCGGGGCAGGCGATGGCGGTGCAGTTGGCTTCGTCCGAGCCGTCCGCGCAGTCGCGGTACCCGTCGCAGTGGTACGTGGCCGGGATGCACAGCGCGTTGCTGCACCGGAACTGGCCGATGTGGCACGGCGGGAAACCTGCGCACGCGCACGCCGCTTGTACATAGCTCCAGCGTCAGGTGGGGAATAGAGACAGAGGGGGCGGAGGTGCGGTGAGGTGGGAGGGACGTCAGACTTACAATTGCTGTGCAACAGGATTTTGACACATTCCTCCGAAGGTCTTTTAACTAGGTACCCCAATGTTACTTGACCCAATTAAGGCCTTAATAAAAGGAACAACAAAAACCAGAACACAACCTATGTTTGAAAAGACAGAGGTTTCCTAACAGGGCCCGAAGCCCTAGAGTCGGTTTTAGACTAAAAAAAACTGATTTATTTGTTTTAGAACACAATATATCGTTTCGATTCCGTGAAAGTCGGCTTTGAATCACAGTAAATCTCGGTTTTTCTTGAAACCTAGTAATTAGAATTAGAATTCATCATGAATAAGGTCCTTATTTAAATTAAGTAGCTTAGACAGCAGTATAAGATGAAGCTTAAGTCTCAACCTAACTACTCGCGCTACACGAGCGACAAATGGAGTAGGTATAAATAATGTATCCCACTGTCACAGGTATTTTCAGAAAATATCGTAACTACAGCCGCTGTAACAGTCATCTGTCAAGATGCTCTGGCCACTGGGAAAGATGACACAGCACGACTGACAAATTGAAGAATTTCACGACAAACCATCCGTAATAACAATGAAGAAATATATTTCTTTGAAGGCGTCAGCATCAGAAACAGAGGAATAGCGTAACAGTTGTCCTTTAAACACAAAAGGTCACCTAGTCTATGACATAGACGATGAATGGTCACGTGTGACATATCAAGCTTTTAACTGGAGCCCATTGCAAACTGACACGTGGTCTGCTCATGATGGTAGAGAAAAGCCGAGAACTCGAGTTTTAACAGAACAGCTGTAATGGCTGACAAGATATCAGCTTAGACAGATTTTTAAAGCTACTAGAACTCCAAAGATTAAATAATAAATGTGAAGTAAACGTACTACATTGCGCTTCGTCGGAGTTATCGCCGCAGTCGTCCTTGTGGTCGCACTTGGCGGTCACGTCGACGCACTTGTCGCCGGCCGCGCACCGGAACTGGTCGAGGCGGCACGCCAGCGGCGCGCCCGGGCAGTCCTGCTCGTCCTTGCCCGTCCGGCAGTCGAGGTACCTGGGCATACAGACGGCGCTCCAATAACAACTGGGTATCTTGCCTACACATATAGGAAGTGTGTATGTGTAAAGTTAGTGTTGCTTGCGTTACCCGTCGCGGGATGCAGGGCCCCTGCGCGGAAACCTTGCCGCGCCCGTCGCACTTAAGTGTGTATGTGTACAGTGAGTGTTGCTTGCGTTACCCGTCGCATCGCTTGTCGCGCGGGATGCAGGGCCCCTGCGCGGACACCTTGTCGGGCCGGGCGCCCTCCACGCCCTTCGCACTTAAGTGTGTATGTGTATAGTGAGTGTTGCTTGCGTTACCCGTCGCATCGCTTGTCGCGCGGGATGCAGGGCCCCTGCGCGGACACCTTGTCGGGCCGGGCGCCCTCCACGCCCTTCGCACTTAAGTGTGTATGTGTATAGTGAGTGTTGCTTGCGTTACCCGTCGCATCGCTTGTCGCGCGGGATGCAGGGCCCCTGCGCGGACACCTTGTCGGGCCGGGCGCCCTCCACGCCCGTCGCACTTAAGTGTGTATGTGTATAGTGAGTGTTGCTTGCGTTACCCGTCGCATCGCTTGTCGCGCGGGATGCAGGGCCCCTGCGCGGACACCTTGTCGGGCCGGGCGCCCTCCACGCCCTTCGCACTTAAGTGTGTATGTGTATAGTGAGTGTTGCTTGCGTTACCCGTCGCATCGCTTGTCGCGCGGGATGCAGGGCCCCTGCGCGGACACCTTGTCGGGCCGGGCGCCCTCCACGCCCTTCGCACTTAAGTGTGTATGTGTATAGTGAGTGTTGCTTGCGTTACCCGTCGCATCGCTTGTCGCGCGGGATGCAGGGCCCCTGCGCGGACACCTTGTCGGGCCGGGCGCCCTCCACGCCCGTCGCACTTAAGTGTGTATGTGTATAGTGAGTGTTGCTTGCGTTACCCGTCGCATCGCTTGTCGCGCGGGATGCAGGGCCCTTGCGCGGACACCTTGCCGGGCCCGGCGCCCTCCACGCCGCACTGGAAGTCGTCCGTCTGGCACTTGCGATACGCTGAAATAGAAAAATAGCAACCATTAAACACCGCGATATGTAAGAATATTAATAAATTAATATTTCTAAACTAAGTTATTTTGAATTTCTGACAATTAACCATGTATTCCTATATTTAACTGATTACAGCAAGGTATATTATTAATGAAAATAATCGTTAGTAAAGTCTCGTTTAATACTATGTATTAAGTGTTTAAACTTAATTACTTGCTGATGATTCACTAACGCCCTTTAAAGGCTTACCTGAAATAAAGTAATTTAGTACGGCATTCACAACAAAATATTAATTTCAAAGCCTTTGAGAATGTTGCTACGAGTATTACCTACACACGAAGCTCCAGGCTGTGTTTAATTAAGCTAAGCTATACATTACTTAAGACTAGAAATTATTTATTAATTAAGTCTAATTACATTACCCATTAATCGTTTATTTAGAGATCGAGGGTTTCATGTAACGCACTCCATGCATCATTGATATTTTAAACTAGAATATTTAATAATAATAACGCAAAGATCTCGAGTCGCGCAAGACGCAACTATATATTTTGTGAGCAGTAGGCGTGAAAAAGAATGCTGAATGCAAAAAATATACTGTAATAATAGTACGGTCCGCGCGCGTTTCGAGAATGTACAGCACAACGGCCGTCCGCCTGCCTGGAACGTTCGTGTATATCCTCCCACGGATATAAATTTAAGCGACCGGCTTGTGCATGTCTTCGGAAGCGAACGAACTACGAGCGAACAATAAATTGGTAAATATTACTAGTATATCTGTACAATGGCAGTTTATACTTTTAATGTTTTAAGTAAATTCAAATACACGTAGTAATGTTAGTGCTATCTTTTTGGAAAAATAATTACTTGTGAATAAAATAAATAAACAGCGTTTTTGTCGTATTATTTCATACAAATTATTTTCAACAATTATTTGAGTGATCCAGAAAGAGATTGGGTAACGTGAATAAACTTACTGCTCTGATTAACCAATCAAAGGAAATCTACAGCATCTTTTACAAACCATATAAGTTATTACATGGTATATAAAAAATGTTGTAGATTATAAAAAGATGTAGATGCTATAAATTATTATTCATCATCATCATCAGGTTATTTTTGTCTCCACTGCAGGAGCACAACCCTCTCTCATCTGCCGGAGACAGACGGATTTGGCCTACACTCCCCGCGCTGGCCAGACGGGCTGGGGAGGCCTGATTGACGTTTTATAATGTATTCCCTTAGTCGCCTTGTACGACATCCACGGGAAGAGTTGGAGTGGTCCTATTCTACACTACCGGAAACCACACGGCAAGAAATTATTATATGGTATATAAAAGATACTGTAGATTTCCTTGAAAAAAAAAAATTACGCAGATTCTGTAATTTGTTCTGTTAATCAGAGCAATTAGTTGATTTCCACGGACTGATACTTAAAAATAATTACACTGAAGGAATGTATATAGTTCAGAGAAGAAAATAAACAGAATAAACATAAGTATGAAAAATAAACAGATTATTAGTAGGGAGCTATATATTAAATACAAGAAAAAAAACAATTTGTAGAGATAATGAAGCACGTTTGTTGGACATAACAAGTTTCTTAACCTTTGGTTCAATAAGAATTTTTTCCGAGATTGCCACGCCATAAGCGGGCGGGGATAAACAATCTAGTTATGCAAAACCGCCAATAGGTAGCGCCTTTGAGCTCACAAGTAGTCCGACCACCACCATGGCACGTTGACCCGCGACGTTGGGTCCCCCTCCCCACTGTGCCTAGCGTATTGTAAGGTGCTTATAAACACAAGGCAAAGCCTTTGTCAAGCTTTGTGATCTAAGTATGTATACAGTTTTTATAAGACTATATAAAGACTGGTCTTCATTGGGTATATCGAGAGTAGCGTTTCCAGATCCCTTTTTCTAAATATCGGGACTTAAATGAAAAATAGCGGGACTGGAATGAACAAATGATTTAATATAAAATGGCAGAGTTTAATTATATGAATCAAATCTTAAGATTAACTATAATAAAGATTTACTACTCCTAAGTACTACCAAGGTACATTTTATTTTATTACTATCTTTCGCCCGCGACTTCGTCCGCATAAGTTGCACATCTTGAATTTCAAATTAGGTAGATATCATTTTCGTAATCAACAATTAGATGTTTTTTCGTGATAAAAACTATCCTATGTCCTATGTATGTGTTTTGTTGCAGCCAATAAATAAATATTCTATTCTATTCTATTCTATTCTATTCCAAGACCCAACCTATGTGTGCCAAGTTTCATCCTTAAAATAACTTGATACCTATTTAAAAATATATACATACTCCTCAATATCCCCGAGTATCGAGTAGCACGTTACAAGACTGATTGCATTTTGCCAAATATCAGTTTAATATCAATAAGGAAAATACATTATCATCAACTAACTCCACTTCCTGATGTACGCTGCACCTTGAGCATAAACTATAAAACTATTAGCGGTAGTTAACACGTAGAATAGTAGTTTATTCACAATAAAAGGACCATAAACAATTGATTGCCGTATATCCGGTCCCGTAACAAGTGGTTAGGTGCGAAGTCGGACTTTTCACGCACATAGGAGACTTTAACTACGACGGTATTTAAAAATAACCTGATGGGTTTTACGCTTGACCTCAATCTGACCTGACGGAATGAGACAATGAGGCCTAAGGTGGAGCGCGCTTACCCAGACGACAACGCAACCTTCCTTTAAAAAGACTTAAGTTGAACTTGTCCGGAAATACCGGAGTTGCAGGGAGGACATAAACAAATGTTGTATCTCCGCAAATATATATGTCGGCGAAATAATAAAAAAGGAGCTGATTTGAAGGCACAGTGCGTGTTCGGCGCGCTGTTCGGCTTGGTGCGGCTATCATCGGGAACACGCGCTGACGGAACGTCGGGTATAACTGGCGCAGGCGCATACTCGAGACAGTCTTCGATGGAAAGGCGTGCGGTGCGCAGCAGTTACGCTGACGGATCGTCTGCCTTTTAAAATCGTTACTTGATGATGTAGTGTAATTTCATGTAGTGTCATTGAAGTCAGTAAACGTATTAACTTTGACACGGCGTTAAACTCAATTTGGGAGCCCACATTTTCGGCGGAACCAGGAACCTATTTCCGACATATTTCTCTTTTTGATGCACTGTGTAATAATAATAATAGTTACGAATTATGATACAAGAAATAATAAAAATAAACTTGTTATCTCTCGATTAAGACTTAGTAAGGTCAGTAAATCGTTCACGGGGCAATGTATACGCTTCTACAACAAACTACCAGAGGACATCTTACATATGACGAACATAAAGTTTAAGATTCATATTAAAAAACAACTTTGTAAGAAAGCCTATTATAAAATAAACGATTATTTGAATGACAAAGATGCCTGGTACTAATGTTAATTCAGCTTCGCAAAATCTTTATTAATTGTATGCAAACTTGATTTTTAAAAGATGTGTTGCGTGAAGTTTGTTGCGCCGTTTCTTCTTCACAGCGCTAACACCTAGGAAGCGGTGGTCGTTAAAAAAATGACGTGTATAAATGTACCAAGTGTACTCATATGCAATAAATGATTTTTACTTTGACTTTGATTACTGCGATCACCAATCCGCCTGCCCGATTGAGACAAGTGGCATTCTATTGGGGAGGATTATGTTCAGCAGTGGACACTTTCTAAACCAGGCGATTTGCTTGTTGCATTTAGGTTGAAAATTGGTCTGCTGTCTGTTAGCCCTGTTATTTACGTAGCATCGTGATGGGATCGAACGAAATTAATGCTAGTCCACGCGTGCAGTGATCCTCTCTAACAGAACGCAATATTTATTAGTCGACTAGCTGTGCCCGCGGCTTTGCTCGCGTGGACTACAAACCCACTGCATCTCCAAATGCAGTCCAAACTCATCGCTATCTATATATTCCAAATTTTGTGTCCAAAGGGGAGCTTATCTCTAAAAGTGATCTTTTCCAGCCAACCTTACAGGGTGTGAGACAAGGCATCTGTAATGTTGCAATATTTTAAATAAATAAATGTCTATAAGTAGTATTCTCTGCCCACGGGAAAATTAGGGGTGGTCCTATTCTAAGCCGGGAACCACGCGACGTACTTTTATTACACGGTCGCATAAAAAGAGGTTCATACACACTTACATAATGCTCACGCCTTGGTCCCAGAGGGGTAGGCAGAGACGATCTGCGCAATCCAATATCGCAAAGCGACTTTCCTTCGCCCACTTTTCGCTCCGTGATGTAGTTTCCATGGAAATTAAAAACTAATCTGCATTTGCACGCTGCGCACATTCGCCATTATATATTCCTTTTCGAAAACCCACTTAATTTATGCAGTTCTTTTCAGCTCCGCGCCATCAGGATTAAATGCAAATTTAGACCAAACATCATCCGACCTAGTATATTAAGCCAACTTTTCTCGCACGTACTCTCAATCCAGTCACCAAGGACTTCCCTCCCCTCCCCTGAAGGGACCAAAGTCTGGGATTATGCGGGGTAATGATTGAAATTAACAGGTCGTGGTACAGTGGTTTTTGCGGGGGATTGGTCGAGGCCAAATTGAGGTAAATCGTGGAAATGATTTTCTTCAACCAATTTAATGCGACTTCCGTGTCACGTGTAAAGGATTACAGGGGGGGGGGGGGCAGACGAACACACCAATATCAGACTTACGCCTACATCTTAGAATAAAGGACTTTGTGACATCTTTCTATATAGGGATCCGCAAAAAGTATCGATACCTGAGTAGTATCGATACTTTCGTTACGATACCAAGTATTTTCGTACTCGATACTTGTGTTATGATACTTTACTAAGTATCGATACTTCGTCACATACTCGATACTTTTCGTGTACCGATACCAGATCTACTTTGTTTTGCGAATCGCCCAGCGCTAGCCCCGTGCGCGTGTAAAAAGTGTCATCTCATTACCGTTCTCTTCTTTCTTGCTTTGCTGATGAATAATGACCCTCTTGGTCGGGATAGATAGGGTAAACCCTTATCTTATTAAAATATGATGTCGTTGTATGGAGACAAATTACTCATGTCTGATTTTGGTCTGATTGCAGTGATAAAGATTTGGGGTTTAAAAAATAACCATATTTACATCTATCATTAATTTATTAGGTCAATGTTTATTGTAATAAATAAATAGAGACGGAATATTATTATTGGTATCATACTTTTTAAACTATTCATTTTGAGACACGGTTTCTAAGCTGATGAAAAAAGTACTCGACACTAAGTAATATCGATACTTTTGATTTGATACTATCGTCGGCATCGATACTTTGGATGCGATACTAGTATCAAGTACAGTATCGATACTTATATTTTTTTGCGTATCCCTATTTCTATATATTCTTTTGTACCAAATCTAGCGTCTCTCCCGGCAACACGTTCGCAAGTATTTTTGTTTGCAAATAAAAAAAGTACATGCCATTTCTGGTGTTCAAAATTATTACAAGTTATTATATAAAAGCCGTGTGGTTTCCGGTACAGTGGAATAGGACCACTCCAACTCTTCCCGTGGATGTCGTACAAGGCGACTAAGGGAATACATTATAAAACATTAATCAGGCTCCCCAACCCGTCTGGCCAGCGCGGGGAGTGTAGGCCAAATCCTCCGTCTGTCTCCGGCAGATAAGAGAGGGTTGTGCTCCTGCAGTGGAGACAAAAATAACCTGATGACTATATAAAAGAAGAAGAAGAATATAAATTACATAGTTTTCAGTAAAACATAATAAAAAAAGGAAGAAGCAAAGTCGCTTTGCTTTGCGATCGCGCCTCTAGGACCATGTCGTGAGCATTATGTATGTATATGAGAAAAACGTCGAATCTAAAGAAAATATTACAGCTTATTTGTATACCACACGTCATAGTAGCATTTATCAAACGGTGGTGCCCGGAGTTATCGTTTGAAACAAGATCGTGTCAAGTTAAAAAGTTGGGTAAGTGCAAGTTTTTTTTTTTCGGTGTAAATATATAATCTACTAGCTGTTGCCCGCGACTTCGTCCTCGTGGACAACTTAACATCACAAATTATTGTGTACTAGCTGGTGCCCGGGACTTCGTCTGCGCACGATTAGTATTTCGAGTAGCTTTTTTGTAGGACTATTTAAGATAAACATTCCCATCATACATTACATATGTGTAACTCTAGCGGTTTTGGCAGCGCACGCCAGAATAGCTCGCAGATGGTAGATTTTTTCCTACTTACCTGATATTTTGGACATTTCACACAATATCTTTATAAATTGTAGCCTATGTATTATTCTGATGTATAAGCTATATTACTGTAAAGTTTCATTGAAATCCATTCAGTAGTTTTTACGTGAAAGAGTAACAAACATCCATCCATACTTACAAACTTTCGCGTTTATAATATTAATATATATTAGGATTTCCCGTAGGAATGGGAGGATAAAAACTACCGTATGTCCTATTTCAGCACCTAACCTATATGTGTGCCAAGTTTCATCACGATCCGTCCAGTGATTGAAGCGTGATTGAGTAACAAACATCCAAATATCCAAACTTTCGCATTTATAATATTAGTAGGATACGATGGCTTCCCATCTCGCCCGTCGCACGGCGGTAATTCCACAGAATGTATATAGCTAATTCAACGCTGGTAACATAACGTTGCCTCGTTGCCCGTATAGCAGTCGATCTCCTCAACGATTCCATTCGTCGGCGGATTGCATCGCCGCCCGGCGGCTCCCAGGGGCTGCGCGTCGCTCGCGCCTGGAGATTTGCCTCGATGTGTATGGGTTTCTATTTCCGTCACTAGGTCAATTGGATGGAGACCGCGGAACGTGGGAACAAACGCTTACGCAACAAATATATCCTGTTGTATTGTTTTTATGGTAGGTTGTATTATATTGTTATAATTCGCGCCATAGATAAGGTGGAGAACTACTTATGTATTAGCTGCATGAACTACTTATATACTTGCCTTTTATATATAATAGATTGTCGATGATACCGCAATAGGTTCTGTGTCACCAAAATACTATTTTAGAAGACGTTTCTTCTAAGAAGATACCTTCAAAATGCCAAAGACTTGAAACTTGTGGATCAGGCCCACCGTCAGTGTCCACCTCTCTGCACCGTAGGTCATGACAGGCAGGACGCACTGATTAAAGACATGTCTTTAAACATTGTGGAATAGGCGAAGTGAAGACTTGACGCAATTTTCCCAATGCTGCCCAGCCCAATTGGATTCCGTTGTCAGAAAATTGTTCCTACCCAACTGTATAACTGACTAAATAGCTGAACATATAAGTCTCTCCAATAGAATGCCACTGTTGGTAATCTGTCCATTATGGGATTTGCCATAACCACCACGCTTGGTGATCGCAGTAATAATCTGCAGTTGCCCGTCCCTGGTGCAAGCAATCCCATACCCACGGGACGATTGGGCCCCACACGAAATGGACGCGAAGTTACACATTCAGAACTTTGGACAATTCTTAAGGCAGATTTTGTTCAGAATTCATCGTCGAGTTTAAACAATAGGTCAATGGCTAAAAGGTTATCCATTTTGACGGAACTGTAAAAGATCATCATCAGGTTATTTTTGTCTCCACTGCAGCAGCACAAACAAAATTTGTGGTACAAAGGCAAGCTTATCTCTAAAAGAGATGTCTTCCAGCTAACGTTACAGAATGTGAGACAAGGCAGTAAGAGCGACGAAGGCAAAAAAGTGCATAAGAAACTACATAATAAATAACTACCTAAACTACTTATATATAAAATAAACAATGATAACATAACTATAAGAAACATACATAAATACAAACATAACAATAATATACTGAGCGAGACAGATAGTGTTATTTTGGTTTAGTTTAAAAATATGTCATTATCATCAGCATCAGGTTATTTTTGTCTCCACTGCAGGAGCACAACCCTCTCTCATCTGCCGGAGACATTCCCGCCTCCTCACCATTCTCCCCCCGCAACTCCTCTAAGCGAGGATCAACGGAGGTAACTGCAAAGACACCTACCAGTGAAGGTAGGGCAAGTCCCAGGTCATGAATTTACGCTACCTTGGGCCCCAGACAAAGTTAATTAAAGAAGTAAAGAGTCAAAGTAGGAAGAGAGTTCCCACTTCCCCTCTAGCAAATGGGAGTGTAGCAATGAAACGATGACCAGAGTGGTCACGTCGGGGGGTTGGGGGTTTTGGTATGGCCAAGATAAGCCTGGCCACCTAGTTGAACACCACGGACGTATTTAGCGCCTTTGTGACGCAGTGAGCTGTGACGGAGTAGCAGAAGGCTACTTCGTATAATAGTGCCAATAGTAGGCATGGCAAAAACGCTTGAACGCTCGGAAATTGTGACGGTTCGCAACCAGATCTCCATAGTATACCGGACGGTTCACGTAATTTAGATCCGATAGCATGAGTTCACGTTCCCGATCCCACCGTGTGCACTCCCACAGAATGTGATGAGCGGTTTGATCCGACTCACCACATTCGCAGTCGGGAGATGCGACCAGCTTCATGGAGTGAAGCTTCGCCTGGAAGTTGCCGTGACCGGTGAGGAACTGCGCGACGCAGTGATCCACCTCTAGCCACCGTTTCTCCAATCTCTCCTCAACGCTTGGGAAGAATTTGAAAAGGTGCCTGCCCTTTTCAGATTCCTCCCATCTGCGCTGCCAATCGGACACCAGAAGGTCGTCCACAACCGAAGCTGTCTCCCCGAACAGTCGACATGTGCGGTCCCTGTCTCCAACCCCAAAATCGGTCCAAGTGAGTTGTCGAGCTCTGAAGTGAACACTGGCGCGCCGCTGAATCTCCAAGTCTATCGGCCAAACACCGGCCATGACTGGCAAGGCGTCGGTGCTGGTCGTTCTGTATGCCTTGCACATAAAGAGCAAGGCCATACGCTGACTCTGGAGCAATCTTCGGCGCACCGCAGCCATGGTGGCTCTGTCCACCCAGGTTGGAGCCGCGTAGCACATACTGGCTACATATGTCGCCAGATATATCGTGCGGAGGACGGGGAACCGGAGTCCCCACGTGGCCCGAGAGATCCTGGAGAAGGCGTAAAAATTCGACCGGGCGCGTTCGCCAACGGTACGAGTGTGCTCAGTGAATGCAAAGTTCCTCTCCAGGACTACTCCCAAGTATGTCACGTAGGTCTTGCTAGCGACAGACACACCCCTGAAGCGAATGCGCGGTGGTTCCTTGAGGATACCCTTCAGCAATAGCTGTTGGGTCTTGTGCGGAGCAAAGTCCAGCTTGTTCCTCAGTCCCCACTCACCCACTCGCTCCAGGCATGTCCCTGCATGCCGCTCCAGCTCCGCCCTCGAGTTCCCCTCAACGATCAGGAGACCGTCATCTGCGTACGCCAGCAATTGACAACCCCTGGGGGTTGGGATCTCCAGGAAATCATCAAAGCACACATTCCACAGATAAGGTCCCAGAACTGATCCCTGAGGGCATCCCCGCGTGAGCTCCTTTGGCAATTCACATTGTCCCAATCGTAGCACAATAGAGCCGTTGTTAAAGTACTGCAGCAACATCCGATAGATGTTGCTGAAGCAACCCCTAACTTTCAGCTTGAGCATAATCATTGGCCACCATGCATTGTCAAAAGCGCCCGATATATCCAGGAATATGCCAATAACGTACTTACACGTCGACTGTTCAGCAGTTTTCCTGACCAGGCTTATGGCGTCCACCGTCGATCGTCCCTTTGCAAAACCGAACTGCCTGTCATGGCCTGAAGGGCCCCCCGGAAGTAGTCTCGGCACTATCAGCCTCTCCAGCAGCTTACCCAAAGCTGGGAGAAGCGTGATTGGCCGAAAGGATTTTGGGTCATCGAGAGGTTTATCCCCACCTTTGGGGATAATCCTAACGACTCCCTGCCGCCATACTGAGGGAAATACACCGGATTCGAGGCAGCGATTCATCACGTATAGTACGGATTCGGGGGCTGCCTTGATGATTTCTTTCAGCATGCGGTTGTTAATCCTGTCTACTCCCGGGGCTTTGTTCGTGGCTAACGAGCGGGCTATAATAGCAAGCTCGTCAACCGACGCTAGGGTCGAAGTTGGCGCTTCGGGGACAATCGGCAGTACACGCCGTATCTCCTGGTGGTGCAATGAGTCCTCTTCCGGCACGTCGTCCGGCATGAGGACTCTCAGGAGTTCCTGACCAATTTCCTCAACAGTTGTGGTGTGACCCTCCGATGTCCGCAGGTTGTTGAAATATGAGAGATTCGGCTTGTATGAGGTTTTATACTCATGGTAGAGGTGAGACCACGGGTCGGCATTACCAAGAGCATCTGCAACTTCGCGCAGCTTGTTGCTCTTGGTATTGGCGACCGACGCCCGGTACCTTGACCGAGCTACTCGTAGTTCGGTCAAGGCACCCAGCATCAGTTCCTCACCGGCCTGCTGCCGTTTCAGCCTATTGTACTTTCGGCGTGCTTTGCGGAAGCTCTTCCTGAGCTCCGTCAACCCCCCATGCCACCAGTCGCATCCTCCGCGCCGCACCAAGGACTTCCTCCCGATGATGACGTCTGCGCAAAATGTCAGTGTGTGGGTCATCAGATTGGCACATTCGTCCGCCGTTAGGTCAGGTTTTGTGAACTCATGCGATAGGCCGCCGAAAAGGTTACCAAACGAAGGCCAATCTACATTGGCCTTGCGGTAAGTGAAACCGTCGCAATATCCTACGGAGTCCGCCGCTCCCCACTCCAACTCGAAAACGATCAAGCGATGGTCGCTGCATGAGGCGTCCGGGAGGACGCTCCATGAAGTAATCGGAACGTCACCTAAGGTGAAGGTGACGTCGATGTAAGACTCGCCTGAAGGGCTACTGTAGGTTGGTGGTGTTCCAGGGAGATTTTGGACATTTAGGTTGAACTCCGCGACGAACTCCTCAATCGGCACCCTACGCTCCGAGTCTGCGGTCCTGACAGGACCGTGCCAGAACGGAGAAGAGGCGTTGGTGTCAACGCAGATTAAAATGTTTTGACCACTGAGGGTTCTAATTACGTGGCCTAAGTGTGCCAAATGAGGAGCAACGGAGTCCATGAATTTAAAGTAGCAGCTCACTGTAGCGGCACTGTACACAGCAGTAGAAGCGGTGGGAGTGATAAACTACCTCCACAACCGCGCAACAGGGGGTAGAGAGATGGCGCAGAAATGTGAAGGTAATGCCATGGTTTAAGACCATAATGCCTGCAAACGCAGACTCATCCACTTCAATAATCGACCCTCTCAGGTCGCGGGAGTGATACTGCTCCTGACACAGTAAAAAGTCAAGATTTAGACTTTTCGCCATTTGAATAGCCTCAGGTGTAGCTGTCTTGTTGACATTAAGGTTCAGTTGGCCTATTTTTATATAGTTAGGCCTGGCCATATTCAGTGTTTTTTATTAATAATTCCACACGGTGCCTAAGAGCGGGACAGTCGGTGCTGCCCGTTTTGTGGTCGCTCGGCTTTTTAAATAAGAAGCATGTGGCACATTTGGCTTTGAAGCCCTCTTTGTTTATTTCGAGGCATTCCCTGGAGTCATGCTTGCCCGCGCAGTGCCCGCAAGTGCTTTCTTTCTCCGTGCAATATTTGTGTACGTGCCCGAGCATTTGGCACTTCATGCAGCGGACTACCTCGAAATCGTCTTCTATCCGGCAGGTATTCCACTCAATGTGAACCTTCGGCTTTGTGTCGATTAGATGTTGCCTGATGCGTGGGGATACTTCTAGGCCGTACCATTTAGAGTTCGACAGGGTTCGTCGTCTGACGATGCTTATCTCGTTTAGAGCCGTGTCATGGGAGATGTCCAACTCATTCTCGCCGGAGATGTTTTGCGCAATCAATACTCTTAGGAACTCTTCCTCAGTTAGGTCGCTTGGTATGTCCTTTATCAAAATGCGGGGCAGTCTGCCTTTGGGTCTTTCCAGTGTGAGTCCCGCTTTCTTTATGCCCTCGGACGCCTGGAGTTTTTTAATTTGGGCCTCACTGGTAACTCTTATGAGAACTCCGCTCCGAGAGGTCTTGCGGACGCCCACAATTTGGTAACCCTCATCTGCGGGATTCACTGCTTTCATTAGGGCCTCCTTGGTTTGGGCGGCGTTCTTTATCTCGCCCTGCTTTTCAGCTGACGGATATGCCACGATGCATGGGAGTGGGGCCTTGACTCCAGCAGCCACCGCCACCGTTGCCGCGTTCGCCGTTTTCGGCAGGCGCAGCTGCAGCTTTTGGGCGTAGGATGCCTGTTTGTTGGGTTCGAGCACCGATAGTGAGTCAGCCGAGCGTTCTGTCAGCATTTTATTCCGTGTGGATAGAGTGGCCATTTGTTCTGACACAGCTCGCAGCCTCTCCTCAGCTATTGCTCGTTTCTGTTCAGCCTCGGCAACCAGTATTCCGAGGTGGGCCGTTACAGCAGAGATGGTGTTTGCAAAGTTGTTAATGGTTGACAGGTTTGATTTGTTCAACCTTGCGTTTTTGTCACCGGTGACCACTTCATTGATCCCTGATAGTGCAAGTTGTACCTTGTCTAACAGCTGTCTTTTTGATGCGTTGGCCAGACCAATCTGGTATTCATCCTCAGAGTCCGAGGACGACCTGGACTGCGCCGACAGGTATTCGCGGGGGGTCTCCAATAGTAGCGTGGTCACCCTAGGATCCTTTCTCCCTGCATTGGCCATTCTTCTCTTTGACGCTCTGGGGGTTCCGTAGGTTTCTGGCGAGGTTTCGTCCAGACCTCTCTTCGTTCTTCCTCTGTCCGAGTCAGTAGTCATATCTGGTCCTAGCGTAGCAGCGCCAGCGTTGGGATGAGTGGCAGCAGTCTCCGAGCTACTTTCCATTTCGTTCATGGCGGCCTGCATGTCGAGCATAGCCTGCTGAACTCTCTCCTGTGGGCTTCTTGGGGTCGCCTTGCTTTTCTCGAAGGGGTCCTTCTGATGTTCGGGTACCGGAAGGGGTTCCTCCTCAAGGTCTTGGGCGCCTCCAGCCGTCCCTCTCCTAGAGGGGGGGGTGCGGTGGGTCCTCGACATGTTTAGTAGCCTTCGGCACGGGCGCGCCGAGGCGAAAAAACAGACGGGGGAATACGGGTATTGGGTAAAAGGCTTAAGTACAGTTGTCGGGTATAAATTTGGTCAAAATAATTTTTTGGAAAAAGCACACAAAAAATTTAAAAATCACATAAGTATGGGAAAAAATGTTTATTTCAGGATTTTACAATTGTCAGTGTATAGGTATCTGATAGATGCACAATAAATGTTCAGTGACCTATATGCCTATCTTCAATAGTTCATGAGATATTTACACTTTAGTGAAAAATTTGCCCTCGCTGAGCACCATTACATGCCGTGGATATATATATGGGCAAGGCACATATCCGCTTTGCCAAAATTTTTCTAAGTCCAAAGAATTTTTGGACTTAGAAAATTTTCACTCGCTCGACCAAGAGGACGCAGCCAAGTGGTCCGGCGACTATGTCCGGGCCTGACAACGCCCAAAATTGTCCGGTGGGCAAAATGTCAGAATTGGCAAGTAATTCACCTTGGCACACAGAGAAATCAAAAATAAGGCCTGCCAACGCCCAAAATTGGCCGCAGGCAGAAAAAGTCAAAAAAGTCAAAAATTGTGTACAAAACACAGTGGCACACAACAAAGTCAAAAGAGGCCTGCCAACGCCCACAAATGGCCGTCGGCAAAAAGTCTAAAAAATAAAGCGCTTAAGATTACAAGAAAAACACACAAGTACACAATAGCGTCAAATCCGCGAGAAATAATCGGTCCTAAAAACAAAGATGGCCGACACAAAAATGTACGTTTGACACCTGTCAAAGTGACAGATGTCAAAGTCACTGAAAAACAAAACGTCACTGTCGCAAATGTCAATGTCAAATGAATGTACAAGTGACAGCTGTCAGAAGGACAGATGCCACTGTCACAAAAACGTCACTGTCGCACACAAACACTCAAAATGTACAAGTGACAGCTGTCAAAAGGACAGCCGTCACTGTCATAAAAACGTCACTGTCGCACTGATCGTCTGTCTCACCGATCTTGGTACAAATACCAAGATGGCCGACGCGATATATGGGCTCCTCCCGTGGAAGAAACGAGAGGAGTCTGAGTACTCACAGTTTGAGTCCGATTTGCCGTCTCACCTATCTTGGAACTAAATCCAAGATGGCCGCCGGCGTATATGGGTTCCTCCCAAGGAAGGAACGAGAGGAGTCTGAGTTTTGCACTGAGTTTAATATAAAGATATATAAAACACGGAGCGCAGAGCAGCACACGTCCGACCTCGACGAGAGCCAGAGGGGAAGTAGGAAAGGTAGGGAAATCTGCCGGAGACAGACGGAGGATTCGGTCTACACTCCCCGCGCTGGCCAGACGGGTTGGGGAGGCCTGGTTGATATTTTATAATGTATTCCCTTAGTCGCCTTGTACGACATCCACAGGAATAGTAGGAGTGGTCCTATTCTACTCTACCAGAAACCACACGGCACAAAGTTGGAATACAATAATTGCGGTTTATTAAAACTTGCGTAAGAGCAAGTCCCCTCGAGTGGGCGACCGAAACTTGGCCGTATACTTGTAAAAATGGCGTATTTCCAGCTCAAATATGCAGATGTAAGGAGCTTTTTATTGGAGAAACTTTCTTGTTCCACAGGTGAAATAAATCTGTGGGGGAAGGAATAAACGTGTCATTTGGATAAATAAATGGTTATCACAGTTCTTTTGTGCTGAAACAAAGCGGGTATTTTTATAAAGGAACTGCTTATTTTCGATGATTGAGTAAGAATAATAAAGTGACATAGCATTATTTATGAGACAGGCCAACGATAAAAAGAAAGGAAAAATGGAGCTAAGTAGTATGAAAAGCAGCTTTCTATAGCCACACTCTCATTTCTTCGTAAACATTCTTCTAATTCGCCATTTGCAGTCAACGTCAGAGCCGCTGTATTAATTTTTTTTTGTATAAAATTAATAGTAAAAACGCAATGGAAAATTAATAAAAAAAGAAGGGGGTCAACGTAAGATATATCTTTCTTCACGCAGAGAATACTAGATGATTAAATCTGATCGCTTGTATGTATGTATGTATGTATGTATGTATGTATGTATGTATGTATGTATGTATGTATGTATGTATGTATGTATGTATGTATGTATGTATGTATGTATGTATGTATGTATGTATGTATGTATGTATGTATGTATGTATGTATGTATGTATGTATGTATGTATGTATGTATGTAAGTATGTATGTATGTATGTATAACAAAATAAGAATTAAACTGTGTACAAAGGCTGGATCCCACTTAGGGATCTCTTCCAGTCAACTTTGGAGTAAACTAAAGGACAAGTATAATGCGTTTAGTACCAAATTTTGATAAAGAAATGTACTACACATGTACTTATAATAAATGAGTGTGATTTATAAGAGTTAAAAAAAAGTGATAACTTTTTTTATTGCCTATTCTAGAACATGTCAGCTGTAATTATGTATTTTATCCGATACCTTTTAAAAGCACCGCGATAAAAATACCTTTTCAGGCTAAACGCTGCATCTAACTCCAGCTGAACTCGACGCCAAAACAGGTTTACATGGAAACAGCACATCGCCGATACGAACGACAAACAAAAACGCAATTTCCACACCATTAAAACTTGCCCACTTGTTAGAACTTCCCTCAATCCCACCGGACCACCCTGAACTCTCCGCCGACCACGCTTCCTCCTCGACCCACCTCTACAGTGCCTAGAGCAGGAGGCCGGGGAGGCCAAGTTACTCTGGTGGGTAGTTTCGAGTTCTCTTTTAAAAGAAATAGGGCGTGTTTTGGTGGCGCGTCTCTTTTGAAGTAATGCACAGTAATGAATGTAAGATCCGGCGGGAATGTCAATGACAGGTGTTGTTTATACCACCACAGCTAATGGTGGAGCCACTTTAGATGTTTGTCCTGTTTTATGTCAGAAGCGGAAACTAGGTTGGAGAATGTTTCGTGAAATGGAGGGATCGTTACCGGCTCATAATAGGGACCACCAGGATTGCTCTAGGGACAGATTAAATTAGATTTACTTTACTTTTACATCTTAAAAATTCAATTTTACATGACATTCTAATATGGTAAAAGGGTATCGTCATAAAATAAGCTAATATACAGAACATTGCCGTGTGGTTTCCGGTAGAGTAGAATAGGACCACTCCAACTCTCCCCGTGGATGTCGTACAAGGCGACTAAGGGAATACATTATAAAACATCAATCAGGCCTCCCCAACCCGTCTGGCTAGCGCGGGGAGTGTAGGCAAAATCCTCCGTCTGTCTCCGGCAGATGAGAGAGGGTTGTGCTCCTGCAGTGGAGACAAAAGTAACCTGATGATGAAAGATGCCTGGTACAAATGTTGCTTAAGCTTCAAGCTTTAAGCTTAAGTCTTAATATTATTGTATACAAACTGAATTTTAATTTGTCGCTCGTCCAATGGACAGACGATAAACGTGGCATTCTGAAGGGAAAGCTTGTGTGCAACAGCGTACATTATTCGGCTGATGATGAGGGACTTTGATACGCTCCAAATGTGCAAATCCAGCAAGTAATCCAGCTATATTAAAGCCACAAAGGACGCTCTCCATTTCAAAGTACACCCATTCCACCTCGCGTCTAATCTATGCGTCCCTTCAGAATTCATACAAAGTGGCCATCACATGCATCTGCGACAAATGAGTGTTTGACTTTACGAGTAATGTCTGAGAGGGGGAGGGGGGGGGGGGAGGGGAAGTGTTATTGCAGCAACTTAGCGGAATGGATTTCGGAGAATTCCAGAAGTCTTAGTCGCAGATATGGATGAGCAAGTTTTAATGGGCGCGACGAATTTAAACTAATACCGTCTTATTTACCACAAATAAATTTTTAATCAATGTTTAGTTAAACAGTGCTGAAGGGATAAACACTGGTTTGATATGAATTTAATTTTTCTTACCATGTTTAGCATTCGTTTGCTTTAACACTGCTTAAGTGGTTTCAACTTGGCAACCCTAGGAAGCGTTTCGTTTTAAACAGATTTTCATCAATTGAGAATTTCTTTTAATCTATAAAAAAGTATTTCTTTTATATGTAAATGGTTAAAATAGGCAATTTATGCAAGAAAAGTTGATAATTTAATATGGCTAGGCTTATAGTTAGACAGGGGGTTGCCAGTATTGAAATTTAAACGACGTACAACAGCTAAACAGGAATTTATAATGACACTTTTTCAAAACTTGTCTAAGGCTTGTTTATGTTTTTTGTGTATTGTAAGACTTATGTTTAATTAAATACGAACTAAAATTATATACAGTTCAATCGTTTAATTTAGGAAAATTCGTTTCATTATTATCTTAAATAAATCGTAACAAGTTCAATCAGGTGACTATCGTAAGAGATTTTTTTTTAAACAATGACAAAGTCAAGTGGTGTCGGTAGTATTTTTTACAATTTTATGGCTTTGGCTCACGGGAATTTGCAAAAATTCTCTAATATCTTGACGTTTGATTATACTTAGTGCAGCTTAGTTCCATTAATCGAGGTGTTTAGGCAATTTTTTTTTAAATATTGCTATCATTATCATCAGGTTATTTTTGTATCCACTGCAGGTGCACAACCCTCTCTCATCTGCCGAATACAGACGGAGGATTTGGCCTACACTCCCCGCGCTGGCCAGACGGGTTGGGGAGGCCTGATTTATGTGTATTCTCTCAGTCGCCTTGTACGACATCCACGGGAAGAGTTGGGGCGGTCCTATTCTACTCTACCGGAAACCACACGGCAACGCAAAATCATAGCAAATATTGCTATGATTTGTGATAATCTAGAAGTGGTAAATATGTTGAGAGCAAAGTAAATCTCTCGTGGGTCTCGCGGGCGGCCGTTACGGAACTTCCGGAAACTATTTCCAAGTTTTAATGCGGTTCCAATACAGACGAGGAGCTGATGCGGACGAAACTCATTTCAATAAGGGAAACTTTCGGCGAACATTTTTGACCGACGTCGAAGTGTGTTTATGTAAGAGTATGTTTGAGTAACGACGTTATTGTGTATCTGTGTTATTGAGGTCTCGTTTTCATTAAGATCTGTAGTCTACTGGCTCTAATAACGTTTAGACATGTAGACTTCGAGTTTTTACTAAGTACCACGGTATATTACTATTACTTAGTGCCTTGGAAGTAGTGTTTCGGCACTATAAGGGGGCAAACTCTTTAAAATCCCATTTTGAGTGATTTTTATTTTTATTTATTTATTGACTTTGAGGAAGACTTACAGACAAATTACAAAATAATAATGCAAATATAAATCAATGCTGATTACAAGTCCCCGCACTGATAAACATTATATTAATAAAATAAATAAAAAAATGTCAAGACATTCACACCCAGTCCCAAACTAGGCAGAGCCCGTGTTATGATTACTAGATAACGGATACACATACTTAAATAAATATATAAACAAACAAGACTTGGGTACAAACAATCATATTCATCATACGAACATTTGCCTCTAGCGGGATTGGAACCGGCAACCTCCGGCGTGGCAGTCTGAGTGCTACCCCGTTCCGCCACGGAGGTCGTCATGTGGGAGGTAATGTATGTATTTCCAGGCTAAGGTATCGGTCCCGCTCCGATCCCGCTCCCGCTCCCGCGCCCTATCCCGCTCCCGCTCCTGCTCCCGCTTTCGCTCCCGCTCCTACTCCCGCTTTCGCTCCCGCTTCCGCTCTCGCTTTTGCTCCCGCTCCCGCTACCCTCCCGCTTCCGCTTCCGCTCCCACACCCACTCCCCTTTCCCACGCCTAAATGTCTATAACTTTTGATTGAGTTAGCCGATTGCGATGAAATAAAGACTAAATGTAAAGTTAAGCTAAGCCCCATGTTTTTGTGAAAACATTAAAATCCGTTCAGTAGTTTGTAAGTTGGCAGCGATGTTGTTCGCAACTCATCCCGTCAAGGGGTACCACGGAGCGAAAAGCGAAGGAAAGCCGCTTTGCAACATTGGATTGCGCTACATCGCCTCTGCCTACCTCTCTGGGACCACGGCGTGAGCATTATATATGTATGTAAAAAGGGTTTATAGTGAAAAATCTAACCAACTAAATATGCTAACGAGCGTAGGTCAGTCACCCCAGTTTTTAATCATAGAATACCTAAGGTTAATGTTTCTTTAAATGTCCTAAGTAGTAAACAAACCACTCACCTCTACAAAATCTCAAGTTTGCGAGCCAATCACACAAAAAAACTGACCCAAAATCCTCATATACCTCAAACAAGCACTTGCACGATATCCACTCACAAAACTAATAGAATTAATCATCGTAAACCTTAGTTTTTAGCAAAATTATCAACAAATCGCTTTAACCTTAAATCATATTGAGACGGGTTATCTCTATATTGTCTTTGGATTTTAGAGATGGGGTATGTCACGCATTCAATTACGCAATTCAATTATTCATTCGGAATACTTGTAACTAATTGAATCTATAGAAATAAGTAGGCGAGGAGAAAAAAGGATTAGACAAATAAGTTGGACATCCACTGAACCAAAAAAGATAGACAATTGATATTCTATTAATTTTAACGGAATATTGGCACAGATAATCGTAATCGGCATCGCATCGGTAAAATCGTTTATTACTCATTATCGATTGCACTTTTCTAAAATATTAAGTTTGATGCCGGTGCATTGTTTTATACATACTTAATATTATTGTTATTACAATGATTTGTATTTTGTACCTTAAAGAATAAAAATGTTTCTGCAATATGTTGTATTTATTTTTGAAACTTTGATGGATATATGTTCCCTTAGACATGTAAGAGTCCAAAAACCAAAAACAAAACAATGTGCTTGCGTGTCCGTTTGTCTGCAGTCGTATGCTAGGTCCAAAGTAATGATCCGATGTGGATGAAATTTTGTATTTCGATACAGAATATCCATGGGAGTAACCAATAAATAAATAAATATTCCTAAACTTATAATCACTGAGAATAATATAGAATTAATCACAAATTCAATTAAATTCAATTGAATCAATTAATTCTATTATTTGACAGCACTATTTTATATCTATGGTCACCTTGGCGCCATGTTTGTTTATCAAATTAGACATTTAAAGAAAAACACACCTTAATAATACTATAGTTTAATGTAAACAGTACTAAAGGCGTGTACTCACTGCAGTCTGCCTCGTCGGTGCCGTCGACGCAGTCCACGTGCATGTCGCAGCGGTGGTGCGGGGGGATGCAGTACGTCTTGTTCCACACGTACTGGCCGCACGTCAGCTGACCAGCCTCGCACTCCGGCGGCGCTGCGACACAAACAACAATCATAAATACAAACGAAATTATATTGACTTTTTCGGGATAAGAACTATCCTATGTCCTATTTCAGGAGCTAACCTATATGTGTGCCAAGTTTCATCACGATCCGTCCAGTGGTTGAAGCGTGATTGAGTAACAAACATCCAAACATCTAAATATCCAAACTTTCACATTTATAATATTAGTAGGATTTAAATGAAAAAATGGGCTCGATTCTGAAGGCACTACGTTAAAATTTGACAGCACTAAAACTGTTGCTATCCTTGTCACACAGTATTATGAAGATAAAGACGAAACTAATTTTAGAGCTGTAAAATTTTTATTGTTTGCCTTCAGAATCAGGCCCAGTATATAAGTAATTAAGAAATGATAATTTCATATTCATCATTAGGCTAATGTACGTCCACTGTTGAACACAAGCCTCCCCAGTAGAATGCCATCTATGGTGGGCTGTCCATTGGGGGATTTGATATAATCACCACGCTTGGCAGGCGGATTGGTGATCGCAGTAACGGTCTTAATATACACAGGAGAACGCTGTATATATTGTATTTTATATATTAGTAAATGAGCGATGTGTAATGACTATATTTATATTACTGTATGACATTTAGATATTTATTTATTTAAAAATTAACATTACAGATTTTAAATAATCCATTTCGGTAAAATCACTTTTGTTGTAAATAAATCACGGTATGATTGATGAACAAAACTTTAAATAAATAGGAAAAGATACCAGAATATCCATTACGTCGTACATAAATCATCATCAGGTTATTTTTGTCTCTCATCTGCTGGAGACAGACGGAGTATTTGGCCTACACTCCCCGCGCTGGGCAGACGGGTTGGGGAGGCCTGATTGATGTTTTATAATGTATTCCCTTAGTCGCCTTGTACGACATCCACGGGCAGAGTTGGAGTGGTCCTATTCTACTCTACCGGAAACCACACGGTATTACATAAATGATACTACCTAACTCCGACCCTGGTTATTACATATAGAATCAACGTTCAAAATACAAGGAATCAATGTCATGATTGCTACTTATTGTAGTGTAAACTACGAGTACAACGAACCCGAAGGTCGAATTGCAATCAGTGGGTCATCAATCAACGGTCGGCGGGCCGGCGGGCCGGCGGGCCGGCGGGCCGGCGGGCCGGTGCGGAGGGCCGGTGTGTGCGCACCCTTATCACGGCGGACACCGACGTGCAAATTGAGTTCACGTGTGGCTGGACTTTAGGTGGATATCGAGAACTTTGTTATTTATAAATTACTAGCTGTTGCCCGCGACTTCCTCCGCGTGGACAACTTAACATCACAAATTATTATGTATTTCCCGTAGGAATGGGACGTTTTTTCTTGATAAAAACTATCCTATGTCCTATTCCAGGACCTAACCTATATGTGTGCCAAGTTTCATCACGATCCGTCCAGTGGTTGAAGCGTGATTGAGTAACAAACATCCAAACTTTCGTATTCATAATATTAGTAGGATATACATATACCTATAACACATGTTCTAATATTGATACTACAATTTTCACCAATGTTTCAAGCAACTACGATAACAGTGTCCAGTATGAAAAATATAAATAAGAAATGCTCTAACTGAATAATGTTCAATCTGAAAACAGTGTTCCCTCAGAGCTATGGCTCCTCTACACTCGTGTAGTCTATAAACTTACTATAGACATTTAAAAAAATAATGGCAACTTTTTTTTTTTATTCTAATTTTTGTTGAGGCTTGTGACTCGCTAAAGTCAATGCCAGCCTCGTAAGGAAACACTAGCTTGTCAAGTTATTCAGACCTCAGTCTGAGAGATAACGTAACGAACCTATATAATTGTTTTGCCTTATCAGATAAGGGGCTGCTCAATATTATATTAATATCGCCATTGTGACCCACGTTATCCCCCAGAAAGTGCCTTCTGTAGGCTGCGTTCTGTCCACACTCCAGTACAATATGTAACAAATCTTCAATTTTGTTACATATGTGACATAGCGGTGATTCAACTACTTTCATCAGATGATAGAATTTATTTAAAGGAATGTGACCAGACCAATTATCAACCAGGCAACTTATCAAAAAAAAATTACAGAGCCGTGGTAGCCTGGTTGGTTGTGCACGCCCGAGTTTTTCTACATTTAATACGGTTTATTTATAATACCACACGGCTTTTCGGTGAAGGAAAATACCGAAGAAGACATTCTGAGGCGTATGTGAAGTCCACCAAATTGGTTCGGGGCACCGTTGGTGGTCAGGGGTTTGACACACAAGACCCTGAAGGGTCGTAGTGTCGCCAGGTCTTCCTGGCCCCCTAAGAAGATCAGATAACTTTTTTTTTTTTAAATTTACGAGTAAATCTTTAAAGTTTAATATAGTATATCACGTACAATATATGTATTGTATTATAAACTATGTATGTATGCATATCTATTTAAGTATATTTGTATGTAATATATTAATGTAGGTAGTATATATTATAAGCATATCAAGCATATTTATTTAATAATATTTGTTATTGTACTGGGTAGTATTTCAAAATACAAATTTCTTTTATTCCACCTGCAATACTCTGTCGCTATGTCTTTCATATTTTCCTTCTGAAAGGTTGCCTAGAAGAGATCGCTTTAAGCGATAACGTACACTTTCCAAAAATCTGTACCTATTTATATTGTTATTCTTAATTTTTATTTATTTATTTAAAAACTTTATTTCACAGAAAGTACAAGAGGCGAACATATGGCATTTCTCTTCCAGCTGACATTTAGGTCATGCAGCTGATAAAGAGTGGTAGGCGCGAAAAATTAAATAAGTAATTTGTGTGCAATAAAAAGTTTATATACCTATCTATTTTCGAATTAAAAAAAAAACAAATTGTTGTACTACTTAGACATGTTGTAAATTGGTGATAGTAATTAAAAAATAACAGTACTATTAGAAATAATTAAGGTAAAGAACTAGATTTTCCGCTACGAGAAAAAAAAGTTGATTTACCCTAAAAAACGCTAGATATTACTCTGAAAAGCTAAAATGGCAACACTGGCGAAAATTGTAAAGGTCTGGCTCAAAAGGACTTAGCATCCAGAGCCGTAAAACACATTATTAAAACAAAGTTGTAAAGGTCAGTGATCTCCCTGCACCGCGCCATTGTTGCACGTGACAAATGTCATACAATATCTAGCCCGAGGGGATTTTCCCTCCAGCGGCGGCAGAATGGCCGACGAGCGCGAAAAATAGGCTTAGCGTGACGTCACGTGTCAGCGAGTAAGCCGCCGGAGATGCATCGCGCGGCTGAGCGCCTGGCAATGAGTTATACATAACATGCACTTCGGAACAATATGTGGGTAAAGATAGGTCGAGAAAGAGCTATGGAGAGGGCTATGCTCGGGGTTTCTTTGAAGGATTCGTAATGAATAATTCAGGTGAAAAATGAAGATGACCGATATAGCCGAAATTAGTAAGCTGAAGTGACAGTGGGCGGGTCACGCCTGTCGCAGAGCAGACTGGTTGGGGCAGACGAGTGCTGGAGTAAAGACCGCGGGCCGACACTCGTAGGGTGGGACGCTCTGGTGGCCGGCTGGATGCGAAGGGCGGAGGACCGGGTGTGGTGGCGTTCATTGGGGAAGGCCTATGTCCAGCAGTGGATGTCTAGGGGCTGATATGATGAAATTCATGTTATATTGTTTGTTTGTTTCCTGGCCAAATATTTACCTCTCATGACTAAAATTAGATACATTTGATGACTTAAGTGTATCCAAAAACCTCTGGCAGTCTTTATGAGGATATCGTATCAGGCGACTGAGGAACACACAAACAACATCACGCTATCGCCACCGACCAACAACCCGCTTCCCGTAAACCTCCAATAATATTGGGGGTACCAGTATGTATGTATCATCATCATCATCAGGTTATTTTTGTCTCCACTGCAGGAGCACAACCCTCTCTCATCTGCAGGAGACAGACGGAGGATTTGGCCTACACTCCCCGCGCTGGTCAGACGGGTTGGGGAGGCCTGATTGATGTTTTATAATGTATTCCCTTAGTCGCCTTGTACGACACGAGAAGAGTTGGAGTGGTCCTATTCTACTCTACCGGAAACCACAAGGCAATGTATGTAAACGCTTTATTGTACCAAAACATACATACATAATGCTCACACCTTGGTCCCAGAGGGGTAGGCAGAGACAATGGATCGCCACTTTACACGATCCTGACACACCTCACTAGCCTCACTCACATTCATCAACCTTTTCATGCACTTCCTTTTAGTCTTCTCACTGCGGACCCCAGCCTTTTTGAGGACGTTACTAATTTGATCCTTGAATGTCCTACTCGTTACAACAACAAAAAGAAATAAGAGAATAAAGTTGTGTACAAAGGCTGACTTATCCCACTTAGGGGTCTCTTCCAGTCAACCTTAGAGTAACTGAAAGGACATTTATAATGCGTTTAGTACCAAAATGATAAAAGAAACGTACCCATCAAATATACACTAGGGCTAAAGTATGCATATAATTCTATTAATATTATAAACGCGAAAGTTTGTAAGTATGGATGGATGTTTGTTGCTCTTTCACGTAAAAACTACTGAATGGATTTTAATGAATCTTTACAATAATATAGCTTATACATCAGAATAACACAAGGGCTACAATTTATAAAGATATTGTGTGAATTGTCCAAAATATCAAGTAGGAAAAATACTACCATCTGCGAGTTATTTTGGCGTGCGCCATAAAATTATAATTTTAATGTAATAATGTTAGTTCTTTCCTACGCCACGCTAATATAAGCTACTCGAAATACTAATCCTGCGCAGACGAAGTCGCGGGCACCAGCTAGTATTACATAAACATGAATGATAAAAGTTAATCTGTGCAAGAAAGCCTACTATAAGTTAGATGACTACTTAAATGATAAAAGTCCATGGAGTGGTTGATGGCTCAGCATAGGTAGACTTAATGATTGTAATGAATAAGATAAATCAAAGGTAGGGCCCTGTGCCGTTGGGCTTGTTGCCACTTCTTCCCCTCGGTTATAAAGGTGGAAGTGGAGTAGTTTTAGGCAGAATTTGACGTCAAAAAGAGAATAATGTATTCCAATTTTGAAAAAATAAATATTTTGATTTTGATACAATATATACACGTTTTAGCAACATAATACAACTAGTCAAGCATGAGATTTCATGGACTGTTTGTTAATCCCCAAAATTTCTATGTACCTACATTTAACTGTGTACCGTACACTCGTCGGTGGACAAAAATAAAAGAGACCCGTCAGTACTGTAATTCACAGTCTGCCGAAAGCTTAATGCCGTCCATCCATTCCCGCGGGACAATGGCGGGCGATGTAAAAACTGCACGGCAGATATATCCGGGCCTTGGCGATACATATACGGTATACGAGTACATATAGTTATACGTTCAACGAAATAAATAAATATCTCAGACATTCACACCAATTATCCAGTCCCAAGCTAGGCAGAGCCTGTGGTATGGTTACTAGATAACGGATAGACATACTTAAATAAATATATAAACATCCAAGACTTGGGTACAACCATTCATATTCATCATACGAACATTTGCCCCTAGCGGGATTCGAACCCGCAACCTCCGGCGTGGCAGTCCGAGAGCTACCCCGTTCCGCCACGGAGGCCGTCAAACTCAAACTATCAGATTTTACTGACGATTCCCAACACAAGTCGAACCTTGGCGCAATTATAAGATAAACCAGTCTACGAAGTGCGCTCCCTTTGCAAGTTATTGGATGCATTCAGGTGCTCGGCGTTAAACCCCTTGCGCACCTTGCGGGGCGGGCGTATTACAGCTGGACCGTTCAGTCGGGTTCTGTAGAAATGAGAGCCTTTGAAAGGCTGAGCCGCGAGCAACCGGAAGCTTTGTACGATACCGAGTTTGCGGCGACCGCTTAAAGCACTTATACGCCAACATAACTACGAGAGGTACACTAAAATTATTGAGAACAGAGGGAACTATACAAGCAGGAAGTTACTGAAGTCGGCTTCAGATTTCAACATCAGATGGTATACGTTCACTGTTGAACACAAGCCTCCCCAATAGAATGACACTTGTAGTGGGCTGTCCATTGGGGGATTTGTCATAACCACCACGCTTGGCAGGCGGATTGGTGATCGCAGTAATCATCATCAGGTTATTTTTGTCTCCAATGCAGGTGCAGAACCCTCTCTCATCTGCCGGAGACAGACAGAGGATTTGGCCTACACTCCCCGCGCTGGCCAGACGGGTTGGGGAGGCCTGATTGATGTTTTATAATGTATTCCCTTAGTCGCCTTGTACGACATCCACGGGACGAGTTGGAGTGGTCCTATTCTACTCTACCGAAACCACACGGCAAGATCGCAGTAATGATTTTAATAAACGGGCATTGTGATTTTAATGACAATTCGAACACAACAAATAAAAATTGCTCTTCCAGCTAAATGTGTGTCAGTAACAGTTGATACTTGAGCCCAGATCCATTTTGAAAAGGTCAGTTTAAGAAGTGTACATTATCCAGGGAAAGGGATTGGTTTTCTGTGGTAAATTCCGCGTCTATAATACTTTTCTATTAGTTTTTCGACCCCTACGGCTCGGCGTTTTTGTAAACATCCGGGGAAGTTCAGCTCTTCCCGTTCCCTCGACTCGTTAAACACGCTTTACACGCTCCAACTCTTCAGGAAACTTCTTCCATCGAAACAAATTAATCAGTTGTAAATATTTTAATGATGACCACCAAGCGATTTTCTCTATCGTTATTAATGTAATTTTTTAGAATTTGAAATGTTATTATATTCAAATAGTTATTTACTTCTGCATGTTGCATTTATCGTGTACTTGTGGTGAATTAAAACGTGGACCAGTGCGTCCTGCCTGTGATGACCTACGGCGCACAAACGTGGACACTGACGGTGGGCCTGATCCACAAGTTTCAAGTCGCTCAGCGAGCTATGGAGTGGACTATGCTCGGGGTTTCTTTAAGGGATATGATTTGTCAAAGAACGAAGGTCACCGATTAGCAAGCTGAAGTGGTATGGAGTCTAAGAGTTAATATGATGATGAATAAACATCAAGAGAAGACTACTCAATTTTTACACGTAACACGATAACTGCCAGATACGACGCAGAGTCGCACCGAATTGAAAGGTTGTCTGGAAGAAATCGCTTAAAGGTATAAGACCGTCTAAATTGTGCTATTTGTAACTTTTATAACTTGTAACTGTATTTGATTGTGCAATAAAATGCATTGTATTATGTTGTAATTTCCCAAGATGCAGGTAAGATGCAATTAGTGTTTTTATTTTTTAAAACAACTAATCATCATCAGGTTAATTTTGTCTCCACTGCAGGAGCACAACCCTCTCTCATCTGCCGGAGACAGACGGAGGTTTTGGCCTACACTCCCCGCGCTGGCCAGACGGGTTGGGGAGGCCTGACTGACGTTTTATAATGTATTCCCTTAGTCGCCTTGTACGACATCCACGAGAGTTTGAGTGGTCCTATTCTACTCTACCGGAAACCACAAAAAAAAAAATAATATTGAAGAAATTGTAGTCACTAAGTTTCAAAAGTAAACTAAATTACAAAGTCACTTTTTTTAGTGAATATGGGTAAAAGAGAACGATCGAGACTTACTTATAAGAATTTTAATAGATTTTATTTGTTTTGGAGTACTATATGTACGTGTGCCAAGTTTCTACACAATCTGTCCAGTGGTTGAAGAGTGATTGAGTATTATTATTATTCAAGTTCTCAGTTATATTCAAGGCTATTTCAAGTTCTCAGTCTAGACCTTGTATCACTGCGACCATTTCTGGTCTATTGTGATCGCCACCATACTACAGTTCTGTAGAAAGCCTTGCAGCAGTTAGAAAGTGCACAATGCTTTTAGGACTGAGTTGTTTTACTTCGTCAGGTGAAGCAAGTTACCTAGGTGATTGAGTAACAAACATTCAAATATCCCATTGGCCGTGTGGTTTCCGGTAGAGTAGAAAAGGACCACTCAAACTCTCGTGGATATCGTACAAGGCGACTAAGGGAATACATTATAATACATCAATCAGGCCTCCCCAACCCGTCTGGCTAGCGCGGGGAGTGTAGGCCAAATCCTCCGTCTGTCTCCGGCAGATGAGAGAGGCTTGTGCTCCTGCAGTGGAGACAAAAATAACCTGATGATGATGATGATGAAATATCCCAACATCGAAACTTTGGCATTTATAATATTAGTGGGATACTCACGACATGACTGGAACTCGTCCTCCCCCTTCTCGCAGTCGCGCTGGTAGTTGCAGACCCACAGCGCGGGGATGCACTTCCCCTCGGGGCACCGGAACATGCCGCTCGGGCACACCGTGTCCCCTGCGAACAGACAAACACAACATATAAATACAATACAATCTGAGGAACGAATCAGGGTCGAATGTACGAGTACGTTCCTGGAGTCTACTAGCACTAATAACTTTAAGGCCTGTAGACTCCGGGTTCCCACAAAACACCAGGGTATATTCCTCAGTCGAAGTCCGACTTCTGGCCCGAGGGAGTCGTGTTCAGACGTTTTAGGGATTCAAAGACTAGATCTCAAAAGTAGTGTGATGAACTCTGTTAATTAAGGTTATAATAATGTATGTATTTCTAGTTCACAGATGATTCATCTGTGAACTAATTTAATAACCAATTAGTGCCAATTATGAAGGAAATCACTTTTAGGTAAAACTACGAGCTACGAAAAAATATTTTGCTTCATGGTATGAGGTGTAGATGACGGAAATAAATGTTCAATATATTATTATGACATATAACGATTAATGTTCAGAATTAAAGTAAAAAATTTCAAAAATTAGGTATCCGTATGTCGGTAGTAATTTATCTTAATATCATCGTCAAATATTAATTTAACATTATATGCGTCTGGTTATGAACAAATAAATAACTGTCAAAAACAACACGACTTAATATTGTGATAATTTTACAATACAATACAATACACTTTATTGCACAAACAAATACAGTTACACGTTATAAAAGTTACAAATAGTACAATTTAGGCGGTCTTATCGCTTTAAGCGATTTCTTCCAAACAACCTTTGGGTAGAAAATATTTATATATAAATTATAATTGTGGCAACATTCAAAACGACCAGTCAGCAATAAAATCGCTAACATTCACGGCGCTGCCCCGGGCGGGCGTGGCGCGAGTGTGGGCGGAAACCCACCGCCGCATAAATTATACACTCTTTTGTTTATCAGAGCCGAAGGGTTGAAAACATTATTTTGTAATCGTACATTGATTGTTGTAATGGGCTTTCCTATTCAATAAAATGTATGCATTTAAATGTATTACGTTACGTCCATCCAATGCAATTTTACTTAAAATAAGTTCTTTTTTTGAGAGACTTTTCTTTCTGAAAATATCACTTATTTTAAGTAATTGCATTGAAAGGACGACATTATGGTGATGAATGTTTATTTCAATGCGTTATAATTATGTGACTCTTTGCTATATCTATTGTTAGCTTTGCCCGCGGCTCCGCTCGCGTGGACTGCAGAATCCGCTCCCTATCCCACTCTCGCTCCCTATCCCACTCCCGCTCCAACTGTAGTACAAACCAATCGCAATATGAATTTTACCGAACATAATAACTATACTTCTTTGTTATATTGAATATTTACACCTTGGGTTACATTTTTGAAGTTTTAGTAGGGATCCGTAATTTTTTATACAAATAAATATAGCCTATGTTAATCAGGGATAATGTAGCATTCTAATGGTGAAAGAATTTTTTAAATCGCTCCAGTAGTTTTTGACATTATTCGTTACAAACACACAAATCTGCCCTCCTCCATACGCGTCTCTCAGACGATTTCTGTGTTCAGATCACGAGTTAAAGAGCACTACCTTACTCTCTGTCAATATTATATTATATTATATTATATATATATTATATATATATTTATGTATCTGTATTGGTATTTATAGTTTATTAGTTTATGCTTATTGTATTATATGTTCTATGATTATTTAATATATAGTAGGTACACGCGACTACTGCCTCTCCATAATCCCTTGTCTTCACCGCAGGTTAGCTGGAAGAAATTTCTTTAGAAATAAGCTTATCCTTTTGTATAATTTTTCTTTTCTCTGTGTTGTTCTTTGTATATTTGTGTGTTCAATAAACTATTAAATAAATAAATAAATAAATAAATAAATCTTTCCTCTTTATAATATTGGTGTAGATTTTGCTGTTCAAATTGTATCTCTCTACGTAATAAGGGGAATATACACAGGTATCGGCTGTGCTAATGAACGCGAGTGTTGACTCGCCGCCGCTGACGAGCGACGGCAAACAACTGCTTCTATCAATAGAAAATACGAACAAAATGTCACAAATTAATACAACTTCACTCTCGGGTTTAATGAAGTTGTATAATATCAGCTGTTCTTTAGACATCGATGGTCAGGACCAACAGGAAAGACTGAGGTATGAAAGTTCGTAGTGCATTTTTAACTTTACGGATAGTTTTGTTGGCAGAGTGGTTCCCGGCTTAGAGTAGGGCCACCCCCAATCTTCCCGGACTAAGGGATTGCACCAGGGTCGGGCAGTTGAGCACAGTACTGCGATTCAGAACAAAACAGCTTTAGTCTTCATCATCAACATCATCATCAGGTTATTTTTGTCTCCACTGCAGGAGCACAACCCTCTCTCATCTGCCGGAGACAGACGGAGGATTTGGCCTACACTCCCCGCGCTGGCCAGACGGGTTGGGGAGGCCTGATTAATGTTTTATAATGTATTCCCTTAGTCGCCTTGTACGACATCCACGGGAAGAGTTGGAGTGGTCCTATTCTACTGGTTGGTTTAGCTTCCTGACTACTAAAACAATAAAGGCAGATTTCTCCGTTCGTTTTCCCTTGTTATCTTAAATTATCCATATTCAGCCGAAATACGTCCACGGCTGAACTTAAGCCTCCCCAATAGAATGACACTCGTGCGCTGTCCATTGGGGGATTTGCCATAACCACCACGCTTGGCAGGCGGATTGGTGATCGCAGTAATGATCTTAATATACACAGGAGAACGCTGCTTCCCGTCCCTGGTGCAATCCCTTAGTCGCCTTGACGACACTCACGGGTAGATTGGGGGTGGCTCTATTTTAAGCCGGGAACCAAACGGCATCAAATCAATTCCATTATAGAGTAGAATTGCGAACTTGTTTTCTAAATTCGGACCGCATTTCTCTAGTAAAGTTGGCGTGAAAGAATTCGGTTCCCGTCGCAACAAAGTCCACGTTCGGGGTAAAAGGGCAAGTCAGCTGACAGCCGCACAGTGTGGCCAACGTTGAAAAATGGCGCCAATCTCGTGCCACCGACGGGCGGCGGCGGACCAATTGGAATTTGGAATAGAGAAAACGGCGATTGATTTATACAGCCACCTGCCAGGATTGAGAAGACAATGGAAATGAGAAATCCAGTCAGTTGGATATTCACTACTTTTCAGGGAGCCAAGAACAGTTATATATTGACTTATGTTGAATAATATCTGTAAATGGCTAATGATAAATTTATATTATGTTATCTATACTATATTACTATATAATAATACTAGCTGTTGCCCGCGACTTCGTCCGCGTGGACAACTTAACATTACACATTCTTATGTATTACGTGTTACTAAATCCTAAAAGAAATCTATTAATCTGGTTATGCATTAAAAATATTGATATACATAAAAAAACATACTATTCAATTGAGAACCTCCTTTTTTGAAGTCGGGTAAAAATTAGCGTTCCGGCGGCGGTTTCGCCCGTTGGACCACAGTTTTTTAGGTTTCCGTAGCCAAATGGCAAAAAACGGAAGCCTTATGGATTCGTCATGTCTGTATGTCTGTCTGTCCGTCCGTATGTCACAGCCACTTTATTCCGAAACTATAAGAACTTACTATTGAAACTTGGTAAGTGGATGTATTCAGTGAACCGCATTAAGATTTTCACACAAAAATAGAAAAAAAAACATTAAATTTTGGGGGTTCCCCATACTTAGTACTGAAACTCAAATTTTTATTTTATCAAACCCATACTGTGGATATGTCTTCAAAAATGATATTGAGGTTTCTAATATCATTTTTTTCTGAACTGAATAGTTTGCGCGAGAGACACTTCCAAAGTGGTAAAATGTGTCGTCGTCGTCGTCGTCGTCCCCCTCCCCCCCTGTAAGAGAATGATAAAACTAAAAAAATATATATGATGTACATTGCCATGCAAACTTCTACCGAAAATTGGTTTGAAAGAGATCTAGTAAGTAGTTTTTTTTAATACGTCATAAATCGTAAACCACAATACTATTATTAAAACATCGATCAAAGTTACAACGAACTACAATAACTTTGATATTATGTTATTTGCTGCTACGGAACCCTTCATGGGCGAGTCCGCCTCGCACTTGGCCGCTTTTTTTAAAATAAAGTTGACATTTACATTTATCATGAATTAAAAGATTATCATATAATCAATATTTTTTTTTAAATTTTAATATTGTGCAAATTAGTTGCTATTTCCTTCCCCCCCCCCCCTCCAATTTGTCCTTTCCATACCCTTTCTTTCTTTCCTTCTCCATCCCCTTCCCACAACGTTGAAAACCCTTTCCCCCACCCCTTCCCTCTCCCTACTCCTACCTCTCCCCCTTCCCTTAACCCACCCCTTCCTACACCCTTTATTTACCACTGCCCCCTCATCTTTCCTCTCTTACCCTAATCCCTCTATTCTCTTCCATCCGACTTCCTTCCCCTCGTATTCCCTTCCTATGTTGCATATCCAATTAACTGTACAAAAAAATGTCTGTCAAACTGCTGGACATGCCTTCCCCAATGAATGCCACAACGCCCTACAGATCCAGCCGCTTCCGGCCACCATCGTCCATACACCTGGCGGCAGGGCGTCCCACCCTGCGCGTGTTACGTCGCGTCCCGTCTAGAACCCGTCTGCCCCAACGGCCGTTCGGTACTACGACAGATGTGACCCACCCACTGCCATTTCAGTTTACTAATTCTTTCGGCTATGTCGGTCACCTTCGTTATTCAGAGGATCTCCTCATTACGAATCATATCCCTCATAGAGACCCCGAGCATTGCCCTCTCTATAGCTCGCAGAGCCACTTGAATCTTGTGGATCAGGCCCACCATCAGTGTCCACGTCTCCGCGCTGTAATCATGACAGGCAGGACGCACTGATTAAAGATTTTTGTCTTTAAACATTGTGGAATAGGTGACGTAAAGACTTGACGCAGTTTTCCGAATACTGCCCACCCTAACTGGATTCTTCTGTCAGCTTTTGAAATTGATCCTACCCAACTATATTGTATGTCCTAGGCAGACGTACTCCTGAACAGCTTCGATATGGACATTGTCGACGATCACCGGTCTAATACAGGGCCACTAATTATCGAATAGCGAACTTTTTGTATCGAGACTTGTGGAAATACCTGAAATACATCAGCTAAAATAAATCTATAAATGAGCTTTAAAACATCTCTGTCACTTTCTGTCAAGTTCTTGCAATGACCAGTAATGTTGAACTACACTTTCATACAAATGATATGAAATGAGAGTTCAACTTGTATATTAGCAACCTAACATTTTATTGAGATATGACTTATACCAGTATGAGGCCCGAACTCAAATCTATTAAACAGTGAAAACGCCGTCAAATTCTGTTCAGCAGTTTCCAAGATTAGCCCGTACATACATACATACATACATACATACAGACAGATAAGAATTTTTTTAATTATATTTTTGGACTCTACTGGTCTTCAGTAACGTCCGGGCAGTGAAATTTTTTTTTTAACTTTAATGTACAGATTCGCTTTTCTTTTGTTTTTTCTACTCTTTTATTATATGTATAGATTATAAAGAGGTTTTAGGTTGTGGCGGGTAATCTCTGGATCTACTGATCAGATTTTGAAAATTCTTTTACTAATAGAAAGCCAAGTTATTTGTGCGTGTTATAGATTGTATGTTAACCCGAAAAATAAAAAGACTTTTTCGTGGTAGTCTGAAAATGTCAGTCGGGTCAGCTAGTTTACTATATATTATTGTTAACTAGCTGTGGGTTTCAGAATGAATGACATTTCTCTCAACGTACATAAGGCGCATTTAATAAAGCTTGTTCAATTTCTCAAAAGCTTACCAACAAAATTCAATGCAAGCCAAATTGAATCCTACGCGTATGGAAAAAGGTCAATGTTACGCTGAACCGCAAAATCACGCACACATTGACATTCGTTTCGACTATTGCCTACGCTTTCGGATTGTGGAGCGATTTTACTCAAATGCGTCACATCGCTGACCTTGTCCCTTACAATCGGGGCCACGTCGCTTAGGTATAGTTTTATACCTAAAGGGCGAGTGAGACACGGCCGTGGCCGGACATCTCTTCAACGTGGCTTGCGTCTTAGGTGGACCCAATAATAGTTGGGTCAGATCGAAGCTTCAATGGACATCGCATCTCGAGCCAACCCAGTACAAACGTTGGAAGAGAATTATCCTTCGATTCGGGTTCGAGAAATTGAATATTAAATCCAAACAATCAATTATAACAATGAACCTCATATTATTCGACGGCCCCTTCGTTTCCCAAAAGCGAATCCCATATTAAATTCTGCCCCGACTACTTGCTAGGTATTTCGGGCTATCGACAGAAATCATTGTTCCTAAGATTTGAATCATCAGCCGAAATACGTCCACTGCTGAACATAAGCCTCCACAAAAGAATACTTCTTTTGGTAAGCTATCCTTTGGGGGGGGGGATTATCTTATCTTATCTTCTTATGGGGCCAGGAAGACCTGGCGACACTTCGACCCTTCAGGATCTTTTGTGCCAAACCCCTGACCACCAACGGTGCCCCAAGCCGATTTGGTGGACTTCACATACGCCTCAGAATTTCTTCTTCGGCATATGCAGGTTTCCTTACGATGTTTTCCTTCACCGAAAAGCCTGCGGTATTATAAATAAACCGTACTTAAGTTTCGTAAAACTCATTGGTACGGGCGGGTTTGGACCCATTGGTGCACAACCAACCGGCTACCACGGCTCTTGGAGTGGGGGGGAGGGGGAATTGGTGATCGCAGTAATGATCATAATATACCAATCCCTTAGCCGCTTTGACGACATCCAGGGAAGATTGGGGCGTATTCTAAGCCTCCAACCACACATTTGAATAAAAATGCAATATTCCAAATATGGCGGAAGGGTATAATATATGTATATTCGATAGCCATTTGTCTTTGCTCTGATTTACCTCCGCAATAAAATAAATGTCTCGGAAAGCCGCAAATATCGCTGGTCTAGACACAAAGTCAACAGAGCCATTCGGTTTCTTCTGCACCCGAATAAATCCATCCACTCAAAGTCTACTTACAACAGTCGAGTCAACCGGACGTGACGCCTACGATGGTATAAAAATCTCTAATAAAACCGAAATAAGTCAACTCGCACAGAAGTCGACTCTATCCCCGTACCTATAATAAGGAATGTATCGGAGAGGAGGAAATAAATTGCAGTTTGTTCTTATCTTTTATTCGCAATGACTTTGACAGTTGACTCGTTCGTTACAACAGTCTGAATGTCGGTAATTGATTTTATACTAATTATCTAATAGATGGCGCTGTGCGACATTTTATATAAGTATCTCACGATGCATATAGATGGCGCGCAACATGCAGCCCGCCTTGAAATATATTTCTAAGTAAATATATATGAATTATTGCAAAGAAATTTGAGGCCATGGTACAAATAAATCCTACAATACAATTCCTATCCTGATTTCCAGCACCTAGTATATTTAATTAAGTGACAGTTTATTAACTTGAAGATTTTGAGTTGAGTTATGAGTTTAATGCAAATTTGAACATTATTAAACTAGAAATTGAGACTAAAATATGATGTTACCTTATTAACTAGAAATTGTACAGTGTGGAAAGAATCACTCCGGCCGTTTTTGTAACTGAGATTCGCAACCAGTTGCGAATCAAGAGAACTTTTTCCTTAATCGCAACTAGGTGTCCTGACGATAGAGTTTAGTAATCAGTTACGGCAAAAGAATTATTTTTCCCCTTTCGCAACCTTCCTTATCTGTTTGTTGACACTCTATTTGTTGATTTGAATACAAACTTATATAATAGGTATGGCAGAAGAAGTGAGATAAATGCGGTTGAATTGCGGACGAGTGAAGTTATGTGACAGAGTAAGGAATACAGTGATACGCGAGAAATGTGGTTTGAAAGATGATGTAGTAACGAAGGACGAGAATGAGACTTTCGAGTGAGTTCCAAGTGTTGTCGGCTGGACGGAGGCACGCAGAATTGAAGCTCGTCAATCTGAGCCCGTTCACTCGTTCACATTCATTCATCGGTCTGTTGAATAAAAGATGGCGGGCTGCGGGTAGCCCGTCCCGTAGGGTAGCTAACGAGGCGGGAAAATGGTGCTGCATTAACGTAAATAGTGGCTATCCCAGCTAGAGATACTCTCCACTCGAGCCTTATTGAATCAACCGGCCTAAGGATGCAATTACGTCCTTCATTATTACTAGTTACGTTATATTTATACGCAATAACATTCGGATAATGTTCTGATATAAGGCCCAAGTTGGGCGCCAATATAGTTCTGAAATACTGTTGGAAACCAAGGCAGGCCTCCGTCACTGGGACGTACCTACTGCGATAAGTAAGTTCGGGCTGGCCTGGCCCGTACGGAGTAATATCAACACAAAGTCGAGCGTCTTAGACACATTTTTGCGTCTGACAATGAAAAGTAGTAGGAGTAAGAAATTCACACCTTGTTTCACACGCTGTAAGGTTGGCTGGAAGAGATCTCTTTTAGAGATAAGCTCACCGTTGTACACTGAGCTTTATAACTGTATTTAGTTTTAAAATGTGCAATAAAAAAAGGAGAAATCTGTGATCGGGGGCCTACTTCTTAAGCCTTTCAGATAATATCACGTTACTAGCTGTTGCCCGCGACTTCGTCCGCGTGAACAACTTAACATCACAAAATATTATGTATTTCCCGTAGGAATGGGATGTTTTTTTCGGGATAAAAACTATTCTATGTCCTGTTCTCTGTTTTGGTAATAAAAAAAAATTTTGTATTTTGTTCCAGGACGTAACCTATATGTGTGCCAAGTTTCATCACGATAGTTCACTATTTTGGCTATAATGGCTTACACATAAGATATAGATATATACTGTGGTGGGCTTTTTTGTAGGACTATTTAAGATAAAAATTTCCATCATACATTATATATGTTTAACTCTAGCGGTTTTGGCAGCGCACGCCAGAACAGCTCGCAGATGGTAATTGTTTTCTACTTACTTGATATTTTGAACAATACACACAATATCTTTATAAATTGTAGCCTATGTGTTATTCTGATATATAAGCTATATTATTGTAAAGTTTCATTAAAATCCATTCAGTAGTTTTTACGTGAAAGAGTAACAAACATCCATCCATACTTACAAACTTTCGCGTTTATAATATTAGTAGGATGTCAGTAGTACCATTGTCAAGTACCATTATAAGTCGACCTCCAAATACATTTTGTACTCTCTAATGAGCCATATGACATATTATGATATATGATAGGCTCTCAGTGTTACTGCTTCTAAAAAATAAACAAACGTTAATAAAGCGTGTCTGCTTAATTCCCATCATATTAAGAAAGGAAAGTTTGTCTTTATGGCCGGACATCAAATTTTATTGTCTGTTTATATCGTTTTCCCGTTTAACGTTGACACAATGTGTTCCCTGGAGTCCCAGGGGGGGAGGGTCACTTCCCCCCTTCTGTAAAGACAGTTTTTACGAGCAATAACAGTGACACGCTAACAGGAAAATGTATTGCTTATAGTTTTGCGCCGTGACTCGAAAACATATTAGCGAAAACTATGTTTACTGTGACCCCGTGAATGAGAATATACGATATGTTATTCCGAGTCAGGCAGTTAGTTATTTTATTACTAAATGATTTAACAACGTTAGCCGCAATTAATATAGTTTTTTTTAAACGATGTACCAAAGTCGTACTTATACAAGTTTTGTAATAATTTATTTAGATATTGATAACATTTACAATATTTTTTTTGTCTAATTTTTTTTAAATGTGTAAGTTTAATTTTAAAAGGTAAACAATTCAAATAAGTTACGGTAATCATCATCATCATCAGGTTATTTTTGTCTCCACTGCAGGAGCACGACCCTCTCTCATCTGCCGGAGACAGACGGAGGATTTGGCCTACACTCCCCGCGCTGGCCAGACGGGTTGGGGAGGCCTGACTGATGTTTTATAATGTATTCCCTTAGTCGCCTTGTACGACATCCACGGGTAGAGTTGGAGTGGCCCTATTCTACTCTACCGGAAACCACACGGCAATAATAGAATATTTAGAGACAAACAAAATTTTTACAATTAAAATATCTGTCCCAGGTCCTGAGTGGTCGGATGGACGCTACGGTTAAATAATGTCAATATTTAGTAAATAATTAAATGTTCTGAGTAGTAACTGCACAAGTTTCAAAGTGAATGTGAAAGAGTTGTGGCTACTTGTGTGGAACAGAGCGATTGTTTGGAACGCTCCATCTGGTAGTACATAGAGATCGTTGAAGAATTCCCAATTAAAGTACAAAGTCGAATAAGTGGAGCTACGAACAACACTGGACGTAACCGGAGCACCCTGCCACGTGACCTCTTGCCGCAGTAAAGTGCAGTAATGGGCAGTAAAGAGTGCTGCAGCTAAGCCAGTCGACAAGTAACGCGATACCAACAAACTGCCGGCTATAGAAACATGGTTAAAAGCAAGTAGCTGCCAAACTAAGTTTGTATCGGCTATCGACTTAGTCTGACGGTCTGTTACCATAAGACTACGAATATCTTCTCACAAACAAAAAAAAAATTTTGGAGTTTAACTAGTACAATTCAGGCGGCCTTATCGCTTTAAGCAACTTCCAGACAACCTATTATGTTTTATCAGTAAAACATATACATATATCAGTAAAACATATATATCAGTAAAACATATATATATGACAAAGTTGTGTTGTTTGTATTCTATTTTAAACATACTTTAAAAAACTTCAAGACATACATAAATTACTAAGTAATAACATAGTTTGGTTCCCGGCTTAGAATACAGCCACCCTTATGTTTCCCGTGGGTGTCGTCAAGGCGTCTAAGGGATTGCACCAGGGACGGGCAGCAGCGTTCTCCTGTGTGTGTATGTTAAGATCTGGTGGTGATTATGGCAAATCCCCCAATGGACAACTTACCAAAAGTGGTATTCTATTGGGGAGGCCTATGTCCAGCAGTGGACGTCTGCTGATGATGATAACATAGTTTCAGCCACTCGTTTCAAGTAATGGCCCGTATTTAAGTCCGCGACGTGGTGTGGCCGTAAACAAAGCCAATAAAAGCCACAATCCTGCAGCAGTAACAGCGACATTAACATTGCGATAGTTGGCGATGCCGGTGCCCTTGTTACGGGATAATATGCTTTAGGTATAGAATACCTACTTTACATTTAAGTTGCCCTTGTAAAGTTTATTTTTTATTCATGAAGTTCATCCCAAGAAGACCAACATTTCGGGATAACAAAGACAATCTAGGAATTAGACAATATCATCTAGGAGCTATGGAGAGGGCTATGCTCGGGGTTTCTTTGAAGGATATGATTCGTAACAAGAACGAAAGTCACCGACATAGCCGAAAGGATTAGCAAGCTGAAGTGGCAGTGGGCGGGCCACATATGCTGCAGAAACGACGGCTGTTGGGGCAGACGAGTTCTGGAGTGGAGACCGCGGACCGGCACGCGCAGGGTGGGACGCCCCGCCGGCAGGTGGACCGACGACCTAAAGAAGGTGGCCGGTAGCGGCTGGATGCGGAGGGCGGAGGACCGGGTGTGGTGGCGTTCATTGGGGAAGGCCTATGTCCAGCAGTGGACTTCTAGGGGCTGATATGATGATGATTTTAATCTAATAAAAACGTATACTTCGCGTGTCTGTACATTGAAAAGAAAAATTAGGGGTCTAAGGATAAGTATTTTTTCTTAATTTATTTATCTTTCTATGTACAGACTTTCGGTTACTCTAAGGTTGACTGGAAGAGATCCCTAAGTGGGATAAGTCCGCCTTTGTACACAGTTTAATTCCTATTTTATTATTGTTGTTGTGATTTTTTTGATACAATAAAGCGTTTACATCCCTACACACTCTATGTAGACCTACACTACATGTAGAAACTATGTAGAGACTATGTAGAGGCTATGTAGAGCCTATGTAGAGACTATTTAGAGGCTATGTAGAGGCTATGTAGAGAGTATGTAGAGACTATGTAGAGGCTATGTAGAGGCTATGTAGAGGCTATGTAGAGACTATGTAGAGAAGACTATGTAGAGACTATGTACAGACTATGTACAGACTATGTAGAGACTATGTAGAGATTATGTAGAGACTATGTAGAGACTATGTAGAGGCTATACAGAGACTATGTAGAGATTATGTAGAGACTATGTAGAGGCTATACAGAGACTATACAGAGACTATGTAGAGAAGACTATGTAGAGACTATGTAGAGACTATGTAGAGAATACTATGTAGAGACTATGTACAGACTATGTAGATACTATGTAGAGACTATGTACAGACTATGTACAGACTATGTAGAGACTATGTAGAGACTATGTAGAGACTATGTAGAGGCTATATAGAGACTATGTAGAGGCTATGTAGAGGCTATGTAGAGACTATGTAGAGAAGACTATGTAGAGACTATGTAGAGACTATGTAGAGACTATGTAGAGACTATGTAGAGACTATGTAGAGACTATGTAGAGACTATGTAGAGGCTATGTAGAGACTATGTAGAGGCATTTCAACTTTACAAAGTGTAACGAGGGACCATAGTAGGACATCTACCTACATGTTTAGGATCTCTCGGTTGGATGACTAAGTTGAAATGTGAGCAGGAGTGATGCACTCACGAGATGAGCGCGATATTTTAGCGAGCGATTTCCCGCGGGGCTCCTAACTCCGTCTGCGACCGTCCGGTCCCGTTACCTGATCTCAAATTATAGAGAAGATACACAAAAATGCTGATTAACTTTAGTTCAGCTCTAATTTTAATAAATACTTTTTTTCGTCCATTAAAGAATTAAATAAAAAAAATCAATTTTAAGTAAGACACGGCTTAAAAGTCTAATTACCAAGCCAAAACCTACAAAAAACTTAAAAAAAAAAACATTTATTATGAAGAGTATTTTCATAGTACTCGAAAAAGAACCACGCCAAGTGATTTCACGGAGCAAAAAGCGGACGAAGGAAAGTATCTTTAAAAGGTTTGTCAGGACGTAAAGTGGTGATACATCATATCTGTCTACCCCACCAGGGAGTGAGCATTATGTATGTAGAATATGAAATGACCCTTCGTCGTTTTGTACTTTGTTTTCTGAGTACTGTGTAACGTTCTTTTCTGATATTGGTATTATAAATGCATTGTTGGTTTTATATTTTAATAGTATACTTCATCATCATCATCATCAGGTTATTTTTGTCTCTGCAGGAGCACAACCCTCTCTCATCTGCCGGAGATGAGTATACTTACCTAAATTATTATTGATTGATTTTATGCTTCGAATTTTGTAATTTGACATAGTAATTTGAAATTGTATTTTGATATTAATGTAAGAGTATAATAAATATACCTACCTACATACTACAATGCCCAGAGACGTATCATGTTCCAGACTCAACTAAACTTTAGACCATATAAGTACCAAACATCAAAGCAATAAATTCATTTCATTTCTAATCGTCTATCAAAACAAAGAATCACTCAACTTCTATTTAGCGAGATAGGAGTCGTTTTTCTACCAATTGTCGCGTTAGCGGTTTTACCATTCCACTGGGCTCGTTCTGAAGCTCAGAAGAACGAATGGGGTTATTATTCTTCTGAGTTCTGAAGACACAATGTTAAAATTTGACAGTACTAAAGCTGTTGCTATCCTTGTCACACAGTCTTATGAAGATAAAGACGAAACCAATTTTAGCACTGTCACATTTTAAATGTGTGCTTTCAGAATCGGGCCCACTACGGTCTATGTTTTTTTTTCTAAAAAATAGGTTACATTTATTTACATCTCCCATATTTCAAGAAGAATCCAGCAGATATGAATGAATGAATATACTTTATTGCACACAAATTACAAAAATATGTAGGAGAAATATACAGTAAAAGTACAAGCGGCGGCTTTGCGATTAAGCGATTTCTTCCAGGCAACCTTATCCTAGTGAGAATTGAAATATTAAGATTAAGATGCAATTTAAAGAATAAGATATCAGAGCACTGTAACAATAAAACTAGATATATTTATAAGAAGTATTCCCTCAATGAATAAAGTTAATCACTGATCCATTTCCGGTCTGATCCTGACCGCCCGATAGCTTCCGCTCCCGATGCAGGCTTCTAATTACCGCTCAGCAGATAAAAGCTGTTTAAAACCGCCGCCGCACCGCCCCCGGGCCCCTATCTCTATTGAAATCTCTCTTTATAGGCATTTTATAACAATTAACTGCTCCGGAGAAAAACGTTTCTAATCAGGCTCCTTATTTTGCAATTTCTGTTCGGATCGTAGGTTTGAATTAATAAGATATTTTACAGATTGCCACATAGTAAAATTCGAAGTAAAAAGTGTGAGGAAAATAATGACATCAGGAATTAATGTCAGCATCAGGGCATGGATAGGTTCACGTTCGCCTCACGTTCATGAGGTCCTGGTACAAACCCCGCCCGTACCAATGAGTTTTACGAAACTTCAGTACGGTTTATTTATAACACCACAGGCTTTTCGGTGAAGGAAAACATCGTAAGGAAACCTGCATATGCCGAAGAAGAAATTCTGAGGTGTATGTGAAGTCCACCAAACCGGCTTGGGGCACCGTCGGTGGTCAGGGGTTTGGCACAAAAGATCCTGAAGGGTCGAAGTGTCGCCAGGTCTTCCTGGCCCCCTAAGAAGATAAGATAGATAGGTGCTAACAAACATGCAAGAGACGTGACAGGACAGGATCGATGAATGGATAACATCTGTAACCACGCAAGACGTGTCAGGATCGTGGCATGAGACTTGCCTATATCGAGGTATGGAACGGGTCTAACCCCTCGGAAGAGACGTTTCAGAATCGGGAATTGCACGATTTGGTTCACCTACCTTCGTTCCATCACCGGACTACCAGGCTTAGAGAGGGACTTCATCCTTATGTAGTAGACATACCACGCTCTCGCACGAAGCGTGTTGCTTCTTCTTTCATAATGCTAACTGCTAAGGAACTCCATGCCAGCATCGGTATTTCCGGATAAGTACAATTTGGATCTTTTAAAGATGTGTGAATAGGCATCTTCTGGGTAATGGCTCCACCTTAGGCCTCAGGTAATCAAGTGAGATTGAGGTCAAGAGTAAGGTAAAAAAGGGACGTTTCTGACCACCTCGCATTCTGAGGAGACACGTGTCAGTTTAGAATCGGGGCATGGCTCGGATTTGCGGAGGATTGCGAAGTGTCTGACCACCTCGCAAGAAATGTATCTTCGTTCATGTGTAAACAGTTTTATAGCTTTGTTTCTTCTTTATCTCTTAAAAACTAAAATTTTATTACAAGAGGTTTTTTGTCGCTGAAAACTTCAATGAGGATGTTAGTCGGTTGGAAAATATGACGCGAAATTCGACTATCCTACTAATATTATAAATGCGAAAGTTTGGATATTTGGATGTTTGTTACTCAATCACGCTTCAACCACTGGACGGATCGGAATGAAACTTGGCACACATATAGGTTAGGTCCTGGAATAGGACATAGGATAGTTTTTATCCCGAAAAAACATGTTATTCCTACGGACAACATAATAATTTGTGATTTTAAGTTATCCACGCGGACGAAGTCGCGGGCAACAGCTAGTGAAAACACACATTATACACTGCGCCAGCGCGAGGACTGCATCCTTTCAGCAAATCGACTAAGTTTAACAGTAAGTTAGACGAGTTGCTACAAGACATTATATTGTTGAGATACCTCATGAGGTACACCACATTTATACTTCATTTTGTTGGTCACTTTGTACTTCATAGTATTTCTAGAAATGTACTTTTGAGTTCGCTCTCGAGAAGAGGATGATAAAAGGAGTTTTTATGTAAACCCTCAAAAAACTCCCCACCACCCAAAGGTCGCCTAGAAGAAATCGCTGAAAGCGATAAGGCCACCGTTGTACACTAAATTCATTCTTCTATACAATACAATTCGATTCAATACAATGCTAAGTGCACAAACAAATAGAATTACAAGTTATAAAAGTTACAAATAGTACAATTTAGGCGCTCCTACCGCTTAAAGCGATTTCTTCCAGACAACCTTTTGGGTAGAAAATATTATGCCAGAGAAATTGTAGGTTGCTGATAAGGAAACTTCAATGACATTTTATCATCTATGTAATTTTTTTTTTATAAAAAATTGTGTACTTGGTCCTCGATAAAAATAATATTTGAATTGAATGTAAGTCCTTTCACTACAAGGACGAAGTTAAATGTTCAGACTCTTGCCTCTTTTCTAAACGATTATTTGAATGACAAAGATGCCTGGTACTAATGTTAATTCAGCTTCGCAGAATCTTTATAATTGGATGCAAACTTGATTTTTAAAAGATGTGTTGCGTGAAGTTCGTTGCGCCGTTTCTTCTTCACAGCGCTAACACCTAGGAAGCGGTAGTCGATAAAAAAAAATGACGTGATAAATGTACCAAGTGTACTCATATGCAATAAATGATTTTGACTTTGACTCAAGAGTAGTGGTAAACTGCAGCCAGTTTGAAGCAAACATTTCCGGGACGCTAGACTATTGCACAATAAGATTAAACAAAATTAAAAAGGTTACTACATTTAAAGATGCGAACAAAGTATGCAAAACACTTAAATGGAAATGGGTAGGACATATGCTGAGAGAGAAAAGTGAGAAATGGAGTAGAAGAATATTAGAGTGGTACCCCAGGGATGGTAAAAGAAGTAAAGGTCGACCAATAAAACGTTGGGAAGATGACCTTAAAAGAACTGCTTGGAGACAGAGAAAAGATAGAGATAGGTGGAAGTCTTTGGAGGAGGCCTTTGTCGAAGGACAAGCTGTTTTTTGATAAACCGAACGTCATTAATAAAATGTAATACTTAGTATTTATGTCAAATTATGGTTTAACAGTAATAAAGGCTTATTAATATATTATATTATAGACTATTGCACACGTCTCGTAATATCATTTCAAATGGAGCGAGTCTGTGGTCGCCGTGAGTGGATACAGGTTGCTAGGTGCTCCAGGTGTACGATATCCGATCCACCTGTTGAGTAGTGAAAGCCTCGAACGATGCGGATGTTATAATGGTTTACTCGTTTTACACTTACGCACTTTGGGACTATGTGACTTGAAATAGAATGCTACTGAATTGAGTAGACGATCTCCGTGGCGGAACGGGTAGCTGTCGGAATGCCACGTTGGAGCTTGCGGGTTCCCACTAGGGGCAAATGTTCGCATGATGAATATGAATGTTTGTACCTAAGTCTTGGATGTTTATTTATTTATTTAAGTATGTGTATCCGTTATCTAGTACATAACGGATACATACATACATACATACATACATACATACATACATACATACATACATACATACATACATACATACATACTATATTGGAGTCACTTCCCTGGCGTTTATAGTCGTCGTATTTATAGGAAGAGTAATAATAAATATGTTTACATAAAAAATTCGTATGTGGCAATTAGATAAAATGGCAGTGTTACCAGCAAACACTGCCTTGTTACACAGAAGCCTATTCTGCAGGATACCTCACATATATAATAAAATCCCTAAAACGATACGAGATGAGATTAATTTATTTAAAAAAAAAACTCCACTGTTGACAGAAATATGTTATTATTTATTGTTTGGAAGAACTTCTTGGTTTTACCAAATTCGTATCTAATTAATTTTTTGAAATGTTTTTTTTTTTGTAACTTTATTTTAAACGCATGCTTCACTGCGACACGATGTTGTGTGCCCACGTGGCGGGACATAGCTGAGCTCTAACTATGACATGTAATACTTTCTATACATACGATTCTATTTATTGTAGCCACATTTGCCTATGTTTCCATGTCAGTCTAAACATGCAGTCGGCATTTTTAAAAATGCCTGGCTGTATAACAAGAAATAAAGAGAAACAAGATTTAACTGTTTCCTCACTTCGACCAAAACACGTCCGCTCTCGCCGCAGGTTCGGCCTCGCCACCGCCGACGCCATGTTGCCGGAAAAGCGGGAAGCGTTACCCGCTTCCGTTCCGACGCACTTCCGGATGCAGTCGCGCGAACCGCTGCAACTAGTGCGAACTGCCGGAAACTCGACTTTGGTGGAACCGGAAAACGTTCCTCTGCTTTCCTATTTTAATACAATGGTGGATTTAGGATTGTAATTGGCTTTTCATAATTGATACTTGCAGTTATGTATATTTTATCATCATATATCAGCCTTCGCCGTGTGGTTTCCGGTAGAGTAGAATAGGACCACTCCGACTCTCCCTGTGGATGTCGTACAAGGCGACTAAGGGAATACATTATAAAACATCAATCAGGCCTCTCCAACCCGTCTGGACAGCGTGAGGAGTGTAGGCCAAATCCTCCATCTATCTCCGGCGGATGAGAGAGGGTTGTGCTACTGCAGTGGAGACAAAAATAACCTGATGATGATATCAGCCTTTAGACATCCACTGCTGAACATAGGACTTCCCCAATGAATGCCACCATTACAGTCCTCCGCCCTCCGCATCCAGCCGTTCCCACCTTCCTCAGGTCGTCCAGGTTATGTATATTTATCGAAGTCAAAATCCTTTATTGTACTTAAGTACACTTGGTACATTTATACACGTAATTTATGTTATCGACTACCACTACCTAGGAGTTAGCGCTGTGAAGAAGAAACGGCGCAACAAACTTCACGCAACACATGTTTTAAAGTCAAGTTTGTATAAAGATTGTACGAGGCTGAAGCAACATTAGTACCAGGCATCTTTGTCATTCAAATAATCGTTTATTTTATAATAGGCTTCCTTACAAAGCTGTTTTTAGCTGTTCATCGTTTACTAACCTCACTAAGTCTGTCACAATGTGCTGTTACAAAATATCGGCGACAAACCTTTCCAAATATAATTTATACGATTCCAACAAACAGTTATTAAATTATAATAAAACAAAGGAGCGAAATGGAAAGACAATAAAACGCAAAGCGACGAGCCAAAAGCAATTATAACAACCCTAATATTCTTATGAAAGCCTTTTTAATTGAAATCACAGCCAAGGGGAGTAACCTTTACGTATTAAAATTTTGAAACCAAAAGATTTTAACTTGAATTTTTTGACCTTGTGACTCTGAAACCTTCTAAAACTAGACATATACATAGACATACTTTATTGATAACTTCCGTTACAGGTCAAATAAAAATTATACACAAGTTAAATGAAATCAAATTATAAAGGCAAATTAAACACAATTAAATATAAAAACATCAATAACTAACATAAATATAAAAATGTCAAATAAAATTCTTAAAACTAAATAAATTAAGTTAATGCGTTCTGCAAGAACTCTTCATAGCAATAAAACACAGTTATAAAATTTTGTCGTACAAAGGCAAGTTAATCTCTAAAAGAGATGTCTTCCAGCTAACGTTACAGAATGTGAGACAAGGCAGTAAGAGCGACGAGGGCAAAATAAGTGCATAAGAAACTACATAATAAATAACTACCTAAACTACTTATATATAAAATATAAACAATGATAACATAACTATAAGAAACATACATAAATACAAACATAACAATAATATACTGAGCGAGACAGATAGTGTTATTTTGGTTTAGTTTTAAAATATGTCATCATCATCATCTTCAGGTTATTTTTGTCTCGACTGCAGGAGCACAACCCTCTCTCATCTGCCGGAGACAGACGGAGGATTTGGCCTACACTCCCCGCGCTGGCCAGACGGGTTGGGGAGGCCTGATTGATGTTTTATAATGTATTCCCTTAGTCGCTTTGTACGACATCCACGGGAAGAGTTGGAGTGCTCCTATTCTACTCTACCGGAAACCACACGGCATTATGTAAAATATGTCACCGAAGTACAATCTCAAGCATTACCGTAAATGACACCAAGGAAGGTAAGCAATATGTATGACTCTGTCAAAGGCCTTTTCAAAATCCAGTGACCCTCCTGCCTCTTTATCAGTGACACAGAGTTGGCAGAGTGAAGCAATTTCTTCATTCAACTAGCCGGCAAGCTTTGTACTGCACTCCGTCTCCCGGAGGGGCGGTTAATTCTCGGGGCGACGGCCGCGACGGCGGGAAGATAAACAGGGCGGTAAATACTGAGCCACTAATTTCACATTCCCATTGCGAGCATTACATTGTACGTTTTCTACCAGAAACGAAAGCACCCAGCTGGAATAAGGCACGGTTAGACAAGATACTTTAGACAATGTGTGTAAGGGGGCGCAAAGACATTCGGTGCTCCAAATGCCAACCTCACCTACACGAGGTGCATCCTACTGATTTACCAACGTGGCTCTGGAGACCGACAATGGCGGCATAACCATTCAAGAATCCACTAGGCCATACATATCACAGACAGGTAGCGGACAGCTAAGACGTCTGTCCAGCGTGGTCATTAAGGGCAAAACTCCCTAATGAGCGGTAGCCAATAACCACCGCTCCCAGTTCCCGGCAGCCTTACTATTTCTGTCTGATAGAAGCAATTGGAAGCGTCTGGATGCGGAGGGCGGAAGAGGGCGGAGGAGGGCGGAGGAGGGCGGAGGAGGGCGGAGGAGGGCGGAGGAGGGCGGAGGAGGGCGTAGGAGGGCGGAAGATGACGAAGGAGGGCGGAGGACCGAGTGTGGTAGCGTTCTTTAGGGAAAGTCTATGTCTATCTGAGGGCTGAGGGTGATGATGAGACAGAAGGTACAGGTGATATCTAATACATTGCAATTACGTAAACGATATGGAATGTTATGGGAGAAATTAAAAATGGCGAGGAATTTTTTTTTTTTTATTTTTTTTATTTATTAGGTTACCAACAGGATGTACATCAATGGTTGCTTAACGGAAACTTACAATTGTACATTGGCCAGGTGCCACCCCAATTATAGGCAACGACAGCATGCCTAGTTTGTGTTAGGTTAGTTATAATTATACATACTAGTCTAATATTATACTTACCTATATATAAAGAATAGCACAATGATACACAATTTACGGCCATGGTGAAGAAACTTAGTGGGATGCAAGGCAAATATGACCTCGGTCAAGACTTTATATTCTTTACTGCACATAAATTTTACAACAAAAGGGCATAACATAAAAGGGTACAAAGGTGGACTTATCTCTATACGAGATCTCTTCCAGCCAACCTCCACTGTGGGAAAAGCTAAAACAAGCGGTAGGTCAAAAAGGATAAAAATAAAATGTGCATGGACATTGAAATTTTATAATAAAATATTGTACTTTAGGTTAGGTAATAATCTTTTAACGCGCCTGTCACAGTTAGATATTAATTTTTATAGTATTATTTTAATTAAAATGTTCTCTAAATTAATACATATCTTTGTGGGATAAGTTTTGTGCAATTTGTTAATTATTTCTTGGAGCAATTGTATTGTTCGAGGAGTAAGTTGGAATAATGGCGCCCAACTTGGGGACGATTTGGTGTAATTTTATCTTGACTATATCTTGTTAACTTCAGACAGATTGTAACAATGCAAGAAGCTAATTAATAAACTAAAATATCTAATAACGTTGGGCGCCATTATCGTTACCTACATAACAATAAACGCGCCCAACGTGGGAAATGGATCACATTTCATCCCGAGTAAATAGATATTATTAAAACTAGTGAATTAACACAATTTTACAATTTATGCAAGACTAACTGTTGCCCGCGACTTCGTCCGCGTGGACAACTTAACATCACAAATTATTATGTATTTCCTGTAGGAATGAGATGTTTTTTCGGGATAAAAACCATTCTATGTCCTATTCCAGGACCTAACCTATATGTGTATCAAGTTTCATCCCGATCCGTCCAGTGGTTGAAGCGGGATTGAGTAACAAACATCCAAACTTTCGCTTTTACTCATTTGTTTCCACCTTTTGGAACAGTAAGAACTCTAGGCTAAGTCGATATTTGTTTAAATTTTTTTATATCCATTTCACGGTATAGCGTCTTTAGGAAATACATGGCTAAGAGCGACCAGTTTATACATTATATAATTAAGCTGCGGTAAATTGGCATTGTCAAACAACACAAAGTAAAATTATAAAAAAATATATGTCAATAGATGTATGTATGTAAACGCTTTATTGTACCAAAAATAACAACAACAACAATAATAAAATAGGAATTAAACTGTGTACAAAGGCGGACTTATCCCACTTAGGGATCTCCGCCAGTCAACCTTACAGCAACCGAAAGGACAAGTATAATGCGTTTAGTACCAAATTTAATAAAGAAATGTACCTACTTTTAATAAAGTTTGAAAATACATATTACATAAACATAAACGAACAATATATACATAGATATATCAATAGATGTGCATTATTAGCTGCTGTAAAGAGGCATTGTCAACATATGTATAATTAAAATACAACAGGACCACTCCAACTCTTCCCGTGGATGTCGTACAAGGCGACTGAGGGAATACATTATAAAACATCAATCAGGCCTCCCCAACCCGTCTGGCCAGCGCGGGGAGTGTAGGCCAATCCTCCGTCTGTCTCCGGCAGATGAGAGAGGGTTGTGCTCCTGCAGTGGAGACAAAAATAACCTGATGATGATGATGATATAATCGTAACTATGTCAGTCTGTAGCTGTAAAGGCATGCTGGTAATAATGTACAATAATCTCATAATAGAATTCTACAGCGCATGTATCTTTGTTCACAAAAGGATCCTTTTCAAATAATCTGACAATCTGTCAGTGTGCGCGCAAAACGACAAAATCTCTTTATCATCTGGCAGGCGGCGGCGCAGCGTCAGCGTTATCTAGATTTTCAATTCGCCCGGCTCGCGAGCCGAGTTATGATTTCGTTGTTCAGCGACGTAGGATAGACCGCGACCTAATTATCTAGCTGAGCGTGGAGCGACTTTGAACTTAAACATTTCATCCTACATACAATGTTTAGAAACCATTTAAAAAAACAGTGACTATGAATCAAAGTGTGTCTTTACTGTTAAGGAAAACATCATAACATTATTCATGATGTCATTATTTATGATATGGAGTATCTAGGTAACTGAACACGGTCTTGAGGATCTTCCGCTGTCACTGCAGCCGCACCCGAACAAAGAGAGCGGTAAAACAATCTCGTAGACAACAAAATAAATTGCTGCTTGGCTGCGCTCGTCTCGTGGGAATTGTTTTTAAATTTCGTTACACAACTCGTCCGTGTGAGAATGCGACAGCTCTATACCACCTCCCCAACGAGAGATAGGGACAAAAGATTTCTTTCACGTTCTCGTGATGAAAGCGTTGCTGCGACTGTAATCCAGAATTTAGTAGTTAGGGAGTTGAAACCGCAGTGTCAAACAACGTAAAGGGACGGTGTGTGCTATGTTTTTATTGAATTCTCGAACGGACTTGACTACGCGGGTTGAAATGGAGACGGAGGAAAGTTTTTGCGCCGAACGTCGAGAGGATGGGGACATTAGGTTGCAGGCGGTGTGAAAGTCAAAGTCATTATGATTATGATTATGATTATACACGTCATTATTTTTGTATCGACTACCGCTTCCTAGGTGTTAATTACTACTAGTAACATTTAATTACTACTAAATATTGACGCTACTAATGTCAATATTTAGTAATAATTAAATGTTCTGAGTAGTAACTGCACAAGTTTCATTGTGAATGTGAAAGAGTTGTGGCTGCTTGCGTGGAACAGAGCGATTGTTTGGAACGCTCCATCTAGTAGTACATAGAGATCGTTGTTGGGCAGTAATTATTGTCCAACTACCACGAAAAAGTCTTTTCATTTTTCGGGTTAATATATAGCCTATGACATTCACTCACTGGCTTTCTATTGGTAAAATGTTTTTCAAAATGGGTTCAGTAGATCCAGAGATTACCCGCTATAACCTCACAAACTTTATCTCCTTATAATATTAGTACAGATAACGCGTACATACTGGACACTAGCTATATTCGAACTGAATCCCCCGCCGAGCGGTCACAGCCGCATCGTGTAACATCTGCCCTCAATCTAGTAACAAACAATTATTTTGACGACCTCCGTGGCGCAACGGGTAGCTCTCGGCCTGCCACGCCGGAGGTTGCGGGTTCGAATCCCGCTAGGGGCAAATGTTCGCATGATGAATATGAATGTTTGTACCCAAGTCTTGGATGTTTATATATTTATTTAAGTATGTGTATCCGTTATCTAGTAACCACGCCACAGTCTCTGCCTAGTTTGGGACTGGATATTTGGTGTGAATGTCTGAGATATTTATTTATTTATGTAAAAAATTATGGCTTTGAAGGCTGTCGATTTTAACAGACACCCCAACCCGATTGGAAAGTTTTTCATCAAAATCAGTGAATGCCACCTCGTTACCTTTAATAAATACTAGCTGTTGCCCGCGACTTCGTCCACGTGGACAACTTAACATCACAAATTATTATGTATTTCCCGTAGGAATGAGATGTTTTTCGGGATAAAAACTATCCTATGTCCTATTCCAGGACCTAACCTAGATGTGTGCCAAGGTTCATTTCGATCCGTCCAGTGGCTGAAGCGTAATTGAGTAACAAACGTCCAAATATCCAAACATCCAAATGTCCAAACTTTCGCATTTATAATATTAGTAGGATGTATAACTCTAGCGGTTTTGGCAGCGCACGCCCGAATAGCTCGCAGATGGTAGATTTTTTCCTACTTACTTGATATTTTGGACAATTCACACAATATCTTTATAAATTGTAGCCTAAGTGTTATTCTGATGTATAAGCTATATTATTGTAAAGTTTCATTAAAATCCATTCAGTAGTTTTTACGTGAAAGAGTAACAAACATCTATTCATACCTACAAACTTTCGCGTTTATAATATTAGTAGGATTTCGGTGATCCAATCTTTGCATCTTGCAACTTTGACAATTTCTCACCTACACCTTACGATATAAGTACTAAGTTACGAAAGCGATAAAAACTTTCGGTTCATCGTCGAACTCATTCCATCTCCTGAATCAATACGCCATCAGTGAGATTTCGTCGCCGCCACAAAACCAGTCGCATCGGACGAGTGACGGATTGTCGTAGAGTGGGAATAAAAAAGAATCTTCCCACCAGAGATGTTTGCGAACTTAGTGGATCGACTACAAATTGACTTGGCTTTGGATATTGCGATTTTTTCTGCAATCTTTGCGACTAGATGATTACCAGAATTTATATAAAACCTGTAGTTGCCGTGTAGTTTCCGGTAGAGTAGAATAGGACCACTCCAACTCTTCCCGTGGATGTCGTACAAGGCGACTGAGGGAATACATTATAAAACATCAATCAGGCCTCCCCAACCCGTCTGACCAGCGCGGGGAGTGTAGGCCAAATTCTCCGTCTGTCTCCGGCAGATGAGAGAGGGTTGTGCTCCTGCAGTGGAGACTAAAATAACCTGATGATGATGATATAAAACCAGCTGACCCGTGCCCACTTCGTTGAGCGGTAAACATCTTTTAATTTTTCGGGTTAATATATATCCTATGATACCCACAAATATCGTGGCTTTCTATTGGTAAAAGAATTTTCAAAATCGGTTCAGTAGATCCAGAGATTACCCGCTGCAACCTCACAAACTTTACCTTTTTATAACAATATATAAGATACTAGCTGTTGCCCGCGACTTCGTCCGCGTGGAAAACTTAACATCACAAATTATTATGTATTTCCCTTATATGAATGAGTTTTTAGGGATAAAAACTATCCTATGTTCTATTCCAGTCATATCTTACTCGTGGGTGACGTCAAGGCGAATAAGGGATTGCACCAGGGACGGGCAGCAGCGTTCTCCTGTGTGTGTATGTTAAGATTATTACTGCGATCACCAATCCGCCTGCCAAGCGTGGTGGTTATGGCAAATCTCCCAATGGACAACTTACCAAAAGTTGTATTATCTATACATTAAAAATAACTAGCCATATCCTTAATACAGTTTGTCCACGCGATTTATTTCAACCACCAAATTTAAATTCACCCAACACACCATTTTATAAGCAACCTGACCTCCGAGCATTAAAGTTATACAAACAATCAAACCGCTATTTCGTCTCGTACCCGAGTGAATATTCGAGCGTTTCAACCGCCGTCATTATCCTCCCCTTCAAAAGTAGAAGATCGCACACCAGTTCATCGTTTTTATTATAAAGTAAGTGTCTGGTCCGCGCACAGATTCTGCACAGGCGAAATATTTAATTAAATACAACGATCTCTATGTACTACTAGATGGAGCGTTCCAAACAATCTCTCCGTTCCACGCAAGTAGCCACAACTCTTTCATATTCACTTTGAAACTTGTGCAGTTACTACTCAGATCATTTAATTATTTACTAAATATTGACATTATTTAACCGTAGCGTCAATATTTAGTAGTAAATAAAAGTTCTGCGTAGTACAAGTTTCATTGTGAATGTAAAAGAGTTGCGGCTACTTGCGTGGAACAGAGCGATTGTTGGGAACGCTCCATCTAGTAGTACATAGAGATAGTTGATTAAATATAATCTTTTCATAAACTTTTGGTGGTGAGGATAACGACGGCGGTTGAAACGCTCGTATGTTCCAACCCACCCCCCTAATTCCGCCGGCGCCACTCCCCAATCGGAGTGCGATGTAAAATTGAAAAGGGCCCATCTATAAAAATGACAATTTCCATCCATTCCCGAAGACATTCAGCCCATAACTTGCGTCAGCTATTCCTGTTTGAGCGCCTAACCGAGGGTCCCGGATACGAGAAATGCCCATAAAAAGTATTTAGATCGCCCCCCATATATCTCCACTAGGCTAGTATGACATTGCGGGCGATATACGACCCGTACACCAATTTCCAGGATGAATTTATGTAATTACTAGCTGTTGCCCGCGACTTGTTATGTATTTCCCGTTGAAATGGGATGTTTTTTCGGGATAAATAAATAGATATATGGGGACATTTCACACACGGCCACCTGATTCTAAACTAGGCAGAGCCTGTAATGTGGGTATCAGACAGCTGATATACATACATAGATACATAATATAATATATAAATAACATCCAGTCACAAGGCAAACACAAGTGGTCATCACACGAATGTTTGCCCTGGGGGGGAATCGAACCCGCGACCCCGAGGCAGGCAGGTGTACTACCGACTAGGCTACGGGGCTAAAAACTATCCTATGTCCTATTCCAGGACCTAACCTATATGTGTGCCAAGTTTGATCACGATCCGTCCAGTGGTTGAAGCGTGATTGAGTAACAAACATCCAAATATCCAAACTTTCAAATTTAGAATATTAGTAGGATTGGGATCGGATTCGACTTCATTCGACTACTGACACTTCGGTTCCCGCCTAAAGAGCGAATGAATGAGTTACCATACAGTCACCATTGTACTTATAATATTGCACCGTGAACATGTTTGTGTTCTAGACATTCTTTAAATGAACCTACTGAGTCTAAACGACCAATTTTTATGTGTATTTTTTTAAAAATTGTACGAATGAATGAATTTTTAAAGCTTATGGCTTGGTCTTTAAGCCATATCTTATTTATAATAAAATATATTTCCACTATAAAACCAGCATTAAAACACGCCTTCTTCATCCTACTAATATTATAAACGCGAAAGTTTGTAAGTATGGATGGATGTTTGTTACTCTTTCACGTAAAAACTACTGAAAGGATTTTAATGAAACTTTACAATAATATAGCTTATACATCAGAATAACACATGGGCTACAATTTATAAAGATATTGTGTGAATTGTCGAAAATATCAAGTATGTAGGAAAAAATCTACCATCTGCGAGTTACTCTGGCGAAAGTTTGGATATTTGGATGTTTGTTACTCAATGACGCTTCAACCACTAGACGGGTCGTAATGAAACTTGTACGCACAAATGGAGTAGGTCCTGGAATAGGACATAGGATACTTTTTATCGCGAAAAAATATCTCATATTGAAATACATAATAATTTGTGATGTTAAGTTGTCCACGCGGACGAAGTCGCGAGCAACAGCTAGTTTACCATAATTTTGGCTGTACCGTAGCAGTCACGTACAATTAGAGTTAGTCGGAGTTTTGCACTAAAGTTTACAGTCTCACTGAAGTTTACAAGTCTTGGAACGAACTGGAAGAGTAATAACACGTTTTTATTTAGGTTTCCCGCACAGTCTACATGAACTTGCTGTATACACGCAATATAGGTTCATTAATTCCATTCAATTTTCCCTAACGGTGGTTTTCTTTTAAAGTCAAAGTCAAAATCATTTATTGCATATGAGTACACTTGGTACATTTATACACGTCATTTTTTTATCGACTACCGCTTCCTAGGTGTTAGCGCTGTGAAGAAGAAACGGCGCAACAAACTTCACGCAACACATCTTTTAAAAATCAAGTTTGCATACAATTAATAAAGATTTTACGAAGCTGAATTAACATTAGTACCAGGCATCTTTGTCATTCAAATAATCGTATGTCAAGTCAGTCATGAGAGTTAGAAAATAAACAAAAGACACATTAATGACAGTTCGGTTCCCGCCAAAAGAATGAACGAATGAGTTACCAGTCGCCATTAATATAGTGCTGCGCCATAAACATGCGTTTGTCGTAGACAGAGCATTAAAATATCCCTTTTACAGATTAGAATAATGTGTTCATAAGATGAACCGCTATGTAGAGTTAATAGTCTAAATTATAAAGAAGTCATATGAAAATAGCAATAACAGGAGCTCAATACTTTTATTGATTTTCAATATAGTAATAGTATAAATAAATAAATGAAAGATACGAAACCTATCTCCGAATCTATATCACGTTGTTTCAAGTTAAATAATAGCATATGTCACTCTCCGGCTCCGAGCTTTGTTGCAACTTCAAAGAATGACAAACAAACACACTTTATCATTAATAATATTAGTTAGTGTATGTTCAGCACACCTTCTATGCTGCCAAAAAATGACCAAAAATGACTTAAAAAGCAAAGTTGGTCCTTTCGCGAATTGGTCCTTTCGCGAATTGGTCCTTTTGCGAATTGGTCCTTTTGCGAATTGGTCCTTTTGCGAATTGGTCCTTTTGCGAATTGCTCCTTTCGCGAATTGGTCCTTTCGCGAATTGGTCCTTTTGCGAATTGGTCCTTTTGCGAATTGCTCCTTTTGCGAATTGGTCCTTTTGCGAATTGGTCCTTTTGCGAATTGGTCCTTTTGCGAATTGCTCCTTTTGCGAATTGCTCCTTTCGCGAATTGGTCCTTTCGCGAATTGGTCCTTTTGCGAATTGGTCCTTTTGCGAATTGCTCCTTTTGCGAATTGGTCCTTTTGCGAATTGGTCCTTTTGCGAATTGGTCCTTTTGCGAATTGCTCCTTTCGCGAATTGGTCCTTTCGCGAATTGGTCCTTTCGCGAATTGGTCCTTTTGCGAATTGGTCCTTTTGCGAATTGGTCCTTTTGCGAATTGGTCCTTTTGTGAATTGGTCATTTTGCGAATTGGTCCTTTTGCGAATTAGGCATTCCGCGAATTGGCCCTTTCCAGACTCGGTCCTTTTGCGAATTAGGCATTTGTCGACTAAGCCTATTTTAGGAGCTAATATTTTATAACGTTAATATATTATGACTATGAATATCACATCATTGACCCATAGAGTATAAATATCAGATGACATATCTATTGATTTATTAAGTCGTAATGCGAAATATGATTAATCCGAGTGTATCCCAAACAAAACGCAAATCTCGTCCCCGCCCCCGCGCCGCTGCCCCCGCCGGGCCCTTTCGCCAAATACGTTATGCATGCTCTATTTACTATATCCAAGTATTTATGGGCCGGAGGAAGCTTCCCCCATGTTTACTTTAACATCTACTGCATAAGTATTTGAAAAAAATCTAGCATTTTCTATTACTCATCGACTTCATATATCTCTCTGGCTTTTCTGTACTCCCTGGATTTCATACAGCTCTCTGGACTTCCTACAGCTCTCCGTAATTCATACAGTTCTCTAGATTTCATACAGCTTTCTGAAGTTCATCTTACACTGACAGCTTTAGGAATTCTTTTTCGTTGAGTTGTACAGGTGTCAGAGAGGGACAAACAAACGAACAGAGTGATTGTTAGATATACGTTATTTCTTAAGATCGAGAATGGAGAAAAAAAATACATAAAATTCTTTAATACATTTACCAAATACAATAGTCGTCATCATCAGGTTATTTTTGTCTCCACTGCAGGAGCACAACCCTCTCTCATCTGCCGGAGACAGACGGAGGATTCGGCCTACACTCCCCGAGCTGGCCAGACGGGTTGAGGAGGCCTGATTGATGTTTTATAATGTATTCCCTTAGTCGCCTTGTACGACATCCACGGGAAGAGTTCTACTCTACCGGAAACCACACGGCATATACAGTAGTAATTTTGCCTTAAACATACACAGATCTTATTTTTCTTCATTAATAATGGTTGAACTCAATCTCACGTCGCGAACGCGAATACAGCGATCGCAGCGACATCTAATATCTTTTTGTTCGTGGCCTGCACCTCTAGATCCTCCGTCTGTCTCCGGCAGATGAGAGAGGGTTGTGCTCCTGCAGTGAAGACAAAAATAACCTGATGATGATGATGACGTCTAGATCAACCACCATAATGCGAGTGCTTGCTTGTATATGTAGATCATCCTTATATCGTACACATACCACGCTCTCGCACGTAGCGTTTTGCTTCCTCTTTCATAATGCGAACTGCTAAGGAATAGAACTCTCTGCCAGCTTGGGTATTTCCGGACAAGTGCAACTCGGATCTTTTTAAAGGAAGAGTGAATAGGCATCTTCTGGGTAAGCGCGCTCCACCTTAGGCCCCATCGTCACTTATACTATCAGGTATATCCTTCTGCTCCCGAATACCTCCGTTCCCGTTTCCACTCAACGACCTCGACGTGAGTGCGTAACCAAGACCCTCACCTATCCCAGTTCCAACACCAAATTCTTTTTCAATTCCTTCACCGTCCGAACCGCGAAGATGTGGACTAAACTGCCGACGGTCATTCGAGATATTACGTCGGTGACATCCTTTAAAACTAAACTAAAAGAGCACCGTCTGTCTCACTCAGTATAATATGATATGTATGTATTTATGTATGTTTATTATATTTATTATTATTTATTATAAGTATTTTATATATGAGTAGTTCAGGTATTTAGTTATTATGTAGTCTATTATGCACTTATTTTGACCTCCTCCTCGCTTTTACTGCCTTGCATCACACCCTGTAAGGTTGGCTGGAAGAGATCTCTGTTAGAGATAAGCTCGCCTTTGTACACACCATTTATTACTGTATTTAGTTTTAATATGTGCAATAAGGAATAAAAAAAGGTTAATAGTAAAACACCAAAATTTGAAACAGCAGCCTGAGCCTCCCCCCGCCCACGTCGGCAGATTGTTTCGCCCCATTACTTATGGTGATTGATATTGCCGTTCCATTTGCATACTTACAAAACTCAGTCACCACAAAGACACGTATTTACATGATAAAGTGGGCGACGAACAGCCTTCTGTTCGGAGCCTTCTGCCCACAAAGAGACAGCCGTTAACGTGAGGTGTCGAAGGGAACGTAAATGATGACTGTTTGAAAGAGATGTATATATTTTTTGGTTAGATTAGGTAAACATTTGGGCTCGATTCTGAAGGCACAACGTTAAAATTTGACAGCACTAAAACTGTTGCTATCCTTGTCACACAGTATTATGAAGATAAAGACGAAACCAACTTTAGCGCTGTCAAATTTTAAATGTGTGCCTTCAGAATAAAAGCGATGCTCCACCATAGTAATCAGTTTCTACGGGCTCAATTTGTCGTTTTATTAAAGTTTTGTTCGTAGCTTTATCTATACTAATACTGGGCCCGATTCTGAAGCACATCTTTAAAATTTGACAGCGCTAAAGTTGGTTTCGTCTTTATCTTCATAATAATGTGTGACAAGGAGCCTAGGGTTGCATGCTTTTTGTCCACTGCACGGGATAGCTCAGCAATACCTTGGTCAGCTGCTCTATTGACGCCACGGTGGTTAACAATTTCAGCTACGCGGATGAAATGGTGTTGCTCAGTCCGGCAATCGGTACTCTAAGGAAAACTCGTGCGAGTGTCTGTGCATATGCTTTCACACGACCTGAAGAAGGTGGCCGGAAGCGGCTGGATGCGGAGGGCGGAGGACAGGGTGTGGTGGCGTTTATTGGGGAAGCCAGCAGTGGACGTCTAAGGGTGTTATGATGATGTGGTATTGATAGATGTTGATATATCGGTCAAATTGGAGGGACATTAATACTTTGAAAACCATGGTATTTACTCCGTCAATGTAGCGTATATAGTGAACGTATAAACAAAACAAATTATACATATGTCATGTTAAACCCAGTTAAATTCAGTAAAGTACACCACTTACCTTCAAAGGACGAATTACACGAAATATCTACTTAACAGAGAAGTAACAAAGATCTAAAATACACATTATTAAAGACTTCTAAAAGAGCACTCAATAAAACGACAAAAATAGAAAAGCTTTAAACAGCGAGAGAAAAAGGAAATCAAATTTATTTACTCCGCACAAGATCAAGGAACATGCAAAATACACAATTCCGTTGTAAAAGGTTCATATCAACATCATCAGACGTTATACGTCCACTGCTGGACATAGGCCTCCCCAATAGAATGTCACTGTTGGTGGGCTGTCCATTGGGGGATTTGCCATAATCACCACGCTTGGCAGGCGGATTGGTGATCGCAGTAATGATCTTAATATACACAGGAGAACGCCGCTGCCCATCCTTGATCCAATCCCTTAGTCGCCTTGACGACACCCACGGGAAAATTGAGAGTGGCCCTATTCTAAGCCGGGTCCATATGTCAAGTAAAAGGTTCAACAAGCAAAAAAATACTAGTAGTTCATTTAAAGTCAAAAGTCAAAGTCTTTATTTGCAGTACACTTGGTACGTTTCTGTGCCTAAAATGAAAAAGGGATGTAACTTACAAAGCTGTGTTGTTCTAGGCTAAGAATAGCTCTCCAATCTTCCCGTGGATGTCTCCAAGGCGACTAAGGGATTGCTGCAGCGTTGTCTTACGTATATTAAGATCATAACTGCCATCACAAAACCGTCTACCAAGCGTGGTGATTATAGGAAATCTCCAATAGACAGTAACAAAAGTGGCATTCTATTGGTGAGGCTTATGTTCGGCTTAGTGGACGTATTTTGGCTGAGGATGAACTATTTTCAAAAAGAAGAAATTGTTTTTAAACATTATCCTATCCTACTATATATATATAATTATAAATGCGAAAGTTTGTAAGTATTAATAGATGTTTGTTACTCTTTCACGCTTCAACCACTGGACGGATAGTGATGAAACTTGATACACATATAGGTTAGGTCCTGGAATAGGACATAGGATAGTTTTTTATCCGAAAAAATTGCCTGTTCCTACGGGAAAACATAATCATTTGTGATTTTAAGTTGTCCACGCGGACGAAGTCGCGTGCAACAGCTAGTTTAAAATAATTTATTTGTTCAGCTGAAAAGTAGCATTAGTTATATCCTTTTCACCGGAGACATATAAATGTACTAAATGTACTCGTATGCAGTAAAGGATTTTGACTTTTAATGAAGGACTGGTTATTTTAATCAGATTTAGGTTATATCCTTCCTCACTGGCGGCACAGATTTATACACGTACATTTTAATGGAACTGCTGGATTTATGACTAACTTCACATCAATAGAAAAAGAGCGGGGGCGAAGTTAGACGCAATCCGGGCTGCATCTAAACTTCACTTAATGCGGAGGGAAGTTTTCAGACTGCATTTGAATTATTCAGCTCCAACGGAGTCCGCTCGATATCTTGATAATGTTCCTGATAGAAATGTCGCACACTCACAGCTAGAGAAATTCCAGGAACCGTGGAATTTTACACTCTTGAGAAGGTGGAGTGGCAGCGAGCTTTATTTAATACTCGCTCTTCAACACAACAAAATAAAGTGGTAAATAAAACAATGTCATTTTTGTAGACTAACACTTGATTCACCTGCAGACACCATTGCTATCAGCAAAAGTGGGCTAAGATACAATATTGTTCTATAATTGAGTTCATGATGCTAAATTACTTTATACAATGTGTACAAACCATACACAATGTATGAACTTTACACTAAATAAATTCACCTTCAACAAAACATAGATAATGTATTTATGTAGACGACCTCCGTGGCGGAACGAGGTCGCTCTCGGACTGCCACGCCGGAGGTTGCGGGTTCGAATCCCGCTAGGGGAAAATGTTCGTATGATGAATATGAATGTTTCTATCCAAGTCTTGGATGTTTATATATTATGTAAGTATGTGTATCCGTAATCTAGTAACCATACCACAGGCTCTGCCTAGTTTGGGACTGGATAATTGGTGTAAATGTCTGACATATTCATTTATTTATTATTATTATTATTTATGGCTTATCTTATCTTATCTTCTTAGGGGGCCAGGAAGACCTGGCGACACTTCGACCCTTCAGGATCTTTTGTGCCAAACCCCTGACCACCAACGGTGCCCCAAGCCGATTTGGTGGACTTCACATACGCCTCAGAATTTCTTCTTCGGCATATGCAGGTTTCCTTACGATGTTTTCCTTCACCGAAAAGCCTGTGGTATTATAAATAAACCGCACTTAAGTTTCGTAAAACTCATTGGTACGGGCGGGGTTTGAACCCACGACCTCATGAATGTGAGGCGAGTGCACAACCAACCGGCTACCACGGCTCAATATTACTCATAGAACAGGGAATCCTAGTTTGGGAGCCAGGCTACAGCTTGTAATAATATATCTACATAGATATATCTAATATAAGGAATATAACAGAAAATGTGTATATTAGTGAAACTCTATTCTCACTGCTTCATCTGTTGAAGGCGAATTTAGTGTAACCCTTGAAAAAAATTACATACCTACATTGTATAAAGTAATTTAGCATCATGAACTCAATTATAGACAACTTACGTCAGACAGATCACACGCTAAAGACAGAGAAAATAATCAAAACATGAACTACTGTCTACGAAACGACAAATAACATCTAACTACAAGATACCCAAAATTGAAGTAAAGAGACACACAGCACACAAAAACGATAGAAGCGCCCGCTACTGACGTACCTTTGAAACGCAACTTTTTAAGGAACGACTTGGGCAGCAGTCGTGGTTTCATACGCCCCGTGCGTCCTGGAAACACAAGCTATAGCTGTAAAAATGCTGTATAACATAATTTACGGCTTAAAAGTCTGGTCAGAAATAATCCATTATTTTTCGGCTCAAATTCATAATTTCCCGTTCCCTCGAGAAATATTAAAAAACATAATAATAATAATAATAAAATCATTTATTCATCTCTTAAAAAATGTACATACAATAACTCCGCCAAACTGTATAATACAGTTTGTTGGCAGAAATAGCTCTCTTACTTTATACACATCTATGGCAGAGAATACTAAATATCACTACGCAATGGTGAATAGCAAAGCAAAGTTACAAAGTTTTTAATTATGATATTAGCACAAAAAGATTGAGGTTACGTTAATGAGTTTACTAGATATTTCTTATATTTATTTCTGAAAGTGTTTTTGTTGATTACATTGCTTCTGATGCCTAGTGGGATAGTGTTAACAATTTTGGGTATCAAATACTGCCTTGTTCTTTCACCATAGTAGTTGCAGACTCTAGGCACACAAAACAGTTGATGGTCAACACTCCTTGTGAAGCGTGAGTGGTCACTTGGTGTCAGATATTGACCGCACTTAAAATTTTCTACAGCTAAGAGGATGATGATTTTATTTGAAATGATTCATTGCAACAACTTACAGTTAATACAGTTTTTTTAATGTAAGGAACCCCTTTTAAGTAATTTAATACTGTAATTCCCTTAGTCGCCTTGTACGACATCCACGGGAAGAGTTGGAGTGGAGGTTATATTTGTCTCCACTGCAGGAGCACCACCCTCTCTCATCTGCCGGAGACAGACGGAGGATTTGGCCTACACTCCCCGCGCTGGCCAGACGGGTTGGGGAGGCCTGACTGATGTTTTATAATGTATTCCCTCAGTCGCCTTGTACGACGTCCACGGGAAGAGTTGGAGTGGTCCTATTCTACTCTACCGGAGCCCACACGGCAAATAACACGCAACAATAGATATCACCGTTTTGCACCTAAAACAAACAAATCCATTTGCCATTATCCGAGGGATTAACTGTCGTAATCTCAGTTTGTTTATTAATAAGCGAACTCGGGATCAAGCTAATCCGGCCCGACTCGGCCCTTTTAAAATTCAAATGAGGCCGAGTGAATTAGTCGCGTCTTGTCTAATCTCCGATTATCATTGAATATGTAAATCCGGATAAATAATTATTCAACAACTTGTTAATAGCTGGAAGATGACATAATTTGATTCCCAGACTGTAGTTTTTTTTACACATTCGCTAACTAAACCTGACCTACACTAAACTTATGGGTAACTTTTATCTGTGGTTCTACCGGTGGTAGGATATTATCTTATCTTCTTAGGGGGCCAGGAAGACCTGGCGACACTTCGACCCTTCAGGATCTTTTGTGCCAAACCCCTGACCACCAACGGTGCCCCAAGCCGATTTGGTGGACTTCACATACGCCGGTGGTAGGATGGTCACCATCCTCTTATATAGAGCAAGGCTGGCAGTACGCACTATTGGGCTACAGGAGATCGACGCTAAAGAGAAGCAACCATGTCTTTGTCGTATACAATTGTCCGTCACGTGATTGACTATATTCGCGCGCTGGGTGCAGCAGCTCCACAATAATTTACGCACACACACGCACGTGTACGGACAGGCTGGTGCGCGTGTAGTAGTAGTAGATAATTAAATCTGTACGCTTGTATGGAATGCAGTTTGAAAGGTTATATAGAGCCAGGGTAGTGACAGATAGTGCTTAGGGTGGCGACGCACTTGTGGTCATTGGGCTGCAGGTTTTTGACAATGGCTACTTATATTAAGTAAAATGAAATACTTACCTAACTTAACTAAAGCAAGAGGTAAATAAATAAATATATAAATAAGTATATGGGGACATCTCACACACGGCCACCTGATCCCAAACTAGGCAGAGCCTGTAATATGGGTCTCTGACAGCTGATTGTGTTTAGTAGGTAGTGGAGTAGTTTTAGGCAAAATTTGACGTCAAAAAGAGAATAATGAATTCCAATTTTGAAAATAAATATTTAGATTTTTTTGATTTGATATACATACATAAATACATAATGTAATATATAAATAACATCCAGTCACAAGGCGAACACAAGTGCTCATCACACGAATGTTTGCCCTGGGCGGGGTTCGAACCCGCAAATGCAAGACTTTCTATTGATTTTGCGCTAGCTAACCTAAAAACCGTACTTTATGCTGGTTAGTTTCTAACCGACCAGATTTTAAGTTACATAGGTTACTTCTATCAGTAATTTATTATAATTTAAAATAATTAATCTCCTGTCTCTCTCGCCCCGATCCTGTCCCATCCGCCAATCCAAGGTCTGTCGTGCCGATGGATGCGTGTCCAGGCACGTAAGCTTATGGGTAACTGGTCGTAAGCGTGCCGACATCCCGGAGCTGGGCGAACTCCGGGCACTATTAGCCTTACCGAGTCATGCGAGCTCTGATGAGGTGGACAATTATTTCCCTAGCTAATCGTGGTACCTCAACAAGGCGACGATGTTGTTCGCAACATATCACGTCAAGGGGTATCACGGGGAGAAGAGCGGGCGAAGGAAAGCCACTCTGCGACATTACATCGTCTCTGCCTATCCCTCTGGGACCAAGGTGAGAGCATTATGTATGTATGTATGTACAGTCGTCGGGTTTATCTATATTAAAAATGTACCGATCATAGGCCGCATAACCGGTTAACGATTAATGCGATTCTTCTAAATATTCAATACTGGCGCATAAACGTATTGGGCAGAAGAAATACCTTTTTACACAATAATCTTTCACTACTGTAAAAATATTATTTTAATTCATCATCATCAGGTTATTTTTGTCTCCACTGCAGGAGCACAACCCTCTCTCATCTGCCGGAGACAGACGGAGGATTTGGCCTACACTCCCCGCGCTGGCCAGACGAGTTGGGGAGGCCTGACTGATGTTTTATAATGTATTCCCTTAGTAGCCTTGTACTACATCCACGGGAAGAGTTGGAGTGGTCCTATTCTACTCTACCGGAAACCACACGGCATTATTTTAATTATTTCTTGTTAATTTATTAAACCAGGCTGATTTCAATTTAATAAAAGATGGCTAAGTTCGCTTGTCGTTATCATTAATAATGTTATTAAATTATTGCTTTTACATATTTTTCATATTACAAATAAATACGAGTATATAAAATAAGCCGGTTAACCGCTCCAACGGACCTATTAATCGGTTAGGCCCATTAACCGATTAATCCGGCAACAGCAACCTCTCTATTCTGTACATATTATTTGAATTATGTTTTCGTTTTGAAGTTTTACTGCAGTCACAGTGAGTTTGAGACATTATTTTATTTAATACAAAATAATAATTAATACAATAATAATTTTATTTAATATAATATAATATTTGTTCGTTTATGTTTATGTAATATGTATTTTCAAACTTTATTAAAAGTAGGTACATTTCTTTATCAAATTTAGTACTAAACGCATTATACTTGTCCTTTCGGTTGCTCTAAGGTTGACTGGAAGAGATCCCTAATTGGGATAAGTCCGCCTTTGTACACAGTTTAATTCCTATTTTATTATTGTTGTTGTCGTTATTTTTGGTACAATAAAGCGTTTACATACATACATACATACATACATAATATCGGAAAATATTTACATTATTCGCATGAAGCAGCGACTTTTGTATTTGAACAGCAACAAATTGCAGTGTGCAATGCATTTATATGCAAATTGGAAAGTTTCTTTCTACAGTGTCAGTGCGGGTCGGACGAGCTCACAGCTACTTATGCAGTGTGTTCTGGGTGAGGCGCTTTTAATTTTTTTTAACTACACCGGCTCTTACTTTGAACCCTTAATTTAATACATTCATCATCATCATCAGGTTATTTTTGTCTCCACTGCAGGAGCACAACCCTCTCTCATCTGCCGGAGACAGACGGAGGATTTGGCCTGCACTCCCCGCGCTGGCCAGACGGGGTGGGGAGGCCTGATTGATGTTTTATAATGTACTCTCTCAGTCGCCTTGTAAGACATCCACGGGAAGAGTTGGAGTGGTCCTACGGCAAATTTTGAACCCTTAATTTAATACATTATCCGAGAATAATTTGTAGTTTGTAAACGTTATTAAAATCGTAAGTAACTAACGAGCCGATAAACATGTTAGTGTAAAGATATAACTTAATTATATACAGTGGTGGAACGAAAAGGTTCTTCAGTTTTCAAAATAATTTCTTCAACATGTCGCGAGTACACGTTACTTGAAAAATAACAATTAATTGTTTAATAACAAAGTGTAAATTGAGGTGTCACTGCTTTAACATTGAGAATTGTAAACAGTAAACAAAGTGTAATGTATTCAAATGTTAGCAATATTGTTGAATAGAACAGAAAAGAACAGAACAGAACATAATAGAACAGAACAGAACAGAATAGAATAGATTAGAATAGAATAGAATAGAATAGAGTAGAGTAGAATAGAGTAGAATAGAGTAGAATAGAATAGAGTAGAGTAGAGTAGAGTAGAGCAGAGCAGAGCAGAGCAGAGCAGAGCAGAGCAGAGCAGAGCAGAGCAGAGCAGAGCAGAGCAGAACAGAACAGAACAGAACAGAATAGAATAGAATAGAATAGAATAGAATAGAATAGAATAGAATAGAACAGAACAGAATAGATTAGAATAGAATAGGTCATTTATTCATAGCTACGACACACACATAAATGAGAAATAAACAGAACAGAATTAATAAATTACAATTTAAAAATAATCAAGGTACCTATGTGTCGCAGCAACATGGCGCTGACTCAGCATAATGCTGCAGCACGCACTGGTATAAATCAAAATTTAGTTTAAGATGATGAACTGTTTCATATCGCTACTGTAATTAAAACGGTGCGAGAACCTGCCAATAACCTATCGGTTTTGTTGAAATATTTATTGTGCAATAAATTAAATAGTACAAGAAAGACTAATTACTCTAGCTCCGTCAAAGCAATTAAGATTTATTTTCAGATTTTATTTATACTAGCTGGTGCCCGTGACTTCGTCTGCGCACGATTAGTATTTCGAGTAGCTTTTTTGTAGGACTATTTAAGATAAACATTTCCATCATACATTACATATGTGTAACTCTAGCAGTTTTGGCAGCGCACGCCAGAATAGCTCGCAGATGGTAGATTGTCTCCTACTTACTTGATATTTTGGACAATCCACACAATATCTTTATAAGTTGTAGCCTATGTGTTATTCTGATGTATAAGCTACATTATTGTAAAGTTTCATTAAAATCCATTCGGTAGTTTTTACGTGAAAGAGTAACAAACATCCATCCATACTTACAAACTTTCGCGTTTATAATATTATAATATAAGTAGGATCTTTCAACCGCTTCTATACGATCCCGTTCCCATACAGCAGAAACAGAAGCACAAACAGAAATCCTCCACCTTGCCACTTTCAGTGCGTCTTAACATTTCAACAGCCATCTTTGATAACCAACTAGAACCGAATTTGCAACGCGGAATCACATCGGCTGTCCCACTCAGATGTATGAATAAATTGAATATTTTAGCGCGACCGGATGAATATTTACACACCGCCCCCTTCCCCAGCCCCCTTTTAAATCCAACACAGCGAGACCAGCGAGTTAATGGTGTCCTAGTACCTCTGAAGTGCAAGCCGTCCCTTTGAATTACCTGAAACAAAATTGACAAAAGTTAATAGATAGATAGATAAACTCTTTATTGCAAACAAATTAAGGATAACAATAAAATAGGTACAGATTTTTGGAAAGTGTACAAAGGCGGCCTTATCGCTTAAAGCGGTCTCTTCCAGGCAACCTTTCAGAAGGAAAATAAGAAAGACATAGCGACAGAGTATTGCAGGTGAAAGAAGAGAAATTTATAATTTTAGAACATGGTAAATACTTAGTAAAAATATTACACAATTAAATTTACACACAAATATACTTAAATACATAACTATGCATACATATATAGTTTATAGTACAATACATATACCGTACGTAATAGACTATATTAAATTAGGCACAACTATTGTGAGAGAAAATGCTTTTTAAGGCGATCTTTAAACACATGCAATGATTTAGATTGACGAATCTCACTTGGAAGAGAATTCCATAAGTGGACCGCTGTAACAGCAAAAGAGTCTGAATAATAATTCGAACGACAGTAAGGGGCCTGAAGTATATTGTCGTTTATTTAATACTTATTCTTGTAAGAAGAGACATGAAGTTAAAAGTTTCCACTTTTAACGTTAAATAAGCGAGAGTCAAACGAATATTACAAGTCCCTTCAGACGCCTAAGAAATTAACGTTGAATAATTCGACCTCCATTCTAGAATTCTACTCTAATATCTAGATTGTCACTTAAGGACATATATATTGTAACTGCATGCAACATACGATTCACAGTAAAGTCAAAACAATCAACGGGGGAGGAATAAAGCCCTACAAAGCAGTTCGTTCCCACCGAAATAAGCTACACGATTGACATTTCTATTCGTCGTCGGTTCCAAACTGAAATGTCCCATTGTACCGTCGTGAAACCACAGCAGGAAACTGGTTTCAATAATACCCTAAGTGGAAACTGGTTTCAATAATATCCTAAGTGGAAACTGGTTTCAATAATATCCTAAGTGGAAACTGGTTTCAATATACCCTAAGTGGAAACTGGTTTCAATAATATCCTAAGTGGAAACTGATTTCAATAATATCCTAAGTGGAAACTGGTTTCAATAATATCCTAAGTGGAAACTGGTTTCAATAATATCCTAAGTGGAAACTGGTTTCAATAATATCCTAAGTGGAAACTGGTTTCAATATACCCTAAGTGGAACGTTACGGTTTAGTTTTATTAACCGGTTAAAACCGGATCCGTCTTCGCCGAAATGTGCACATCCTGTCCCTTCTTTACAAGATCCTCAAAAATCCTTCTGCTCCCGAATACCTCCGTTCCTGTTTCCACGAGCTACCCCCCACCCAACGTCCTAGACGTGCCTGCATCACCAAGACCCTCACCTATCCCAAATCCAACACCAAATTCTTTTTCAATTCCTTTACTGTCCGAGCGGCGCAGATGTGGAATAAACTGCCGACGGTCATTCGAGATAGTACGTCGGTGACATCCTTTTAAACTAAACTAAAAGAGCACTATCTGTCTCACTCAGTATAATATGGTATGTATGTATTTATGTAAGAATGTTTATTATAGTTATTATATATATATAGTTCAGGTATTTAGTTATTATGTAGTCTATTTTGCACTTATTTTGCCCCCCTCGCTCTTACTGCTTTGTCTCACACCCTGTAGGGTTGGCTGGAAGAGATCTCTTTTAGAGATAAGTTCACCTTTGTACACACCATTTATTAATGTATTTAGTTTTAAGTTGTGCAATAAAGAATATATAATAAAAATAACAGATCTCAATGCTAGATTAACCGAACCTCAGTGGGCTTTCTAGTAAAGACTCGCGACGCTCAACAATCCGAAAGCGTAGGTACCAGCCTTAAGCGAACGACATAAATGTGTGCAAGATTTAGCTATTCAGCGTAACACTGACATTCTTCCATGCGCGTAAAATTCAATTTGACTTGCACTGAGTTTTTGAGAAATTGAACAAAATTTCTTAGTGATTGCCTTCTGCACTATACGCTTCTACAACAAACTACCAGAGGAAATCTAATAAATAAAATCGTAAACTTGGCGTGTCTGTACATTGAAGATATTTGCAAAAAAAAAACTGGGGGGGTCTAAGGATAAGAAACAGAACACATTTCGATCATTTTTGAAATTTTTGTCTGTTTGTCTGTTTATCTGTTTATCTGTTTGTCTGTGAGTTTGTGCACGCATCACTTAAAAACTACTGATCGGACTTTAATGGTCTTTTCACAGAAACATGGGGCTTAATTTGGTGTAACATATAGGCTTTATTTCATTGCAATCGGTGCAGTCAATCAAAAGTTATGCGAATTTATAGTTTCCGAATACTTGCATACGCTGCGATGAGTGTAGGGTGTAAATGCTCGATTAAATTCGTGAGCGGTAGCGGGAGCGGGTATCGTACCAATGAAATGTGAGATTTTGAAAACTATAAATTCGCATAACTTTTGATTGAGTTAGTCGATTACGATGAAAAATCTGGAGCTGGATCTGGACCTGGACCTGGACCTGGACCTGGACCTGGACCTGGACCTGGAGCGGGACCTGGAGCGGGACCGGGACCTGGAGCGGGACCTGGAGCGGGACCGGGACCTGGAGCGGGAGCGGGATTGAGAGTGAGATTGAGAGTCTGAGTGGAAGTGGGATAGGGAGCGGAAGTGGGAATGGGAGCGGATCCTGTAGTCCACGCGAGCGGAGCCGCGGGCACAGCTAGTCTTAAATATGACGGACAGAAAGTTTAAGATTCACATTAAAAACAACTTTGTAAGAAAGCCATAAAATAAACGATTATTTGAATGACAAAGATGCCTGGTACTAATGTTAATTCAGCTTCGCAAAATCTTTATTAATTGTATGCAAACTTGATTTTTAAAAGATGTGTTGCGTGAAGTTTGTTGCGCTGTTTCTTCTTCACAGCGCTAACACCTAGGAAGCGGTAGTCGATAAAAAAAATGACGTGTATAAATGTACCAAGTGTACTCATATGCAATAAATGATTTTGACTTTGAGTTGTACCATTAGTAATTCAGTGCCTTTACACGACAAAGTAAAAACGTGTAAACACGTATGAATACAAAACAACAAATCGCAAGCACGAAATGGTTTCGTAACAAAACTGTAGACTAGAAATGCAGCAAAGTCAAAGAAACACAATTTGTACGGAATCCTTCACGTCGTCGCCGACTCGCTGCGTCTCAACATGTTCAGAAGAATAAATAAAACCGCCGACACAGACGGCATTTTAACAGCACAGTTTGAACAAAGCCTTTTATTTTTATAGATAAAAATAACAAAGGTAGGCTTCTCCAACGCCCATGGGCGTTGAGAGATTATTTATCAAAGAGATTATTTATAACGATAGTTTGCGATACGACGATGTTATTCTACTAATACTTTATAAGTATGGATGGATGTTTGTTACTCTTTCATGTAAAAACTACTGAATGGATTTTAATGAAACTTTACAATAATATAGCTTATACATTAGAATAACACATAGGCTACAATTTATAAAGATATTGTGTGAACTGTCCAAAATATCAAGTAAGTAGGAAAAATCTACCATCTGCGAGCTATTCTGGCGTGCGCTGTCAAAACCGCTAGAGTTACACATATGTAATGTATGATGGAAATGTTTATCTTAAATAGTTCTACAAAAAAGCCCGCCACAGTATATATCTATGTCTTATGTGTAAGCCATTATAGCCAAAATTGTGAACCATCGTGATGAAACTTGGCACACATATAGGTTAGGTCCTGGAACAGGACATTATCCCGAAAAAACATCGTATTCCTACGGGAAATACATAATAATTTGTGATGTTAAGTTGTCCACGGGGACGAAGTCGCGGGCAACAGCTAGTCATCTATACTAATACTGAATCTACTGAACCGACTTTGAAAATTCTTTTACCAATAGAAAGCCACGTTATTTGTGAGTGTCATAGGCTTTATATTAACCTGGAAAATTAAAAGAGTTTTTCGTGGTAGTCGGATTTGCAAAGTAAGTCGGAGAAAAGACGATCGAACGAAAATGTTTCTTACGAACGCAAAATATTTACCGCTTAACGAAGTAGGCACGGGTCAGCTAGTCTATAATAATTTCCTTGATCTATCAAGGACTCACAGCCTGGCCTCCGTCACTGGAACGCACCTACCGCGGTAAGTACCTACACTTTCGGGCCGCCCCGGCGGAATGAAAAATAATAATTTCACAAATTTTTTTCGTATCACCATACATTTTTATGGTTAATGCCGCGTGGTTTCCGGTATTATATATATTGCGATAGCCCACACGTCTGCCCAGCGTGGCCAGTGAGACTCAACTTCCCGACCAGCAGCAACATTAATTTTGTGATGGCGTTCATTGGATGGGTATGTCATACAGTAGACGTCTCCAATATGATGAAACTGGTCGTTACATCAATCACCATATCATCGTAAATCTAGTCGGTGCGACCGACAGTTGTCAGCTGCAGAGCGAAGCCAGTGAACAACTGGACTTGACGATTATATTTATTAGTACGTGTTTATGATAGAGAGGCTGTGGATGGTGACATGGTTTGGCAAATTCATGTGCAAACGCCCCTTGCGTTAACATATATTTTGCTATGGCCCACGACATTTTGCTACACAAACGCCTTAGGCCAAATCATCATCATCATCAGGTTATTCTTCTGTCAGTCTCCCTATCAAAGTTATTCTAATAATAGTTAATTATACCCAACTGTATTGTCTGTTCTAGAATGAACGAGTATAAACAATACCTATTCCTTTCATAGACTACCCCACTTGACGTAGTAACCACACTCAACATTTTTGCAATAAAAATATTGTTTAATTCTTTCTATGTAATAATGCCACGTCGCTCGTGTAAAATGGCGGTATTGTCGTTTTCAGCGATTTACTCCAAGTCTTCCAATTCTTAAAGTTAAGAATACACACAACAAAAATTCCCGTTTCCCACCGCGAGATCTATTTCACAATATAATAGAAGTGGGAAAGCAATTTAAGTCCAGCGTTTACAATAATTAGCGGAGTGCAGTGAGGCCCGGTACAGTCGGCCGCGAGGGCATTTACATTTTTATGAGAGTGCGCCGCCGGCGGGTTGCATTAAACAAACTGACGATGGAGTGGACTAACCCACACACTAACACCATGGAAAAAACCAGAACGATTATAGCAGAAAATACTACATAGGTTATAGCTATATCGTTTTTATACGTTCGTAAGTATACATGTACAAATAGATGATCAGTTGACGAGGGCATTTGAAATTTAACATGTTACAATTGCCAATTATTTTGAAATACTTTGATATGATATTAATAATCATAATCGTAATCAATTTTATTGATTACACATATAATAAAAATGTACAAATTTATTAGCCGATTTTAAACCCACCATGGCACTTCCCCCCCCCCCCTTCCCCTCCCTCACCCCACGCCCTATACAATTCAATTACAAAAAAAAATACATAGATACAATTACGAAATAGCTAACATTAGTAAATGTAGCGGTATTATCGCTAAACGCTTCTTTAAATATGGTTCGGAAAGCTGAGTCCGCGTCTAACGTCTCCTTAGTGTGGCTTGCGCCTAACAATCTCACAGGCACGTGATATTCCTCGCGTCGCTGGGCTCATGTTTAATCCACAAGCCCTTCTGCTCGGACCGTCTAAAGTCCCACAAGCTATAATACAGCATGTTTAAGTAACATCTAGTCCTAGACAAATTGTGTCTCCACTGCAGGAGCACATCCCTCTCTCATCTGCCGGAGACATTTCCCGCCTCCTCACCATTCTCCCCCCGCAACTCCTCTAAGCGAGGATCAACGGAGGTAACTGCAAAGACACCTACCAGTGAAGGTAGGGCAAGTCCCAGGTCATGAATTTACGCTACCTTGGGCCCCAGACAAAGTTAATTAAAGAAGTAAAGAGTCAAAGTAGGAAGAGAGTTCCCGGAGACAGACGGAGGATTTGGCCTACACTCCCCGCGCTGGCCAGACGGGTTGGGGAGGCCTGGTTGACGTTTTATAATGTATTCCCTCAGTCGCCTTGTACGACATCCACGGGAAGAGTTGGAGTGGTCCTATTCTACTCTACCGGAAACCACACGGCAAGCACATCTGACATATTTATTTATTATTATTATAATTTGTATTATTATCAGTGACAGCCTGTATATCGCGCGGATGAATAGTATAAGAGGGAAATAATCTGCGATTCCGGCTAATTCCCCGAGGGGTGCAAGATACCCTTGGAAGGCTGTCGGTCGACTGATATTTAAGAAAGCAGAATGCACAATGATAGGAGTTATTATGTATATTTCATTCCAGATTAATAGTCCTATGAAAACCAACGCTATTTACGTCTCGGTAACATATACATGAAAGGGTCACCAGCAGCAAAAATAGGTTTGTATTACCAAGTAAACTTTGCGGTCCACTTAGGAACACCATCTATTGTGTATTTTGTTTTCGAGACGCAAATGCGTTTGTTTTCATAGGACTATTAATCTGGAATGAAATATAAATGTGGTCATTTAATGGCGTTTAAATAATAAGTAACGAGGAGATCCGACGAAGAACGGAAGTCACCGACATACCCGAAAGGATTAGCAAGCTGAAGTGGCAGTGGGTGGGCCACATATGCCGCAGAACCGACAGCAGTTGGGGCAGACGAGTTCTGAAGTGGAGACCGCGGATCCAAAGATCTGAAGAAGGTGGCCGGTAGCGGCTGGATGCGGAGGGCGGAGGACCGGATGTGGTGGCGTTCATTGGGGAAGATCTATGTCCAGCAGTGGACTTCTAGGGGCTGATATGATGATGATGATGAAATAATAAATAAATAAAATTAGTTACTAAATGGGACGACGGAGTCCCATTCTGTAACTGGCTTCGAAATGGGAAATATAAATATGTCAGACATTCACACCAATTATCCAGTCCCAAACTAGGCAGAGCCTGTGCTATGGTTACTAGATAACGGATACACATACTTAAATAAATATATAAACATCCAACACTTGGGTACAAACATTCATATTCGTCATACGAACATTTGCCTCTAGCGGGATTCGGACCCGCAACCTCCGGCGTGGCAGTCCGAGAGCTACCCCGTTCCGCAACGGAGGTCGTCCTTTCATTTTAACCGTTTAATGATGTTTTCGTCATAAGATTTGATTGTTTTCCTTACGAGCCTCTTACACACCACTTTCTGAGAGACTAGGCAATGCAATTATCCAGATAATAAGCTCTGGGTGAACTACCGGTAACAACTATTGCACTGGAGCGGGTTCTAAACGGGTAATATCTGTAACTCGAACTGCCGCCTTCATTGTCGGCGAATGATCCTTACAGTTATTAAAACGTAGCATCCCATCCCATTAAACCAGCGATCACGCTTCAACCCCAGTGTTGCTTAGCTTATAAATCAGAATAACACATAGGCTACAAGTTATACAGATATAGTGTGTGAATTGTCCAAAATATCAAGTAAGTAGGAAAAAATCTACTATCTGCGAGCTATTCTGGCGTGCGCTGCCAAAACCGCTAGAGTTACACATATGTAATGTATGATAGAAATGTTTGTCTTAAATAGTCCTACAAAAAAGCCCGCCACAGTATATATCTATATCTTATGTGTAAGCCATTATAGCCAAAATAGTGATACCCTTCTCTACCTTCGTTACTACATCTTCTTTTAGAGAAGTAGACGTGAGAAATGTGGTTTGATAGTAGATGTAGCAAGTTGTTTACTTATACAAATTATTAAATATACTTATAAAAATTTAAAATGGTCTCTTTTTTCAAAAAATTTTACTTTCACAAAATGTTTATCCATCACCAATAATCCTTCTAACAATATTAATGCGAAAGTTTGGATATTTGGATGTTTGTTACTCAATCACGTTTCAATCACTGGACGGATCGGGATGAAACTTGGCACACATATAGGTTAGGTCCTGGAATAGAACATAGGATAGTTTTTATCCCGAAAAAACATCTCATTCTTACGGGAAATACATAATAATTTGTAATGTTAAGTTGCACGCGGACGAAGTCGCGGGCAATAGCTAGTAATAACAATAAACTGCTCAAAAAATTTATGTCTTTTAAACGTACATGATTTCGTTACTTTTGATGTTTTTTTTTAATGAGAACGAACTAAAATATAAAAGCACTGAACAAACAAACATAATTGCATAACGTAATTATTTTCTCAAAAAGCGACCCGCGGGCTAACCACCCCAGCAGGACTATCTGTACCATTAATTATTTGGCTGCAAAAATACCGTTTTTCTCATAATTAAATACAAGAAAGTAATTTATAAGAAAAAAATCTCATTGTCAAATTTAATTGTATTTCTAAGTTAAAAGGTGGAAAAATATCATATGAATTTCATCATCATCAGGTTATTTTTGTCTCCACTGCAGGAGCACAACCCTCCTCATCTGCCGGAGACAAATGGAGGATTTGGCCTACACTCCCCGCGCTGGCCAGACGGGTTGGGGAGGCCTGATTGATGTTTTATAATGTATTCCCTCAGTCGCCTAGTACGACATCCACGGGAAGAGTTGGAGTGGTCCTATTCTACTCTCTAGGGAACGATTGTTTGGTTTGCTCCATCTAGTAAGTACATAGAGATCTTATCTAAAAACCATTCCAAACTATACCAAAACCATTGTTGTTAAGTGGACAATAGGATGTGATGTGGAACAATATTTATGGAATAACCAGAACAAAATAAGGGATAAGGCAATCACTCGATATCTAAACAAAATAGGGAAACGTAAATACTTCAGCCACTGCGCCCCGCCCTCCCCCCGCGCCGGCTAATTGAGACCAGGGGGGCGGGGGATGGGGCGAGGTAAGGGGGCGCCAGCCGCGCGTGTTGATATTCCATTTGATACATATTTATGTAAAGAATTGGGGAAACCGATCGGTAACATAAATATAGTGCTTTACCACGCATTCGCTTTGTTAAGACATGCTTCCGATGGCTTTGCAAAGAATACTAAATATAAATAAGTAAAGAAGCGACCCCCACTTCCCCCCTACAGTTTAATATCGCCCGCAAAATAGAGCACGGTTGGCAGTACTTTCTACTGGGCTAGCACGCCCAACGGCTACGAGAAATCGACGCTATAAGTTAGAAAGAGAAGAACTTATGTTGTCGAAAATTATTCGTCGTTTCGGCTTGAGCTGTAGGAACCCAGACCAGTCGACGTTTTTTTTGATTCACAAATTTCACGTAGTACCTCAACACGAAGGCGATGATGTTGTTCGCAACACATCACGTCAAGGGGTATCACGGGGCGAAAAGCGGGCGAAGGAAAGCCGCTTTGCGACATTGGATTGCGCAGTGGCGATACATCGTCTCTGCCTACCCATCTGGGACCAAGGCGTGAGCATTATGTATGTATTATGTATGTTGTTTTATATTTTACACATGGCTGGCGTTAAGGCGTCTTTTGGAAATACAAGGCAAAGAGCGACAAGACTTTACTTATAAAATTAAACTGGAATTGCCAGCCGCTACCGGCCACCTTCTTCAGGTCGTCGGTCCACCTGGATGCGGAGGACAGAGGACCGGGTGTGATGGCGTTCATTGGGGTAGGCCTATGTCCAGCAGTGGACGTCTAGGGGCTGACATGATAAAAGTCAAATAGAAAATAAAAGCGTTTCTGCTTTATCGCGTCAATGGGCTCGATTCTGAAGGTACACATTTAAAATTTGACAGCGCTAAAATTGGTTTTGTTTACCCTCATAATACTGTGTGACAAGGATAGCAACAGTTTTAGTGCTGTCAAATTTTAACATTGTGCCTTCAGAATCGAGCCCAATATATAGATAAAATCTCATTAACAGACAGACATCGACATTTCGTTTTAAGACGTAGGGGCGAGGGCAGGGATTGCGGATTGAATACAACACAAATATGTATCTGATATCGAGGAGCAAAGGAATTCGATTAATATTCCGAATACGTCAGCAACTCGGTACGGGGTTCTTAAACTGGAATTTAATGGGACATACGTACATATGTATATCTACGTGTTTATTTATTTATCTTTAACACTTTTACTCATCAGCTGAAATACGTCCACTGCTCAACACAAGCTAAACAAACATACACATATACATACATACATACATACATACATACATACATACATACATACATACATACATACATACATACATACATACTACATACATACATACATACATACATACATACATACATACATACATACATACATACATACATACGTACATACATACATACATAATACTCACGCCTTGGTTCCAAGGGGTAGGCTGAGACGATGGATCGCCATATATTTATAATATTATATATATAGTAGGATTTTCAAATAATGTTGTATGTTAATTGAATTTATTTTATAAGTATTTTTAAATGATGATTTCTGTTTTTGAATATCTAAATGTTACTAACACCTAGTCACATTGTTATTGCAATCACTAATTCGCCTGCCAAGCGTGGTGATTATGGCAAATCTCCCAATGGACAGCCCACCAAAAGTGTCATTCTATTAGGGAGGCTTATGTCCAGCAGTGGACGTGTTTCGGGTAATGATGGCTTTCTCTTTGGCAAAAGTTAGTGTATAATGTAAAGAATCTATCACAAATGAAAACGTAATAAAACAGAGCTAGAAATAAATTGTAAAGCACTTTTTGTATAAAATTAAAACGACCATCGTTTTCCTCTCCCCCAAGTAGATAAGAAATATAGAAATACTAGCTTCTGCCTGCGACTTCGTCCGCGTAGGTTTCGATATTTACACATCTTCACTGCTTTTGACGATTAATTTGGTTTCCCGTAGGAATGGGATGTTTTTCGGGATAAAAAATATCCTATGTCCTATTTCAGGACCTAACCTATATGTGTGGTAAGTTTTACCGCGATCCGTCCAGTGGTTGAAGCGTGATTGAGTAACAAACATCCAAAAATACACAATGCCCTTATTTCTACTAATTTACAAACTTAAATTATATATAAAAATGAATCGCAAAATGTGTTGGTAAGCGCATAACTCAACAACGCCTGGACCAATTTGGCCAAATCTTTTTTTAAAATGTTCGTTGAAGTTCAAGGATGGTTTTTACGGCGAGAAAAATTAGAATTATTGCTGGAAAAACCCTAAAAGTAGCCCTTTTCTTTTTCCCATACAAATGATTTCTAACTAAAACGTAGTCAATTTGAGCTTTATTGCTATGGTATATATTATAAATGCGAAAGTTTGGATGTTTGTTACTCAATCACGCTTCAACCACTGGACGAATCGAGATGAAACTTGGCACACATATAGGTTAGGTCCTGAAATAGGACATAGGATAGTTTTTATACCGAAAAAGCATCTCATTCCTACGGGGAATATTTAATAATTTCTGATGTTAAGATGTCCACGCGGACGAAGTCGCGGGCAACAGCTAGTATTTAATATTATTATGAACACCAATACATTGACAGCCCTCTAAGCACAATTTATAAACTAAATCTGTGAAGTCACTTGACCTGGTGCTGACAGAATACCAGCGCTGGAGTTCGCGTAGCGTGCTGCAGCATTATGCTGAGTCAGCGCCATTTTGTTGCTGCGACACATAGGTACCTTGATTATTTTTAAATTGTAATTTATTAATTCTGTTCTGTTTATTTCTCATGTATGTGTGTGCCGCAGCTATGAATAAATGACCTATTGTATTCTATTCAAAACTTTCGCATTTATAATATTAATGGTATGCCATCGCGCGGTGTCCGTGACGCCTTAATAAAATCGCTGTCTGCTTTATTGTAACGCGTAAAGCGGTAAAGCGGTAAAGCGGTTTTATGACGCACCCTCGGCAGGCAGACGGTACGGCCCACAAATAAGACACCTTTTTACTTCGTCTATATTTTATGAAGCGGTTTTTGAACATGAAAGCTTGAATTGAATTACGTAGCTACGGACGGAGAAATGTCTGTATACTGCTTTAGACATAAACACGGGCGGGCGCAGACAGCTATAGATTTCAAACATGTATCATCCATATGGCTGGAAGAGATCTCTTATAGAGATAAGTCCACATTTGTACACTTTTTATGCTATGCCTACTACTTTTGTAAAATGTATGTGCAATAAAGAATTTGCCGTGTGGTTTCCGGTAGAGTAGAATAGGACCACTCCAACTCTTCCCGTGGACGTCGTACAAGGCGACTAAGGGAATACATTATAAAACATCAATCAGGCCTCCCCAACCCGTCTGGCCAGCGCGGGGAGTGTAGGCCAAATCCTCCGTCTGTCTCCGGCAGATGAGAGAGGGTTGTGCTCCTGCAGTGGAGACAAAAATAACCTGATGATGATGTAATAAAGAATATAATCATTATCCGCAGCCGAAAAACGTCCACTGCTGAACATCAGCCACTCTTGGTGATCTGTCAATTTATGCCATAATCTCACGCTTGGCAGCGGGATTGGAGGTTGCAGCAATGAACTCAATATACACAGGTGAACACTGTCTGGTGCAATCCCTTAGTAGCCGTGACGACACCCACGGGAAGAGTGGGGGTGGCCCTATTCTAAGCCGGAAACCCCACGGCTAATATATACATCGTAAACTTTTGTTACAGCTTTGATTGATGATTTACAATTAGTTTTAAAAATAATATTACATTACTTAACTCAAAACATGCAATTTAAATAAGTAATACACAATCAAATAAAATTATAGATTAGATTAGATTTATTTATTTCACTTTTACATCTTAAAAATTCAATTTTACATGCCATTCTAATATGGTAAAATGGATCGTCATAAAATAAAATAATGTACAAAATATAAATTACAATGTCAACACTTCAAATAATGTCACAGTATATAACATACTATCTATGTCAGTATATAATATTAAAATAAAAATTTCAAAATACACTTGGTATTAAATTATCACAAATTAAATTAAATTAAACATCAGAGGGCCCACCAATTTCATTTGTTAGAAAATTGAAATCATGACATTATCATAATGCTCACGTCTTGGTCCCAGAGGGGTAGGCAGAGACAATGTATCCCCAATTTACGCTATCCTGACACACCTCACTAGCCTCACTCTCATCCATAAACCTTTTCATGCACCTCCTTTTATTCATCTCACTTCGGATCCCATTATTAAATGAAATCAAATTAAATATGAACTCGCTGTTACCGCGTAGCGCTTGTAGAGTCGTAGCACACTTACGTAGCACTTTATGATATGGGCCCTGTTTCTCGTAGAGCGGAGCAAATAAAACGGAAAAGCTGCACATTACTACACGCGCTGCGCTGTAAGCACTTCCGATTCCGAGCAGTTACGGAGCAAATATTTGCGCGGATATTCTTTATTCTAGGACTTCTACTGAAATATGACTGTAAAAGTTATTGTTTTAAAGTATTTCCATATCTTGTACTAATGCGATCTTCCGGAAAACTCTATAAATTCTGTGAAGCACTTAGCCTGGCCTAAGCTTATTATAGCTTTACTGTAAGGCAATATAAGGTAAGGCAATACATACATATCATCATCATCATCATCAGGTTATTTTTGTCTCCACTGCAGGAGCACAACCCTCACTCATCGGCCGGAGACAGACGGAGGATTTGGCCTACACTCCCCGCGCTGGCCAGACGGCTTGGGGAGGCCTGAGTGATGTTTTATAATGTATTCCCTTAGTCGCCTTGTACGACATCCACGGGAAGAGTTGGAGTGGTCCTATTCTACTCTACCAGAAACCACATTTTTCCATATTTTTTACAACGCATCCTAAATCGAATCAAATCGGACACGTTTAGTACTTTCCGTTCTTATCTTTCAGTAAGTCCCATACGTCACCCATTACGTCGTCAATATGAATATGGGTTGGATAACGCCCCGAGCGATGAAAAAAGACTCCTCCCCAACTAATAACCATTTATTCCCAGCCTGTGTCTAAAAGCGCAGTACAGAGATACAGTACATCATCTTTAACACTGTAAATAGCAAATGCAATGCCATAGAAAGAGGCTGTTTGATTGTTTAGTATAATAACCAGTGATTGGAGTAAATAGAGCGATTTCCGGTCAATCAATTCCGACGTATATGTTAATAGAATAGAATAAATTTTCATCTCCACATTCTCCACCTCCCATGGCCTTCGACATGTAGGTCACACAGGCCGAAGCACGCGGGAGGTGCCCGGCACTTGCTCAGGTGCTCTCTGTCGGACACCCTGCTTGATCCCCCTACAAATAACTAATTCTGTGCTTGGTCCTCTATACGACAACTCTCCCCATTCAGGGGCGCGACATTACGATGACGGCTTCGTCGTCGGGCTGCTCAGTCAGTCTGCCGAGTCAAATTCAGTCAATACAGTCTGATAGTGATAGTGGGCTGATCACATCTGTCGGAGAACCGATAACCATTGGGATAGACGAGCTCTCGAGTGGAGACCGCGACTCGGCAAGCGTAGTGTGGGACACCCCCCTGGCTAGATGGAGTGACGATCTGCGTAGGGCGGCTGGCAGAGACTGGATGAGAAGAGCCGAGGATCGGGTTCAGTGGCGCGCCTTGGGAGAGGCCTATGTCCAGCAGTGGGCTCTTACAGGCTGATGATGATGATGATGATAGTCTGATAGATACGTAAATAGATATCGCTCATATATTTTTTCTTTTCTTTTTCCTTCTTTCTTTTGTCAGAGAACAGTTGAATATATCCAAGCCAATATGTAGAATGCGTGACCTAGACAGAACGGTTCGTACTGGTTGTGTAATTTATAATAACGAGTGACCGTACTTTTATTTGCACTGTGCTCTGAGCATTTGGAACACTTGAAGAGTTTTCGAGTTATGTCCCACGTCGGCGACGTACTCACGTAAAGTGGCGTGTTATTGCATATTTTACGTAAGCTCAGGAAATATGTACTTTAGGCATAAAAACTTTATATGAAATAAGATTGTGATTACTGCTTAATGCCTACATTATTTTCTTTGTTATATTTTTTTTTTTAATTTTTTTTTATTTTTTTTTCACAAAATCCACAGCACTTAGTATACAGTGTTATTCTGATTTATAGTTCTTACTGCCAATAACAGATTTACAATATATTTATATTACAGTCTAGTGATTGTGTGTGTGAGTGTGGGTGTGTGTTTGTGTGCGTGTGTGTGTTCTTTCAAGTAAATCCTACTAATATCATAAATGCGAAAGTTTGGATGTTTGTTACTCTTTCACGCTTCAACCACTGGACGGATCGTGATAAAACTTGGCACACATATAGGTTAGGTCCTGGAATAGGACATAGGATAGTTTTATCCCAAAAAAAATATCTCATTCCTACGGGAAATACATAATAATTTGTGATGTTAAGTTGTCCACGCGGACATACTCGCGGGCATCAGCTAGTATAATAATTATATGGATGCATAGCCGTGTTGTTACCGGCTTAGAATAGGGCCACTCTCAATCTACCCGTGGGCGTCTTTAAGACGACAGCGATTGGCACCAGGGACGCGCAGCAGCGTTTTCCTGTGTATATTAATTATATAATAACAATAATTATATAATAATAATAATAATATTTATTTAGGTTCAACAGACATATTTTCCTTATTTTCTAGGTACATGGGTCTTATGTCTACAATGTGGTATTAAATAAAGTAACAAAAAATGTCATCGTTTCCTTTACATTTGGCAGCTGGTGTTTAAAATGGGATAAACCTGTAGTACAAACATTTATTAAGATAAATACTGCGATCGCCAATCCGCCTGCCAAGCGTGGTGGTTATGGCAAATCCCCCAATGGACAGCCCACCAAAAGTGTCATTCTATTGGGGAGGCTTATGTCCAGCAGTGGACGTGTTTCGGCTGATGGTGATATAAATAAATCAGAAACAACGTCGATTGCAGGCAATGAACGGGTTTTGATCAGTTATGATTAATATTCAGAACAATAAAGAACAAGGCTAGAGTAAAAGAGCATTACCTATCCAAATGATCACTTTGTGTATATGTAAGTCAAAGTCAAAATCATTTATTGCATATGAGTACACTTGGTACATTTATACACGTCATTTTTTTTATCGACTACCGCTTCCTAGGTGTTAGCGCTGTGAAGAAGAAACGGCGCAACAAACTTCACGCAACACATCTTTTAAAATCAAGTTTGCATACAATTAATAAAGATTTTGCGAAGCTCAATTAACATTAGTACCAGGCATCTTTGTCATTCAAATAATCGTTTATTTTATAATAGGCTTTCTTACAAAGTTGTTTTTTAACGTGTGTATGTATGTATGTGTATTGTAAGTATATAAGTATGTAATTTGTATATTGCACGAGAGTGTATATATAATTATTTTATTACATACTCGTATTTATATAGATAGTTATAAGTAAATTTAAATTATTCTATTTGCTATTTACATATATGTTTTTTTTCACTACTTATTCTCACTATAATGTGCACTGCTGTCTGCCTATCTGCTTTGCTTTTCTCTTTCACCCAAATGTTTAATGGAAGAAAACTCTTACAGAGTTAAGTGCGCCTTTGTACATCTTGTGTTTAAATTAGTTGTGTGACTTATATTGTACCGATAACGAATTTTATTCTGTTGATGAATTTTTAAAACTAAAATTCTCTTAAGATATATACATTATTGTATACTGACATTATTTTATTTTGTATTATCTTGACTTTGTAATTTAATTCTGATTTTATATGACATAAGGTTTATTATTGTATTCAATTGACGATCCCTTTTATGGCTAAGATAGTATATAATATTATATATTGTTTTATGATATATTAGCGAAATAAATAAAACTATCCATCTAAATCTATTTGTGTACAATAAAGTATAAATAAAATAATAAATAAAGTAGGTTTTAAATACCTCAAAGGAGAGGCTTCCAGGCTTCTCCACCCTGTTTTTTTTTTATAAAAAATTTAGCAACTCTTTTCAAAAGAGCTTTTGTTTGCTTTTCAGTTACTTCCCAAGCTTAGTCGGTTCCCGATGGGTACACCATAAACAACAAAGACTGTTTCATTAGGATTCTCGCACCGTCCGCCGACAATACGGTCCCGTGGTGCCAAAGGGTTCTCATTGAAATTCGGCAGGTGCCGCGTTCACTCGCGCCAGTAAACTTCCAGCGAGCCAATGCTATTAATAGACATTACGCGCTAGTAACTGTTCTTAACAATCAAATGATAATAAAAAAATAAATTGCATGAATCAAGCGTGAGCAGAACACAATATTATTAAGGTAGGTATGGTAAAAGCATGGAATTTTCATCAAATATTTACCTAAACATTCACATGGTGTAAATTAGGAGCTCTATCTTGCAATGCTAAGATAATAAAAATACAAGCCAAGTTTACCGAATAAATGTTTATTTCAATAACTTGTCGGCCCCGTAGCCTAGTCGGTAGTACACCTGCCTGCGAAGCTGCGGGTCGCGGGTTCGAATCCCGCCCAGGGCAAACATTCGTGTGATGAGCACTTGTGACTGGATGTTACTTATATATTATATTATGTATTTATGCATGTATATCAGCTGTCTGATACCCATATTACAGGCTCTGCCTAGTTTGGGATCAGGTGGCCATATATTTATTTATATTTATTAATTAGTAATCATTTATTCTCATATTATCTAAAAGACATCAATTAACTGTAACTGTTGAATGACAACCGTTGTTTCTCTTCAACTATAGGTACTATTCAAGTTTTCCGCTCCAACACTTAGTCATCTAATTTAAGTTCTAATAAACTTGTAACTATGTCCTCGAATTTTGTGATCCTACGAAAATCAATATTATTTCTAGTTCATAGGTAAACGAACAAACCAATGCACTTGTTGGGTGGTTGCACATAGCAAGACAAAGGTCTCACGTTTCCATAAGTGGTGACAGTAGCCACCTACCAACTGGTACCATTTCATAATTTCAAAAAACACTTTAACACATTGTCGGATGTCACTATATGCCATTAAAACAATGTGTACGTTGTAAAATAACCGGAAATATTTCGGAAAAGATAAAAATTCTCGAATTTTCATAATTATTACACAATGCCGTCAAATTTTACGTATTTGAGCCAAATTTCAGCTCAATCCGTCCAGTAGTAAAGTTCAGCTCAGAAGGACAAGCAACCTATAATAAAGTACAGTGGATTTCATATTACTGAAGTCTTAACAGGAGCTGGCAAGAAGCCAGATACTGGCGCAAGTGCTGGTTCAAGGGCAACGCTCCTGAAATCGCACCCGGGGGCTCGCAAGCCGTTAGTTGAGATTTATACGCGCTATCGGCGTCTGCGCGCGAAATACTGCCGATTGACGATTATATGCTCTTGTTGCCGAATTTACTGAACACCACCCGTGTTCACACACACATATACACGATGGGTACCATCGCGCAAGAAGTTAATTATATCAAATTAGACTCAGGAACTGAAGAGAGGAACTCGACGTTCGGAGTTGGACGTCAGGACACGATGGACAACAAGGAACACTGTGATAGGTGATTCATAACATGGAGAGGAATGATTCATAATTTAAAGAAACGATCTCTATGTACTACTAGATGGAGCGTTCCAAACAATCGCTCTGTTCCACGCAAAATCTGTTACATTCACTTTGACACTTGTGCAGTTACTACGCAAAATATTTATTTATTTACTAAATATTGACGCTATTTACCCGTAGCGTCAATATTTAGTAATAATTAAATGTTCTGCGTAGTAACTGCACAAGTTTCATTGTGAATGTAACCGAGTTTTGAACAGAGCCATTGTTTGGAACGCTCCATCTAGTAGTACATAGAGAACGTTGGTTTGAAGGAAACAATGTAAACTGCATAATTTAATTCATACTTCCCGTACTAAAACATGATAAAAATAAACAATAGGAAGAGGCTGACGAAAAAAATTTTAAACCTATGTCTAGTTTCGCTGAAGACCGAAATAACAATGAAAATGTTCTACAAGAAAAGACCCTGTCTAATAAAAACGCATAGCAGAATAGAAAAATGAAATAAAAAAGACATAAACGTCTTGTTGCTACAAATATACCCCAGAAAGAATGCATTAGAATGAACTTGTGAAGTCATCTGATATCGTAAGTGAACTAGCAAGATTCCACAAATGACAATTCCCGCTAAGAAAGAAGATTAGGAACTTGAAGCAAACATTTAAAAGAAATCACTAAAATTAGTTTTGTCCTTATCTTCCTAATATCATTTCACAGGGATGGAAATAAGTTTAGTACTTTGCCTTCAAATAACCTTAGTTTGTTTTTAAATAAAGACGTCATCATCCAAATCTTGTTTATTTACAGTGAGTTTTAAAGTCATTTTTTTCAGTTTCGATTCATTAAAGTCTGTGAACACAGAGTAACTGGAAAAAGGTAAACAAACAAGCTAAAAAGTAAAGTATACTTTACAGTCTAACAATGGCTGTTACCGGGAGTTGGGGAGAGCGAGCGTACAGTGGAACGATTATAAATTTTCTTTATTACTTATTAGTAGCACCCTGACCGCAGACTCCGGGCGAGGGAAGCTTCACGAGAGAAGCGAGTCAGATATCAACCATACCCTGATTGGAAGAAGCAACTGGTGGTCTATGACCACTAAAATGAGCATAATATAATGTAGTTGGAACTAACATTGAGGTGTAAGGGAACGCAAAGACATCCGGTGCTCGACATGCCAACCTATCCTGCACGGGGTGCTCCCTGCTGGTTGACCAACGAGGCCCTGGCGACCGACAACGGCGGTATAATAAACCAACGAGGTTGAGGTCGAATACTACAGTAGCTACACCAGTACGAGACCTAGTACTGTGATGGTCAACACGTCTGCCCAGCGTGGCTATTATGGGCAAAACCCCCTCATGAGCAGCAACCAAAGACCACGGCCTCCATTTCCCGGCAGCCCTACTATCCTCGGAAGCGGCCGGATGCGGAGGGCGGAGGACCGGGTGTGGTGGCGTTCATTGGGGAAGGCCTATGTCCAGCAGTGGACGTCTAAGGGTTGATATGATGGAGCCAGGGTTTTGCCAGACGTGCATATATAAATAAATAAATATAAAAAATAAATGAATGTATATATAATGTTAAATATGATGTATGCCGTGTGGTCTCCGGTAGAGTAGAATAGGACCACTCCAACTCTTCCCGTGGATGTCGTACAAGGCGACTAAGGGAATACATTATAAAACATCAATCAGACCTCCCCAACCCGTCTGGCCAGCGCGGGGAGTGTAGGCCAAATCCTCCGTCTGTCTCCGGCAGATGAGAGAGGGTTGTGCTCCTGCAGTGGAGACCAAAATAACCTGATGATGATGTGTTAGTGAATAAATATTTCGACACATTTCGTTCTTAGTAAACGCAGACAAAGAACATCTGCATTTAAACCTGTTACTCGACTTTTTGCATCCGAATCACAACTTTCATCTCTATTAAAAATACTCTCAAAGTTTATAGTCACGGAATCCAGAGTTCATATCTAGACCGAGCGATTTTACGAGCTATTTATATTTCACTAGCTGTTGCCCGCGACTTCTGGACAACTTAACATCACAATCTATTATGTATTTCCCGTAGGAAGGCGATGTTTTTTCGAGATAAAAACTATTCTATGTCCTGTTCCAGAACCTAACCTATATGTGTGCCAAGTTTCATCACGATGGTTCACTATTTTGGCTATAATGGCTTACACATAAGATATAGATATATGCTGTGGCGGGCTTTTTTGTAGGACTATTTAAGATAAACATTTCCATCATACATTACATATGTGTAACTCTAGCGGTTTTGGCAGCGCACGCCAGAATAGCTCGCAGATGGTAGATTTTTTCCTACCGACTTGATATTTTGGACAATTCACACAATATCTTTATAAATTGTAGCCTATGTGTTATTCTGATGTATAAGCTATATTACTGTAAAGTTTCATTAAAATCCATTCAGTAGTTTTTACGTGAAAGAGTAACAAACATCCATCCATACTTACAAACTTTCGCGTTTATAATATTAGTAGGATTATACCCGCTATTCTCATGGCTTTACTTCGCAGAGCACCTTTAAAACTTAATCAAGGTGCTTAGAGAACAAAGTCGAGATAAATTGGAACTCACGGACTTCTCACTAGCGCCTGAAAAATTCACAACACTTAGCTCACAGTGATGTAATCAGCAGAGAGTTAGTGTCGGCGAGCGGGGAGTGAGAAGCGAGAAACTTCGAGTAGAACAGCCAAGTCTCGTTCAGTGGTTTTAATATTTATGAGCAAACGCTGGCCGCTGTGATTTTCTCATACCGTCGATGTTGTGAATTCGCGTCGACTACAGAATCCGCCCCCCTTCCCACTCCGACTCCCGCACGCATTTTATGGCTAATTTTTTTACACCTTGGGTTACATTATTGAAGTTTTAGTAGGGATCCCTAATTGTTTATAGTAATAAAATAATATAGCCTATGTTACTCAGGGACAATGTAGCATTTGAGTTTATTCGTTACAAACATACATCCGAATACCACAACAGAATACCACTTTTGGTTAGATGTCTATTGGGGCATTTGCCATAATCACCACGCTTGGCAGGCGGATTGGTGATCGCAGTAATGATCTTAACATACACACACAGGTGAACGCTGCTGCCCATCCCTGGTGCATCCCTTAGTCGCCTTGACGACACCCACGGGTGGCCCTATTCTAAGCCGGGAACCACACGGCAAACAATGTTAGGTATTATTATGCATTTCTTACCTTTTTCAACGTTACTGCCTATATTCCTCCTTCGGATGTGTACTGGGACTCAATATATTTACATAACGTATTGTAATGACCCGGCGATGCCCGTTTGATCAACGCCCCCCGCGACCCGCGCCCCACCGATATATTTTCCCCCTCTAAGCACCGCCAGGGGACTGTTCGCTTAGATGTAAATCCACGCCGTACCTACAGGCTACAGGCATCTACAGGTAAATTTAATGTTACATCTGGGAACACTCGAATGTTTTTCGGTTATGTTTGCGTACTGTATATTTTTAAACATCCTTTTGCCGTGTGGTTTCCGGTAGAGTAGAATAGGACCACTCGAACTCTTCCCGTGGATGACGTACAAGGCGACTGAGGGAATACATTATAAAACATCAATCAGGCCTCCCCAACCCGTCTGGCTAATGCGGGGAGTGTATGGCCAAATCCTCCGTCTGTCTCCAGCAGATATACGAAGTAGCCTTCTGCTACTCCGTCACAGCTCACTGCGTCACAAAAGCGCTAATACGTCCGTGGTGTTCAAACTAGGTGGCCAGGCTTCCCTTGGCCACACCAAACCCCCCAACCCCCCAACCTGACCACTTTGGTCATCGTTTCATTGCTACACTCCCATTTGCTAGAGGGGAAGTGGGAACTCTCTTCCTACTTTGACTCTTTACTTTTTTAATTAAATATGTCTGGGGCCCAAGGTAGAGTAAATTCATGACCTGGGACTTGCCCTACCTTCACTGGTAGGTGTCTTTGCAGTTACCTCCGTTGATAATCGCTTAGAGGAGTTGCGGGGGGAGAATGGTGAGGAGGCGAGAATGTCTCCAGCAGATGAAAGAGGGTTGTGCTGCTGCAGCGGAGACCTGATGAGGATGATGAGTCGTGCAACGTCCTCGGCCACGGTATCAAAATTGACCCCACAAAGAATGTTAGAGGGCTATACTCGGGGTTTCTTTGAAGGATATGATTCGTAATGAGGATATCCGACGAAGAACGAAAGTCACATAGCCGAAATGTTAGCAAGCTGAAGTGACAGAGGGCGGGCCAAATATGCCGCAGAACCGACGGTCGTTGGGACAGAAGGCACTCGCAGGGTGGGACGCCCCGCCGCCAGGTGGACCGACGAACTGAAGAAGGTGGGTGGAGAAGGTAGCGGCTGGATGCGGAGGGTGGAGGACTGGCTGTGGTGGTTCATTGGAAAAGGCCTACGTCCAACAGTGGACTTCTAGGGGCTGACATGATGACAATGCACACAAATTCCTAATTACACTAAATGTTTTTACTAGAGGGTCTACGCTTGACCTTTTTTCTGTCATGCCATTATTTATTATCTACTAGCTGTTGCCAGCGACTTCGTCCGCGTGGACAACTTAACATCACAAATTATTATGTATTTCCCGTAGGAATGAGACGTTTTTTCGGGATAAAAACTATCCTATGTTCTATTCCAGGACCTAACCTATATGTGTGCCAAGTTTCAACACGATCCGTCCAGTGGTTGAAGCGTGATTGAGTAACATCCAAACCTTCGCAGTTATAATATTAGATGGATATCCTATATTTAGCCACACAAAAGCGAAGCGAGGTCGTAGAGCGGACGCAAAAATCTAGGTAACTTTCAATCTCCAAATCCTTAAAATGTATCTGACTAGATCAACAAACAAGACTAGATTAGAGGATTAGGAGCAAAGGATAAAGAGATTTGGACGCATCAAAAGCAAGAAACCTTTTAGCTCTGCCTATACATACTTTATGCGTATAAATACTATGTCATTTTGAAAATGACAAAGAATTACGGCGACACCATAATGCGCAAACGAGTCGCGTCCCTGATGCGTCGCGTGCGAGACAGCACCAACAGCATCCTGAGCACCCTGGCCGATAGGTACGACAGTCCTATGCTGAGGCACTGGGTGAGGCTTCACCTCTCCAGTGCCAAATCAATTGTCAAATAAAGAAAAATATATATATATATACCTTTAAATATGTTACCTTTATTGTATGTTTCACTAACGTAGCTTTAGTTTTAGTTTTAAGGTTTTTATGTTACTAACAAATATATGGACATGAGTCTGAAATAAAATATTAATAATAATAATAAAGAACTGCGGTGCTATTCTGTAAAATACAAACTCACGTGCGAGTCTCACTCAAGTGACTTCACTCACTATGAAACCTTATCTCTTCATCATCAGGTTATTTTTGTCTTCACTGCAGGAGCACGACCCTCTCTCATCTGCCGGAGACAGACGGAGGATTCGGCCTACACTCCCCGCGCTGGCCAGACGGGTCGGGGAGGCCTGATTGATGTTTTATAATGTATTCCCTTAGTCGCCTTGTACGACATCCACGGGAAGAGTTGGAGTGGTCCTATTCTACTCTACCGGAAACCACACGGTAATCTCTTGGTAATTCTGTAAATATTTCAGAGCACTATCGATGTCAAGTGAACAAAGAACTCACTTCACGTCGACAGTGATCTAGAATGTTTACAGAATGCCAATGGTTAGGTATTGAAGTGAGAAAAATCACTTGAGTGAGCGTGAGTTTGTATTTTACAGAAAAGGGGGCTAGGGGAAGGGGTCAAGCTAAAAGCATAATAACCACAAATATTCGAGCCAGTGTTTGCACAGCGAGTAACGAGCTGTAATTGGCTCAGGAGGTGTCCACGCGTGTAATTGCTTCTCCAAATGACTGCGCAAGTGATCGACGCAGAGAACTACCTATCATAGAACTTTGACCGGACCGGATCCAATGAGAGTTACTGTCTACTACGCAAGCAGGTAGCTGCATAACGGAAGTAAGAGAGTACTTTGAAGAAGACCACGCAAAGGAAGACAAAGCGCTGGAAAATCACCGATATGCTGATCAAAGCAATTGTAAACCGGTAACAATGCAGAAGAAATGGAAAGATAGATAATTAATTTATTCTTAAACACAGCACAAATACTCATAATGATATAATATTGGAATACATAGGTACAAAAGTACGGTAACAGCTAAGATCCTTGTTGTAGGAAGTAGCGAACAAATATAGAGTGTAGGTACGTTAAAAAAGAGCCGCGTCATTCTAAATTAAGTGTAAACCGTTCCCCGCACGAAGACGGACGAACTGGAGCGAGTTCTGCAGCCGACTGCTGGCTAATTGATCCGATTCACACGTCTCGCGGCACCACCAACTTGGAACTCAACTCGCAAACACACGACTGGTTAAACTTCCACAGCGCTCGGCAGAGTTTTAAACTGTTGAATGCGCTAACGTAGATTGCAATATAATGCTAACTTGACTATAATTATTATTAGTACTTACAATGTTCCGCCAAGTTGTATTACTTAGCGAAAAATGGACGAAGGAAAGTCGCGACGTTAGATCGCGCAGAGTGGCGATGCATCGTCTCTGCCTACCCCTCTAGGACTAGGGCGTGAGGATTATGTATGTATGTATGTACAATGTTTATTACTAAACCTTTGAATATACACCTTGTAGACTTAGCTCTGACATTGAAACTTATAATTTAAAAAATACTCATACTACAATCCTTCTTACCAGTAAGAACAATCTCCCCCCCTCCATCCCCTCCCTACCTTCACACTTTCTCCTTATCCGTCGCTCCCTTTACCCTTCATTATTTTCTTTCTGACTCCCCCTCACTCTCGTTTCAAGGTTATGTCCATTTTAATAATACGCAAAATTGTTATTTATAAAGATCGGTGCAAGGCTCGGATGTCGCTCATACTTCTCGACATGTGGTCCCGAGTTACAGACCGAAGACGCTATCAAGAACTACCCAGTTAGTACGATTTTTTTTTTATTAATCTTGAAGAACATATTTTCATCAATAAACTAAACATATCTCATTGGTATTCATTCAGGTAAGGATTTGTTGGCGTAAGCGGCCAGGGTAGGGACTCCCAAGTAATTGATTGATTGCCGTGAAATGGCCCCGGGGGAGGGGACCCGTTCCGGATCAGCTTCGATACGAGTCATACTAATGGGGGAAAAATACATACAATGTGTGGTTAGCATGGAAAGGGATTCTGCAAATATATATTTGTATATATATATTTGCAGAATCCCTTTTTCTCTCAGGGCTGATGATGATGATGGCATCTTTGGATTACGAAAAAAAAATCATTACGATTATCATTAACCCTGACACGTCCACGTCCATTTTTTAATTGTATTCTCTAGTTCTTATAATTTTTATTTATTTTTTTTTCCTTTTTCTTGCTTTGTTTATTTTTTCTTTGTGTGTGCCAATTATGGTAGTAAATAAATGTTTTTTCTTTTCTTTTCTTTTTCCACTGCTGGGCATAGGCCTTCCCTAATGAACGCAACCACACCCACTCTTCCGCTCTCAGCATCCATATGGCGGCGGGTCGTCTGCCCCAACGGCAGTCGGTTCTGCGAGAGACGTGGCCCGCCCACTGCCACGTCAACTTGATAATCCTTTCGTCTAATATAATAGCTAATTTAATCATATCCTTCAAACAAACCCCGAGCATAGCCCTCTCCATAGCTCGCTGAGCGACATGAAACTTGTGCATCAGGCCCAACACATGTATTCTTTAATTCATCATCATCATCATCAGGTTATTTTTGTCTCCAGACAAAGTTAATTAAAGAAGTAAAGAGTCAAAGTAGGAAGAGAGTTCCCACTTCGGAGACAAACGAAGGATTTGGCCTACACTCCCCGCGCTGGCCAGACGGGTCGGGGAGGCCTGATTGATGTTTTATAATGTATTCCCTCAGTCGCCTTGTACGACATCCACGGGAAGAGTTGGAGTGGTCCTATTCTACTCTACCGGAAACCACACGACTAGTTTGTTTAAGTTCGAGTCCGCAAGCAGTATAGGTACATTACGTCAAGGCAGGGCGTCACCGGGACGGGCGCGGTGCGCGGGAGCAGCATTTTAAATATATATTACCCTCTCGCCGCCGCCGTGCCGCATTACCGATCTATTCTTTGCGCGTGACGTATGTACAGGCTTTCGGACCCTCCATCATTTTTCAAATAGTTTCGTTAATTTCCACATCCAACCCCTACAAATTGGTCTTCGACCCAGATCTTGATGTACTTCATACCAGATCTGCTGTCGTAATCAAACAATACATGTAATTGAATATCGCGTATCCAACACATGTTTTATTCGGGATAAAAACTATCCTATGTCCTATTCCAGGACCAAACCTATATGTGTGCCAAGTTTCATCACGATCCGTCCAGTGGTTAAAGCCTGATTGAGTAACGATCTGCGTAAGGCGGCTGGCAGTAACTGGATGAGAAGAACCGAGGATCGGGTTCAGTGGCGCACCTTGGGAGAGGCCTATGTCCAACAGTGGACTCTTTCGGGCTGATGATGAGTAACAAACATCCAAACTTACGCATTTATAATATTAGTGAGATTCTCTGCCCGAAGTAAGGTTTTATAAAACTACCTGACGCCCAAGCAGATCCGATCTGAACACGTGATCCGCCGATGCGGTAAGGTCACGCGGCCTTTGATCCGCACCCCTCCCTCGCCCCCTGCTCGCTTACCTCACCCCCGCACGCAAATTGCTCAAAGTGCCCGCAAGCAATCAGCGATCAGCTATTTTATATGTCGGCCGACGATCTTCAGCCATCTCGTTTCGTTATTTTTAAAACGGTTTTACTTCTGAAAGGTTGCCTGGAAGAGATCGCTTTAAGCGATAAAGCCGCCTTTGTACACTTTCCATAAATCTGGACATATTTTATTGTTATCCTTAATTTATGTGCAATAAAGAGTTTTTCTATCTATCTATCTCTTTTGTCTGTCTGCCTGTCCTGCTTGGGGAAGTGGGAACTCTTTTGCAACTTTTACTCTTCACTTTCTTTAATTTAATTTGCCTGGGGCCCAAGTTAGCGTAGATTCAATCCTCGGGACTTGCCCTACCTTCACTGGTATGTGTTATATGTTGCATACCTCCGTTGATCCTCGCTTAGAGTTGCGGGGGGAGATTGGTGAGGAGGCTGGACAAGTCTGCCTGTCCCCTGGATAACTATAAAATACTCATATCATCACGTCACCATATAGACTACTCATATCATCATAATCATCATCAGCCCGAAAGAGTCCACTTGGACATAGGCCTCTCCCAAGGTGCGCCACTGAACCCGATCCTCGGTTCTTCTCATCCAGTCTCTGCCAGCCGCCCTACGCAGATCGTCGCTCCATCTAGCCAGGGGGCGTCCCACACTACGCTTGCCCAGTCACGGACAAGTATACTTATGTAAAATAAAACTAAAATTATGGGAAATTTCTGGAGAAAATTTTCAACATAACTAATGATAATAAAGCCGTGTGGTTCCCGGCTTAGAATAGGGCCACCCCCAAATCATTCCGTTGGCGTCGTTAAGAATAGATTGCACAGGGACGTTCAGCAGCGTTCTCCTAGTATATAAAGATCCGACTGCCAAGCGTGGTAATTATGGCAAACCCCCCTTTGGATAGCCCACCATAAGTCTCATTTTATTGGGGAGACTTATGTTCAACAGTGGACTCTGATAGAAGTCTGAATTAGACTGACACACTACTGACACCGTGTGGTTTCCGGTAGAGTAGAATAGGACCACTCCAACTATTCCCGTGGATGTCGTACAAGGCGACTAAGGGAATACATTATAAAACATCAATCAGGCCTCCCCGACCCGTCTGGCCAGCGCGGGGAGTGTAGGCCAAATCCTCTGTCTGTCTCCGGCAGATGAGAGAGGGTTGTGCCCCTGCAGTGGAGACACAAATAACCTGATGATGATGATGATGACTACTGACACATTAACTCGTTCGCCCGTAGTTTCCTTGAAGGATTCCTTAGTCGTTTGCTTCCGAAATTCACTGAGATGGCAATATTTCAATGAGAGCGCTCTGAACGAGGCTCTCTATTAGTATACTTTGGAGCAAAATCAGCAGACGCAGACATCAAAAGCCTCCATCATTCCAGACAATTAAACTTAAGCGACAACACTTTCACTTGACGCTCTCAGTCGATAATTAACGAAAGAAACCTAAAGAATTTTCATTTGCAATTATTTTTTGTAAACGTTCATTCGTCTAATCGTTCTAATACATCTTCAATAGAATTCCACTTGTGGTGGGCTGTCCATTGGGGGATTTGCCATAATCACCACGCTTGGCAGGCGGATTGGTGATCGCATTAATTCAAATATTCTTTATTTTGCACCAACATTTAAATTTTTATAAAAAAAAATAGAAGGATGAATTTAGTGTACAACGGCGGCCTTATCGCTTTCAGCGATTTATTCTAGGCAACCTTTGGGTGGTGGCGAATTTTTGATGAGTGAAAATACTGGATGCAAAGAGTGTACATCTAATATTTATAATCTATACTTATAATAAAACAGTGACGGGTCTAAGTCAGTACATGAGAGATATTAAAAAAAAAAATTATGAGGGGTCTTTATAGGGCCAATAGAAGCTAAAACAATTTTTTTTTAGAGTTTTTGTATGTCTATATGTATGTTTGTTACCGCATCACGCAAAAACTACTGAATGAAATTTGATGCAGTTTTCACAGTTGTCTTGCTGGTGTTCTAACTTAAAACCTGGGGCATGTTTCATCTTGATACGCCACTTAGAACCTGAGATATTAATTAAGTATTTTTTTCTAGAAGCCATTATATCGGACGATAATAAAACGACTGTTAATATTTCTTCCAGTAACTCTGTATCACATTTAGAAATCATTCATGAAAAAAATTTCTCTTTTTTACTCAAATTTTGATAAAAAATGCAATATCTTGAACGTACGAATATGTTCATCATATGGGCGAGGTCAACGGCCGCGGCGCGGCGAACTTTAGTTTTTGGGGATATTGATGGGGTTGAGGTTGGGATTGGGATATTGAGAGTCTCGAGTCTGAGTGAGAGTGGAAGTAGAAGTGGGAACGGGGGCGGATTCTGTAGTTCACGCGAGCGGAGCCGCGGGCACAGCTAGTAATATGATATATATATACGATATATAGTAATGATCTTAACATACACAAAAGAACGCTGCTGCCCGTCCCTGGTGCAATCCCTTAGTCGCCTTGACGACAACCACAGGAAGACCGTAATATAACAAAAAAACCTGAATACAATATCTCGCCAGCCAACTTCATAGAAACATCGTCCCATTACAACCCAGGTGCCGGTAACAAATATCCAAGTTGCGCGCACGTCTCGTCTCGCCGCAAATTGTATTATAGTTTCCGTGCGCGTAGTTCCGACGCCAAGTTCCATTATTTCTGTCGCCAACTTTAATTACTCTCACTGGGACCCATACGGGCTATTTTCAGAGTACCGTGGTCAAATAAAACAGTAAACATTCGCATTAAGGATTTTGAGGACCTCCGTGGCGGAACGGGTAGCTCTCGGACTGCCACGCCGGAGGTTGCGGGTTCGAATCCCGCTAGGGGCAAATGTTCGTATGATGAATATGAATGTTTGTACCCAAGTGTTGGATGTTTATATATATATTTAAGTATGTCTATCCGTTATCTAGTAACCATAGCACAGGCTCTGCCTAGTTTGGGACTGGATAATTGGTGTGAATGTCTGAGATATTATTATTATTTTTACACGACAACGTGGAAAATATTGACAAAACAAATACGTGTAAGCATGATACGGAAATTGATTTGAGAAAAAAAGATTTGGTCGAGTCTAATATAAATATTTTTCCATTACGTGTGTAAACAGCTATTATTCAAAGGAACTCCGGTTGGATACTGATTTATAATAATAAATATATCACCTTCAGTCGAACAACGTCCACTGCTGAACACAGACCTCCCCAATAAGAATGCCATTTGGCTTGGGCTGTCCATTGGGGGATATGTGGCAGGCAGGAGTACCTTCCTAAATGTGAAAACTTGCATATTTGGATGTTTGTTACTCAATCACGCTTCAACCACTGGACGGATATAAAATTAGATAACAGATGATTTTAAAATTTGCATTTGATATCTAATTTAATAACCAATTAGTGTCAATCCTGAAGGAAAAAACTTTAAGGAGAAACTACGAGCTACGAAAAATTATTTTGTTTCATGGTATAAGGTTTACATGGGCGATAAACCGGTTCGCAACTCACCACCCGGAAAGTTTCTCGACCCACCGGAACAAACTAGTTCGCAACGGATCAGCTATTGCAACTCTCAAGACCAACTTCTGCGGGTTGCATTTTGAACTCGCTGATAATACGATTTGAATTCATATTGTGAAATATTCAGGAACTAATTCCTTTGGAGAGACGGGGTCTTTGTTGGGGAGTTTGACTTCCTAATCAAGGGTGAAGACCTGTCATTACAAAACTCTCGTAGAGACCGATTAGAGAACTACTTCAAATTTAGCACTAGCTGCGCCCGCGGCTCCGTTCGCGTGGACTACAGAATTAAAGTTGAAACTTATTAAGCGTTAATTCCCGTCCCCCTTCCCGCTTCAACTCCAGCTCCCGACTCCTGCAAATATTTTCAACTAGCTGGTGCCCGGGACTTCGTCTGCGCAGGATTAGTATTTCGAGTAGCTTTTATTAGCGTGGCGTAGAAAAGAACTAACATTATGACATTATCACACAATATCTTTATAAATTGTAGCCTATGTGTTATTCTGATGTATAAGCTATGTTATTGTAAAGTTTCATTAAAATCCATTCAGTAGTTTTTACGTGAAAGAAGAACAAACATCCATCCATACTTACAAACTTTCGCGTTTATAATATTAGTAGGATTATTTTCAACGCGAAGGTTCTATCATCAATAGTTTCCGGAGCGCATGCGATGAAAGACATTTTATGGGTAATTTTATTACACCTTGGGTTACATTATTGAAATTTTAGTAGCGATCCCTATATTTTTATAGTAATAAATATATAGCCTATGTTACTCAGGGATAATGTAGCATTATAATGGTGAAAGAATTTTTGAAATCGCTCCAGTAGTTTTTGAGTTTGTTCGTTACAAACATACAAATCTTTCCTCTTTATAATATTAGTGTAGACTAGCTGTGCCCGCGACTCCGCTCGCGTGGGTAGTCCAATTAATGTTTTTTTACTGACATTTTGTTCCGGAAAATAACTCTAATTTCTACTTAAGTTTCATACGATCTCTTACACACCTTATCTTCTTAGCCCTTCTTAGCCTTAGACCTGGCGACACTTCGACCCTTCAGAATCTTTTGTGCCAAACCCCTGACCACCGACGGTGCCCCAAGCCGATTTGGTGGACTTCACATACGCCTCAGAGTTTCTTCTTTGGCATATGCAGGTTTCCTTACGATGTTTTCCTTCACCGAAAAGCCTGTGGTATTATAAATAAACCGTACTTAAGTTTGGTAAAACTCATTGGTCCGGGCGCGGTTTGTACCAGGACCTCATGAACGTGAGGCGAGTGCACAACCAACCGGCTACCACTGCTCTTACACACCTTGCATAGAGTGGTTAATGCCCCCATCTCTTCCTCTCGCCCCGCGCGCACGTGCCCTAATCCTTCAACAGACGTGTAAAGCCGCAGGAAATTGCTTCAAAACTAGTTACATTGCAACGTGGAGGAAAACAACTGGTTACAGTTCACTTTGGAAACTACGCGTTATAAAGAAGGGGCTTGTGATAAAATGGGGAGGTCATCATCATCATTATCAGCCTGAAAGAGTCCACTGTTCGACATAGGCCTCCCCCAAGGTACGCCACTGAACTCGATCCTCGGTTCTTCTCATCCAGTCTCTGCCGCCCTAAGCAGATCGTCGCTCCATCTAGCCAGGGGGCGTCCCACACTACGCTTGCCGAGTCGCGCCTAAGGCTCTCCATATTTAATTACTTACTACAGAAGCACTCCGTACACGTGCGTGTGTGTGCGTAAATTATTGAAGGGCGGCTGCACCGAGCGCGCGAGCATAGTCGATCGGAAGAGGGAGAACGTTATATGTCCGCAACTGTAAGTGCTTCTCTCTCTTACTTATAGCGTCGATCTCTCGGCAGCCCAGTAGTGGGCCCACTTCTTTATGTAGGAATATTTAGCGTTCTTTGTGTGGTTCTCGGCTTAGAATAGGTCCACCCCCAATCTTCCCGTGGGTCAAGGCGACTAAGGGATTGCACCAGGGACGGGCATCAGCGTTCTCCTCTGTACATTAAGATCATTACTATCACCAAACGTGGTGATTGTGTCAAATGCCCCAATGGACAGCCCACCAAAAGTGTAATTCTATTGCAAAGACTTATGTTCAGCAGTGGACGTATATCGGCTGATGATGATGATGAAACGAGCTTAGTCTCGATGGGCTTATGCCATTAAAGAGTTCCTATGACCACCTCTATTTCCATCATCATACGAATTAAGGAGGTGGTAAGAAGATTTCTTGATTAATTATGAGATAAACAAAACGGAAGGGACGAAAATTAATTCTGCCGTGTGGTTTTCGGTAGAGTAGAATAGGGCTACTCCAACTCTTCCCGTGGATGTCGTACAAGGCGACTGAGGGAATACATTATAAAACATCAATCAGGCCCCCCCAACCCGTCTGGCCAGCGCGGGGAGTGTAGGCCAAATCCTTCGTCTGTCTCCGGCAGATGAGAGAGGGTTGTGCTCCTGCAGTGGAGACAAAAATAACCTGATGATGATGATGATGAAAATTAATCATGTAGTCACTGAATGGAAAATCGGGACATTTGGAATTCAAATTACATGCATAACAGATATGTACGCAGGCACCCACTATCGCCCTCTCAAAGATAGCGCCCCTCGAATCAGCGCCCCGCACAGATTAGCAGGGCTAAAGTTTCGCTAAACTCAATAACAGCTAAGAGCCAGCGCTAAGCCGAGTTCGCTAATTACACAGAACTGCTCTACAATGCAGTTAGCTGACGTTCAACACACACCAGGTTTACTTTAACTTAACTTGCATGTTGGAATACAGCAAAAATGAATCTATCTCACTTTAACAAATAGTTTGAGAGTACTTCTCTTTCATACATGATGTTTGTATTAACAGCCTCTTGTTTCATACGAAGTGAGGCCTGAAGGGCATTTCATTCCCTTAGCGTTTTCTGTCTCGATTGCGACTTACAGGCAGAGAGCACACACCTCTCCTATTAAACCAGTATATAACTAAATCTTCCATATAAATCGCATTAAAACAGTCTTTTATTAGTTACCCTGATCTAATATTGCACTGCGTCAAGTCTTCACGTCGCCTATTCCAAAAAGTCTTTAATCAGTGCGTCCTGCCTGTCATGACCTAGGGCGCATAAACGTGGACACTGACGGTGGGCCTGATCCACAAGTTTCAAGTCGCTCAGCGAGCTATGGAGAGGGATATGCTCGGGGTTTCTTCGAAGGATATGATTCGTAATGAAGAGCTCCGACGAAGAACGAAAGTCAGCAACATAGTCGAAAGGATTAGCAAGCTGAAATGGCAGTGGGCGGGCCACTGACGGCTGTGGGGGCAGACGAGTTCTAGTGGTGGCGTTCATTGGGGACCGCTTATGTCCAGCGGTGGACGTCTAGAGGCTGACATGATGATGATACCAGGTGCATCACTTCCTAGTAAAATGAAAATGCCTTTTGTTATTACTCCGTACGGGCGGGGCGATGGCCACGCCGGGGCAGTGCGAAAGTGTAAGTACTTATCGTGGTAGGTTCGAGCGAGCGACGGAAACCTGCTTAGGTATATTTAGTACAGCTGTTGCCCGCGACTTCGTCCACGTGGACAACTTAACATCACAAATTAGAATGGGATATTTTTTGGCATAAAAACTATCCTATGTCCTATTCCAGGATCTAACCTATATATGTGCCAAGTTTCATCCCAATCCGTCCACTGGTTGAAGCGTGATTGAGAAACAAACATCCAAACATTCAAATATCCAAACTTTCACTTTTAAAATCAATTTTATAATATTAGTAGGATAATTTTTTTTGTTCTTTTTGAAAATATCTATTAATATATAATAATAAATATCTCAGACATTCACACCAATTATCCAGTCCCAAACTAGGGAGAGCATGTGCTATGATTACTAGATAACGGATACACATACTTAAATAAATATATAAACATCTAAGACTTGGGTACAAACATTCATATTCATCATACCAAATTTGCCCTTAGCGGGATTCGAACCCGCAACCTCCGGCATGGCAGTCCGAGAGCTACCCGTTCCGCCACGGAGGTCGTCAATAATAATATAACATTGTACGTTGCCGTGTGGTTTCCGGTAGAGTAGAATAGGACCACTCCAACTCTTCCCGTGGATGTCGTACAAGGCGACTAAGGGAATACATTATAAAACATCAGTCAGGCCTCCCCAACCCGTCTGGCCAGCGCGGGGAGTGTAGGCCAAATCCTCCGTCTGTCTCCGGCAGATGAAAGAGGGTTGTGCTCCTGCAGTGGAGACAAAAATAACCTGATTATGATGATGTACGTTTTTTTGTTCCAGTCAATGAAATAATACTTATTCTATTTGAGTTAAACTCATCAATGCAGCAAGTCTGGCTGCATGGCCCAGGAATACGAAGAGCGCGTATACACGTCCCGCCATCGACGTGCCCCGACACTCGCCATTACGTATTCCGCTGTAGTTCTTGAGGTAAATTAGTTAAACTCGACTTAGACAGTCACCGCGCTTCACATTGGGTAAAGTACTTGCCTCTAATAATTGTGAGGAATATTCCGAAACTATAATTAAATTAACTCTTGATTTAATATCATCATCAGGTTATTTCTGTCTCCACTGCAGGAGCACAACCCTCTCTCATCTGCCGGAGACAGACGGAGGATTTGGCCTACACTCCCCGCGCTGGCCAGACGGGTTGGGGAGGCCTGATTGATGTTTTATAATGAACATATATTGATTTAATATGCCTCCATAAAATTTTACATTCGTTTATAGATTCCCCTGCATTACTATCCTCATTGAACATTAACAAAATGTATAAAGTAGTTGCCGTAGTTGCGTGGAACAGAGCGATTATTTGTGTAACACCCCCCCCCCCCCCTAACTGGCTAGCTATCTCTAATCTATATATCTATATGACCTATCTAACTATATAGCTAACCTATCTATATCTATAATCTATGTAAATCTAAAAGAGCTGAACTGAATCTAAAATGTATCTAAAACCTATCTAATATTGAAGATGAATTAGTGAATCCCTACTATGATTTTTTTCCGCTTTGATCTAGAGTTTGGCAGTGATCGTCTAGTGATGATTTTTAGTTAAATAGTTTATTGGCCTACGTTGTGTGATTTTTTTTATTATATTTTAAATATTAGTAACCTTGCGTTTATTAGTAACCCTGGCTCTGTTTGAGACGTGAACAATGTCTTGATTATATTTATTCCTATAAATTTAAAACTATGAAGTGTAAACCCCTTATAAATTACTTTTCCTACTAACTGTCCTTGTTTTTATTTCCTTACCAACCTAATATTTAGTTCCTACCTAGGTGTCCTAGACCTAATGATGTAACACTGAATTATGGTAGAAGGGATCTCATGGCAGTGGATGCCTCTGTTCATATTCTTATCATCATTTATGTTTCTGGGTTAAGTGGGGGCCCCTAAGCCCTGCTGGAGACCAGCAGCTGTCCGCCCCAGGACTTATGTCCTATCCACCGTGATTATCAACCAATACGTTTGGACAAATCTCCGCCCAGTCCAGCTACGTTAATCTTATCTTGTCAGCAAGCAACGGAAGTATTTACAAATCTAGCCAAGCTTGGTTGTCATTATTGTCAGTTGTGTCAGGTTTTAGTCACTCAATTCAGAGACAAGAGGAATCTACAATTCCTGAGGATTCTATGCAAAGAATCTCTCATTTTACTTTATATTAGAGTAGCTTGGTCTAGAAAATTTACATTTATAAATACTTTTTTCTTTTCTTTACAATACCCAGGCAAGCTAGGTAATCAACAATGCACAACACAAAACTAATTCCCTATTCCCTTCATCCACGACTACAGTCCAGCCTAAGGATTAACACCCTCTGTATCCGAACCTAGAACTATTTATGGTCCTAACTCATGGAGGAAATTGGTAGTTAGTTTAATTCTATTTGTTTGTATAGAATTGCATATATCAATTGCTTATTAAAGGTTCTCTCAGTCCTCAGTTGGTCCTGATAGAGTTAAATCAATGTATAGATGAATTCAATCTTCAAGCCTAACTTTCTGGCGTTGATAGACTGACTTAAACAAACTTAAAGATGCTTTCAATTAGTGACCAAATGATAACTTTCTCTTTCCATCTGGCTTTGAGAAAGAATATCGGGATATTTGGCTCCCATGGTATAATTAAACCCATCAAAAGCTATAACTTTATTGTGCTGGAAAGCTAGATATATTCAATCCTATATCACTTCAGAATCAAACTCCATCTATCGTGGAACTAGACTAATATTCGTCTTACTATTTTTGATCAATATAAATTCTATTAAATCAAACTAGGCCCTGCCTTTTCGTGCCTAAATCAGCTTCCTAGACTTCTAAATTGTGATGATACTGTCTAGGGTTCCGGACCCACATTTAATTTTAATTGTGTGGTGAGTAATGTAGATTTCCCTCGGTTTAAAGGGAATTCTCTTAACTATCAGACAGAAACGGTTTAGGGCGAGTTGCTCCCTTATGTTCCTAACACCCTACACTCGTGTAAGTGTCTCAGCCAACGATTTGGCGGGGGGGTCAACTGAGACGAGCCCTTTATACATATGTAATAAATAAATAGATAAATAAGTCCGACATTAATCAATACTCCAGTGACAACATCATGGAATCACACTTGCCAGCTCATCTAGCGTCAAAAGGAGCACCAACTAATGCCAGGGGGAATCTTGACCGCCCAGGAACGTAAAAATGCGGTCACCATTCCATCCCCTAGAATGGTCCGATCCGAAGATCGTTAAAACAGAAAGCTACAGCTTCTGCCTAGCATGACTCCATGCTATGGGTCCCTATTCACTCAAATATAATCCAAATTATGAATATCATAATTTTAGATCGTTTCTCAAAACTTTCTTTAAATTATTTAAATCACAACTCCACAACAAAATCGCGAACCCAATTACAAAGTTAAGTACCAGTGTAAAATTTGCGGTGCGCTCGGGCAGCATAACTACGTACCCCAACTAGAATATCAAACGAATCCTCCCTGGAGGATCCTGCCTCCCATATTTATAAGAACATGATGCGGAAGGTCCCCCCGCGTAGAATGGTAAAAACCTTCCTACTGCCAATCAGATTCCCTCCAACGTTGTTTTCCGAACATAGCCTCAGTCCCTCCGAAGTACTCTCTCACGTGTTAGCTTTTTACCACCCTACATCCAATGAGAATTGTTTTATTGTTGCGATCCGAACATAGCCTCAGATCCTCCCTACATACTCTCTCTGTCTTATTATGATGCCATTTCTTTTTACCACCCTACGTCCAATGAGAATCTTTTTATTATTGCGATCCGAACATAGCCGTAGAACCTCCCGTAGTCCCCTCTCTGTCTACTTATGACGCCATTTCTTTTTACCACCCTACGTCCAATGAGAATCTTTTTATTGTTGCGATCCGAACATAGCCGTAGAACCTCCCGTAGTCCCCTCTCTGTCTACTTATGACGCCATTTCTTTTTACCACCCTACGTCCAATGAGAATCTTTTTATTGTTGCGATCCGAACATAGCCGTAGAACCTCCCGTAGTCCCCTCTCTGTCTACTTATGACGCCATTTCTTTTTACCACCCTACGTCCAATGAGAATCGTTTTATTGTTGCGATCCGAACATAGCTGTAGATCCTCCCGTAGTACTCTCTCTGTCTATTTATGATGCCATTTCTTTTTACCATCCTAGGACCAATAATAATCGTTTTAAAGTTGCTTTCTGAGTTTAACTCAGATCCTCCGGATTCCCTCCAACATTTTATGGCGTTCCTAATTTCAACCTTCCTACATCCAATGAGAATCACATTTCGAATACTCGCGAGACGTTCCCAAGTGGCATTCGGGGTTCTATATAAGATGTATAGTGGTTCACATGTACTCCACAAGCTGTGTAAGTCAGCTGTATAAGAGCTGTATAGCTTGCTATACAGCTCTTATAGAACGAGTTTGGGCACAAATTAGACAGCCTTAAGTTCACTATGGCTGTACATTAGCGTTATATTAGCAGTTTAAGTAGTAACGTCGGGCTTAAAGGCTGACTTACGGCGCTATATGGGACACATGTGAACCATACAACGTCCATGAGCGTAATAAAGAGTAACAAGTGGCTAAATACACAGCCTTCACAGTTATAAAATCCCACAAAAGTACTCCAGTGCTACCTAAAGTTCACGTGTGTCCTAAATTATTTCTTTTATTTATTAAATTTTCCTCATTTAGTTTGGTTTTGTGTGTACGCCCGGCCATCAGAAACATTAACTCCGGCGGATATCAATTGGATAAAAATGTATGATAACACGCGGTAAGGATACCTATTTTAAATACTTAATAATGTTAAATGCCATGGGAATGCAACTTTATCGTGAAATGTATACATATTTACAGCTAAAATATTCACGCGCCTCTGTAAAAACGCGATATTCATTTTAAAATATTTAAAACTGGCTGAGAGGAAATCTACAATTTTCAGTTTTTGATATTATATTGGCATTATAATTATACTACGGTAAATAATTAAAACATGAAACCAAAACTCAATCGCTCTATCTGCGTATTTTGTGATAAATCTGCATGATAATTTTGGAGATTTATATGGTAAATATTTTAGGTTACGTGAACAAAATGGTGGAAATGAAATACGGCTAGAGCGTATATAGGTTCACATGTGTTCTGTTAGAATGCTGTTGGCTATATGAAGTCCCACATTTGTACCACTACAGAACCAATGTCTATAAATGTATTCTAATGTGAACTTATGTACAGCTTTAAGATGTAGTTCAGGTCAATTGTGATCATCGTTTTATTATTTCATATACTGAAATTTTAGAGATCCGCAATAATAATTATTGTCCGTTAAATCGCCTAGCCCAGGTACTAAGTCAAGTATGAATACCTAAAGTACAAATTTTGTAACAAACTAACAAAAAACACTTTTTGTTTTCGTGTGAGCCACACAGTTTGGTGTCAGAGTATTTACACTTACAAAGACACTACGCTGTTCAAGGAGGTATTTAAAAGAATGTAAACAAACTAGATAAAGAGGGACGAATTTGCGAATATTCTTTTGCAATTTTTCTTCTTATTCCACCGGTTCTCGCTCTTATTTTCCAAGATTTTTTATTCATTTTCACAAATTTTTGCACGCGACGTAATAAACACAATACACGTCAGCTTGTGGGATAAGTGTAATAGAATATCACATTCACATTCATGTTCAGCTTACAGCAAATAAGAGTAGTACTTGTGGACAAATAAACTGCTATTGAAGTTAATGGACAACACATGTAGTCCTTTTAACAGCCTACAGTGCACATGTGAACCATTTAAACACTTCTAAACAGATAGTAAAAAAGGTTATTTTAATGACCACAAACAACTCCTACTACAGCTACTAGCTGTATAACAGTCTAAAACAAGTAAACATAACAGCCTTTGGCTGTATAAATGACCACGTGTGTTCTATTAATATGCTAGCTGTATAACATCGTACAAGTAGACCGTTAAACAGCGATTGCCGTATCTCTACCCTCCTATAATGCTCTTAGTCAGACGGCTGACTAAAGGACAGTTGTTAGAGTATTATAACACCAACAACCGTATAAAAGTATAACTCTACACTCCTATAAGTCTAAGGGAGACAGGTATAGGTGGTGTTAATCGCAATAATGCAGCTTATACATCACGAGTGAACTGTAATAATGCTTTAAGTTCACATGGGAACTAAATGTGTACTCTTAAATGGAGTAAAATGCTACTTGGGTTATAATCAATTATTACCTTATATGGACAAATCGCGAGATAACGCGATTAATGTAGATCACGTAATCCGTAGCGTCTCTATATTATTACTATTAGCAGAGATGCTCTACGGGAATTTAATGTTTTATAGACACTGCATTCCGTTTCAATAGATTATGATTTTAAATGATATTTTATTTAATTTGTGAATGTGACAGACACTTGATAATGAAGCATGTACTGTCACATTTGGAACGCTCCATCTAGTAGTACATAGAGATCGTTGCATCGCATATATGCTTTTGCTAAATAGGTGATCAATTCATCAAAGACAAATCCCTAATCTCTAATTTAACAGCATCCGTAACTTATCCGTATTTTACAAAGCCCACCCAAGTATTACCTAGTTTACTCATAGTTATTTACATTTATAACTAGCTGTGCCCGCGGCTCCGCTCGCGTGGACTACAGAATCCGCTCCCTATCCCACCCCCACTCAGACTCCCACTCCCACTCCCGCTCCAACTGCAGTGCAAACCAATCGCAATGTAAACTGTACCGAACATAATAACAATACTTCTTTGTTATATTGCATATTTACACCTTGGGTTACATTATTGAAGTTTTAGCAGGGATCCCTAATTTTTTACAGTAATAAATATAGTCTATGTTACTTAGGGATAATGTAGCATTCTAATGGTGAAAGAATTTTTGAAATCGCTCCAGTAGTTTATGAGTTTATTCGTTACAAACATACAAATCTTTTCTCTTTATAATATTAGTGTAGATATAGACAAGCACTTTAGACGAATAGCCGTCTGGCTACTTGATATTTCGCAGATTGTCGTAGAAAGTAAGTAGAGATTCTTTCTCTCACTGAAGCCATCTCCACTGCGATAATAAACTCTATGGAGATGGATTTAAGGAAGTAATGTTTGATGATAGCATCGCGTGCATTTTTTATCGCTCGACGACGTCGTTAGGCGAATTTGATGGCCCTGTATATGTGATGACTGGCAGGTTTGATGTTTATTTGTCGTTTTAGGAGAAATAATAGGCAAATTCACATTAGGCCAGTTGAACGAGACAGTGCGTTATCCTACTATCCTACTTCCTACTAATATTCATCATGTCAGCCTTTAGACGTCCACTACTGGACATAGGCTTTCCCCAATGAACGCCACCACACCCGGTCCTACGCCGTCCGCATCCAGCCGCTTCCGGTCACGTTCTTTAGGTCAGCGGTTCCACCCTGCGCGTGCCAATCCATGGTCTCCACTCCCGAACTCGTCTGCCCCAACGGCTGTCGGTTCTGCGACAGATATGGCCCACCCACTGTCACTTCAGCCTGCTAATAGTATAAATGCGAAAGTTTGGATATTTGGATGTTTGTTACTCAATCACGCTTCAACCACTGGACGGATCGTGATGAAACTTCGCACACATATAGGTTAGGTCCAGGAATAGGACATAAGATAGTTTTTATCCCGAAAAAATATCCCATTCCTACGGGAAATACATAATAATGATAATTATGATGATAATACAAAGTAAAAAAAAACTAGGTTTTCATAGAAATTCGCACCTGACCACATTTTTTGTGGTTGTACGGTGGGTGATTCGTCTGGACAAATCCTTCAAAGTCAAAATCATTTATTGCATATGAGTACACTTGGTACATTTATACACGACTTTTTTTTTATCGACTACCGCTTCTTAGTTGTTAGCGCTGTGAAGAAGAAACGGCGCAACAAACTTCACGCAACACATCTTTTAAAAATCAAGTTTGCATACAATTAATAAAGATTTTGCGAAGCTGAATTAACATTAGTACCAGGCATCTTTGTCATTCAAATAATCGTTTATTTTATAATAGGCTTTCTTATAAAGTCGTTTTTAATGTGAATCTTAAACTTTCTGTCCGTCATATTTAAGATTTCCTCTGGTAGTTTGTTGTGTGTTCTTCCTATGAAGACTGTAAAACAAAATATTCACGAATACTATCCATTCCTAAACTTTGTGACATCTTACTTTTCTCCGTGAAACTTCAATAAAACTGAATACTTCAGGAGTTTCGCCGCGATATCAATAGGTAAGTCTCTGCGATTGATACAAACTCGCTGGCTGCAGAAGGGAATTATATGCAAATGCGAACGCAGTCGGGCGGCGTAGATAGTGGAGACGGCTTCAATTGGGATTTGCCTCAGACAGCGTGAGAGATCCCGTTGCTGCATACGGCACGAGGTTAGGAGTTCTGGAATAAAGCTGGTAATGCAACTGAAATCTACGCGAATATTATAAGGAAAGATTTTTATGTTTGTAACGAACAAACTCAAAAACTACTGGACCGATTTCATAAACTCTTTCACCATTAGAATGCTACATTATCCCTGAGTAACATAGGTTTTATTTATTGCAAAAAAAAATTAGGGATCCCTACTAAAACTTCAATAATGTAACCCGAACTGTAATAACAATTAAGTATAATTTTACACGCCGTGTGGTTTCCTGTAGAGTAGAATAGGACCACTCCAACTCTTCCCGTGGATGCCGTACAAGGCGACTAAGTGAATACATTATAAAACATCAATCAGACCTCCCCAACCTATCTGGCCAGCGCGGGGAGTGTAGGCCAAATTCTCCGTCTGTCTCCGGCAGATGAGAGAGGGTTGTGCTCCTGCAGTGGAGACAAAAATAACCTGATGATGATGGACAGTGGACACGCCGCAAGAAGCGCCAGTCAGATGCAGCGAGCACAAACAGCCGCAAATTGTCATAGTATTAATTATTTACGGTAACCACACTACTCGTTGGAGATGGAACTCATTTCAGTGCTCAAAGCATATCTGAGTCTTTGGAATTACCTGAAGCGAGCTATTTGGAAACGATGTACGAGTATGTGCAATGAAATGCAGTAAAACTGTTATGTGTACACACGACATCCATTAGTCTGTGTTCATATTTCAAACACGGCACCTAATACACTTTCGTGATACTTTAGAATTACCAGGAGAAACCTATTTGGAAACGATGCATATGTAACGAAATGTGGTACCTAACTCAACTTAATATGCAACAAACATTTTGCAGGTACTTCAGATTTACCTGTACCGACTTATTTAGAAACGATGTCACCATCAGGTTATTTTTGTCTCCACTGCAGGAGCACAGCTCTCTCTCATCTGCCGGAGACAGACGGAGGATCTGGCCTACACTCCCCGCGCTGGCCAGACGGGTTGGAAAGAAAAAGAAAGAAAGAAAGAAAAACATTTATTCACTACCACAATTGGGCACACACAAAGAAAAAACCAACAAAGCAAGAAAAAGGTAAAAAAATAAAATAAAACTTATAAGAACTAGAGAAAACAATTAAATTTTTTTAACTTAAAATAGTAAATAGCGTGTGCCGCGGCAGCAAAAGGGCAAACGACTCAGCATATGCCTAGACCAAGTAAGGTGCTAGGCGCTGATTTTCAGTCGCACCCGGTGCAGACAAGTTTGTCTACTGTGCCAAACAAAGAAGTAATAAATATGATATGTGTAATTGCAATACCTATGTACCTAGATAATATAATATAACACTTAGAATCACACCAAATACATAAATATGATGAGTTGGGTTGGGGAGGCCTGATTGATGTTTTATAATGTATTCCCTCAGTCGCCTTGTACGACATCCACGGGAAGAGTTGGAGTGGTCCTATTCTACTCTACCGGAAACCACACGGCCCTAGAAACGATGTACTCGTATGTACTTACAATTAAATGCTGTAATTCAACTATTCGTGCACACAATATATCCATTATACGTTCATATTTCAAACACGGCACCAATTAAAATTTTGCAATTACTTAAGAATTACCTGCAGCGACTTATTTGGAAACGATTGTTTGTACGATCAAATACGGTAACTCTTTCGCACGCAACATTCTTTGATCTTTTTTCATATTTCAAACACGGCACCTACAACTTTTGAGGGACTTCAGAATTATCTGGAGCAACCTAGTTAGAAAAGATGGTACCTACGATAATGTGAAATGAAATGCGTTAACTCAATTATGCAACTATTCACTGCACACAAGACATATAAGTCTATGTTCTTATTTCAAACTCAGCACCAAATAAACTTTCGGTGAAATTTTTAGTTACCTGGAGTGACCTATTCGGATTCGATGTAATCGGTATAATTTTATTGCGTATCTAAAAATAATAATAAAAATTTAGATATGAGCGATAACTATTTACGTGTCTATCCGACTGTATTGACAGACTGACTGAGCAGCCCGACGACGAAGACGTCATCGTGACGTCGCGCCCTGAATGGGGAGAGTTGCCGTATAGAGGACCAAGCACAGAATTACTTATTTGTAGGGGGATCAAGCAGGGTGTCCGACAAAGAGCACCTAAGCAAGTGCCGGGCACCTCCCCCGTGATTCGGCCTGTGTGACATAGACCTAGTAGTAAGGCCATGACGCGATCAGGGATGCACCTTCCCGCCCCACTTTTAATAACAGACTGAAAAACTGGCTGATAGAAAATATGTTTTATGATTGAAAAATTTTTTTGGACTTACCCATGTTACTGTAAATGTAATTAAGTAAATATATAATTCATAATAATAATGAGTAACAAATACCTACATTATTCTTTAATTTTGTATATTGATGTATTATTTTTGACGTTGTATGTAATAACATGTAATTAACTTATGATATGATATTTTGAATATATCAACATTCTTTTGACTTGTAACAATTGTTATCAATAAAATTTTCATTTTCATTTCCATGGGAGGTCCTAGTCTATATTAATATTTCAAACACAGCACCAAATAAATAACAGCATCATCTTCTAAAAATGATTCAGATATAAATATTATATTACCAACCGAATAGTCCTGACCTTTTGCCTGGTAATAATATCTTCCTTCCCCAAAATGGAACCTTTGCAGAAAATTTCATTATCACAGCGATTGCCATATCATTTTTCAACATCATAATATTCATCTAACGAAACTGTATGTCTGTCGAAACGTGTTTCTTTGTATAAAAGTTTGCATTATGCAAAGAGCACCAGTTCATTAGTGTCTCTCTGGATCTCATTAATCATAGAGACAGTAGGTACAGATTCGTTCATTAGAGTATCGTAAAGTTTTAGTACACACGACACCGTCATAGTAAAACCAGAACAGTATATCATCTCGTGTGCGGGATCTCGGGACCAGACTCGCGCCCGAATCGCAGGGCTGTCAAAGTCAAAGTCAAAATCATTTATTGCATATGAGTACACTTGGTACATTTATACACGTCATTTTTTTATCGACTACCGCTTCCTAGGTGTTAGCGCTGTGAAGAAGAAACGGCGCAACAAACTTCACGCAACAAATCTTTTAAAAATCAAGTTTGCATACAATTAATAAAGATTTTGCGAAGCTGAATTAACATTAGTACCAGGCATCTTTGTCATTCAAATAATCGTTTATTTTATAATAGGCTTTCTTACAAAGTTGTTTTTTAATGTGAATCTTAAACTTTCTGTCCGTCATATTTAAGATTTCCTCTGGTAGTTTGTTGTAGAAGCGTATACATTGCCCCGTAAACGATTTACTGACCTTACTTAGTCTTAACCCAGCTGTGTCTGTCTAGTTGGTAGGTAGTTAATAAGTTCTTTGATACTCTCTTGAAGAATTAACGTTCAAATACCTAACTACCTTCAAACAAGACCCAGTAACAGAATAATTATCATACAAACTAAATTAGATCTCGGCTTTACAAAAGGTACAGCATAAACTACAATTAGTAACACACAGTAACATGAAGTGTAAGTAATGTCTGATGTAGGTATTAGGCGTTAAGTAGGTATTTACGACCTCCGTGGCGGAACGGGTAGCGCTCGGACTGCCACGCTGGAGGTTGCGGGTTCGAATCCCGCTAGGGGCAAAGGTTCGTATGATAAATATGAATGTTTGTACCCAAGTGTTGGATGTTTATATATTTATTTAAGTATGTGTATCGTTATCTAGTAACCATACCACATGCTCTGCCTAGTTTGGAACTGGATAATTGGTGTGAATGTCTGAGATATTTATTTATATATTGTGAAGAACAATAGATCCGGATTTGAAGCACTGTTGTTTAGGCATCTGAAGGCATTTAAACATTTATTTAATTAAAAAACATTGTAACATTACAAATATAAAATAATCCAAATAGACACTAGTATTTATTATTTCATCATCATCATCATCATTTGTTATTATTTAACATGTAATAATAACAAAATATAATTAAACTGCAATGCTCTACGGCGGCGCAGCCCTGACTGCCGGTAGTCCGAATAGACTTGAGATATTGCCGTTGTGTGCATGCGTACAGAGCGCGCACACCGGGAAGTACCTATACTGTGTACATAACCAAAATTCTAAAGTTTTCTATGCTTTGGTCAATAGGGTTGAAAACACAGAGCTAAACACAAATGGCGATATATATTTGTATTGTGTTCAAATAATGCCACACGAAAATTGAATCCAATGCACATTGTTTTGTGTTCAGCAGAAGGCGCTGCATTGCGCCAAATCGCTGTATATGAAATTGAAACTTACTGTTAACGTATTAAGTGCTAAATTTACTTACTGAGAAATGCGGTTCTGTTGCATGTCATCATCATCATCATCATCATGTTATCTTTGTCTCCACTGCAGGAGCACAACCCTCTCTCATCTGCCGGAGACAGACGGAGGATTTGGCCTACACTCCCCGCGCTGGCCAGACGGGTTGGGGAGGCCTGATTGATGTGCATGTGAATCTTTGTAATTCTTACCTGTAAACAAAAATAAATAACAATTTAACAACAGGTACATATTACATGTTTTTCTGAACATTTTTAATACCTGAACCATTTTTAATACGAGCGCATAAAGATCTTGTTCCCTTGAACTAACTCTTGTCCCCATCTTCTTAACTTGATCACGATCTGGTTTCAAACGATCATAAAGATGATTAGTTTAGCTAACATACAGCAACCAAGACAAAATGACACTTAGTTGACCAGGAACTCATACCCTTGGTAGATGCCAGTCGCATATCTCTCATCTAATACTCCACCAACACACACACACACATACACCCTCCCCATACACGCCCACACACATAAAATCACACCACATACACCTCCACACATCACAAACTCATTAATAGCCTAATTTATATTAGTGAATAAAGTTTCTATTAGAATATAATTACTCTAAATCCGTGGGGTGGAGAGCTGGTGACCTGAAAAACAGGCTATGTCTACTTCAGGCATCAGTATCCACGAAACATGTTACTGATTATAGAAAATGTCAATCTGTTTCACTTAGCTTGTAGCCTTATTGTGGAGAATCTATATAAACATATTAATTTTTTTTATTAATAAATAAATACGTAAACTTCGCGCGTCTGTATATAGCAAAAATTGCAAAAATAATAGTTAAGGTCCAAGGATAATAATAAAATCACTTTTGTCTGTTTGTCTGTTAGTTCATGCACGCATCGCGTCGTCGCCTTGTACGACATCCACGGGAAGAGTTGGAGTGGTCCTATTCTACTCTGCCGGAAACCACACGGCAAATGAGCTTACTAATATTTTACGGATCATTGTTTTCCGAATTACACACGATAGTTTTTATCCCGAAAAACACCCGATTCCCACGGGAAATACATAATAATTTGTGAGGTTAAGTTGACAACAGTCTGTAATAATATGCAAATTGTAAAGTAAATTCACATCCATCTGGGCTATTAACCCTACGAAATTGAACGAGTAATGACAGGATAGGCTCGGAATTGCTTAGAGCTAATGAATATGAAGACGAATGCGGCTCATCAGTCAATTACGCCCTCTCGACAGCCAACGAACACCACCCACCCTTTGGATGTTAGTCATGTAACTGTATGCTATATGATAACTACGTGTACTTCTCTTATACGTGAATCCCTCAAACGTGCAACTACAAATACAAATTAATATAATAATAGTATGTCAGACATTCACACCAGTTATCCAGTCCTGCGGTTAATAGGGACCTTTTAATGTCCGCCGTGCAACGATCTCTATGTACTACTAGATGGAGCGTTCCAAACAATCGCTCTGTTCCACGCAAGTAGCCACAACTCTTTCATATTCACTTTGAAACTTGTGCAGTTACTACTCAGAACATTTAATTATTTACTAAATATTGACATTATTTAACCGTAGCGTCAATATTTAGTAATAATTAAATGTTCTGCGCAGTAACTGCACAAGTTTCATTGTGAATGTGAAAAAGTTGTGGCTACTTGCGTGGAACAGAGCGATTGTTTGGAACGCTCCATCTAGTAGTACATAGAGATCGTTGCCGCCGTGGACCATTTTCGATCTTCTGTTACTTACATTGTCTTACATGAATCATTAAGGTTATATCTTAGACATTCCCACCAATTATCCAGTACCAAACTAGGCAGAGCCTGTGCTAAGGTTACTAGATAACTGATACACATACTTAAATAAATATATAAACATCCAAGACTTGGGTACAAACATTCATATTCATCATACGAACATTTGCCCCTAGCGGGATTCGAACCCGCAACCTCCGGCGTGGCAACTTTCGCAGGCTTCGCGAGTACCGCACGGGTGGCACAAGATACTAAGCCGCTTGGAGCTAGAAGAGATGGGCGAGACGAAGGAGTAGAGAGAGGAGCTGCCTATTTATTTATTAAAAAAAAAGTTGAGGAAGCAAAATAAAATGAAAAAAATTGAGAAGAGCAAGGCGATATTTATTTATTTTTCTATCTGACTTGACCTGACATATGGACTGGACTGCCCGACGACGAGCCTGTTAGTGTGACTTCACGCCCCAGAATGGGGAGAGCTGCTGTATAAAGGTACAAGGGACTCCCACCTCCACACCTGCTCCCCGCAACTCCTCTGAGCGAGGATCAACGGAGGTACACTAACATATAACACCTACCAGTGAAGGTAGGGCGAGTCCCAAGGACTGAATCTACGCTACCTTGGGCCCCAGGCAAAGTAAATTAAAGAAGTAAAGAGTCAAATAGGAAGAGAGTTCCCACTTCCCCTCTAGCAAATGGGAGTGTAGCAAAGAAATTAAGACCGGAGTGGTCAATCAGGGGGTTCGGGGTTTGGTGTGGCCAAGATAAGCCTGGCCACCTAGTTGAACACCACGGACGTACTAGCGCCTGTGTGACGCAGTGAGCTGTGACGGAGTAGCAGAAGGCTACTTCGTATAGTAGTGCCAATAGTAGGCATGGCAAAAACGATTAAGGTACAAGGATTTATTTTATTTGCAGGGGGATCAAGCCGGGTGCTCCGACAGAGAGCAGCTGAGCAAGTGTCGGACACCTTCCCCGTGCTTCGGCCTATATGTCGAAAGGTGAAGTCTGTACTATGCAGCATTTAAAAAGGCTAAAAATATAGGTTAAAAAGTAAGCTCTGGAAAAAGGGGTAATTCTGGACCTTTCTTGTTGGTAACTCGTTTTGAAGGGATTAGTCGTTCCCATTCTCTGAAAGCCAATGCGAAGTCTGGGCGGTGTATTAGCGGCCTTTTTATAAAACCTCGCGGCATAATAGAGAGGTGTTAAGGTTTACGACCTCGGAGGATATTGGGAGATAGTGGGATCGGTTCCTGGGAGGAAAATGCCATCTCATCGCCTGCGAGACACTTTAGCAGAGAATCCCACTAATATTATTTGGATGTTTGTTACTCAATCCCGTTTCAACCACGGAACGGATCGTGATGAAACTTGCCACACATATAGGTTAGGTCCTGGAATAGGACATAGGATAGTTTTTACCCCGAAAAAACATATCATTAATAAGGGAAATACACAACAATCTCTATGTACTACTAGATGGAGCGTTTTAAACAATCGCTCTGTTCCACGCAACTGTTTTATCCCGAAAAAACATCTCATTCCTACGGGAAATATTTAATAATTTGTATTGTTAAGTAGTCCACGCGAACAAAGTCGCGAGCAACAACTAGTACTAAATATTACTGCGTAAAGAAGCGACGCCCCCCCTCCCCCAAGTCTAACATCGCCCGCAAAATAGAGCACGTCTAGCAGTAATCATTAAATGGCTGGGGGCTAGAAATAGCATTAGAAACAGAAGCACTGATGTTGACGTATAACGCTGTACCTTCTCTGCATTTTTGCACGCTGCATTTCGGATAATATTATCCATTGTACTAAAAATTTGCCGTGTGGTTTCCGGTAGAGTAGAATAGGACCACTCCAACTCTTCCCGTGGATGTCGTACAAGGCGACTAAGGGAATACGTTATAAAACATCAGTCAGGCCTCCCCAGCCTGTCTGACCAGCGCGGGGAGTGTAGGGCAAATCCTCCGTCTGTCTCCGGCAGATGAGAGAGGGTTGTGCTCCTGCGGTGTAGACAAAAATAACCTGATGATGTACTAGAAAGCCTTACGGGTCATGTGACATATGTGGATAAGCGTTTCATCATCATCATTATATCGGCCCTAAAACCTCCACTGTTTTAGGGCCGATATAGAAACAATTATATATTCTTTAATGCACAAATTTTAAAAGTAAATACAGTTACAAATTTTGTGTACAAAGGCGAGCTTATCTCTAAAAGAGATCTCTTCCAGCCAACCTTACATGGTGTGAGACAAGGCACTAAGAGCGAGGTGGCAAAAAGTGCATAATATCATAAATAATATTAAATATAAACATACGTAAATACATACATATCATATTATACTGAGTGAGACAGATAGTGCTCTTTTAGGATGTCACCGACGTACTATCTCGACGTTGGTAGGCTGTCCATTGGGAGATTTGTCATACTCACCACGCTTGGCAGGCTGATTGGTGATCGCAGTAATGATCTTAATATATACTAGAGAACGCATAATATACTATATAATAACAAAATATACCAACTGAAGTTCTCATGCAATATAATCCGACGTTAATCTAATCCTGCCCAAAGCTGAGACGACTAATCCGAACAGGGCACGTCGTAATTAAATAATTAATATTTATACAGGACTGTACAAAAATACCAGCTGTGTTAAGGAGTCGTTGCATATCGTAAACACAACAAAATTATATTTGGTCAACGATCTCTATGTACTACTTGATGGAGCGTTCCAAACAATCGCTCTGTTCCACGCAAGTAGCCACAACTCTTTCACATTCACAATGAAACTTGTGGAATTATTACGCAGAACATTTAATTAATACTAAATATTGACGCTACGGTTAAATAATGTCAATATTTAGTAAATAATTAAATGTTCTGAGTAGTAACTGAACAAGTTTTAAAGTGAATGTGAAAGAGTTGTGGCTACTTGCGTGGAACAGAGCGATTGTTTGGAACGCTCCATCTGGTAGTACATAGAGATCGTTGTATTTGGTAAGTGTGTTTGGTAAGTGTCTCAACACGGAGGCGGCGATGTTGTTCGCCACACATCACGCCAAGTGATATCACGGGGCGAACAGCGGACGAAGGAAAGTCGCTTTGCGACGTTCGTCAGAATCGCGCAAAGTAGCGATCACAGAAGTCCTATCAAGATAGAGCGGTTATAGCAACTTGTTTACTTCAGTCTTCAGTGCCGGTTTGCCCCTCCCACGCACCATTTAGGCCTCGCGATCACGTTTGCAGTGAGGAGATCTTATCTTATCTTCTTAGGGGGCCAGGAAGACCTGGCGACACTTCGACCCTTCAGGATCTTTTGTGCCAAACCCCTAACCACCAACGGTGCCCCAAGCCGATTTGGTGGACTTCACATACGCCTCAGAATTTCTTCTTTGGCATATGCAGGTTTCCTCACGATGTTTTCCTTCACCGAATAGTGAGGAGATACAGTTACTCAGTTAGCAATCGCGCGATATGACACTTTTGTACATTTTTTGTTGATGTTTACCCGACTGTGACTCAGCGTGAAAATAGTAAGCGTTTGATAGTTTTTGCAATATATTACATATAGTTGACACGCGTGTCTCGTCTACTTCACCATTCTATCTTGATAGGATTTCCGTGGTAGCGATACATTGTCTCTGCTTACGCCTCTCGGACCAAGGCGTGAGTATTATGTATGTATTTTTCATTATAGGTTAAAGACAAGGCATAAAAAAACCATTTTAGATTGTACAAATAATGCCCTTTCATACGATACCCCATTTGACCTAGTAACCAGAACTATAAATAAATAAATATGTCAGACATTCACACCAATTATATACTTAAATAAATATATAAACATCCAAGACTTGGGTACAAACATTCATATTAATCATACGAACATTTGCCCCTAGCGGGATTCGAAAAATAAAACTTTATTTAATTCTTTCGTTTGCTTTAAAACTGGGCAATCTATATTTAAAACTATTTCAGGCCGATAGCATTAGTTCATAATTGCTCATAATTCATTTATTGCCGGAAATTACATGTAGGTGCAGATGTTATTATAATATACAATATATATTAAGAGATCAGTGCAATTTGACCCACATGTAGCAATTTAAATAGTAACAATACACATACAACATGCAACACAAAGATACAATACAAATACATAAAATTTAAAGGAAGTCAAAGCATAATTTCTATATTATCAATCATTAATTTTAAAATATTTCTAAAATGTCATGTTCTTATTCTTATACTAATCTTAATTAGTAGTTGATGAAATAAGCTACGTCAGACAGAAGGTTCCGTTTTTACCATTTTGGTACGGAGCCCTAAAATCGTCTGAAACCTTTTTTTACAAACGTCAAAAAATTCATGACAAACGTTAGTACTTTATGTTGCAGTTAATATTTTAGCAAACTTTAAGTATTTAGATATAACCGCCAGTGAAGTTTCAAAACAAGACAATGTTTAATAAAAAAAAATGCATAACATTTTTCAACTTATAAAACAATTCGGAGAGCTGACCTTATTGTTATCAATAATAAGCTTTATTCCAGCAAAACAATGAGGATCATTATAATATTTCAAAACATGGTCTTGCAAATAAGGCATTTTTGCGTAAAAAGGATTTTGTCTTCATTTCGTAATGAGCAGATTTACCTGCGGGTAAATCTTGAAAGAGAGGCTTTCAAGGGCAGCTCTTGGCTCTCGATGTCTGCGCTTGCAAACCATGTTTATGGACATATTCAAAACTAGATGTGCCCGCGGCTCTACTCGCGTGTAGTACACTTTTTTTTTGTCTATACCAACGACCTCTATGTACTACTAGACGGAACGTTCCAAACAATCGCTCTGTTACACGCACTTGCGGCTAGGTTCATATCAACTCATTGACGACCTCCGTGTCGAAATGGGTAGCTCTCGGACTGCCACGCCGGAGGTTGCGGGTTCGAATCCCGCTAGGGGCAAATGTTTGTATGATGAATATGAATGTTTGTACCCAAGTCTTGGATGTTTATATATTTATTTAAGTATGTCTATCCGTTATCTAGTAAGCATACCACAGGTTCTGCCTAGTTTGGGACTGGATAATTGGTGTGAATGTCTGTGATATTTATTATTATTATTATTTATTTATTATATTCACTTTGACACTTGTGCAGTTACTACGCAGAACATTTAATTATTTACGCTATTCGTGAGTGATTTTACCCGCGTATGATGACAGATGGTTTTAAAATGTGCATCTGTTATCTAATTTAATAACGAATTAGTGTCAATCATGAAGGAAAACACTTTGAGGTGAAACTATGAGCTACGAAAAATTATTTTGCTTTATGGTATGAGGTGTAGGTATGTTAACGAATGTTCTCGAACGATCATCTGTAATTTGTATTACGAATTTTCAATATAAACCCTCCATTTTTCCTACGAGTTATTCCTATGTCCTCTTTCCTGTGTCCGCAATATTGTGGACCCGTGGGCCGTCCGCCCATGCGTGAGGTATAATCCAATCGTGACGGACGGCTGGCGGATTAGAGATTATATATATGACGGTCAGTTTATAATTGCTCGTTTGATGGTGAGTATAAAATATGAAATGAACTGAGGTTAGAACAGTAAAATTAGAACAGTAAGCCGTCTCCCACCGCGTGCGGTACTTAATAGCCTACTCTCGCAGGGTTGTGCCTGTTTAGTTATATAGACAGGATGACAATGCAGTTTTCCTGTTTGTTCATTTAAACTTTAATATTATCTTAAGAAACCAACGTTCGCCGTGTATATCTAGTTATAACCTAGCATCAGATTATGTATCATACAAAACAAAGTAGATCTCGGTTTAACGGTTGCACCTATTGTCAAGTCGTTTTAAACTACAAATAACTTTATTTGAAACTAGCTGTGCCCGCGGCACCGCTCGCGTGAACTACAGAATCCGCTCCCATTCCCACTCCCGCTCCCGCTCCCGCTTCCGCTCCCGTCCCGCTTCCACTCCCACTCCCGCACCCGCAAACTCATCGCACTCTGAATAGTACGGAAATAGTATTATGAGCAATATATTGCATACTAACCTTACCTACTAATGTATTTGAAAATAAAAAATTCTATAACTTTTGATTGAGTTAGCCGATTGCGATCAAATAAAGACTAAATGTTAAGTTAAGTAAAGCCCCATGTTTGCCCCAAAGTCCATCAAAATCCGTTTAGTAGTTTCTAAGTGATGCGTGCACAAACTCACAGACAAACAGACAAAAATTTCATAAATGATCGAAATGTGTTCTGTAGCTTATCCTTAGACCCCCCAATTTTTTTTTGCAAATATCTTCAATGTACAGACACGTGATGTTTAAGATTTTATTTATTAGATAGATAGATAGATTATAAACACAGTAATATAAGATTAACCCATAGTTAGGTGGTTAGAGAGTATGATGTAGATATTAACTGTTCAGTAGACATTTTGATAAACTATACTCGGATTTGAAGATAAGTCCTTTAAGCATCTGAAGACATATAGTATACTAGCTGTTGCCCGCGACTTCGTCCGCGTGGTCAACTTAACATTACAAATTATTATGTATTTCCCGTAGGAATGACATGTTTTTTCGGGATAAACCTATTCTATGTCCTATTCCAGGAGCTAACCTATATGTGTGCCAAGCTTCATCACGATCCGTCCAGTGGTTAAAGCGTGATTGAGTAACAAATATCCAAACTTTCGCATTTATAATATTAGTAAGATCTTCAGTCACGTGATGCAAGCAATTTTTCTGCAATATTTATTACTTAATAAAATATAATTAAACTGCAATGCCGTGTGGTTTCCGGTAGAGTAGAATAGGACCACTCCAACTCTTCCCGTGGATGTCGTACAAGGCGACTAAGGGAATACATTATAAAACGTCAATCAGGCCTCCCCAACCCGTCTGACCAGCGCGGGGAGTGTAGGCCAAATTCTCCGTCTGTCTCCGGCAGATGAGAGAGGGTTGTGCTCCTGCGGTGGAGACAAAAATGACCTGATGATGAAACTGCAATGCGCAATTAACGAAGTAAATAAGCGCCATGCGACAAGTCTAAGCGCGGTTTCGCGAGGCCCTGATTGCGCGTCAGCCCAGATCGACTGAGATATTGCCTTTGTGTGCATGCGTACAGAGCGCGCATACATTCAAGCCGCGTTCGGTAACGTTCTTTGAAGAATACCTACTTCCTGGTTTTACAGTAGTATGTAATCAAATTGAGGGATACTCATCATCATCATCATGTCAGCCTTTAGACGTCCACTGCTGGACATACGCCTTCCCCAATGAACGCCACCACACCCGGTCCTCCGCCCTCCGCATCCAGCCGCTTTCGGCCACCTTCTTTAGGTCGTCGGTCCATCTGGCGGCGGGGCGTCCCACCCTGCGCGTGCCAATCCGTGGTCTCCACTCCAGAACTCGTCTGCCCCAACGGCCGTCGGTTCTGCGACAGATGTGGCCTGAGGGATACTATCTATTAGGGAGTCACCCGCTGTTCTAAACACCACACTCGCGCACCAACCTCTACCGGCACTCGCCCCTCGCGCGCACTGCATCTGTTCGGCTCGCTGCTCGCCGAGGCACCACATTGTGACGTGATCGCGGACGGCATAGGACGGCTGATGATGGAATGTAAGGGAACGCTAGAGAGAGGAATGCCTGTTTCGTCTATACCATAAATATTATTGTAACGCAATGGAATAATAATCTGTAATGTTTCAATATTTTATCTGAATGTCTAAATGTCTATTCAACCAAAAACTTAAAACTATAACAATAGTTGTAAACAATTTCGCAGAGGGATATTTGGATAGTGGTATTGCAGTGGTGGTGAACCGCGGCACCGCTAATGGAAACGGGACCGTCCCGGGCGCTCTCTCGAGACGGGACAGCGGTTTGCACAACACCACCGAAGGAGCGAATGTTACCTACATTGATGTCATGATTCGAGACGCAAGCCAAATAGAGGAAGCGTCGGGCGAGGCGAATCTGCCGCGAATCTGCCGCTGTATTATAACCCTGTTATTTATTCCCATGGAAATTTTGTAAACAAAGAGGTAAACTATTTGAAACATTATTTGGCAATTCGCAATTTCTATTTCTGACAGAATTTTAACTTGTTTAATATTTTTGAACCTGTTAACTGAGAAATACAATTAAATTTAATAATTATAAATATATAGTTTTTTCAATTATAATACAAAACGCTTTATTGTACAATCACATACAGTCAAAGTTTAAAATATTCATATATTATAACGAGAAAATAGTATTTGTGCAGCAAAATGATTTATGGTACTGGTAACACTGATGGAATGGTTAAGCCGTGGGTCGCTTTTACAATAAAATAATACATAGATATATTTTTTACTCTCATATTTGACTAGTTTTTGCCCGCCACTTTGTTAGCATAAAGAAAATTACATTTAAGATTTACAAAAGTTACGAAATAATAGTTAATCTTTTTGCAATGTATGTTTAACAGACATATATTATATATTACTGGCTATATATAGTAATTCCTTGTTTTTGTTTTTCTAATCAATAAGAGACACGTCATTTTAAGTAACCGATTAGATTTTTTTCTGAAAGCCCCTGCTTTAAGAATCCCTGAAATGTCACTTTGACATTGACGTAAATTTGTTTACAAAATTTCCGTGGTAATAAAAATTGGAGTACACAGCAGGTAAACTCCGGGACATATCCCCGGGAACCGAACTTTGTTCCCAACCTCGGCTGCTCGTAAAATTTTAAGGGCTCTACCTCCGGAGAGCCGTACGCAATTTTTATTTATGAAAAAATATATTTCTCCTATAAAATCTGGCGGTACAAAGGTTAAGTCTAACCCTGATAATGCTTTGTGGGTTGAGTGCGATCAGAAGCTTGCAGGGGAGGCAGTATGGAAAGTTTGTAAGGGTATACGGTACCGTGGACGAGGTAAAGGGCTTGGGGGATGGGGTGTGGTGAGGTAGGTACTTCCCACGTCACATTCCCACTGTAAGATAATGCATAAATATACCGTTATATAACCATGGATAGTTTCCTGGCTGATCTGCGAGAGAGTGACTGTGGATTACAAATGAGTGAGAGCATCATATCTTCTCGTCGCGTATACCACAGTGCCTGAAGACAAAAGTCTTCAACCAGTGCGTCCTACCCGTAATGACCTACGGCGCCGAAACGTGGACACTGACAGTGGGACTAGTTCGAAAACTGAAGGTCGCTCAGCGGGCTATGGAAAGAGCTCGGAGTTTCTCTAAGAGACAGGATCCGAAATGAGGTGATCCGCCAGAAAACTAAAGTCTTCGACATAGCTCAAAAAGTTAGTACGCTGAAGTGGCAGTGGGCTGGTCACATCTGTCGGAGAACCGATTACCGCTGGGGTAAACGAGCTCTCTAGTGGAGACCGCGACTGGGCAAGCGTAGTGTGGGACGCCCCCTGGCTAGATGGAGCGACGATCTGCGTAAGGCGGCTGGCAGAGACTGGATGAGAAGAACCGAGGAAGGGTTCAGTGGCGCACCTTGGGAGAGACTTATGTCCAACAGTGGACTCTTTCTTGCTGATGATGATGATGATGAGAGCATCATCAAATGTTTCGTATACGCCGATGATCAAGTAATCTTTGCGTCGTCAGCGGGGGAGTTGCAAAAAATGGTGAATATTATGAAGCGTTTGAGAATAAGGGTATGAAAGTGAATGTCGGAAAGACCAAAGTGATGATTTTTGAAAGAGACGAAAGTATGACAGCCTGTGAGTTGAACATTTGTGGCGAAAAAGTTGAGCAGGTGAAAGATTTTGTTTACCTGGGGAGCTTGTTCACAAGGGATGGAAAGAGTGAAGAAGATATGAGTAAAGAAAGCACTGTAAATTTCTTTTGTCACTCTTCTCAAAAATCAAAATATTTATTTTCAAAATTGGAATACATTATTCTCTTTTTGACGTCAAATTCTGCCTAAAACTACTCCACTTCCACCTGTATAACCGAGGGGAAGAAGTGGCAACAAACCCAACGACCTTTGATTTATCTTATTCATTGCAATCATTAAGTCTACCTATGCTGAGCCATCAAGCACTCCATGAACTTTTATCATTTAAGTAGTCATCTAACTTATAGTAGGCTTTCTTGCACAGATTAACTTTTATAGAAGATTTGAATTTTTGTTCAGACAAGTTAATAATTTCATTCGGAACCTTATTGTAGTAACGCACGCACAGCCCCACAAAAGAATTATTGATCTTAGACAATCTAGAATTCCACTCATACGCTCTAAATGTCCAAACCAACGCAACATACCCGTCTCTTCCTTCGTTACTACATCTTCAAACCACACTTATCACGTGTCACTGCATTCTCGCCCTGTCACACAACTTTACTCACTCCACATATTTTTTATCAATGACCGCATCTCAACCGATCAGAAGTTTCAAACAAAGCGCCGAAGCAGCGGCTAAGCCTTCCACAACCCGCGAGATATTAAAAATTTAACCAAAACAAAAGCTATATGAGAGCCATAATTTCCACGTAAGCCTTACCAACGCCCCTCACCAGCTTAAATAACAGCTTAATATAAGCTTCTGTGAGGTTTCAGAACGCGAAAACCGCTTTTATGAGTAACTAGCTGTTGCCCGCGACAGCGTCCGCGTGGACAACTTAACATCACAAATTATTAAGTATTTCCCGTAGGAGTTAGATGTTTTTTCGGGATAAAAATTATCCTATGTCCTATTTCAGGACCTAACCTATATGTGTGCCAAGTTTCATCCCGATCCGTCCAGTGGTTGAAGCGTGATTGAGTAACAAACATCCAAATGTCCAAACTTTCGCATTTATAATATTAATAGGATGTGTAACTCTAGCGGTTTTGGCAGCGCACGCCCGAATAGCTCGCAGATGGTAGATTTTTCCCTACTTACTTGATATTTTGGACAATTCACACAATATCTTTATAAATTGTAGCCTATGTGTTATTCTGATGTATAAGCTATATTATTGTAAAGTTTCATTAAAATCCATTCAGTAGTTTTTACGTGAAAGAGTAACAAACATCCATCCATACTTATATTTCATTCCAGATTCATAGTCCTATGAAAACCAACGCTATTTACGTCTCGGTAACATATACATGAAAGGGTCACCAGCAGCAAAAACAGGTTTGTATTACCATGTAAACTTTGCAGTCCACTTAGGAACACCATCTATTGTGTATTTTGTTTTCGAGACGCAAATGCGTTTGTTTTCATAGGACTATTAATCTGGAATGAAATATACAAACTTTCGCGTTTATAATATTAGTATAGAATGTGTTCTATTACTTATTCTGAGACCCTCCTTTATTATCTTCATTCTCTTTAATATTTACAGCAACAGCATCCTAAAAGTGAGAGCGGATAGAATGGTCAGTCCTCTGGCGTGGACACTCTCCCAGAGGACTGACTTAGTTTAAGTCTTTACTAACACTAACGAATCGATGTTGTCTTTTGAAATAAAACAAGTTATCATTAGGTGAGTTTATACATATTTGACTAACAAATGATGAATAAGTTTTTGAACAAATCTCAGAAAAAATCCCCACAAAGTACATAAATGAGACTACCTAAATCCGATCGCTTTTTACAAGTTAACCCAAGTGTGTTTAACCCTCCAGGCAATCTATACATATAATAAAAGAGTAGAAAAAACAAAAGAATAGCGAATCTGTACATTGAAGTTAAAAAAAAATTTCACTGCCCGGACATTGCTTCAGACCAGTAGAGTCCAAAAATAAAATTAAAAAATTTCATGTCTGTCTGTATGTATGTACGGGCTAATCTTGGAAACTACTGAACAGAATTTGACGGCGTTTTCACTGTTTAATATAAATGGGCATGAGGAAGGAAAGAAAATGGAAGAGGGGATAGGGGAATATCACCGGCGGAATTATTATTTATTTAATAAAATAAAAACACCTAACTTTTTGCACAATATTAAAACATAAAAAATGTAAATAATTTAATGATAATCCTTTAATTCGTGATAAAAATTAAGTAAATGTCAGCTTTATTAAAAAAAAACTTTAATTCTGTAGTCCAACTTGTATATATTTTCAATGCATAACCAGATTAATAGATGTATTTAAAGATTAAGTAATACATAATAATGTGTAATGTTGAGTTGTCCACGCGGACGAAGTCGCGGGCAACAGCTAGTTGCAAATAAAAGTCATGCAGAGTACCTGCCTCTCTACCTTTTAGAAACGGTATCACAGCCTGCGGCTAAGATCGCCCTACGCTACTACACTTTCTCTCGCATCAAAAAACAAAATTATAGAGCATGCCATGCGATGTGATCGGCCGGGGCTTTCTAGTGCCACAATTATTGATGCAAAAAGCAAAGTTGATCTCATAAAGTTTTACATGGCCGTTTACCAGAAATGCCACACCCCTGGATTTAATTACCTACCACTATTACAGAAACGTGCGTGTGTGTGCGTAAATTATGGCGGGGATACTGCACCCAGCGCGTGAACATAGTCTATCGAGAGAGGGATAACGTTATACGTCAACAACATAAGTGTTACTCTTTCAATAGCGCGCTGGCGTAGTAACTTTATACTGCCAGCCGTGCTTTATTTTGCGGGCGACGTTAAACTCTTTAGTATTGTCGGGTAATGCTATATATATTCTTTATTGCACATCTTAAAACTAAATACAGTAATAAATGGTGTTTACAAAGGTGAGCTTATCTCTAAAAGAGATCTCTTCCAGCCAAACTTACACGGTGTGAGATAAGGCAGTAAAAGCGGGGGGGGGGGGGGGGCGGCAAAATAAGTCTAGGCTATTTCCATAACTTACTACCGGTGGGCAAGCAAGCACTTGACAACCCAAATTGGGTAAAGTCGGCGCACCTCGCGTGCAGAACTTGGGAGTCTCAAGTTGAGACCTAATTCTAAGTTCACGCTCGGTCTGACAATATGGGGCACACGGGCGGAAAGGACAGCGTACCTAACTATGTTTATCATTCCAACATCGAACTCTGAAGATCAAATGCATTCAGAACTTGCTCCCAAATATCTAAAACTGCATGCTTCTCGTTGACCTAGAATCATGAAATTTCGCAAGGACAAGCTAGACAAGTAAAGGGAAAAATCTAAAACCATAAACAAATAGATACATCACAAAAAAATGCGATTATAAACGTATTTGCAGTTAGTAAACTGACCGCGACCTATGTCGATGTATAGGGACAACAGTTTTCCAACGGCAAAGTTAAGTTTGTTCCTCAATCCAGTTCATCTATTCGTTCATAGTTTATGGAATTCAAAAATGTTACCTATGTACGCAATTCGCAGTGCAAAAGTCTTGCGCGTTTTTTTTTAATTAGTACGTGACGCATTCCTACAACGGTTTAATACTAAGAAGCCTGTGAACGGTTTTGTTAACAAAGAAAATGCTATCAATGTTTTTATTTATTTATTTATATGTTCATTTAAACAATAATAATATATATTATTACTTTATTTCAGAAATATACATTCCATATATGATTTTAAATAATGTATAATAATATAGAGTAGGCCTTAAACTAGGTTAGTGGGAAGTAACATTAATTTTTTTATCATCAGTAGGACAATAACAATTTGAATAAAATAAAAATGACAATTGTGTATAAAGTTAATTTAAAAATTACTAAAATAAATGCCATTTAATCGCCCGGAAGCGAAAAACCTAACTGCGGCGATTTCCGCACGCCTTATAAGCTTCCGGTGACCAGAGTACCTCAGCCAGCGCACTAGCCTGGCCATACAACGAGGGAACGTTTCCAGCCTCTGTGTGAGCACCTCGACGGAATTTTTTATTTGTAAATTCCTGTTTTATTTGGTTCTATTATTGTTATTATTTTTATAAATGTTACAATTAAATATCTACCTAAAATAAAATGTAAATTTAAAATCTCAAACCAATCTACCTACCTACCAAAAGCGCTGTGGAGGTAATAGGCTACTCGTGTCTCCAATCCACCCCCCCACTCCCCCCCTCCCTGTTTGTTATTTAATTTTTTAAAATTCGTCAAACGAAGTAGCAGTGTGTACACAGTCAAATCAGCTATTCGGTTGTTGTTGAGCATTCTGGTGGCGAGCTTGTTCGCTTGGCCTCTCATCCACTTGTCATTGATAAAACGGACCTAGACCACTGTGCGCTCGTGCTATCTGGGTCTAGTCTTGGAGACGTGTGTTACATGTTCCACCTCGAAGTTTCTTTAAATCAAAAGAATGTCAGAAGTATGTTATAGGCAACGATCTCTATGTACTACTAGATGGAGCGTTCCAAACAATCGCTCTGTTCCACGCAAGTAGCCACAACCCTTTCACATTCACAATGAAACTTGTGCAGTTACTACGCAGAACATTTAATTATTACTAAATATTGATGCTACGTTTAAATAACGTCAATATTTAGTAAATAATTAAAGTTCTGCGTAGTAATTGCACAAGTTTCAAAGTGAATGTGAAAGAGTTGTGGCTACTTGCGTGGAACAGAGCGATTGTTTGGAACGCTCCATCTAGTAGTATATAGAGATCGTTGGTTATAGGTATTTTATTCCAAATCAATAGTAATATGAAAACAAACGGATTTGCGTCTCGAAAACAAAATACATAATAAATGGTGTTCCTAACTAGACCGCAAAGTTTACATGGTAATACAAACCTGTTTTTGCTGCTGGTGACAATTTCATGTCCATGTTACCGAGACGCAAATAGCTTGGTTTTCGGATGAAAATATATAGAACTAGATGTTGCCCATAACACTTACCTCTAACGATCCTCTCAGAAAATTAGAAATTTATATTGCAATCTTTAAACAATTAATCGCTATTCGTATCCTCTACCCAAAGGTTGTCTGGAAGAAATCTTTTAGCGATAAGACCGCCTATATGTACATGTGTAAGCTACTTTATTACTGTATCTGTGTATTTTTAGCGTGCAACACATAGTAACTGAGTATAGTGTTCCCGGCTTAGAAAAGCGCCACCCCCAATCTTCCCGTGGCTAAGGGATTGCACCAGGAACTGACATCAGCGTTCTCCTGTGTATATTAAGATTGTTACTGCGATCACCAATCCGCCTGCCAAGCATGGTGATTATGGCAAATCTCCCAATGGACAGTCCACCAAAAGTGTCATTCTATTGGGGAGGCTTGTTTTCAGCAGTGGACGTATGTAGGCTGATGATGATGATGGGGCTGGAGTTACTATCCTCATCATCATCATCAGGTTATTTTCGTCTCCACTGCAGGAGCACAACCCTCTCTCATCTGCCGGAGACAGACGGAGGATTTGGCCTACACTCCCCGCGCTGGCCAGACGGGTCGGAGAGGCCTGATTGATGTTTTATAATGTATTCCCTCAGTCGCCTTGTACGACATCCACGGGAAGAGTTGGAGTGGTCCTGTTCTACTCTACCGGAAACCACACGGCAATTTACCATCCTATTCTTCCTTTACTATTTTAATACCTGTACTATAGTGGACATAGCTATTCAGTCTCGCAGTGTGAACGGAGACACGTACGGCCTCCATTGTGGCACTATCTCCTGGCTGGGCCTTCTCATGCTAATCAGATAGTCCGCCTTTGTGGCCGATACCAGTATGATCCGGTTATAGGCCACCACCCAACAATGGCGGTACAATGTAGAGAACAATGGAAACTTTGACACGTTTAACGCAGCTACGAGCGGTTTTGGAGTCGATTTAGACTGTCTTCAATGAAAGTTTTTCTTATCGATGCACTCTTCATTATAAGTTGGTTGGATAAAATCTAGATATATTCATTATCAATAGACAAAACATAATATTAATATGTAGTGTGGCTTCCGGTAGAGTAGAATAGGACCACTCCAACTCTTCCCGTGGATGTCGTACAAGGCGACTTAGGGAATCAATTATAAAACATCAATCAGGCCTCCCCAACCCGTCCGGCCAGCGCGGGGAGTGTAGGCCAAATCCTTCGTCTGTCTCCGGCAGATGAGAGAGGGTTGTGCTCCTGCAGTGGAGACAAAAATGAGCGACTTGTAACTTGTGGATCATTTCCAACGTGCCTCGCAGATGCCTCACTATATTACTGCTGTGACGAGGGAAATACATTGTGCCAATCACAATGAAAAGCAGCTATTATCTGATTCTACCGTGTAATGAGCCGAGCGACCTTGCAGTCCACTATCACGGTAGTTCGCGGTGACACTGGTGCCATCAAGCATTGTTATTTATCGCCATCATCAATGATCATTACTGCACATTGCAATTTAAATATACTGAATTATAATGTTACCAAGACGGTGGGTTGTGGCGGTGTAGCAATATACCTCCGGAGTGATATCCCCTGCCAGATTATTTCACAATCGTCTGCCGAGTTAAACAGCCCTGAACACCTTTTTCTCGAAATCACTCTCCACCATAACAAGCTTATGCTAGGTGTATTTTACAGTCCCAATCTTGGTATTAATTACTTTGACTCTCTGGAAGCCACCCTTACTGATCTTCGTCCACAATATGAGCACATGATAATCATGGGAGATTTTAACACATGTCTCATCAAAGATGACCATCGCTCTAAAAAGCTTCTCTCGCTTATCCGCTCCGTTGATCTTCACTGCTTACCCCTTGGTCCGACACACTTCCCACATAATGGTCCTCCATCTCTTCTTGATTTAGTAATCACTTCCAGTCCTGATTTCATTGATATCCATGGTCAACTCATTGCTACGGCCTTCTCAAAACATGATTTGATATATGCGTCCTATAAAATCCGTCCTCCCAAACGTAGACACAAAATTGCTATGCTTCGCAATCTTAACGATGTTGACTATGATGCGCTCCAAGATGATCTTAACCATGCTGACTGGGATTTAGTTTTCTCTGCACCTGACGTGGATAGCAAAGTTAGTGCCTTTAACCAAATAATTCTGGCTATTTACGACAAACATGCCCCCATCAAACCAACCAGGGTTAAACATTATCCTGCTCCTTGGCTCACACCCGAGCTTAAACGTCTTATGAAAAAAAGAGATAGGGCTCACATTAAATTGCGCCACCATCCTACAGATGGTAATAGAGACATTTATTTATCTTTGCGGACCGAGTGTAATAGGCGTTGCAGAAATGCCAAGCGTCGACATATTCATGCTTCCATCGATAGTTGTCCTCCTGATAAGCTCTGGAAATTCTTGAAGTCATTGGGAGTGGGAAAAGTCCAGTCTAATAGTTTCAGTAACATTGATCTGAATGCTTTAAATAGACACTTCAGTACATCGCCAATCATCTTAGATGCTGACATCAAACAAAAAACGCTGTCTATTCTGGCCAATACCCCAAATCCTAATATTTCACCCCTAGAATTGGGCGTGATAAACTGTGAAGACGTACTGAAAATCTTGAAAAAACTAAAAACAAAAGCCGTGGGTAACGACGGATTAAGTCTAGATATGTTCACTCGCATTCAGCACTTCATCGCTCCTTTCTTAGCTCATATACTGAACTGCTCTCTATCTTCTGGTGTATTCCCTGCTCTTTGGAAGCATGCCCATGTGATTCCTCTACCTAAAAAACCTAACCCTTCCTCCTTTTCCCAGTATCGGCCCATCTCCATCCTACCCATATTGTCCAAAATACTAGAGCACTTTGTTCACCAGCGAATTACAGATCACCTTCGACGTCATGATCTTTTCAATCCTTTTCAATCTGGGTTTCGTTCTGGGCACAGTACCGTATCCGCCCTTGTTAAAGTTACTGATGACATCCGACTTAATATCGAGAACAAACTACTTACTTTTCTTATCTTGTTGGACTTCAGCAGTGCATTTAATACAGTCGATTTCGATATACTTCAGGGGGTGCTCAGAACGAAAAACCTTTCTCCGACGGCTCTTTCCTGGTTCAAGTCCTATTTATCTGATCGCAAACAGATGGTCAGGGTTGATGGTCAGCAGTCTGACTGGTGTGGCTTGACCGCTGGTGTCCCTCAGGGTGGCGTACTCTCTCCTGTCCTTTTTTCTATTTTCATCAATGGCATTACGGCAACACTCCGCTCCTCTTACCATTTATATGCCGATGACCTGCAGCTCTACGCAGCAGCTCCTTTTAGTGAACTCTCTGTCGCAATTGATAAACTCAATGCTGATCTAGTTTCCATATCAGAGTGGACGAGAAACTTCGGTCTTCTAGTAAATGCAGCTAAATCTCAAGCAATTGTTATTGGAAGTTCCCATTTCATTTCGAAAGTTAAATCCATAGTGACGCCTAATATAATTTTTGACGGAACTGTTATTCCTCTCTCCTCTACTGTCAAAAACTTGGGTATCATAATGGATCAAACTCTCTCTTGGACTGCCCATATCAATGAGATTAGCCGCAAACTCTTCGCGTCCCTACACTCGTTGAAACGCCTGCAGAACTTCCTTCCACTTCACACCAAGATTATGCTCGCGCGCTCACTACTACTTCCCCTCATCGACTATGGTGACGTAGCTTTCCTTGACCCTACCGTGGAACTGGTCGACAAACTAGAACGCCTGCAAAACCTGTGTATCAGGTATGTGTTTGGACTGCGTAAGTTCGATCATGTCTCGGAGTATCGGAAGCAGTTGAACTGGCTACCGATAAGACAGCGCAGGAACTCACATATGTTGTCACTTCTCTATAATGTTCTATATAGTCCCTCAGCACCTTTCTATCTTCGCGAGCGATTTCACTACCTTGCGGAAGCTAGTGGAGATCGCCTGCGTTCTTGCGATACTCGAGCACTTGGCCTCCCTACTCACGCCACTTACAGTTACACCAAGTCTTTTACCGTACAAGCAGCGAGGCTCTGGAACCAACTCCCTGTCCACGTTCGAAAGTCCCCCTCCCTGATGTCATTTAAAAACAACTTAAAAAAGCACTATGGGTTCAATGCCGAAGCTTTGAGCTGACTTATATTACAGTATATAAACTACTAATAAGTATTTATTGGGATATATAATGTAATAGTATATATGAGCATATGTATATATATATATATATATATATGTATGTATATATCTTATATATTTATATGTTATGTGTATAAATTTATGTATTTTCAAATTTTATTAAAAGTAGGTACATTTCTTTATCAAATTTGGTACTAAACGCATTATACTTGTCCTTTCGGTTACTCTAAGGTTGACTGGAAGAGATCCCTAAGTGGGATAAGTCCGCCTTTGTACACAGTTTAATTCCTATTTTATTATTGTTGTTGTTGTTATTTTTGGTACAATAAAGCGTTTACATACATACATACATATAAAGGAGAACGCCCAATATTGTATGGGAGTTTACCCTTGAACTTTGAACCTTGCGCCTTGATCAAATTGTCGTCAAAATACAGGCAAAATACCAAGGATTATTATAAAAACAAAATCGTTTAACTATTTAGTGGGAAAATTGAATAATCTTACTTGGAATGAAATCTTCGTTGTTTACAAGACCGTGGATATATGGCCACGATTAACCGTTCCCGATCTTGATGTCATAGTTTAGTAATTAGTCGGTGACGGTATATTGCGTTCGACACTACATTAGGCTCGTTAAAGTAGATTTTTTCACCCAAATACATTATGTAAACAAACGGGGACAAAACAGGTGTATACATCATATCGGATATGACGTCACAGTACGAAACCATAGTGCATATCAATAGTGAGGTCTACTAAATCGATTTAACAAATTGAATAATCGATATTTCGGTTACGTAACAATATTTTCATAAATATCTTTTAAGAACGTGTGTATTACTTTAAATCAGTATAAATACCGTATTTCCAGTCAGTAAATGAAAAACGTGATGGGAGGATAATCGCGCCAGTAACTGAAAGGCAAGTATCAACTATGGTTGACAAATATCGATTATAAAAATATATATCGACTTTAATTCTGCTTATACTACTCTAGTTGAAAAGATGCCGGTCGGCCGGCGGAAATCAATCAACATTTTTATTATATGTTATTTTTAAACTCCCTATTCCATTAGATTTAAAAAAAATTGAGGGGATTTATAATTCAGACAAATATTTTTGGTATATGAATGGTAAAGACGCATCTTAGGCCCACTTTTGGGCATTCTCCTTTACTTTTTACTTTGCGCACTAATTGTGCACCTCACGCTGTAGTACTTAACTCTTGTTCATTATAACTGGCACGCAGGGTATATACGAGCTGAGGACAATGGCTGGAAGATGATGGGCTCTGAACGTTGGGACCGGGTGTGGTGGCGTTCATCGGGAAAACCTATGTCCAGCCTACTCTATGTACTACTAGATGGAGCGTTTTACGCTATTTACCCGTAGCGTTAATATTTAGTTTATTTAAACATTTAAAATATTTATTTAAACTCATCAGGTTATTTTTGTCTCCACTGCAGGAGCACTACCCTCTCTCATCTGCCGGAGACAGACGGAGGATTTGGCCTGCACTCCCCGCGCTGGCCAGACGGGTCGGGGAGGCCTCTCTAAGACTACGTAAAGAAGCCACATTCAAACCCCCCCCCCCCCCCCCCCGCCAGTTTAACGTCACCCGAAAAACCACAGAAACGGATATAGGTAGAAGGGGTACATAACTTGTCTAGTGCTCGTCTAGCGCGTGTCGATTTTCGGACACAGCGTGCCCCTTCCGCTCACTTTTTTTTTGCCTCATGGTCTTTCTTGTGAGGATGCAGTTTGAAAACGGGCAATATGGCACTTTTGCAAATTTTGGTCGGTGTTTATCCGACCTTGGCTCGGCGAGAACGAGTACCTAAGCGTTTTACAATGTATTGCAATTTGTTGGCACGCGTGCCGCGTCTACTTCACCATTCTATCTCATTCATTTCTATGCTCAAGCACGGCGACCACTTTTTGTTACGAACACAAACTGGAATTTTCCGCGGCCTCTGTAGTGTTCGCTGTAAATTGCTGTAATGCTATCGATCATGCGCCATGACACCTGTCATTAGTGCTTCCGGTAACATGACGGCGACAAAGTTTAGTCGATACAATTTTTTTAATAAATTATTGGGCTCGATTCTGAAGACGCAATGTTAAAATTTTACAGCACTAAAACTGGTCAGAATCGAGCCCCAAATGTCCGTTTTAATTTTTTTTTTTTTTTTTGTACTAGCTGGTGCCCGCGACTTCGTCTGCGCACGATTAGTATTCCGAGTAGCTTTTTTGTAGGACTATTTAAGATAAACATTTCCATCATACATTACATATGTGTAACTCTGGCGGTTTTGGCAGCGCACGCCAGAATAGCTCGCAGATGGTAGATTTTTTCCTACTTACTTGATATTTTGGACAATTCACACAATATCTTTATAAATTGTAGCCTATGTGTTATTATGATGTACAAGCCATATTATTGTAAAGTTTCATTAAAATCCATTTAGTAGATTTTACGTGAAAGAGTAACAAACATCCATCCATACTTACAAACTTTCGCGTTTATAATATTAGTAGAATTGTCTGATCTATGGGTTTTTTATGCCTTTAATAAAAACATTATTAATATTTGTCTTGGACATCGAATATGATTGAGAAAGTGATTGAGAGAAAAAGAAAAAGGAAATTTGAAACAATTAAAGTATAAATAATACCATATACTGACACAAGCAATCAGATTTCATCGCCTACTGCTACTATAGGCGCACCAGCCACCGAGAGAGGGACAACATTTATCTAGCTGAAAGCGTCGATCGCTCGGCGCCGGCCAGTAATGCGTACGTTAATATTTAATACTGGGCTCGATTCTGAAGGCACAACGTTAAAATTTGACAGCACTAAAACTGTTGCTATCCTTGTCACACAGTATTATGAAGATAAAGACGAAACCAATTTTAGTGATGTCAAATTTTAAATGTGTGCCTTCAGAATCGGGCCCACTGTCTGTATAAACCAACGATCTCTATGTACTACCAGATGGAGCGTTCCAAACAATCGCTCTGTTCCACGCAAGTAGCCACAACTCTTTCACATTCACTTTGAAACTTGTGCAGTTACTACTCAGAACATTTAATTATTTACTAAATATTGACATTATTTAACCGTAGCGTCAATATTTAGTAATAATTAAGTGTTCTGCGTAGTAACTGCACAAGTTTCATTGTGAATGTGAAAGAGTTGTGGCTACTTGCGTGGAACATAGCGATTGTTTGGAACGCTCCATCACGACAGTCAATTCTTGTAATTCAAAATTCCAGCCCACATTCTTTTGTGATTTTCGCAACACCCCAAGTTGTATTCCAGACGGAATGGCCAGAAAGTCGCGTTATGTTACCTGGTACAGCTCAGGTATGCATCGTACCACGGCAAGGGGGGCAGGTACGATATGACGTAAACAAAGAATGAGCATTGCACATTGCGCCGGTATGCACGGGCATTCCAAACATGTCTTAACGAGACGCAGACATGGCTGTCAAATTACGGGTACAATGATAAGCGACGCGATGTTCTAAACTTACAAGCGAAATGAAATACAACACGCTTTATTGTACAAACAAATACAGTTGGAAGTTCTTATAGTAAAAAATATTACCTTTTAGGCGGTCTTATTGAAAAAACCTTTTGTTGGAAAATGAATATTATTCCATAAATGAATTTTCTAAAAAATGAAATTGGTGGGCCCTCTGACGTTTAATTTACAATACAATACACTTTATTGCACAAACAAATACAGTTACACGTTATAGAAGTTACAAATAGTACAATTTAGGCGGTCTTATCGCTTTAAGCGATTTCTTCCAGACAACCTTTGGGTAGAAAAATATTATGCCAGAGAAATTGTAGGTTGCGCTGATTAGGAAATTTAAATGATAAATAGGTACTTATATGACTTTATTTGTGATAATTTACTACCAAGTGTTTTTTTATTTTAATGTTATATACTGACATAGACAGTATGTTATATACTGTGACATTATTTGAATTGTTGACATAGTAATTTATGTTTTGTACATTATTTTATGACGATCCCTTTTACCATATTAGAATGACATGTAAAACTGATTTTTTAAGATGTAAAAGTGAAAGAAATAAATCTAATCTATCATTTCAAGCGATTTCTTCCAGACAACCTTTCTTGAAATAATAAATATATACACACTCTTGTTTAATACTACATTAGGATTTTCTCCTGTGCTATGTTAAATAAACAAGGATAGGACAATTCACAAATATAACATCCAGACCGGGACCAGCTTGTATAATGACCCTAGTGGGAATATAACCCACGACCTCTGGAGCTCGAGTAATGACTAGGCAAACGAGGTAGAAATGGAAGTAGCCCAAGTGCACTAGGGACCTCGCGGTATCAATATCAGTTAATTGTCAGTATAATCATAGAGTAGTAATTAAAGAGCAGACATTCACCATTCATCACAATCAATGCCTATTCTGTCGTCATCAAGACAAATTATAATTTTGTAATTATCTTGGCCTCGACTTCGTTTGCGTGGATTTCAACTAGTTAGGGTTGGAATCTTGAATAATCCTTTTTACATACATATATACATAATGCTCACGCCTTGGTCCCAGAGGGGTAGGCAGAGACGATGGATCGAAACTTTGCGCGATCCTGACACACACTCACATTCATCAACCTTTTCATGCGCCTTTTATTCTTCTCACTGCGGACCCCAGCCTTTTTGAGGACGTTACTAATTTGATCCTTGAACGTCCTCCTAGGACGACCTCTAGCTATAGCTCCTTCCACATTCGCACTGTATATTACTTTTGTCACTCTTCTTCCACTCATACGCTCTAAATGTCCAAACCAACGCAACATACCCTTCTCTACCTTCGTTACTACATCTTCTTTTAAACCACACTTCTCTCGATAACTGTGTTCCTTTTTAGTGGTCACAGAATAAGTAATTACTGTACGTTTACAAAAAACGCATTACTAAAAAAGCTTGTTCAATTTCTCACGTACTTACAAAATGCAATGCAAGCCAAATTGAATCCTCTGACGTTTAATTTTATTTGTGATAATTTAATACCAAGTGTATTTTTAAAATTTTATTTTAATATTATTCACTGACATATACACTGACATACATACTGTGACATTATTTGAATTGTTGACATTGTAATTTATATCCATTTTACCATATTAGAATGACATGTAAAATTGAATTTTTAAGATGTAAAAGTGAAATAAATAAATCTAATCTAATCTAAACTACGCGCATAGAAAAAAAGTTAATATTACAGTGAATTTTCTATCATAGCATAAGGCACGTTCAACCAATCACCCAGCCCTCTCCCTTATCAGTACAAGGAACGAATATTAAAAGCTATCCACGAAGAAAATGTCAGCGGGCGGGAGACGAGCGGGGGGAGTGCAATTTTGAAAATTGCTGTCGACGAAGACGTCTCGTCAGCCCGTTACATGCCTTCCGCAATACTGTGGAAATTAGCTGTGAATTGTAGAAATGGGTAATGAGGGATGTATGAGGAATATTAGATACACGCAAGGTGGGACGCCCCGCTGCCAAGTAGCCGGAAGCGGCTGGATGCCTAGAACTACTCCACTTCCACCTGTATAACCGAGGGGAAGAAGTGGCAACAAACCCAACGGCACAGGGCCCTACCTTTGATTTATCTTATTCATTACAATCATTAAGTCTACCTATGCTGAGCCATCAAGCACTCCATGGACTTTTATCATTTAAGTAGTCATCTAACTTATAGTAGGCTTTCTTGTACAGATTAACTTTTATAGAAGATTTAAATTTTTGTTTAGACAAGTTAATAATTTCATTCGGAACCTTATTGTAGTAACGCACGCACAGCCCCACAAAAGAATTATTGATCTTAGACAATCTAGAATGATGTATTTGAATTTTATTATTATTTCTAAGATTTAAATTATGCCTCTCATTATTTAAGTTGAGTAAAGAAAGGTTCGTCTAGTATCATTACGCAGTTTGTCAATTAAGCAATCGTTCGTATCAGGCAGTCTTCGTTCTGCATCACTGCACATACTCCTGCGCTGTGGAAAGGCGATAAAAGCTCATGAAGAGTGAGATAGATCTTTGAGAGTTGGACAGAGACACGTGTCGAAAAAAATAGAACCACAGCACAGTACATTCAGTAAGAACAAGTTCATATTTGGATTTTTTTTAGTCTGTTTGTGCACGCATCACTTAAACTACTGAACCAATTCTGATAGAGCTTTCATAAAAATATAGGGCTTCATTCGGAGAAAAATTTAGTCTTTATTTCATCGCAATAGGCTTCATCATCAGGTTATTTTTGTCTCCACTGCAGGACCACAACCCTCTCCCATATGCCGGAGACAGACGGAGGATTTAGCCTACACAATACAATAGGCTAACTCAATCAAAAGTTATGCAAATTTTCTTTATTTTCTCAAACTTACATTATGCTCGGCGGAAGGACTACATTTGGAGCGTGGGTAAAAAGGAAAGGGGGGGGGGGGGGGCAACATATGGAAAAGGGGAAGAGAATAAGGATGGGGAAACAATAATTCTGTAGTCTACGCGAGCAGAGTCACGGGCATAGCTAGTATTTGATAAGTAAGAAGGTCGTTGAAGAAAAGTGCATTTCCTAGTGCACTGTGTTGTGAACTTGTGACGAACCGCTCGATAGCGTGCAGCTGCAGCCGCGCCGAGCGGAATAAATCTAACGCAGATGCATCTAACGCTTCTATACAGCGCTTCCCTACAGCCCTAAGTCTGCTAGAACAGACACAGTTGCAAAGTCAAAATCATTTATTGCATGCATATGAGTACACTTGGTACATTTATACACGTCATTTTTTTATCGACTACCGCTTCCTAGGTGTTAGGGCTGTGAAGAAGAAACGGCGCAACAAACTTCACGCAACACATCTTTTAAAAATCAAGTTTGCATACAATTAATAAAGATTTTACGAAGCTGAATTAGCTGAATTCAAATAATGGTTTATTTTATAATAGGCTTTCTTACAAAGTTGTTTTTTAATGTGAATCTTAAACTTTCTGTCCGTCATATTTAAGATTTCCTCTGGTAGTTTGTTGTAGAAGCGTATACATTGCCCCGTGAACGATTTGCTGACCTTACTTAGTCTTAACCCTGGTAAAACAAGTTTATTTTTATTTCTTGTATTATAACTATTATTGTCACAGTGCCTCAAAAAGAGAGATACTTTTCTTCTGACATATAAAATATTATCTAAAATGAATTGACCAGCTACTGTTAATATGCTTATTTCTTTAAACTTTTCTCTTAATGACTCTCTACAACGCAGATTATAGATTGCCCTAACTGCTCTTTTTTGCAAGATAAAAATGGTCTCTATATCTGCTGCTTGACCCCACAGTAGGATACCGTATGCCATGATACTGTGGAAGTAGCTAAAGTACACTAACCTCGCGGTAGCAACATCAGTTAATTGTCTGATTTTCCTTACGGCATAGGCGGCAGAACTTAATCTGCCAGCTAATGAAAAGAGCCGATACCTATCCTGATGGTAAGCAGCAACTCCCTAGATGCTGTTGAAGTCATACCTGTCATCGAATTTAAAGATACTTTCACTAATAAATTTTTCCCGTCTGCCTCAACGACGAATGATTACCATCATCAGATGAAATACGTCCACTGCTGAACATAAGCCTCCCCAATAGAATCGCTTAAGACATGAGCAATGTCACAAGTATTTCATGATTAGTTCCGGTTACAGTTGATTACCTTCGTCTCCTTCCCTGGATCTATGATCATCATCATCATCAGTCTAAATAAGTCAACTGCTGGACATAGGCATCTCCTATAGAATACCACGTTTGGTTAGATGTCCATTTAGGGATTTGCCATTATCACCATGCTTGCCAGGCGGAGTGGTGCCCGCAATAATGCTCCTTATACACACAGAAGAACTCTGATGCCAATCCTTTAGTCGCCTTGATGACTGACGCACAAGAAGATTAGGAGTGGCCAACGATCTCTATATACTACTAGATGGAGCGTTCCAAACAATCGCTCTGTTCCACGCAAGTAACCACAACTCTTTCACTTCCACTTTGAAACTTGTGCAGTTACTACTCAGAACATTTAGTTATTACTAAATATTGACATCATTTGACCGTAGCGTCAATATTTAGTAATAACTAAATGTTATGCGTAGTAACTGCACAATTTTCATTGTGAATGTGAAAGAGTTGTGGCTACTTGCGTGGAACAGAGCGATTGTTTGGAACGCTCCATCTGGTAGTACATAGAGATCGTTGGAAGTGGCCCTATCTGAAACTGTATTTTCTCCTGCATCATCAAAGATTTAAGTATATTTGTATGTAAATTCAATTGTGTAATATTATTACTAAGTATTTACCATGTTCTAAAATTATAAATTTCTCTTCTCTCACCTGCAATACTCTGTCGCTATGTCTTTCTTATTTTCCTTTTGAAAGGTTGCCTGGAAGAGATCGCTTTAAGCGATAAGGCCGCCCTTGTACACTTTCCAAAAATCTGTAGCTATTTTATTGTTATCCTTAATTTGTGTGCAATAAAGATTTTATCATTATAAAACATCAATCAGGCCTCCCCAACCCGTCTGGCCAGCGCGGGGAGTGTAGGCCAAATGCTCCGTCTGTCTCCGGCAGATGAGAGAGGGTTGTGCTCCTGCAGTGGAGACAACAATAACCTGATGATGATGATGATGAAAGATTTTATCTATCTATCAAAGACTAAGAGTTTCTTCCAGCCGTCGTCTACATGCGGGTTGTAAAGACGTTTGCTGGCGCGGTCGTGTCAGGGCGGACGTGTGCAGGGCTGGCGCCGCTGAGTTATTGTCATTGCTGTAAGTGCATCGGGCGGCGCACATCTGAAACATTGTTACTGCCGCGAGGACAACCGACTTCATTTCAGTCTCGACATTGTTGTTACAGTGACCTCTGTTCTAGGGCGCCCAACAATTTCAAGAGCAATAATTTATTACATTACATACATAACTGTAATGTAATGCCGTGTGGTTTCCGGTAGAGTAGAATAGGACCACTCCAACTCTTCCCGTGGATGTCGTACAAGGCGACTGAGGGAATACATTGTAAAACATCAATCTGGCCTCCCCGACCCGTCTAGCCAGCGCGGGGAGTGTAGGCCAAATCCTCCGTCTGTCTCCGGCAGATGAGGGAGGGTTGTGCTCTTGCAGTGGAGACAAAAATAACCTGATGATGATACATACTCGTAACACTTGTCTAACCAATAACTACGATCTTCACCTGAGCCCTGGAAATTAAACAAGGATAGGACAAACATCCAGACCGGGACCAACTTGTACAAAGTGGTCTGATCCCAGTGGGAATCGAACCCACGACCTCTGACTCTCATGACTAAGTCACTAGGCTAAAAAATATAGTAACTGATTTCATCATCATCATCATCATCAGCCTGAAAGAGTCCACTGTTGGACATAGGCATCTCCCAAGGTGCGCCACTGGACCCGATTTTCGGTTCTTCTCATCCAGTCGCTGCCAGCCGCCTTACGCAGATCGTCGCTCCATCTAGCCAGGGGGCGTCCCACACTACGCTTGCCCAGTCGCGGTCTCCACTAGAGAGCTCGTTTACCCCAGCGGTAATCGGTTCTCCGACAGATGTGACCAGCCCACTGCCACTTCAGCGTACTAACTTTTTGAGCTATGTCGAAGACTTTAGTTCTCTGGCGGATCACCTCATTTCGGATCCTGTCTCTTAGAGAAACTCCGAGCTCTTTTCATAGCCCGCTGAGCGACCTTCAGTTTTCGAACTAGTCCCACTGTCAGTGTCCACGTTTCGGCGCCGTACGTCATTACGGGCAGGACGCACTGGTTGAAGACTTTTGTCTTCAGGCACTGTGGTATACGCGACGAGAAGATATGATGCTCTCACTCATTTGTAATCCACAGTCACTCTCTCGCAGATCAGCCAGGAAACTATCCATGGTTATATAACGGTATATTTATGCATTATCTTACAGTGGGAATGTGACGTGGGAAGTACCTACCTCACCACACCCCATCCCCCAAGCCCTTTACCTCGTCCACGGTACCGTATACCCTTACAAACTTTCCATTTTAGAACCCCGTCTATCACAGTCCGCAGGCCCGATAATCAACATCACTCAGCCGGCCGACCGGATATGACGCGCGGCCGTCGCCCGGCGTCCATTTCCGGCGAGACTGCATCTAACTCCCGGTAGAGTCAACACGCAAAGTGAATAGTTCCTAGCGTTAACTCTCGAACCAGTCTAGTACTATGGCTACTTTGACAAAAGAGAAACTATCTCATCGTTGGGCCCACTTTTTTTTTTAATTATTAATCACACGCATTATCATACACACGCGCACACACACACACACACACACACACACACACACACACACCACTCACACAAGTTGATTAAATTTATATAATTTATATAATAAGATATAAGTATTGAAGAGCGAGGTCCTCTGGCACAGACATTTTTATGTTTAAAAGAGGGCCCCAACTATCCTCTGTAACCCCCTAAGTTTTGGTAATAAACATTTTTGAACTTTTTTTTGTATTTGTATTTTAATGGGTTTGCGTTTGACCTCAATCTCACCTGATGGTAAGTGATGATTGATGATGAAGCCTAAGGTGGAGCGCGCTTTATTTTTTTATTTTTTTTTATTTGATTTATTTGACGAAACCAACAGCTTATTCTTATGCTTAATTAAACAATTTGTGCAGTTATCTTAATTAACAAAGCCAATTACAGGTTTCCTAGTATAACTCATGGTAAGAATGAGACATGCATTATCTACTTACAGATATGTGTTTAAGAAAGAGAAAAAGTGTGTGTTGGTGTGTGTTGTGTGGGTGTGTATGGGGTTTGTGTTTGTGTGTGTGTAGTGTGTGTGTATGGGGTGTGTGTGTGTGTGTGTGTGTGGTGCAGGCGTAATAAAACATTACCGATTATTAAGTTTTTTATAATTTTAGTTTTAAAGGATGATTTGGACTCCGCAAAAGGATCAATGTTTGAAAATAATTTATTATATGTAGTAAGAATTCTACTTATTGTGCAGTTTTGAGCGTACCTTGTTCTATGGAAACCGCTTACCCAGAAGATGCCTATTCACTCTTCCTTTAAAAAGATACAAATTGTACTTGTCCGGAAATACCCAAGCTGGTACGGAGTTCCATTCCTTAGCAGTTCGCATCATGAAAGAGGAAGCAAAACGCTTCGTGCGAGAGCGTGGTATGTCTACTACATAAGGATGAAGGCCCTCACCACGTCTGGTAGTTCGTAAACACACACTAAATATTGTCACAGCCCCAGCACTCCAACAAAGGAACTTATTTAGTTACCTACTATCACTACAGGAGCACTAGCCTGTCTAATAATAATAATCGTAATTAAATAATTTATTCATCTCTCCAATAAAATACATACAATAACTCCGTCAAACTGTAATACAGTTTGTTGGCAGATGAATAAATGATTTTATTATTATTACTAGCTGTTGCCCGCGCCTTCGTTCGCGTACTAAATCCTAAAAGCCTCTTTAAAATCGCAGAAAGTTAAAAAAATACAGTAATTATAAGAACATCAATTATTTACAACATGTGTACGCCGTCCAACCCCTCGTGGTGAGGCACAGTCCCTAGGACGCTGGCGCTAGTTTTTTATTTATTTATTTAACATTAATAAGAAAATACATCATATGTCTTACATAACTCACACATAATAAACCTCTTGGGTTTGTCCTATGTGCGGTGAGGCCGCTCGGTCACAGCGGACCATGCTAACGCTTGTTGTACATTATAAAGAGAGTTAAGTACAGAACAGATGACAAAATAAATGTATCTATGCAACCTTGAATTGTACTTATATAGTAACCTATTCTTACTTGTTTTCCGCTACTGAAGGTAGTGTTTTTTTATTACATTTTTGTATTTTTTACTATTTACATAGGTATTTTGTATTTCTTTCGGAAATTCATTTACAATTAGTGGTAACATATATTCCCATGTTCGCATGCCATTATTACCTCGCTGGATTGCCAGGCTTACACGTTGCGAGGTAGGCGCTAACCAGGTCCTAAAAGAAATCTATTAATCTGGTTAAGACAAGCTGGGGCTGTGACTATGTTTAGTGTGTGTTTATGGACTACCAGACGTGGTGAGGGCCTTCATCCTTATGTAGTAGACATACCACGCTCTCGCACGAAGCGTTTTGCTTCGATGTGTATCTATGGCAGAGAATACTAAATATCACTACGCAATGGTGAATTGCAAATTACAGACTCGCGAGGTTTACGTTTTTATTTATTAGCTACAATACACAAGCATCTTCCCTAAAACGTCACGTCACGAATATAAGATATATAAAAGAAAAAAAAAACATTTTATAATCCGGAAATCGTCGAAAACAATTAAGCGGTAAGAATTACAGCTCTCCACGCAGACTCCCAAATAAATTAGCAACAGAACCGGCCGCGGGAAAAGAAATAAAATGAGTTAATTCAATGGAGAACTTTTATCCGGAACTGACCTTTTTATTCTCCAAAGGAATGGAATTTTTCCGCTGTAACTACACGAGACGCATAAACCAATTGCTACAATTATTCACAAAGGGATGAAAGAGAGGGAAGTGTTGGGCGGAATCCACTTAGCGGCAGTTTGTGCCACAATAACTTTATAATACTTTCCGCATATAAATGAGATGCTGAATCATCACGAAATAAGTCCACTGCTGAACACAAGCGTCCCCAATCTTGATAAGTCCACCTTTGTACACTTTTATTATGTAATTTTTTTGTAAATTTATGTGGAATAAAGAATTCTACGAATATTATAAACGCGAAAGTTGGTAAGTATGGATGGATGTTTGTTACTCTTTCACGTAAAAACTACTGAATGGATTTTAATGAAACTTTACAATAATATAACTTATCATCAGAATAACACATAGGCTACAATTTATAAAGATATTGTGTGAATTGTTCAAAATATCAAGTAAGTAGGAAATAATCTACCATCTGCGAGCTATTCTAGCGTGCGCTGCCAAAACCGCCAGAGTTACACATATGTAATGTATAGCTTCTTATGTTGACAATATTGTTCCGTTATTATATTGCAACTATAACATCTCAATATTGTCAGGCTGTTTTATTTTTCAAATACGACTCAAAAATTATATGTGTGATAATTTTAATGTTAGTTCTTTTCTACGCCACGCTAATATAAGCTACTCGAAATACTAATCCTGCACAGACGAAGTCGCGGGCACCAGCTAGTATAAATATAAAGTGACGTTCATTGGGGAAGGTCTATGTCCAGCAGTGGACGTCTAATACGTGCACCCCGTGTCTTGCATCTTCTATACGTCTATACTAATGTTATAAAGAGGTAAAGTTTGTGAGGTTGTAAGGGGAAATCTCTGGATCTACTGAACCGATTTTGAAAATTCTTTTACCATTAGAAAGCCACATTATTTGTGAGTATCATAGGCTATATAATTTATAAAGTTACGTGGTCCACGCGGACGAAGTCGCGGGCAGACAGCTAGTTTTGTATAAAGGCGCCGCGTCTTCGCCCCGTCCTAGCTCGCCGTCTTCTCTGTGTGCCTTGCATCATATCCACTGGTCATATAACTCTATAGAGAACCTATGCAATTTTTTATCGTTAACGTGACATTGTTTCTGTATGACGATTTTCACAAGAATCAAAGTGTTTTAGGTTTAGATTCATTTACAACCAGAAGTACTTCTTGAACGACATTTCATCATCAGCCTATATACGTCCACTGCTGAACATAAGCCTCCCCAATAGAATGCCTCTTTTGGTGGGCTTTCCATTGTGGGGGATTTGCCATAATCACTACGCTTGGCAGACGGATTGGTCGATCACCGATCGGTCGATCAGTAATGATCTTAATATACACAGGAGAATGCTGCTGCCCATCCCTGGTGCAATCCCTTAGTCGCCATAACACCCACGGGAAGATTTGGGGTGGCCCTATTCTAAGTCGGGAACCACGACATTTACTGCAGTAGTACTCATAACAACATTCAGGATACAACGTAAGACCCCATTAGGGTACACAAATAGGGGTCTACCGAGACTCCGGGGTCCACAAATGGGGGCCATAAGACCGATATGTCTAGCAAGACATATCGGCGACTATTACCGACAAATTGGGGTGGTAGTGCGACGGGGCACGCAAATCCGGGTCAACGGGACTCGACAATGGAGGCGCGGGGGAAAGGGGGGGGGGGGCACGTCTCTCTGTTGGAAGAGAGCCCGAACTGCACTTATCTTTCTAGATTTAGATCTATTTCTATTCCTGGATGCTTTTCGGATTATAGTGAAACGTGAAATCATATTTCCCAAAGCCTTGTCATTGCGAATGGATAAGTTAGGCCTATGACATGATCCGTGATAGCCGAGTCGGTTGTGCACTTGCCTCACGTTCATGAGGTCGTGGGTTCAAACCGTACCAATACACGTACGGTTTATTTATTACTAGCTGCTGCCTGCGACTTCGTCCGCGTGGACAACTTAACATCACAAATTTCTATGTATTTCCCGTAGGAATGGGATGTTTTTTCGGGATAAAAATTATCCTATGACATGATAGTCTTTAATTCGGAAAACAATGATCCATAAATTGTTAGTAAGCTCATGAGAAAAATAAAATCAAACTATGTTAGTATCAATACAATTAATTTATTATACTATTATATCTTTATTTTTGACAAGCACCTCCACCCAGTGCCGTGTGAAGGGGCTGTCGAATATTTCGGCTATACATTTCAAGATGCTGTTGGAGCTCCCGCGCATTCGGTATCATCTGTGAGTGCATCGGCAAACATGCCTGACCTATGTCCTATTCCAGGACCTAACCTATATGTGTGCCAAGTTTCATCTCGTACCGTCTAGTGGTTGAAGCGTGATTGAGTAACAAACATCCAAACATCCAAATATCCAAACGTTCGCATTTATAATATAAGTAGGATAGGACATGATTTAACTTGGACCTGTTTTTTACCCTACATACATTATGTTGATCATTCCGCGGCAGCTTTTCCTCAATTTTTACACGTATTAATAAAGATACGCCGTAAACTTGCAAGCAAAAAACTTTTCTAAGTAAAACGATTTAAGGCACAATATTCTGAAGCCTTGAACTTAACCGCTCTCGCTGTAATTGCGTAAACGCTAATGGAACTTTTTACATCAACGGACAACGATACTACAACGACCCGACAACGATTCAGAATTTATTTGGTTCACGTTATAAGGACGGGATCAGGTAAATGAAACATAACATAGTCTTACACTTGTACGTCCTACTCCACAACGTGTAGTTTCCACCTAGGGCCAACTTAAATCTTCCCGTCGGTGTGGTCCTAATAGATTGCACCATAGGGATGGGTAGCAGCGTTCTCCTGCATATATGAGGTCATAACTGCGATCACCAATCCGCCTGCCAAGTGTGGTGATTATAGCAAACACCCCAATTAACAGCCCACCAAAAGTGGTGTTCTATTCCTAGTTCCTAGCTTGAAACCATGATATGGTTTCAACCGTGTACAGTCAGATCATGCCCATTGTTATAATGATTTGGTATTAGAGCTGTCTGATAAGAATACTTCTGTCTTAAGTATTTATTGAACAGGGTTCCATTTTAAAGAGACAGCTGAGCAATCAAGTGTGCTGTCTAGCGTTAAATTGCTTTTACATCGCACCTCGGCCAAGGTTGTCGCGCGAATGTCAAGACTGAAGGTTTTGTCTTCAGCTCATTTACAACAAGTCACCAACCGTCTCATACAGGGGTACAATTCTACTAATTTTTAGATTTATCCTTCGTTTAAACAACAGTTACGTTCAAGTTTTAGTCAAACTCCGTTCCAAACGCAAATTGCTATTCTTCTCATTGTTTTACTTCAGACGATAACTGAACGTAAAAGAATGCCTTGGTGCAATTTCTTAGTTACCTTGACGACACCCACGGGTAGATTGCGAGTAGCCTAAACACACGGCTAAGGGATTGCTTACCGAATGCATGTTTTACAACAAGTTAGCTAGCTAATAGCTAACTCCACTAGTCACAGCTGAACCCAATGACATGTAGGTACCTGAAACAAACAACAAATTTCTGTTACGCAACAACACATCAAAAAGAGCTTAAATTACTAGCAATCAACATAACACCAATTTGTGGAAAACATGAAGGTAAACATATAGATTTCGCAAATGATTTGGTCTTTGATTTAATTAGTGTCCGGCCGAAGATTCGGTTTCGGCCAAAAAGTCTAGTTTCAGCCATAGTTACCGCTCGGCCACGACCTTGCCGCTGCCAGCGGCAGCTAGGAGCGGGGCGGCGAGCGGCGAGAACAAATGTACAAGAATGTTAGCAGCACGCCACGAGGCGCCGCAATCAGCGGCCAACCCTCCGCCTGCCGAAACCGCGCCGCTCACCGCGCCGCGTCCCGCTAGGCCAAAAGTCATGGCCGAGCGGTTACGGTTTCGGCCAAAAATCAGCCAAACTTCCGCCGAGACGAAACTCAGTGCTCGTGAAATGTCGCTCTCCGTTCGGGTGAGTTCATGTAGAGTTTACTTACAAGAGTAACATATTGTTTATTATGTTTGTTCATGTTAAAGTTAATCCCACTAATATTATAAATGCAAAAGTTTGGATAATTGGATGTTTGTTACTCAATCTTGCTTCAACCACTGGAGGGATCGTGATGAAACTTGCCACACATTTTTTATTTTTTTATTTTTATTTTTATTTTATTTATATTTTATTTATATTACATATAGGTTAGGTCCTGGAATTGGACATAGGATAGTTTTTTTTATCTCGAAAAACATCTCATTCCTAAGGGAAATATCTAATAATTTGTGATGGTAAGTTTTCCACGAGGACGAAGTTGCAAGTTGTTGAAGGGTTGATGTTTGTACCCAAGTCTTGGTTGTTTATATATTTATTTAAGTATGTGTATCTGTTATCTAGTAACCATAGCACAGGCTCTGCCTAGTTTGGGACTGGATAATTGGTGTGAATGTCTGACATATTTATTTATTTATATAACATGTAAAACATACACTAGATTTCAGCATACAATTGAAATTTTACCATGTCTAAATAAGTTTCGGGGCCGAATTTTCGGTTTCGGCTGCAAATCCTGTTTCGGTCGGACACTATTTGTAATAGACGATTGGATGGCATATTTTAGAGTTATGATATTTCAATTGTTTTGCTATGAGATTCCGCGCCCTGCAGAAAATCATCCGTTGTCTTCGACGAGGGTCTTCCGTTTACTCTCTACCAAGCCTCCTTTATAATAAGGAAACTATTTGACATATCCCCCATCGCCAATGAACGCGCGATCGACATTCCTCTCAATTGGGCGCGGGGAGGGGTACAAGACTCGCATAAATTAACCTCCTTCGTTAATTAAACCTCCTGCCCCCCGCCCCGAGCCCCCGGGGCATCCCTAGACCCTGGGTTTCATAAACAGTGTGAATTGCGCGCGAGACTTAGTTTACGCTGTTCATCAGGATATATTGCCAGGAATCCTGCTCCTGGAATGAAGGATTAACATTGAGCTGGGACGTGGAGACGAGGTAATTGTTTCTATGTGGTTGTGTATTTTAAATTACTTGATAATAATGACAGCTACAACGAATTTAAATGGACACCGAATTGATAATCGATAATACAGTCTTTAAACAATTTCGCGATACATCGTCTTATACGACGACCTCCGTGGCGGAACGGGTAGCTCTCGGACTGCCACGCCGGGGGTTGCGGGTTCGAATCCCGCTAGGGGCAAATGTTCGTATGATGAATGTGAATGTTTGTACTGAAGTCTTGGATGTTTATATATTGATTTAAGTATGTGTATCCGTTATCTAGTAACCATAGCACAGGCGCTGCCTAGTTTGGGACTGGATAATTGGTGTGAATGTCTGATATATTTATATTTATTATTATTATTTACTCCTCTGGGACCAAGGCGTGAGCATTACGTATGTAGAACCATTTTTGTTTGTTTGATAATGTTGCCGCAATTAAAAAATCTTCCCCGTTTATGGGTGTATATGTGCCTCATTTGCAAACCTACCCCGACGTACCGTATTTGAAATGGATTCGTCTTGGCGTCGTACATTTGCCAAACTAAATACCTATATTAATGGAGAGGTTCAATCTGTATAATATTGTACACAAACTTGATTTTAAAAGACTGGAATTTTGTTGCGCCGTTGCATCTTAACAGCGCATCTTCTTAACATAGGACGCGGTAGGCGAAAGAAAGTTTACAGGTATAAATATACCAAGTGTACTATTATTTGAATGACAAAGATGCCTGGTACTAATGTTAATTCAGCTTCGCAAAATCTTTATTAATTGTATGTTAACTTGATTTTTAAAAGATGTGTTGCGTGAAGTTTGTTGCGCCGTTTCTTCTTCACAGCCCTAACACCTAGGAAGCGGTAGTTGATAAAAAAATTACGTGTATAAATGTACCAAGTGTACTCGTATGCAATAAATAATTTCGACTTCGACGCTAAACGCCACTTAGTCGAAAACCGACACCTATCTCATGATATAGAAGTACTGTGTGTTTAATTTTTTTTGTATCAGTTAGATGTTTTTTTCAAGTTACATTAAAATACTCTTCAAATCCTACTTCTCTAATCCCAGTTTGGATGTTTGGGAATTTGGATGTTTGTTACTCAATCACGCTTCAACTACTAGACGGATCGTGATGAAACTTGGCAAACATATAGGTTAGGTCCTGGAATAGGACATAGGATCATTTTATATCCCGAAAAAACATCCCATTCCTACAGGAAATACATAATAGTTTGTGATGTTAAGTTGTCCATGCGGACGAAGTCGCGGGTAACAGCTAGTTATATATTGGACTCTTTAAATATTATTATTTTTTGGCATAAAATAGATATAAGTACCTTCATTATTTACCTACCTTCCACTCTTCATAACATTATATATCCGGGAGAACATTTTACTCCAATAAAAAAATAGGTTTAGGATTATAAGATCATCTTCGGATTCAACTCCTATAAAGGTGGGCTCAAAGATTGGACATTAGAGCTTTTATACTCATGGAAATGACTCGGTCGTGCCCAACGATTTCTATGTACTACTAGATGGAGCGTTCCAAACAATCGCTCTGTTCCACGCAAGTAGCCACAACTCTTTCACATTCACAATGAAACTTGTGCAGTTACTACGCAGAACATTTAATTATTACTAAATATTAACGCTACGGTTAAATAATGTCAATATTTAGAAAATAATTAAATGTTCTGAGTAGTAACTGCACAAGTTTCAAAGTAAATGTGAAAGAGTTGTGGCTACTTGCGTGGAACAGAGCGATTGTTTGGAACGCTCCATCTGGTAGTACATAGAGATCGTTGGTCGTGCCAAATGTTCCAATTAGAACTAGATGCGGAATGGACTGACTTAGCTGGGAGTACAAGTGGTAATCCTACTTAGCATTAAGTGGGTCGGCACTACGTCTAGCTAGCTAGCTGGCGCTGTTTGCCCGTTAGCCTATCTATTACACGGTCTAGCACTAAAACTATGAACTTGTGGGACTTGGAATATCAGCAGAAAGTCAGCTTCAGTCAGCTCGTAGGCAAACGTCTCAAATTTTCATGGACCGGAGACTCTCCTCAGATCATCCGATCACCACTTGCGTGAGATGAACAAACTACCGACAGAAAGTTTAAGATTCACATTAAAAAAGCAACTTTGTAAGAAAGCCTATTATAAAATAAACGATTATTTGAATGACAAAGATGCCTGGCACTAATGTTAATTCAGCTTCGCAAAATCTTTATTAATTGTACGCAAATTTGCTTTTAAAAGATGTGTTGCGTGAAGTTTGTTGCGCCGTTTCTAGTTCACAGCGCTAACACCTAGGAAGCGGTAGTCGATAAAAAATGACGTGTATAAATGTACCAAGTGTACTCATATGCAATAAATGAATTTGACTTTGACTTTTGAATTGCATTGCCTACTTCTTTTCAAGAGCTCTAGTCTATTATATGTTTGGTCCATTTCAAAAAAATTCCTTGGCTGTCCAACTCCATTATTGTTTTCTGACTTTGGCTTCCACGTCTTCTAAATTGGTAATTATCCTTAAATCTGCTACAGATGTTTCCTGTTAACTCCAGTGAAAACTCAGGGACAACCTTCCTCTTTTACTAAATATGTACTCTATCTGCAAGCTTTAGCAGTTTCCATCCTTGACACCACTTGTAGCGGCGAGGGGGGGGGGGGGGATCCTATTGGAATATTGTTATTGACAGTGGACTGTCTTCACCACAGATTGCACGCGACCTGAGTGAGCCCCGACCTCGGGGGGATGCCGAAGCAATATAATTGTTTGAACTACCGCAATGATTGCTTTATTTAAATACTAGCTGTTGCCCGCGACTTCGTTCGCGTGGACAACTTAACATCACAAATTATTATGAACTTCCCATAGGAATGGGATGTTTTTTCGGGATATAAACTATCCTATGTCCTATTCCAGGACCTAACCTATATGTGTGCCAAGTTTCATCCCGATACGTTTAGTGGTTGAAGCGTCATTGTTTAACAAACATCCAAATATCCAAACTTTCACATTTATAATATTACTACCTGTTGCCCGCGACGTCGTCCGCGTGGACAACTTAACATCACAAATTATTATGAATTTCTTGTACCCAAGGCAACTTGTTCTAATTTCAGTACACGATGACTTATGAGGTTAAATGAAACCATTTCACTGGTTATACAGCCTCAGTCTTAGTAAGATAAAATCTCTTTCAATTTGAGCCCCTGCGTAGAACGTAAAATATAACTTTCCTGGAATAACATCGCCTACATGATGGTCGGAGCAATTTGCCGACTCCTGTTATTAAAGCAGAGTTACGACCAAGATTTGGCGTAAAAAGTGAAGTGCATATAAGAAAAGGAGGGTAAGTAATAAGTCGGGATACGGTTATGCATCTTAAAGTCTATTTTTGCTTGTATAGAACGAAAAGGTTAGGCAAAGTTACTGATGAATCTATTACGTATTGCAAACTTATGAATAAATGTATAGGTTATTTTTAGCACTGAACTGTATATGGTGGCGATCACAATAGACCAGAAATGGTCGCAGTGATACAAGGTCTAGACTGAGACCTTGAAATAGCCCCAACTCGAATAATAATAAATATTTTTACACGATATTTAGGTATAAAAAAGGATAATGAATGTGAGTGAGGCTAGTGAGGTGTCAGGCTCGCGCAAAGTGCCGATCCATCATCTCTGCCTACCCCTCTCGGACCGAGGCGTGAGTATTATGTATGTATGTTATAATTATATTTCTACTATCAGTGCCCGCGGCTCCGCTCTCATGGACTACAGAATTAAATAAAATTGAAAGTTATTAAGAGTTAATTCCCGTCAGTAGTGATTTTAGTAGGGATCCCTAATTGTTTATAGTAATAAATATAGCCTATGTTACTCAGGGATAATGTAGCATTCTAATGGTGAAAGAATTTTTGAAATCGGTCCAGTAGTTTTTTAGTTTATTCGTTATAAACATACAAATCTGTCCTCTTTATAATATTTGAAATATATAAAGTATGAAAATTTGCATGTGAAACTTCATAGATTTTATACACATAGATTTGGTATGAGTTTTTACATATATATATTTTAAATAAACACCATGACACAACATTATTAAGGTTTAATACAATTAAATTATGGGCTCATCTACGGTAATAAAAAGATATAAAAACTGCTTACCTAGACAAGGTAACGATAGTAATCTATTTAGTAAAAATCTAATCAAAGAGAAGACAGTGGGCCTGATTCTGAAGACACACAGTTAAAATTTGACAGCGCTAAAATTGGTTTCGTCTTTATCTTCATAATACTGTGTGACAAGGATAGCAACAGTTTTAGTGCTGTCAAATTTAACATTGTGCCTTCAGAATCGAGCCCATTATTATGGTATCTAGTTATAGAGGTTAAAATGTGCCATTTTGATCTTTGTTTTCATGTAATACAATGTTTTTTTCCATGCTTCAGTATGTTATATTTAATTTTTGGAAAGTTTACATATGTATCCGTTATGTGGAAAAGGATGTATTTGAAAACTGCTTTACCTTTTCGTTCCGCGACAGTACCATATGTAATATAAAGATATCAGAGGATTATATTAGAGGGGAATATAGTTTATAACTGCGTAAGAAAGAAAAAATATCATTTGAGAAATTGGCCTACATTTATGACGTTTGCTGTAAACCTTAAAGATAAAAAAAATTAACATATCTATAAAGAAAACAAAAGCTTTGTATACAACTTTTTTTCTTTTATTTATTTTTGTTATTGTTAATTTTGGTACAATAAATCGTTTACATACATACATACATACATACTCTTGTCTAATCCTTTTCCAGGATTTTCTCCTGTGATATGGGAATTAAACAAGGATTGGACAATTCACAAGTATAAGGACCAACTTGTTCAAAGTGGTTGCCGTGTGGTTTCCGGTAGAGTAGAATAGGACCACTCCAACTCTTCCCGTGGATGTCGTACAAGGCGACTAAGGGAATACATTATAAAACATCAATCAGGCCTCCCCAACCCGTCTGGCCAGCGCGGGGAGTGTAGGCCAAATCCTCCATCTGTCTCCGGCAGATGAGAGAGGGTTGTGCTCCTGCAGTGGAGGCAAAAATAACCTGATGATGATGAATTAAACAATAACAAATTAAATAAAATTAAACAAAATTAAATAAAACGTGTCTAATCCTTTTCCAGGATTTTCTCCTGTGATATTGGAATTAAACAAGGATAGGACAATTCACAAGTATAACATCCACACCGGGACAAACTTGTTCAAAGTGGTCTATCCTCAGAGGGAATCAAAAGCACAGCCTCTGGCGTTTTGGAGTCCTAAAACCAAGCCACTGGGCCAACGCCGTTAAAATCATAAAGTTACCGTCATCGACAACCAAAAACGCCTGATATTTTTCTTAGAAGACGGATGTCACGGAAGACACTAATTTAGAACATACTCAACCAAAATGCAAAATATAGTAAACATAACAAGGTCACAAAGAAAAAATAGCAACCACCAAGCTAATAATATTTGACGAAGTAACCTAAGAACGTATTCAACAATCGATATAGTAATTTGTAACTGTATTCAACTCCGGCGCATTCTTGCGGTGCCTGGCACCGGCTGGTACGGCCAGCGCATACGCACACATACACACCACGCGACATGAAGACCTACCCACCCTCCCGCACCCAAAGCTCGAACAGAGTCCCGAGGGGGAAGTCCTAGCGACGCAACAGCTCATCAAATTCTCGCCAAATAATATCTACTCTAAACCCCTCCGCGTACAGTAAATAATGAAAGAGCACTAGATGCTTCGCATAAAAATAAAAGCCTGTGATACTGGATTTGAACTTTAAGTTGCAGGTAAGAAGACTCTAATCAAAACAACGGATAGAAAAAGCAAAACACACACACAAGCGCAAATAAGCTTGTGTAAATGTAATGCTAAGACGACAGTGTTGTAAAGGAATAAAATAAGATTGAATATAGAATAGAGGTGGTTGATGCGACAGTGTAAATAGGAGACGAATTAGCGGAGGTGTGCGAGATACCCATGTGTGAGTGCGCAAGAGTTTACAATTTCGCAGGGTTGCTACTACTGCGTTCTTTGTTCGGGACTTAACTGTCTCAAAAAAAATTTACAGACAAAATAAAGATCGTAATGGATTTGCCGAAAGACTAGAAGCAAAGCAAATAATCAATTGAACAGGCATTTTTGAAAGGATTATGTTTTCCGTTCCTTCTTAGATTTCAGACTACTATTAGTTTGTCTAATAAATACTAATACTAATTTATTTTCAACTTTTTGGGACATTGACAACTCTAGGCAAGTTTATATTTATTTTACAAATGGCTGAATTATACGAAGCTTAGGACTATGTAAACATTGGTCACATTAAAAATCTTATTTATTTACAGTTCGCTTGTTTGTACAACTGTGTCCAACCATATTTGCACAAAGTGGCGAACTTAACGCCGAAGTCATTCTCTACTAGTCAACCTTTGGTTCATGCTGAGAAATTGTGGTAGGTGCAAAATATCAATCAATTGACGGTCTCCGTGGCGGAACGGGTAGTTCTCGGACTGCCACGCCGGAGGTTGCGGGTTCGAATCCCGCTAGGGGCAAATGTTCGTATGATGAATATTAATGTTTGTACCCAAGCCTTGGATGTTTATAGTAAATGATTTTTTTGACTATAAATTGTAAAATAACATGCTATTACTTATAATCAATAAATTAAAATTTGACATATTGATTAATTTTAAATAACTTATATTGTATAAAAATTGTAATTTTAAATATTGAAATGTAGAATAAATTTTATAGTACTTTTAATTATTGTATGCCCCAAAGGGTAGATTGTGAGGATTTATTTATTTTTTGTAAGACCTACATTTATTAACCACAATTCCAACAATAAATCTTATCTTATCTTATATATTTATTTAAGTATGTTTATCCGTTATCTAGTAACCATAACACAGGCTCCGCCTAATTTGGTACTGGATAATTGATGTGAATGTCTGACATATTATATTATATATTATATCATATATATCTCTTCTACAATAATTCTTCTAAAGTCTTTATTTCAGTCACATTTGGTTTTAGTGTCAACCCTACACAGTTCGACTGACGGATGACAAGACAAGCATGGCGGAGTTTGATCGATGCGCGCGCGCAGCCCCGCGCCATTGTACGATTGTTGGGCCGAACATCGTTCGTGATCGTAGCGGAGGTCTGGCGCAATCGTTTGACCCCAAAACTTTAAAAGGCAACGTGCAATATGAAAAACATAATAAAATCTGTCGGCAATCAAAAAAATTTTACAGACTGACGTCCCACTGTGAAGTGGGATTAGTGGACTGCACCAAAGTCTTCTCCAGGCTATGTTTTCGTTTCACCGTTTTTTAACATTTGACTGGAATTAAAAAAAACGTTCATCATTTGTTTAATCATCAGTCGAGATACGTCCACTGCTGAACACACCTCCCCAATAGAATGCCACTTTTGGTGGGCTGTTCATTGGGGGATTTACCATAACTTGGCATACGGATTAGTCCCTTTGCAATGCCTTAATCCAACGATCTCTATGTACTACTAGATGGAGCGTTCCAAACAATCGCTCTGTTCCACGCAAGTAGCCACAACTCTTTCACATTCACAATGAAATTTGTGCACTTACTACGCAGAACATTTAATTATTACTAAATATTGACGCTACGGTTAAATAATGTCAATATTTAATAAATAATTAAATGCTCTGAGTAGTATAACTGCACAAGTTACAAAGCGAATGTGAAAGAGTTGTGGCTACTTGCGTAGAACAGAGCAATTGTTTGGAACGCTCCATCTAGTAGTACATAGAGATCGTTGCCTTAATCCCTTAGGCTCTATTCTAAGCCGGGAAACATGGACATCACATGCACCTTCATTCTTTGGCGATTTCCTATATTCAGACTGGTTTCCTTCACCTAAAAGCCAGTGATTTAGTTTCGAAAAACTTGTTGGGGCGGATTTGAACCCTATCATCATAGATCCATTGCCGGGTGGTTCCTCCCTATCTTTCCCGCGGGTGTCGTCAAGGCGACTAAGGGATAGCGCCAGGGACGGGCAGCGTTCTCCTGTGTGTGTATGTTAAGATCATTACTGCGATCACCAATCCGCCTGCCAAGTGTGGTGATTATGGCAAATCACCCAATGGACATCTAACCAAAAGTGGTATTCTATTGGGGAGGCCTATGTCCAGCAGTGGACGTATTTAGGCTGATGATGATCATAGATCCAGGGAAGGAGACGAAGGTAATCAACTGTAACTGGAACTAATCATGAAATAGTTGTGACATTGCTCATGTCTTAAACAAAACGATGGAAAACAAAAAAGCATCTGCGCAAACAAAACGTGATTAGCATATAGATAGCATGTTATTTATTTGCTATTGATTATCGTCTTACAGATGTCTGCATTTATGAAACGACGAGGAAAACCATAGAATTGTGTCTGAAGTTGTACCTATTCCTACCGGAATTATTTTATTTCCTTTATTCACACAATACTTAACAGCACAAAACACTTAGATACAAAACAAACATATCACAAGAGAGATAAAATAAAAGAGAGGAAAACGAATAAGAAAGAAAGTTAATAATAATTCAAAAATTAGAGAAATAACAGAAATAATTAAGTATTTAAAAATAATAATTTGCGCAAATGAAATGTGTATGAGTGTTTGTGTGTATATGTATGTGTGTATGGGGTGGGGGTATAATGCGTGTCTAAGAATTTATATCTTTTATATTCCATACGCAGATCGTCGCTCCATCTAGCCAGGGGGCGTCCCACACTACGCTTGCCCAGTCGCGGTCTCCACTCGAGAACTCTGCATAAGGCGGCTGGCAGTGACTGGATGAGAAGAACCGAAGATCGGGTTCAGTGGCGCACCTTGGGAGAGGCCTATGTCCAACAGTGGACTCTTTCAGGCTGATGATGATGATATTCTATACTGAATGTATATTTCTATTATACTAGAACTCAAAAAGTGTTTAAAAAATTGATGCTGTTTTACAACACAACAGCCGAGTCTCCATAGTCCATCGCTGTACATGATGGTTGATGAACACAGTAACGATTCACAAAAAAAATATTTATTGAGGCATCCAGGACTGACTTTGTTAACGTCCTGAGCCGAGGTCCGTGCCCCATGGACGTCCTTAGGCCAGTGAAGCCCCCATAAAGTTAGAGCTGAGCGCCCCCTGCACCAGCTACCACATTGAGCCGAGCGCTCTCCCTCCGGTGAAGCTGTGAAGGCCCGCAGGGCCAATAGCAATCATCATCAGGTTATTTTTGTCTCCACTGCAGGAGCACAAGCCTCTCTCATCTGCCGGAGACAGACGGAGGATTTGGCCTGCACTCCCCGCGCTGGCCGTTTCGATAAAAAAATTACATTAGTAAGACTTACATAAAACTATGATAGTAAAAAACAAAAAACTATGGTAGTACGTGGATCATCTGCCCCACCCCACTCGATTGACGTAATGATTCACGTTCGAATAGTCCAGGCTGCTTGCGATCATCATAAGTATGCAGATATCATGATATCATTATCAGCCGTGTGGTTTCCGGTAGAGTAGAATAGGACCACTCCAACTCTTCCCGTGGATGTCGTACAAGGCGACTAAGGGAATACATTATATAACATCAATCAGGCCTCCCCAACCCGTCTGGCCAGCGCGGGGAGTGTAGGCCAAATACTCCGTCTGTCTCCGGCAGATGAGAGAGGGTTGTGCTCCGCAGTGGAGACAAAAATAACCTGATGATGATGATATCATTCGTAGTTGTTTTTCGGCTTCGACTTTTACGGTCGTTTAATTATAATAAAACAACGGTGAGTGACTGGCCGACCTTGCCGCAGAGTCAAAGTCAATGTCAAGTCAATGTTTTGACGATAGTTTTTTTGTAAATATAGGTATGAAACATTCTGAGTCCAAGAAATAGAGGAACAGTTTTTCTGGAATGTTCCAGAAAGAAAATTAATTCCTGAAATTTCCATAACTCTCCCATCATTGTCGGCCAATTTTACATATAGTACCAATGCAATTAGAGAACTGTCTGTCTTATAGTAGGGAGCGTACTGGCCATTTCGGTGTGAGGCACCTCCTGCATAAGATGGAACTATCAGATATAGTCAACTGTAGGTGACAGCGAGACTAAGGAGCACTTGCTGTGCGAATGCCAACGATCTCTATGTACTATTAAATAGAGCGTTCCAAACAATCGGCCTGTTCCACGCACCTGCGGCTCAACTATTACACATTCGCTTTGAAACTTGTTCAGTTACTACGCAGAACATTTTATTATTTACTAAATATTGACGCTATTTAGCCGTATCGTCAATATTTAGTAATAATTAAATGTTCTGCGTAGTAACTGCACAAGTTTCATTGTGAATGTGAAAGAGTTGTGGATACTTGAGTGGAACAGAGCCATTGTTTGGAACGCTCCATCTAGTAGTACACAGAGATCGTTGAGCTACATTTAAAAGCTTTGACGTATTATTAAAAAAGCGGCCAAGTGCGAGTCGGACTCGCCCATGAAGGGTTCCGTACCAGCAAGTAACATAATATAAAAGTTATAGTAGTTCGTTGTAACTTTGATCGATGTTTTAATAATATTATTGTGGTTTACGATTTATGACGTATTAAAAAAAAACTACTTACTAGATCTTGTTCAAACCAATTTTAAGTGGAAGTTTACATGGCAATGTACATCATATATTTTTTTTAGTTTTATCATTCCCTTATTTTAGAAGTTACAGGGGGGGGGACACACATTTTACAACTTTGGAAGATTCTCTCGCGCAAACTATTCAGTTTAGAAAAAAATGATATTAGAAACCTTAATATCATTTTTGAAGACCTATCCATAGATACCCCACACGTATGGGTTTGATGAAAAAAAAATTTTTGAGTTTCAGTTCTAAGTATGGGGACCCCCAAAATTTTTGATTTTTTTTCTATTTTTGTATGAAAATCTTAATGCGGTTCACAGAATACATCTACTTACCAAGTTTCAACAATATAGTTCTTATAGTTTCGGAATAAAGTGGCTGTGACATACGGACGGACAGACAGACAGACAGACAGACAGACAGACAGACAGACAGACATGACGAATCCATAAGGGTTCCGTTTTTGCCATTTGGCTACGGAACCCTAAAAACGGAAATGAATTTTAACTCACATTTACTAGGTCTATTTTATTTTACATCCTACTAATATTATAAATGTGAAAGTTTGGATATTTCGATGTTTGGATGTTTGTTACTGACGGACTGGACGGATCGGGATGAAACTTGGCACACATATAGGTTAAGTCCTGGAATAGGACATAGGATAGTTTTTATCCCGAAAAAACATCTCATTCCTACGGGAAATACATAATGATTTGTGATGTTAAGTGGACAACGAAGTCGCGGGTAACAGCTAGTATTGTATAAAGATGTTAATGTAGTCTTTATTATTTAGAGAATCTCTTGAGAAAGTTTTCGTTATCAACGACTACGTTGCGAATAACATTTAATCAGAAAATAAGAGTTGAAGATAACTAATTCAATCAAACAAGCTGAATGGCAGAACCATTCTGCAAAAAAAAACGTTGCTTTAATCGCTGTTCTTCAAAACAAAGTAAATTGCCCTACTAAAGAATTAAGTACAATCAATATTATCTGATACGATGATCAGAGGACAGACCATCGTGACTCGGCTCCGTCCCAAGGTCTGCCACTACTTGATTTAATGTAAATGCCTCGAGTATCTACCTATTTATAGCGAGTACTTGAATTTTGAAACCTGTTTTCCCGGATTCGATGTTGTTACTTAGAAACTACTTAAGCGTAACTGATGGAAAGGTGCTTACGATGTTTCTTCGATACCAGTAATATAATATCATTTAGTTTAAGTGTTCATGTGTTAAAATGATATAAGAAGTATTGTGAAACTCATTGCCGTGTGGTTTGTTCGGAACACATCCGAACACAGAATATTTGTATGCTGGCAACATATAATATAAAATAAGAAGCGACTAACTTCCGTTTCCGCATCATTCGGTTCGCCATCTTGGGGTAAAACGTGTGTTCCAAATATATTCCGGTTTAGCGGGCAATTGTCGCTAATAAAATTAAAATCTTCATTGTTCCTAGTGCTATAGCTAAGAAAACCTAAATTTTATGTTGGTGAAGAAATAAATACCAGTAAATACAGTCCACGATGTCATTTTAAAAGAGCTTCACCCAACATGGTTTCCGGTAGAGTAGAATAGGACCACTCCAACTCTCCCCGTGGATGTCGTACAAGGCGACTGAGGGAATACATTATAAAACATCAACCAGGCCTCCCCAACCCGTCTGGCCAGCGCGGGGAGTGTAGGCCAAATCCTCCGTCTGTCGCCGGCAGATGAGAGAGGGTTGTGCTCCTGCAGTGGAGACAAAAATAACCTGATGATGATGATGATTGTGAAACTGAGTACATATTAGCTTACATTTGAGTTTATATCGTTAAAGATCGCGAAAATAAAGGAAATTTTGCTCTGACGGACATTTAAATAGCATCAAAAACGTAAAAGTAATTCAACATTGTTTGGAACGTTCCATCTAGTAGTACATGGAGATCGTTGACACTAGTTGACATTATATTGTAACAATCTTCATTCTACGAGGTTGCGGGTTCGAATCCCGCTAGGGGCAAATGTTCGTATGATTAATATGAATGTTTCTACCCAAGTCTTGGATGTTTATATATTTATTTAAGTATGTGTATCCGTTATCTAGTAACCATAGCACAGGCTCTGTCTAGTTTGGGACTGGATAATTGGTGTGAATGTCTGACATATTTATTTATTAGTAATGATCTTAATATACACAGGATAACGCTGCTGCTACGAGAAGATTGGTGGTGGCCCTGTTCAAAGCCGGGAACCACACGGTTACATTTTACTTACCAAAAATAGAATTATCTAACGGCCTGGCCACGGAGATCATTCGCTTCGCGCGATTCGATCGGCGACGCGATGCGCGACCAAAACAAATGTATAGGAATGTATCTAGCAAGCCACGCACAGCCGCGATGAGCGGTGCGGCGGGCGCATATTGCCGGGCGAATCGCCGCCTCGCGATTCGCGTCGTCCTTGCCCGTAGCCAGGCCGTAAGGACGTGAACACCGTAATAAGAAACTAATTTGAATATCAAACCCGAGAGTTGCAAATATATTATGTAAAGCGAAAGATCAAAGCATGGTGTTAGCGGAAGACGTTGAAAGAATCAATTAATTTATTGTCACGACGCCGAAAATGGAGGATAAAATGATAAAACACGGAAATGGTGGATGAAAAGAAACAGGGCGAAATTATGAAAAGGTTGTTGAGGATGAGGACGCTCTTGAAGTAGGGGAGATTTTCTATAATTTAAAATCACAAGTCAATCCTATCGCAGAAAGAGAAAAGACAAACGATTGATATATCGTAACGAAAGCGCAGCAAAAATAAAACGGAAATGATGAAGATCATCATCAGGTTATTTTGTCTCCGCTGCAGGAGCACAACCCTGCCGGAGACAGACGGAGGATTTGGCCTACACTCCCCGCGCTGGCCAGACGGGTTGGGGAGGCCTGATTGATGTTTTATAATGTATTCCTTAGTCGCCTTGTACGACATCCACGGGAAGAGTTGGAGTGGTCCTATTCTACTCTACCGGAAACCACATGCAAATTACTTGTGAACTTGTAACATATTCCGGTATCCCTTTTCGCGAAGGGTGATGAGCTAGCTTGATGACTAGCTGTTGCCTGCGACTTCGTCCGCGCTGTAATATTAACAATGCAGTTGATCGCAGTCGTAGCGTGCTGTACGCATATTGCATCGAAATATGTATATAAATTAGTCCCTAAATAAAATAAGGTTGTATTTCCGTAAAGAAACCACTGTTTGCTATATAGCAATTGGACATCAGACACTAAATTGCAAGTTTGGAAAAGAATATGAAAGATCCTTTATTAAGCTCCCCTCCCCTCCTCTTCTCCTCCCCCTCCCAATTCTCCCCCTATTTCATATATACAGTCTACTTCAAATTCCCCACACTTTCCCACCACGTTGTAAATGTCAGTCAAAAGCAAGTCTCTGATCGGAAAAAAGTAAATGCTATGGAGGCCGATTGAGTAGTCGAGACAAGCTATAAAAATGTTTCCGGGCCCATCACTTTGATTGCTCGCAGTTTCCTGAGACACTAATTTTACGACGCGAACGTTCCACCGTTCGAATTGATTGAATTTGTTTTCTTTCTCATTAAAGTATCGGATTCAGCTTACTGTCTGTCCGCGTCTGGGTAGAATACTCCTTTATCTATCAAGAACAAAATCTGAAAGTATAGTTGTACGTATTCCAGGGTCAAGTCTGGTGTAATCCTACTATTCTACTAATATTATAAACGCGAAAGTTTGTAAGTATGGATGGATGTTTGTTACTCTTTCACGTAAAAACTACTGAATGGATTTTAATGAAACTTTACAATAATATAGCTTATACATCAGAATAACATATAGGCTACAATTTATAAAGATATTGGTGAATTGTGCAATATATCAAGTAAGTAGGAAAACCTTCTGCGAGCTATTCTAGCATGCGCTGCCAAAACCGCTATAGTTACACATCCTACTAATATTATATATGCGAAAGTTTGGATGTTTGTTACTCAATCACGCTTCAACCACTGGACGGATCGTGATGAAACTTGGCACACATATAGGTTAGGTCCTGGAATAGAACATAGTATAGTTTTTATCCCGAAAAAACATCTCATTCCTACGGGAAATACATAATAATTTGTGATGTTAAGTTGTCCATGCGGACGAAATCGCGGGCAACGTCAAATAGTACATATTCACTATTTTGTGCTCAAATTTCACACTTATGCAACTCTTGCGACAAGACAATAATAACTATTTTTATAAAACAACCCTAGTACATAGGATTATGTACGTCTTAGAATAAACCACCAAAATAATATAAAATCACAATCCCACACTCCACATGAATGGATGGATGTCAATTCTATTTAGATTTACATAAGCAACAGCATACAAGAGTAAAAGAACTTTATCGCCGTTACAAATAAAGTCCATAACACCTTTCTAACCCGTCTTACTATACGCAGACTTACAAAGTTACATATACCATGAAACAATTGAATATCGTTGCTACACAACTCCTAATAGAGATCATACTAAAGGTAAAAGTAACCGCTATATCACCAGTTTATCAAGACCTTTGTCACGAACCGTCCTCCCCCGCGGTGTTCTATTAAATCATAGAAGGAGAGGGGAAGGGCATGTCTTAGGCTGTATACGATACAAAGGAGGTGAAGGCTTGCGTACCGTTGCTAGGTTACAGAGGTTTGGGGTCGTCGACCGCTGCGCGCGCGCAACTCGCCGCGTGGGAAACTGATCTTTTGCGTGTGATTTGACTTTTACACGCAACATTGTACTACACATTAATATAAGGGCATGGTACAATAAGTCTATTATCTGTTATTCGCCAAAGCCCGACCGGTGCCGAGAGATCGACGCTATAGGTTAGAAAGAGAAGCACTTATGTTGTTGAATCCCTCTCTCGATCGACTATGATTGCGTGCTGGGTGCAGTAGCCCTACCATAATTTACGCACACACACACACACACACACATAAATTGTACGGACAGTACTCCTGTGTCCAAAATATCAAGTAAGTAGGAAAAAATCTACCATCTGCGAGCTATTCTGGCGTGCGCTGCCAAAACCGCTAGAGTTACACATATGTACTTAATGTATGATGGAAACTAGTCTTATAAATGCGAAAGTTTGGATATTTGTATGTTTGTTACTCAATCACGCTTCAACCACTGGATGGATAGTGATGAAACTTGGCACACATATAGGTTAGGTTCTGGAATAGGACATAGGATAGTTTTTATCTCGAAAAACATGTCATTCCTACGGGAAATACATAATAATTTGTGATATTAAGTTGTCCACGCGGACGGCGTCGCGGGCAACAGCTAGTAATTAATAGAAACACGTATTTATATACCCTACCCGCGTGGGCCACCTCAGATTCTTCCACGACGCCGTGAAAACGAAAATCCCGTATCGGGTATTAGGTAGTTGGTAAACAGCGAACAAATTGCGGAGTGTACACACGCGATAAGGCTCTGCTTTATTTACTATACAAGAAATACGGCCTCCTGTTTACATTTATAAACGTCCGGCTCTCATCACGCGTCGGATCCTTTTGGTTGTTTACGTATCGAAAACTATACGTAAACAGCTTATGCCGTGTGGTTCCCGGCTTAGAACAAGGCCTCCCTTAATCCTTCCGTGGGTGTCGTCAAGGCGACTAAGGGATTGCACCAGGAAATGGCATCAGCGTTCTCCTGTGTGTGTATGTTAAGATCATTACTGCGATCACCAATCCGCCTGCCAAGCGTGGTGATTATGGCAAATCCCCCAATGGACAACTTACCAAAAGTGGTATTCTATTGGGGAGGCCTATGTCCAGCAGTGGACGTATTTAGGCTGATGATGATGATGATTCCTGATTTTATCAAAACTCGATCTCCTTCGCGATCTCGCCCATATTTCTCGACATACTTCTCCGAATTGTTCAGATGTCGCACAGACGTTTTTTTTATACAAACGATGTATTTGTATGCAAGAACTGAGTTTAAATATAATAATAATAAATAATATGTCAGACATTCACACCAATTATCCAGTCCCAAATTGAGCCTGGTTACTAAATAACGGATAGACATACTTAAATAAATATATAAACATCCAAGACTTGGATACAAACATTCATCTACGATTCGAAACATTAACAAATAATAAAGAAAGACCGAATGAAAGAACGAATAGAATAACGAGCAAGTGAACCAACGAATGAAATAAATGAACTGAATGAACATGAATGAAACTTACTAAAAAAATCAAAATTCCGTCTACGTTTTTACTAAATACGGTGGATGATGGAGTTTATTTACTGCACATTTCTCACTTGAAATGTAACAGAAGATTAAGTTATTACTAGAGGTTGTTGAAAGGAGCTGTTCCATACAAATCACGTGTCTAGTAGCAAGGTATGTCGCGGCGCATGATAGTGGAGTTCAACCCTTATATCTACTTATCAATATCAAACACTGTCTTATACACATATCATCAATAAACATTCAAATGTGTGGTTCCCGGCTTAGAATAAGGTCACCCCCATATATATATGTCTTCCCGAAGGAATATATATATATATATTTAAAATATCTCAGACATTGCCACCAATTATCCAGTCCCAAACTAGGCAGAGCCTGTGCTATGGTTACTAGATAACGCATACACATACTTAAATAAATATATAAACATCCAAGACTTGGGTACAAACATTCATATTCATCATACGAACATTTGCCCCTGGCGGGATTCCAACCCGCAACCTCCGGCGTGGCAGTCCGAGAGCTACCCGTTCCGCCACGGAGGTCGTCGAGATATACTGTCAAGTAGCGCCTCTTTCCCCTGCATTCATTAAAATGTTATTTATCACAGTGCAGAGAGCTCCGTAATTGAAAGTTCGTTCACTTTGCGATAGTCTGGGACGAGGTAGTAGTCTTCAGTCAATGGGACTCTCCGGCTCTCTTCCATATTGTCTTGGAACACAGCCTGCCAGCATAAGGCATAGGGCACAGCGAATTACAAATAAACATTTAGAAGAATATAGTTTAGTCTTGAAGATATTGTTACGGGTGTTTAAGAAGCATCGTTTGATAGAATTGGTGTCATTTAAAACCAGATCACTAATACCTAATACACAAAAGTATTAATAACTTGTTCGCTTTCATTATCAGGTTATTTTCGTCTCCACTGCAGGAGCACAACCCTCTCTCATCTGCCGGAGACAGACGGAGGATTCGGCCTACACTCCCCGCGCTGGCCAGACGGGTTGGAGAGGCCTGATTGATGTTTTATAATGTATTCCCTCAGTCGCCTTATACGACATCCACGGGAAGAGTTGGAGTGGTTCTATTCTACTCTACCGGAAACCACACGGCAAAGTACCACCTTTATGTGTAGGGAATTCCACTATATTTCACTAGACGTGAAAAGTGCGGCTTCCACCAGCATATTTAAAAATAAATTTAAAAAATTTCTTATTTCTAAGGCATATTACTCAGTTGACGAATTCCTGAAAGATGTTCCAAAGTATATTACGTGACATTTGTGAATTTATGACATTATTTATTAATTATTATCTGTTACCTATGTGACATTAATGGTTAAAAACATTTTTGACTTGTAATTTTGTTACCGATAAATATGATTATTATATTATCCCATATCCAATTCACCTCAGTCAATGCTGGAGCCGCGGCTGTAAAGGCGGAAAAGGCTAAACGTCTTAAATACGCCAACCTCGACTCCAGCTACTTATTTATACCCGTCGGAGTGGAGACACTGGGGCCCTGGGGCCCGGAGGCAACAAAGTTGATAAACGAGCTGTCTTCGCGCCTCATAGAAGCTTCCGGTGACCAGAGGGCTGGCCAGTACCTCAGGCAACGCATTAGTTTGGCCATACAAAGAGGGAACGTCGCCAGCCTCCTGGGCACAATGCCCCAGTGCGACCACCTCGACGGCCTTTTTTATTATTTGTAGTTTAGTGTTAGTAGTTTTCTATTTCTTAATGTTTAGTTATGTTTGGCTTATGTCTTTATAGTATTATAATTAAATAAAGTTTACTTTGATTATTATTATAAATGAAAATATCCCTGAATGAAAGAAATAAACCGTGAAGAGGCCTACAGTTATTGAGTTGTACCGCAGCCCTACGTGGCCTTTCCAGGTCCTTTGTAGGGCGCGCTGTCACTTCGGCGGGCTGAGTCGAGCCCCCTCGTGGCTGAAGTAATTCCCGTCTCGCTCGCACTCGCACCGTAATGAACTTGTTTTGTGGTGAGGAATATAAAGAAATTAAATTAAAAGAAAATGCGACCTGCGGCTGCGACCCAGGGTCATTTATCGAACGAGAGTCGCGGTTGCTCGCGTTTAAGATATCGACGCTATAAGGTAGAAAGAGAAGCTCTTATGTTGTTGACGAAAAACGTTGTCCCTGTCTCAAACCCTGAGATGGATGATATGTTGAACTGAGCGCGACTGAGAGAAGGACAGTCCCTCCACCTCCCATGGTCTTTCGACATGTAGGTCACACAGGCCGAAGCACGGGGGAGGTGCCCGGCACTTGCTCAGGAGCTCTTTGTCGGAGTCACCTACCATCAGGTGAGATTGAGGTCAAGCGTAAACCCATCCAACTCTTCCCGTGGATGTCGTACAAGGCGACTGAGGGAATACATTATAAAACATCAATCAGGCCTCCCCAACCCGTCTGGCCAGCGCGGGGAGTGTCGGCCAAATCCTCTGTCTGTCTCCGGCAGATGAGAGAGGGTTGTGCTCCTGCATTGGAGACAAAAATATCCTGATGATGATGATGTAAACCCATCAGGAATAAAATAAATAAATAAATGAGACTAGGAAAAAAAGGTGAGAGTAAAAAAGTCAGAAAAAGAAAAATCTGAAGAGCAGGGAGATATACTCGTATAGCACACCTTCTTCTATACGGACTATATTGACCAAAAAATTACTTAAAAAGCTTAAGTAATTACTTAAATTAGGTCCTTTCGCGAATTACTCCTTTTACAAATAGGTCCTTATGCGAATTAGGAATTCCGCGAATTAGCCCTTTTGCGAACTAGGCATTTAGCGAATGTCCTTTTATCAAAGCAAAATTTTTTTAGTTACATGGTTGACACTAATTGGTTGTTAAATTAGATAACAGATGACCATTTGATATCTAATTTAATAACCAATTAGCGTCAATCATGAAGGTAAAAAAAACTTTAAGGGGACTTATACATACATACATAATGCTCACGCCTTGGCAGTGGGTAGGCAGAGACGATGTATCGCCACTTTGCGCTATGTAATATTGCAAAGTGGCTTTCCTTCGCCCGCTTTTCGCCCCGTGATACCCCTTGACGTGATGTGTGCCGAACAACATCGCCGCCTTGTTGAGGTACCACGGTTGCTATGATTAGGTGACTTATGAGGTGCGAAAAAATATTTTGATTCGTGGTATGAGGAGTAGTTACTTTTCCAATTATATATGGACAGGCTTCCTGCCTGAGAAGTAGTCGGTATAGAAATCAGTTAGCTTGTATAAAGGGGGGGGGGGTCCTATAAGTGTTAGGTCAGTTAGAAGGCCCGCAAGTTGATGTCATCGAAAATGGAGGAAAAATTAAAATCACTTTTTACCCCACCTAAAGTTACCGTGGGCGAATCATCTTAAATCAAACATCGCTCGCACATTGACGACCAAACACGCCCCCACGTCCCAGCAACGTGTGTAGCATGTAGTGAAAGCGAAATTGAGCGGCCCGGCGTGTTTACTATTTACCCGAACGCCGATAAGATTCCCGTCCCATTTCCCCCGGAGATTGCCCCGGTCCCGGGACCCCGCGCTAACCGCCCCAACCCGGGGCAAGGGTAACTCAAGCGGCTGGGAAGCAATTACAAGGTGTGATCGGTAGTTCTACAGATCGACTTTCAACCACTGTAGTCAGGAAAGAGTGGTTTCAGTTAAATCTGATATATAGACCTGGAAAAGGTAGCCGGAAGCGGCTGGATGCGGAGGACGGAGGACCGGGTATGGTAGCGTTCATTGGGGAAGGTGTATGTCCAGCAGTGGGCTTAGCATCTAAGGGCTGATATGATGATTATACATACACGCGTCAGTATTGGTCATGGTCATATTTATTTATTTCATAATGTGTTACAAGTGTAATTCACAACATGACCCTGCCATGACATACGTAATTCCTATTCTGTAATCGATTACAGAACGACGATCGGTTTCTATTACTTCACTTCGGAATAATTTAATTAATAATTTATTTATTTTAGAGACAACATTGATCCATTAGTGTTAGTAAAGACTTAAACTAGGTTAGTATTTAATAACTAAAAGTGATTTAGTCCTCTGGGTGAGTATCCACACCAGAGGACTTTCCTTTCTATCGGCTATCATTTTTACAATGGAATACCATCTATTATTTATTTTACTTTTGAGACGCAAATGCGTTTATTTTTATATGATAGTTGACTTGGAATTAACTATATATGCATATATATACTTTATTGGTCAACTTCTATGCAAGTTTCTGGACGCAGCGTTGATAAGTAGACAGTATACATAAGTAGACAGGTATCTTTACATAAATACATAATGCTCACGCCTTGGTCCCAGAGGGGTGGGCAGAGACTATGGATCGCCACTTTGCGCGATCTTGACACACCTCACTAGCCTCACTCACATTCATCAAGCTTTTCATGCACCTCCTTTTATTCTTCTCACTGCGGACCCCAGCCTTTTTGAGGACGTTACTAATTTGATCCTTGAATGTCCTCCTAGGACGACCTCTAGCTGTAGTTCCTTCCTGTAAATTTCTTTTGTCACTCTTCTTCCACTCATACGCTCTAAATGTCCAAACCAACGCAACATACCCTTCTCTACCTTCCCTACTACTTGAGGTATCTTTTTGTATATAAAAGTAGGAATATCAAAGAGCATGGATTCTTTGAGAAAGACAAAAGGAATGCATGGAACAGAAAGCTGTGTTGAGTTCAAAGAAATTAATTAAACATTTCTCAGATTCTTCTCATTCCAAGGCTACATGAATCGAATATTGGCGTCCATCTTGCTTTTGCAATAACCGTCTCCTCGAACTCCAGACACTGATTACAGATACATCACAATACGCGTAAAAATGCGTTTAAGGCACTCGACTTAGCGTTGTTATTACTCTGTAGACAGCACGCGATGCGCAGGCAGCGACTGATGTACCGTGCAGCGCGCAAAAATGTATCTAAGGGGCTCGACTTAAAGTTGTTATTTCCGTATGGGCGGGGCGAAAGTGTAGCTAGCTACTTAAAGCGGTAGGTTCGACCGAGTGACGGCGGAGACCAGAGACTATGGGTTCGATTCCTGCTAGTTACAGAATTGTTTACAACCGAATAAAAGCGCAATAAACCCTCGCTCTAATTGGCCGAATCGCATCTGCCATAAAATGGCACGTTTATCGCCACCACCTCATTTAAAGCTCAAATATCACCTCTTTACAGCCGGGCTGTTCACTCGCTGTTCATTGCCTATACCTACGTTCATAATGCGGACTACACACGGCCTGACTTCGTCGTATAAACGAAGCTTTCATGTACGTAAATGCAACAACCTAGCCTCCGGAGGAGGGCGCTGGTGTCTGAAGACAGGCTCGCCTAGCATGGATACCAGCGCACTGTGTTCTGGCACCACTTTATTATATGGTTTAATGTAAGAAATTTACTTACTTTCAGTAATGTAAATGCTGCACTTATTTAGTTTCTAGCTGTATTGTATTTTATGTGGGTAGAGTATGCTCGTAAGTGCCTTGTAGTCTAGTAAACGAAAATAAAGACGTTTGTGAACATTTAATTCAATCCAACGCCAATTTAGTGTTCTGTAGTCGCAGGGTGGTAGGCCTTGCCGCAAGATGGACCGACATCTTCCAAATGATCTAATTATGTTATATTAACAATCAAACACCCAAAGATATGATCAGTGTTTGTAGTACATATTGTTGATTGATAATTTCTGACCGCTCTAAATAAAAGACAAAAGTAAAATATCGTTGAACTTATAAAAAAAATATTATAAAAAAACTTTACTATGAAACTAAAACACACTAAAAATTGTTACTAGACACAACACACTACACTTAATTGCACAAACAAATACATTTACAAGTTTTAAAAGTTCTAAAAAAACTAGTACAACGTAGGTGGTATTATCACTTTAAGCAATTTCTTACATACAACCATTGTGTTCTCGTGAAGTAGGCAAACAAGATATGATTCGTAATGAGGAGATCCGACGAAGAACGAAACTCACCGACATAGCCGTAAGGATTAGTAAGCTGAAGTTGGGGCAGACGAGTTATGGAGTGGAGACCGCGGATCGGCACGCGCAGGGTGGGACGCCCCGCCGCCAGGTGGACCGACGAACTGAAGAAGGTGGCCGGTAGCGGCTGGGTGCGGAGGGCGGAGGACCGGGTGTGGTGACGTTCATTGGGGAATGCCAGTGGACTTCTAGGGGCTGACATGATGATGATGAGGCAAACAAACCTAATCCATCAGACCAATTCTACCTGACCGGGTCAGTCAGACCAGGTCTCATCCCCTGGTATGTAGCGACGATTACATAAAACCGAACGACGTCGCGTCCGTCCGTATCGCTCCCGACGTGCCCGCAATTCGCGCTTCGACGCCCTTATCACTTCTCCTGTCTCCCTCGCACACGCCCACTACGCGCATAGCGCCGTCTCCTTCGAACATTATTATTTTTTATCGCTTGAAACTGCATCGGGACGCTCGTTGCGGATTCCAATGACCACGTGACATCGGTATAAAATTATATTTGCGGTGGATGCTATGGCTCATTAGTCGACCTTTAAATTATTTCATATCGATATTAAACGTTTCTCTTCACTTTGCCCAATGCTTTGACCAGCAAGTTTGGAGAGAATACTAAATATTATTAGTAAAGGACGGATCGGGATGAAACTTGGCACACATATGCCTTGTGGTTTCCGGTAGAGTAGAATAGGACCACTCCAACTCTTCCCGTGGATGTCGTACAAGGCGACTAAGGGAATACATTATAAAACATCAATCAGGCCTCCCCAACCCGTCTGGCCAGCGCGGGGAGTGTAGGCCAAATCCTCCGTCTGTCTCCGGCAGATGAGAGAGGGTTATGCTCCTGCAGTGGAGACAAAAATAACCTGATGATGATGATTGTCCTCTACGATAGTTAGGTACTATCGTAGACGACAAACGCTTATCAAAATAACTGTCACATGCATGGCAAGTTAGAGAAAACAAAATACCTTTGTAGTTGAACAGATATTACCAGTAAGCCCCACAAATGTCGAGCACAGCCTTCGAAGTGTTCAACGAGGCGTAGGAAGATCTGACTGGCATTCAGAGACGCAGACAGGCAAATAAGAATAATTGTAGAAATATCTATGAACGTTTATCAAGTCTAAAACTAGAATTCTTTGAATTGAATAACCACATAACTTGACTAGCTGGCAAAGTTCGGCCGCCTACTACGCCATAAGAAAAATTAGACAATTAACTGACGTTTCTACCGCGAGGTTAGCGTACTTTAGCTACTTTCCACAGTAACATAGCATACGGTATCCTACTGTGAGTTCAGGTAGCAAATATAGACAATTTTAATATTACAAAAGAAGGTTAGTAAGGTTTAATTTTTGATTTTATTTTGTATGTCCCGAAAAATATATCTGTATTTTTGGTGCAGTGTGTTAATTATTATACAAGAAATAAAAGTAATCTTGTTTTATCACGGTTAAGACTTAGTAAGGTCAATAAATTTTTCACGGGGCAATGTATACGCTTCTAAAACAAACTACCGGAGGAAATCTTAAATATGACGGACAGAAAGTTTTAAAATAATAAAATGACATCATCATCATCTTCAGGTGATTTTTGTCTCCACTGCAGGAGCACAACCCTCTCTCATTTGCCGGAGACAGACGGAGGATGAAAAATGACATCAAATATCACTTATTTATTTAATGACCCAGTTACCTAGTAGACCTTGCATAATGCCACTCGATTACTATAAAACGTGGGTAATTATGATAAGCTGTGTAGTAAATTTAAGTTAGAATTCATTTTAGAATACAGTTGTGTTATCCTATCCTACTAATATTATAAACGCGAAAGTTTGTAAGTATGGATGGATGTTTGTTACTCTTTCACGTAAAAACTACCCAATGGATTTTAATGAAACTTTACAATAATATAGCTTATACATCAGAATAACACATAGGCTACAATTTATAAAGATATTGTGTGAATTGTCCAAAATACCAAGTAAGTAGGAAATACATAATAATTTGTGATGTTAAGTTGTCCACGCGGACGAAGTCGCGGGCAACAGCTAGTCCTAAATAAAATAAAAAAAATTACGATTATTTGAATAACAGAGATGCCTGGTATTAATGATGCTTCAGCTTCGCCCAGTCCTTACATTATTGTATACAAACTTGATTATTAAAAGATGTGTTGCGTGAAGTTTGTTACGCCGTTTCTTTTTCACAGCGCTAACACCTTAGAAGCGGTAGTCGATAAAAAAATGACGTGTATAAATGTACCCAATACCTATTCTGCAGGATACTTCACATATATAATAAAATCCCTAAAACGATACGAGATGAAGATGAGATTAATTTATTTAAAAAAAAAACCTCCACGATCTGTTGACAGAAAATTGTTATTATAGTCTGGAAGAATTTCTTGGTGACGGTTCAATTTAAGGTTTCAATTTGTATCTAATTAATTCTTAAATTATTATTTTTGTAACTTTGTTTTTAAATGCATGCTTTACTGCGACACAATGTTGTGTGCCCACGTGGCGGGACATAGCTGAGCTCTAACTATGACATGTAATCCTTTCTATACCTATGATCCACAATAAAGATATTTCATTTCATTTCAAGTGTACTCATATGCAATAAAGGATTTTGACATCCCCTGTAGCTTATCGTATCTGCGGTATATTTGCTATTAAAGTTTTTAATTGCCGTGTGGTTTCCGGTAGAGTAGAATAGGACCACTCCAACTCTTCCCGTGGATGTCGTACAAGGCGACTGAGGGAATACATTATAAAATATCAATCAGGCCTCCCCAACCCGTCTGGCCAGCGCGGGGAGTGTAGACCAAATCCTCCGTCTGTCTCCGGCAGATGAGAGAGGGTTGTGCTCCTGCAGTGGAGACAAAAATAACCTGATGATGATGAAGGTTTTTATGTGAAACAGATATTATTCATAGAATGTAACTAACAAAGGAGACTTTGCGCGGATTTTTAATTCTCACAGACATTCTTAGACAGAGCTTGAACATAGTTAAATCATTTAAATGAATAAGATTCCCCCGGCGATACTGCGATAGCTACTTACCTAATTTACTGCAACATCCCCGCCTGGCTACTGACTGGCTACTTACAAAGCGCAAGGAATGGTACAGTATGGCAACTTGATTTATAGACTAACGGTGCGTCGCGAGTATAGCCTTGTTCTCCTGCGTGGTTCTCCGTCGTCTTCCTCAGGGTACCCTTCACCAATGCTGGTAGTTCGGTTTTAGCACTTGCTGCACAGTATTGCCGTGTGGTTCCCGGCTTAGAATAGAGACACCCCTATTCTTTCCGTGGGTGTCGTCAAGGCGACTAAGGGATTGCACCAGGGACAGGCAGCAGCGTTCTCCTGTGTATGTTAAGATCATTACTGCGATCACCAATCCGCCTGCCAAGCGTGGTGATTATGGCAAATCACCCAATGGACATCTAACCAAAAGTCCGGGAGCCGCACCCCGTTCACATTTACTTTGACACTTGTGCAGTTCCTACGCAGAACATTTAATTATTATCAACGAACTCTATGTACTACTAGATGGAGCGTTCCAAACAATCTCTCTGTTCCACGCAAGTAGCCACAACTCTTTCAGATTCACAATTAAACTTGTGCAGTTACTACGCAGAACATTTAATTATTACTAAATATTGACGCTACGGTTAAATAATGTCAATATTTAGTAAATAATTAAATGTTCTGAGTAGTAACTGCACAAATTACAAAGTGAATGTGAAAGAGTTGTGGCTACTTGCGTGGAACAGAGCGATTGTTTGGAACTCTCCATCTAGTAGTACATAGAGGTCGTTCATTATTATTTACTAAATATTGACGCTACGGGTAAATAGCGTCAATATTTAGTAAATAATTAAATGTTCTGCGTAGTACCTGCACAAGTCTCAAGAACAGAGCGATTGTTTGGTTCGCTCCATCTAGTAAGTACATAGAGATCGTTGCATATTACGAAGAATAACTGCACGGAGTGTCGCTACTGTACTTGAGTATACCGCGGCGCTTGCAAGCGACTACTATTTCTATTCAAGCTGCATTTATCGCGTATAATTAAAACTTTCATTGTCCCAGCGGTTAGCGAATTAATTACATTTGCAATGTAAAATCATTGCCAGTGATATTTTACTAGGACTATTCTCTAAAAGTACTCGCAAAACTGGGTGTTATGGCCCCCACCTCTAGACGTATCTGTATATTGATATTAGATGATAACCGGTGATTATCATGTTTATGTAATTTAAATAAACCGGTTCCTCCAATGTTCAAAGCTTTACCATCTATATATATTAATATCAGATGATAACCGGTGATTATCATGTTTATGTAATTTAAATAAACCGGTTCATCCAATGTTTAAAGCTTTGCCGTCTATATATATTGATATCAGATGATAACCGGTGATTATCACGATTATGTAATTTAAATAAACCGGTTCCTCCAATGTTCAAAGCTTTACCATCTATATATATTGATATCAGATGATAACCGGTGATTATCACGATTATGTAATTTAAATAAACCGGTTCCTCCAATGTTCAAAGCTTTACCATCCATATATATATTGATATCAGATGATAACCGGTGATTATCACGATTATGTAATTTAAATAAACCGGTTCTTCCAATGTTCAAAGCTTTACCATCTATATATATTGATATCAGATGATAACCGGTGATTATCATGATTATGTAATTTAAATAAACCGGTTCTTCCAATGTTCAAAGCTTTACCATCTATATATATTAATATCAGATGATAACCGGTGATTATCATGATTATGTAATTTAAATAAACCGGTTCCTCCAATGTTCAAAGCTTTACCATCTATATATATTAATATCAGATGATAACCGGTGATTATCACGATTATGTAATTTAAATAAACCGGTTCCTCCAATGTTCAAAGCTTTACCATCTATATATATTGATATCAGATGATAACCGCTGATTATTATGATTATTGCCGTGTGGTTTCCGGTAGAGTAGAATAGGACCACTCCAACTCTTCCCGTGGATGTCGTACAAGGCGACTGAGGGAATACATTATAAAACATCAATCAGGCCTCCCCAACCCGTCTGACCAGCGCGGGGAGTGTAGGCCAAATCCTCCGTCTGTCTCCGGCAGATGAGAGAGGGTTGTGCTCTTGCAGTGGAGACAAAAATAACCTGATGATGATGATGATGAAATACTTAGGGCTACTTGAGAAACCGGAGTGGGGACCACTTGTAGGTAACATCTAGAGAGGTTCACTGTTAGTTTTGTACAGGTCTACTAGTTCTAAATTCTATTAAGTTAGACCTCCAGCAAGACAACTGTGAAAACTGCATCAAATTTCATTCAGTAGTTTTTGTGTGATGCGGTAGCAAACATACATACAGACAGACAGAGAGACAGACAGACAGACAAAAATTCTAAAAACAGTTATTTTGGCTTCTACTCGTATTGGCCCTATAAAGACCCCTCATACACATTTTTCTACAATATCTCCCATGTACAGACATAGACCAGTTACAGTTTTAATATATGTATAGATGTTACGATTGAAAAACCTTTTGTTGGAAAATGAATATTATTCCATAAATGAATTTTCTAAAAAATAAAATTGGTGGGCCCTCTGACGTTTAATTTAATTTGTGATAATTTAATACCAAGTGTATTTTTAAATTTTTATTTTAATATTATATACTGACATAGATAGTATGTTATATACTATGACATTATTTGAATTGTTGACATTGTAATTTGTACATTATTTTATTTTATGACGATCCCTTTTACCATATTAGAATGACATGTAAAATTGAATTTTTAAGATGTAAAAGTGATATAAATAAATCTAATCTATTATTGTATACTTCGCCGTATGTAGGCATACCTTGCAAGAGCCCCAATTTGCGACCCCGCCATTGTCAACCACAGGTGCCACCCCTGAGTTGATTGACAATGAATCGTTTGATACCCACGTCAACCTGCTGATAATCTTAATTCTAAATTGAGGTAGCTGAGGGTGTTATCTAGCCAATTGTATAGTATAGATTCAGTTTGTCTGGCCGCGCACAACATAAAAACCACGATCTCTATGTACTACTAGATGGAGCGTTCCAAACAATCGCTCTGTTCCACGCAAGTAGCCACAACTCTTTCACATTCACAATGAAACTTATGCAGTTACTACGCAGAACATTTAATTATTACTAAATATTGGCATTATTTAACCGTAGCGTCAATACATTAGTAATAATTAAATGTTATGCGTAGTAACTGCACAAGTTTCATTGTGAATGTGAAAGAGTTGTGGCTACTTGCGTGGAACAGAGCGATTGTTTGAAACGCTCCATCTAGTAGTACATAGAAATCGTGTACATAAAAGTAGACAAAAGTAGGAAGGTACAGAAAAAAAATTAGATAGAAATTTACAACCAAATAGGAATAAATAAATTATCTACAATCTACGTCGTCGTCGCAATGAGAGTTGAGTGCGTGTACGTGAGGAGTGTGTGTGTGTGGGGGTGCGCATATTTTGTGTACAAAGGCGAGCTTATTTCTAATAGAGCTCTCTTCCAGGCAACCTTACCGGGTGTAAGACAAGGCAGTTCATTGGGTTACGAGAGCGAATGTGTTCTTTTAATGTGTATGTTTGCAAAACTAACACATAATCTCGGATTAAGGGAACACATTCATCATCAGGTTATTTCTGTCTCCACTGCCGGAGCACAACCCTCTCTCATCTGCCGGAGACAGACGGAGGATATGGCCTACACTCCCCGCGCTGGCCAGACGGGTCGGGGAGGCCTGATTGTTTTATAATGTATTCCCTTAGTCGCCTTATACGACATCCACGGGAAGAGTTGGAGTGGTCCTATTCTACTCTACCGGAAACCACACGGCAACCAGCACATTCAATCATCTGCAAATTGTTATTAAGCTTCCATGTAACTGACTCGTAATAGAACCTCCATTCTCACGGCGCCGCAATATTCTCATCGCGTCGCGTCACGAGATATCTATTGTAAGACAGTCTTAAGTTTGTCTGTTCATCATCAGCCGAAATACGTCCACTAGAATGACACTTTTGGTGGGCTGTCAATTGGGGCGTTTGCCATAATCACTACGCTTGGACGATGGACCAACGACCTGGAGAAGGTGGCCGGAAGCGGCTGGAGAACCGGGTGTGATGGCGTTCATTAGTGAAGGCCTATGTCCAGCAGTGGACGTTTAAGGGATGATATGATGATGATAACTACGCTTGGAAGGCGGATTGGCCATCGCAATAATGATCTTAATATATACAGGAGAACGCTGCTGTCCGTCTCTGGTGCAGTCCCTTAGTCGCCTTGACGACCTCCGTGGCGGAACGGGTAGCTCTCGGACTGCCACGCCGGAGGTTGCGGGTTCGAATACCTCTAGGGGCAAATGTTCGTATGATGAATATGAATGTTTGTACCCAAGTCTTGGATGTTTATATATTTATTTAAGTATGTGTATGCGTTATCTAGTAACCATAGCACAGGCTCTGCCTAGTTTGGGACTGGATAATTGGTGGCAATGTCTGAGATATTTTAAATATATATATATATATATATATTCCTTCGGGAAGACTGGGGGTGACCCTATTCTAAGCTGGGAACCACACATTTGAATGTTTATTGATGATATGTGTCTAAGACAGTGTTTGATAATGATAAGTAGATATAAGGGTTGAACTCCACTGTCATGCGCCGCGACATACCTTGCTACTAGTCACGTGATTTGTATGGAACAGCTCCTTTCAACAACCTCTAGTAATAACTTAATCTTCTGTTACATTTCAAGTGAGAAATGTGCAGTAAATAAACTCCATCATCCACCGTATTTAGTAAAAACGTAGACGGAATTTTGATTTTTTTAGTAAGTTTCATTCATGTTCATTCAGTTCATTTATTTCGTTCGTTGGTTCACTTGCTCGTTATTCCATTCGTTCTTTCATTGTTCGTTTATTCGTTCTTTCTTCATTATTTCGTTTGTTCATTGATTTCATCGTTCATTCTATTCGTAAGCAACTCCGAGGAACGCGTCTATGCGACGATTTTGATATGGAAATTAACGCGTGTATAAATCAGCCAGATGGCAGGCTGGCAGCTCTTTCATTTGCCGCCTCCTTGCGTAGGACGTAATCGTGCGTTATCGTATCGCGGGCTCACGGCCCGTGGACCGGCTCCGGCGATTATTTTAAATTAAATTCTTCGCGATACGACTTGTTATCATGTGTAGGTGTTGCCATGTGAAGAAGCAACGCTTAACTTTCCTCTTATTTATTACTAGCTTTAGCCCGCGGCTTCGTCCGCGTAGGTTTCGATAATTACACATCTTCACGATTAATTTGGTTTCCCGTATGAATGAGACGTTTTTTCGTGATAAAAACTATCCTGTGTTCTATTCCAGGACGTAAACTATATGTGTGTCAAGTTTCATCCCGATCCGTCCAGTGGTTGAAGCGTGATTGAGTAACAAACATCCAAACTTTGGAATTTTGGACAATAGTCAAATGAAGAAGCTGAACTTACATAGCTATTGGGCGCGATTCTGAAGGCACACATTTAAAATTTGACAGCATTAAAATTAGTTTCGTTTTTATCTTCATAATACTGAGTGACAAGGATAGCAACAGTTTTAGTGCTGTCAAATTTTAACATTGTGCCTTCAGAATCGAGTTCATTATTTAGCTAAATATATTAAAGTTAATAAATATCAATGTATTTTTTATTAGTTAATAAATGGGCCCGATTCTGAAGGCACACATTTAAAATTTGACAGCGCTAAAATTGGTTTCGTCTTTATCTTCATAATAGTGAGTGACAAGGATAGCAACAGTTTTAGTGCTGTCAAATTATAACATTGTGCCTTCAGAATCGAGTCCATTATCAATGTATTTAAATTCTTTTTCTTGAATCTGTTTAGTTATTCCTTAATTTCTTCTGTTTTGGAACTGAGTTTCTAGATATTGGCCAATATAGATACTTTTCTATAACAGGTGGTCAGACCTGGTGAAGGGGGTGGCTGGCGGATCTTAGTATGAAGTGGTGCGGCTGGCCAACGACGGCCAAAAACCGCAATGCGTGAGAAGAATAACTGTGATAATTGTAATGTATGCGGTTATATTTTATGTACCCAATATGTGGGTGGATTCATTTCTTCCTCTCGCAATTAGACAGTTAAGCGTATGGACGTGTTTTACTTGTGCTCCTCGGACCTATCCTTAATCTAGGCACTCGACAGGTCTAATACTTCTCAGTGGCGACGAGTGAACTTGATACGATGATGAAGCGAAAAGAATAGATCGTCGGATTTCAATTCAGCATCAGCAGAAGTTCTGGCTGCGATTGTAGATTCTTGTCAGATGTTGTTATTGGGAAAATTGATTTTAACGCTATGATATAACTGTCGATATTTCCCTCAGACTATCGTTAGTCTCGATAGTGCATATCGACGCAAAAAAGCGGAAACGCTGTAACTTTAGTGTTACAGCAAATTCGGAATTAGAAAAAAATTACGTCGAAATAGTCTGGCTCTCGTTTCTTACACGAGACCCAGACCACTCGACGTAACTTTTGTTATAATTCCGAATTTTTTGTACCAAAAAGTTTGCATCGCTGTGGGTTACAGCGTTTCCGCTTTTTTGCGTCGCACTATCATCATCATCAGGTTATTTTGCAGGAGCACAACCCTCTCTCATCTGCCGGAGACAGACGGAGGATTTGGCCTACACTCCCCGCGCTGGCCAGACCGGTAGGGGAGGCCTGATTAATGTTTTATAATGTATTCCCTTAGTCGCCTTGTACGACATCCACGGGAAGAGTTGGAGTGGTCCTATTCTACTCTACCGGAAACCACACGGCACTATCGATAAATCGAAATGTTTACGAACACTAACTCATCGGGCGGTATTATAATAGCTTACTCGTATCAAAAGATATTTAATTTAGATAACATCTCAGAGAACTCATTTGCATATAGCGTACACGTACGTACACGAGGCAATTATCTCCTCACTCCCCCCTCACCTATCCCAAGAAGCAATTGTCACTCGGCACGGTAATTACCGTAACTTACCGGTACTAATTACCGTCCTGGTAATATTTAACTGAGGTACCGAATAACTTACGCACGGACTCTGTTATTTTGAATACAGTAATTTAAGTTATTTGACATATATTGCCGTGTGGTTTCCGGTAGAGTAGAATAGGACCACTCCAACTCTTACCGTGTCGTACAAGGCGACTAAGGGAATACATTATAAAACATCAATCAGGCCTCCCCACCCCGTCTGGCCAGCGCGGGGAGTGTAGGCCAAATCCTCCGTCTGTCTCCGGCAGATGAGAGAGGGTTGTGCTCCTGCAGTGGAGACAAAAATAACCTGATGATGATGATGATGATGTCGTATATTGGTGTTTGGCCTTGTGGTTCCCGGTTGAGAGTAGGGCCAGCTCCAATATACCAGTGGGTGTCAATTGCATTAGGGACGGGCTGCAGCGTTCTCCTGCCAAGCGTAGAGATTATGGCAAGTCCCCCATTGAACTGTCCACCGGATTTGCACTGATTTCCAAGTACCTATATACTCAATGTAGACAAACTTGTCTGCACCGGGTGCGACTGAAAATCAGCGCCTAGCACCTTACTTGGTCTAGGCATATGCTGAGTCGTTTGCCCTTTTGCTGCCACGGCACACGCATACTATTTGAACTATGTTAAAAATTTTTAATTGTATTCCAAGTTCTTATAACTTTTTTTTCCTTTTTCTTGCTTTGTTGGTTATTTCTTTGTGTGTGCCAATTATGGTAGTAAATAAATGATTTTCTTTCTTTCTTTCTTCTTTTCTTTCAATGTTGGTTCCTCTTTCAAAGTTATTCTAACTATAAATGGAGCCGATGAAATCCTTAAGTCAACAGCATTTCCACTGCTTCAGCAGAGCTTTGATTTAGCTCTGCTGAAGCTGTTGCCGGCAATGCTAACAGCTTAATTAACAGTCGCACGGACCACTCGCTGCACTGTTTGTCTGCGAACGTCCTGCGATTCCAGAGGCGGATTCAGGGGTCCCCCACCAAACTGAAGAAAGGTTACTTTAATAATTTTTCGATATTTAAAATACTTTATTTTCATGACAATGACGGTCAGAGTCGCTGAAGGTTCTGAATTTATTTTATTTGCACGCCTTGGAATGTAGTTATTTGAAAAAGCTTAGATGTAGAGAAAGAGTAAGAAAGATCAAAGACATACTTTCTTTATAGTACCTTTCTACTTAGCACCAGAGGTCCAGTCTCGCCGCCACAATCTGCAGGAGGCTGTTGTAGCTGCCCCTCACCAGCTGGATCAGGGAAGCGATACGTTTTCTAATGATAGCGAAAAGCTATCTATTCCAGCCTCTGCCGGCATCCCTGACGCACTGCAGTGACGTCGCGTCGATACTTACATGACGGGGAGTAGATTCCTGTTTAAAATAGTATAAGCGAGCACTTGGCTCACCAAAACATATCTGATTTAAACACGTCATCATTTATATGCCACACTTTTTATTCGTGAATATATTTGTTACATACTAATAAGTAAAAATATTATATTTTTGATTCAGATATATTTATCCATATATTGTTATCGTTAGTACTATAAAAAGTTTGGGCCTATAATATGAATATTGCATATATTAATTTTTGTTGCTAATTGTAAGTACATATAATATGTAACTAATTTCTTTTCAATATTTAGTTTTGATTGCCATGTGGTTTCCGATAGAGTACAACAGGACCACTCCAACTCTTCCGGTGGATGTCGTACAAGGCGACTAACGGAATACATTATAAAACGTCAATCAGGCCTCCCCAACCCGTCTGGCCAGCGCGGGGAGTGTAGGCCAAATCCTCCGTCTGTCTCCGGCAGATGAGAGAGGGTTGTGCTCCTGCAATGGAGACAAAAATAACCTGATGATGATGTAGTTTGCGCCTACTTATTACCACTCAATATCTGCATGACCCAAGTTATACTGGCATCACGTTCTTCTTTGAATGCAATCAAATTTTTTTATTAAAAAAAAGTTGCACAAGCCTACGAAAATCTGTATTAAACAAATGTTTCATTATGAAGAGACGTGACCCCCCTATCTGGAGACCGCGATCCGCCTCTGCGGAGTCCCCTCGCTTAGATATGATACTGAGCTGTAATTGCTTGGGTAAACGCTGTCTCCGGAAGATTTGATCAAAAATGATAACATAGTTAATGTAATTATACGAAGAAGACGAATTTCAGTGAAAAGATGGCCGAGAGGATTGTTCGCTGCGATTCGAACGCTGTTCGGAAGATATGATTTTATCTTCTCATATCTGTCGCCGCGCCTAGACAGATAATTAAATGCCGGAATTCAACTGGATGGCTAGGCCATTCGCTAAATGTGTTGGTTGATTAAAAGCTAGCTCTTTGGAAAATGCAGAACCAAAAACCTAATCTAACGGTCTCACAGCCCTTTTGTTAAATGCATTTGTCAATAACTTGGCTGAGTATCTTTTAGCCATTCAATTGAACACCGGCAGTTAATGAACTGCCTAGCCATTCCATAGAGTGAATATATTAACGCACACTTCCAACTGCTGGGTTTATCTACAGACTTTTGCAACTTAGCATAGAGGTGTTTATTCAGTTTTAGCTATGTTTAATGAGTCGTACCATACCACAGACTAACTTTAAGTATTTTAAGATCATTACTGCGATAACCAATCCGTCAGCCAAGCGGACAGCCCACCAAAAGTGGTATTCTAGGCTTGTATTCAGCAGTAGACATTTTATTTATGTGACGTATCGATATGGAGAATATCGAAGCAAATCCTTTTGGCCCCCCCAACCTCGCGCTGATACGGGCCAATCCATTACAAATAGTTCGTCATCCAAATTTTGACGTTTCTCCCTTCTGGAGCGTGACGTCACACCACATTTACGTCGTCGTGATATGGAGAATAAAATGCGAGCAAAATGTCTGTATGGTCAGCACACAATACTTATCGTTATATGATGTTAGCGATTATGTGAAAACAAAAACCTCTCGCCGCCCATTCTCCGTACGGTTCACGCAAAAACTTAATGGCGTATTTAATTGCCGTTTTTCCCGCACCAGGCCTTGGCCGTTTTTGCCGACTGTCCTTTGTTAGCTAGTTGGTAGGCTGGCTGGTTTAGGCGTCAGTTGTCACGCGAGACGTGACGTGGAAAATAACCGGTTAAATATCTTAATACCTGATCACTTTATTGCACATCGTGTACAAATTACTGTCTCGCCGTAAGTATAAATTAAATTAAATAAAACTTTATTTCAGACTTAGTAATAGGTCATAGGTCTGAAAAATAAATTAAGACATGTGTACCACTGAAATAACAATACTAACTTATATACCTAATTGCCGTGTTGTTTCCGGTAGAGTAGAATAGGACCACTCTAACTCTTCCCGTGGATGTCGTACAAGGCGACTGAGGGAATACATTATAAAACATCAACCAGGCCTCCCCAACCCGTCCGGCCAGCGCGGGGAGTGTAAGCCAAATCCTCCGTCTGTCTCCGGCAGATGAGAGAGGGTTGTGCTCCTGCAGTGGAGACAAAAATAACCTGATGATGATACCTAATTACTAAGTCTGAAATAAAGTTTTATTTATATTAATTTAATTTAATTGTGGTACATACGAGTACCACGATTAGCTAGAGAAATACTTATACACCTCGCCAGAGCCCCGCAAGACTCGGTAAGACTCGGCAGAAACACATTTACCCCACGTGACGCGACGCCTCGCAACGTGCGTGGAGTCAATCAAAACGCACTAAATCCTATGACCAGAAACACACTTGCCCCACGCAACGCGTCGCGTGGGGTAAATGTGTTTCTGCCTTAACATTGCCCGGAGTTCGCCCAGCTCCGGGATGTTGGCGGTATTGCCCCGTGCTCATATGCAAGTTTAAAAACTTTAAAACTGTTAAGGCAGAAACACATTTGCCCCACGCAACGCGTCGCGTGGGGTAAATGTGTTTCTGCCTTAACAGTGCCCGGAGTTTGCCCAGCTCCGGGATGTTGGCGGTATTACCCCGTGCTCATATGCAAGTTTTAAAACTTAAAAACTGTTAAGGCAGAAACACATTTGCCCCACGCAACGCGTCGCGTGGGGTAAATGTGTTTCTGCCTTAACAGTGCCCGGAGTTTGCCCAGCTCCGGGATGTTGGCGGTATTACCCCGTGCTCATATGCAAGTTTTAAAACTTAAAAACTGTTAAGGCAGAAACACATTTGCCCCACGCAACGCGTCGCGTGGGGCAAATGTGCTTCTGCCTTAACAGTGCCCGGAGTTCGCCCAGCTCCGGGATGTTGGCGGTATTTCCCCGTGCTCATATGCAAGTTTTAAAATTTTAAAACTGTTAAGGCAGAAACACATTTGCCCCACGCGACGCATTGCGTGGGGCAAATGTGTTTCTGCCTAGTTCGCCCAGCTCCGGGATGTTGGCGGTATTGCCCCGTGCTTATATGCAAGTTTAAAAACTTCTGATTTAAATTGATTAATATATATATGGATTACATGTCTTCAAACTACTGTATTTGCCAATATACGTACAATGAAGGGTCAGCTCGTAGTGTTATGATAATAAATGATGTTGTCATTGACCTCATGTTTTCACTTGCTACACTAGACAAGAGGCAGGAAGTCCAGGGTCCGGCGACGGCAATTGGATTGATTGGACATCCGCCCAGAGATGGGACTCTTGACACCCATCACTACGTGCTGTAAATCCCTTACAACAACGTTATGTGCAATGTCTGTTGGTTTGTACGCTTATAATTCAGCAACCGTTTACTAATTTCGATGCAATTTCTACTGTTATTTAGACGGTCTCTTGAGAAAGGTTATCGTGTAAGAATTATTGCAATAAATGAGAAATGGTTTCGTTTTCGGACAATCCCCAGTGTCAAGTATCCACACGCACTGGTTGAAGACTTCTGTCTTCAGGCACTGTGGTATACGCGGCGAGAAGATATAACGTAACTTTCCAAATGCTGCCCAGTCTAGCCTTATCCTCATGTCGTGACTTGGCAGGCGTAGTGTGGGACGCACCCTGGCTACATGGAGCGACGATGACGAAGGCTGGCAGTGACTGGACGAGAAGAACCGATAGTGCATAGCCATCGAATCACAGCCCGGCTATTCCTGGCTGAAGAAGATGGCCGGAAGCGGCTGGATGCGGAGGGCGGAGGACCAGTTGTGTTGGCGTTCTATGGAGAAGTCCTATGTCCAGCAATGGATATCTAAGTACAGTTACGATACATACTAAGTACAATTTCGTTTATATTTACGAGTCTTTGTCACTCATTGTTTATTAATTCATGTTATTTTTATGTCGCAAGTTTTTATAGAGCCACAATTTCCCGTTGACAGTCGGCTTGTGCGCAAAGTTTTGAGTGTTACTGCTGTTTTATACTTCGCCTCGCTTTTCTAAGTCGCGCTGTTGTGAGCCGTTCGTTTTATAGTGTTGTAGCGCCTAGTGGCGTCGTTAGGTGACAGGAGAACGGTCTACAGTAAACTTTTTATTATGACATCAGTTAGAACAGAACCGTTGCATGGATCGGAAATTAAATACGTAAGGTGTACTGGCAACTATGTGGTATATGCAACTAGGGGGAAAATCTGAGAACAAATGCAACAATGGGGTAAATGTAACTAACGATGGGGCAAATGTAACTATAGGGCAAATCTGTGGACAAATGCAACAATGGGGTAAATGTAACTAACGATGGGGTAAATGTAACTATGGGGCAAATCTGTGGACAAATGCAACAATGGGGTAAATGTAACTAACGATGGGACAAATGTAACTATGGGGAAAATCTGTGGACAAATGCAACAATGGGGTAAATGTAACTAACGAAGGGGAAAATGTAACTATGGGGAAAATCTGTGGACAAATGCAACAATGGGGTAAATGTAACTTATGTATGTCGTATGTCTTACCTAGTTGCAACAATGTATATGGCATGCGAACGTGGGAATATATGTTACCACTAATTGTAAATGAATTGCCGAAAGATATACAAAATACCTATGTAAACAGTAAAAAATACAAAAATGTAATAAAAAAACACTACCTTCAGTAGCGGAAAACAAGTAAGAATATATTATATAAGTACAATTCAAGGTTGCATAGATACATTTATTTTGTCATCTGTTATGTACTTAACTCTCTTTATAATGTACAACAAGTGTTAGCATGGTCCGATGTGACCGAGCGGCCTCACCGCACATAGGACAAACCCAAGAGGTTTATTATGTGTGAGTTATGTAAGACATGAGTTGTATTTTCTTATTAATGTTAAATAAATAAATAATAAAAAAAAAACTAACGAAGGGGAAAAGGTAACTAAGGGGCAAATCTGTAGACAAATGCAACAATGGGGTAAATGTAACTAACGATGGGGCAAATGTAACTATGGGGCAAAAGTGTGGACATATGCAAACAATGGGGTAAATGTAACTAACGATGGTACAAAGTAACTATGGGGAAAATCTGTGGAACAAATGCTGAAACAAATCTATATCTAAAACTGGATGGATAAAATCGATGTTCATGTGTGACACACGTTGCTGTTTTATTCATGTACGAAACCCCCCAATTTAAGTTTGTCAAATTCATTTCGAGGTCTGACACCCTAATTATTAATTTTCAGATTTATTGCATTCACTTTTGCTATCTGACCATCCTTCGTGACAAATTTTAAGACTCTACCAGTAGGCTTTGAAAGACTGCATCTTGTTTTGCTAAGAAATAGAAACTTGATTTTTTACTACAAGACTAATATTCAGTAGTATTTAATATTCATTTCTACTTGATACATCAATCAATTCAAGTTTCTGAGAATAGACAAAGGAATACCCTACGACGCACAACAAAGTAATCCTATATGGGTACCGTTTTTTAGGGTTCCGTAGTCAAATGGCAAAAAACGGAACCCTTATGGATTCGTCATGTCTGTCTGTCCGTCCGTATGTCACAGCCACTTTATTCCGAAACTATAAGAACTTGGTAAGTAGATGTATTCTGTGAACCGCATTAAGATTTTCACACAAAAATAGAAAAAAAACAATAAATTTTGGGGGTTCCCCATACTTTGAACTGAACATTAAAAAAAAAATTTCATCAAACCCATACATGTGGGGTATCTATAGGTCTTCAAAAATGATAATGAGGTTTCTAATATCATTTTTTTCTAAACTGAATAGACACTTCCAAAGTGGTAAAATGTGTGCCCCCCCCCGTAACTTCTAAAATAAGATAATGTTAAACTAAAAAAAATATATGATGTACATTGCCATGCAAACTTCCACAGAAAATTTGTTTGAACAAGATCTAGTAAGTAGTTTTTTTTTAACACGTCATAAATCGTAAACCCCAATACTATTATTAAAACATCGATCAAAGTTACAACGAACTACAAAAACTTTTATATTATGTTACTTGCTGCTACGGAACCGTTCATGGGCGAGTCCGACTCGCACTTGGTCGCTTTTTTTTCTTTTCGACGTACAGAACCCTAAAAATACAAAGATAATTGAAGACAGCCGCACTCGGGCACAATCCCTTGCGGAAACAATTAATCGCGACTCGAAAATCGGATTCGACAGCAAGAATTTATACTAGATAAGAGATTCGATTTATACGAATCTGTTAAATTGCCCCCAACTCCCGACGTTCTCGCGCTTACGTCAATAACGTTTTGGACAAAGAAACGGAAATTACACGGAATTTAGCATATAAGTAAACAGGCGGGGCTGGCTTGTAATTCAAATACATCATCATCATGACAGCCCCTAGAAGTCCACTGCTGGACATACCTTCCCCAATGAACGCCACCGCATCCAGGTCGTCGGTTCATCTGGCGGCGGGGCGTCCCACCCTGCGAGTGTCGATCCGCGGTCTTCACTCCAGAACTCGTCTGCCCCAACGGCCGTCGGTTCTGCGGCATATGTGGCCCGCCCACTGCCACTGCTAATCCTTTCGGCTAAGTCGGTCACCTTCGTTCTTCGTCGGATCTCCTCATTACGAATAATATCCTTCAAACAAACCCCGAGCACAGCCCTCTCCACAGCTCGCTGAGCGACTTGAAACTTGTGGATCAGGCCCACCGTCAGTGTCCACGTTTCTGTGTCATAGGTCAAGACGGAGGATTTTCCTACACTCCCCGCGCTGGCCAGACGGGTTGGGGAGGCCTGATTGATATTTTATAATGTATTCCCTCAGTCGCCTTGTATGACATCCACGGGAAGAGTTGGAGTGGTCCTATTCTACTCTACCAGAAACCACGCGGTACCACCGGCATACTCATCAACTGTGTAATAACATTTCAGTATTAGTAGGTTTTCTAAGGCTAAATAAATACACAAACCACTTTACTGCACAAACAAATACAGTTACAAGTTTTTAAAGATAATAACAAACATACAAAAAATATATATATACCGTCGAATGAGAACCTCCTCCTTTTTTGAAGTCGGTTGAAAATAGTACAGCGGTCTTCTCGCTTTAACCTACCTAGAAAATATTATTCAAGAGAAAAAGTGTATTATATTCTTTGAAATAGTTTATTTTATTGTCTGCTTGTGTGTGTAATTGCATATGCAAAAAAAACCGATCCGAAAATCGAATTTCCATAATAAAAAAAAACCGTTAACATAACGATATGAATATATTTTTCTCCATATAAATTTTTTCTATGGGCCGAGCCCTCTTTTTGAAATACCTTCGCTTCGCAATTCGATACAAATATATTATTCGCTTACACGGAATCCATTCGGCATATTTTATCAAGTCCCTTGGGGTTAAGCACAAAACATTATTACGAATAAAATGCGCTTATTTCTATGCGAATGGCGCTAATAAGGGTCTAGACATACTGATGCTGGAAACGGATAACGCTAAATATTACTACGTTGCCGCACGGCACGAATGCAAGTGAGTACAAGAATGAATGTTCAATGAGAGTTCCGCGCGCGTCTCGAGAATGTACCAACGCGCTGGCGTGGAACGTTCTAGTAAATCCTCCCGCCGGGATTTCTAATCGTTCGGAAGCGAACGATTAGAAACTATTTTAACAAACAATTAGTGATTTTATGTAGTACTAGTAAAGAGGTAGTACGCTCTACTAGCGTGCTATCGACGCTATCAGTTAGAAAGAGAAGCACTGACGTATAACGCCCCTCTATCGATCAGTTTACGCGCACTGGGTGCAGTAGCCCTACAATAATTTACGCACACACACAAACGGGTGGCTGTTACGCCTGTAGACGTAATAAAACCTGTTCGCTTGTATCGAGTGACTTCTTTACGTAAAACCTAGTAATAGGTATTGTTCTTTCATACTGTTTTTTTAATAGATATTAAAAAAACAGCTATCTATCATTTAAGTTTCCAAATCAGCGAAACCTACCTTTTTCTCTTGTATTATATTTTCACTCAAACGTTATCTGGAAGTAATCACTTAAAACGATAACCCCGCCTAAATTGTACACTTTTAAAACTTGTAATTGTATTTGGTTGTACAATAAAGTGTATGGTATTGCATTGTATAATATGATATAGCATGGCATGGCATGGCATTGCATGGTATTGCATTGCATTGCGTGGCATTGTATGACATTGCATGGCATGGCATGGCATTGTACTGTATTGTATTGTGTATCTACACACAGACACACTGAGCGTCTGTTATCGAGTTGTCGCGTGTGCACCAAGCCTTACGAAGGGATTCATCTCGTCATTGTAGGAGTGATTCAATAAGACGCCGCCGCCGCTCGACCGGGCGGACCTATTCACTGATTTAATATTCTATTTAATGGCGCGGGGCGAAGAGAGATTTGCACAGTGTTGCGAGATATCGACCGCTCTTCAGCACATCAACAATTGATATTATATTAGCACTAGCTGGTGCCCGCGACTTCGTCTGCGCACGATTTCGAGTAGCTTTTTTGTAGGACTATTTAAGATAAACATTTCCATCATACATTACATATGTGTAACTCTAGCGGTTTTGGCAGCGCACGCCAGAATAGCTCGCAGATGGTAGAGTTTTTCCTACTTACTTGATATTTTGGACAATTCACACAATATCTTTATAAATTGTAGCCTATGTGTTATTCTGATGATAAGCTATATTATTGTAAAGTTTCATTAAAATCCATTCGGTAGTTTTTACGTGAAAGAGTAACAAACATCCATCCATACTTACAAACTTTCGCGTTTATAATATTAATAGGATAGGATAACACAGTAACTAAACCAGAAAAGTAGGTTACGATTAGAACACTACCTACGTAGAACAGTACCGATCGCAGTTTGTATGTGTGCGCGCTCTGTACGCATGCACACAGCGACAATATCTCAGTCGACAAACAGTCAGGGTTTAGACACACCGCTTATGCCGCCGCTTGTTTCCTTCGTTCCTTCGCAGTACAGTTTAATTATATTTGCCCGCGACTTTGTCCGCGTGGACAACTTAACATCACAAATTATTATGAACTGTTTATTCGGGATATAAACTATCCTATGTCCTATTCCAGGACCTAACCTATATGTGTGTCAAGTTTTATCCCGATCCGTCCAGTGGTTGAAGCGTGATTCAGTAACAAAAATACAAATATCCAAACTTTCGCATTTATAATATTAGTAGGATAGGATTATTTGCAGTTTACGCTGTACCTATTGTGAAGAATATATATATTTTTTTAATTATAAATCCTAGATCTAATTTGGTTTGTATGACAATGATTTTGTTACTGCCTCGTGATTTGGAAGTGGTAAGGTATTTGTATTGTTCGTACATGAGAACTGTCATGTTACCCATATGACTAAACAGAGAATGCACAACCCTGCGATCCGGGCGAGAGTAAACTAGGAACGGGAGATGGCTTACTGTTCTGCTTTTACTCTAGTACAATTTAGGTTCAGTTCATTATCACATTTTTTACCTTGGTAAGTAAATAAAATAAACTAGGGGCAAAATTATATAGTTGAAGAATCTTGATAATCCTGACATAAGCAACAACGGCGTTCGAAAACATTGAAAGCTACCCATAGACGAATTAACCAACACGTGGATAATACGTTCATGAAGCACATCTGCCGAGCTCGAACTAAAAATGTTGAGAACCCTGGGCAATTTGGTGACGTAACTTTTTTTTCAAAATGGCGGCATTTTTCAAGATGGCGAAAAATATGTATTCCGATCTGAAAATACAGGGAATAAAGATATTCTTGAGGTGAACGATTTCTATAACAATATAATCTATAACTACGCGGTCTATGTCGCTGGAAATATTTAAGTGGAATTACTATTTTTATGTGAAATTTTTATTTTCTTAAACCCACGCAACTACAAGCACAGATAATATAAATTCCCTCGGGAAAATACACACCTATTTCGCTTCCTTTATTATCAAGTCTGTATTGTTTCCCGAATTATTGATTGAACCCAATATTGAACAATAATGAACTATATATATCTCGGAGAAGCAGCTGGTGTGCGGGCAGCAAGTCGACGCGAATTGATTTAATTTCCGCCCATCTCTCTCTCTCTCTCCCTCTTTCTAAAATATAAATCCTGCAGAAAATCTTAAACATACAATGAAAAATTTCATTTTTTTTATTTCCCGTTATTTTAAAATTATCGGATAGCCATTTTGCGACAGTAGATTGCGCAAAGTGGCGATACTTCTCTGCCTACCCCTCTGGGACCGAGGCGTGAGCATTATGTATGTATGTTATAATTATATCTCTACTAGCAGTGCACGCGACTCCGCTCGCGTGGACTACCGAATTAAATAAAATTGAAACTTATTACAAGTTAATTCCCGTCAGTAGTGATTTTAGTAGGGATCCCTAATTGTTTATAGTAATAAATATAGCCTATGTTAATCAGGGATAAAGTAGCATTCTAATGGTGAAAGAGTTTTTGAAATCGCTCCAGTAGTTTTTGAGTTTATTCGTTACAAACATACAAATCTGTCCTCTTTATAATATTAGTGTAGAAGTGGTAGATGATAGTAATGTTATTATTTTAGTTATTATGAACTCCCCCCCCCCCCCCCATTAACTTGGCATACGTATAGATTAGGTCCTGGAATAGGACATACGATAGTTTTTATCCCGAAAAAACATCCCATTCCTACGGGAAAACATAATATTTTGTGATTTTAAGTTGTCCACGCGGACGAAGTCGCGGGCAACAGCTAGTAGTAATATAAATTATAAAGTAACAAAAGAACGGAGTGATTCTCGCCCCGGACGCAGTAATAACAACAGTAAATCGGCGCCTAGGAAGCGGTAGTAGATAAAAAATGACGTGTATAAATGTACCAAGTGTACTCATATGCAATAAGTGAGCCGTGGTAGCCGGTTGGTTGTGCACTCGCCTCACGTTCATGAGGTCGTGGGTTCAAACCCCGCCCGTACCAATGAGTTTTACGAAACTTAAGTACGGTTTATTTATAATACCACAGGCTTTTCGGTGAAGGAAAACATTGTAAGGAAACCTGCATATGCCGAAGAAGAAATTCTGAGGCGTATGTGAAGTCCACCAAATCGGCTTGGGGCACCGTTGGTGGTCAGGGGTTTGGCACAAAAGATCCTGAAGGGTCGAAGTGCCGCCAGGTCTTCCTGGCCCCCTAAGAAGATTAGATTAGATTAGATATGCAATAAGTGATATGACTTTGACTTTGACCTTAGACACTATGTTTGCGTGTATTATCAGACAGTGGGAAGGGGTAGGTGATAAAAGGCGTAGGAGTAATCGTTTTACTAGGGTATGACGCATCTGTTACGTAGTAACTTTAAGTAATCTGTGCCGTCATCAATTATTCTGTAAAGTATAATAAACACCAATCTCTTGCGTTGCACTCTCTTCCGTCCTTAACCATTTTTCCCAGGAACGATACAACATAACGAGCTGACCCTTCATTATACGCTGGTGTACTGGCAAAGACAAGAGAAGTCAGTAGGTGGCAAGCCCGGAAGCGCCCGCGCCTGATGACGGGCAGCAACTCAAAGGACAACCGCAGGGTCCACCATTACGCCTCTAATTATCGTGTTTACACGAAACTGTGGCTCAAGAGACGAGACACAGCGTTTCGAAAAAAAATATATACGAATTATGTTTATATGTGTTCAAAGTCAAAATTTTCATTTACAAGTGTTTCCTTTCTTTAGTATAGTTAAAGATTAGTGCTAGCACACCCTCGGCTTTCCATACATGCGAACAAATTTATTCATCATCATCATCATCAGGTTATTTTTGTCGACAACTTAACATCACAAATTATTATGTGTGTCCCGTAGGAATGGGATGTTCTTTCGGGATAAAAACTATCCTATGTCCTATTCCAGGACCTAACCTATATGTGTGCCAAGTTTCATCACGATCCGTCCAGTGGTTGAAGCGTGATTGAGTAACAAACATCCAAATATCCAAACTTTCACATTTATAATATTAGTAGGAAGTAGGTTTCTTTGCTTTTTCGATATTTTGGATCATTGAGAACTCTAGGCTAAGTCGACATTATTTACATTTTGTTATATATTTATTTTTATTTTTGGAAATACGTGGTAAAGAGCGACCAGTTTTTACGTTTTAAAAATTAATTTCGTTGTCTGATCTCATTGAACTCGCTCAAACTTCCCGACACGCTACCCATATAGGATAAGTTTAAGTTCAAATCAAAATGTATTTAGTTTTAGACAAATCGTCTGAAACTTACGGCATACGCACCGCGCCCCATGTTTGAGTTGGTGTCGCGGCAGGTTCGGCTCAAATCAAATATTAACTCGTTCGACCCCAACATTAGGCGAATGAATATTTTTGATGTTACAGCCAAAGGGATTTATTAAATAGATTGAAAGTTAAAAATCCTGGATTATATTTCATCTTATAAATAAAATCGTAAAATCGCGTGTCTGTACATTGAAGATATTTCCAAAAAAAAATGAGGGGTCTAAGGATAAGTAATAGAACACATTTCAATCATTTTTGGAATTTTGTCTGTTTATCTGTTTGTCTGTCTGACTGTGAGTTTGTGCACGCATCACTTAAAAACTACTGAACGGATTTTGATGGACTTTTCACAAAAACATGTGGCTTAACTTAACTTAACATTTAGTCTTTATTTCATCGCAATCGGCTAACTCAATCAAAAGTTATAGACATTTTTCGTTTTCAAACACATTAGTAGGTAAGGTTAGTATGCATTATATTGCAAATAATAGTGTTTCCGTAATATTTAGATTGCGATGAGTTTGGATTACATTTGTAGCTGCGAGTGGGAATTGGAGTGGGAGTGGGCGTGGGTGTGGGCGTGTAAAAGGGTAGTGGGTGTGGGAGCGGGAGCGGGAGCGGGAGTGAGAGCGGGAGTGAGAGCGGGAGCGGGACCGGAGCGCTAGCGGAAGCGGGAGTGGGAGCGGATCCTGTAGTTCACGCGAGCGGAGCTGCGGGCACAGCTAGTACCTAAATATATAAAGTAGAAACGATAATATATATTCAATTTCCAACAAAACCTTTTGTTGGAAAATGAATATTATTCCATAAATGAATTTTCTAAAAAATGAAATTGGTGGGCCCTCTGACGTTTAATTTAATTTGTGATAACTTAATACCAAGTGTATTTTTAAATTTTTATTTTAATATTATATACTGACATAGATAGTATGTTATATACTATGACATTATTTGAATTGTTGACATGGTAACTTATACACTATTTTATTTTATGACGATCCCTTTTACCATATTAGAATGACATGTAAAATTGAATTTTTAAGATGTAAAAGTGAAATAAATAAATCTAATCTAATCTAATCTATATTATTTGTACCGATATTCAAAGTGCGTCGTTCTAATAAATAAAAACGTAAACTTCGCGAAATTAAACATTGGAAATATTATATATATATTGGGGTTCTAAGGATAAGTCATCATCATCAGCCTAAATCCGTCCACTGCTGGACATAGGCCTCCCCAATAGAATACAACTTTTGGTAAGTTGTCCATTGGGGGATTTGCCATAATCACCACGCTCGGCAGGCGGACAAAAAATTCTAAAACGATCTTATTGTGTTCTGTTACTTATCCTTATGCCGTGTGGTTCCCATTATAGAATAGGGCCACACCTGTCTTTCCCATGGGTGTCGTCAAGGCGACTAAGGGATAGCACCAGGGATTGGCAGCAGCGTTCTCCTGTGTATATTAAGATCATTACTGCGATCACCAATCCGTCTGCCAAGCGTGGTGATTATGGAAAATCCCCCAATGGACAGCCCACCAAGTGTCATTCTATTGGGGAGGCTTATGTTCAACAGTGGACGTATACAGCCTGATGATGATCGATTTCACCTTTCGCTTCTAAATCCCATTAATTTGTCGGCTCCGTAGCCTAGTCGGTAGTACACCTGCCTGTGAAGCTCGGAGTCGCGGGTTCGGGCCCAGGGCAAACATTCGTGTGATGAGCACTTGTGTTTGCCTTGTGACTGGATGTTATTTATATATTATATTATGTATGTATATCAGCTGTCTGATACCCATATTACAGGCTCTGCCTAGTTTGGGATCAGGTGGCCGTGTATGAAATGTCCCCACATATTTATTTATTTAATTATTATTCTCTTCACACGCCGTGCTAGTCTTGTTTCTAAATATAAAAACAGCCATGATCATGAATATTTCAACAACAAACGAGTTAATTATGCATCTGTGGAAATTATTCACAAAAAGTTTGAAGGCTGAGGTGTCCATAGATAACGCTGATCGTTTTAATCACGTGTAAATTTATGTAAATCCCCCACCGGAACACTTTCCGCTAATTCGCCGCGAGCGAGCGAGACGAAAGACCCTGGGCGTAAGAGAATTCATAATTATTATTCATGTAAATTGTCTCCCGCCGAAAAGAAGGAAATATATTTAAAAAAGTTTAAGACTGCGGCAAAGGCACCATATTTAAATAGGTATTGTGGATAATCTTACTTTGCCTTCATTCTACTAATCGTTGACTGCTGCATTCAAATTACCTGGAAAAGAAAAAAAAACATTGGTTAGCCAAAGCTATTAAAAAATCCTGAAAATATATTTACCAAGTAGATTGATGAAATCGTAAGAAGGCGCTCGTTTTAAAAATAATATTGTAGTAAATATTATTTTATAATATTATTATTATAAATATTATTATTATTATTATAATATAAATATTATAAAATAAATAATAAAAAAATAAATAATATTATAAAATATTATAATATAAATATAAATAATTGATTTTCTTATAATTACTGTATTTTTAACTGAATAAACCTACCCCGTTTACTAGTAATTAGTAAATTATAGAGAAAAATTGTAGTAAATGTATTTGGAAAATAATAAGTTTCAAATATAGGCACAATAATAATAAATAATAAATATGTCAGACATTCACACCAATTATCCAGTCCCAAACTAGGCAGAGCCTGTGGTATGGTTACTAGATAACGGATACACATACTTAAATAAATATGTAAACATCCAAGACTTGGGTACAAACCTTCATATTCACCATACGAACATTTGCCCCTAGCGGGATTCGAACCCGCAACCTCCGGCGTGGCAGGCCGAGAGCTACCCGTTCCGCCAAGGAGGTCGTCACAATACATAAACAGTCTGTATGGTTTAAAATCTTTGCCTATCCTAGGACGAATAGAAAAAATAACAACAATGAATAGATGCCGTGGTGTTTTTTTATTATAATTATTCGTAACAAATACTATAACACATTTATTAAGTTACGATTTGTCCAATATAATATACATACATAGCACAATAATGAACCATATCGTTTTATCTAATAAATAAAAACGAAAACTTTGCGTGTCTGTACATTGAAGATATTTTCAAAAAAAACAATGGGGGTCTAAGGATAAGTGATAGAATAGATTTCAATCATTTTTGTAATTTTTGTCTGTATGTCTGTTTGTTTGTGCACGCATCACTTAAAAACTACTGAACCGATTTTGATGGACTTTTCATAGGGACATAGGGCTTAAGTCGTAATAACATATAGGCTTCATTTCATCGCAATCGATTTACTCAATCAAAAGTTATGGACATTTTTAGTTTTTAAATACATTAGTAGGTAAGGTTAGTACGCAATATAACAAAGAAGTATAATTTTAATGTTCGGTACTATTCAGATTGCGTGCAATACAAACTCATCCAAACTCATGTTTGGACTATATTTGGATTTGTAGTGGGATTTGGAGTGGGCGTGGGAGTGGGGTGGAATGGGGATGGGAGCGGGAGCGGGAGCGGGAGCGGATTCTGTAGTCCACGCGAGCGGGGCCGCGGGGACAGCCAGTCATTAATAATCTTTTAAGATTATTTAGTGTATATTAAAATATGGATATTTAAATATTTGTCATTAATGTCAATATATAAATAGAATGTCTATCTTTTTGCTAAATAAACGCTCCATTTTATTTAATTATCACAAATCAATCATAAAAATAAATAAAAAATACAGATAAATAATTAATCAGAGATAAAAAATGGGCTCCAGGTCGCTGCCCTGCGGTAGTGTGCCCAGAACACTGGCTGCGTTTCCCCTTTGAATGGCCAGGCTAATGCGCTGGCCGAGGTACGCACCAGCCCTCCGGTCGCCCGACAAGTCGATTAGGCGCTTCGATAAGTCGGCGATAAGGCGACGCGCCTCCAGCCCCCACGGTCCCATCGTCTCCACAGCGAAAGGCACGAATATGTAGCCATCGCCGATAAATAGAATAGAATAGAATATAACAAAATAATACAACAAAACACTAATAAAATATAAATATAAAATATAAATATCCAGTAGTAGATCGACATATCCAAATAAAAAAAAATCTAAACTCACGCGCAGTCAGCGTACGGCGGGCGACAGCCCTATAACGCGTAGGTACTGTACTTTGCGGGCGACGTAACACTGACTAAGAGTGTCGCTTCTTTACGAAGCAACAATTACTATTCTTTGGTAAAACCGTGTATTTTCTGAACGTCATAGTAACCATGACAATTGTCGAGTGCAAGTAACTAGCATACATTCCTTTGCCCAGCGCTGGAATGCGGTTGACGCATGCGCAAAATGATAATGTTCTACAGTGATATAGGTAAGTCATTGTATTTGAAAGCTTTTGTTTGTAGAGCGAGCATTGTGTTTAAAATTTACTGCAATAATTAGTGACTTGCCGAGATATTTTACTTTTAGTACAAAACCAGGCTGAGTAGACCTGGGTTGCTGCCGCCCGCTACGGTTAGAAATCCGGAAAGAAAGACTTGCAAGACTTACTTAAACGATTGGTGACTGGAGCTTAGGAAATACACTTAAAATCACTAAATATATGCGGGAGATAAAGACGCCTGGTATTATCTTATCTTATCTTCTTAGGGGGCCAGGAAGACCTGGCGACACTTCGACCCTTCAGGATCTTTTGTGCCAAACCCCTGACCACCAACGGTACCCCAAGCCGATTTGGTGGACTTCACATACGCCTCAGAATTTCTTCTTTGGCATATGCAGGTTTCCTTACGATGTTTTCCTTCACCGAAAAGCCTGTGGTAATATAAATAAACCGTACTTAGGTTTTGTAAAACGCATTGGTACGGGCGGGGTTTGAATCCACGACCTCATGAACGTGAGGCGAGTGAACAACCAACCGGCTACCACGGCTCTTTACGACGCCTGGTATTAATGTTGCTTCAGCTTCCCACAATCTTTTTAATATAGTAAATATACAAACATCGCAGTAATATAAATTAAGACTCTGAGTCTAACTCTTACAGTTAAATGGTACATTGTAACTGGTTTCTACTTCTACATCAATTGCTAACGATGATACTACAATCGTTTTACTTTTAACCATTACCTAAAACTAAGTCCTGATTAACATATTATGTTCCTTGCACGAGAATCGCGCTGCATATAGAATGATATCTAGGTATATTGCACTTGTGCCAGACTTACAAACCATTGGTGACTGGGGCTTAGGAAAAAAAGACTTAAAATCACTAAAAATATTCAGGAATAAGACGCCAGGATAAAGACGCCTGGTATTAATGTTGCTTTAGCTTCGCACAATATATTTTTAATAATGTAAGTATTACAAACATGCACGCAGAGATAGTACTTAAGCGTCAGATTCTATCTGTTACAGTTAACTGGCATCTAATAACTGGTTTCTGCGTCTACCTCAAATGCTCACGATACCTTGCGTCAATTTATTTCTAATCATTACCTAGTACTACACTTAATATGATTCACATACTTTATATTTATTTCCTTGCAGCAGAATCGCGCTGCATTTAACCTTAATCATATTTATTAGTAACAAAAATTATAAAATAAAATAAAAAGTAATATAAATTCCGGTTCCGGTTGTCAAACTGTTAATACGTCATTGTAGTAGCTCTCGCGAAAATAATTAACTAAAAGTGTTTAACTGCAAGTGAGATACGAAAAAGCTTACCTACGAATTCATAAATAATCGGTAGTTATTGTGATTGGAGAATATTCCAAATTCGTGTGTGAAAAATCGTGTAAATTGTGTTACAAAATTCAAAAAGTAGAGATTATCTGTCAAATCTAACATTAATAGAGTAATACATTTTGTAACATCTTTCAGGAATTCGTCAACTGAGTAATATGGATTCGAAATAAGATTTTTTAAAAATTTAAAATGACTTCTAGGTATATTTGCACTTGAACCAGAATTAGAAGCGATTGGTGACTGAGACTTAGGAATTACTAAGCTGTCTTCCTAAGCTTATAATAATACCTAATACATTTTAGTAAAAAAAGTCTGAAAAGTAGTTACACAAAACATGCTCAAGACACAAATGATTCTGCTTTGCTATGATAGGCTTTAATAAAGCGCTTGGAGCGCTGAGATGTGGCAGGTCGGTTACGTTCCGTGTCAACCGGTGCCATGCGCGCGCGCACGCGGCTCTCCTTCACTATCTGCGTCTCGCTCGCACATACAACCTTGATCCACGACTTTTTACGTGTTGACATCCGTTTATTGTCATCAACCAAAAAGGAGGATTGCGAAAAGTTGCTTGCACTCTCGAATAATATATATTCTGTTTCATGTGTCGATTTTAAGAACTGTGTGGTTTTAAATTAGAATATGGCACATGCAGATAATACTAAATATTACTAAGTAGAGAAGCTCCTTCCGACAAATTAATATCGCCCGCAAAATAGAGCTTGGCTGGTATTACGCACTACCGGGCTACGGGTGTGTTAATCGACCGCCGCAGAGAGGTCGACGCTATACATTAGATAGAGAAACAACTATGTTATGTGGCATAATGGGAAGCTCTCGGACTACCATGCCGGAGGTTGCAGGTTCGAATCCCGCTAGGGGCAAATGTTCGTATGATGAATATGAATGTTTGTACCCAAGTCTTGGATTTGTATACATTTATTTAAATATGTCTATCCGTTATCTAGTAACCATAGCATAGGCTTTGCCTAGTTTGGGACCGGATAATTGGTGTGAATGTACGAGATATTTATATATTATATTGTTATTGACGTTTAACGTTGTCCCTCTCTCGATCAGCTATGCTCGTCTGCTGAATGCAGCAGCCCTACAATAATTTCCACACACACACACGCACGTATACAAAGTTGCGTCTGTAGGAGTTCGCTTGTATTAAATGCCGGGTGTGTGGTAAACACAGTTGAATGTCACACTTATGTTATTGACGTTGTCCCTCTCTCGATCAGCTATGCTCGTCTGCTGGGTGTAGCAGCCCTACTATAATTTCCGCACACACACGCACGTGTACAGAGAGGTTGGTGCGCCTGTATTAGTTCGCTTGTATTGAGTGCCGGGGGCGTGGTACACAGTCGAATGTAATCATTAACGCGTAGGTAATTAGATAGACAATGCGACGAGCTCCGATCGCAGCGCATTAGAAAGGGACGGACGAACCATTATACGTCACAATCGGGCTTTGTACGTGACGAGGCACATCCAATAGGTACGCGTTCAATGTCGCCGGCACTCGCGTCGAGGATGCTGTGTTCGATGCTTCACACAGAACAACAGACATCCCGCTACTCCACGAGCCATATAGTACAGACATCGGCCGAGAGCGAGGTAATCGAGGCTTCTCACTAGCTATACGCTTACCTGGAAGAAATCGCTAAAAGTGATAAGGCGGCTACTTGTAAATTTCTTACTGTAAGTATATTTCTCCAATGGTTTTCTGTGATTGGTGCGCAATCCTACTTCCTACTAATATTATAAATGCGAAAGTTTGGATATTCGGATGTTTGTTACTCAATCACGCTTCAACCACTGGACGGATCGGGATGAAATTTGGCACACATATAGGTTAGGTCCTGGAATAGGACATAAGAAAGTTTTTGTTCCGAAGAACATCTTATTCCTACGGGAAATATTTAATATTTTGTAATGTTAAGTTGTCCACGCGGACGAATTCGCGGGCAACAGCTAGTACATTATAAAACATCAAACATTTACCCCTAGCGGGATTGAAACCCGCAACCTCCGGCGTGGCAGTCCGAGCGCTACCCCGTTCAGCCACGGAGGTCGTCAAAAAAAGCCAAAAAGAGTATCGAATCCGCATTCATCAACACAAGCCACGCGCCGCCGAGATTGCCAGAGCGGACAAAAGACGACGATCACCCGAGGATAATGCAGAAAGGGGCTGACTGGAGACAAAATTTAATGGAAACGTCACAGACACTCGCACTTAAGACGCTGCTACTGGAGGCACCTATTAATAGCCCTTTTAACAGCATCAGGGACACATGGTCAGATATTGTAGGTCGCAATGGTAGACATAGGCTTAAGACAATCATCATATAAGCCCTTGGACTTCACTGTTGGACATAGGCCTTCCCCAATGAACGCCACCACACCCGGTCCTCCGCCCTCCGCATCCAGCGGCTTGTTCATGTCGTCGGTCCCACCCTGCGCGTGCAGATCCGTGGTCTCCACTCCAGAACTCCTCTGCCCCAACGACCACTTCTCCACGGCCACTTTGACTCTTTACTTCTTTAATTTAATTTGCCTGGGCCCAAGGTAGCGTAGATTCAGTCCTTGGGACTCGCCCTACTTTCACTGGTAGGTGTTTGTGTATTTATCATCATCATCATCAGGTTATTTTGGTCTCCGCTGCAGGAGCACAACCCTCTCTCATCTGCCGGAGACAGACGGAGGATTTGGGCTACACTCCCCGCGCTGGCCAGACGGGTTGAGGAGGCCTGACTGATGTTTTATAATGTATGCCCTTAGTCGCCTTGTACGACATCCACGGGAAGAGTTGGAGTGGTCCTATTCTACTCTACCGGAAACCACACGTGTATTTATATACATATAATATTGATATAAATGATGATGAAATGTGATGCCTGATATAATGCCACTTCAGTCAAGACGTTGATAGTTTTAAAGTATCATTTTGACAAAGTGGACGTTCTGATGAAGTGGACATTACATTACTTAAGGAAATCAGCCTCACTACTACAGGTCGTCTATCTTACTAGATCACACCGTCTGATAATAAAATTAGCATTTTGCTTAAAAAACACACTTTTAATATTCTTCGCGCTCTATAACATTGAAAGTGAAACTTCACCAAAACTCATTCGCACGATAAGGCATAAACTCGCTGTCCACGTCGCCCACGAATTAAGACGCGCAACGTTGATTTACGAGCGATCGCGGAGAACTCCCGCGAATAGCCGCGATTTCCCGCGAATTATGTCCCGCCCGGGACCGTTTAGGGAAGTTCACAAATTGACTGTGTTTGTCTTTTTTATGTGTCTAGTGAACGGGACTCGCTGCCGATGGCGGGACCGAGTTTATGTCGTTTCAACGGGCCGTTACAAAAAAGTTTTTTACTGAGAGCGGCCGAGCGGATTCCGTGCATGTTTTGGACAGTATTTTCGAACAATAATCAACATGTAGCGCAGAAATAAGTTCTAAAAGTGTACGACGGACACAATGTGCAGGTCCAGCCATTGTTTTTTGACGTACTAATATCTTTTAGGCGGTACAACAGACGCTGCAGTGGATTTTCCGGACACTTGTCCTATCCCGTTTCATATAAAAGCATCCATATTGTTTACATATTTATTAGAGATGTACCAATCATACCACAGTTCGACTAACCGATTAATCAGCCAATTAAAGAAGAGTAATCGGTTGTTCTTAACATTACTCAAAGCGAAATTACTTAATAATTAATTACTCAAATTGAGCTGAAAAAATTACTTTTTACACCATAACCTTTCACTAATGTTTAAAAAATCCAATTCTTAAGTGTATTTATTACTTACTAATAACTAAGTAATTATTATACTGATTTTAATTAAATAAAAAGTTTTTGTGTTCTTTAAACTATCCTTTTCCTCTGGTAGATTGTTGTAGAAGCATATATAACCAACTAGACACACTCGAACTCACATATTAAAGATGTACCTACCATTGCCAACTAATCGTTCGAACCGACTAATCGATTAATTGGTTATTGAATATTATGTTATATATTGACTGGTATTTTGTGGAAAATTCTACAGTAATCCATTAACAATCTCTCTTTGTGAGACACTTGACATTTCAGGTATGATAAAAGTGGAAATAAATTAATTTTAGCACGATTAAGACTTAGTAAGTTCAATAATTTGTTCACATGGCAATTATATGCAATATATAGGAGTAGAGTGATGGATTACTGTAGAATTTTCTACAAAATAATATACTATATATAACATAATATTCAACAACCGATTAATCGATTAGTCGGTTAACCGATTAGCTGGCAATGGTAGGTACATCTCTAATATGCAAGTTCCAAAGTGTCTAGTTGGTTCAGAAGTTTAAAGTCCTCAAACTAATGAACGGACAATACAGCTCTGCTTATCTAATCTAATGGGTTTTTGTTTTTATTGAACCCTAAAAAGGTTGAGCGAGAAGCTGGGCGGCTCAGAAAGTTCGGTCAATAAACAAAGAGACGAAATAAAGCAATAGCGACCCGCCTGATGCCGTGTGGTTCCCGGCTTAGAATAGAGCCATCCTCAATTTACTCGCGGGTGTGGTCAACGCGACTAAGGGTTGCACCAGGGATGGGCAGCAGCGTTCTCCTGTGCCACGCTTGCCAAAGCGTGGTGTATATGGCAGATCCCCCAATGGACTGCCCACCAAAAGTGGGAATCTACTAGGAAGGCTTATGTTCAACAGTGGACGTATTTCCAGATGTGTGTAGTATCATCATCAGGTTATTTATGTCTCCACTGCAGGAGCACAACCCTCTCTTATCTGCCGGAGACAGACGGAGGATTTGGCCTACACTCCCCGCGCTGGCCAGACGGGTTGGGTAGGCCTGATTGATGTTATATAATGTATTCCCTCAGTCGCCTTGTACGACATCCACGGGAAGAGTTGGAGTGGTCCTATTCTACTCTACCGGAAACCACACGGCAGTATATATATATGAAATATTTAATGCCTGAACAAGCGGAACCAATAAATATCTAAACTGACCTGATGTTTAAATACTAATTTATGTTTAGCCACTTAATGGGCCCGATTCTGAAGGCACACATTTAAAATTTGACAGCGTTAAAATTGGTATCGTCTTTATCTTCATAATACTGTGTGACAAGGATAGCAACAGTTTTAGTGCTGTCAAATTTTAACGTTGTGCCTTCAGAATCGAGCCCAATGATTTCGTAAATATCTATTCGGAAGACAGACTGAAGTTAGCAAGCGATGCTAAACCTTGAATCTACTTTGAAAGTAAACTAGATTAGATTTAATTCTAGAAACTACTCGTAAATGTCAAGAACATATTAATCGAGTAAAGATCACAATCCTGTTATCTAATAAATAACAGATTGATCTTTCCAAACTAGTACACATCGATGACAATACCGTTTGCTGTGTGGTTCCCGGCTCAGAATAGGGCCACCCCAAATCTTCCCGTGGGTGTCATTAAGGCGACTAAGGGATAGCACGAGGGATGGGCAGCAGCGTTCTCCTGCGTATGTTAAGATCATTACTGCGATCACCAATCCGCCTGCCGAGCGTGGTGATTATGGCAAATCCCCCAATGGAAAGCCATTCATGGAAGACTTCTATCTGGGAGGCTTAAGTTCAGCAGTAGACGGATATAGGCTGAAGATGAGGAGAACCATACAAATGCTATGAAGAGATCCGACGAAGAACAAAGGTGACCGACATAGCCGAAAGGATTAGCAAGCTGAAGTGGCAATGAGCGGGCCACATTTGTCGTAGAACCGACGGCCGTTGGGGCAGACGAGTTCTGGAGTGGAGACCGCGGATCGACACGCACAGGGTGCCCCGCCGCCAGGTGGACCGACGACCTGAAGAAGGTGGCCGGAAGCGGCTGGATGTGGAGAGCGGAGGACCGGGTGTGGTGGCATTCATTAGGGAAGGCCTATGTCCAGCAGTGGACGTCTAAGAGCCAATATGATGATGATTAAAATAACATTAGCTTCAAGCTTTTAAGTAATTCGCGTTATTGTATTTAAAACTATAGAGGTAAATTCGCAATGACGCGTAATTTTGTGTGCGATTAATGTACAGTAGCTGTATGAAATGGTTCGGTATCATAAAGTCTATTTTTGTTTGTACAGCATTATAAATTTGAATAAATTTCACCCATCGATTATTTCACCTTCTGTGTAGTGTTTTACCGTCTCTAACTTGTCATTATTACAGATATGACACCTTAATTCTAACTTATCAATCAATTTTCGATGCAACGGTCTATTTTGTGGCATAAGTTGAAAATGTAACATATGCTCGCGACATGTTGACAAAACGAATTTGAAAACTGAAGAACCTTCTCATTCCGCTACTATACGACATACATATAACGCTCACGCCTTGTTCCCAGAGGCGTAGGCAGAGACGATGTATCGCCACTTTGCGCAATCAATGTCGCAAAGCGGCTTTCCGTCGCCCACTTTTCGCCCCGTGATACTATACGACAGCTTTACTAATTAATCATCATCATCAGCCCGAAAGAGTCCACTGTTGGACATAGGCCTCTCCCAACGTGCGCCACTGAACCCGATCCTCAGTTCTTCCCATCCAGTTACTGCCAGCCGCCTTACGCAGATCGTCGCTCCATCTAGCCAGGGGGCGTCCCACACTACGCTTGCCCAGTCGCGGTCTCCACTCGAGAAGTCGTTTACCCCAGCTTGACTAATTGTCAGCCTATATTAGACCTATAGCTGACCCTATACCTAATGCTGTTTGTTAAAAGTAGCATTAATATCATTTGTACTGGTGCAAGCAAAAATAGGCTTTAAGATGACTAAGCTTTTCGTACCGCCACTGTACAAGTTCATATTGTTGTAGATCGTACAAATACAAAATTACATTATAAAAAGTCAATCCGGCCTCCCCAACCCGTCTGGCCAGCGCGGGGAGTGTAGGCCAAATCCTCCGTCTGTCTCCTGCAGATGAGAGAGGGTTGCGCTCCTGCAGTGAAGACAGAAATAACCTGATGATGATGTACAAATATATAAATGAAACAGTGAATATATGTTAGTATAGTGAGGCTAATGGTGGCGGGTTGTTACGGCAGAAGCGCAGTGAAAGTGTTCCCACGGTGCGCGTGCGCAGCTAGACGCCAGGAGGCGCGGGGGGGGGGGGGGGGGGGGGGGCGAAGCCAACCCAACAGCAGCACGCGATTTCAAAACTAGTATATACTGGTCTGAAGACGATTTCTAAATAAATTAAAAAAAAAAAACTAGATCATATAAAAATAGCTCTTCTTTGTTCTACAGAAATGTGATGTATATTTCTAAGTTAAGCCGTGTGGTTTCAGGTAGAGTATAATAGGACCACTCTAACTCTTCCCGTGGATGTCGTACAAGGCGACTAAGGGAATACATTATAAAACATCAATCAGGCCTCCCCAACCCGTCTGACCAGCGCGGGGAGTGTAGGCCAAATCCTCCGTCTGTCTCCGGCAGATGAGAGAGGGTTGTGCTCCTGCAGTGGAGACAAAAATAACCTGATGATGATTTCTAACCGTAGTTTCCGATAAGTGTCTTTGACGGCATTCCCTCCTACTTTAACCAAGCTCCCCCCCCTCCCACTACACCCCCCGACACACCATAGAGACGAACAGATTTGATCACCTACTTACTACAGGCTCACCAGCCTCTGTTAATACACATTTGTGTATACGCGTAAAATATCAAGAAAGAGACAACGTTATACATCAACACAAAGGCTTCTCTTTTCTACTTCGCGCCGTGTTGCTCCTTTCATCATCATCATGTCAGCCCCTAGAAGTCCACTGCTGGACATAGGCCTTCCCCAGCGAACGCCACCACACCCGGTCCTCCGCCCTCCGCATCCAGCCGCTGCCGGCCACCTTCTTTAGGTCGTCGGTCCATCTGGCGGTGGGGCGTCCCACCCTGCGAGTGCCGATCCGCGGTATCCACTCCAGAACTCGTCTGCCCCAACGGCCGTCGGTTCTGCGCCATATGTGGCCCGCCCACTGCCACTTCAGCTTTCTAATCCTTTCGGCTATGTCGGTCACCTTCATTCTTCGTCTTTCTCTTCATTACGAATCATATCCTTCAAACAAACCCTGAGCATAGCCCCCTCCATAGATCGCTGAGCGACTTGAAACTTGTGGATCAGGCCCACCGTCAGAGTCCACGTTTCTGCACCGTAGGTCCATGTTGCTTTTTTACGTAGTAACATTTCGTATGCTCTGCGCACACTGTACAAAATCTTTTCACCGCTGCCGCTTACGCTCGTGACTAGCACGGCTGCGCCTGCGCAGCCGCAAGTTTCCGGGTCATCTCCAGTTTGTGGGATCATCTTTGCAAATGCGGTCTTTTTTCACTCATTGCATTGTTACGTCATAATTTAGAAACACTACTTTGTGGCCTAGAATAGTGTGAAGTCATTTGTCTTTTAATAGATTGCAATGACTGCCGTGTGGTTCCCGGCTTAGACTCGGGCCACCCCCAATCTTCTGTAAGTGTCGTCAAGGCGACTAAGGGATTGCACAAGTACGTTCAGCAGCGTTCTCCTGTGTATATTAAGATCATTACTGCGATCACCGCTCCTTCTGCCAAGTGTGTTGTTATGGCAAATCCCCCAATGGACAGCCCACCAAAAGTGGGGAGGTTTGTGTTCATTTGTAAAAATGCGTCGTCTTCATGTCGCCTATTCCACAATATACTTTATACATATATTTAGAGTAGGTCTTAGGATGAACGTAGACAAGACGAAAGTCATGTCCAACTCACACGTCGACCTAAGCCCGGTGATCGTCGATAATGTCAATATCGAAGTTGTTCAGGAGTACGTCTACCTAGGACAGACAATACAGTTGGATAGGAACAATTTTGATAGGGAAGTTGACAGTAGAATCCAGTTGGGCTGGGCAGCATTTGGAAAATTGCGTCAAGTCAAGTATTCCACAATGTTTAAAGAGTCTTTAATCAGTGCGTCCTGCCTGTCATGACCTACGGTGCAGAAACGTGGACACTGACGGTGGGCCTGATCCACAAGTTTCAAGTCGCTCAGCGAGCTACGGAGAGGGCTATGCTCGGGGTTTCTTTGAAGGATATGATTCGTAATGACGAGATACGACGAAGAATGAAGGTGATCGACATAGCTGAAAGGATTAGCAGTGGCAGTGGGCGGGCCACATCTGTCGCAGAACCGACGGCTGTTGGTGCAGAGACCAAGGGGTGAGACGCCCCAGGTGGACCGATGATCTGAAGAAGGTGACCGGAAGCGGCTGGAAGCAGAGGGCGGAGGACCGAATGTGGTGGCGTTCATTCGGGAAGACCTATGTCCAGCAGTGGACGCATTTCGACTGATGATGACTTAGGCGCAGTTACAATATCAATACCATACAATTTTATATAAGTTACTATTAACTCTTTGAAAAAAGAATATTGAATCCCTTAAAATTATTTTATATTATGATTCTAAAGACACTGTTTTGCGTTTTGCGGGGAAACGTTGTGACAAGGCTCTGGCAGAATTACCAGCGTCGCTGCCACATGCTAGCGGCGACACATGCTGAGTCAGGGCCTTTCCACTAGCACGACACACGGGCACACACTCGCCTCCAGGCTGCGCTCTTGCGGGCTCCCAACGTAGACGTGTAAACAGTAGAAGTTCTATTGTGTCCCGTTGGGTGCCCGCGAAGCGATATGCCATGTTTTGTCCACGAAATTTATGTTTTCTACTTGTTTGTGAACTTGTGTTGTGTCAGTGAATAAATGTCTATATTTCATTCCAGATTAATAGTCCTATGAAAACCAACGCTATTTACGTCTCGGTAACATATACATGAAAGGGTCACCAGCAGCAAAAACAGGTTTGTATTACCATGTAAACTTTGCAGTCCACTTAGGAACACCATCTATTGTGTATTTTGTTTTCGAGACGCAAATACGTTTGTTTTCATAGGACTATTAATCTGGAATGAAATATATCTATCTATCTATCTATCTACCAGTTTCAAAATTCAAATCGAGTGTGATCATTTCATCAACGTTCCACTATGTATAACTCCATGATTAAATGAACTGAATCCGCAATTGATTCAACATTTAATTTGCAGTTAAAATGAACGAACGATTAATTATCGTCGCAGCGAAAGAACTAATGAACCAAATCAGGTTAACGCAATACTAGTGGATGTCGACGTGTCGACTGTATTGTAATTACTAGCTGTCTGCCCGCGACTTCGTCCGTGTAACCTTATAAATTATATAGCCTATGACACTCACAAATAACGTAGCTTTCTACTGGTAAAAGAATTTTCGAAAACGGTTCAGTAGATCCAGAGATCTTACAACCTCACAAACTTTACCTCTATATAATATATAGATAGTGGGCTCGATTCTGAAGGCACAATGTTAAAATTTGACAGCACTAAAACTGTTGCTATCCTTGTCAAACAGAATTATGAAGATAAAAACGAAACCAATTTTAGCGCTGTCAAATTTTAAATGTGTGTCTTCAGAATCGGGCCTAATGACGGTTTAAATTGGCGTAAGGAACAATTGTCATCATCATCAGGTTATTTTTGTCTCCACTGCAGGAGTACAACCTTCCTGCCGAAGACTGGCCAGACGGGTTGGGGAGGCCTGATTGATGTTTTATAATGTATTCCCTTAGTCGCCTTGTACGACATCCACGGGAAGAGTTGGAGTGGTCCTATTCTACTCTACCGGAAACCACACGGCATTGTCATAATAGGTTATTAAACTTCCCAAAGGTAGTGTTAGATTCACCGTTTATCGTTTATTATAATGAAAGATACGAATCACTTAAAATATGAATTTATTTAGAATAAGGCGTGGAGAAGCGTCCATTAACAATTTGAGAGAGACTGATCCAGCCAGTGTTGCCATGTGCGTCTTGCACATGTAGTCACAAAAAAAAGTATTTTTCCGTCTACTGAAAACTTGTGACGAAATATAAATAGCGGATATCCTACTATAGAGTGAATCAGCAGTATTAGATCCCAATCATCATCATCAGCCTACAAGAGCCCACTGCTAGACATAGGCCCCTCCTAAGACTTGCCACTGAACCCGATCCTCAGTTTATACTCATCTAGTCTCTGCCAGCCGCCTGACGCATAAGCCTAGTATATTCATCATCAGGTTATTTCTGTCTCCACTGCAGGAGCACTACCCTCTCTCATCTGCCGGAGACAGACGGAGGATTCGGCCTACACTCCCCGCGCTGGCCAGACGGGCTGGGGAGGCCTGATTGACGTTTTATAATGTATTCCCTCAGTCGCTTTGTACGACATCCACAGGAAGAGTTGGAGTGGTCCTATTCTACTCTACCGAAACCACACGGCTAAGTTGGCTAGTATATTATACGTCTATAAATGTTCCCCAAAACCCCAGCGTTTTTGAGGACGTCACCAATGTGATCCTTGAACAACCTAGGACGACCTCAGCTGCAGTTCCTTCCACATTCGCGCTGACAATCTCTTTTGTCACTCTTCATACACTCATTTTCATCCGAAATACGTCCACTGCTGAACATAAGCCTCGCCAACAGAATGCCACTTCTGGCAGGTTGTCCATTTGGCATAATCCCCACGCTTGGCAGTAGGATCAAATTTTCTAACCAACGTAACATCTCAACATAACTCTTCCCTACCTTTGTTACTTACTACCGATTAGTATAAATAATAATAATATTTATTTATTTATATATATTTATTAAAATGTGTTTATTGGAAATTAACAAAAACTAACAAACGCAAAGACTAGATTAGAACGCAAGGAGTACTATTAGTAAATATTTGTCTACTTGGGTTGTTGCGCGAGTGCGCGAGGCCCCTGACAGAGCGAGGCCACCCCCTAAGGCCGCCCCTGGTTTATATCATAATTAAATTAATAATAATAAATATCTCAGACATTCACACCAATTACCTAGTCCCAAACTAGGCAGAGCCTGTGCTATAGTTACTAGGTAACGGATACACATACTTAAATAAATATATAAACATCCAAGACTTGGGTACAAACATTCATACAATACAATACACTTTATTGCACAAACAAATGCAGTTACACTTTATAGAAGTTACAAATAGTACAATTTGGGCGGTCTTATCGCTTTAAGCGATTTCTTCAAGACAACCTTTGGGTATATTCATCATACGAACATTTGCCCCTAGCGGGATTCGTACCCGCAACCTCCGGCATGGCAGTCCGAGAGTTACCCGTTCCGCCACGGAGGTCGTCAATTCACGTAAACTTACAAACAAATCATAGTATAAGTTCTACACTGAGAAATTTTATAATTTTGTATTAGTCCTCTCCACGTTAGTAGTAGAAATTTATTAAAAAGATTCCCAAAACCCCGCCCTGTGGTTCCATTACACTAATGCATTTACCCGGACACACTGCAGCTGCAGCGACATCGCGTCTGTGTGCTGATACCTTATCCGGGTCGCCATCGTTTTGCAGATGATAAATTCCTTCTAAACGTTTTGTTAGAGGATCTTTTTAAGGTTCCATGACAACGGATACCGGATTTAAACTGTTCTCACTTTTAATCGAATCAAATTATAAAAAATGTGAATTCCCCATATATTTTATTTCCTAATTATCAATGTTTTATTTTGTTTTGTGTTTAATTTTAATGTTAATTTTTATTTATTAACAGTGTATTACTTTGACCATGTAATTTATTAACATTTTTAAAATCTTAATTATATTTTACTGTATATATAGGTAAGTATAATATTAGACTAGTATGTATAATTATAACTAACCTAACACAAACTAGTCATGCTGTCGTTGCCTATAATTGGGGTGGCATCTGGCCAATGTACAATTGTAAGATTCCCCTAAACAACAATTGATGTACATACTGTTGGTTTCCCATCCCTTTACTAGGGTAAATAAAATAAAATTACCCTTATAGCGACCTTTTGTCCCATTTCATAACCAAATTTCGTAACTCGCTACTAAATGGTAATTTAATTCCCATTCTGTAATCGGTTACGAAACTATGTTGTCCATCCGTCTGTCTGTCTGAATGTAAAAATGTCCAGCAATGTAGGGAAAATTATGGATAATCAGGAAAAAAGTCTTATAAAAGTTTTATATTTTATTATAAAATTTCAATATCCATGCACATTTTATTTTTATTCTTTTTGACCTACCGCTTGTTTTAGCTTTTTCCACAGTGAAGGTAGGCTGGAAGAGATCTCTTATAGAGATAAGTCCACCTTTGTACACTTTTATGTTATGCTCTTTTTCTTGTAAAATTTATGTGCAATAAAGAATATAATAAAGTCATTTCAGAGTTATTGAAGGAAAACCGAGACTGCTTATCCACCGGTTAACACGAAAACTACTTGACCGGTTGACTTAAAATTTAGAACATATTACACGGAAAAAATAATCACATAACTTGATTCAGATCATCATCATCATATCAATTCTTAGACGTCCACTGCACTATAGGCCTTCCCTAATAAACGCACGCATCCACCCTCTGCATCGAGCTGCTTCCGGCCACCTTTTTCAGGTTGTCGGTCCATATAGCGGCGGGGCGTCCTACCCTGCTAGTGCCGATCCGCGCTTTCCACTCCAGAGTAGAATAGGACCACTCCAACTCTTCCCGTGGATGTCGTACAAGGCGACTGAGGGAATACATTATAAAACATCAATCAGGCCTCCCCAACCCGTCTGGCCAGCGCGGGGAGTGTGGACCAAATCCTCTGTCTGTCTCCGGCAGATGGGAGAGGGTTGTGCTCTTGCAGACACAAATAACCTGATGATGATGATACAAATGACCCCGAACGACAGAGTCCAGTCGAATCTGGTGAAATGTTGATTTCCATCACTAGATCCTATAACACGCTTTTTTAAATTCTACAGCGTCTAATCTTAACTTCATATTAAGAATGGACGCTGTAGAAATTGTGATCAATATGCATAGAATAAAATATGCTCTCCATACCCGTAGCACTTTTCAATGCAAATTATTAAGAATTTTCATTACTTTAAAGCAAAAACTTAAAACCGCCTCGCATCCTGGGCGGGTATGTTTAAAACAAAGGCGTGTGTGTTACTCGATGCATTATGCAAGCCTGCAGCCAACTTAGCCTCAACTTCGTCGGAGTTGGCTCACTTAGAGGCGACTCAGCTAACCGCGACCCTAGCGTTTACATACACTGTATAACAAGCTACTTTAATACATATAAAAATATTTTAGCATTTCTATATAGTGAAGAAGAAGCCGGTCAAGTGCGAGTCGAACTAAATATAAATATGTGGGGACATTTCCCACACGGCCACCTGATCCCAAACTAGGCAGAGCCTGTAATATGGGTATCAGACAGCTGATAAAGACAGATACATAATATAATATATAAATAACATCCAGTCACAAGGCAAACACAAGTGCGTATGCAACAAATGCCTGTGAGTGTGTGTGGAAACATAAATATATACTTCCTAACCTCAAACCTTACTAAAGTTTGCCTTACTAAACTTTAGTAAGTGATAAGTGACTGTAACTATAACTAGGACTGACTGACAACAAAATAAATAAATCTTGATAGACAAGGCTGTATAATCTCAGATACCTTTTCCTTCTCCTGCAGGAAGTAGATATAACTGAAAATCAATAGCTATAGGAATTAATACATCATCAGAGGAAATACGTCCACTGCTGAACTTAAGCCTCCCCAATAGAATGTCTGTTCACGCCTGGCAAGCGTGGTGATTATGGCAAATCCCCCAATGGACAGCCCACAAAACAGACATTCTATTGGGGAGGCTTAAGTTCAACAGTGGACGTACCTTACTTATACACAGGCGGACGCTGTAGCCGTCTCTGATGGAATCCCTATGACGAAACCTACGGAAAGATTGGGGATGGAACGGGATCCGGGAACAACACGACACAGGAGGGAATACAAAATATTTAGAATAGTGTCGCTCGTTTACGGAGCACGAACATGCACTCCGCGAATAATTTCCCGCTTCGATGATTCCCTGCCTACAGGATGCGATGCACTGTTGAAATGGCGTAGCCACGTCTCGTTTTTAATATTTGTTTACCCAAATAAATAGAGACTGCACAGATTGTGATAAAAGAAAATGTGTAGATACTGCAACCTTCAAACGCATCACGTGCCTTGTAATGTAATGGTCTTGGCAGATATCCTCCCACGCTATACGAACCCCAGACCGGTTCGTATAGCGTGGGATGTCTTGAAGAAGGTGGCCGAAAGCAGTTGGATGCAGGGTTGGTATGTCTGTCCAACAGTGGACAACGACAACGCTGCTCCTGATGGAATACAGTGAAATTAACTTCATAATGCTATAATAAAAACTTATCTGATCTGATAGATCCTGAACGAAGATCTAATCTTAGGAAACGATCCCCTTAACAGCCTTCGTAATGGTCCATATTGAGGAAATGCCTTCAACCTTTATAGGTATATCATAAAAATAAACCGTGAGAAGAGATCTTGTGTCTAATATAGGAAATATCTAAATACCTATTGCTTAGAGAAAATCTCTATAATTAATTACATAACCGAATGAAATGAATGGGAATGAACGAACAAACGAACGACCGACCGTATGAATGAAAATACTTCATTGCACACAAATTACATATAAACATTTGAGAAAAATACAGTAAATGTTCAAGTAGCGGCCTTATTGATTTTAGCGATTTCTTCCAGTTAACCTTACAGCTAGTGAGAATCGAAATGGAGAATTTAGATGCGGATGCAAAAATACAATTTTGAATTTTTTTAAAGTGATATAATAATAACAATATAAGTGTGTATGTATAAAAATATCCTACTACCCTACTAATATTATAAACGCGAAAGTTTGTAAGTGTGGATGGATGTTTGTTACTCTTTCACGTAAAAACTATTGAATGGATTTTAATGAAACTTTACAATAATATAGTATATACATCAGAACAACACACAGGCTACAATTTATAAAGATATTGTGTGAATTGTCCAAAATATCAAGTAAGTAGGAAATACATAATAATTTGTGATGTTAAGTTGTCCACGCGGACGAAGTCGCGGGTAACAGCTAGTATTTATAAATTACACATTATTTTGAACCACTTAACGTCGCCAATTCAGACGAAATGTACATCGTTGTACATTTTTTAAACGCAAAAAGAAGTCTTACCCCAGTCATCTTGTGAATGAAGAGTAAAAGAATGTTACTGTTGTTTTCAAAAAAGATTGCCTCTGAAGAAAATTAAAAACCAAAAGTCTACCTTATGACGACCTCCGTGGCGGAACGGGTAGCTCTCGGACTGCCACGCCGGAGGTTGCGGGTTCGAATCCCGCTAGGGGCAAATATTCGTATGATGAATATGAATGTTTGTACCCAAGTCATGTTTATATATTTATTTAAGTATGTGTATCCGTTATCTAGTAACCATAGCACAGGCTCTGCCTAGTTTGGGACTGGATAATTGGTGTGAATGTCTGACATATTCATTTATTTATGGTAGAAGCTACCGTGCAGTCCACAGTAGATATAAATGTGAATCTTTTCTTCCGTAAATCTAGTCTATGGTAGGTACTGTGCATCATGGCGCCCTCAGGCACGAAATGCATCTATCCTAGTGCAATCCACAACGCCCTCTCCACCGACACGCCGCGGGCAAACCGAACATAAAACTCGCATTAGAGATGTCTCCATTTTTATATTCTCTCTCGTATGTACACTGGAAATCTGCTCAAGGCAAAAGTATTACAAGCATTTCACCGAGACCTAGTCTACTAAGTCTGAGTATATACGTAATGTTCATGACTAACTATGTACTTTGAAGCGACCCCCCCCCCCCCCCCCTTCAACCCCCCCTCCCCAATCATGATCAGGTTATTTTTGTCTCCACTGCAGGAGTACAACCCTCTCTCATCTGCCGGAGACAGACGCACTTGGCCTACACTCTCCGCGCTGGCCAGACGGGTTGGGGAGGCCTGATTGATGTTTTATAATGTATTCCCTTAGTCGCCTTGTACGACATCCACGGGAAGAGTTGGAGCGGTCTTATTCTACTCTACCGAAAACCACACGGCTGACAGACATGGCACGGCTGGCATTTGCAATTGATTCTTTCTGGGGGGGGGGGGGGGCTATTATAACCCGGGAACAACATAGCAAGTTAAGTTCAATATGACTCGGATTTATCTGTCCCCGGTGATTAATTGCTAACGAGTTGATTATAGGCCGTTTCGCCGGTGACAGCTCGTTTATCGCCAATCTGCCAGCGAAATGAACGTTTAAACTCGTTAAAAACAAGCCTTTTGTAGGGGAAAGTAGGGTTTTGTGAAAAGATTACTGTAAAATTGATTGTCAGTTGACTGACAATCGATTGCATGATGTAGGTGTATTAACATCATCGACTTTATGTCACAGGTTGCCTAGCACCTTACTTGGTCTAGGCATATGCTGAGTTTGCCCTTTTGCTGTCACGGCACACGCATACTATTTTAACTATGTTATTCTTATAATTTTTATTGTATTTGTTTTCCTTTTTCTTGCTTTGTTGGTTTTTTCTTTGTGTGTGCCAATTGTGGTAGTAAATAAATGTTTTTTCTTTCTTTCTAACAGTAGCTTAGGCTTTAGGTAATCATATAATTATATCTCTTTTGACATGAAGAAATCGTTACTTGCTTACACCCTTTGGGTACATTAATCATCAGCCTAAATGAGTCCACTGCTGGACATAGGCATCCTCAATAGAATACCACTTTTGGTTGGATGTCCATGTTGGCAGGCGGATTGGTGATCGCAGTAATGATCTTAACATACACACACAGGAGAACGCTGCTGCCCGTCCCTGGTGCTATCCCTTAGTCGCCTCGACGACACCCACGGGAAAGATAGGGGTGGCCGTATTCTAAGCCGGGAGCCACACGGAATCTGAGAATTCTTTATGTGATGTATTTTCAGGCTGATGATGATGATGATAGAATTCTAGAAAAATGTTTGACCCCTTTTTTGTCAGTTCTTCGTAGCTACCAGGGCAGTATGAGACGTAGAGACAAATCCAGACCATTCGACGTAGAATTGTTTTTCTGACAAAAAATTACATTAGTACAGCGTTTATGCTTGACTGGAAGAGATCCCTAAGTGGGATAAGTCCGCCTTTGTACACAGTTTAATTCCTATTTTATTATTATTGTTGTTGTTATTTTTGGTACAATAAAGCGTTTACATACATACATACGCTTTATTGCGACGAAAGTATAACTTATTTGTGTATTTGCTGAACTTTCATTGTCTAGTTTAAATATAGTAAGACAACCCATACATTAATAATGTCATTGATAATTGGGCATAGAAATTGTCGACAATAACTCGTTCTAGTCCACTGAACGAACTAATTGCATTTCGGCCGTATGAAGTCAAAATGGATCGGAGGTATAGGTAATTGACATTTCATGAAACCTTTTTGAATATAAGCAAAAAAATATTCGTCTGAAGGATTACGCTTCGTAATGAGGAGATCCGACGAAGATGGTAACCGACATAGCAGAAAAGATTAGCAGCTTAAGTAGCAGTGGGCGGGCCACATCTGTCGCAGAACCGACAGCCGTTGGGGCAGACGAGTTCTGGAGGCACGCGAAGGGTGGAACCGACAGGAGGGTGGAAGGTGTGGTGGGGTTCAATGGGGAAGCCCTATGTCCAGCAGTGGACGTCTAATGGCTGATAAAAATTAAAAATAAATAGAAATAGGTATTAGTGACGTAATGGCCACCTACCGCTTTTGGTAGGCATTTTATTTTATTTTATTTTTTTATTATTTAACTTTTGTATTTTGTGTTTTATGAGGTTTTATGCCTTTAATAAAAACATTATTATTATTATTATAAAAATATAGCAGTATATTTATTTATTTTATTTTAAATGGAAAGGCAGCTTACAGCTGGTATTTCCATATGGTTAGTCGACTTGGTTATTCTCTATAAGATTTTGTCTAGTCTGTTCTTTTGTTCGTTTATTGATGTGGCAGATACAACGGATTCTGGCAAAATTAGATGCATCCATTGCAACTACAATTTTGGTCAATTTTGATTTTATCAAAATCGTGTCATCAAATCTCAAAACTAAAAAAAACTTTTTATTAAGTCAGAGGCATAACATGTATGTATGTATGTAAACGCTTTATTGTACCAAAATTAACAACAACTAAAATAAATAAAATAATAAAGTTGTGTACTGCGGACTTATCCCACTTAGGGATCTCTTCCAGTCAACTTTAGAGTAACCGAAAGGACTGGTATAATGCGTTTAGTACCAAAATTATAAAAGAAACGTATATGATGGCTCGATTTTGATAAAAACAAAATTGACCAAAATTTAAGTGGGCGTAGCGAGGTGTCGAAATTGTTCCATCTGACTGGATACAACCCTGTCGCTTAAAACATGTTTTTAAGGGTTCAGGTAAGTATTTGATCTTTATAATCTCATATTATGTCCTTTAAGTCGATCAGTGGGGTTTGAGTTACCTATATTCTTTAACTTATATTATACTAGCTGTTGCCCGCGACTTCGTCCGCGTGGACAACTTAACATCACAAATTATTATGTATTTCCCGTAGGAATGGGGTGTTTTTCGTAATAAAAACTATCCTATGTCCTATTCCAGGACCTAATCTGTATGTGTGCCAAGTTTCATCCCGATCCGTCAAGTGGTTGAAGCGCGATTGAGTAACAAACATCCAAACTTTCACATTTATAATATTAGCAGGATGTTACCCATTTAGAACCATTTCCATCTCTTTGTGACAATATTCCAGCAAATAAAATAATATATATTTGAATTTTATTTCACTTCACACATCGTCCTGCATTTTTTTTTCTAAAACAAGGTTTGGTAACGAATGCACAAATAGGATTTCCGATCGCCCGAGGAGTTTATAACCTGTACTAATTGGAAACTGCGTCGCGTTGGCAACACTACGAGGGGAGGATAAGGGAAGGGGAGGGGGAAGCCATATTTTTGCAATGCTTTATTACTGCACTTCTAAGTTTATTTTTAAATAAACTTTTCTTGCCAATGTCGGAGTAAATTGCAATTTCAGGTTTGAAAAGTGTTCTTTGAAAAGTATTTTTTCTTCTTAGCTCTGAATGTCGTCTGAAAGTGAACTAAATATGAGAAGTTTATAACTCACTAGACGCTATCGGCATATGACGTTGCCAATATGACGTTGTTAGCAAAACGCAGCCTTAGTTTATAATAAATTACCAGAGGAAGTCAAGTCTCTTACAGGCAAAAAGTTCCTAAGAGAACTGAAATTGATGCTAGTCAAAAAATGCCCCTACAACATGAAGGAATTTTTGGGTCAGGAATAATAGTGGTAATAGTTGGTAGTTCGACTAATTAGGTACATTGTGTTAGTATTTTAATTGAGATTTTAAACCGACATACTGTGTGAACAAGACCTTTCTTTTGTAGTGAAAAATGTACTATTAGGCATTATATAATTATATTTAATGAATTTATTGTTGATATTATTGAACTGGATTACTCCAGAATGAATTAAGTTCAAAAATTAACATATTGACATTGTACAAATTAGATTAGGTACCTAAAGAATATTGCAAGCTACACCCCAGGGTAAATTTATACTGGAACCGTGTTGTATTTTTAAGATCATGTATGTACCTATAAATTATGGCTAAATAAATGAAATGAGATTTTTTTTGCTTCATAGGCCTTCCCCAATGAACGCCTCCACGACCACACCAGCTAATAGTAGGACCGGGATATGGATAAGAACCAACGCTGGACAGGACTACTAGGCCTCACAATTTTTACTTTAGTATTAAGGATTAAAATTGCATAATTTCTTTAGAGGGCAGATAAAGATTCAAAAGTAAATTAGTTCTTCAGTGCATAATTTTAAAGTTCATTTCTAACTTAACCTTTAGGTTTATGTATTTATCATGTATATAAAACAGGACCTTTTACACGTTTTAAGGGTTAAAAATGTGTTAAATTAATGAAATTATAAAACCAACTTGTTTTACCAGGGTTAAGACTAAGTAAGGTCAGTAAATCGTTCACGGGGCAATGTATACGCTGCTACAACAAACTACCAGAGGAAATCTTAAATATGACGGACAGAAAGTTTAAGAGTCACATTAAAAAACAACTTTGTAAGAAAGCCTATTATAAAATAAACGATTATTTGAACAAAGATGGCTGGTACTAATGTTAATTCAGCTTCGCAAAATCTTTATTAATTGTATGCAAACTTAATTTTTAAAAGATGTGTTGCGTGAAGTTTGTTGCGCCGTTTCTTCTTTACAGCGCTAACACCTAGCAAGCGGTAGTCGATAAAAAAAATGACGTGTATAAATGTACCGAATGTACTCATATGCAATAAATGATTTTGTCTTTGACATGAAACCATCATTGGTGATACTAAATTCTATAAAGAAAACAATTAAACTGGGTAAGCATTAAATATATTTATTTACCCGTCAGAAGCGTTTGGGCGTAAGTCCTGTTTAGCTAAACAGGACTAACACCCAAATACTTCTGTCGAGAAGTTCTTTACGGATTATTACATATTAAAAAAAATTAAAAACAAAATGGTCGGTGTATGTGCTTGTCGATTTATAATAAAATACCTGCCCATATAAATTCAAATTCAAAAAACTTTATTACGATACACAGGTGTTAATGGTAGTATATTTGTATAATGGGCTCTGTGATCTGCCTTGGAGCATGCAATAATTATTACTATTTCTAGTGTACATAACGCTAAAAATCTTATTTATCTAATTATTACTATTTATTATTGATAAAATTATTATTAATATATTAGGTAATTTACCATATAACAGATTCCAAATATCCCTTATTAATTGGCTTTTGGTTCACATATTTTATTCTGTAAAATAATTCTTGGGGTCGGATGACGTTTGGCAATACTTAAATTATTTATTTTGACTGTACTTTTTAACTTTGACATTTCAGTGCTGTTAATGTTTATTGTGACGAATAATTGTATAAATTTGCATGCTATTGATAATGGCTGAATTGGTGTTACTTTAGGCTAATTTTAACATCTGGCGTTTGTACCAATTTAAGAGCAAATAAATGATTTCTTTCTTTCTTTCTAATAAATAAATATGTGGGGACATTTCACACACGGCCATCTGATCCCAAACTAGGCAGAGCCTGTAATATGGGTATCAGACAGCTGATATACATACATAAATACATAATATACTTATATAAATAACGTCCAGTCACAAGACAAACACAAGTGCTCATGACACGAATGTTTGCCCTGGGCGGGATTCGAACCCGCGACTCCGAGCTTCGCAGGTAGGTGTACTACCGACTAGGCTACGGGGCCGACAATTATTAACACCTTGATTATAGAATTTCACCTAACACACATCGGGATCCGAAGTAAGTACAATTTCAATTTGTACGTTAACCGCGCAGAGCAATCAGGCGCAATCAGACGAGATCTGTGTCAAAGGCTTGCTAACAAGTGGCCTACCTCAATTCTGGGGATGCTTGATTCCACTGATCCGGCCTCTGGTAGGCATCGCGTTGTCTCAGTTGTCGAGCCTGTTACGGATTATACGGAGTATTGCCAGAGGATACTAAATATTAGGAGCGTTCCAAACAATCGCTCTGTTCCACGCAAGTAACCACAACTCCTTCACATTCACTTTGAAACTTGTGCAGTTACCACTCAAAACATTCAATTATTTACTAAATATTGACATTATTTAACCGTAGCGTCAATATTTATTAATAATTAAATGTTCTGCACAAGTTTCATCGTGAATGTGAAAGAGTTGTGGCTACTTGCGTGGAACGGAGCGATTGTTTGGAACGCTCCATCTAGTAGTACATAGAGATCGTTGGTGCCGTGAGAATAAATGAATCTAATCTAAAAGGTCTAATAAACCCGTATTAAATTACATGACCCGGTAAGAATATCCTTCTATTTCTGGAATTCATTTTGGAATAATTTCCTGGAATCTTGCTATAGTTGTTTTAAGCAAATTTTAATGGAAATCAGTGCAGCCATCCGACCGAGCCGACAAATCCGACAGGCGACACGCCCACGTCACGAATTAACCCACTTCGGTTATGTCGTAAATTAGGTAACGAACGAAGAGTAAACTTGTTTACAAATTCGGATTTTTATTAATAAAATTAGGAAGTATTTTCTACCTGTCTTCTTCATTGAACTACGAACACTTTTCCTTAGGAGTTATTAAAGTTGCTAACTATGTGAAATCGTTAAGGTGATACATATTCTTTATGGGACGAGGACCCTTCCTGTCTAAAATAATAAAAGAAATGAATTCTTAGCCACACTATTCCCCCCCCCAACCCCCTACATACACACAAACACTCATACACACTTCATTTGAGCAAATTTTTATTCTTATATACTCAATTTTATTTTTTCTTTAATTTCTAAATTATCATAAATTTCTGAGTTTTGTAACGATCGTTAATTAAATGTACCACAAGTATCGTCACCGGTAGGTATTTATGGCAACTCTGGTATATGGTAATAATTATTTTTATCCTCAAAGTGGCAACACTGGAGGTTCGTAACAATAAGGGTAAACACGCACAGCGAATTTATTCGCCGCGATTTTTTTCGCAGAATTCTGTGACATATGGAAGTTGTATGAAGCTGCACGTATTGCGGAAAAAATTCCGCAACCAAATCTGTGTTTTGCTGCCATCGAACTAGACCATCGAAGTAGTACATAGAGATCATTGTTCGCTGCAGATTTCACCGCGCGCCGCGCCGCGGTTGCGGAAAAATATCCGCGCGGAAAAAATCACGGATTCATGGCAACTCTGGTACTATTATTTTTATCCTAAAAGTGGCAACACTGGAGGTTCGTAACAATAACACCACAGACTATATACGCTAATGCAACAGCAGCACGGCCATTCGATTCCGAACGCCGTCGTGTCGGTTCTAGCGTAGATTTCATTGAACACTGAATATAATCGAAACTTGTGATTATATCACAATATAATCAGCAGAAAGATATTTGAGAAGTTTTATTTTAACGATACATTATAAAACGTCAATCAGGCCTTCCCGACCCGTCTGGTCAGCGCAGGGAGTGTAGGCCAAATCCTCCGTCTGTCTCCGGCAGATGAGAGAGGGTTGTGCTCCTGCAGTGGAGACAAAAATAACCTGATGATGATGATTTAAACGATACGTAACAGTTTATTCGTTTATTTCTTAGTATACACGAACACGTCTTTCAATTTTAACTGAAGATACAACTTTGTTCATTCCGTGGGGTGGAGACCTGGCGTCCTGGAATACAGAGTTTCCCTAAGTCCAAGCGTCAGTCTCCACACCAATCTTCCTTGCTATTGACGCCTAATTAACTTAATTTAAGTCTTTAATAAAGTAAAGATTGCTTGGAGAAATAAATAAAAATTATTATTTGTATTATAAACACTGTAAGACTGTAACACTGTAACGAAATGTAACACTGTAAATAAAAATTATAATATGTATTATAAAGACCGTAAGACTGTAACAAAATGTAACACTGTAAATAAAAATTATTATTTGTATTATAAACACTGTAACACTGAAGTAAAGGAGGGTAAACCCTCCTTTACTTCCACAGTTGAGTAAAGATAGGAAAGGTTTTTCCTATCCCATAACTTAGCAGCGCTTACCAAAACAAAGATACACTAATTAAGGAAACTACGGAGCGTCGGATCGGCTTTAAAGTTTAAAGTAAGTGAGGGCGTTTTATGTGGAGAAACAGAGTTAAACTACATCCCAACTACCGGGCAGTCGGCTAGCAAATACGAGGCAATAAACACAACTTACTTAGCTTGACAGCACCAAAACTGTTGCTATCCTTGTCACACAGTATTATGAAGATAAAGACGAAACCAATTTTAGCGCTGTCAAATTTTAACGTTGTGCCTTCAGAATCGCGCCCACTATCCTTCCTACTAATATTATAAACTAGCTGTTGCCCGCGACTTCGTCCGCGTGGACAACTTAACATCACAAATTATTATGTACGAGTATATCCTGTAGGAAAGAGATGTTTTTTCAGGATAAAAACTATTCTATATCCTATTCCAGGACCTAACCTATATGTGTGCCAAGTTTCATCCCGATCCAGAATAACAGATCTGACGATGAACGAAGGTCACGGACATAGCCGAAAGGCCTAGCAAGCTGAAGTAGCAGTGGGCGTACCACATCTGTCGCAGAACCGAACGGCCACTGGGGCAGACGAGTTCTGAAGTGGTGACCTCGGGGTGGAGACCGTCCTGGACTTATATTATAAAAAAATTTATAATTTACTTAATTAATTTAATACACGCAAAAAGCAACCGTACATTCGATAGCATGAGTAAGAATTCTCAATGCGAGAAAGAGACGGCAATAGCAGCGCGGCATACGCGCGCTCTAGAATGTGCCGCTTTACGAAACAACGTCGTGCGTCTAGATCGTTCCTGTGAATCTGCTCACGGGCAAACTACGAGCAAAGATGTAATTAGTGATTCTGTATATTACTAGTGTGGAATTTACTTCTAAATATAGACCTCTCCTTCTATCTCGCTCACTGAGAAAGTTCCAACTAGTTCAGAAAGTTACGTACTTCATGCACACAGTATTGCGAGTAAGGCCGATGAACTCTGTTATCTGATAAATGACGTCATTACTCATATAATACCAGGCTTAAACGTTAATCGAGTATTTACCTACCTGCGGTAGCAGCGTCGAGATAAACAAACTAAGTACGAGTACTTTAATTTTCGTAAATTTAATGTTCGCGTAGTAAAATCTATACTAATATTATAAAGAGGAAAAGTTTTTATGTCTGTAACGAATAAACTCAAAAACTACTGGACGGATTTCAAAAGTTCTTACACTATTAGAATGCTACATTATCCCTGAGTAATACAGGCTATATTTATTACAAAAAAAAATTACGGATCCCTACTAAAACTTCAATAATGTAACCCAAGGTGTAATAACAAAGAAGTATAATTTTAATTTTTGGTACTACTCAGATTGCGATCAGTTTGGACTACATTTGGAGTTGTAGTGGGGCGGGAGCGGGAGCGGGAATGGGAGCGGAATGCGAGCGGAGCCGCGGGCATAACTAGTTTATAATATTTGTTAAAATAACATATAAGTAAGCATCGGAGTTAGGTAGTCTCTTTTATTAACTTGCGACGAAATGTTTACTGTGGGAAATATAGGATGGAAATGAGATAAATAGCTGGAAATCCTTTCGATATCTGCATATGCTAGTCACAAGTCTTCAAATCTCCTCAGGGCAGTTTAATTTTATTGTTATTTATATTATGCTGTTCACTTGCATGGAAGTAATGTTTTTAATTATTATACGAATTATTGTGGACGCATGCCGTGGTCTCCTGTTTTTGGCGAGAGCGGAAGAGTGAGTGAATGAACGAAATGGGAGGGGTAAAGAAGAATGAATCTAGTGCGTGAGAATGTCGTGTTTGTAGTCAATAAACATTAAATACTGTATATATTATACATGTGATATTAGGCGTAGACACATTCCGGGATTAGCTATGTAAGTAAGCCTATTTTAAATAAGATAAGACGGTTTTTAGCATACAAAGCATAATGGGTATATATTACAAAACAAGATTTATGCACGAGTATATATTGGTCTAACAGTCAAGCAAACAAACACGATGTATTCACGATCATGAATCGTACAAAATCGTTTTTGTTTTGTTTAGTTTATACACTATACCTTATCTTATATGTATATCTGGATATTGAAGAAACGTACCTGAAACAAGAATGACATATACATTAAAATTACATGTAATTATGTATTTAACGACGTTAAATAATATTACGGACATAAAATTTACGAATCACATTAAAAAACCACTTTGTAAGAAAGCCTATTATAAAATAAACGATTATTTGAATGACAAAGATGCCTGGCACTAACGTTGATCCAGCTTCGCACACTCTTTATATAACTGTATGCAAACATGATTTCAAAAGAAGAAGAAGAAGTGTTGCGTGAAGTTTGTTGCGCCGTTTCTTCTTCACAGCGCTAACACCTAGGAAGCGGTAGTCGATAAAAAAAATGACGTGTATAAATGTACCAAGTGTACTCACTTGTAGAGCAATAAAGGATTTTGACTTTGATTTAAACAAACAAAACTTCATAAACAAAGTATGTACATATTTTCATACCAAAGTAAACAAACATTTCCGAATCGTTAACAACTGCGTCCATCGAACAACGATTCCGTGTTTACACAAAATGTAAATAAAAGTTGTTACAAAACTGGAACTGTTTAACAATCAACGGACCAAAAACTGATTCTAGCTCCAACGTTAGCCGACATTCACAGGGCTGGGCAGTCATTTTCTGTACTTGAAACTACCCCGATGGTGTTACCAAGCAGCCTGCCCAGCGTGGTGATTACTTTAGTAAAGTTTGTGGTTCAGCAGTGGCAGGCCTTATAGATAAATGGCCTATTTATACCCTTCAGGATGATACCACTTTCCTAACTCTTCCACTTTCTAAGTGGATGGGTTAGGAAGTAATCATACATACATAATGCTCACGTCTTGGTCTCAGAGGGGTAGGCAGAGACGATGGATCGCCACTTTGCGCGATCCTGACACACCTCACTAGCCTCACTCACATTCATCAAACTTTTCATGCACCTCCTTTTATTCTTCTCCCTGCGGACCCCAGCCTTTTTGAGACTGTAATCATGATAGATAAAAAGAATTTGTCATCTATTACCTTCAGACCATCATCCACTTAATGAGTGGATGGGTCAGGAAATTGTCATCCTACTAATATGCGAAAGTTTGGATATTTCGATGTTTGGATATTTGGATGTTTGATACTCAATCACGCTTCAACCACTGGACGGATCGTGATGAAACTTGGCACACATAAAGGATAGGTCCTGGAATAGGACATAGAATAGTTTTTATGACGAAAAAACATCCCATTCCTACGGGAAATACATAATAGTTTGTGATGTTAAGTTGTCCACGCGGACGAAGTCGCGAGCAGCAGCTAGTGATAGATTGGAAATTGCCTTCAGAACATCATCCACTTTCTTAGTGGATGAATTAGGAAAGTGGCTAATGTCGTCCTTAAGGATTTATTCATAGCTAGATAGAACATAACAATAATAATAAATATATGGGGACATTTCACACACGGCCACCTGATCCCAAACTAGGCAGAGCCTGTAATATGGGTATCAGACAGCTGATATACATACATAAATACATAATATAATATATAAATAACATCCAGTCACAAGGCAAACACAAGTGCTCATCACACGAATGTTTGCCCTGGGCGGGATTCGAACCCGCGACCCCGAGCTCGCAGGCAGGTGTACTACCGACTAGGCTACGGGGCCGACGACCAAACAAACATACAAGACAAAATAATCTACATTAGTGTCACTGCAGCATAAAGCTGCATGCTACCCGAACTACGATGCAAATATAATGTCATAGAAATGTCCTTTTTCGACTTAGCGACTTGGGAATTAGGGCAAGGATGGACACAGCTTTACTGGTAGTTTTAAAAGGTCAAGCGGCCAGCTTAGGAGTGACCGAGTCACGGCGCGCAGGGACTACTCGCTAACACCTGGGTGTAATGCAAATTTGATCTAACTACTGGAACGTAATAGCCTTTTCTATAAGGTGTTTAGGGTCTGTTACACTTGGTACCTAGTCTTACAGTAACCATCTGAAACATAATCTTTGTGATTTTCTGCCATAGGTTTCATCATCATTTCCCCATAAACGACGAGTCTGTACCCTCTCTCGAAGCCCTCGCCGGTGAGGGCGGCGCCCACCTCCACACACACACATACTCGCGATACGCATACTCCACCCGGCACGCGAAAAGGCTTCGCCCCATCACCCACACCCTAGTGAAGTGCGCAAAGTTCAAAAAAAATTATAATTTGGCTCATATTTGCCTTTATCAATAAGGCGCTTGCCGCGTGACACCAAGAGTGCGTGCATACTAATAATTACAAGTAAAAAAATATTATCAAGAAGGAAATACTGTCAGTTTTCAATCGGCTGACAAGTGGAGTAGTTTTAGGCAGAATTTGACGTCAAAAAGAGAATAATGTATTCCAATTTTGAAAACAAATATTTTGATTTTAATAACAATACTAACTTATATATCTAAGCATTATCATTACTAACACACTAACAAAATTATGGACTAATTACTGTCTGAAATAAAGTTTTATTTAATTTAATTTAATTATTCTCCCGTATACTCTTCGATTATTAAGTAACTTTCTAACAAACATCTACAACACAATATTAGAGGTACAAATTCCAGACCCATCGCCTCTCAACAATGGAACGGAAGCAAAAAGAGAACCGTCCTCAAAACTGATCCCAAGTCTAGCCACTTGAACCAGCAACTTCCGAGTTGCGGTCACCACTCGACTAAGTCCGCAAAAAGCTGAACTTAGTCCGGTTAACTTCACTACGCGTGACCGACTGTCCGGGTGCGGGTCCGGCGAAGTTGCCGGCCGCAGAACGATCCCAGTTACACAGTTGTAAATTAAGTTTGGGTCTAAGTTAAGTAGATAATCAGGACTGGAGGATCCTATATCGGGTGCACAGCAGTCATACAATTGTCTGTAACAACGGCTCAGGTTTATCTCTGTTATAAACGTAATTATATTTGCCGTGTGGTTTCCGGTAGAGTAGAATAGGACCACTCCAACTCTTCCCGTGGATATCGTACAAGGCGACTAAGGGAATACATTATAAAACATCGATCAGGCCTCCCCAACCCGTCTGGCCAGCGCGGGGAGTGTAGACCAAAGCCTCCGTCTGTCTCCGGCAGATGAGAGAGGGTTGTGCTCCTGCAGTGGAGACAAAAATAACCTGATGATGATGATGAAATGTAATTAGGGACAAAATTTCATAAATAGTTCACATATTGCTTAGAATTTCTATTCTAGTTTTGATCATTGAAGCCTGTGGTTTGATCCACGACTGAATCAGACTGAATCTGGGTTTGTAATTTAAATGATATTTGTATTGTAGAATCCCACTAATATTATATGTGCGAAAATTTGTATGTATGGATGTTTGTTACTCAATCACGCTTCAACCACTGCACGGATCGGGATGAAATTTGGGACACATATAGGTTAGGTCCTGGAATAAGACACAGGATAGTTTTTATCGCGAAAAAACATCTCATTTATACAGGAAACCAAATTAATCGTTAAAAGCAGTGAAGATGTGTAAATATCAAAACCTCGTCAAAAGTCGCGGGCAAAAGCTAACATAATTTAAATTCTTCTTACGCAGAGTAAAATCCTAATCTTTCCGCAAGTGTCGTCAATGGGACTAAGATATTGCACGAGGGATGGGCAGTTGCGTTCTCATGTGTATATTAAAATCATAACTGCGATCACCAATCCGTTTGCCAAGCGTGATGATCATGGCAAATTCTCCAATGGACAGCCCACCAACAGTGGCATTCTATTGGGGAGGCTTGTGTTCAGGGGTCGTCCGCTTGCCTAACTCTTCCACTTTCCTAACTCGTCCACTATCCTAATCCAATATAACTCTGGATAAGATTGATTAGAATCCTCCAGGATGACATCGTTGTCGTCTGAAGGATTCTAACCATTCTTAATTATCCACCAGGCTAACTATCAAGGAGAGCTAAGTACTCGTACTTGACAGACATCAGTTAATTACAGTGATGAACCCTTGAAGAACCGCGTCCGGAAGTCCTTGACAAATCGCCCGCTCCCACTACAGTCCGACATTCCGACACGTTGCGGTTCCTTCCCCCTGCACCGGAATTTGAGAAACCCCAAAGTACCATTCGTTCTCGCTCGCAAGTAACTTATGCGACACACAAACAACACATTCCCTGAAATAAAAACTTAAAACTAAATTAATAAAAACATTATCATCATCATCAGGTTATTTTTGTCTCCACTGCAGGAGCACAACCCTCTCTCATCTGCCGGAGACAGACGGAGGATTTGGCCTGCACTCCCCGCGCTGGCCAGACGGGCCATTATCGACGATCACCGACGTGTGAGTTGGACATGATTTTCGTCTTATCTACGTTCATCCTGAGACCTACTCGTCTGGAAGAGCAGTAGTTTATTAATTTAGTTTTAAGTTTTTATTTCAGGCAATGCGTCGTCTACTCCGTGCATATTAAACGGGCCCGTGTAACTGGAGCACTCCTGGTCGGGCGCTCGCGTCCGCCACTAACGGCTCGATGTATTGTTATGTTGCTACCAGTTTATGCGTTTGCATTGGCTTAGTTATGGCCCTATTGTGCCTGGGCAGGGCCCACAGAGCCCCTGTTATACGGAACCGGGAACAAAGGGGCCTTAAATGGGAATTTAAAACCGTAAACACGTCTACCCAACTTAGGACGGCTGTAACTCAAGGAACGTCGAAGCTTGAATAATAAATAAATATTTCATACATACATACATACACTTGTCTAATCCTAAACTAGGATTGTCTCCTGGACATAATCAGTCATAATAAATCCACTAGTGGTGGAGATTCGTTTATGCGTATGAGAACGCATCTCACCCGCGCAAGCGCTGTCACACAGAATAAATAGTTACTTACTGACGAATTGCCAAAGTTTTTTTTTTATTTTTATTAAGATAAAAAAAAATTTATTAAGTTGTTTAGTCATTTCTGACTATGTCACCCCTGTGGGAAAAACTTACTATATATTTTTTTTCTATCTCTAACTTATACAATATTTATAGAGTTTGCACAGCATTCCGGCCTCCTCAGATAAGGGGTTGGCCAGGATGCTGTTGCAAACTCCGATATTATTCTTAATCAGAGGCAGCATCACAATTCTTTGGGCCTCGCTTCGGACACATTCCTACAATACATGTTGTACATCCTCTACGACATCACATTCAGGACAATTTGGTGATTCGGCTTTCCTTATCAGAAAAGCAAACTTTTTAGATGGAATGTGTCTGGAGCGGAGCCTCAAAGTTGTTACTACTCGCCAACTGTTTAGGTATTTCTCATCGAACCATGGGCAATGTCTGCCAAAGTCTAAAAAGGAGTTTTATTTGCACCTCACGACATCCCAAATTATCCTACTTTTCCTGGATAACTTAGCATTCTATCACTAGCTAACTACACCAGCGATTCAGTATCAACATACCAAACCATCAAACTCCAAACACTGATGAACATAAGCCTCCCCAATATCACGCTTGGCAGGCGGATTGGTCATCGCAGTTATGATCTTAATATACACAGGAGAACGCTGCTGCAATCCCTCAGTTGCCTTGACGACATCCGCGGGAAGATTAAGGGGTGACCCGATTCTAAGCCTTCGTTTCTTTACTTAGTAAATTAAGTATTCTCTGCTCTATAATCTACAATGCAAATGAGATATCACGGATCGTAATGTGAATTGACAAAGAAATGGGTAAAAACAAATGGCATGATAACAATCAAAATACCGCTGAACCTCCCCCCCCCCCACTCCACGCCCCAGCCCCCCCGATCCTCGGTTCTTCTCATCCAGTCTCTGCCAGCCAAATTTAGGATTATTTGGTGAAGGTTTCAGCGAAGCATGACCACGTGGGCAGAACCATTAATTCCAGGCGGAGAAGCCCAAAATAACAACAATGAAATCGTCTAAGCTTTGTTGTAAGCGGAGTTCATAAATGTAAGGTACATATAGTATTGTATTCCACATTATATTCCCTTTGAATAGATCTCACGGGAGAACAAGCAACAATGCACGTGACCGTAAGCGAAATCATCCGAATAGGCAAATTGTGCCATAGAATAGACGCACCCCCGACACTCCTCACCAGCTAACATATTTAATTACCGCGGCCGTTGACCTCGTCCATATTATGAACATACTCGTACGTTCGAGAAATACGGCATTTTTTTAAATCAAAATTTCATGATATTTATTGCACAAATTTTAAAAGTAAATACAGATACAAATTTTGTGTACAAAGGCGAGCTTATCTCTAAAAGAGATCTCTTCCAGCCAACCTTACAGGGTGTGAGACAAGGCACTAAGAGCGTAAGAAATTATTCTTATTTCATAAATAAGAAATGTTTTTTTCATGTATGACTTCTAAATGTGATACTGAGTTATTGGAAGAAATATTAACAGTCGTTTTATCATCCGATATAATGGCTTTTAGAAAAATGTACTTTATTAATATCTCAGGTTCTAAGTGGCGTATCAAGATGAAACATGTACCAGATTTTAAGTTAGACCACCAGCAAGACAACTGTGAAAACTGCATCAAATTTCATTCAGTAGTTTTTGCGTGATGCGGTAACAAACATACATACAGACAGACAAACAGACAAAAATTCTAAAAAACAATTGTTTTAGCTTCTATTGGCCCTATAAAGCCCCTCATACAACTTTTTTTAAATATGTATCATGTACAGACATAGACCAGTTACAGTTTTATTATAAGTATAGATGAACATTAGTCAATCGAGTAAAAAGAGGAAACCACAGCCTCTCTTCCCCCCCTCCCTAGTCTACAGTCTATTTTCCCAGCTACCCAAAGACCGACTCCAATCTATGGGTCCAGGTGAAGCCAAAAAATTGGTTTTGAATCCATGTTGCAACTGACTTACACAAGCGTACGCGATGGTTTGTGTACACAAAAGAATTTGTATGTGTAGATTTAAAGAAAGATAGTGCAAAATGGATTATGAACTACTTACTATAAGTATTAGTAGCCGAAGAGTATAGAGACCACGTGCTCTGGGAATGCGGACTGTACGAGGAAGAACGCTCTAGAATCATTAGATAGAGCGCAGGCGGGACCGGTCTACTTCGCTGATCTCGTGAGTGAGAAGAGAATTCGCGAGGGCGTGGCATAAGCGGAGAAAACCAATTGAGCTGCCCGATGACGACGAAGTAAATGTGGTGTGACCTCACGCCCCAGAAGGGAGAAACGTCAAAAATGTAAAAGACTATACTTGTAATGGATTGGCCCGTATATTGCGTATAACCGCGACGTTGGGAGGGCCAAATGGAATTACTTCTACTTACTATACGAGAATAAGGATGACTGGAAGAGATCCCTAAGTGGGATAAGTCCGCCTTTGTACACAGTTTAATTCCTATTTTATTATTGTTGTTGTTGTTGTTGTTCTTTTTGGTACAATAAAGCGTTTACATACATACATAAGATTATCAGCCGAAATACGTCCACTGCTGCACATAAGCTTTCCCAACAGAATGATACTTTTCGTGGGCGGCCATAATCACCACGCTTGGCAAGCGGATTGTTGTAAAATTTCATTATTTGTACAGTTCTAGAAGTCTTAAATATATTAGGCAGTGCCTAATTCAAAAAAATGCAAAGCTGCAATGCTTTGGCAGTTCTGTCACAATTTAAGTACCTACCTAATACATACAACCACAATGTATCATTATTATAACAATATAAACAGGTAAACAGTAGCGGCACTTGATACACGGAACACTATTTATAGCCAACGATCTCTATGTACTACTAGATGGAGCGTTCCAAACAATCGCTCTGTTCCACGCCAGTAGGCACTATCTGCTATTCTTATCCTCTATCTAAAGGTTGTCTGGAATCGCTTTGTACGATAAGACCGATGAGAGGTACTATTTATAACTGTATCCGTGCACTTTTATTGTGCAATAAAGAGTAACTGAATTAAAGGGCTATAACATTTTAAAATGGAGCCCGGCATACTGTCGGCCATTATGAAAAATTCTCGAAGACGCGGCCACTGATCAAACTTTAAATTATCGACAGAGGACTTTAATACTAACAAAAAAAAATATTATACTTATTCAAGTCAACCTCAAAAAATACCAGTAATATTTTATTATATTAGTTGGCGTACCATGTCTCTGGTGCTAATTTGAGCGAACTAGGTCGCGCGTTGTGATGTTTACTTTACAGAAATGTAATACAAAGAAATTATCATATTTTGTACCGAGGTTTTCACTCTACTGCGAATAAACGTGGATTCTTGCCTTGCCACATGCGTACGCACCGCGAACTTCATTTAGACATATCTTCTCTGCGTCCGGGCTACCTAGGGTTGCCATCCGTCCGGGTTTACCCGTATTTGTCATTTGTAGACAGTGTTTTAAAGTCTTAAATAAAAATATTTGTCGGCGAAATGATAAAAGAGGAGCTGATTTGGAGGCACAGTGCGTGTTCGTCGCGCCGTTCGGCTTGGTTCTGCGAGCGTCGCGAGCTCGCGCTGACAGAACGTCGGGTATAACTGGCGCAGGCGCATACTCGAGACAGTCTTCGATGGAAAGGCGTGCGGTGCGCAGGCGTTACGCTGACGGATCGTCTGCCTTTTAAAATCGTTACTTATTGATGTAGTGTAATTTCATGTAGTGTCAGAAAACGTGTTAACTTTGAAACGGCGATAAACTCAATTTGGGAGCCCAAATTTTCGGCGGAACCAGGAACCTACGTCAATTTTTTATTTTACTAAATAACTTAATGACGTTTGCCAATACTTAAATTATTTATTTTCACTGTACTTTTTAACTTTGACATTTCAGTGTTGTTAATGTTTATTGTGACGAATAATTGTATAAATTTGCATGCTATTGATAATGGCTGAATTGGTGTTACTGTAGGCTAATTTTAACATCTGGCATTTGTACCAATTTAAGAGCAAATAATCTTTCTTTCTTAAAAAAAAACTGTTGACATGTCCGGGTTGTAAGCTACTAAATCCGGTGTTTACATACTTCTTGTCTGAGGCAACCCTAGGTCTGTCTTTAGTAGCACCACCGTACCATTAAGTGTACCGTATGTGACGCAGGGTAAACGCATTAGGTGATCAGCGGGCTGGCAATTAATATCGAGCTAGGGGCGAGCACAGGGCGCGGGGGGGGCCGCTCATACCGTGTTTGTATTGGTTATGGACGGCGCGGCTTGCGGACTTTGATTACCGGCCAATTAATTTCCTTTTCGTTATTAAACTCTATCGCATTTGTTCTGAAGGCGGAAATTTTGTACGCCGCAGTGCACTATCGACGAACGACGCTATAAGTTATAAAGAGAAGCACTTACGTCGTTGACGTATAACGTCCCTCACGATCGACTATGTTCGTACGCTGGCTGCAGGAGCCCTACGATAATTTACGCACACACACAAACGTCAGGCTGGTGTGCGTGTAATAGTAGATAATTAAATCTGCTTATCACTATTAAACACCAAAGCCCGAAGTATATATATTATCTTTTTTTGTAGTCTTGATAAAATAGCGATGCAAATATCAACGACCACACAGCCTCATTTTCTATTTATTTAATTTAGCACACGTTCCTAGCACAATCAAACTATGTCAGAAACAAATGAAATCTCAGGGCGATTTCTTCAAACGTTTATTTTTTACGACCTCTTTAACTGAGAGCATTGTTTCCTAAACGCCTCGACTGCGCTGCGCAGGAGTTTCGCCGCTACTCCCCACTGTTAAAGCCCTTAGTCCGGTGAAATCTGCCCACCAGGATCTTATCAGAAGGTAAACACGCTGGTAATGCGCGTCGTGCCGATTATGTCTTTCTTTAGTATGAGCAACGATCTCTATGTACTACTATATGTGAATGACATCTCTCCAGGTCTCCTAGTTACCGCTAAACAGCAAATTATCTTGAACTAAAATCTAATTTCTTCATATTTAAACAGTAAAGTTCAGCCTCATACTCAACGATCTCTATGTACTACTAGATGGAGCGTTCCAAACAATCGCTCTGTTCCACGCAAGTAGCCACAACTCTTTTCACATTAACTTTGAAACTTGTGCAGTGACTACTCAGAACATTTAATTATTTACTAAATATTGACATTATAGCGTCAATATTTAGCAATAATTAAATGTTCTGCGTAGTATCTGCACGAGTTTCAAAGTGAATGTGAAAGAGTTGTGGCTACTTGCGTGGAACAGAGCGATTGTTTGGAACTCTCCATCTAGTAGTACATAGAGATCGTTGAGTATGAGGCTGAACGTTACTGTTTAAATATGAAGAAATAAGATTTTAGTTCAAGATAATTTGCTGTTTAGCGGTAACTAGGAGACCTGGAGAGGTGTCATTCACCGAAGGAGTGGAGCTTGCCGTCGTGACCTGAACGATCTAGACATGTTTACATTTAGACATTTATTTATTTAAAATATTGAAACATTACTGATTATTATTCCATTACATTACAATAACTTTTATGGTATAGACGAAACAGGGACTCCTCTCTCTAGCGTTCCCTTACATTCCGTCATCAGCCGTCCTATGCCGTCCGCGAACACGTCACAGTGCGGTGCCTCGGCGACTGTTACTGTTCCATACCTGCTGCTCAGCTACAAGACCTGCGGAAACATCGCCTAGTAATATTGTCTAATCCTAACCTTACCTCACGTATAATACTATGCTCAAAATGACCTCAGTGGCAATCAAAGTCACGACCCAATAAACAAATGGCAAGTCCAAGATTTCACTGTAATACTTGCGCTGTGACGGCCATCTTTATTTCCCAAAATTGACATAAACCTATGCAAATGAGATGAGAATACCATTGTATCGGCGCCATATTTGATTTCACATGTTTGAGACAAACCCGAGCATTATCTCACGCTTGACGAACCCTTTACTCATCATATTGGGGAGCGATATAACATACTGAGGTCGTGGGTTCAAACCCCGCCCGTACCAATGAGTTTTACGAAACTTAAGTACGGTTTATTTATAATACCACAGGCTTTTCGGTGAAGGAAAACATCGTGAGGAAACCTGCATATGCCGAAGAAGAAATTCCGAGGCGTATGTGAAGTTCACCAAATCGGCTTGGGGCACCGTTGGTAGTCAGGGGTTTGGCACAAAAGATCCTGAAGGGTCGAAGTGTCGCCAGGTCTTCCTGGACCCCTGAGAAGATAAGAAGAATGGTTTATTTATAACTAGCTTTTGCCACGCGACTTCGTCCGCGTAGGTTTCGATATTTGCACACTGCTTTTAAAGATTAATTTAGTTTCCCGAAAGAAAGAGATGTTTTTTCGGGATAAAAACTATCCTATGTCCTATTCCACACCTAACCTATATGTGTGGTAAGTTTCATCCCGATCCGTCCAGTGGTTAAAGCGTGATCGAGTAACAAACATCCAAATATCCAAACATCCAGATTTTTGCATTTATAACTAACTAGCTGGTGCCCGCGACTTCTTCTGCGCAGGATTAGTATTTCGAGTAGCTTATATTAGCGTGGCGTAGAAAGAACTAACATGACATTAAAATTATAGTTTTTGGCGCACGCCAGAATAGCTCGCAGATGGTAGATTTTTTCCTACTTACTTGATATTTTGGACAATTCACAGAATATCTTTATAAATTGTAGCCTATGTGTTATTTTGATGTATAAGCTATATTATTGTAAAGTTTCATTAAAATCCATTTAGTAGTTTTTACGTGAAAGAGTAACAAACATCCAACCATGCTTACAAACTTTCGCGTTTATAAAATTAGTAGGATAGTGTGTAGGATGGGAGACCACAGGCTTTTCGGTGAAGGAAAACATCGTGAGGAAACCAGCATATGGCAAAGAAGATCCAGGACGTCTGGCAACGTTAGCGAGTATCCAACTTTTGTAAAATTAAAAGTATATTCTGTTAGTATTCTCGGTTAGCACATTTTACTATGAGCGTGAAAACAGTTTAATTACGGTAAAACTGCCGCGAGCTATAAATCTCAGTTGGTTTTTGCAATGCTTCTGTCGAAGAGAAGTGATCAACGGAAGCCGGACTTAATTGCATTGCAGCGGGCTTTATTTGAAAGACATTCAAATTAAAATGCGCCTTTAGGTGCAAGCCATATAGATGAGACGTCGGGCGAGGACGAGGCAAAGACCCCTTTAATGTACTTTCATACAAAACGTAATGAAATGAAATGCGGACTTCAGGTATAAAACATACTATAATTGAATTATCGATAATATCTGTTCCCAACGTTCTCTATGTACTACTAGATGGAGCGTTCCAAACAATCGCTCTGTTCCACGCAAGTAGCCACAACTCGGTTACATTCGCAATGACGACCTCCGTGGCGGAACGGGTAGCTCTCGGACTGCCACGCCGGAGGTCGCGGGTTCGAATCCCGCTAGGGGCAAAATGTTCATATGATGCATATGAATGTTTGTGCCCAAGTCTTGGATGTTTATATATTTATTTAAGTATGTTTATCCGTTATCTAGTAACCATACCACAGGCTCTGCCTAGTTTGGGACTGGATAGTTTGTGTGAATGTCTGAGATATTTATCTATTTATACCTACGGGACGCGGCCCCGATTGCCGGGGCACCTAGGCGAATCGCGTACGACTTCCAATGTGTGTATGATTTAGCGGTTGATAATATTGACTTTCTTCCATATGCGTGTAGTATTCAATTTGGCTTGCATTGAAGTTTGAATGTAAGTTTTTGATAAATTGAACAAGCTTTTATTTTCTTATTCAATGATAATTGCACGTCCACACCCGCCGAGCCAAGTTCTTCCATATACTTTGGAAAGTCGCGTCCGAGCCGCGTCTTCGCCTCGTAATCGTCTGACATCTCTTCTGTGTGGCTTGCGCCTTGAATACTTTAGTACGCTTTCATACCATTTGATGCTTTTCAGTTCTGTAATGGAGATGTTTTTAATTATATTTCATTTATTTATTTATTTTATTTTAAATGGAAAGGCAGCTTAAAGCTGGTGTTTCCATATCAGCAGTCGACATGATTATTTTCCTTCAAGAAATTGTCTAGTCTGTTCGCGACAATCTAGTTTCGTATTGCAATTTTTTTAAAGTATGCGGTAGTTTTGTACCTCTCCTCTGCATATTATCTAGGAGTGATATCTAATAAATAAAATCGTAAACTTCGCGTGTCTGTACATTGAAATATTTTCAAAAAAAAATATGGTGCCTAAGGATAAATAATAGAACACATTTCTATCATTTTTGGAATTTTTGTATGTTTGTCTGTTTATCTGTTTGTTTGTGCGCGCATCACTTAAAAACTACTGAACCGATCTTGATGGACTTTTCACAGAAACATAGTGCTGAATTCGGTGTAACATATAGGATTTATTTCATTGCAATCGGTGCAGTCAATAAAAAGTTATGAGAATTTATAGTTTCCGAAAACTCGCATACACTGCGAGGAGTGTAGGATGTAAATGGTCGACTGAATTCGTGAGCGGTAGCGGGAGCGGGTATGGTACCAACGTAATGTGAGTTTTTGAAAACTCTAAATTATTTTTTGAGTGAGTGAATACGTATGCAACAAAGTAATGCTGGGAGGAATTTGGATTGCGATGGATTAGTTAGGAAGACTACATTTGGATAGACGAGGGTAAGAGAGAAAGAGGTTTGAGGGGAGGGTTGAGAAGAGTGTTGAGGGGAGGGTTAAGGGAGGTAGATGCGGGAGTGGGAGCGGGACCTGAAGCAGGAGCTGGATCTGGAGCTGGTGCTGGAACTGGACCCTGACCTGGCTCTTGACATGGACCTGGATCCGGATCTGGACCTGGGCCTGGACCTGGACCTGAACTTGGACCTGGAGTGGGCCCAGATCCAGGTGCGGGTGCGAGTCTTGAGTGTGACTTGGAGTGGAAGTGGAAGTGGGAAAATGAACAGGATTCTGTAGTCCACGCGAGCGGAGCCGCGGGCACAACTATTATTTAACATTTTTATTGACACGCTTAATTTATTTAAAGCGCTAACCTGCTGCAGGAGTATCAGCTCTACAACCTGCATATCCTGAACACAAATACGTTTTTTTCGCGCTCCCGATCATATCGATCAATGGTTGAGTTCAATATGGGAACACATTTACATTCTATTGCGGAGGATAATGTTCAGCAGTGGACGTAGTAATTCTTTTTTTTTTCGCTTTATATTCGCTTCGAAATTTTATTGACGATTGGTGTCCATTGCCGCATGCCGTTGGAAACAATATGCATCGCGCGATGACGGGAAGCGTAGCCAAAACCATTAATCGAAGAGCGCTTTTTACGCGAGTTTTGGTTTTTTTTTGGTAGCCGGGAAAGTAGTCACGCACGATTGGATAGGAATAGCAAACTTTCAACTGTTACATTTGTCAGTTTCGTTACAAAATATCGGTTGTATAGGCAAGCCTCCGTCACTGGAAGGAACCTACCGCGATAAGTACCGCCCGTACGGAGTAATAACAACGCTAAGCCGAGCCCCTTAGACACATTTTTGCTTAATTTGTCTGACAGTCGGAAGGAGTAGGCGATTAAAACGTATTTTCGTTTCACTATGGAGTGATGTATCTGTATAATCTGTGGTATACCTAAGTCTAATCTGTAGTCTAAGGTTGTAGTGGGTAATCTCTGGAATTACTGCACCGATTTTGAAAATTCTTTTACCAATAGAAAGCCACGTTATATATAACTTATAATGTTACGTGGTCCACGCGGACGAAGTCGCGGGCAGACAGCTAGTGTTGTATGAGGTTTTATAGCTGCTGTGCGGTTACTGATTGGAGATGAATGTTCCAGAGATAGGCTTAATGTCCATACATCACCAACCGAAATACGTCCACTGCTGAAGATAAGCCTCCTCAGAAGAATGCCACTTTTGGTGGGATGTCCATTGGGGGATCTGCCATAATCACCAAGCTTGGCAGGCAGACTGGTGGTACACAGGAGAACGCTGTTGCCCGTCCCTCGCGCAATCCCTTAGTCGCCTTGACAAGCCGGGAACATTACGACCAAAATGATTTCATTATAGGTATATTGGCTTTTAATTAATAATCACGGCTTTGGTCTGTAATCGGATCTGATTTACCGACAATATGGGTAAATATCGGTATTCGTCGAGTATACTCGACGATTGCCGTGTGGTTTCCGGTAGAGTAGAATAAGACCACTCAAACTCTTCCCGTGGGTGTCGTACAAGTCGACTAAGGGAATACATTATAAAACATCAATCAGGCCTCCCCAACCCATCTGGCCAGCGCGGGGAGTATAGGCCAAATCCTCCGTCTGTCTCCGGCAGCTGAGAGAGGGTTGTGCTCCTGCAGTGGAGACAGAAATAACCTGATGATGATGACTCGACAAAATAATTAGTATAAATTACTGTAACATCCGTTTATCTTTCTCCCTTCACTTCAGTTCACATAATTAGAACTGGTAACTCTTCACGTCGCCTTCCACAGTGTTTAAATACAAAAGTCTTTAATCAGTGCGTCCTGCCTGTCATGACTTACGGCGCGGAGACGTGGACACTGACGGTGGGCCTGATCCACAAGATTCAAGTCGCTCAGGGAGTTATAGAAGAGAGCTATGAGCTTTATTCTGCGGGCGATCTTAAACTGGGGCGTAAATGCAGATTCATTACGTAGGACCTTTAGTATTCTCAGCTTACAGTACACAGAAGGCAGCCTCATTGCCTCGGTGAAGTCGTTAGAGTAAACGAATTCAAATTAAACATTCATCAAAGCTTCGCGTCAGGTAGGAGACAATTTGCACAGCTCAGGTAAAGTAGGTTCGGTAGGTAGGTAGTTAGATACTGGGAAACGTTGTCGGAGTCACAAAGGCTCAGACAAAGCGCTGAATTTATATCAACACATCAGAGTCGCGGTATCCTGGTTGGTTGTGCTCCTTACGTTCATGAGGTCCTGGTACAAACTCCGCCCGTACCAATGAGGTTTTCGAAACTTAAGTACGGTTTATTTATAATATACCACAGGCTTTTCGGTGAAGGAAAACATCGTGAGGGAACCTGCATATTGCAGTGTGCTTCCCGGCTTAAAATAGGGCCACCCCTATCTTTCCCGTGGGTGTCGTCGACTAAGGGATTGCACCAAGGACGGGCAGCAGCGTTCTCCTGTGTGTGTTTGGTAAGATCATTACTGCGATCACAAATCCGCCTGCCAAGCGTTGTGATTATGGCAAATCCCCCAATCGACAACTTACTAAAAGAGGTATTCTTTTGGGGAGGCCTATGTCCAGCAGTGGACGTATTTGCATATGCCAAAGAAGAAATTCTGAGGCGTATGTGAAGTCCACCAAATCGGCTTGGGGCGTCGTTGGTGGTCAGGGGTTTGGCACAAAAGATCCTGAAGGGTCGAAGTGTCTCCAGTTCTTCCTGGCCCCCTAAGAAGATAAGATATCCACACAGCTAGACTGTATACTTGGCATTAAAATAAAATCATTCAGTTAACAGCTGTTTACTTCCGCACCCTTCATCACTAGGTAAAGTAGACGGCTTACCGCACACCTGTAATTTATTCCAGCCACGTTGGTGCAATTTTTCAGCTCACGGGCGTTATGTTAATTTCGCAAGTTGCAGTCGCCATCTCTAGGTGTGCAATTAAGTCCGTTTTGTGCTAGAATAAAGATTTACTGCCTTATAAATTCTACTTTTTTTTAATTTTTAATAACTAGGTAGAGAACTTACCTAGGTGGTTGCTTTTTATAATGTATTTTAAATTTTAAATAGACTAGTTATAAAAATGTTTTAAAAGTTAACTGGGCCGTTTGAATAACAATATTTTGTTGTCATGTCCAGATCATCATCATTTCAGCCCTTAGTCGTCCACTGCTGGACATAGGCCTTCCCCAATCAACGCCAACGCAACCGGTCCTCAGCCCTCCGCATACAGCCGCTTCCGGCACACCTTCTTCAGGTCGGATCCACGGTCGCCACTCCCGAACTCGTCTGCCCCAACGGCCGTCGGTTCTGCGACAAAAATCCTTTCGGCTATTCAGACATTTATTTATTTAAAGTATTGAAACATTACTGATTATTATTCCATTGAGTTATTGTAAACTTTTATGGTATAGACGAAACAGGTATTCCTCTCTAGCGTTCCCTTACATTCCATCATCAGCCGTCCTATGCCGTCCACGAACACGTCACAATGTGGTGCCTCGGCGAACAGGGAGCCGAACAGATGCAGTGCGCGCGAGGGGCGAGTGCCGGTAGAGGTTGGTGCGCGAGTGTGGTGGTATGAACAGCGGGTGACTCCGCGCTCGTAGGTAACACTCGGGCACCCGGTACCCTTCAGATAATTCCTATGTCGGTTATTCCTTCGATCTTCGTCGAATCTCCTCATTATCATATCCTTCAAAGAAAACCCAAGCATATCAAAATCAAATCAAAAATCAAAAATCAAAATATTTATTTTCAAAATTGGAACACATAATTCTCTTTTTGACGTCAAATTCTGCCTAAATCTACTCCACTTCCACCTGTATAACCGAGGGGAAGAAGTGGCAACAAACCCAACGGCACAGGGCCCTACCTTTGATTTATCTTATTCATTACAATCATTAAGTCTACCTATGCTGAGCCATCAAGCACTCCATGGACTTTTATCATTTAAGTAGTCATCTAACTTATAGTAGGCTTTCTTGCACAGATTAACTTTTATAGAAGATTTGAATTTTTCTTCAGACAAGTTAATAATTTCATTCGGAACCTTATTGTAGTAACGCACGCACAGCCCCACAAAAGAATTATTGATCTTAGACAATCTAGAATGATGTATTTGAATTTTATTATTATTTCTAAGATTTAAATTATGCCTCTCATTATTTAAGCTGAGTAAAGAAAGGTTCTGTCTAACGAACATAATGTTAGCGAATATGTATTGACATGGCACCGTCATTATATTTATTTCCTTAAATAATTCTCTTAGAGAATCACGACTACGAAGCCCATAAATAGATCTTATTACTCTTTTTTGTAAAATGAATATAGAATCGATATCAGCGGCACGACCCCAGAGCAAGAGGCCATAAGACATAAGACTGTGAAAGTAGCTAAAATATACAAGTCTTGCTGTAGCTATATCTGTCAACTCTCTAATCTTTTTAACGGCATATGCTGCGGAGCTTAGCCGACCTGATAACAATTCTATATGTGGACCCCATTGCAGCTTCTTGTCAAGGGTTAGCCCCAAGAAAACCGTATTATCCACAAATGCTAACTTCTCGTTATTTAATATTATGTCATTATCACATGGTTTAACACCTGGAAGTGTGAATTTTATGCATTTAGTTTTTTTTGAGTTTAAAACAAGGTTGTTAGCAATAAACCATTCATGAACTTGCCGAAGGGTGTCGTTCACATCGTCATAGTTTTGGGCATGTCTATTAACTTCAAAAATCAGAGAAGTATCATCTGCAAACAACACAATCTTCGATATATTCTGCACCATGTACGGAAGATCGTTTATATAAACCAAAAAAAGGAAAGGTCCTAATATTGAGCCCTGTGGGACTCCTATTTTAATAAGAGATCCCTGCGACTTTTTACCGTTTATCTGAACCTTTTGAATCCTGTTTGTTAGGTAGGAGTTCAATAAACTAAGGTTTTTATTTTTGATACCGTAATGTTCTAATTTGAAGAGCAACGTTTTATGATCTACGCAATCAAACGCCTTAGATAAATCACAAAAAACCCCGATAGCATCGTGGTGTCGCTCAAAAGCATCAAAAATATTTTGCAGAAGAGCAGCACCAGCGTCCGTCGTCGAGCGGCCTTTAGTGAAACCAAACTGTTGGTCATGTAGAAGTTTGTTACAGTTGAAATGTACAAGCATTTGACTGAGCATGACCTTTTCGAAAACCTTGCTAAGTACCGGTAAGATCGAAATGGGTCTAAAGTTGCCAGGATCTCTTTTGTCTCCTGATTTGTACAATGGTATAGTTTTACTTAGCTTCATTAGATCGGGAAAAGTGCCATGATCTATAGAGAGATTAAACGCGAAGGCAAGATATGGTGCTAAAATATCAATGATGGAATTACATACTTTAACAGACATACCCCACAGGTCTTCAGTGGTTTTTATTTTTATTTGTTTAAAGGACGTTATAATATCCTGTGGGTTCACGTGCCTAAATTCAAATTCAGTGATGCAAGAGGGAACGTTCTTTCGTAGAAATTCCGCTGAAAGAGCAGCCGATGAATTTAAGTTTTCTGTGGTCTTTAGTGGTATATTAGTAAAGAAAGTTTCAAACTCTTGAGCCACCTCGGCATTCGAAGTTAACGTGCCGCGGTCAGTATTTAGGATAATATCGTTGTCGCGAGGTTTGGTTCTTCCCGATTCGCTATTAATTATTGTCCATACTACTTTCATTTTATTTTCCGCGTATTTTATTTTTTTACTAATTAGATTAGATTTGGCAGCAATACAGACAGATTTAAAAATTTTAGAATAATTTTTTACATGTTCTTTAAAGTTGTAATCTTCGGGTCTTGAAGATCTATCTGCATATAATTGAAATAGTACGTCCCTACTTTTCCTAATACCTATTGTTGCCCAATCACTGAATTTAAACTTAGTATTTTTTTTTATTGTAACTACTTTGAAAATATTATTGTATTCAGTTTCCAATGTATCAAAAAACATTGAAAAAAATTTATTTGGATCACTGATATCATAATTAAATTGAGGCAGTTTTTGAACCAACACATCAATGTATTCTTCAAGTCGACCAGCATCGGTAGACCTTTTTGTAACTGTGATGCTCTGTTGTTGACGAGCGTACGGAAAAGACACCAACTGTCCCCAGTGATCTGAGTTAAAAGATTTTATCGTTGACTTGTCATTGTATTCACAATCGCAAAAGATGTTATCTATACACGTAGTGGTCGTTGCCGTTACTCTGGTAGGCTCGAAAAACACACAATTTAGATTAAAAGATTTAAATACATTTAGAAACCTTGTACTGGTTTTATCTTTCACTAAAATGTCTATGTTGAAGTCGCCACAAACAATGATAGACTTTCCCGTTTTGGAAATTATTCTCAAAACATCTTCCAATACTAATTCTATTGTTTCAAACTTACTCCTATCAGGGCAATACGCGCATACCACAATGTACTTGTCCAGCTCAACACAAGATAACTCAATATGTCTCTCAACCGAGAGCCTAACCACATCTTTGCGTTCCTTGCATTTGATGGTGTTCCTAATTAGTATCAAAGAACCGCCGTGAATAGCAGACTCTCGGTTGTAAGAACTTACAATGTTATAATTATCGTAACTTACAAAGGATTGGTGTAATTGCCAATGTTCAGTTAGGCAGACAATATCTAATTGGGTTTTTTCCAAATATAATTCTAATTCTAATTCCTTGCTGCTAGAAAAGCCCCGCATGTTTTGGTGCATTATGTGAATAAAATTGGGCTTTTCTTTTGTCATAAGTGTGCTAGAAGATCCCTGCCTCTTATTTAATAAGGATAAGCTATCATTTGAGGGATTTTCTATTGTCACAGTATCTAGTCTAAAAAATGTATGAGTTTATTAGTTTTACAACTAACTTTCGTCATGCAATGTTGTATATTATAGGCTACCAAAGTAGCTAAATGTCTTTTAAATTTATTTGGCAAATACATGTTACTTTTAGTCAAAGTAAAATGGTTAATAAACTTATTTGTATCAAAGTACAAAATAGCGTCACTATGAATGCTTAACGCATTATATAAGTGTAAATTCATTTTGAATATGCGATTATTGTGCGCCTTTGACAAGTTCGCACAATACGGAAATGCGCAAAAAATAAATTTACACTTAGTCTTATTGCAAATTTCTATCATTAATTCTATGCTCCTATTTAATTCCGCTTGGGTGACGTTTATGTGGTTACCGTACAAGATTACCACAGTCGTATTTGCGTCAAATGTACTCGTATCTTGCGATATTCTACCAAACATGTCGTCGTATATCCCTCTCCATGCTCCACAGCTACCACGAAATAAGATCAACTAGGTAAGTAATTAAGGCGCAAGCCACATAGAAGAGACGTCAGGACGCCCGTTAATATTACAAAATATCCAGCGTCATGACGCAAAACTTATAGAGGCGACAAAGCGCGTGCGACTGTGTGCTGTTTTAATAGTTCAATTATAGTTTGAAAAGTCTCGCCCGACATTCCATGACTTGCACCCAAGACTACAAAATAGAAACAATGTATTTTGAATAGAAATTGGAGCCGTCACAAAGAGCGAAGACAAGTTCTCACCTACACAGATCTCTAGAGTGGCTGAGTGCAAAGTGCACAGCTAGTGCATTAGCAGGCAACGCGTGCGTTTGGGGATTTAGGAGAAAACATGTCGTACGATACTGTGCATATAAAATTTTATTTTAAATAGAAAAAAAGAAAATTGATTCCAAAGACGCGTTTATTTTAAAAGATTTGTTAAGAATTCTAAAGTTGCATTCTATTGGGGAGGCTTGTGTTCAGCAGTGGACGTATATATGCTGATGATGATGATGATATTATTCATATTGATCCAAAAAAAAATTGTAATGCTATTGTAATGTAATGTAAAGTACATGAAACAATAAATCATCATCAGGTTATTTTTGTCTCCACTGCAGGAGCACAACCCTCTCTCATCTGCCGGAGACAGACGGAGGATTTGGCCTACACTCTCCGCGCTGGCCAGACGGGTTGGGGAGGCCTGATTGAAGTTTTATAATGTATTCCCTTAGTCGCCTTGAACGACATCCACGGGAAGAGTTGGAGTGGTCCTATTCTACTCTACCGGAAACCACACGGCAAATCTAGTTTTGTATCTCTCCTCTGCAATTTCTCTAGGAGTGATATCTAATAAATAAAATCGTAAACTCAAAACAATAAATAAATAATATGATATGCTATAGTATGGACAAAACTGGCCTGAAATAAATACAATTTAATTTAATTTAATTGGACGCGTACATCAAACTTAGCAGTGGTCGACCAACACTTTCACCACACCTTCAAAACAAATACCGTGAAGTCCCGCACTGTCCAATAACGCTTATTCATGGAATACCGTTAAATCCCCTGAAATCCGATTAACCGGAAAAGTGGGCGTCAATAGCCCGGTATAACCGGATACTCGGCGATTACCGGCCGATTACCGGAATACCGGTAATGCGGCGGTACACTTGCAGCAGATTGCGTCGATTGTTGCACTTTACCGATTAATTTGCCGATTAACGAGGCATTGTTTAGTGAGATGCTGCTGGATTCGAATTATCCTACTAATATTATAAACGCGAAAGTTTGTAAGCATGGATGGATGTTTGTTACTGTTTCACGTAAAAACTACTGAATGGCTTTTATTGAAACTTTACAATAATATAGCTTATTATTATTTAACCGTAGCGTCAATATTTAGTAATAATTAAATGTTCTGCGTAGTAACTGCACAAGTTTCATTGTGAATGTGAAAGAGTTGTGGCTACTTGCGTGGAACAGAGCAATTGTTTGGAACTCTCCATCTAGTAGTACATAGAGATCGTTAAGTGTTTCATTCGACTCCGTAATGTCCAACAGAGACATAACTTGGCGACCGTGACAGGACTCGAACCTGCAACCTTCGGATATACACAATACCACAGATTACTTAATAGTTTCTACATAACAGACACTCCGCTCCCTAGTACAACAAAAAACATACGATTTTAATCAACTACTGTCAGACAGGCACTCGACTAGCGTTGTCAGTATTCCTAACCAACCGATTGGTGGATGGGATAAAAGCCTGGACGCACTTCGAGAGCTGAAACACGCTGAAGAGTTTATCGGCAACAGACGTATAGCCGTATTATCCCCTGCTCGAGATGGGACTATCAAAGACCGACAACTGTAGACCTGCGGAGAGGACAGCGACATGACGAAGCACTTGCTGTTCTAGCTGCAAGGGGAACGAGTGTCCAGGGTACAGCTTACCCTGAACCCAAGGACTAGAGCCTTCTGCCTCGCAGATGCACAACAGCTTTTATGTCTCTTGGGGATGGAAGCAACACAATGATAACATAAGGTCGACGAGTTCCTAGCACTCTATAACAAAATAACTAGACGACAAGTCGTATCTTCAAAGATTCAATTACCCTTATGAAGACGTCACAGCTATTATCCTATTCCTACAATATTGAAAGCAACATTAATTTAACCTCAACTACAACTTAAAACCTAGGAAGCCACCTTAGATCCAGAGACACTACACAGCCACAAGCCTTTGCTACGTAAATGACGTTTAACACTACCGGTATTATGGTTCAAATTTGTAAAATCGGTAATACCGGTAACTTACCACTATAGGTCGTTGACACAGTTACGAGTCTTATGACAAGTAACTGAGTCTTGATACAACTAATTAGGCTGAGAACACAATATAAAGAAAGCGGTACAAAAATACATTTACTCCTTCACCGTAACTATGGAACTACGATCTCTCTTGTTTATAGCTTTGACAAACTAAATACACAGAACAATAATGCGTCAACAACATCTAACAGGAAACTTGGCCAACAATTCAAGCACCAAACTACTCGACCTAACTACTTAACGCACCTTTATCATCTTTCGGTTTGTCTGTTACGGTGGGACTCGTGTACTCGTCTTCTTCTGTAAAAAACGGCCGACTATTTTGTTGAAACGTAATGCTATCATCATCTGAAAGAAAGAAAGTTACGAATTTTATTAATCATTATCGTGTACGCGACCCTTACATGGAGCCGCTGGAACATTCTTGAGACGCGCGCGAGCCTCGCTAGTATATTAGTCTCTTTCTTGCATTGACCATTCCTACTCACGCCAACTCTTGAATGTAAGGTTGCTTTTTCCGAGCTTCAATACTTTTAGAGCTTCCGTAGACTAAAGTTAACTCTGTACCTAAGAACAGCAGTAATAGTGAATATATTCGGTTAATTGTGTTTCAATTAAGAGGTGAAAGTGACGAGTACTTACATACTTTTAGAACATTCAGAATCAAACAAACCCTTGATGACATAGTAATTATATCATTAACGAACTTTATACAAAAGTGTTAAGGTTCAAATTTATTGAACAATCATTTTAGATAATATTTTATATGTCAGAAAAAAATTATATCTCTTTTTGAGGCACTGACAATAATAGTTATAATACAAGAAATAAAAATAAACTTATTTTACCAGGGTTAGACTAAGTAAGGTCAGTAAATCGTTCACGGGGCAATGTATACGCTTCTGCAACAAACTACCAGAGGATATCTTAAATATGACTGACAGAAAGTTAAAGATTCACATTAAAAAACAACTTTGTAAGAAAGCCCATCATAAAATAAACGATTATTTGAATGACAAAGATGCCTGGTACTAATGTTAATTCAGCTTCGCAAAATCTTTATTAATTATATGCAAACTTGATTTTTAAAAGATGTGTTACGTGCAGTTGCGCTAATACCTAGGAAGCGATAGTCGATAAAAAAAAATTACGTGTATAAATGTACCGAGTGGAGTCATATGCAATAAATGATTTTGACTTTGACGGAAAAAAAACGAATACCGGTAAAATACCGGTAGTTACACTGTATGTCTGTGCCTTTACAAGAGGCAAGTCTAATCTAATTCTCTCGACACATCACAATAACTCTTGTTGGGAACTCGCACGTGAGCTCGTGTCGTCTCCGGCTCGCGTGCACGGTGCGAAGATTTGATTTGTTAACCATACTGCGGGCTGTGACAATGCGGATTTGGATTAATGGACTTGAGGGAAGCATAGACAAATTACTTCCCTGATCGCTCGTGTTACACGTCTGTATCTTGACTTTAAAATGATGAAAACGTCTACGTATTCCTGCAAGTTTTTTGTACGTACATTTTTATAAATTTTTATACAATAAATTTGATATGACTTTTTGAACCGATTATTTGAAATAATATAACTAGCTGTCCCTCCCACTACAGCTACAAATGTAGTCCAAACCCATCGCAATCTGAATAGTACCGAACATTAAAATAGGATTTCTTTGTTATATTGCATATTAACCTTACCTACTACTGTATTTGAAAACTAAAAATGTCCATAACTTTTGATTAAGTAAATGTAAAGCGATGAAATAAAGCCTATATGTTACTATGAGTTAAGCCCTATATTTATGTGAAAAGTCCATCAAATCTGTTCAGTAGTTTTTAAGTGATGCGTGCACAAACTAACATACTAACAGACATACATTTCAAAAATGTTCGAAATGTGTTCTATTACTTATCCTAAGACCCCCCAATTTTTTTTTGCAAATATCTTCAATGTACAGACACGCGAAGTTTACGATTTTATTTATTAGAATATTCTGAAAAAGAAAAAAAAACGATTTGTTACATTTAAACTGCACACTTGTTTGAATCTGCCGTTCACTGACTGAATATTGGCAAAGATACAACATTAAACTTCTATAAATGAAAATAATGAAAATAGTTTATTTTGTCAACGAAAATGGTACAAACAGATCATGTTGTTGTGACCTTCTATTAAGTGAAATACACCTGTGTCAGGAGGTCACGCTCCTCCATATCTAGTTAACATTACAGTACCTACCCAAAACAAAGGATTTCAAAAACGGCATTAATAAAACTTGGCTGAAAAATTAATAATATGAAAGAAAATTAAGAATAATTGTGTGTGTGTGTGTGTGTGTTTGTGTGTGTGTGTGTATGAGTGAGTTGTGTACACAAGTGTGCGCATAAATAAGTGAGTAACACCTCTATTAGATTGCAATCCTCGTTTCTAGACAGATGCTGGCCTTGACAGCTCTAAAGTCGAAGTGCTTCGAGCTTGTACCCACTACACCTTACTAAAAGTCTGCGTATGGCCGGCCATTGAAATACTCAAAGAACACAGGCTCGACTAAGCCGCAAAACAGATATTTTTACCGTTATTTCGTTATTTACTCAACGTGTCAACTGATATACTATATAACTTTTTATATAAGTAAGTAGGCTATGCTCTTAACGCTAATTTCAAAATAAACTAAGTCGATAAAATAGGTTTAATATACGACGGTTAATTTTGCCACCAGCTTTCACCAATAACAATAAGTGATATGCCGAAAGATATAAAGCTAATAGAAAAACACTCGACATTTATTAAAAAAGTTAACAGAGTTATTAGTAACAAGATGTTTTTATAATTTACAAGATATTTTTTCAAACAATGTGGGGGTAATAAAAAAAGTAATTAATTAAATTAGATATAAGATTGCGACAAACTTTCAGGGTCGTGTTGTGAAATGTAACAAATGTACACATGATACAATAAATAAATATTACTATGCCAAAACATTATAGCTAAAATAGTGAACCATAACTACAATAAAAATTGATAATTTATTTCAAATGCACATTTGGTAGTAACAAATTGATTCCTAAATGAAAATAGATACTATTATCGCTATATACGCCACGCTATATATATTCTTTTCTACGCCACGCTAATATAAGCTACTCGAAATACTAATCCTGCGCAGACGAAGTCGCGGGCACCAGCTAGTTCTTTATACATTTCGCTGTCAATGCTTAAACTTAAGCACTTTTAAGAGTCGAGTTAATCTTAACAAAGCGTTAGAGTAGCGCAATTTAAACGACAAGTATTGAAGCGCTTCCCGAGGCTTCCATTCCGTGATACAACGCATTACTCTTCATTTGGCAAAGTAATATTGTGCTGAGAACACACGAGATGAGTCGTTTCGCCGCGTTCTCACGCGAACACATTTCCTTTCTTATTTATTATACAAATACCGGTTATGAAGCTGCTGGTAAAGGCAAGTGCACACTTTTTACTTTCACTTCACGAATACCGGTATTTTGTAAAGGTCGCTATTTAACATAAAAATACTAAAGTACAGTTTCAATGTGAAACTTAATGGACAGCAGTATCAAGTGTATGATGTAATTGTGTCACGTAAATTTTGAATACATAGAGTCAATAGCACATACGGGAGATATTTTCACAGTGGCGACCCTAGTCTATTAGTTGCCGGGCACTAATTATTATTCCGTATGTATGAAATGCAGTAGGTTCGTACAAGTGAGGGAGGCCTGGCCTTGCAGGGTTGCGAACATTAACATGAGAGCGAATCTTGGATTTTTTTTATAGGATTAGAGGTTATTTGCATAAAAATGAACTTTATTGCCAAAGTCAAAGTCAAAATCATTTATTGCATATGAGTACACTTGGTATATTTATACACGTCATTTTTTCTATCGACTACCGCTTCCTAGGTGTTAGCGTTGTGAAGAAGAAACGGCGCAACAAATTCACGCAACACATCTTTTAAAAATCAAGTTTGCATACAATTAATAAAGATTTTGCGAAACTGAATTAACATTAGTACCAGACATCTTTGTCATTCAAATAATCGTTTATTTTCTTACAAAGTTGTTTTTTAAGGTGAATCTTAAACTTTCTGTCCGTCATATGTAAGATTTCCTCTGGTAGTTTGTTGTAGAAGCGTATACATTGCCCCGTGAACGATTTACTGACCTTACTTAGTCTTAAACCTGGTAATTGCGTACTAATAATACCTACTTAAATAACTTTTTGTATGATTCCTTTTAGTGTAGTGCAGAGTCTGACTCGCACTTCCATACGTTTTTCTTGTTTTGTTTACTGTAATTGTGTGTGCCAATTTTGGCCGTAATGTTTTTCTTTCTTACTTACTCATTTACTAACTTTCTTTCTTTCTCTCACCATGTACAGTGTACACCCATCCTAACCACGACAACTCGTTAGTTAGAACCCTTCCCGCGGTAATGTTCCTGGAGCTGTATTGAGACAAACGGCCGCAGTATTATGATTTGTGGACCCCCCAGCTCCTCGAGACGGGGGCCTTGTGACGTCACTCGAGATTTAGGGCCCCGCCATTGTGGAGGGTTAGTGCGAAGTTGGGACTTTCGGGACACTTGTTGCGACCAGTTTGTGTAAATAATACGTAGTGTAGTAAAATACTCCAAGCGCTTTAATGAAGAGCGAAACAATTTTCTGCAGAGATCTCAAAATACAGCGATTTTAAAGTAATGTTTTTTTCTTTCAAGCAGGACAAATTTAAACACAGAGAGAGGCTTTAACGGCGTAAAGCTGTGGGTTGTGATACCAGAACACCGAGGGAGAGTCGCTCAGGTCAAAGGATATCACCATAACCTTTTGATGCCCACGTGTATTCCCGTAGAAGTGCAAAGGACATTGCAATTGCCCGAAGTTATTTGAATTATCGATAATATCTGTTCCCAACGTTCTCTATGTACTACTAGATGGAGCGTTCCAAACAATCGCTCTGTTCCACGCAAGTAGCCACAACTCGGTTACATTCGCAATGACGACCTCCGTGGCGGAACGGGTAGCTCTCGGACTGCCACGCCGGAGGTCGCGGGTTCGAATCCCGCTAGGGGCAAAATGTTCATATGATGCATATGAATGTTTGTACCCAAGTCTTGGATGTTTATATATTTATTTAAGTATGTCTATCCATTATCTAGTAACCATACCACAGGCTCTGCCTAGTTTGGGATTAGATAATTGGTGTGAATGTCTGAGATATTTATATTTAATGAAACTTGTGCAGTTACTACGCAGAACATTTAATTATTACTAAATATGGACGCTACGGTTAAATAATGTCAATATTTAGTAAATAATTAAATGTTCTGCGTAGTAACTGCACAAGTTTCATTGTGAATGTGAAAGAGTTGTGGCTACTTGCGTGGAACAGAACGATTGTTTGGAACGCTCCATCTAGTAGTACATAGAGATCGTTGTACTAAACTTAATGGATGCCATTTTGATATCAGTAGACGCTAAACATAATTCAAACACCGATTCCACATTCGTCATTTCATCAATGATTCCCAATTTCCGTTCCACGTCTCCGGAGTTCATTGCCCCGACGTCATTCACCGCTGATCACCGGGCTGGTGACAGCGCCGTCACCGTTACAATACATCGGACATCAACTACACAAAGACAAACAATACAGTTCTCTCTCAGAATATATATAACTAGAATGCTTTGCTAAAACAAACGATCTCTATGTACTACCAGATGGAGCGTTCCAAACAATCGCTCTGTTCCACGCAAGTAGCCACATCTTTTTCACATTCACTTTGAAACTTGTGCAGTTACTACGCAGAACATTTAATTATTTCCTAAATATTGACGTTATATAGCGTCAATATTTAGTAATAATTAAATGTTCTGCATAGTAACTGCATAAGTTTCATTGTGAATGTGAAAGAGTTGTGGCTACTTGCGTGGAACAGAGCGATTGTTTGGAACGCTCCATCTAGTAGTACATACATCATCATACAAAACCATCATCTTTCTGTATTCATCAATTATGTTCTACTTAGCTGTATCGTCCGCGTGGACAACTTAAAATCACAAATTATTATGTATTTCCTGAAAGAATGGGATGTTTTATATGCTTGAATGAATGATTCTATTCGTCGTTAGATCCCAGTCCGTTTTTTAACTTATTTTAAACTAGCTGTTGCCCGCGACTTCGTCCGAGTGGACAACTTAACATCACAAATTATCATGTATTTGATGTTGAGATGTTTTTTCAGGATAAAAACTATTCTATGTCCCATTCTAGGACCTAACCTATATGTGTGCCAAGTTTCATCCCGATCCCTCCAGTGGTTGAAGCGTCATTGAGTAACAAACATCCAAACTTTCACATTTATAATATTAGTGGGGAAGTGGGATAAGTAGACTTCTAATCTGAGAGCGCCGAGAGATCAACGCTATAAGTTAGAAGTATAAGCATTAGTGCTTCTCCTTCTAACTTATTGTGTTGATCTCTCGGCGCTCATCGCGGCGTCGACATCATAAGTGTTGTTGACGTATAACGAGTCGTTCTCATGCTTGACTATACTCGCACACTCGCTGCTAACAGCCCTACAATAATTTACGCATACACGCATACGTGTACGGATAGGCTGGTGCGTCTATAGTAGTAGAAAGTTTATAAAGCTGTTCGCTTGTAAGGTGTACTAGACTGAACTGTATTTACTACCTGTGAAAAACAGCATTAACAAACTATATCACGAACAATACGATATATCGCAGCGGTCGGCTCAGCGGTAATATTTGATAACAACTGTAAGGTAAGCAGGTCACGTGAAATGGAACGCGTCATGTGGAAAATTAAACAATAGATTTTGCAATCTTGCGTTTAGAATTGATTACGGTCTCCAGCGGTAAGCATCATCTCATCATCGTCCACTGCTGAACATAAGCCTTCCCAATAGAATGACACTCGTGCGCAGTCCACATTGGGGGATTTGCCATAATCACCACGCTTGGCAGGCGGATTGGTGATCGCAGTAATGATCTTAATATATACAGGAGAACGATGCTGCCTTATCCTGAGCCAAGTCCCCTGGGACTTGGTTCTTTCTGGTATATGCCTCTTTGGTGCTGTCCAGACAAGTCACGGAGTTATCGCTATTACCGCTCGGCCACGACCTTGCCGCTGCCAGCGGCAGCTAGGAGCGGGGCGGCGAGCGGCGAGAACAAATGTACAATTATGTTAGCAGCACGCCACGAGGCGCCGCAATCAGCGGCCAACCCTCCGCCTGCCGAAACCGCGCCGCGCTAAGCCAAAAGTCGTGGCCGAGCGGTTACAGTCCCACTATCCTTCCATAATAGCATAATAGAGTAAAGGAGACAGGAGATAAGGGTTTAGGTAAGAACCCAAACCTATCTCCCGTCCCGATCCCTGCCCCATCCGCCAATCCGAGATCTGCCGTGCCGATGGATGCGTGTCCAGGGGCTAGCCTGGTCGTAAGCGTGCCAACATCCAGTATTAGCCTTACCGAGTCATGCGGAGCTCTGATGAGGTGGACAAGTATTCCCCTAGCTAACCGTGGTAACACGGAGGCGGCGATGTTGTGTACCACACATCACGTGGTATCACGGGGCGAAAAGCGGGCGAAAGAAAGTCGCTTTGCGACGTAGGTGGAGATCGCGGAAAGTGGCGATACATCGTCTCTGCATACCCCTCTGGAACCAAGGTGCTGCTGCCTGTCCACGAGCACCCAGGGTTGGCTCTATTCTAAGCCGGGAACCACACTGCATACCTAACCATAGACTACCTAACGTCAAATGTCTTTCTCCGAGACGGTCCTGTCTCTATAAACTCTTACATAACGCTCTCAGATCCAATATTTCATCGCCTTTACGATGGTATCTCCTAATTGTTAGCAAATTATTGGAGAAACAATCGAATTTAACTTTTAAGTTTTAACCTTGTTTTGTCTATTCACAAAGTTATTCTAATTCATTATGTTGGTAAAGTTTAAGATTGTTCTTCAGATCACCTTCTAATGTTCAATTATTATTTGGTTTCTCAACGATCTCTATGTACAACTAGATGGAGCGTTCCAAACAATCGCTCTAACAATCGTTCCAAACAATAGGACTAGGACAGCAAATGAGGATAATTGTCAATACTATCTAATATAATTAATTATTTTTTACTTGACATACTTAAATAATTTAATCTAATCTAATCAAATTAATTAAGCAATTTTGTACTATTTAATATTTGCATGTCGTTTGAAATGGCTGAGCAGGAGAACTAGTTTTATGTTTTACACCTTGTTTTGTACCCTGTTCAGAAGCAAATAAATAATCTTTCTTTCTTTCTTTCTCTGTTCCACGCAACTGCGCCTCCGGGAGCCGCAACTCGGTCACATTCACAATTAAACTTGTGCAGTTACTACGCAGAACATTTAATTATTACTAAATATTGACGCTACGTAAATAGTGTTAATATTTCATCATCAGGTTATTTTTGTCTCCACTACAGGAGCACAACCCTCTCTCATCTGCCGGAGACAGACGGAGGATTTGGCCTACACTCCCCGCGCTGGCCAGACGGGTTGGGGAGGCCTGATTGATATTTTATAATGTATTCCCTTAGTCGCCTTGTACGACATCCGCGGGAAGAGTTGGAGTGGTCCTATTCTACTCTACTGGAAACCACACGGCAAGTCAATATTTAGTAGCGTAAATACTCTAGCACTGTACTCGTACACAAAGAAAAAAAAACTATTTTCATTCACATATCTAATTTAATTTACTTTTAAACTGAACCGAGTTATTATCTTAATCATTAAATCATCTTAAACACAACATAAATCCGACTTTAACTTTCCTGTCACAACTTGAACGTTGACTTGGAGTTACTAACCAACAAATATATGGATAATAATAATAATAAATATCTCAGACATTCACACCAATTATCCAGTCCCAAACTAGGCAGAGCCTGTGCTATGGTTATGCTAGATAACGGATACACATACTTAAATAAATATACAAACATCCAAGACTTGGGTACAAACATTCATGTTTTTTTAAATGAAAGCCTAGTGACAAATCACGGATTCCAGACCGACAAATCGCATGTACGGAACCATCTGCCTTTTACCGCAACTCGGCTGTCATCAATCTCAAAGTTTACTTAATGGTTAAAATTTTCTAAAACCCATTCAGCCCGAAATGGCCCCGTTACAATAGCAAAATCAGTTATTGTCAAAGTCTAGTCTAGATCTGAGGCTGGCTTTCAATCTAACCTACAAGTTTTGGCCTCACTGCGGAGTTAACAGATGTCATCTATGGGGCCATGAAAGAAGCGATACCTCTCAGTTTCTCTTCATCATCATCATCATGTTATTTTTGTCTCCACAGGAGCACAACCCTCTCTCATCTGCCGGAGACAGTTTCTCTTGCCATCCATAATTTGCTGAAACACGTCCACTGCTGAACACAAGCCTCCCCAATAGAATTACACTTTTGGTGAGCTATCCGTTGGGGGATTTGCCGTAATCACCATTATTTGCAGGCGGATTGGTTGAAGTAATGATTTTAAACGTGTGCTGTCCGATGCATTATATGGAGGCTTATGTTCAGCAGTGACGTATTTCAGCTGATGATGACAGCTCAAAACTCTGGGTGATAAAACTTAACACTTCTCACATTTAATTTGTGATAATTTAATACCAAGTGTATTTTGAAATTTTTATTTTAATATTATATACTGACATAGACAGTATGTTATATACTGTGACATTATTTGAATTGTTGACATTCTAATTTATATTTTGTACATTATTTTATTTTATGACGATCCCTTTTACCATATTAGAATGGCATGTAAAATTGAATTTTTAAGATGTAAAAGTGAAATAAATAAATCTAATCTAATCTACAGGTTTCTCAAATGGCCCTTGAGAAAGTGTTTTTGAAATTTCACCCCTAAGGGTTAAAATTCTGAACAAAATCAGTCAAGAGAGTACAAATTTGTTCGACGGATGTTACCAGAAATGCTTAGAGTGTAGGCCCCTGGCCAGACTAGCGTTAATCGTAACTTTCCTGGCCCGGCTGAAGCCAACGACCTACAGCGTTTCCGCGAGCCAGCCTCGCACAACGAATGTCACAGATTTCGACAATCGGCGAAAAGATGGCCGCCAAATCCGGCGCGAACCGGTCTACGGCGCTCTCCATAAATGATCATTCAAGCGATGATTTCTGTACTAGGAAGTGAAAAGTCGTTAATACGTGAATCACATTAAAGTTTAGGGCCATAATTCTTTTAAATGTAATAATTATCATAAACGTTAGGTTCATTGAACTGTCTTGTGGTTCTGATTGTTGCTAATGTTGCTAAGCGAAACCCTTAAACGAAACCTGCGAGAAATGTACCCCTTGATTTAATAGTTAATCTAAACAATGGGCTCGATTCTGAAGGCACAATGTTAAAATTTGACAGCACTAAAATTGTTGCTATCCTTGTCACACAGTATTATGAAGATAAAGACGAAACCAATTTTTTAGCGCTGTAAAATTTTAAATGTGTGCCCTTAGAATCGGGCCCAATGTATTATTTATACCTCTTAAATAACGACTAGCCGTCCAAACGTAAGTATTAACAAGAAACTGATATAAAGTCATGTACTAACTGAAGTTTCTTGGATGATGTATTACTCGACTCTCAAATTGAACCAGCATGAATATATAATACAAGCTGTTTGCCCGCGACTTCGTCCGCGTGGACCACGTAACTTTATAAATTATATAGCCTATGATACGTGGCTTTCTATTGGTAAAAGAATTTTCAAAATTGATTCAGTAGAGCCAGAGATTACCCGCTACAACCTCACAAACTTTACCTCTTTATAACATTAGTATAGATTATAGTATAGATACGCCGTGTGGTTTCCGGTAGAGTAGAATAGGACCACTCCAACTGTTCCCGTGGATGTCGTACAAGGCGACTAAGGGATACATTATAAAACATCAATCAGGCCTCCCCGACCCGTCTGGCCAGCGCGGGGAATGTAGGCCGAATCCTCCGTCTGTCTCCGGCGTTGAGGGGAACTCGAGGGCGGAGCTGGAGCGGCATGCAGGGGCATGCCTGCAGCGAGTGGGTGAGTGGGGACTGAGGAACAAGCTGGACTTTGCTCCGCACAAGACCCAACAGCTATTGCTGAAGGGTATCCTCAAGGAACCACCGCGCATTCGCTTCAGGGGTGTGCCTGTCGCTAGCAAGACCTACGTGACATACTTGGGAGTAGTCCTGGAGAGGAACTTTGCATTCACTGAGCACACTCGTAACGTTGGCGATGCTCTGCTCATTTGCAGAGCGTTGCATTGCTCTTTATGTGCAAGGCATACAGAACGACCAGCACCGACGCCTTGCCAGTCATGGCCGGTGTTTGGCCGATAGACTTGGAGATTCAGCGGCGCGCCAGTGTTCACTTCAGAGCTCGACAACTCACTTGGACCGATTTTGGGGTTGGAGACAGGGACCGCCCATGTCGACTGTTCGGGGAGACAGCTTCAGTTGTGGACGACCTTCTGGTGTCCGATTGGCAGCGCAGATGGGAGGAATCTGAAAAGGGCAGGCACCTCTTCAAATTCTTCCCAAGCGTTGAGGAGAGATTGGAGAAACGGTGGCTAGAGGTGGATCACTGCGTCGCGCAGTTCCTCACCGGTCACGGCAACTTCCAGGCGAAGCTTCACTCCATGAAGCTGGTCGCATCTCCCGACTGCGAGTGTGGTGAGTCGGATCAAACCGCTCATCACATTCTGTGGGAGTGCACACGGTGGATTCGGGAACGTGAACTCATGCTATCGGATCTAAATTACGTGAACCGTCCGGTATACTATGGAGATCTGGTTGCGAACCGTCACAATTTCCGAGCGTTCAAGCGTTTTTGCCATGCCTATTATTGGCACTATTATACGAAGTAGCCTTCTGCTACTCCGTCACAGCTCACTGCGTCACAAAGGCGCTAATACGTCCGTGGTGTTCAAACTAGGTGGCCAGGCTTATCTTGGCCATACCAAAACCCCCAACCCCCCGACGTGATCACTCTGGTCATCGTTTCATTCCTACACTCCCATTTGCTATAGGGGAAGTGGGAACTCTCTTCCTACTTTGACTCTTTACTTCTTTAATTAACTTTGTCTGGGGCCCAAGGTAGCGTAAATTCATGACCTGGGACTTGCTCTACCTTCACTGGTAGGTGTCTTTGCAGTTACCTCCGTTGATCCTCGCTTAGAGGAGTTGCGGGGGGAGAATGGTGAGGAGGCGGGAATGTCTCCGGCAGATGAGAGAGGATTGTGCTCCTGCAGTGGAGACAAAAATAACCTAATGATGAATAGTATAGATAATTTGGGGCCAAGATCAGCGTTTTGATACACTGTTAGTCATACTAATAATTGCGATAATTTTCCATTGTGGCTGAATACCATTTCTCTCAGTGTTGATGTCTTCGAAATTAAGTGTACAAACTTCCGATGTCATCACGTCAGCGTCCACTTTTTCGTCAGCTACTTCTACTCTGCTCCAGTCTTAACTAATGTCTTAAGATTCTACTTCCTTATCTTCTTTTTATGTTTCAGCTAGTCATGAAGACTATCCTACTTCTACTCTGCTCCAGTCTTAATATTCTACTTCCTTATTTTCTTTTTATGTTTCAGCTAGTCATGAAGACTATTTCCTGGTTCTTTCTTCGGCGTCATCATCAACCACATTCGCATTTTGTCTTGGTTACTGATGTTAGCTAAATTAATTAGAGTTTGTTTTGCGTGAAGTTTGTTGCGCCGTTTCTTCTTTACAGCTTCACCTAGGAAGCGGTAGTCGATAAAAAAAAATTACGTGTATACAAAAGAAAAATGACTTTTGACTTTTTAAGAGTTAAGTTCAAGAGAACAAGAAACTTTGCGCTAGAAAGACGGCTGTTCAAGATCTTGTTCAAGTCAAGAATGGTTTGTTTAGTGTATTCTTGGTATTGTAAACGAGGTCAAATGGTTATGTTTTGCAGCTTCTGCCTTAAGTATTCTAGCCGTAGATACCGTTTTCATGTCATTTATATCACCAGCTCTTATTTCTTCACAAAAATCACAACAGACGAGTCGTCACTTTCATTCAAACACTCAGATGAAAGCCTTTCACCCACAAATTGACAATAACTACTAGATTGTCACGATTATCCGAAATCGGCCCAAAAAGAGGTCTGACAATGGACCGAATGACCTAGAATCGGCGCCTATAACGTTATAGCAAACAAAACTAAAACCAGTGTCGAACCAAACGCCGGTAACGGTTTAAATGGAGTCGGTCCAAGGTAAGAAATATATGGTACAACGGATGATGCCCATGGTAATAAGAAACCAAGAGTTTGCAAGTTTCTATAGTTTAAATAGAATATGAAACTGCAACCAAAGAAACCAAAAAACAAAGCGACACTGGAAGATATAACTGCTTTGGAAACTTTACAGAAATAAAGTGTAAAGCTGAAACAGAAGCTATACCAACTTCATCATCAGGTTATTTGTGTCTCCACTGCAGGAGCACAATCCTCTCTCATCTGCCGGAGACAGACGGATGATTTGGCCTACACTCCCCGCGCTGGCCAGACGGGTTGGGGAGGCCTGATTGACGTCTTATAATGTATTCGCTTAGTCGCCTTGTACGATATCCACGGGAAGAGTTGGAGTAGTCCTATTCTACTCTACCGGAACCACACGGAATCGCAGATGGTAGATTTTTTCCTACTTACTTGATATTTTTGACAATTCACACAATATCTTTATAAATTGTAGCCTATGTGTTATTCTGATGTATAAGCTATATTATTGTAAAGTTTCATTAATATCCATTCAGCAGTTTTTACGTGAAAGAGTAACAAACATCCATCCATACTTCCAAACTTTCGCGTTTATTATATTAGTAGATTTGTCTGCTGCTTAGTAAAGCTGTCACTACGAACGACACACATAATAAATCTAACAATACATACACATCGACAAATTTCGATACGGCGCATGACCGGTGGTCTTCTACCTTTGGCAAAGCTCTCATTACTAGAAAAAGAAAGTAATCTCGCTCTCGCTGCAGCTTCTTACTCACACCAGCCAAGTCACAGTTAACGGTTCGCGGCGCACGCGTTCGTGATTCACTGCACTCCACCCGTCCCTTTCACTCTGCGCCTTCAGCTGCGAGTGCGAGCGCGATGCGAGAACAATTGCCATTGAAACTGTGGGAGACAGTCCGTCTGTACTGAGCGACGGAGATAATATGCTAATTATATACTTACCGGCGTATTATTAATGAAATGATACGGCTTATTGTTGCAACTGTTTCATTTCTGTTTTCATATTTCACATGACATGTAAATAAACACGTTCATGTATCTTTACAGTCTTTTAATCATCCGTTGTTGAACTGTGAAGCCTACAATTTGAACATACACGCTAGTACTGCAGGAAAAACTAGGCTTACCTTTGTTTATGGCGACAAATGAATAACGAACTGGGATCGGAATTGGGTAGTGTCGTCACAATCCATAGGTCGCTGGTTCAAATCCGGCTCGAAGGACCAATATTAATTGGTCCTTCGAGGTCCCAAAAATTATTATGTGCTGACGTCCTGAAGGTGGCCGGAAGCGGCTAGATGCGGAGGGCGGAAAACCGGGTGTGGTGGCGTTCATTGGGGAAGTTCTATGTCCAGCAGTGGACGTCTAAAGGCTGATACGAAGCTGTATGTTAATATGGATTAACAGGGATTTATCCGGAGATTTATTTAAAAGATATACATCGTATACACCATTTTGCATTGTCATGTGGTTTCCGGTAGAGTAGAATAGCACCACTCGAACTTTTCCCGTGGATTCCGTACAAGGAGACTAAGGGAATACATATAAAACATAAATCAGGCCTCCCCAACCCGTCTGGCCAGCGCGGGGAGTGTAGGCCAAATCCTCCGTCTGTCTCCGGCAGGTGAGAGAGGGTTGTGCTCCTGCAGTGGAGACAAAAATAACCTGATGATGATGACACACCATTTATTACTGTATTTAGTTTTAAGATGTGCAATAAATAATATATATATCGTCTCTGCCTACCCGTCTGGGACAAAGGCGTGAGCATTATGTATTTATTTAAAAATGTATTTGTCTTGCAGTACGATGCCAATGTGCATCCAAAATTTACTTTTAAAATAGAGCGCAAAATTTTTTCCTAGTCTTCTCCTAACGTGTGTGAATGGCTTACGCCTCAGGAAGCTTCCCACAAAACCACACAGCACGAAACATCCAAACCCGTCCGTACAATGTTAAAACCACAGAATACAACAGCACAAGTGTCGGATAAGCTATGTCCTCATTTGTGTAATGTATGTCCCGTGGCTGGCTCTCTGCCAACCCCCTGGCATGGCCAGGAACCGCCCAAGGGAACGGCGACTTACTAAGTAGCCTCAATAAACACAATGGTTGATTTGAACAAGATCGTAAACAGCCATCGAAACTCCATACTAGCGCCCTAAGATATTTTCCCCTTGCACTGAATAATTGAAAAAAGAAAACAATTGTTGGTTTGAACAAGCCTGCGCACCACTATTGCATTGCATCACTTGATGACAATCTTGTTCATAAAAAAAAGAATGCTAAATACGTAAAGATGCGACACTCACCTCCCCGCCCACAAACCAGAGCACGGTTGGCAGTACGAATTACCCGCCGGATCACTACGACCACGCCGAGAGATCGACGCTACAAGTTAGAAAGAGTTGTCACTCTCTCGATCGACTCGGTTCGGGCGCTGGGTGCAGTAACCCTACTATAATTTACACACACACACTCACGTGTACAGACAAGCTGATGCTTCTGTGATAGTAGGTAATTAAATGCAGAGGGTGTGACTAAAGTGTGAAGAAATTTGAACTTAAAAGCCTCGAGGATTTTATAAATAGATTGGAATAGGTTGTGTTCAGCCGCTCGAATGGTTCAGTAAAGTTTAAACTAGTTTAAGCATTCAGGCAACTAAGAGTACAACTTCGTTGCTAAATTAAACAATCAAGTTTTAAGAGCAACAGCAGAAAATGACAATAGTTTACGTCTAACGGAATACCTGCTTTGTATTATTTACTTAAATTGCACATTAACTATTTCCCGAGCGTCCCGCGGCTGTTAGCTTACGTTCTACGTACGTCCGTGAGAGCTGAAACAACGTTGGCTTTAAAACGAAAACACGAGTAATAACATCAACATACAACGTCATGTAAGCTCAAACTAGTTTACTTAGACATAACAAATTGAATTAAAAGCTTTATGAAATGTCGCGACTAACGACGTCGACGACAGAAAACCTTTTGTTGGAAAATGAATATTATTCCATAAATTATTGAATATGAGTATAAAATACAAGCTGAAAATTAACAAATATGAAACACATCTAATTTAAATAAAAAATTTCGCCTAATTTGTCCAGCGAATGGTGCTGCATTCCATAAATGAATTTTCTAAAAAATGAAATTGGTGGGCCCTCTGACGTTTAATTAATTTGTGATAATTTAATACCAAGTGTACTTTTAAATTTTTATTTTAATATTATATATTGACATAGATAGTATGTTATATACTATGACATTATTTGAATTGTTGACATTGTAATTTATACATTATTTTATTTTATGACGATCCCTTTTACCATATTAGAATGACATGTAAAATTGATTTTTTAAGATGTAAAAGTGAAATAAATAAATCTAATCTAATCTAATCTAACGCTTTCGGGGACTTTCAACATATTTCGAGCACATCATACAATTGATAATGGACACTTATATTACAGTAACACAAAGCTGTTAGCTAGCCTTGAGCAAGTACGTTACCTTTGGGGATACTGATAAAATCCATAATATGCCTGTAACAACCCTGACTTCTTTTACTCTAAACGACAGAAAACAGTAACATATTTTTTTTTAATAAATATATATCTCAGACATTCACACCAATTATCCAGTCCCAAACTATGCAGAGCCTGTGGTATGGTTACTTAACGGATACACATACTTAAATAAATATATGAACATCCAAGACTTGGGTACAAACATTCATATTCATCATACGAACATTTGCCCCTAGCGGGATTCGAACCCGCAACCTCCGGCGTGACAGTCCGAGAGCTACCCGTTCCGCCACGGAGGTCGTCAAGTAACGTAACTGACAAAGATATCTTGAAAACGGTCAAAATCAGAAAACTCCAAATGAAACCCACTTTATAACAGGCACACAGATCCAGGGCAGAACATATCATCATCAGCCGAGATAAATCCACTCCAGAACACAAGCCTCCCCAATAGAATGGCACTGTTGGTGAGCTGTCCATTGGGGGATTTGCCATATACACCACGCTTGGCAGATTGGTCACGCTTTGACACACAGAAGAAGTGAAACGTCCCAGGTGCAACCCTTAGTTGCCTTAAGAAAAATTTTGTGGCTCTTTAAAAACTTTGAAATTTTGTAAATTGTAATTTTTGACTCTTCCTACTTAAAAGGTTACTGACCCCTGTCCTAGGAGGATGTTCAAGGTTGTAATTAGTGACGTAATCAAAGAGACTAGAGTCTACAGTGAGATGAATAAAAGGATTGATGAACGACAGCGAGGCTAGAGAAGTATGTCATGATGTCTCTGCCTACCCTTCTGGGTTCAGGGCGTTAGCATTATGTATGTAAAAACAGCTGCAAGGGATTAAGGTAATAAAACTGGAAAGCTATTAAATTTCGCTGCAGCCTGCCCCACCCGACCTCAAATTCGCTTAACATTTTTCTCATAACGACATAATAGGCAATTAAAGCATGTGTTCGACCCGAGCTGCGGTCGTATTGGCTGCATTCCAACCGCTAGCCGCGACCGGTAGCTGCATCTACAATATCCTTGCTATCAGCATTGTATCTGCCATGTTTCTCCGCGTATCTGCCTTATATTAAACGTAGCCAAAAGCGTTTAGAAAGGGTCTTTGTTGCCTCTAGCAGGCTAATTGTAACTTGATAAGGGCAGATAACAATATAACATTACTTTTGTAGAAGAATTCAGCTGGGCTGGGCAGCATTCGGAGAACTGCGTCAAGTCTTCACATCACCTATTCAAGTTTTTAATCAGTGCGTCCAGCCTGTCACGACCTACGGCGCAGAAACGTGGACACAGACGGTGGGCCTGATCCACAAGTTTCAAGTCGCTCAGCGAGCTATAGAGAGGACTATGCTCGGGGATTCTTTGAAGGATATGATTCGTAATGAAGAGATCCGACGAAGAACTGCAGTAAATTGTCATTGTATTCATAATATAGATAAATAATTATCAAAGTAGACACGATTCTGGAAACAAAGAATATTTCCAATATGTGGTCAGATCGGCTTTGTTAGATTAATCTGACCAGAGACACTTTCCAATCCTAGGTTAGATAACTACAATCATCATCATCATCATCATCAGGTTATTTTTGTCTCAACTGCAGGAGCACAACCCTCTCTCATCTGCCGGAGACATTCCCGCCTCCTCACCATTCTCCGAGGATCCGAGAGCGAGGATCAACAGAGGTAACTGCAAAGACACCTACCAGTGAAGGTAGGGTAAGTCCCAGGTCATGAATTTACGCTACCTTGGGCCCCAGACAAATTTAATTAAAGAAGTAAAGAGTCAAAGTAGGAAGAGAGTTCCCACCACTTCCATCTGCCGGAGACAGCCGGAGGATTTGGCCTACACTCCCCGCGCTGGCTAGACGGGTTGGGGAGGCCTGACTGATGTTTTATAATGTATTCCCTTAGTCGCCTTGTACGACATCCACGGGAAGAGTTGGAGTGGTCCTATTCTACTCTACCGGAAACCACACGGCAGTAGCTCATAGAAACATAGCTCTAGAAAATATCTAACACGCAAAGTGTCGATTACGTACCAATCGAAAACCGATTGGTTACCAAACTGAAAGTTACGTTACGTTACCAGATATAAAAGTTATTGCCGCAACGAAATGCGAACGGTAACACTTTCTCACGTTATATTGACTCCAATTGTTCGATTCGAATGTCAAATGTGGAATTTGAAACGTATTCCTAACCATTTAAGTGCTATAGTCCGTTACACGGAGTCATTATCAGCCTAAATACATCCACTGCTGGACATAGGCGTCCCCAATAGAATGACACTTTTGGTAAGTTGTGAATTGGGGGATTTACCATAACCACCACGCTTGGCAAGCGGATTGGTGATCGCAGCAATGATCTTAATATAATCAGGAGAACGCTGCTGCCCATCCCTGGTGCACATCCTTAGTCGCCTTGACGACACCCACGAAAAAAATTGAGGTGGCCCTATTCTAAGCCGGGAAGCACGCGGCATTTAAACTAAATTCTCATTCTAAAACTAAAACTCGCCCATGAAGGGTTTCGTATCAGCAAGTAACATAATATAAAAGTTATAGTAGTTCGTTGTAACTTTGATCGATGTTTTAATAATAGTATTGTGGTTTACGATTTATGACGTATTAAAAAAAACTACTTACTAGATCTCGTTCAAACCAATTTTAAGTGGAAGTTTGCATGGCAATGTACATCATATATTTTTTTAGTTTTATCATTCTCTTATTTTAGAATTTACAGGGGGGGTCCCTGTAAATTACAGGGGGGACACACATTTTACAACTTTGGAAGTGTCTCTCGCGCAAACTATTCAGTTTAGAAAAAAATGATATTAGAAACCTATATATTAGTTTTGAAGACCTATCCATAGATACCCCACACGTATGGGTTTGATGAAATTTTTTTTTTTTGAATTTCAGTTCTAAGTTTGGGGAACCCCCAAAATTTTTGTTTTTTTTTCTATTTTTGTATGAAAATCTTAATGCGGTTCACAGAATACATCTACTTACCAAGTTTCAACAGTATAGTTCTTATAGTTTCGGAATAAAGTGGCTGTGACATACGAACGGACAGACAGACAGACAGACATGACGAATCCATAAGGGTTCCGTTTTTGCCATTTGGCTACGGAACCCTAAAAAGACCTAGGCCTGTTCTAGGCCTGGGCTAGTTACACATTTAGGTGGCCTGATGGAGAAGATCGCTTGACACGCTTATCTTTATCAAAATTATCAGTCAAGAATCTTTGAAGACGGGAGAGTGACGACCCGCCCAGCAGGCCAGTTAGAACTATAACGCAGACAACGGCTGTGTTTTACTGTCGTCCGACAATAAACCGTGCCGGACTCATTTTACGACTCACTTGAAGTGGACTACTATTCAATGACGATTTTATTGACTCGGAACACCTGATACGGCTTGAGTTTTAGCTTTCCGAGATTTGAGACGGTCTTTATGTTATCTTGATAAGCTTAAGTAACGCCCACCCCCAGTCTTCTCGTGGATGTCGTCTAGGCGACTAAGGGATTGCACCAGGAACGGTCAGCTGCGTTGTCCAGTATATATTAAGATCAAAGTCAAAATCATTTATTGCATATGAGTACACTCGGTACATTTATACACGTAATTTTTTTATCGACTACCGCTTCCTAGGTGTTAGCGCTGTGAAGAACAACAAACTTCACGCAACACATCTTTTAAAAATCAAGTTTGCATACAATTAATAAAAATTTTGCCAAGCTGAATTAACATTAGTACCAGGCATCTTTGTCATTCAAATAATCGTTTATTTTATAATAGGCTTTCTTACAAAGTTGTTTTTTAATGTGATGAGCACCTGCAGAGCAGCCCCCCCCCCCACCCCACCTCGCCTCTCCTCGCCTCGCATCGCTTGCCCAGTCACACACACATGCGCACACGCACCCCCACACACACACTCCTCACGCACACGCACTCAACTCTCATTGCGACGACGACGTAGATTGTAGATAATTTATTTATACCTATTTGATTGTAAATTTCTATCTAATTTTTTTTTTCTCTTCTGTACCCTCCTACTTTTGTCTACTTTTTTTATTACCCTATGCAATAATGTTTATGTTTATATATTAGAAATCTGTTAATGGCCAATGTTTAATTTATATTATACTGTATTATATATTTTTGTAAATTAGCTGTAGGTTTCAGAATTAATAAATAAAATAAAAAATAAAATAAAAATGATCATTAATGAGCCGTGTGGTTTCCGGTAGAGTAGAATAGGACCACTCCAACTCGTCCCGTGAATGTCGTACAAGGCGACTAAGAATACATTATAAAACATCAATCAGGCCTCCCCAACCCGTCTGGCCAGCGCGGGGAGGGTCAAATCCCCCGTCTGTCTCCGGCAGATGAGAGAGGGTTGTGCTCCTGCAGTGGAGACCCCCAATGGACAGAAATGAAAAGTGTAATTCTACTGGGGAGGCTTATGTTCAGCAGTGGGCGGACTGTCGTCGCCTGCGACACGTGGCAGCTGTCACTATGTTTTAGTGTACCCTGGTGATTAGCATGCGCCGAGTGACGGAGTGATCGACCGGAGACAATGCGCGTGCGCCGCCGCCGACGTGCCAACGACCCCCCGACCACGCTTCATGCCTTTTACGTTTTATGGTCAGATGCGAAAATGGTAAACGTTGCCGCTGACTCCGCATTCGACAGTCATCATCAATATAAATAGGTCCACTGTTGAACATGTCTCTCCAACAGAACCAATAAAATGCCACTTTTGGTGGGCTGTTCATTGGGGGATTTGACAACCTCCACGCTTGGCAGGTGAATTTATGATCGCAGTATATAGTACCTTAATATACACACAGGAGAACGCTGCTGCGTGATCCCTGGTGGAATTCCTTAACGAAACCCACGGGAGATTTAGCGGTGACCCTATTCTGATCCTCCCTACAAGGTCTTATTGAAGTTTAGCGATTTGGATCCGTCACGTCATGGATGATGACGTCACAGGCCATACACCTTCATCCAATGATAATTGTATGTAAATTAGCACTCCACAGCGGAGGTGGTAATTTTAGCTTTCAGACTTTTATAAACAAATGACGTGGTAAAGTTGTTTATGTCAACTTTGGGGGATATACGGACATAAGGCTTGGACTACATGCAGTCTGAATATCTAAGTTAATATATAACTTATTGCTAATATATCTTTATTGCCCATCTTAAAACTAAACACAGTAATAAATGGTGTGTACAAAGGTGAGCTTATCTCTAAAAGAGATCTCTTCCAGCCAACCTTAAAGGGTGTGAGACAAGGCAGTAAGAGCGATGGGGGCAAAATAAGTGCATAATAGAATACATAATAACTAAATACCTGAACTATATAATAAATAATAATAAATATGTGGGGACAATTTACACACGGCCACCTGATCCCAAACTAGGCAGAGCCTGTAGTATGGGTATCAGACAGCTGATATACATACATAAATACATAATATAATATATAAATAACATCCAGTCACAAGGCAAACACAAGTGTTCATCACACGAATGTTTGCCCCGGGCGGGATTAGAACCCGCGAATGAATAATCTAATAAATAAAATCGTAAACTTCGCGTGTCTGTACATTGAAGATATTTGCAAAAAACCAAATTGGGGGGTCTAAGGATAAGCAACAGAACACATTTCGATCATTTTTGAAATTTTTGTCTGTTTGTCTGTTTGTCTGTTTGTCTGTGAGTTTGTGCACGCATCACTTAAAAACTACTGAACGGATTTTGATGGACTTTTCACAAAAACATGGTGCTTAACTTAACTTAACATTTAGTCTTTATTTCATCGCAATCGGCTAACTCAATCAAAAGTTATAGATATTTTTAGTTTTCAAATACATTAGTTAGGTAAGGTTATTATGCAATATATTGCTTAAAGTAGTATTTCCGTACCTTACTATTCAGATTGCGATGAGTTTGGATTATTACATTTGGAGCTGCGAGTGGGAGTGGGAGTGGGAGTGGGACTGGGAGTGGGAGTGGGCGTGGGGGGTGGGATGGGAGGGGAGCGGGAGGGGAGCAGGAGCGGAACCGGACCTGGACCTGGACTTGGCCTGGACCTGGACCTGGACCTGAATCTGGACCTGGACCTGGACCTGGACCTGGACCTGGACCTGGACCTGGACCTGGACTTGGACCTGGACCTATACCTGGACCTGGACCTGGACCTGGACCTGGACCTGGACCTGGACCTGGACCTGGACCTGGACCTGGACCTGGACCTGGACCTGGACCTGGACCTGGACCTGGACCTGGATTTGAAGTCTGAGTGGAAGTGGGATAGGGAGCGAAGTGGGAATGGGAGCGGATCCTGTAGTCCACGCGAGCGGAGCCGCGGGCACAGCTAGTAATAACTATAATAAACATACTTACATAAATACATACATACCATATTATACTGAGTGAGACAGATAGTGCTCTTTTAGTTTAGTTTTAAAGGATGTCACCGACGTACTATCTCATCTCTAAGGGCCGCGGTTAACCTAGAATTCAAGTCATTGACTCCCTATCGATCACCAATCCTGGCCAAGCGTGGTGGTTATGGCAAATCCCAAAATGGACAGGTGGGCTAAGTAGCATGCTTTTGGGGAGGCTTGTGTTCAGCAGTGGACGTATTTCGGCTGATGACAGATGTATTCTTCATCATGTCAGCCCCTAGAAGTCCACTGCTGGACATAGGCCTTCCCCAACGAACGCCACCACACCCGGTCCTCCGCCCTCCGCATCCAGCCGCTACCGGCCACCTTCTTTAGGTCGTCGCGGTCTCCACTCCAGAACTCGTCTGCCCCAACGGCCGTCGGTTCTGCGGCATATGTGGCCCGCCCACTGCCACTTCAGCTTACTAATCCTTTCGGCTATGTGGGTGAGTTTCGTTCTTCGTCGGATCTCCTCTATGTCGGATGTATTCTTAAGTGTTATTTATAATTTTAATATTTTAATAAACCAGTCTTGGCGGCAACATCAAAGGGCCATATATCAAGTTAATCAACCTCTCACTCTGACCTAGAAGTCTCCCTTTAACTTTCTATACAAAATTGCGTGTTTTACAACGAACTTGTCAGACTGGTGTGAATTGTAGAACGATATAAACATATGTGAAATATTAAATAGGCACTCGAATTCGTGAATTCTACCCTATTCTACCCTAATCAAATGTTATTTTTGCTAAGTTCATATAGTTATTAGTTACTGTTCTGTTTAATATCCAAATTTTAACAACTCTTTACATCCGTTTAGCCGTAAGTTTAAAAATAGGAATAATAAATTCTTAGTAATAAATATTTTAAACCCATGTTTGTTACTACTTGGGTTAAATTTAAGTACACTAGGTATGTAATATTTGTATATTTATTTGTCAATAAAGAACTTTATAAAACAAAACCCTATTCTTGTTCATTTAGAGATATATTTGGGACGTCACGATCTATCATCATCAGCCGAAATACTCTGCTGAACATAAGCCTCCCCAATAGAATTACACTTTTGGTTGGCTATCCATTGTGGGGTATTTCATAATCACCGAATGACAAAGATGCCTGGTACTAATGTTAATTCAGCTTCGCAAAATCTTTATGTAATTGTATACAAACTTGATTTTTAAAAGACGTGTTGCGTGAAGTTTGTTGCGCCGTTTCATTTTCACAGCGCTAACACCCAGGAAGCGGTAGTCGACAAAAAAAATGACGTGTATAAATGTACCAAGTGTACGCAATAAATGATTTTGACTTTGACTTTGAATAGCTTTTTCCCGCGACTTCGACGCAGACGTTTCAATATTTACACATCTTGAATTTCAAAATAGATATCATTTTTGGTTTGCCGTACGAATGAGATGTTTTTTCGGGATAAAAACTATCCTATGTCCTATTCCAGGACCTAACCTATATGTGTGCCAAGTTTCATAACGATCCATCCAGTGGTTGAAACGTGATTGAGTAACAAACATCCAAATATCCAAACTTTCGCAATTATAAAATTAGTAGGATGACTAATTCTATAAGCAAATTCACAATTTAAATACAATAATTTCCATTTCCACCCATTCTCGTCGTGAGAAGAAATTAAAAACGTTATATTTTCATTTCACTGTAGTGGGCTACAGGGTGTTGCCAGCATAAATCACCGCAAGCTGTATGCAGGCACGTTGCAGATGACGGCGTTTATTTATTATTCAATATTGCTGTTTGGATCCCGGCTTCGAATACGGCCTTCCCGTGGGTCTCGTCAAGGCGACTAAGGAATTAGATAGATAAACTCTTTATTGCACACAAATTAACACCTAGGTTAGCGCTGTGAAGAAGAAACGGCGCAACAAACTTCACGCAACACAGCTATTAATAGTGCTGTATGTCTGTCCGTTAGTATGTTTGTCATGTCAGGCCCATAAACGTCCACTGCTGGACATAGGCCTTCCCCAATGAACGCCACCACATCTGGTCTTCTACCCTCCGCATCCAGCCGCTAGTGTGCTCGAGAACCACTCATTCGATTTACGTTCTACTGATATGTAGTATCTGTATAAATTATTGTAGGGCTACTACACCCAGCCTGCGAACATAGTCGATCGAGAGAGGGACAACGTTACAAGTCAACAACATAAGTGCATCTCTTTCTAACTTATAGCGTCTACTAATAACGACCAAGCGTATACCAACTCGGTGAGTAGCAATCCTCGAAAGCAGTCGGTATTGCCAACATAACATTACCAAAATAAGTCCATAATACTCGTCTAGAGTAATCATAGTAAAAGGATAGCGACGGGTGGTGAACGCGACAAGCGACAGCGTTTAGAGTGATCGACGGAGACACGAGGCGGCTGGCATTTAAATAATGAACATATTGACTAATTTTAAGGACAGAGGGTAAGTGACGACGTGTGGTGAATGCGATAGGCGGTTAGCGATTATGAGTTTAGATCTTTATAGCAAGAAATTGTTTACATGCCATTAAAAGCTGACTCGTGTCAAGACTTTTCCTACTGACGTTACTTTCATCCTACTAATATTATAAATGTGAAAGTTTGGATATTTTGATGTTTGTTACTCAATCACGCTTCAACCGCTGGACGGATCGGGATGAAACTTGGCACACATATAGTTAGATTAGATTAGATTAGATTAGATTTATTTATTTCACTTTTACATCTTAAAAATTCAATTTTACATGTCATTCTAGTATGGTAAAAGGAATCGTCATTAAATAAAATAATGTATAAATTACAATGTCAACAATTCAAATAATGTCATAGTATATAACATACTATCTATGTCAGTATATAATATCAAAATAAAAAATTTAAAATACACTTGGTATTAAATTATCACAAAGTAAATTAAATTAAACGTCAGTTAGGTCCTGGAATAGGACAAATAATAGTTTCTATCCGGAAAAAACATCCAATACATAATAATTTGTAATGTTAAGTTGTCCACGCGGACGAAGTCGCGGGCAACAGCTAGTTGAAAATAAAGTAAACAAACAAATAAATTAAATTATCTGTTACTAATACTTACTAAAACTCAACACTTGCCGTGTGGTCCCCGGCTAAGAATAGGGCCGCCCCTATCTTTCCCGTGGGTGTCGTCAAGGCGACTAAGGGATTGCACAAGGGACGGGCAGCAGCGTTCTCCTGTGTGTGTATGTTAAGATCATTACTGCGATCACCAATCCGCCTGCCGAGCGTGGTGATTATGGCGAATCCCACAATGGACAAATTACCATAAGTGGTATTCTATTGGGGAGGCCTACTCGTATGTCCAGCAGTGGACGTATTTAGGCTGATGATGATGATGTATGTATATACTCGTCGGCTCCGTAGCCTAGTCGGTAGTACACCTGCCTGCGAAGCTCGGGGTCGCGGGTTCGAATCCCGCCCAGGGCAAACATTCGTGTGATGAGCACTTGTATTTGCCTTGTGACTGGATGTTATTTATATATTATATTATGTATCTATGTATGTATATCAGCTGTCTGATACCCATATTACAGGCTCTGCCTAGTTTGGGATCAGGTGGCCGTGTGTGAAATGTCCCCATATATTTATTTATTTATTTATTTATTATACTCAGTAATAGTAATCGCTTCCTCGTATGCCTTTAGCGGTAGCGGTAAGCGTACGCAGGCTAACCCCCGATCCATCAAGTATGAGACTCCATCCCCCCTTTCGAGAAGAGCTTGGCTTACCACGTCGAAGGCTTTTTATTAGCAATCAACAGCCTTAACGAGATTGCGCTTCAATCGATCTGCATAATTCGAGGGGCGTAACAACATCAAGTGATCCATTATGCCAAGCTCAGCTACGCGAAATCCTGAACAGCTCTAAAAAGTTACTCCAAACCCAGGGTTATAATTTTTTTATCTTGTTGTTTATATGGGCAATATCATAGAAAGCCTATCAAGATAGAATGGTGAAGTAGACGCGACACGCGTGCCAACTATTTGCAATATATTGCAAAAACTATCAAAAGCTTACTCAAGTCAAGATCGAGCAAATATTGACAAAAAATCTGAAGTACCATGTTGCGCGGTTTTTCTAACGGTATGTATGTATGTATGTAAACGCTGTATTGTACCAAAAATAACAACATAAACAATAATAAAATAGAAATTAAACTGTGTACAAAGGCGGACTTATCCCACTTAGGGATCTCTTCCAGTCAACCTTAGAGTAACCGAAAGGACAAGTATAATGCGTTTAGTTCCAAATTTGATAAAGAAATGTACCTACTTATCTCTTATTATGTAATGTATCTCCTCTCCTCCACATAGGGTGCGCGGGAGGGGCGTGCTGTGTCCAAAAATAGGCACGCGCGGAACTGTAGTAAACAAATGGTAATAACAGTTCTATCTTGATATATCTGTGGGCAATATGGACGAAACGCGAAATGAACCGTGTATACATACATACATACATAATGCTCACGCCTTGGTCCCAGAGGGGTAGGCAGAGGCGATTTATCGCCACTTTGCGCAATTCAATGTCGCAAATCGACTTTCCTTCGCCCGCTTTTCGCTCCGTGTATATACCGCTTTATTGTACCAAAATTAACAACAACAGTAACAAATAGGAACAAAACTGTGTACAAAGTCCACACTTACCCCAGTTAGGGATCTCTTCCAGTCAACCTTAGAGTAACTGAGAGTACCGCGATATGGAAGTACATGGACGGATTGCATGTTGGACTCGGTTCAATTTTACCTGAAATAATAAAAAAACAAATGAAAAATGGTCGGAAAACGTAATTAGCTTATTACTAGCTGTGCCCGCGGCTCCGCTCGCGTGGACTACAGAATTAAATAAAGTTGAAACTTATTAAGCGTCAATTCCCTTCTCCCTGCCCCCTTCCCCTTTTTATAGCAATTTTTTTTACACCTTCGGTTACATTATTTTAGTTTTAATCATCATATCAGCCCCTAAGTCCACTGCTGGACATGGGCCTTCCCCAATGAACGCCAATAAGTTTTAGTAGGGATCCCTAATTTTTTATAGCAATAAATATAGCCTATGTTACTCAGGGATAATGTAGATTGAGTAACAAACATCCAAACATCCAAATATCCAAACTTTCGCATTTATAATATTACTAGGATTATTCTGTTTTTTTTTACATTAATGCATGAATTATACAGACCTGTAACCATCAATATATATATATATATATATATATGTATGTATGTGTCGGTAGGTGACTACATTAGTTAGTAATCAAAAGAACCCCAGTTAATCAAATCTCTCCCATTTACACCGAAAGGTTAAACTGACAATTCAGCTTCTTAAAAGCACTATAACTTAATATTGGCGGTTAGTTTAAGCAAACTTAAATACCGCTTTTATAATCAAAGGGAAAATTAGGTAAGCCTTTAATTCTAAGTAATACAGTACACTTTAAATTCTTCTCATTTACAGACAGATATTTCATTTAGCATTCCTGGAATCCAACGTTTGTTAAACCACGTTTTATTTGATGCTAGCTAGCTGTGCCCGCGGCTTCGCTCGCGTGGACTACAGATCCGCAGCGCATGCGATGAAAGACATATTGTGGCTATTTTTTTTATTTACACCTTGGGTTACATTATTGAAGTTTTAATAGGGATCCCTAATTTTTATAGTAATAAATATAGCCCATGTTACTCAGGGATAATGTAGCATTCTAATGGTAAAAGAATTTTCGAAATCGCTCCAGTAGTTTTTGAGTTTATTCGTTACAAACATACAAGTCTTTCCTCTTTATAATATTATAAGTGTAGATTAGCGTAGATTTAATTTAACTTTTCGCAAAATATTTAAAAGCTCTCGTTTGATCAGCCACCAAAGCGATGATCTTACACAGAGAATACTAAACAGAGCACGGCTAGCAGTACGCACTACTGGGCTACCGCCGCCCGCCGTTACAAAGTTACTACGCCAGCACGCTATTGACGGCGCCGAGAGACCGACGCTATAAGTAAGAAAGAGAAAGCACGTAAGACGTATAGCATTGGACCTCTCTCGATCGACTATGCTCGCGCGCTGGGTGTAGAAGCCCTACTACTATTTACGCACACGCACGTGTATGCACAGGCTGTGTCACCTGTATAGTAGAAAGGTGATTAAATCTCTTCGCTTGTGTGCAGTGTCGGGGTGTGGTATTAGTATAAATGGGTATTTTAATGGTGAAGCAACCAAAGCCTGAATCCGAACGGATGCGTTATAGGTAACCCGTCGCCAGGGTCGCCTGCAGGAGGGGCTCTAAAATTTTCTCGGAAAACTTGTATGGAGTGTGTAACTTCGGTTCAGCACAACCCTCTCTCATCTGCCGGAGACAGACGGAGGATTTGGCCAACACTCCCCGCGCTGGCCAGACGGGTTGGGGAGGCTTGATTGATGTTTTATAATGTATTACCTTAGTCGCCTTGTATGACATCCACGGGTAGAGTTTGAGTAGTCCTATTCTACTCTATCGGATCCCACACGCCAAAATTTCGGTTAAATTGGCTGAATTTTTTATATGCAACAGACCTGGAGCAAGTAGTTAAAGTTAATATGGACGCAATCACCTAAAGTGATTAGTTTCAGAGTTATGGAAGGTTATGGCAAGTTAACTGGCCCAAACAACGATCTCTATGTACTACTAGATGGAGCGTTCCAAACAATCGCTCTGTTCCACGCAAGTAGCCACAATTCTTTCACATTCACTTTGAAACTTATGCAGTTACTACTCAGAACGTTTAATTATTTACTAAATATTGACATTATTTAACCGTAGCGTCAATATTTAGTAATAACTGTCATATTCCTCAGACGGTTTGGGATCAACGATCTCTATGTACTACTAGATGGAGCGTTCCAAACAATCGCTCTGTTCCACGCAAGTAGCCACAACTCTTTCATATTCATTTTGAAACTTGGGCAGTTACTATTCAGAACATTTAATTATTTACTCAATATTGACATTATTTAACCGTAGCGTCAATATTTAGTCATATGTAAATGTTATGCGTAGTAACTGCACAAGTTTCATTGTAAATGTGAAAGAGTTGTGGCTACTTGCATGGAACAGAGCGATTGTTTGGAACGCTCCATCTAGTAGTACATAGAGATCGTTGATCCCAAACCGTCTGAGGAATATGACAGTTACATATTTGAAAAGGAACGAAGTCTGACATTATGTATTCTATAGTTGGACGTTCCCTTTCACCTCACCGCATCTCTTCATAAGCTTAGTAAATTTATTAGACAGTTTCTTAGATAACTAGAGATAGATTTCAACCGTCCCACCCAGTGTCTGATGATAGGACCATCGAATCTCTCGTCAATCATCTTCAGGATCCCGCTTCAGGAGCCTGCGAATCAGGGAGCTCGCATTATAGCAGTAAAATCATCTGTGCGAGCTTCTGCGAATATCTATTATGCGCTGCAGTATCGGACAGTCCCAACAGCGCCCTGACAATGTTTTTTTGTAGACGCTGTTGGCACGCTTGATGAATGTATAAGGATATAAATATACCACTACTTCATAAGCCCCCCCCCCCCCCCATTATAAATGGAGTTGCCTACAACTGATTCAGTAGCCGATCAGGTGATATCTAAATCACGTAAGCAGTAGTAAGTATCAAGTTTGGTACATAGGCCCTGGTTAGCTACATATAAGTAGAATTTTTTCTCAGTGCACAGTTATGCAATGCAATTTTTTTCAAAGGGGGCTATAGACCACACTGACCAGCTAAGACCCCTGCGGCCGGCCCTGTTCGCCACTGATGCCAGCACAAAAGACGTTCCCATTAAGGCAGATTACTACACACGTTGGGCAATGCAGCAGAAAATATCACGTTATTGTACTAAATAAGTACCACACAGTAACTGTGATATAAAGGTTTCGTAATAAAGAAACAGGTAATCTTTGGTTAACATAATGGTTGTTCAAATTGCCCCCAGGTCAGAGAGTTTGCATTGATGGGTTGTTGGGCAACGAACAAAGTACTGACAACAAGATATTGGTACTACCTAATGATGTATATAAATATACGCGTATATACTCGTACATAGACATACTTTATTGATAACTTCCGTTATTAATAAAATAAAACGAGGCCACAATTTTTTTTTACACAAATTAAATAAAATCAAATTAAAGACAGGCAAATTAAACTTCAATAACCAACATAAATAACTAATTAATAAATATGACAAATAACATTCTTAAAATTAAATAAATCAAGTAAATGAGTTCTGAACTCTTCAAAGCGATAAAATGCCTGCTTAACAAGCCAGATATAACCAGATGCTGAAATTGGGTAGCGTCAATTATGTCATCATCGTCATATCAGACTTTAGACGTCCACTATTGGACATAGGCCTTCCCCAATGAACGCCACCACACCCGGTCCTCCGCCCTCCTCATCCAGCCCCTACCGGCCACCTTCTTTAGGTCGTCGGTCCTTCTGGCGGCCGGGCATCCTACCCTGCGCGTGCCAATCCGTGGTCTCCACTATAGGCCGTCGGTTCTGCGACAGATGTGGCCCCATAGCCACTTCAGCTTGCTAATCCTTTCGGCTATGTCGGTCACCTTCGTTCTTCGGATCTCTTCATAACGAATCATATCCTTCAAAGAAACCCCGAGCATAGCCCTCTCCATAGCTCGCTGAGCGACTTGAAACTTGTGGATCAGGCCCACCGTCAGTGTCCACGTTTCTGCGCAGTGGGTCATATCGTTTTCAATGACACCATTTAAACATTATTTGTTGCTATATTTATTTAAACAATAACAAAACGTGACTAATAACTTTTTTACGTTCTAATTATGGCAGTGAAATGTGCCGAACGTGAGATATTTTATGGTTAGTAAGTAGTTGACATTGGTTGATAGTGCACATTGTAAGACGCGGTAGGGTTGTCAAAAGAAATTCAAGAGGTATATAGGATATTTCTATTTCGGGTGCCAAACAAACAGTACATATCAAAAAAATATTAGTATCTTATTTTTTTTTCAGTGCAGGTACTTATATATTTGCCCCATACGCCTGAGTAGGTATATTGTTCTGTTAAAAGAGTCTGTACATTCATATTTTAGTTTGAGCTTATTAAGAGCTCATTTTCACCAAATTAATCAATAACCTATTTCTATCGTCCCGCCACTTGGCATTCATTATGAAAAAAACTCTTTCGTTGAATGCAGAAATAGAGGATAAGCAATGATTTTGGTCAAGTTTTATCCTACTAATATTACAAATGCGAAGGTTTGGATATTAGGATGTTTGGATGTTTATTACTCAATCACGCTTCAACCACTGGACGGATCGTGATGAAACTTGGCACACATATAAGTTAGGCCTTTTGTTTTGCATTACTGGCTAAAATATTTGACTACTATATATATTTCCAACAGTATCTAAGTACTATATTTTTAACGAGTAGTATCCTACTATATGTATATTATATAGTATCCTACTTAATTTTAGCCCAAGATACTATTATCTTGTAATAGTTGAAAAAAAATTATGGACTAATTACTGTCTGAATTAAAGTTTTATTTAATTTAATTTAGTAGTATTTAATTTAATTTATAATATACTCGTACATATAGTAGGATACTACTCGTTTATAATATAGTACATTTGACAACCCTAAGGATCAGTGTGTGCAATGTGCAGTCTCATTTATAGCATGTTATTATGTCAAGGTTTTACACGGAAGTGTATAGAACCTTTATCTACACTAATATTATAAACAGGAAAGATGTGTATGTTTGTAAAGAATAAACCCAAAAACTGCTGAACCGATTTCAAAAGTTCTTTCACCATTAGAATGCTACATTATCCCTGCCTTATGCCTTATTTTGCATTATGCCGTGTGGTTTCCGGTAGAGTAGAACAGGACCACTCCAACTCTTCCCGTGGATGTCGTACAAGGCGACTGAGGGAATACATTATAAAACATCAATCAGGCCTCCCCAACCCGTCTGGCCAGCGCGGGGAGTGTAGGCCAAATCCTCCGTCTGTGTCCGGCAGACGAGAGAGGGTTGTGCTCCTGCAGTGGAGACAAAATTAACCTGATGATGATGATGATGATTATCCCTGAGTAACATAGGCTATATTTTTACTATAGATATTAGGGATCCCTACTAAAACTTCAATAATGTAACCCAAAGTGTAAAAATATTTGCCATAAATATCTATCATCGCATGCGCTGCGGAAACTATTTATTGATGATAGAACAAAAAAAATGTTCTACAATATATCAATGTCTACTTGGAGCGGGAGTGGGAGTGAGCGTGGGATCGGGAAGGGGAGCGGATTCTGTAGTTCACGCGAGCGGAGCCGCGGGCATAGCTAGTAGATCTATATTTGGAAAAATGGAATTCATCGCTGGCAACATAATCATCATCAGGTTATTTTTGTCTCCACTGCAGGAGCACAACCCTCTCTCATCTGCCGGAGACAGACGGAGGATTTGGCCTACACTCCCCGCGCTGGCCAGACGGGTTGGGGAGGCCTGATTGATGTTTTATAATGTATTCCCTTAGTCGCCTTGTACGACATCCACGGGAATAGTTGGAGTGGTCCTATTCTACTCTACCGGAAACCACACGGCATGTAGCAACATAATCATCAATTCGTATTTACACGTAATGTTTTAACTGACTACGGCTTCCAGTAGGAGTCTGATCATTCAGCTACATAAAAGCAGTGTCTAACCCGCAGGTGTCGGCGACACCGGAAGGCGCCGCGGAAGGCCGCTGGCTTCCGGCAGCGCGCACGCGATAACCTTACGACGTGGTGTATCTTCGCGCTGGTACGTGACGAGCACAGGTGGTTTAATGTTGTAGAATGCGGTGATGCCTGCCGAGGCAGTGTGTGATTATCCTGTATTTCTAAACAAAGAAGTAGTTCTACATTCTCGATATGGCACGCCATGAAAGCGAATAGTATTAAATACTATTACTACTACCACTAGATTGTTCGTAAACATGTTTTGCGTGTGTGTAAATTATTGTAGGGCTACTGCACCCAGCGCGCGAGTATAGTTGCGAGTATCCGGCCGGATAGTAAAACTAATAATAATAGTAAAATTAATAATGTATATTATATTTATATATTATTAGTAAATATTTATTTATATACTTATATTTTATATCGTAAAGGTTATAATCTATATTTCATTCCAGATTAATAGTCCTATGAAAACCAACGCTATTTACGTCTCGGTAACATATACATGAAAGGGTCACCAGCAGCAAAAACAGGTTTGTATTACCAAGTAAACTTTGCGGTCCACTTAGGAACACCATCTATTGTGTATTTTGTTTTCGAGACGCAAATGCGTTTGTTTTCATAGGACTATTAATCTGGAATGAAATATATGTAAGTGTATGTATGTATATGTTTTTTTTTATTTACGTACACACTATGTCTGCCTCTCTTATTTCAATTATCTCTCTCGCGGGTCTCCTGGAAGAAATCTTTCTCAGTTCGCCCTTTGTACTTGTGTTTCTTTTTAATGTATTATTTTTTGTTTTATCTGTGTGTGTGCAATAAAGAGTTAAATAAATAAATAAATAAAAATCCTAGGCCGGATAGCGGATAGTTACCGGATATCCGTTTTATCTCTAGTATTCAGTTTTAAAATGTGCAATAAAGAATATATATATATATAAGAATGTGTCACGTGACCCGGTGCAGAGTGCTTTTGGCGTATCCTCCGGTTGCTATCAAATCATTTATTAATCAAATCAAATCATTTATTAAGTCAGACGTTAGTCCATAAAATGTTGTTAGTATAAATAAAACTTAAGTCTATGTTAGAAAGCGGACAATAAAATAAAATAAAATAAAATTAAAATTGGTTTTGTTTGTGAAGGTGGATAGTCACCCAGTGCCTGAGTATTGGACTATCCACCTTCTCCCGTACAGTGGCCAGGAAGCTGTTAGGGCTGCCCCGCACGCGGCGCTTCAGGGAGGCAATTCTGTTGCGCAGGATGGCGTGGATGGATTCCATGCAATTTCAATGCGAAATCAGTTTCACAGACAATTCCTTTGTAACCAGCAGGGTAATAAAGGTTGATTCAATATTGTAGACAATTCCTTTGTAACCAGCAGCTTTGATTCAATATTGTAGGGGATTGTCTAAATTAATATCTGGGCCTTCGAGCACGTGATCGGGGATCAACATGCGTCACCGGTCAAAGGCGGGAGGTGGGGTGGCTTTTTAAGCGGCGCGGGGAGCGGAAAATATTTTCTTACAGTGATTGTATGTATGTATGTAAACGCTTTATTGTACCAAAAATAACAACAACAATAATAAAATAGGAATTAAACTGTGTACAAAGGCGGACTTATCCCACTTAGGGATCTCTTCCAGTCAACCTTGATTGAATATCTATCTCCACAGAAATTCTATCAAGATAGAATGGTGATAGACGCACCACGCGTGCCAATAGTCGTCGTGGAACTATCAAACGTTTACTCATTTCGCGCTGAGTCAACGTTGCGTGAACATCGACAAGGAAATGTGCAAAAATGCCATATTGTACGGTTTTTAACCGTAAAACTGTTTTTTTTCTCAATTGAAACGTGACCGCGAGGCATGAAGGGTGCGCGGGGGGAGCGCGCTGTGTCCGAATATCGTCACGCGCGGAACTGAAGTAACCCAATGGCTATAACCACTCTATCTTGTATATGTATATGTTGTATGTATGTATGTATGTATGTATGTATGTATGTATGTATGTATGTATGTATGTATGTATGTATGTATGTATGTATGTATGTATGTATGTATGTATGTATGTATGTATGTATGTATGTATGTATGTATGTATGTATGTATGTATGTATGTATGTATGTATGTATGTATGTATGTATGTAAGTATGTATGTATGTATGTATGTATGTATGTATGTAAACGCTTTATTGTACCAAAAATAACAACAACAACAATAAAATAGGAATTAAACTGTGTACAAAGGCGGACTTATCCCACTTAGAGATCTCTTCCAGTCAACCTTAGAGTAACCTGTGATAGGATTTCTGTTCCTCTCTTCCTCACCCGTCTCACTCCGCACTTCAGGTTAAAAAGTGTACCTACCTACTTGGCGAATCTTGTAACTTCATTGTGTGCGTGATTTAGCGGTTCGACGTAACATTGACTTTCGTTCGTGCGCGTAGAATTCAATTCGGCTTGCATTGAATGTGGTAGGTATACGTTTATGAGAAATTTAACAAGATTTCTTAGGAACTACATCTCATACCATGAAACAAAATGATGTTTCGCACCTCAGAAGTCACCTCAAAGTTTTTACCTTCATGACTGACACTAATTGGTTATTAAATTAGATAACAGATGCACACCCTAGGGAAGATTGGGGCTGGATCTATTCTAATCCGGGAACAACACATCGACCTTTAGCTCTAGGTCGGCCCCGTAGCCTAGTCGTACACCTGCTGGCGAAGCTCGGGGTCGCGGGTTCGAATCCCGCTCAGGGCAAAACATTCGTGTGATGAGCACTCGTGTTTGCCTTGCGACTGGATGTTATTTATATATATTATGTATGTATATCAGCTGTCTGATACTCATATTACAGGCTCTGCCTAGTTTGGGATCAGGTGGCCGTGTGTGAAATGTACCCACATATTAAAAAAATTAAAAAAAAATATTTCCACGCTAGCAGTGGCACCCTACCCCGAATCACCTGCGAACGCGGCGGAATTACAATTTCTTGCCGTCCCCCAAGGAGTAACTTTGAAGATTATTCCTTTTGTCGATATTAACGTTTGACTGATTTTTGGATCCCAAACGACGTTGCGGCTGATTATTCCGTGGTCAAGACAGATGAGAAAAATGAAATTTAATTTAAAGGAATCAATGAATGAATATACTTTACTCACAAATCACAGTCTTTACGAAATGTGGAGTGAAGTTATGTGACAGAGTGAGGAATGCAGTTATACGCGAAAAGTGTTTGAAAGGAGATGGAGAAAACTAAAAATTCCCATAACTTTTGATTGAGTAAGCCGATTGCTATGAAATAATGCCTATATGTTACACCGAATTAAGCACTATGTTTTTGTGAAAAGTCCATTAAAATCGTTTCAGCGGTGTTTACGTGATGCGTGCACAAACTAACAGACAAACAGACAAAAATTCCAAAAATGATCGTAATTTTTTTTATGCCTTATCCTCTCGCAAATATTTTCGACGTACAGACACGTTTACGTTTTATTAGATTCCACCTGTGTTGTTCTCTGCCATATGTCACCATCACCTGGTAGATTGCCGTTTGGTTTCCGGTAGAGTAGAATAGGACCACTCCAACTCTTCCCGTGGACGTCGTACAAGGCGACTAAGGGAATACATTATAAAACATCAATCAGGCCTCCCCAACCCGTCTGGCTAGCGCGGGGAGTGTAGGCCAAATCCTCCGTCTGTCTCCGGCTTATCTTGGCCATACCAAAACCCCCAACCCCCCCGACGTGACCACTCTGGTCATCGTTTCATTGCTACACTCCCATTTGCTAGAGGGGAAGTGGGAACTCTCTTCCTACTTTGACTCTTTACTTCTTTAATTAACTTTGCCTGGGGCCCAAGGTAGCGTAAATTCATGACCTGGGACTTGCCCTACCTTCACTGGTAGGTGTCTTTGCAGTTACCTCCGTTGATCCTCGCTTAGAGGAGTTGCGGGGGGAGAATGGTGAGGAGGCGGGAATGTCTCCGGCAGATGAGAGAGGGTTGTGCTCCTGCAGTGGAGGCAAAAATAACTTGATAATGATGATGATGACCTTGGTAGTCAGGTTATGTTTCATTCTGCGCAGTATTTACAGAGTGACACAGTTTTGTTAGACTGTTGCAAGTTATTCACGACACGCGTTAATTGGCCTCATATTTTATTAACAACGAGTGGCCTGTGGCCAGGTAATAAGTCAATATGGCTGTCGGATTTCCCCATCGATGTGGTATTGAAGACGCAATTTGCATGTAATTACTTTTTACGATCCGAAGCTACCTACAACCTGCAGCCCAACGATCTATAACTACTATATGGAGCGTTCCAAACAATCGCTAAGTTCCACGCAAGTCGGTTACATTCACAATGAATAATAATAATATATATATATATATATATATATATTCTTTATTGCACACATAAATATTGTCAATACATTACACAAAGAAAAAAAGATGTACAAAGGTGGACTTATCTCTAAAAGAGATCTCTTCCAGTCAACCTCTACTGTGGGAGAATCTAAAAAAAACAGGAGACCAATGGATAATGTGCATAAACATACTATAAAATTATATAAAATACAGATAATATTACATATTACTACATACATAGAATACAATAGATAACCAAACATAACAGTTACATATATAAAATACATAGGTACATACATACATACAATATATATCACGACAAGTTTGACCGGTAGTGCTCTTTCAATCTCAGTTTAAAAGCTCTTACAGTAGAACTGTTTCGAATGTGCGCAGGGAGACTATTCCATAACTGTGCAGCACGGGCTGTGTAGGAGTTATAGAAGAAGTTGGTGTTAGAGGTGGGATAGATTAGGGTTTTAGTGACGCAGGCTCGCTTTGGTCGGTCAGTTGGAGGAAGAAGTTGGAAACGGAAGCGAAGATAGTGGGGTGATGAAGGGTATTTCAAAATGTTGTATAGAAGAGAAAGGATATGCAGGTTTCGACGATGGCGAATTGGGAGCCACTTTAATTTAGACCTGTATTCAGAAACGTGGTCATATTTCCTCAAACTGAAAATATTCTAGCGTTAATTATATAGCGTTAAATATAGCGTTCTAGCTTATTAAGCAGCTCCTCAGTCGCGTCTAGGTAGCATACGTCTGCATAGTCAAGGATAGGAAGTAAAAGGGTTTGTGAAAGCATAACTTTGGTTTTAAAGGTTAAGAAGTAAAATAAGAAGTATAATAAATATGTCAATTATCCAGTCCCAAACTAGGCAGAGCCTGTGGTATGGTTACTAGATAACGGATACACATACTTAAATAAATATATAAACATCCAAGACTTGGGTACAAACATTCATATTCATCATACGAACATTTGCCCCTAGCGGGATTCGAACCCGCAACCTCGTGGCAGTCCGAGAGCTACCCGTTCCGCCACGGAGGTCGTCAAATTTGTGAAACTTGTGCAGTTACTACGCAACATCAACCTGCAGCCCAACGATCTCTATGTACTACTATATGGAGCGTTCCAAACAATCGCTAAGTTCCACGCAAGGAGCCGCAACTCGGTTACATTCACAATGCAGTTACTAAGCAGAACATTTAATTATTTACCGGTACATAGAGATCGCTGAATGCAGCTAAGCCGAGCAGGCAAGCTTGTTTATTCAATTTCGCAAATATTAGTGTGTCGCCCGCCTTGCATACATACAGCATTTGTACGGATGTAGGTCTGTTTGCACATTACCTACTCGACTGTGCCTGTTTCTAAATTACACTATATGTTTAAAGTTTAACTAGCGCTCCGCCCCTGCTTCTCACGTCACTATTGCTATGTAAATTGAAGCAAATTCTATTGTTGGATCTAGTATTAAGAAATATTCATTTGTTGTATTTTTATTATGTATTTATTTTAATCAATTTGTCTTTATTAGTGTTGATTTCAGTTATAGTTTGCTGCTTGTATTGAGTATGTATGTATTATTTATTTTTTAATGTATTTGAACCAGTAGTTTATTATGAATGTTAATAATTATTTAATTTATTTCTAGAAGTGGAAACTTTTAATTGCCTCTTTTTTGCTATATGTGTAATGTACTTATAGTGTAGTTATAATAGCTGTAAGTTTTCTTAAAATAAAATAAATAAATAAAAAAGTAAAGAGTCGCCCGTATCATAGAGCATGGCTTCCAGTACGCACTACTGGGCCCGGGCCGCCCTGGTACAAAGTTACTTCGCCAGCGCGCATACGACAGCATCTATCGACGCTATAGGTTAGAAAAAGAAGTACTTATGCTATTGACGTATAACATTGTCTTTCTCTCGATCGACTATGTTCGCGTGCTGGGTGCAGTAGCCCTACAATAATTACGCACACACTCGCACGTGTACCAACAGACTGGTGCGCCTGTAATAGTAATTAGTAGGTAATTAAATATGTTTGCTAGTGTGTAGTGTCGTAAAGTTTGTTGCTATAAAACAACGATCTATATGTTTTAGATGGAGCATTTACTAAATATTGACGCTATTTACCCGTAGCGTCAATATTTAGTAATAATTAAATGTTCTGCGTATTAACAATGGCAGTGTTACCAGCAAACACTGCCTTGTTACACAAAATCCTATTCTGCAGGATACCTCACATCCTACTAATATTATAAACGCGAAAGTTTGTAAGTATGGATGGATGTTTGTTACTCTTTCACGTAAAAACTACTGAAAGGGTTTTAAAGAAACTTTACAATAATATAGCTTATACATCAGAATAACACATAGGCTACAATTTATAAAGATATTGTGTGGATTGTCCAAAATATCAAGTAAGTAGGAAAAAATCTACCATCTGCTAGCTATTCTGGCGTGCGCTGCCAAAACGCTAGAGTTACACATATGTAATGTATGATGGAAATGTTTATCTTAAATAGTCCTACAAAAAACCCTACAAAAGTTGGCCACGCGGACGAAGTCGCGGGCAACAGCTAGTATATAATAAAATCCCTAAAACGATACGAGATGAAGATTAATTTATTTAAAAAAAAACTACACGATCTGTTGACGGAAAAATGTTACTATAGTCTGGAAGAATTTCTTGGTGACGGTTCAATTTAAGGTTTCAATTTGTATCTAACTCTTAATTTTTTTTTGTAACTGTTTTTAAATGCATGCTTTACTGCGACACAATGTTGTGTGCCCACGTGGCGGGACATAGCTGAGCTCTAACTATGACATGTAATCCTTTCTATACCTATAATCCACAATAAAGATATTTCATTTCAACTGCTCAAGTTTCATTGTGAATGTAACCGAGTTGCGGCTCCTTGCCTGGAACAGAGCGATTGTTTGGAACGCTCCATCTAGTAGTACATAGAGGTCGTTGCTATAAAACTATGTAGTAAGACGATGTGTTTATCTTGGGGTTATAAGTACAGATAATTAGAAGTTTAACAGTTTATAAAACGATCACCATCATCATAATCAGCCGAAATACGTCCACTGCTGAACACAAGCCTCTCCAATAGAATGCTATTTTTGATGGGCTGTCCATTTGGAGGATTTGCCATAATCACCACGCTTGGCAGACATTGGTGATCGCAGTAATGATCCTAATATACACAGGAGAACGCTGCCACTCGTCCCTGATGCAATCCCTTAGTCGACACCCACGGGAAGACTAGAGGTGGTCTTATAAGACTTATACTATAAGAGGACTGTGACAATATTTTCTCCATACTTACAAATGATTCTTCTAATATTATAAATATAAAGTCTGGATATTTGGATGTTTGTTACTCAATAACGCTTCACCCACTGGACGGATCGTGATGAAACTTGCCATATGTATAGGTTACGTCCTGGAATAGGACATAGGATAGTTTTTTATACCGAAAAAACATCTCATTCCTACGAGAAATACATAATAATTTGTGATGTTAAGTTTTCCACGCGGACAACATAAGCTTCAGAACTACTTCCAAACAAGACATATTCCTACCAGGAAATGCCTTTCAAAGTATTGGCAGAGAACTTTTGCATAAGCCGCCTTTATCGTCCTAGCAACGCTAATTAACCAGCGCGAGGCAGTTACTTCAGACAAACAAACAGACCCGCCGGCTTCAAATGGCTAATTATATAGAGTAAACAGGATGGAGTATTGGGACAAGAGTGTGCATGTTAGATACGAGATGAGACTCACTTGCAAGCGGCTCTGGATCGTATTTTGTTTCATAAAAATTGCACCAGAACACATACATTAATTATTATTTTTCATAACGCCAACTGAAGTCTTTTTTTGACTTCAGTTGGCTTTTTGACGAAAGTAATAGAAATATGACAATAATGGACGATTTTTTTTTAAAATCCAACTGAATTGATTCAGTAGTTGTACTGTGATACGTGAACACACAAAAAGAAAACAGACAACATACAAAATTCCAAAGATGTACTATATTTCTTAATTGTCCCCCCCTTATTCTCTGGTCTCACAGGGGCGAGACGCAGATGAAAGTCGCTCGCGCGCAAAGTGGCGATACATCGTCTCTGCCAACCCCTTTGTACACATAAATACATATGTAATCCGGTAGACAATAATTATTACGCCAGGAAACCACGATGAACCGAACAAACGCTCATTTGCTTTTTGAAAGCTAATTATAAATCATCGATTGATTGTTACAACTGTCTAGCAGGCACGATGTTTTTACGAAACTGCAATGTTGAAATATATTCTATTGTACTGTATTCTACAAAAAAACACGTCGATAACTTAATTTATTCCATGAGAAATCTTTACATAGAATAAGAGAAGGGGGAAGGGGTGGGGGTGGGGGAGGAGCTGTAAAACCAAGGACCATCATCAGCCTATATACGTCCACTGCTGAACATAAGCCTCCCCAATCACCACGCTGGGCAGGCGGATTGGTGATCGCTATGATCTTAATATACACAGGAGAACGATATTACCCGTCCCTGGTGCAACCGGCCCTATTATAAGCCGGGAACCTCACGGCAGAAAACAAGGATGTGTCTGTCAAATTATGTGTCTATACCTATAATAAAACTGTGACTGGTCTATGTCTGTACATGGGAGATATTGTAGATTTTTTTTTTTAATTTTTGTCTCTATGTATGTATGTTTGTTACCTCATCACGCCAAAACTACTGAATGAAATTTGATGCAGTTTTCACAGTTGTCTTGCTGGAGGTCTAACTTAAAATCTGGTGCATGTTTCATCTTGATATGCCACTTAGAACCTGAGATATTAATAAAGTATTTTTTTCTAGAAGCCATTATATGCAAAATTCATATTGCGATTGGTTTGTACTACCGTTGGAGCGGGAGTGGGATAGGGAGCGAGAGTGGGAACGGGAGCGGATTCTGTAGTCCACGCGAGCGGAGCCGCGGGCACAGCTGGTTATTAATATTTTTATGACAGTCTCACTAAAAGTCTATTTTGAAACATATGAAATACTAACGCGTAAAATTATCTTTTTTTTTACCATGTAAAAGATGCTAGCTCTTTTTTTTAATTAAATTTTTTTTATTGTATACAGGGAAAAAACCAATATAAAAATAGAATAAAAAAGAAATAGTGTAAAAAACAAACAATAAAATAATACAGACACTATAAGGTATAATCATCATCAGGTTATTTTTGTCCCCACTGCAGGAGCACAACCCTCTCTCATCTGCCGGAGACAGACGGAGGATTTGGCCTACACTCCCCGCGCTGGCCAGACGGGTTGGGGAGGCCTGATTGATGTTTTATAATGTATCCCTTAGTCGCCTTGTACGACAGCCTGGGAAGAGTTGGAGTGGTCCTATTGTACTCTACCGGAAACCACACGGCAAAGTATAATAAAAAGGTTTTATAGATTTAAAAATGCCAAAAGCTATAAGTTTTTTATGATTTTCCCATTATTTAATTGTTTATATATTATTACGACAATTTACACACTGTCTTAACTCTAACACAGAGCATACGAGTATATGGGCCGAGCATGCGTTATGGAACGACAGACAAATGTCCAGAGAAGCCCCAATAGGCCATCCAGCCCGTGCCGGGGCTATCTCTCAATATTTACGACAGGTTTTAATGCCTAGACGGTTTTTATTGAGACTAGGTAGCACGATATTACAAATATGATAATATTATAAGGACTAGAAGTATATAAAATATGAGAGCTGTAGGAAACTAAGCACCACTCTATCGGCAAAATAAAGCCCTCGTCTCGGATTAAGCACTTTTATTTCCGTCTTGTCTAATATTCAGTCGCTCGTCTTCTCCCTAATCTGTCGTCATCGACCCTGTCATCGTCACCAACCAGCCAGTAAGTCAAGTGGCCAGTCAGTCAGGTCATACAGTCTCTTTGTCTGTAACAAGAGCTAATAATGTTAAGAATTATATTAATATAAATAAATATGAGTAATTATAGATTATAGATTCTTTAACAATCATCAACATCATCTCAGCCTTTAGACATCCACTGCTGGACATAGGCCTTCCCCAATGAACGCCACCACACCCGGTCCTCCGCCCTCCGCATCCAGCCGCTACCTTCTTTAGGTCGTCGGTCCATCTGGCGGCGGGGCGTCCCACCCTGCGCGTGCCAATCCGTGGTCTCCACTCCAGAACTAGTCTGCCCCAACGGCCGTCGGTTCTGCGACAGATGTGGCCCGCCCACTACCATTTCAGCTTGCAAATCCTTTCGGCTATGTCGGTCACCTTCGTTCTTCGTCGGATCTCTTCAATCTCTAACAATACCTTAGTATAATAGGATTCTTAAGATCCAGGCACTCACACATCGTCATAAGAACCTGGTTGCCGGACAGGGCCTGACAGGACCTGGTTAGGGGGTCTTGACTTATACTATAGTAAAGGGGGGGGAGTGAACATGTCTAACACATATATAGATTTTTAAACAGTCAAACTGAGTCGTTTACGGATAAAATAACGCTTGAACGTAAAGTTTCTAAAATTCTCACGCAGCTCAGAAATTAAATTAGTTATAAAATATTACCTTTCTCTTTCCGTCTGACTCGCTGTTCTGAGTTAGTTAAAAGACGGGGTAACCAAACTATTAGGTTATTTTTTACTTTTACTACACGGCTGTCACTGCAACAAAGTTTCATGAAATTCCGTTTAGCCGAATTTGATTCAATTTATCTGTACCAGTAATTCCAAAAATAGTTTTTTTTTTCTGTTATGCCCTTTTTTCTGTTTGCGTCAGCATGATTTTTGTTCGGTAAGCATGATTTTATTTGCGTCAGTATGTTTTGTCAACGTTAGTATGAAAATTTTTCATCATGTCAGCCCCTAGAAGTCCACTGGTGGACATAGACCTTCCCCAATGAACGCCAGCACACTCGGTCCTCCGCCCTCCGCATCCTGCCGCTCCCGGCCACGTTCTTCAGGTCGTCGGTCCACCTGGCGGCGGGGCGTCCCACCCTGCGAGTGCCAAGCCGCGGTCTCCACATCCACAGGATAAAGTTTAACGTTAGAATAATTGTAGTCAACGTTTGTATAATTTTCGTTGCGTCAGATGATTGTTAATAATTGACACGGATTGTGGCGAGTAACAAATTAGAAAACACTGATCTGGGCTATATATAGACTTTGATTGTGACGAGCAGCAGCGCCACCGAAGCCTATACACTGCACTGAACAGCCTTCGGTGAGTATAGCGTATGTAGTTTAAATACTAGCTGTTGCCCGCGACTTCGTCCGCGTGGACAACTTAAAATCAGAAACTATTATGTTTTCCAGTAGGAACAGGCTATTTTTTCGGGATAAAAACTATCCTATGTCCTATTCCAGGACCTAACCTATATATGTACCAAGTTTCATCACAATCCGTCCAGTGGTTGAAGCGTGAAAGAGTAACAAACATCCTTCCATACTTACAAACTTTCGCATTTATAATATTAGTAGGATAGGATTGGTAAGCATCGTTGCAGAACTAAACTAGTATCGTATTATACGTTACATTATATCTAAAACTAATTATACTAAATTAGGTATTAAAAAGTGAATCTGAAAGTAAAAGTGGATCATTAATTGTCTAACCTCTACAATTTCGCTTTGTGCGCAAAATATAACATCATTCTCGTGCGCGTTCGCGTTTCTTATATGCGTGTGCGCAACAAAAAACGCTTCCACCAACGATCTCTATGTACTACTAGATGGAGCGTTCCAAACAATCGCTCTGTTCCACGCAAGTAGCCACAACTCTTTCACATTCACAATGAAACTTGTGCAGTTACTACGCAGAACATTTAATTATTTACTAAATATTGACATTATTTAACCGTAGCGTCAATATTTAGTAATAATTAAATGTTCTGCGTAGTAACTGCACAAGTTTCATTGTGAATGTGAAAGAGTTGTGGCTACTTGCGTGGAACAGAGCGATTGTTTGGAACGCTCCATCTAGTAGTACATAGAGATCGTTGGCTTCCACGGCGGTTAGCCGACTGCACAATAATACGTGCTGTTATGTATTTGGCACATTAACGCAGACTGTGGACATTTGTGTTCACCTGTCCGGTCCGTACAACAAAACGAGTCTTTCTGTCTGTCTGTATGTATGTCTGTTACCTCATCACGCAAAAACTACCGAATGATTTGATGCACTTTTCACAGAAACATGGAACTTAAATAGGAGTAACATATAGGCTTTATTTCATCGCAATCGGTTTATTCAATCAAAATTTATGGACATTTTTAGTTTTCAAATAGTAGGTAAGGTTAGTCTGCAATATACCAAGGCAGTATAATTATAATGTTCGGTACTATTCAGATTGCGATGAGTTTGGAGTATATTTGGAGCTGGAGTGGGAGTAGGAGTGGGAGTGGGCTTGGAAGTGGGAAGGGGAGCGGACTCTGTAGTCCACGCGAGCGGAGCCGCGGGCACAGCTAGTTACTAATACTCGTAATTGTAAATCATATATGGTTTAGAATTGTTACCAATGATTTAAGATTTTCATTACATCAAATTATAAACTACCGCGAAAGGTCTGTATTCATTTTTCGTGCCATATTTTCATACAAAGCTTTTATGACACTACCTAGTTTTATTTTAATAGCGCTACCACCAATCTTTCCATTGATGTCGTCAAGACGACTAAGGGATTGCACTAGGGTCGGGCAGCAGCGTTCTGCTGTGTATATTCAGATCATTATTGCGATCACAATTACTGCCAAGCGTGGTGATCTGCCGTGTGGTTTCCGGTAGAGTAGAATAGGACCACTCCAACTCGTCCCGTGGATGTCGTACAAGGCGACTAAGGGAATACATTATAAAACATCAACCAGGCCTCCCCAACCCGTCTGGCCAGCGCGGGGAGTGTAGGCCGAATCCTCCGTCTGTCTCCGGCAGATGAGAGAGGGTTGTGCTCCTGCAGTGGAGACAAAAATAACCTGATGATGATGATGTGGTGATTATAGCAAATCCTCCAATGGACAGCCCACCAAATGTGGCATTCTATTGGGGAGGCTTGTGTTCATCAGTTGCAGATGATGTCATGCTGTTTATAGAATGTTCATGAAATATTGGAAAATCAAAACATGGTTAATTTATGTATATTAGCTATGACGAATGTATCTGTTTTGTATATCTGATGACCCGTGCCCACTTCGTTGGGCGGTAAACATTTTCAGACTACCACGCATAAGTTTTTTTTTCGGGTTAATATACAGCCTATGACACTCACAAATAACGTGGCTTTCTATTGGTAAAAGAATTCTCAAAATCGGTTCAGTAGATCCAGAGATTACCCGCTACAACAAACTTTACCTCTTTATAATATTATACGAGTAGTATAGATGATTAGATTAGATTAGATTTATTTATTTCACTTATACATCTTAAAAATTCAATTTTGCATGTCATTCTAATATAGTAAAAGAGATCGTCATAAAATAAAATAATGTACAAAATATAAATTACAATGTCAACAATTCAAATAATGTCACAGTATATAACATACTGTCTATGTCAGTATATAATATTATATAAATAAATATCTCAGACATTCACACCAATTATCCAGTCCCAAACTAGGCAGAGCCTGTGCTATGGTTACTAGATAACGGATACACATACTTAAATAAATATATAAACATCCAAGACTTGCGTACAAACATTCATATTCATCATACGAACATTTGCCCCTAGCGGGATTAAAATAAAAATTAAAATCTATCCCTGGTATTAAATTATCACAAATTAAATTATATGAAGATGACGGTAATATGTTTTGTTTATTTATTTTTATTTTATTTAAAAACTTTATTGCACATAAGTACAAAAGGCGAACATAATGCCAATATGGCTTTCTCTTCCAGTTGACCTTTAGGTCATGCAGATAATGAGTGGTAGGCGCAAAAAAATTATATAAGAAAATTGGTTATATACTGTACTATACTTACATAATAAATACAAACTAAAATATACTAAATGTAATCTATAAATTATACATATACCTACTACATATGTAATATATGAATACTTATTACTAAGATAAATTTTGTGTATCTTAAAAGTAAAATAAATTGGAAAAAAACTACGAGGTTACATAATTATAAATATTTTGTGTTATTCAAGCGTAAAGCGGTGCTAGCGGTCGGTCGGTTATCCAACCAACCAACGAACAATGGCTACGAGGTGCGCGGGCGCAGCGGCGCAGTGCCAGCCCGTACCAGTCGCCGGCGAGCGCTCGGCGAGGGTTGCCACTAAACTTGTTATGGTAATCGTTCGCGCGAATACATCATTGTTTATTACATTACCTACTGGGTTTAGTTATACCTTTTTACCCGTAATTAAAATGATTTCGTCTCACAGAAGAACACTCTGATTTCGGTTGAGGTTAGACATTTATTTGACATGATCTCCATGTACTACTATATGGAGCGTTCCAAACAATCGCTCTGTTCCCCGCAACTGCAGCTCCGTGAGCCGCAACGCGGTTACATTAACAATGAAACTTGTGCAGTTACTACGCAGAACATTTAAATATTACTAAATATTGACGCTACGGGTAAATAGCGTCAATATTTAGTAAATAATTAATTGTTCTGCGTAGTAACTGCACAAGTTTCAAAGAGAATGTGAACGAGTTGCAGCTCCTGGAGCCGCAGTTGTGTGGAACAGAGCGATTGTTTGGAACGCTCCATCTAGTAGTACATAGAGATCGTTGATTGCGGCAAAATCACTTCTTATGCTATAGACCAGGAATTCCCAAACTATTTTGGGCAAAGAGACCCCTTTTCCAAATTGGACAAACCTCAGAACCCCATAGCCAAATTACTTTAAAAATCCTATGTCTAAATTTTTTAAAAGTACAACAATGATACTTACTAAAACTTACATAACTCACACAGTATCTTGAAAGTTTCAAATAAGAACTTGTGTTAATTAATAGGGGTCGATTTTTAGACCTCGTCGACCCCCAAAATCAGTTTTCGTGTATGTCGACCCCTGGTAAACCGATGTCGAACCCAAGGGGTCGCACTTTGGGAATCTTTGCTATAGACGAAACAGGCATTCCTCTCTCTAGCATTCGCTTGCTTCAGTCGTCAGTCGACCCATGACTTCCGTCATTTCATTGACTCATAACCGTTCGTTAGGTTGTGTTATACCGTATTATTCACGATGGCACTCTTGATGTTTAGATTCATCATCATCAGGTTATTTTGTCTCCACTGCAGGAGCACAACCCTCTCTCATCTGCGGGAGACAGACGGAGGATTTGGCCTACACTCCCCGCGCTGGCCAGACGGGTTGGGGAGGCCTGACTGATGATGATGATAGATTAACAAATAATATAATGCATATGATGAAATGTACGTGAATAGAGGAGTGGGGCGGGCCGACATGAACTGCACGATGTATATACGTAAAACTAAATAAGTTTATCAACAATGTGATAGATTGTGAAGTTTGTTAATTAATAAATTTCTTATTTTTTCAGTAATTTACAACGATATCTGTGTACTTAGTAGATGGAGCGGACCAAACAATCGCTCTGTTCCACGCAACTTTGATACTTGGTGCAGTTACTACTCAGAACATTTAATTATTACTAAATATTTACGCTACGGGTAAATAGCGTCAATATTTAGTATATAATTAAATGTTCTGCGTAGTACTGTACAAGTGTCAAAGTGAATGTGAACGAGTTGCGGCTCGCGAAGCAAATGCTGAAAAAACGATGCTTCATATAAAATACTGACTCACCTCTGTATATAGAAAGAAAGAAAGAAAAAAAGTCGTTTATTGCCACAAAATCTGATGGTAGGTACACATAAACTTAACATTAAAAATACTAAGTAGTTACATACTGCACAATGTGACAAAAGGATCCGGTCTCAGCATATGCCGGCAGATGACATTTGCATGGCGCTGTTTTTCAAACTTAATCCTATCTCTTAACACTTAACTACCCGATGATCAACACGTTAGGATTACAGTTAAATAAGTTTAAAAATATCAAATGTATATATATATATAAAGTGTAGTGAATATTAAATATGTAAGGTGTACTTTAATAGGCATGTAGGTAATATAAGGTAATAAATAAATTGAGTCTCCCGCTTGTAATTATAATTACAAGCGGGAGACTCAACTTTACTTTTTGTTATGTGTTATTTAGCGGTCTATATAGGTATGTTTTGATTACCCTGTATGCATGAAAAGTAGCCATTTTGCAAATAAAGCATTTCAATAACACACAATTTAACACTTGTTTAAATTTAACCAGCGTACAGAACGCGTATTAAATTGCAATTAGATTCACATTATATTGTGTTTGAAATGAAATCATTCACTTACAATATGTAAAAGGCAGCGATCAGAATTGCTTGAGTGGTTGACGCAAGTTTAATCCTACTAATATTATAAACGCGAAAGTTTGTAAGTATGGATGGATGTTTGTTACTCAATCACGCTACAACCACTGGACGGATCGGGATGAAACATGGCACACATATAGCTTAGGTCCTGGAATAGGGCATAGGATAGTTTTCATCCCGAAAAAACATTCCATTCCTACGGGAAATACATAATAGTTTGTGATCTTAAGTTGTCCACGCGGACGAAGTCGCGGGCTACAGCTAGTAAAAAATAAGTTACATATACATCGGTTACCGAGGGAAAGTAGTTGAATTATTGAAGATAGGAAATTTCACTTAAATAAGACACCTTTTTAAAATAAACTCAACTGCATTCAAAGATTTAATAAATCACCGAGTCGGAAATCGAACTGAACATATGTGTACAAAAACATACTGTATTTTTATGATACCGATCGAAAGGGACAATCATAAAAATAAAATTCTTCTAAGTAACATAGTATCTTAAATTAAAGAAAGATAAAATAAACTGTATCCCACTAATATTATAAATGCGAAAGTTTGGATGTTTGTTACTCAATCACGCTTCAACCACTGGACGGATCGGGATGAAACTTGCCACACATATAGATTACGTCCTGGAGTAGGACATAGGTTAGTTTTTATCCCGAAAAAACATTTCATTCCTACGGGAAATACATAATAACTTGTGATGTTAAGTTATCGAAGTAAGACGAAGTCGCAGGCAACAGCTAGTAAAATATAATTTAAAGTGTCATGGTGTACTCGTAAATGTGTATGTTTGGAAAATTCATCTAATAAGTAAAGCTGGTTTTTGGCAACGATCTCTATATACTACTAGATGGAGCATTCCAAACAATCGCTCTATTTAGACATAATTTAAACGTAGCGTCAATATTTAGTAATAATTAAATGTTCTGCGTAGTAACTGCACAAGTTTCATTGTGAATGTGAAAGAGTTGTGGCTACTTGCGTGGAACAGAGCGATTGTTTGGAACGCTCCATTTAGTAGTATATAGAGATCGTCGGTTTTTGGTCAGAATTGTTTGCATTTAAGTTTGAAAACCTTATTGTTACGTTCTCCCAACACATCAGACACCATATTGTAAAACTTAACACTCGACTTTATAAAACTACGATTTTATTGTCAATCTGCATCGAACCTGTACAAATTCATTCTTATTTCTGGTACCGATTTAATGTACGTCTGAGTTATTCGGTGTATTGGCCAAATTTCTACGAGGCTATGAAACACATAGGCGGATTAAAAAGTGAGAATGTTAGCCTCGGTGAATTTACCTCGGCAGGAAGTTAGCGGGGTGAGCCTATAAAGTGTTCGCACTGCCCTTTATGCAGTATATTTATTTATTTAATAGTTTATTGTGTGTAATATAAATCAAAAATCAAAATATTTATTTTCAAAATTGGAATACATTATTCTCTTTTTGACGTCAAATTCTGCCTAAAACTACTCCACTTCCACCTGTATACAAAGAACAACACAAAGAAAAGAAAGTTATACAAAAGGATAAGCTTATTTCTAAAGAAATTTCTTCCAGCTAACCTCCGGTAAAGACAAGGGATTATAAATATCTTATTAAGAACAAAATCTACAATTTGAGTCCTTAGTAAATACTGAGCATTAAATGAAAGAGATATCAGTAGGTGATTATTGGGCATTCTGGCTCACTTTCAATCAACCAAAATCGATTGGGCATTCTAGCTCACTTTCAAATGACGAAAACAGATTGGGCATTCTGGCTCACTTTTCACTCGCTTCACTCGTTCGCTCGCTGCGCTCGCACAGTGAGCCAGAAAGCCCAATCTGTTTTCGTCATTTGAAAGTGAGCTAGAATGCCCAATCGATTTTGATTGTTTGAAAGTGAGCTAGAATGCCCAATCGGTTTTCGCTGTTTGAAAGTGAGCCAGAATGCCCAATCGGTTTTAGACGTTTGAAAGTGAGCTAGAATGCCCAATCGGTTTTCGCTGTTTGAAAGTGAGCCAGAATGCCCAATCGGTTTCCGACGTTTGTTTGTATTAAAATAATCGCATGACTTAGAACATCTTGACAAAAGCGACTCACGTCCAATAACGATTGCAAACATCGTCGATTAAAACCTGTTGTATGTTTCGAACGGAACGCGTTTGAGTGCGCGTTGGGTTACGTACCGACGATTACCAAGCTATGTTCGCCGTCCGACGCGCGGTTGGAGTCGAGGCGCGAGTCGCCCCTGTGTAGCGCTCTGAACGCGATTATGTTTGTGTATGCGACGTATAACGAGCTAATCGAAATTAGGTTATGTAATATAAAATTAATAAAATAATAAACTCACATGTACGAGAATCTATGTTGCGTGCACTTTGTTCTGATCACACTTTACTCACATTTATATATACATTACGAAATCTGATTTAAGGCTAACAGAGAGATATTTTAGGTTTTAACATTTTTAAGCTTCCAGCACCTAGAAACATTATTCCATCATGAGACAATTACTATTTGTAGGTACCATCCTGTCACCGCTTGTTCAAGGAATTGTTCAAGCCCGATTGGTCGTGCAGTTCGTTATAAAGAATTTCCTAAACTAACAGCACCAAGAACCTTATTCCTTCACAAGACAATTATAATCAATTATCTTGTCGCCGTTTGCTCAAGGAATTGTTCAAGCCCGATTGGTCGTACCGTTAGCAAGGACTTCCTAAAGTCACAGCACCAAGAACCTCATTCCTTCACAAGACAATACATACATTTAACTATCTCATTAGCATCTGCTTAAGGAATTTGTTCCCAGCCCGTTTGGTCGTACCGTTAGCCCAAAGTTAAAGCCAAACATCTCAAGTAATTATTTTTACCTTGAACCAGCTTTCTGTATCTGAGTTACAATTTCCATAAATAACACAACAATAAACGTGGCTCCTCACCGCGTTGCAATTTACAATAATAATTACAAAATAAAAGAGTCAATGCAAACATGCTACCAATTAATTAATAAAGGGTTCTGTATATCGAAATCATTTCTCAATGTCACATTACTCGAATGTTTTATGTATTTTTACTTAGTTAGGCCCTAGACTTGATGAGTATGGCGAAAAACACATATATGGTAAAATAATTGAGTTTTGCGGACTACAATACTTTGCGCTCTATAAGCTCTCTTCTATTCATCCTGGTTGATTACATTTAATATTTCAAGTTTATTAACTAACGCGCAGGTATATCTGCATTTTATCTCTATCACATACATGTACGTAACTCCGCAAATACCAAAGAACACAAAATTTATGTCTCCGTTCAAAAGTTCATTATAAATGAACTAACATTCTTACATTGATTCATAAATGTGAAACAAAACAATGTCGACTTAGCCTAGAGTTCTCAATGTCCCAAAAGGTTGAAATAAATCAGTATGAGTATTGAAGAATTGTATAAGGGTTTTACAAATTATGTAGCGATCCCTAATACTTACATATTACGTTACGAGCATTATGTTATGTTCTTGTGTTACTTGAGTACCGAGCGCGCACAGAGCGCTTATCAAAGCAAAAGAATGTCGACGTACAGTCAAAGAAAAAACAGGAGAATACGTAATGGTATTAGTTATAATATTTCAATAGCAGGTAGGCACTATAATTTAATCGATTTTGTTTAATTGACTTTTTAAAATAGTTTCGAAAACACCCAATTCGCTGATTTATGATTTCCGGTATCATCATGATGTTTTATGTTTTTTTATTAAAGTGTTTGTTATAATACATGGTCCTAATCGCGATTATTACTAAGTATGCAATATGTTAATAAATAACTTATTCATTACAATGATTCCCACGACTGTACTTGAAATGCTGAAACTTCATTTTACATTGCGCATGGTTACGACGTATTAGAGGTATGTACACATTGATTAAATTTAGTGTGACATTAAGTTCCAACAATTTAAATATTATATAATGTTATCTAATACTCCATTTTATATTTACAAAATTTCAGTAACGCGACCAATGATAGACGTACAAAGTTTATAATGTGCAATAATGATTGTACAGAGATCAATAGAATGGGTGAGTGCTAAAAACATAATGGATAAGCACCTATAAGAATAATTTAGGTGCTTAATTACCTATAACAGTCTGTTATCTTACGATAGAATTACATATTTATAAAATAGAATCATAATTCATAATAACTTTACAAAGTTAAAGAATCTAGTTAAACTAATTGTTGTGTACCTACTTTAAGTTGAGTACTCGCCCTAACATAGCCAAGTATTAAATGACGACCGTCACCTTTTGATATTGCCGCGAATCGTAGTTCACATACACCGCAATGTGTCACTTATTTACCTATGTTCCATACACAGTTTTATGCTGATCTGATTAAAATGTCAGGGGTATTAAACAATTCACAGAACTTTCATCAAAAATTAATCAATTAAACAAGCATAAACATTTATTACATGTGTGCAGTCACGTAAAAATGTTAGTACTTTTCCTAGTAGAAGTAGCATGTTCATGTACATAAATATGTAATAAAATTACTTGCAATGATACTCAGTCAATGTTGATTTTATTACAGAAGATGTATGTATGCATATTATTGGAAGCAGATACATTTTACGTTATTAAATGTATCAGATTTTATATCAAAAACGCACCACCTAATAAGCTTATTTTATTTCTTTACCCGAAGGTTTCTCGGAAGTGATCGCATTATAGCAATAATACCGCTTCCGTTTTACTTAGACACAAATAAATGTAATTTGGTTTCTTTACCTTCCTGTGCAATAATCACTATTGCATTTTAATTGTTTGTCCGAAGGTTTTTAGTCCCTGATAATTTTATTATCATTAAAGCGCTTTGAATATTGTTCAAATTTTTTATTGTCTTTTCTGATTCGGTACGTGGTTGTCGTTAGTTCGTTTCCGCGCATCGTCAGTGTCCAGTGCCCCCGCTACCCCTCCCCGCCGTCTTCAGTTCTACCAGCGTGCGCATCTTCGTGAAAACAATAATGTTCGTAAGTTTGGATTATTATTCATTTTTAAATAAATAAAGTTTTTCAACATTATATACCTATCTAGTCGCAAACTATCATTTCCCTGTACTAAACAAGAATTTCACAAATATTTTACTCATCAGTTAAGTTTTAATGATGTTTTATTCGAAATAACAGTAAGGGTTTATTTTATTTGCAGGTCTGAATCCGAGTATTACAGTAAGAGGAGCGTGGAAGAAGCCAGTAAAAGAAAATCGTGCGCGTTTGATTCGGATGACGACGGTGACGTAAGGTTAGTTGTAGTACTTACCAAATATTTTATTTTTTATTCAATCAGAGACGCTATATGTAACAAATAATGGAGTCGTCCACTTCGGTCTCGTACTTACAGTGATTGTATATTGAAATCATAATTATAAAACCTACCCTATTCATTCACTATAAAATAGTTAAGAACTTTATCCAAAATCACAGACACACGCGGAGAGAGACTTTGTTTTACGCTATTATTATTAGATTAACGTTGTATTATTATTATTATTTCAGGTCTGTGCCATCGACTGCCGCGCCCGCCAAGCCGAAGACTAAAAAGCTGAGAACGAAGCAGGTTCCATCGTCATCGGCTGTGAGCAAAAAAGGAAGCCGCGAGTGGTCCCTGCTGTCTGACGACAGTGAGGACGAAGAGGAAGCTCGGCGCGCGGCCTCCAAGCGGCCGCCGCTCACGTCTGCTCTGACGCGGCGCGTAGCCGACGGCGTGCTGCGTCGCACCGCCCTGCTGGCCGGCGACCAGTTCGTGGAGCTGAGAGTGTACGACACGCGAGACATCCTGCGCGTCGACCCGAAGGACAGGTGGGAAAAAGCTGCAATAACTCTTAAGTATCAAGTTGGTTCGGGAGCTGATGAGCTAATTTTTTTGAAGAAATTCATTAATGCGGCAAAAACTAGGTTCAAGGAAGACGGGCAGTTCTTTTCTAATAAGAAAAAATAATTTAATTTGTATATTTTTTATTAAAATAACTTTGTGGTTTTTATATTAAATATATTAAAAACTTTCAACTGCATACAATTTAATTAATTAACCTAGGTAGGTACTAATACAAACCAGAAATCGGTCACATATTTTATATTCTCTATTTCTTTTTAAATTTTCAATTACATAAACAAGTTAGGCCTTTTAGCCTCTAGACCATCGAAGTAAAGTGTTAAAATTAATGTTTTCATCCTAGAACAAAAATATCTCAACCATGGCAGGCAGAAACATTTTCTGTACTGTTTGTGATCTAACCATCAAAAGTAAAGCCTTTTCGGGTCACCTCCGAAGTCGTTTACATAAAGATAATAACTCGATCGAAATAAGTCCAAATGTTGAAAAACTTTGTTCAGCATTTAGAAACCGAATTGCTAGTTTTAGGGTACGGGAACGCGGACGGCAGTCGGGGCCGAGACGTGGGGGTAGCGAGGGTAGTGAGGCGGACTGCGACAGCGATTGTGGGAGCGAGAGCGAGCGTTCGGCTGCCCCCGCGCCCGGCGAGTTCTTGAGGCGCGTGCGCCGCCCCGTGCGGCAGTTGATCGCTGCGAAGATAGCTCAGCACAATAATATAAAAGCAAACTTTGAACTTTTTGCAGAGTTCTCGCTGCCGAAAAATGATATGGTTGAAATTAAATCTTTCGCAACGGAAAATATTTGTATACATAAACATTATGAGTTTAATGATATGTTTGCGAAGGTCATTGAAATAATATCTAATAAAGTTGATGGATTTCAAGAGAGAGACAGTGGGTGGTCCTTTTTAAGGACTTTGTACCTGGAGGTAAATATTAACAAATATTCACCTCTACGAGCTTCTAGCTATATTGAGTTACCAAAATATTTAAAAATGAAGAAAGCATGCATTTAGAATTATTAGAATTATTATTAGAATTATCCAAGAGTCATATGTACAACTTTCATTATACGGTTATGAAACCTTTTTATGGTCCAAAAATCAAACTGTGCTACATGGATACTGACAGTTATTTGTATTCAATAGAAACAGAGAATTTTTATAAAGATTTAAAGAGAAATTTTATACAATATTTCGATACAAGTAACTATCCTGAAAATAACAAGTATAAAATAAAATGTATAAATAAGAAAATACCTGGTTTGTTCAAAGACGAATTAGGAGGGCAGCATATTTTGGAATTTGTAGGACTGCGTTCTAAACTATATTGCATAAAGACAGAACAGAGAGAAATTAAAAAAGCAAAGGGAGTTAAGAAGTACGTCGCAAATGACTTACATTTTAAAGATTATAATAAAGTGTTGAAGGAAAATGAAGTAATACGTAAAAAAAAAAACGTTCTTTTCAAGTCCCTTAAGCATCAAGTTTTTACTCAAGAAATAAATAAAATCGCTCTGTCTTCTAATGATGATAAACGTAGAATATTAGAAGATAATATTACTACATACGCTTGGGGTCACTGTTCATTCTTTTAATTGGGTGCCTCAGAAACTGTTCACTTTTTCTGATTACTCTAGTAATGGCTGAAAGTTATCTATACAACGTTATAATTTCAAAACATACATATTTACATTCAAATGGTGTTAAGATAACCACCGGTTTATGGGCTTTAGACAATTTTGCACCACAAGTTCACATAGTTTGTGAAAATAGTGATATATTTTTTACATTAGAAGAATGGGGGCATATATATGAAGAATTTGAGTTATTTGGTAAATATGTGACCAACCATGACCGCTTTTATCAACTTTTTTTATACCAGCTAATGTTTTGTGATAAACGTTGTTCTATAAATATGTTGTACCTAGTGTGTGAAGCAATTAATATTTTTGCGCATTGTATACACGTAAGATTAAGAAATTTGACTGAAAACGATTATATTGAAGCTACAATGTTTGTTAGAAATATCGATAAAATTTTAAAAAATAGATTTCTTTCATCACTAGATGATATCTTATTAGTTTTAAACTGTAACAAATGTGTTAATTCTATAATTGAACAAGAAATATCTGTTCTGGGTTGCGATTATTTCATAAGATACTTATATAAATAGGAGTATAACCTGTATTATATTAGGTTAACCAAAATGTATGAGTTACCTACTTTTTTTAAATAAATTGTATTAATTATAATTTTTGTTGTTGTTATTATTTTAAATTGCATCTTCATTGTTTATATCTTAATTATGTTTCCCTTGTTTTGAGATACCGAGATAGATACAATTACGCACTTATAGGTAGATACATTTTATTTCGGCTTCTTTCAGAGGAAGCGTTACCTACATAATTTACCTATATATTACATACAATTAATATTGTTATTTATGTAGCTGAGACTGCTGATTCAGTACATTATTTTTCAAGTTTGATCATGTCTGTTGTCTTTAGCTTTGCGCCTGCGGTGTAACTCGAGCCGCGTCGCGCACACGATGTTTTTCATACAAGACTCAACTAGAAATATTGACTATAACCATCATTCGCTACCAGTCCTTCGTCGCGTCTTCTCAATTCTCTTGCTTTTAATTAATCAATTCAAGTATCCTATTTCATATCATAATGTTACGAAATCAGCAGCTACAAAACGCTAAAACCAGTTACATCGCGGTACATGACAGAGGAATACCGAAATATGTAGTTAAAATTGAGGTGTATAGTGCAGATGAAACTGAAACTGAAATCGTTATGAGGTCACAAGCCAGGACGCAATATGTGGTATATGAAGAAGGTGATAGCGTCCTATATAAAATAAGACGAATTCTGTACCAGATAAGCGCGCAACTTGGAGAACGAGCCGAAAAGTGCAAGGTACTTATTTTTTTGTTATTTAATAGTGTTGGTTATGGATTGATTCTATACGGTTATGGTTCTAAACTAATTTTATTCTTATTAACTTTCAGAATCCATAATGTGGAACACAATTACGAATACGACTGCTGTCAGAAGTCAAGGCTACCTAACTACCTATTTTATGTTTAAGATTGTATAGCTTAAGATTAGATATTTGAATAAAAATAACACCTACTTTGTAATCTATTTACATGTAATAATTTACTTGCTTGTTTCAATTATTTAATAAATTACTTGTTTGTACCACGTTATACTGTAAATAAATAATTAAGGGCTGAATTCTACATCTTAGACTTACTTTGACATAATAAAGAGCGTCATATCTGTCTATTTTAGATAGGTTATTAATCCTTATATCTATTTGTCAATATTTTCTTTGTATAAAATACAATGCTTAATTAAAATGGTGTCTACATAGTTTTTTTGTCGATAATAAAATAAAAGAGAAGTTATTATTATTATTTTATTTACATGTATCCAAAACACAATACAAAGCTGGCAATATACTATGAAACAATAATAATTGATAAATAATTGATCTTAGCGATTAATTAAATTAAGTACCTATATTATTTTCATAACACCACTTTTTTATGGTAATTGCGTTTTTTAATGCGCAATATTTTTTATGAGATAAACAGTTATAAGTATTATTTATACAAAATGTGTTATATAAAATTACGAAACTGGGACAACCTTTTACGCCAACATCAATAACATTACAGTCACTACATAATTCTCTCATCCATTTTACTTTTTCCTGACCCTTTACGATTATGATCTTATTTTTTAACAATGGTAAAATAATAGATCTTTTAAATTCGCGATAGTCAATAAAGCCTTCTCTCCAAAGTATACCCCTGTTTCTTTCTAGCCACACGACCTGTTTTTTCTCCTCTGTTGTTAAATACGAAAAAGCGTAAGGAGGTTTGACTAAAAAGGTCTGAGAATATTCTTTTGTCACCAGGGCTAGTTCTTTAATAATAAACACATTATTGTAATCTTTGAAACCTTGTATATCCACGAATATGAAATTGTTACTCATGATATTTTCTTTACTGTACTAGTCAATGGTTTATATTCAACAATGGACTCATTAATAATTAGACAGAAAGCGGTGGTGTTGTTCGGAATGTCTGAAACACACTCAATTTCCACTTTAACATCTATGGGTCCCCCAGGTTTAACGCTATCTACTTGTCGACTACAATCAATTAGCCACAATGGCGCTTTATTTTTAAAATTTTCAAAGTTTAATAAAGGGTCTGGTCGACGTCCGTAATACGACTGCTGAAATTTTGCGTGATGTTCGTATAATAAAGAGTAATTGTTGTTGGCAAAATCAACGTTTAGGTTTTCATACGGGAAGTAAGTTGAATTCAGAAACACTTTAACGTTACGTAAATGACAGTGGTCAAATTGAGACATATCTTTAGTTACTTGATTCTTACGATCAGTTTGTAAACCCAATATTACATATCGTGGTTTTTCCAACTGAGAAGACGTTTTAATTGACCAAGTATGCTTAGACGTCTGAGGAAGTAAAGGATACTCATATAGATCCCAGTTTCTAAACATTATAGTCAATGAACGATCTTTTTCTAAATGACGAAGTAGATTAATTCTTTCACGATCAGAAACTTTCACTTGGGGTACCCGCCAAACCAACTTAGAAATTTCAACATCATGAACATATTCATTCTCGCCTAATTTTATACAATTCAAATTAGAGTTGTTACGCAATAAAATAAGCTCATGTTTACAATTCATTATTATTTTATTAAAGTCTTCTGCAAACCCCAGAACTTTATTAAGAGGTATAGATACTGAGAAATTACCTCCGTGGTTTGTAGTACCATCAAGGTTCCAACCCCAACATTCTGAAATTTTCGATTCTGCCGCACCCATCGATAACAAACCTTTCATAGTTGTAGTAATACCAACATTTTTAATTTTATCTATTTCTATACCATTAAGTTCATAACGTATGTCTTGAAATAGAAACAATATTGGATTATTTGTGAAGTGAATTTGGTTAACTTTTGTTTTTGATTGTCGGTTGTAAACTTGCACATTTCCTTCTATGTAAATGGTACTGGCCGATGGCAATACGTACAAATCCTGTTGATTTATAGGTATTCGTATCTCATCATTATTTTTAAAACTGTTTACGTATGGTTTGTATGAATAGTACTCATAACTTTCAATTGAATTGTCATAAACTGGACCATCTGTTATATTTAGGATACTCATTTTAGCCCTATGAGTTTAAGGAAGTCCTTATTTTCTTTAGTTAACTTCTTTTTTGAATATGGTTTTTTTCTAAATTGTTTTGAAGGTGCTATTGCTTTAGGAGTACAATTCACACTGCTGCTTTTTACTACAGATGCAGAGTATTTATTATTAAAGTCAATCATTTTCTTCTTAAATGTAAATATAACTGAATTTCCTCGTTCCTTAAGTTAACTAAATTACCATTTACGTCTAATATTTTAATATTAATAGAACTTATGCTACTCTGGTTTACTGGAAAATAAATTATGTTTTTAGGTACTTCTATAATTCTATAACCAGGTGGAACATTAGGCGCGAATTCATGAATAATATGACTAGGTTTTCCGTTTACAAAAGATCCGCTAATGATGTCACATTCAACCCGGAGAACGGTTGTCGACAGAATGTTGACGGGAAAGCGAGATTCGTGTAATATATTCGCGGGAAGGGTTTCTGGTCCAAAACCTAATAATTGTCCTACGGAATCTTCTTTTTGAAAATGTATGACTTTCGAACAAAAGATAGTAGTTTTCAAAGTATTGTTATTACACCTTAATTCAAATGAACCATCCTTGATATTATCTTTTAAATAGTCTCTAATATCCTGAAGTTCGTAGGAGCCCTCTGGTATTTCTATCACCTCATTGTCACCATAGTATAGTTTATTATTTCTATCATCTACATTCGGTATAGAATTAAATGTAGAAAAATACAAAAGACCACATTCATAATCATTATCTAATTGTAAATTTGGCGAATAGTTTGTTGCTAAACTCGCCTTAGTATCCGATATAGACAGCGTGAAAGTCATTTTGGTAATGACAATAAGTACAAGAGATAAGTTCTTTTAAATGTTTATCCAAAAGTTTTTCAAATATTTTATACATAAATGTCCACAATTAACAGAATTAAAACTTTGATATATATTGTAATTGTAGTAAATATCATATTTATCCAAGTATCCGATTAACTCTAATGGCGGCTTTAAATCTCCAAAACTGTCAAAATACTCACAATAATTATTTAGTTTTACATAGGCTACCCAATGAGTACCTTCGTTTTTAGAGCTGTCTAAATTAATAACACCACATTCAATACGTTTAGGTTTTTTTGGTAACTGATTTCTCATATAAACACCTCTAAAATATGGAATACCATGTGCATGTTCTATAATATCCAAATTAGTAAGCGCGCGTCTAGGTAGCCTTTTCTTTAGTTTTTTGCCGATCGTAAAAATAAACCATTGCCTTTTTTATACGGTTTGATGTACAAACCTTTACCCAAAGCAATGGATTCCATTACTTTGTTATGGCGTTCAGATTCTTGTAAATTTTTCTGTGCTGATTTATAATCATTTACTGTCTTCGCGATACCTGCTGCTCCTCCAGCTAATGTGCCCAAAGCTGACAACCCCGCAAATATAGGAATTAGAGGCAAAATTCCTCCTGTTTTAGGAATTGGTATGATGCGCGGTAATCGAAATCCATTATTTTTAGAGAATAGCTTCTTTGCAGCCAGATAGGCAAATTTAATTGCAGACTTATTATTTTTTGGTTTGTATTTTTTCAACTGACTATATATTTTAGAGACAACCTTTTTGAAGCCTTTGATACCTGCACCTGCTTTTAGTTTTGTTTTCATTACTTTACTTACTATCCAGGAAGATAATTTTTCACCTCTTCCTGCATCTTTTGACCTAAGTCTTCGATTTGCCATGTTCAATAGTTCTAAATCTGCTTTATGGCGATCTTCTAAATTAGTATAGTTGGAATATGCTATATCGTGTTGCATACAAGCGTTATCTAATTTATTAATTCCTCTATCGTTCCGTGATAATCTTTCTCGTAGTCGTGTACCGGGACCGCAGTAATTATACCCTGGTAAATGTAACTCAAAAGGTAAATTGTTTATTACACTATTAATAAGTCCTCCTCCATGCATTACAGGTATACTAATAAAAATATAATACGTATCAACTAATTATATAGATTTATACGATGGATGTTTTGTTAATCCAACTATTTTCACTTTCATTAAGACCCAACCATTTTACAAATAGCTTATTACCTTTCTTTTTTAAAACTTTCTCAACTAAGTAAATATCAGGGTATTTTGTTTTTTGAAGTTCCTGTTCGTAAAAAGTACCTAAAATGATCTGTTTTCGTTGATCAACAATCTCATAAGTCGGTGGATTAGTCGAATTTACTTTTGACACGATAAATATTTCTGTTGACCAATTAGGGGTATATCCTTTTTGAAAAGTTCCTTTGTATTTGCTAATTCGCACATAATCTCCAACTTTGAATTTATTCCTTTTTACTGTAATATATTTTCTTGATTCCTTTATATTATTTAATATTAAAGATTCATTGTATTGATTCACGTCTTTTGGTTTATGTTTAGTAATTCGATGTACACAATTATTGTAAGAGTCAAGTATGTTACTCAACTGTTTACCAATCCATTTATAATTGCCAATGAAACTAAAATATTTATATAACTTGTTTTTCAAAGTTCTAATCAACCTTTCAACAATTGAAGCCTTTTTAGTGGAATATGTTGAATAATGGTTTATTTTGTATAACATCGTTAAGTTTCGAAAATCCTCATTATAAAATTCTTTACCTAAATCGGTTTGTAAATTTAATGGAATACGCCCATTCTTTTCAAGTACTTTTTTAAACGTGTTTGTTATTTCAGATTTAGTTTTCGTTTTAACAGGCAGTGCCCAAGCAAATTTTGAAAAGCAATCGATTATGACTAAGATGTACTTATAACCATTGTTGTCTTTTCCATAATTCTGCATATCAATTAAATCAGCTTGCCATAAATCATCGATACCTTTTAATACTACAGGACGTCTGTTAAAATTTTTTCGTGCTGCTTTGTGAATTTCGTCTACTACTTGTTGCTTACTCATTTTTGGTGACTTTTAATTTGCTGTTGGCAATGGCTTGATCTACTTCTCCTTTCATATAAAATTTTACTCTCATGAGATTAATTATATCCGTTTTTATTTTATGTAGTTCGTCTAATACATCATGTTTTGTGTAATAGTCATTCAGCAAATTATCGACATACTGCTTATTTACAGCATCATCGGAGGCTGATGGAGCCTTAACTCCTTTTAACCTTACTAAATGTAAATCAAATTCTCCGTTTTCTGACTTTAAGAGCTTGTGTGAATCCAATGATTCCGGTAAACGCAAACGTTTATGAACGTGGTGACCAAATTTATCTATATTCATTTCCTAGCGACTATCTCAACCAGCGGATAAATAAAGACTGTGAAAAACTTTCTAAATATCAGCATATATTTAATTAATGATATCACTTTCCCGCAACTCTTCGATAATAGATAGTATTTCATTGTCTAATCCTGTGTTTCCAGCATCTCGCGAAGCTATTAATAGTTTCAATCGATTAACTAATTCATTAGGATCATCCCAGTAAACATAATCTACATTCTGATTCAGCTTTTTTGTGAGTGGCAAACCAGATCCATGAGATATGCTTTCAGTGCTCACACAGTTTTTGGCCAACTTCATAAATAGAGGTCTAATTATTTGTGTATATTTTCGACCTTTATTACTTTTTATAGGCTTCATGGGATTATACTCACGGCGATGAGCATTTGTAGTCAATAATATAGTCTTATAATTTTGTTTATCATCTTCAGTTATTAATTCTAATTGCGGTGTTTTCTTAAACAATAATTCCATTAGCCCTGGAGTTTTTGCGAAAGTCTTACAACCAATAGAAATATTATGTTCAGTAACAAAAACACGTAACGTTCCCATCATGAGTTTTTCTCTCTCGTTTCTGACCCCAAAAGGAATGTTTTCTGAAGACATTCTTATGGGAGTAGTGTTGTCAGTCGATTTGAATGATAGACCGCTAGTATCAGGTTCCATATCACTATTGTCTTCATCTTTATCAGGTTCCAAATAGACGTAGTCGCTTTTTTCTTCATCTTCGTCATTAAAATAAACCTCGGATTTACGATTTTTCATAAAAACTGTATTGTTGAAGTCTTTACTGGATTGGTCGCTTTCGACATCATCACTAACATCGTAACTAGCCCGATGTTCCTTGCGTTTACTAAGAGGAGTGTAGCTGACTCTTTGTTTCTTTATTTTTCTATGTGGTATTTCCATTTTTGTGTTTATAATTTGTTTCAGTGGCTCTGTTAATGGTTTAAAAACCGATTCCATTGCGAATTCGTTATTACTTTTAATGTCTCGCATCATCTTTAGTTTTCTTTTAACTGATTCAGCTGATTTTATTACTTGTTTTTTCAATGCTTGTTCATTATCCATGTTTATACCTTACCAGGCGAAGCCTTAAGTTGTAATGATGGTATAATAATAAATATAGTATTTTTAAATCATCAATGCAATTCTACAAATGTGTCAAATTTCATCCTGTAACATCCTTTACTCTTTTCACAGTCTTTGTTTATAACTAAGTAGCTATAGGGTACACTCCAAATCTTGGCACACATTTCTCGAAACGCTAACCAATTCATGTCTGTATTAACATGCTCTTCATAAACATGTCTCAAGTTCATATCGTCTTGTTTAAAAAGAATAATGAGATTAGCATTGTCCCGTATCAACTGCTTCGGGATTTTGCTATAGGTCTGGTTTAAGTAAAAACAATCTATATTCTTGTGTCTACCCATTGCAAAGTAATCTCTTATATGATTTTGGTTTTCACAAGCTACATCATCAAATATAATAATCGAATTAGAAGTTGCCTCATGAGGACTCAAAACCTCATCATTACCATGAAATTTTGTAAAAGTTACCTCTGGCACCTTTCTAAAAACTTTTTCTAAAAATACGTACTTAGGTTGAAAAAGTGTTTTAGAGTAAAGGTATACATTTCTATAATGTAGTCCATCTTTATGTAATAGTAGACCAATAATTAAATTCGTTTTACCGCAGTTGGAAGGTCCAGATATAATACAACGAATAGTATTCGGTAAAAGTTTGCCGTGACGTGAAATCTCTTTTGAATAACCCAAACAAATTTTTTCTAGTTGCAATGAATGCGGTTGTTTTACAAATTTCATTTTGTAATTAATAATAATTCAATGTTTGACATGCATGAGCCAAGGATCCCTGCAGAATGTAGACATATTTATTACATTAAGAGTTTTATACGTATCACGCTTAACCTTTTTCGTACAAAACGCTCGACGTCACCCGTTAGTCCGTTAAGCGGAGCGTATGATTCCAATCGCAATCGACGTCTTGCGATAATTTGATCTTGCGTTCTAATACAACCAACCGTCGAATGATTGGGAATTCCGGCACGCACGAAACAACGAAAACCGATTGAGCATTCTAGCTCACTTTCAAACGTCTAAAACCGATTGGGCATTCTGGCTCACTTTCAAACAGCGAAAACCGATTGGGCATTCTAGCTCACTTTCAAACAACCAAAATCGATTGGGCATTCTAGCTCACTTTAAACAGCGAAAACCGATTGGGCATTCTAGCTCACTGTGCGAGCGCAGCGAGCGAACGAGTGGAGCGAGTGAAAGTGAGCCAGAATGCCCAATAATCACCTACTGATATCAGCAGCAAAAATAAGTTTGTAGCTTTGCAGACGACTCTGGAACACAGTCTATTGCTTATTTTATTTTTGACACGCAAATGCATTTGTTTTCAAATATACAAATATTCGTACTATATAAATGGCGTTCTCGAATATATTACGTCACGCGTGATTAGCAACCTTCTTTACGATTCCAAGGAATTACGCAAAGGTATTGTTGTTGCGAAATCATTAAGCACTTGGTTACTTCGTTATTTCGTCATAAAAGCATTAAATTTGTGACGAATTTATAATTATCATCAGCCGAAATACGTCCACTGCTAAACATAAGCCTCCCCAACACTTTTGGCGAGTATTCTTTAACCCTAGTTACCGTTCGTTGGGTTCTCAGCAGTGGACTAGGCTTGCCCCAGTCTCGTGGTCTAGAATATCTCCAAGTTGCGATACGTCTTTACTTAGTCCCTTTGTTTGTAACCTCTGCCTGAGTTTCTCTAGTTTGTCAGAGGTCACCAACATCGTCACGTAGCTGTACTTTAATTCATATAATGATTCGCCTTCGTTCTCCATCATTACAGTAAAGCAATGATTCCACCGTCATTATCATTACTATTGAATTGTCAAAGGGAATGGAAATGCTTTTTGCGAACCTTTTGTGTTCTTAAGTTTGTATTCAAAGAACGGAACACACTGTTATTTTAATGATTGTGAAATTCACAAAGCATACTTTTATTTTCATATGGATATTAGGGTCCAATCAACATGCATAACCTAATAGGCAGTCTGTCTTAGGCATAAGCCATATAGAAGAGATGGGACGAGGCGAAGACGCGGCGCCAATCATATATAATGTATTGACGACTACCAGGACTACCAGGGGTCGTGTGGGACTTCATCCTTATGTAGTAGACATGCCTCACTCTCGCACGAAGCGTGTTGCCTCCTCTTTCATAATGCGAACAGCTAAGTAATGGAACTCACTGCCAGCTTCGGTGTTTCCGGACAAGTACAACTTGGATCTTTTTAAAAGAAGGCATCTTCCGGGTAAGCGCGCTCCACTTTAGACCTCATTGTCATTTAAGATCAGGTGAGATTGAGGTCAAGTTTAAGTCCATCAGTGAAAAAAAGGACCTGAGGCGACGCAGCGCTGACGTTATTGTCTGCGCCCTATTTAGAAAAGGGAAGGTCTGTGGAGATCTCGTCTCTATCGCAGCGGATGTTTGTCTGTGTGCGACAGTTGACAGTTGAATGCCGATTTTAAACCGACAACAGAATACTAATAGCGTGATATCGACCGGCGTCGCGAGATCGACGCTATAAGTTAGAAAGAAAAGCACTTATGTATGTTCCAAACAATCGCTCAGTTCCACGCAACTGCGGCTTCGGGAGCCGAGAAAGAAAAAGCAGAGCAGAGAAATTTACTGTGAAACTTACGCAGATACTACGCAAAACATTTAATTATTTACTAAATATTGACGCTATTTACCAGTAGTGTCAATATTTAGTAATAATTAATTGCCGCAGTTGCGTGGAACAGAGCGATTGTGTTGAACGCTCCATCTAGTAGTACATAGAGATCTTTGTGTCCCCATAACATATTTGTTACCGCCTGAAGATCTTAAAGCCCAAACTCGATTTTAAATTAAGACCAGATTAGTTCAAATAGTTGAGGAAACTTAAATATATAGAGTTGGATGAGGTAGCATTTTTCGGCCTCTGTAACAGAGCGAGGGGGGCGGGGATGCGGCTAGAACTTAAATTAACCCTCTCGGCAGTTTCCGGGGGAAGTGTCCAACTCTTTATATTGAAAACTTTCTGACACTTCGTGCATACCAACGCATCACATACAAAGTTGATTTTGTTAGGATGATTAATTACTATTTGATTAACTAAACTAGACAAAGGCTTGTAAAAATCAACGGTCTCTATGTACTACTAGATGGAGCGTTCCAAACAATCGCTCTGTTCCACGCAAGTAGCCACAACTCTTTCACATTCACAATGAAACTTGTGTAGTTACTACTCAGAACATTTAATTATTTACTAAATATTGACATTATTTAACCGTAGCGTTAATATTTAGTAATAATTAAATGTTCTGAGTAGTAACTGCACAAGTTTCATTGTGAATGTGAAAGAGTTGTGGCTACTTGCGTGGAACATAGCGATTGTTTGGAACGCTCCATCTGGTAGTACATAGAGATCGTTGGTAAAAATAGGCGTATGACCTATCTCTAAATGTAACTGGAAATATCAGCAAGCGCCAAAGGATTCGGGGTTCGATTCCTACCAGGAGCAAACAACATACAACATAATACAAATATATTTAGTAATGTGCATTCATCATCATCATCAGGTTTTTTCTGTCTCCACTGCAGGAGCACAACCCTCTCTCATCTGCCGGAGACAGACGGAGGATTTGGCCTACACTCCCCGCGCTGGCCAGACGGGTTGGGGAGGGCTGATTGATGTTTTATAATGTATTCCCTTAGTCGCCTTGTACGACATCCACGGGAAGAGTTCGAGTGGTCGTATTCTACTCTACCGGAAACCATACGACAATAACATTACTAAATGGAAGTACAATCATTAATAACTACGCGGCGCGGCCCCGATTGCCGGGGCACGTAAGTTAATCGGGCACGACTGTCAAACTGCCAATGTGATTTGCTCTCGTAACATTGACTTTATTCCTTTCGCTTAAAATGCAATCTGGCTTGCATTGTGTGTAATTAAGACTAGCTGTATCCCCAGTCTTCCCATGATTGAGTTAGCATATACTTCTCGGGGTTCCTTTGAATGATATGGTTCGTAATGAAGAGATCCGACGAAGAATGAAGGTAACCGACATAGCCGAGAGGATTAGCAAGCTGAAGTGGCAGTGGGTGAGCCACATCTGTCCCAGAACCGACGGCTATTGGGGCAGACGAGTTCTGGAGTGGAGACCGCGGATCGGCACGCGCAGGGTGGGACGCCCCGCCGCCAGGTGGACCGACGAACTGAACAAGGTGGCCGGAAGCGGCTGTATGCGGAGGGCCGGGTGTGGTGGTGTTCTTTGGGGAAGGCCTATGTCCAGCAGTAGACGTCTAAGGGCTGGTATGATGTTATTTCTAGGAGGCTATAAGTTTATTATGATATACTCTGCATGTAGATGTACTCCTCAAAAGTATTGGCTGTGTGTGAAGCAATTAATCACATCAGCCACCTCTGGGGGAGAGAGCCCCCTTCCTCCCTCCGTGCCACGAACTATCGGCAACTCCCCCCGCCCCCGTGTGCTATAATTATTACCGTTTTCGCTACTTACGTGGGTGGAAGGGAAACGAGAAAAACTTGTGTCGTTTATACAGACGGTTACAATGTAGAGTAACGGAATAAAATGGTTCTACAGTTGTCAAATTAATTACTTTAACATATCGCGGGCACATGTTACCTTATCAAACTAGGCCACAATACTTCGGGGAGTCTTGCCCGTACGGGCTACGCTGGGCAGACGTGTTGGCCATCGAAGTGCTCGACCTCGCCCCTCGCTCGGTCTGTGGTATTTATGGCCTAGTATTCTTTTGCATGGTTATACCGCCATTGTCGGTCGCCGGTAGTGGCTGGATGCAGAGGACCGGGTGTGGTGGATTTCATTGGGGAAGGCCTATGTCCAGCAGTGGATGTCTAGGAGCTGACATGATGATGATGACTGTTCTGTAATATTAACAGCATGAAGTCGGTAACAGTAAACAAACGTAATAACTACAATACAAGGTACAAGCGAAAATAGACTTTAAGATGACGACTCTTATGATATCATCATCAGCCGAAACATCCACTGCTGAACACAAGGCTCTCCTTTATTGGAGACACAAACGTGTACGAACAGGCTGGTGTCCACTGCTGGACATTGCTGTCCCCAATGGACGCTCATCAGCAGCAGAAATACGTCCACTACTGGTCATAAGCCTCGCCAATAGAATGCCACCTTTGGTGGGCTGTCCATTGGGGGATTTGCAACGCTTGGCAGGATACACAGGAGAACGCAGCTGCCCGTCCCTGGTGTTAAATCGCCTTGTCTACCACGGGAAGATTGGGACTGGCCCTATTCTAAGCCAGGAAGGAACCACATGGTTTGAATTATTTATAACTAGCTGTGCCCGCGGCTCCGCTCGCGTGAACTACAGAATCCGGTCCCCTAGTAACTTCCGCCTCCGCTCCCGCTCCCGCCTCCAGCCCCCACCCCAACTACAGCTCGAAATGTAGTCCAAAGTCATTGGAATCGGAATAGCACCGAACATAGTACTTCTTTGTTATATTGCATACTGACCTTACCTACTAATGTATTTGAAAACTAAAAATATCCATAACTTATGATTGAGTTAACCGATTGCAATGAAATAAAGCCTATATTTTACTCCGAGTTAAGCCCTATATTTCTGTGAAAAGTCCATTAAAATCGGTTCAGTAGTTTTTAAGTGATGCGTGCACAAACAAACCGACAAACAGACAAAAATTCCAAAAATGACTGAAATGTGTTCTATTACTTATCCTTCACCCCCCCCCCCCCCCCCTTTTTGCATATATCTTCAATGTACAGACACGCGAAGTTTACGTTTTTATTAATTATTGTGAAGAAACGAACGAAAAAACATATAATCTTTTCGTCAGTGATGTTTGTTTCCAGTAACATAATAGCTGTATAAATAATTTAAGTTAATTGGCAGTGTCTGTCAGCTTGGCTTTCATTCCGATTACTTTCAAACAAAAAATTAAAGAGTTACCGCGTTTCGGCTAACCGACCGTCGCGACGGTCAGTGAAGCCTTTCGTTTTTACTTTCCAAATCATAGAAAACCGCATTCAGCACAGTTTTTATACGTATTCCTCTAAACGAAATTATTTTGTGGTCTTCTATGAGCGTTTATATATTATAGGTAGATAGATGGTGATAGAGCGTAGTGTGGGACGCCCCTGGCTAGATGGAGCGACGATCTGCGTAAGGCAGCTGGCAGTGACTGGATGAGAAGAACCGAGGATCGGGTTCAGTGACGCACCTTGGGAGAGGCCTATGTTCAACAGTGGACTCTTTCGGGCTGATGATGATGATGAGATGGTCATTTATTCATAAGTACCTAGAACACAAATATTCAAGACAAGTTGACAAACAACATAAAAAAAATCTAGGTCGAGAATACTAAATCGTAAAGAAGCGACAATCACGCGCCAGATTAACGTCGCCCGCAAAATAGAGCATGGCTGGCAGCACGCGTGACGATAAAAAGAGAAGCACTTATATTGTAGACTTATTAGTATTATTATTTCATTAAAACTTATGCCAAAGTAAATTAGGAATTTAAAAAAAATGCGAATCAAATTGATCCCATCATTGGCCTTTCACTTATTGTTATTGGTGAACGGGATCAAAACGCCCATCATCCTTTATGCTCATGAATCATCATCATCAGCCTGAAAGAGTCCACTGCTGGACATAAGTCTCTCCCAATGAACGCCACCACACCCGGTCCTCCGCACTCCGCATCCAACCTTCATCAGGTCGTCGCTCCATCTAGCCTCTAGCTTGCCCAGTCGTGGTCCTACTCGAGAACTCGTTTACCCCAACGGTGATCGGTTCTCCGACAGATGTGACCAGCCCACTGCCACTTCAACGTACTACCTTCTTGAGTTATGTCGAAGACTTTAGACAAACAAATATTGAGTACGGCTCAACGATCTCTATGTACTACTAGATGGAGCGTTCCAAGAGTTGTGGCTACTTGCGTGGAATAGAGCGCTCTTTCACATTCACAATGGAACTTGTGCAGTTACTACGCAGAACATTTAATTGTTATTAAATATTGACGCTACGGTTAAATAATGTGAATATTTAGTAAATAATTAAATGTTCTGAGTAACTGCACAAGTTTCAAAGTGAATGTGAAAGAGTTGTGGCTACTTGCGTGGAACAGAGCGATTGTTTGGAACGCTCCATCTACTAGTAGGTACATAGAGATCGTTGGTACGGCTAACATTTTTTTTGCAGCTTTTGGCCCATTTATAACTGGTCTAAAAACTTCAAATTCTGGTCCATTTGCTGTATCTGACCCTTAATACCACCGTCTACCATATTAATATGATTCTTTGTCACCAAGTCACAGCCTAGGTGACATTTATTCGAATCCAACCAAGCGCTACAGTCATTGACCGCCATAACCGTTTTGGAGGCGACACTGTACATTCTATCCGATCCATTGCTACCTTCGTTCATTTCACTACAACTCAATCAGTCCACAGGCACCAATGAACACCGTGTAACTCGATATTAACATGTTATTCTAAGCTGTGGCAGGTGACAGGTACAACTCAACCATAGAATTTCTTGAACCATGTCATTGATGAGTCGTCCCCGCGGAGCTCTGTGAAACCTTCGCCCGAGGGAGGAGGGAGCGGTCTCGGTAAGTTTAGCATTCCGTGCGTATGCGCATTAGTAAACGGTTGGCATAGCCCCAGCCGGAGGTTATTTCGCGACATTGGCCGTGAAGCAAAATACCTACCTGCACAGAATAAGTACAGAAGGGAGCGTTCAAGTATTACGTAACGCAATTTTTTGAGATTTTGCCCCCCCCCCCCCCCCTCATGTAACGCGCCGTAACGTTTTTCTGCCCCCCCCCCCCCCCCCCTCTAGTAAAACCAAGTAACCATTTTTACCTAAAAGTCACAATTATGTGGCGTAAAGTACTGGCTGTAAAGCAAGCAAGCATTTTTGTGAAGGTAAAAAAAATTCAAGTGGTCATTCCATTTGAAATTTTGAGAAAAAAAAACCTTTTAAAAAATGCCTGAGAGAATCTCTCTACGCCACCGTTCTGAAGGGTTAAAAAAAACAATGTTACGTAACGCATGTAACGCATCGTAACGTTTTACAAGATCTCCCCCTCCCCCCAAATTCGTTACGTAATACTTGAACGCTCCCGAAGGCGCAATCCTAAAGAAAGCTAATTCAATTTCTCGTTCCTACTTTCAACGCAAGTCAAATCCGTCACTCGAATGGACCTACCGCGATAAGTACACACTTTCCGGCCGCGCTAGTTCTCATCGAGCGTCTTACATTTTGCGGCACATCGTGCGCTGTACGAAGTAATAACAACGCTAAATCGACCACCTTAGAAACATTTTTGTTTGTATTGCCTGATAGCAGGTGATTAAAAACGTAGGTATTTTCGTTTTGTCATTAGGATCTGAGGACATAGGATATATAGAGCGAGAATTAAGGACGGCCTCGAAGGACCAAAATATTGGTTTCGGGAAGGTCAGTAGTGATATCTCTAAAATACAAACTCACGTGCGACTCGTACCATTTCTTGTATATGTCTTGGCATATACTACAGGTAGTCACCCAGGGGGTGGGAGGGGGAAGTTAAAAAATGTATCACGTAGTTTGGGTACGTCCATTATCTGTGCCTGGGGACGTCTCCTTGTGAGTTATTAAGAAATATTATATTATAATTAGGTGTTAACTGAAACATAACGTCGAGGTGTCCGTAATAACTCAACTTTTTCTCCACGGTTTCACTGCACACGAACACGAGGATATTCGGCTCGAATCGCGTGCCGCCAGCACGTATAATTGCACTCTTTAATTGATCCGCGAGTTTCCTACGTTACGACGGAACAGCTGAAATACTTCGATTAGGTAAGTGAATATTGACTACCCGCTTCGTTTTAAAAGTATTTTGCTTTATATAAGCTCAGTTCGGATTAGATTAGAATAGAACATAATATGATTTTAGTTTACTGTCTCATATAAGTGAAATGTTATTTCTTATGAGAATAAATAATCTTAAACCATAATATTTCAGTGTACTTTAACAAAACTACGCTTCATACTGAATTTACGCACACACACAAACATGTAGGAACAGACTGGTGTCCACTGCTGCCCCCAATGGACACTCATCAACAGCAGAAATACGTCCACTACTGATCATAAGCCTCGCCAATAGAATGCCACTTTTGGTGGGCTGTCCATTGGAAGATTTGCCATAATCACCACACTTGGCAGGCGGATTGGTGATTGCAGTAATGATCTTAATATACACAGAGAACGCTGCTGCTGACGACCCTATTCTAAGCCGAGAACCACAATGTGCTGGTGAAGTGGCACTAGGCTGGTCTGAGAACCGATTACCGTTGGGGTAAACGGGTTATCGAGTGTAGACCGCGACTGGGCAAGAGTAGTGTGGGACGCCCCTTGGCTAGATGGAGCGACGATCTACGTAAGGCGGCTGGCAGTGACTGGATGAGAAGAACCAAGGATCGGGTTCAGTGGCGCACTTTGGGCGATGCCTATGTCCAACAGTGGATTCATTCAGGCTGATGATGATGAAACACACGGCATTAAAAGATACGCTAAGGAAAATTTTAAGTTATTCAACTCCGTTGCTACGAATTAAGTCGAGTCATTTGTTAGTTCATTAGTAAATCTGTGGCTGATTTCACCGCATCCATTACCCTTCCTCGAATGTCAGTTCAAGGTCTATTTGTCTCAAGAAACCGCTGAACGATTTTCCTTCTCTTTGTCTTGTAGTTTTATCCGCTCTCAATCGCTGTTTGCGCTTGGTTATTATCAGTGATTAGAATACAGGTCATACCATGAAAGAAAATACTTTTTTCGCCCCTCATAAGTCACCTCAAAGTTTTTACCTTCATGATTGACCCCCCTCCCCCCAAATTCGTTACGTAATACTTGAACGCTCCCGAAGGCGCGATCCTTAAGAGTCCCCGCAGACTGCAAACTTTATATCGGCCGATAATTTAGTCAGGCTCTTAAACAGTATAAAGATGTATGCAAGTGCGCACACTATGACGATTTGTTGGCCCAGTGTGCGCACTAGCAGCTCAATCCGACTAAATTATCGGCCGATATAAAGTTTGCAGTCTGCGGGGACTCTTAGGCGCTGCGCAGACGACAGGGAACGTATGGAAATCTATGCAGTAATGCACGCGAAGGACAAACCGTCCGCCGGACAAAAAGATAGATTTCCATACTTTCCATCACCAATTAGTGTTAATCATGAAGCTGAAATCTTTGACGTGACTTATGAGTTGCGAAAAATTATTTTCTTTCATGGTAATCACCTTTATGTACTTGCTACATGCTGTCTTAGTATGCACTAACCATACAAGCGACCAGATTTATTCTCGTATCATCATCATCATCATCAGGTTATTTTCGTCTCCACTGCAGGAGCACAACCCTCTCTCATCTGCCGGAGACAGACGGAGGATTCTCGTATATTCCTCTTTAATTTTTATTTTTTATTTATTTAACTCTTTATTGCACACACACAGATAAAACAAAAAATAATACATTAAAAGAAACACAAGCACAAAGGGCGAACTTATCCCTGAGAGAGATTTCTTCCAGCAGACCCGCGAGAGAGATAATTGAAATAATAAAGGCAGACATAGTGTGTACGTAAATAAAAAAACATATACATACATACACTAATATAAACTATATACCCATTTACATAGTACGAGTATATAAATAAATATTTACCAATAATATATACTTAAATATAATATACATTATTAAATAATAATAATAATATACAAACATTCATAAAATACATATAAGATATGGATTCCAATCCTAACTTAGTGATAGATAGTGTTCTTTAACACGGTTTTTGAAAATTAAAAAGGATTGACTATTGTCTATTACGGATGTCTATATTTGTATATTTTCTGGGCAACCCTAGACGTAACATTGATGCAATGGAACGTAGTTTGCGGAGCATCACAGATACTTTAAATAAGCTACTCCATTACCAAACGCCATAATTTTCCGTCCAATCCAGCTGTCATGCCTTATTACAACAACAAAACCTGTATTTACCTACGACATACCCACTACTCGGCGAGGCTGTTTGGAGCGAAATTCTCTAGAACAGCACTACGCTCGGATAATCTAAACACTCGCCGTCCCGCTCTCTCGCTCGGCGAGTGACAGGGACCGTGGCTGTAAACGAACAGGTTAGCGCGTTGCCTTGAACTTGTTTCACCGCTACAACGACAGTTCGCCGTAGCTGTGACACCAATGACATGCGAATCGAGTGGTCAAAGTACATACGCACTGAGCAAATTATAGCTGTCATACATCCAACAGCTAGAGGTCGTCCTAGGACGATCAATGATCGAATTGGTGACGTCCTCAAAAAGGCTGGGGTCCGCAGTGAGAGAGGTGCATGAAAAGGTTGATGAATGTGTGTGAGGCTATACAGTGGCGATACAGCGTCTCTGCCTACCCGTCTGAGACCAGGGCGTGACATAAATATGTCAGACATTCACACTAATTATGTCCCAAAACAAGGCAGAGCCTGTGGTATGGTTACTAGATAACGGATAGACATACTTAAATAAATATATAAACATCCAAGACTTGGGTACAAACATTCATATTCATCATACGAAACATTTGCCCCTAGCGGAATTCGAACCCGCAACCTGCGGCGTGGCAGTCAGAGAGCTACCCGTTCCGCCACGGAGGTCGTCAGAGAGTATGTATGTAACAAACAGTCTTGGATCGAGATGAAGTCTGGACAAATCAATTAATATTCATCATATCAGACGTCCACTGCTAGACATAAGCCTTCCACAGTAGGCCCCCGCGAATGCAGTGCGACCATCCTACCCCGCGCGGGCCAATCCACAGTCTCCAACTTCAGAACACGTCATCCGCAACGGCAGTCTGTTCTGATGTACTTTAGCTTGATAATCCTTTATATTATAGCTATGTTAGTGACCTTCGTTCTTCTTCGGACCTCAGTCCATATCCTTCAAACAAACCACGAGCATAGCGCTCTCCATAGCCCACTGCGACTTCAGCTTTCTAATCCTTTCGGCTATATCGGTCACCTTCATTCTTCGTCGGATCTCGTCATTACGAACCATATCCTTCAAAGAAACCCCGAGCATAGCCTTCTCCATAGCTCGCTGAGCGACTTGAAACTTGTGGATCAGGCCCACCGCCAGTGTCCACGTTTCTGCACCGTAGGTCATGACAGGCAGGACGCACTGATTAAAGACTTTTGTTTTGAATCAATTAATAATCAGTCATAATAAGTAAATACACAAATTCTCTATGAATTTCTTCTCCTGACTGGAGAATTAAAACGTATGAATTAAACTACCACTGTAAACAAAAGACGGTCACAAATCTCCGCAAGGGAAGAGATTGTCTTCAATCTTAATTCACCCAAGCATTGCTCTGTAACAGCACTTAGTACTGTAACTCGAGGTGGGAAGGTTGTAAATCAAGTGCGGAGTTTCGGAGTAGTGTTGTATGGCCGGAAGGGCCTCATTGAGTGGACAAACACGTATCAGCGAGACGAATGGTAGTGACGTCGTTCGGCCAACGTGGCTTGATGTGCTCTATAGCGTCTAATACTATAAACAGGTTTTGAAATTTCGCCGAAACTGTATACATATTTTTAAAAAAAATTATGGCTCTGGAAGCAAAGTCCTTTGTAGCCAAAAAAGGTTAGAATAAACTAGAAATTCACACAATTGTGAAGACTTGTTGTGTTTTTTTTTCGAATTTATCTATTAATATAAATAAATTAAAATTAAATATGTCAGACATTCACACCAATTATCCAGTCCCAAACTAGGCAGAGCCTGTGCTATGGTTACTAGATAACGGATACACATACTTAAATAAACATAAACATCCAAGACTTGGGTACAAACATTCATATTCATCATACGAACATTTGCCCCTAGCGGGATTCGAACCCGCAACCTCCGGCGTGGCAGTCCGAGAGCTACCCGTTCCGCCACGGAGGTCGTATTATGTATATTATGTGTCGATTATTATCAGGATCACGATCTTCTGATTAGTGAGGAGTTACAGAAACTTTTTTTTTATAAATTATATTCAAGTGATAAAGTCCTAGATTTGACGTTAGGCTCTAAATCGCTCGTTTGTCTGAAAAAAGCGCTAAATCTCGAACGCATCGCCCTTAGTAGTAAGCCGTCAAAAGTGTGTCAAAATTTCATTCCATAATTTATGATTACGTAGCTATGAGACCTTACCACATTTTTCACTTGACACATGTATGTATTAAATGGTTGATTAAAGACATGGTTATCCTTTAACGTAAAGGAGAATGCCATTGTCAAAAGATGTGTATAAACAAAATTTAAAAAAAATCAGCTTCGAAATGCAAAGCGCGCTCGTTGATGTCTTTTCAAAGGCGACGGGCGTAGTTTGAGAAACACGCCAAATTTTTTGTGTTCTAATCAAAATATTGGGCAATAAGGGTTGTGCATATTTAAAATGGTACTCTAATATGAAAGTTAATGTGCATACACCAATATCTTTTATTGCACAACTAAAACAAACATGCCACTTTCTTCTACATTTAAGACAAACTTAAAAGTAATCAAAGCCAATATCTTTTTTAGAGAAACAGTTTTTTTTTTATAAAATGTGACGAGTTTAAAAAAGGCGAGTGAAAAATTTGGTAGAATTTGGCTCTGGCGGTCATGACTTCAAACGTCTTTTTATAATTTAAAATTGAAAGAAACTAATAAAGGGAATTCTCAGAATAATACAATGGTATATTAATTAAAATGTATATGTTAGAACAAGTGCACTTGTGTAGTAAATGTCTCCAATCAGAGATTTTTTTCCACAGCGCCCCCTTTTGTACACTCTGACCCGTCTTTCCAACATTTAGCAAAAAAAAATAATTAATTAACGCGGAGGTAAGCCACAATAAATCTTCAGTTCAATAATATTAAACTCAAAACGTAATGGACGGTTAACTACCGCCAAAATCTTATTAGAAAGTTTGGCGAAACAATGCGCCCAATCACAGGTAACTTTGTCTAGAAATTTCCTTTGCATTTTTACACTTGGTGAAAAAGGCAATGGATATTCTTCATATACTGCCTAGAGGTTCCTTTAATCGAGGACTATAGGCGTGTGACTGACCTGATAAGTGCCTCGTGTCGGTCTCAGCGACCGCCGCCGCCACCACGACGAGGAGCCAGAACGCCTCCAAGGCGCTCCGCATTTTCACGGCACTTCAAACCACATCAACACCATAAACACACACTATAACTAAAAAGAAAAAACAAAACAAAACTTTTTGAACAACACGCACTGGCAGCCAATTTGGAACGCGCCGTTGGAAAGTTGAACTCGTTGGAAAGTTTGGTGACGTGACGTGTCGCGGGGCTCGTCCAATCACAGAGGAGCGTTCGGCTCGGGCGCGGGAGAGCGACTGACGCCGGCCGGCGGGTCGCGCCAGGTGGGTGGCAAGCGTGGAAAAACAATTTTGCTCTAAAGCCTTCTTGCGTGATCAAGTTTTTAGTACAGGTAAAATAATTCACCTACTATTTAAACAATGAATTCTGAACATAATCTTCCTTAGGAAATGTCCAAAGTTCTGTATATGTAAATCTAAAAGTAATCATAGCATGTCATACACACTTTAATGTCGTTGTCTAACTGACGGGTGTAACGCCCTGGACAAATGTTCATGCCAAACTGAGGTTTTTTCCATAGTGCCCAATTTTGTATACTCTGACCTCGTCTGTTTAATTTTTAATTTCTATTGTTATTTGAAAGAATGGTATTTTGTAGGCGGCGCACGCCCGACAGTGATCTTCCGACTGATCGCAAATAAGCTCACTTTTATTATTGAGAGCTCTTTTCCGTTGCGGTTTTTTCAATGCACATTAGAAATCTAGTTAAGTACAAGAACTAAAAGCGAAGATCCTATACAGTTGTTTTTTGAAAATTGATTCTTTTGGTAAACGAGCGATATCAAGTAATTCTTTAAAAATAAATATTTCAAGATAGCTCGATAGGTGGCACTGCACTGACTGTATAATTTCTAATTACTTCTTATAATATTTATTCATCATCATCATCAGGTTATTTTTGTCTCCACTGCAGGAGCACAACCGTCTTTCATCTGCCGGAGACATTCCCGCTTAGAGGAGTTGCAGGGGGAGAATGGTGAGGAACCATTCTCCCCCCGCAACTCCTCTAAGCGAGGATCAACGGAGGATCTGCCGGAGACAGACGGAGGATTTGGCCTACACTCCCCTCGCTGGCCAGACGGGTTGGGGAGGCCTGATTGATGTTTTATAATGTATTCCCTTAGTCGCCTTGTACGACATCCACGCGAAGAGTTAGAGTGGTCCTATTCTACTTTACCGGAAACCACACGGCATATAATATTTATTAATGAGACATATTTTAATATTGCACATAAAAAAATACTGAATTATAACAAATATTCTGATTTCACATCAAAGAGCGCATTTGATGTGGAAATCAATATTACTTAATGTTAGTTTGTTAATAGTTATTTTCCCTCTATTTTTAAATTAATTTCCGTACCAATTAATAAGGCTTTTTTTAATTTTAACTTAATCACTTAATTTAGAAAAAAAAAATTAAAATGACGAACTTCTTAATTGGCTTGTTGAAGTAGTAGAGTAGAGCCCCTGAAAGTAAGGCTATAAAATTGAAAAAACAACTACCAAACGAATTAATGTTATCGTTTAGGTTTTCGAGGTTTTCGAGTCTCGATTGACAGTGAGAGTCGAGACCAATGCAATGCCATCTATTGCTAAAATTAAGTATCTGAAGAAAAATCGCACATTTGCGGCGAAGTCACTTGATGCTGGCAACCCTCTGCACTGCAAACTCGCACAGGTGGTCGACTCAGCACGGCAGCGCGGCAGGTAGCTACCGACCGAGCAAACATCCCCCGCCTCTCGCTCACACCCGTTGTTTATACCATGTGAGTGAGCGCGACAAACGATATAAGAGTCACACATCTTCAATTTTTGTTTTGTGCGAGCGCAAAACTTTGTCAAACTTTTGTAGGTTTTTTGCGCAAAAAAATAACCGAATACCAATAGATATTAAACTGAATAATATGAAGGAATCTACAAACTAGTACATAAATTATCAATGTCTGTTTATTCATCTCTTTCTTTATAATTTCTTTTTAGCTTCAAGTTTAGTTGAGGATCGTTCATTTAAAAGTGTAAGTACTTATTATTAATTTTCATAAGAAAAATGACAGAGATATAAAATCTTAGTTTTTTTTATTTGCTTCTTTCTGAGTACAATGTAACATCATTTAACCCACACCATAATCAAAATGAACTGATCTGGTATCAAAACTATAAATAACCAAAACCGATTTTTTTAACGATTTTGTATTAACATTTGTCATTAAAAAAGAATTTCACGTTAACTTATGGTAACTACTTTACTATATATTTCATTACAAACCAATAGTCATACGAAATCCAACACTATTTGCGTCTCTGTAATATGTATATGTGAGGGTCAACAGCAGCAAAAACAGGTTTGTATTACCATGTAAACTTTGCGGTTCACTTAGGAACACCATCTATTATTTATTTGGTTTTCGAGACGCAAATGTGTTTGGTTTCATACTCGTATGACTATTGATTTGGAATGAAAGATACGTACAGTCTGTGGAGAAACGTCGTCGGAGGAATGTGACAGTTATTATTATAAATGCGAAAGTTTGGATATTTGGATGTTTGTTGCTCAATCACGCTTCAATCAATGGACGGATCGTGATGAAACTCGGCACACATATAGTTTAGATCCTGGGCTAGGATATAGGATAGTTTTTATCCCGAAAAAACATCCAATTCCTACGGGAAATAAATAATAACTTGTGATTTTAAGTTGTCCATATAACAACAGGATATAACTGTCACATAAATATCATGTTGTTATATCCTGCTGCACAGCACCGCAACTGGAAGTTTGACATTCCCATCAAGCCCTTTAACTCCCCCTTTAAGTCCCCCACTGTATATTTAAATTCGATTTTTTTATCTAATAAATAAAAACGTTAACATCGCGTCATTTATATTTTTTGCAAAACTATTAAACATATTTGGGGGATGAAGGATAAGTATAATTTTTGAAATTTGTATCTGTTAGTTTGTGCACGCATCACTGCGGACCGCAGCCTTATTAAGGACGTTACTAATTTGATCCGGTGGTTTATTGTTGTTATTATTGTAAGCCTCCTATAGATATTACATTCATCATCATCATCATCAGGTTATTTTTGTCTCCACTGCAGGAGCACAACCCTCTCTCATCTGCCGGAGCAGACGGAGGATTTGGCCTACACTCCCCGCGCTGGCCAGACGGGTTGGGGAGGCCTGACTGATGTTTTATAATGTATTCCCTCAGTCGCCTTGTACGACATCCACGGGAAGTACATATTACAAGCATATTACATTAATGAGAAATAATAAAGTTAGTCACATACATAGTCAAAATAAATTATTACATGTCATAGATAAATAATTTAGGAATTTGATCCGGTGGTAGTCGAACGTTATTAAAAAACATGTTTACAACCATACGTAATCTCATCCTGGTATTGTGTTCTGTGATCTTATCAATCACAAATTTAGTCAAATTAAAATCAAAAACTTAATTATTTTTCTAAGAAACTAACTAAAAACTCTCTAAAACGTCTCTTTCGGGAGATATCAAAGCGCCTGGTCGAGGCGTCGAATGACCAAAGGGCTGGGCATTACCTCGCACAGAGGATAAGCCTCACAATACAGCGAGGTAATGCTGCCAGCCTTTTGGGCACGCTCCCAGTGGTGGGGAGCCTGGAAGCCATTTTTTACCTTTAATCTTTTTGTTCCTTTTATTATTAGTATTCTAGTTTTTATTAATTAATAATTAATTAAAAATTATAAGTTGTATAATATTAAATGTGAACTAAAAACTTATTCGACTTCTTGGAATAGATATAAATGAAACTTAGATTTTTTTCACTATCAGCATGATTATAGAAGCATCATGAATTGGTAATTTATAAACCAAACGTTTTCCTCAAGGCGCCTGGTACTGCCAAGTACAATAACACAGGAAAACCCATCGAAGACTGTAACTCACGACTTTAAAACTAGTTGCACAAGAAATAAGCAAGAAAATGCATCAACATAATTAATCTAATTCGGGATCAAGAATACTAAGTATTAATTTTAATTTATTTATTTTCAGGAAACTTACAATGTATACGGAGTATTATATAGTATTTAACAAATAATCTATTTCGATGCAAATAAAAAAATATTAACAGAAACAGTTTCCACAGATTATTAGAACACTTATAAGACACACAGCTAGAAGGAGCAGAAAAAAGTTTTTATTTAAATTGAGTTGTAATGGACAAGCATTAATTAAAATTAATACTAGGGACGAGTTTAAAAGTGTATATATGATGATAATATGTATGAAATATACTAAATGCCGTGTGGTTTCCGGTAGAGTAGAATAGGACTACTCCAACTCTTCCCGTGGACGTCGTACAAGGCGATTAAGGGAATACATTATAAAACATCAATCAGGCCTCCCCAACCCGTCTGGCCAGCGCGGGGAGTGTAGGCCAAATCCTTCGTCTGTCTCCGGCAGATGAGAGAGGGTTGTGCTCCTCCAGTGGAGACAAAAACCTGATGCTGATGATGATACTAAATGATGAGCAGATGAGGGTAAACATATAATTATAGTGAGTAGTTATATGTATATAGGTTATTTATACGTATAAAGCAAACACTTGAGCTGGGGCAGACGCTTGAGTTGCTACCTTAGATCAAAGCAACAGAAAAGATATACATTGCTTTGACGAAAGAAAACTTGTTTCAGTACACGACTGACTACACTCACAGACAATATATTTAAATACCGATTTCTCTTAAAAAAAAAACTCCTTGAGTTCGATACTATACATCGAAAATGAAATCCGTACTATTTCATAACACTCTTGTAAATATTAATAGCAGTAAATAGCTATTCATATCAAAAATGGAAACGAATTAGGCCGTAGTCTGGATACCCCTGTAACAATAATAAAATCATCATCATGTCAGCCCCTAGATGTCCACTGCTGGACATAGGCCTACCTTAATGAACGCTCCCACACCCGGTCCTCTGCCCTCGCATCCAGCGACTTCCTGACACCATAATCAGGTAGGTAATTGTTCCATCTCTCGGCGGGGCGTCCCACCCTACGCCTGTTTATTATTAACATTACAATTAAATTACGAGAAATATATACAGGGTGTAAGGGACGGTCTTCCGAAAACTTTAACCACGGCTTCAGACCATCACCCTGAACAACGTACAGCAAGAATTTTTCGCCGGAAATAAAAAAAAATTTCGGACTCACCATACAAATTTTACAAATGACATGCCAGATTTGTATGAAGAAGTCGATTTTTTTTTTATTTCCGGCGAAAAATTCTTGCTGTACGATGTTCAGGGTGATGGTCTGAAGCCATGGTTAAAGTTTTCGGAAGACCGTCCCTTACACCCTGTATACCTATCTTCAATGATGTAAATCTTCTTAGAGTAATGTAAAAATTCGGCATATATTAAGTTTATATCACTTAACTTATACAACTAGCTGTTGCCCGCGACTTCGTCCGCGTGGACAACTTAACATCACAAATTATTATGTATTTCCCGTAAGACTGGGATGTTTTTCGGGATAAAAACTATCCTAAGTTTCATCGCGATCCGTCCAGTGGTTGAAGCGTGATTGAGTAACAAACATCCAAATATCCAAACTTTCACATTTATAATATTAGTAGGATTAGTAGTGGTCTATAACAATAAGTTTTCCAAATGTACATACAACAGATCTGTTCTGTTGTAGTTTAAATACTTTGTTTCATGATGAAGAAAAAAATAACATGTTAACTATTAAATTTAAAGGTGTATCCATGGCTGTTTAGAGCCTAATTAAAATGAGCCTGATTGTTTTCATTTTTGCTACGAACGAGCCGGTCCATAGCTAAGTTCTTAAATAAATATTGGAAACAGAAAACGACCTCTGTAGCATACTGTTTAAATAAAATATCTGGGATTTTCCCGGTAAAAATGATTGCCCTTTCCTTGTCCTTGGTCATTTGTAAATAAACTACAAGCTGAAATGCTATTTTAAATTGTCTACATTTTAGTATTGAGGTACCTAACTTAATCTTTGTTGTAATAAAAATCATTTTTCCCAGTAAAGTTAGATTTGTGAGAAAATTGTGCGGTGTGGCCGTACTTTATTATAACGTCACTTATACGCGAATGTACTAAATTGCGGTTCTATAATAATGTTTTTTTATGTAAGTATGTGCTAGTACTACGTATTATTAAATTTTGCTGAAAATGTATAGTCGCAGTTTTGGCATAATTCTGTGTTTAAGAGGCACCGCAAAGACGCGCGATACAGACATTGCGGACAAACATTTAGCAGGCGTTCGGTTAATAAATAAAGGACAGTTAGTAGGATGATATATTTACGAACATTAACCAAATATATCTCATTATGAGTATGTATCTTCTCAATGACCGCCACCACACAATCAGTTACTAATTTGATTAAGAACAGAGGCCTACAAACTTAGAGGACATAAATATACAAATACTAGCAACATACTTTAATTGCAACACTGGCAACTCCTTCCGTCAAACGTCAACGTCACACTTCAAATCAAAGCGACGACGAGAGCGCGATGCGAATGTTGTGTTTGTTTGTCGCTAATTCATATAAAAATGCATTTTATCTAATTTAATCGTACATTTATATAGATAAACAACAAAATGTGTGCTCCCGAACAACCCGATCTTTTATTTTTCGACACTTTTTCTCACGACACCAGCGAGGTAAAAATCGATCAATTTCGAGCATCAAATCTTGCAAGTTTTTTCGTAATATATTCATAACTTACTTTGTATACTGTTTCAGGAGCTGAATTTAGATCTAGTACAGTTTCCGAAGTCGGTTTATGTGAGGGAAATACGTATAATTCCCCTAGGAGCGCGAGTCGAAGGTGATTTCCCTGGCGGGGTGCGACTCGGCGCCACTAATCCGACCAAATTCCACATCGACTTCTTCGTGAACGACCTGAGCAAGCCGGGGGCGTCCACTTTCGAAGCGCTGGGCAGCCTAGACTACTGCCAGAATGGGCAGATCCACATGGAGTGCGGCTCTAGTCTTGATCAGCCTAGGATACCAACTGATGGCCTTGTTCTTAGAGGTTAGTGCTACATTATTCATCATCAGCCAGAATACAAACAATAACTTCTGATGTGTAGATTTGATTCATTTCAAACTGATTTGACGACCTCCGTGGCGGAACGGATAGCTCTCGGACTGCCATGCCGGAGGTTGCTGATTCGAATCCCGCTAGGGGCAAATGTTCGTATGATGAATATGAATGTTTGTACCTAAGTCTTGGATGTTTATATATTTATTTAAGTATGTCCATCTGTTATCTAGTAACCATACCACAAGCTCTGCTTAGTTTGGGACTGGATAATTGGTGTGAATGTCTGAGATATTTAAATGACAGACACTGATCAAATCAAATCAGTGACACTTTGACAGTGATATTAGAAAGGAGAATGACCAAAATTGTATGGTAGTTTGCCCTTGAACTTTTAACCTTGCGTCTGGATCAAATTGTCGTCACAATACAGGCAAAATACTCAGGATCATTATAAAAAGAAAATCGTTTAAATATTTAGTGGGAAAATTCAATAATCTTACTTGGAATAAAATCTTCGTTGGCATGCAGTTTTCACAAAACCGTGGGTATATAGCCACGATTAACCGCTCCAGATATTGATGTCATAGTGTTGTTATTAGTCGACGACGGTATTATTGCATTCGACACTACATTAGGCTCGTTAAAATAGATTTTGTCACCCAAATACACAATGTAAACAAACGGTCCAAAACAAGTATTGAAATCATATCGGATATGACGTCACAGTACGAAACCATAGTGCATATCAATAGTGAGGTTCAACTACATCGATTTAACAAATTGAATAATCGATATTTCGGTTACGTAACTATACTTTCATAAATATCTTTTAAGAACGTGTGTATCACTTTAAGTCAGTACAAATAGTGTATTTACAGTCAGTAAATGAAAAATATGATGGGTGTATTATCGCGCTAGTAACTGAAAGGTAGTATCAAATATTGTTGACAAATATCGATTATAACTATATATCGATTTTAATTCTGCTTTCACTACTCTAGTTGAAAAGATGCCGGTCGGCCGGCGGAAATCAATCAACGTTTATATTATATGTTATTTTTAAACTCCCTATTCCATTGGTTTTAAAAAAAATTTGAAGGAATTCATAATTCAGACCAATATTTTTGGTACATGAATGGTGAAGACGCATCTTAGGCCCACTTTTGGTCATTCTCCTTTATTACAATAGAAATCAGGCCAATACTTATCAGTACTATGGCGGAAATTGTAATTGGTCGTGGACGTGGTGCGCAGACAGCTTCTTCTTTTTTATTTAATGGCCTCTCTTTATTAGAATTCTGCCAATTTCGAGTGACACAAAAAAATTTGGTCGGTAAGTCTTCTTGAGCATCCAATCTAAAAATGGACAACACAAAATATATAATAACAAAAACCCGATCACCAATATGTTAGTTAAGTGTTCATAGCAGACAGCTGTCCCAAACCCAGTGTGTCTTGGCCTCTCTCAAATTCATATTATTATACATATCCATTAATTTATTCATTTACTTTAAGAAAACTTACAGCTATTTATATCTAAATAAATTATATATAACATAGTGAAAAAAAGTAAATTTAAAATTTCCACTTAATAATTAACATTCATAATAAATTCATCATCATCAGGTTATTTTTGCCTCCACTGCAGGAGCACAACCCTCTCTCATCTGCCTGAGACAGACGGAGGATTTGGCCTACACTCCCCGCGCTGGCCAGACGGGTTGGGGAGGCCTGATTGATGTCTTATAATGTATTCCCTCAGTCGCCTTGTACGACATCCACGGGAAGAGTTGGAGTGGTCCTATTCTACTCTACCGGAAACCGGATAATGTTTTTAATAAAATGATGATATGATATAGTATAAAAACATAACAATAATATAGATAGGTATGTGCTTATGTAGCTGCAATTGCTCATAAAAAATCATTTTGACTGTTTAAATTTTCTTTTTAAATATAACAAAACTTACGTTTTTTCATATTGTTTTCCAGGCTGGTATACAACCATCACCTTAGCTGTCTATGGAAACCTGACCCAGGTCATCAGTGAAGTACCACTTGGAGCGAATCCTCCACCGAACATCCAGAGGCCTATCACTAGGGAGGTGCCCCCACCTTCCACCAACATACCTCAGGCAGACTGGAACCCAGAGAACTCCAACCCCATACCAGCATACACTGGCAACGTTGCCACCAGCAACCCAGATTCGTATGGACCAAATAACTACCCCCCGGAAAACTATGACAGTCAACTGTACAGAAATGACTACTACGATAATGAACCACCAAAAGATCCAAGAACATACCATCATATGGGCGATAACGAGTGGGAGAAAGAAAGGGATATTAGTTGTGAAAGAGATGGAGACAGGTTGAGGCACAGTCCACGCTCTCTTGAGCTTGAAAGGGACAGGGATAGGCGAGAAGTTAGAAGTCGAAGACGGTCACTGGATAGAGGACGCAGTCGCGAATCTTCGCGCCATCGAAGCAGGGAGGTTGATAGAATGGAAAGACTTCATTCGCGATCTCGTAGTCGGGACAGAGACTACATCATCAAAGGGGAATATAGACCGCAGAGTCGATCGAGATCCCGCAGTATCGATAGAGACAGATTGAGAGGAATATCCAGTGATCGTGACTGGGACAGGGGATCGTATAAAAAGGACGAGTATCGTCGTCGTCGCGAAACGTCTTACGATCGATCCCGCGGCGGTTCTTACGAGAGACGATCGCCGTACGAGAAACGCGCGCCTTCGTACGAGCGGAAAGTACCGTATGAAAAAAGGGGTCCCTCCTACGAACGACGGGATTCGTCGTTTGAACGCCGAGGTCCTTCCTACGAGAAACAAAGCCCATACGACAGGAAGCGACACTCGCCTTACAGTCGAATGAGAACTTCTAGTTACGGCAGCCGGTCACCAAGCCGTGATGATCCCAGGAAAAGACCTAGAACCCCACCCGGCGAAAGCAGTCGAAGACCTTTGTCACCGAGAGAAGGAGAGGTAGCCAGTCCTATTAACTCCACCAGGTCGGAGGATGGCGGTGAGTTTGATAGAAGCGGTAAGCAAATCCCTCGCGTTGACTTCTATCACCAGAGCTATAGACACAAAAGTTCTATAAGAAGTCCTTCGCAAGAAGTCGAAATCCCACCTTATGTAGAACCGCAACATTCAAGCTTGGTCACCGTTCAGATTGTAGACACTGTGTCGGCTCCGAAAGAAATTGAATCGCCTCCTCACGCTGTAGAAGAGGAAAAATCTATTGAAGTAGAGCAATTTGAGCCTATACTCTCTGATGAAGATATTTGTGATGATATTGAAGGCCCGCCGTACATGGAAGTAGATTATGACGTGAATGAGTACCTCGGGGCCGATGACATTATCAAATATTACAACCCATTCAAATCTGAATGGAATAAGTATGAACATGTTAACAAAATTCACATCCTTACAAATGGAAAAACAGAAGGAATTAAACATGTATTAAATGCAACTTTTGATGAACTGTCTGAAGCCAGTGCAGATCTCTTGAAGATTTCAGATATGACCAAAGCAGCTAAGAAGAGGGAACAGAAATTCTTCGCAAGCACGTTCACTGAGATTGATAACTCTTCCAGAGAAGATTGGGTGCACCAATGTGAACAGCTGATTATATCCATAACAAATCTTTCTAAAAATACTGATATTATGCTCCGAATATTTCCAGATAACAATTCCGAGTCGCCTGACGAATTTATTGACATTTATAATCTCCTGGTGATATTCTGTAGGATTGGGCTGAACTTCGATTTTGCTTTGACTCAACAGCAACCCACTTATAAGATCAGACATATGAAATGCGGTATTCGGCTCGCAGAGTCCTTGATGTCTCACAGACATAACGGCCAAGTGATGAAAGTATTACTGAAAGCTGGTATAGACATAACGATGCTACTTTTGGAAATGTACTCTAAGGAGTACATGGCATTGAGCATTCGTCTTATGATACTTAAAGCATTGAACGCTTGCCTGGCGTCGAAGGAGTCTATCGATCATTTTATGCAAGAGGCAGTATTCCCGAAATTCAATAAAAAAGATACAGACAATGACAGAAAACCGATGAACGGTTACCAGGCACTCATATCTATAATGCAGACGAATCCACTAGCAAGGATAAAGTTCTCTATTAGCGCTTTGATCAAGACACTTAACATTTACGAAGTCTTATCTAAGCTCACAGATTTAGTTTTGAATTTCAATAAGAAAGCTGGAGAAGGTACTAAAATTGAAGACGCTGAACTAACCGATAATGATATTGAATTTATAGTCGCTTCGTTAGAGGAGATTTTGTACATGTACCGTTCTCAGTGCTTCCATTTGTCCCAACCGAAGCGATTCCTTCCCGTAGCGGCGCAGTTCGACATCAACAAGGAATGTTCCAATGAAATTTTGCTGGAATTCTTTAACATTCACCGCATTTTGGGCGTTTGCCTTTACTTGTTAACCTGCCCTACGACTTCCAACAACTTGGTAGTCGTGAGTCCCATTCACGATCTGATTCATGAGCTCATCAACTCCCAGAATGGACTGAACTTTTTGTACAATAACATGGACCAGAGTGCGCTGCTTTTCAAAACTCTAGTGCAACCATATGGCCAGCAAAACGAGGAGTTTCTCTACTCTCACGATCTGAGCAATTACAGCGATCTGCAAATACTAGGCTTCGAAATGGCGTACAGACTCAAAGCATTATACTATTTGCATTCGATCTGCGATCTGCAGGCTGGAACAGTTGACGAAAATGAACTGATTGATAGGTTGCAATCTTTATACTGTCTGAGCTTCGGAAGTATTGGGAAAACAGCGGTTCCAGACGTAGTAGTCATGGGGGACCACGCAGATTGTCTTATGGAGGTGTTTGAGAACAATATGAAGACTAAAATCAAGACTGATTCGCCTTCCAAACAAAAATCGCCAGCAAAAGGTTACGCTATCGAATTGATTGTGGCGGCAGTCCGCTACTCCGCCAATGCCCCTTTCCTAAAGAAATATGGCCAGAGACTCATCAATGTATCAAAAGAACACGACAGATTTGAGCCAAGTGTGTCGAGTGTTCTTCAGGAGGTGATTCCTTACTTGAAACCTGTCGAAAAAACAAGTCTATTATCAGGAGATGACATGGGTGAGTGTATCGAGACCTTAAAAGCTAGCCTGGAACATTCGGCAGACTTGCCCGGCGAACTGATGACATGTCTGAGAATCCTACGACATTTTTGCATATCGGATTACGATAAAAATATCACGATTGCATCTGAATCAGCCACTGAAGAATATGTCGAGCTGAAATACAAATATAACGTCCTGCAACTGTTTTCATTAGATGGCGTCGCTCATTTAGCCAGTATTCTTGATACATTAGCAACGCATTTCGACCAGCCAAGCATGCACACGGCATTCTTTGCATCTATGAGAGGATTGCAGCTCGCACAGATGTTGCTTCCTTGTCTGAGATTGTTGGACGAAATGCTGGCTAGAGTAGTTCGCTGCCGCGGCCCCAGGTTCAGAGATTTAACTGCAGCTCCAGTGCTGTTGAAGACCTATGGGATTGCGAAGGCGTTCCCAGTGGGATCTGTAGGGTTTAGAACAGCGGCAAAAGCGGCCGAAGCAGCTGTGACAGCGCTGTTGGCTTACGCTCAGCCAATAGCAGATGATGCGAACGACGGTGACTCGATACGCCGCGGACCGTGGACTTCCCTTTGCTCCGAAGTCATTTCCTACACCATGACCGCCCCTTACACCTTCGTCCCAGGCCTCCTGGTATTCTCCGAACTTCTGCCGCTACCTTTGCCGATGCAAACGAAAACGGCACCGACTGATCGGGAGCTAGCTGATGCGGCGAACGAGAGGCGTCTCTGGTCGGCGCACTTGCACGCCCTCTCAAACGATCTGACAGACATGATCCAGATTATATGCATGTCGACTTATAGGCCAGTCGTTCACATGTTGCGGAGGGTTTGTGTGCAGATAGCAGACCTGGCTCCGAACACGGCCGCGATCGTTGCTAAAGCGGCGGTGGGGGCTGTGACAAGGGAATTGAAGCCAACAGAACCGGCGACTGCCAGTTCTGCTCGGGTTCTAGGTTTTTTGGCATGTTTGGTCTCGCACGCGCCTGTCAAATGCGCCGTGTTGCATGCTATGAGCGCCGGAGGGCCGAGGTCTACCGATGTACAAACAGCTCTTTGCGGAGTATTGTCACTCTCGAGCGCATCTAACGAACACGCAGCTGCTCAAGAATTCGCCGCTCATCTATTAGCTGCTTTCTGCGACGCTGAAGTCACCTTGACACCTCTTCACGCGGCAGTAGATCTTATCATAGCTAATTCTCTGCCTAACAAAGAAACGTTGGCGGCCTTTTTGGAATGCTCGGCGGATTGCCTCGCGTCGGGCACGAAGACCAGCGCAGTGGCGTCGTCGATACTGCGAGCGTACTTCGTGCTAACAGAGCATGAGTATGGATTCCAGCAGTTCAGGAAGTTCGTCGCGAAGAAACGTGTGGCCCTGGGCAAATACTTCCGATGGGCTTTGGAGAGCCCGGGGGAGGACAAAGTGGAGTGCCTCAGTCTCTATATAGATCTGATCAGGATATTGAAGGTGGAAGAAGGAGAGGGGGCAGTGGGGAGGAAATCTTTGCTGAGTGTGGAGGAGATGGCGGATATGGTGGGGTATTCCCCGCCGGAAGAAGACCACCCTGCTTTGAACCTGGAGAAGATTTTGAAGGTATGTTTATTTGTTCATTAAACTTTTAAGACCTCTCTTGATAATTACATTGACCGCCTCGTTGGCCTAGTGGTTTGGTCATTGGACTCAAGCCCTAGAGGTCGTGGGTTCGATTCGCACCTTTAATTCCTGAAATACAGGAGAAAATCCTAGTATAGGATTAGACAAGTGTATGTATATGTATGTACTAGCAAACGACCGCGGCTTCGCCCGCGTGGAGCAAGTTTTTGTTTTCCGAGGGAACCATTGTTCCAGAGGTAAACATGAGCCTATGTTCAAATAAATGATGTTATGTGTACTAATCAAAAATTTATGATAATTAGTTGAACAGCCAAGCCGTGCAAGAAACAGATAAATAAACACACAAACACTCTTTCGACTTAATTATATTAAAACAGTTGCCCGCAGATTCACCTGCTTAAAAAAAGTGTTTGTTTCCAGCTGTAAAACCCACGGTAAACCAAGCTATCCAACAGTGAAAACCACATTCGAATTCATTTAGTGGTTTTGGAGAAGAAGCTGTTGACGTTATCATTATCATAATTTATTTAATCGACGTGTTTACTTATTAATGTTTCATCGTTTTATACATAAAATACAGTTCTTCATCATATTAGCCCTAGGACATTTACTGTTGGACACTGGCCTTCCCCAATAAACGTCACCACACCCGGTCCACCGCCTCCGAATCCTGCTGCTTCCGCCTTGCTCAGGGCGTCAGTCCATCTAGTGGCGGGGCGCCCCCCTTGGGCGCGTGCCTATCCGAGGTCTCTACTCCAGAAGTCGTCTACCTCAGCAGCCGTCGGTTCTGCGGCAGATGTATCCCGCCCACTGCCACCTCAGCTTTATAATCCTTTTTAGTTTAAATGTATCTATACGTTTGGAGAATACTACTTTCGAACACCATTTTAGCCCCTTAGGGGATGGTTTTTCAAAAACTGTAAAACCCGTGTTCAATTATTAAGTTTTAGAGTACTCCTACAGAGTTTCGAATTGATGGGAACATGTAATAGTTTTTCTCCATACAAACTTTGAACCCATATTTTACCACTTTAGGAGTTGAATTTTGAAAAATCCTTCGATAGTGCATACCGGAAATACATAAGGAATCTTTGTGCTAAATTTGAAGTTTCTAGAGCAATCGGTTTGGAGACTACTACTTTTGAACTCCATTTCAGTTCCTTAAGGCATGGTTATTCAAAAACTGTAAAAAACTTGTTGAATCATTATGTTTTTCCAGCATTCCTCCAAACTTTCGAATTGATAGGAATATCTAATAGTTTTTCTCCATACAAATTTGAACCAATATTTTACCAACTTAGGGGTTGAATTTTGAAAAAGTCTTCGATAGTGCATACCGGAGATACATAAGGAAACTTTGTGATAAATTTCAAGGTTCTAGAGCAATCGGTTTGAAACTACCACTTTCGAACTCCATGTCATCCACTTAGAGGAAGATTTTTCAAAACCTGAAAAACACGTGTTGAATCATTGAATTTTAGAGTACTCTTACAAAGTTTCGAATTGATTGGAACATCTAATAGTTTTTCTCCATACAAACTTTGAACCCTTATTTTACCACCTTAGGGGTTGAATTTTGAAAAAGCCTTCGATATTGCACACCGGAGATATATAAGTAACCTTTGTGCTAAATTTTAAGTTTCTAGAGCAATCGGTTTGGAGACTACTACTTTCGAACTCCATTTCAGCCCCTTAGGGGATGGTTTTTCAAAAACTGTAAAATACTCGTTGAATCATTATGTTTTTCGAATATTCCTACAAAGTTTCGAATTGATAAGAACATCTAATTGACGTTCTCCATACAAACTTTGAACCCCTATTTTACCACCTTAGGGGTTGAATTTTGAAAAAGCCTTCGTAATTGCATACCGGAGATATATAAGGAACCTTTGTGCTAAATTTGAAGTTTCTAGAGCAATCGGTTTGGAGACTACTACTTTTGAACTCCATTTCAGCCCCTTAGGGGATGGTTTTTCAAAAACTGTAAAATACTTGTTGAATCATTATGTTTTTCGAGTACTCCTACACAGTTTCGAATTGATAGGAACATCTAATAGTTTTTCTTTATACAAACTTTGAACCCCTATTTTACCACCTTAGGGGTTGAATTTTGAAAAAGCCTCCTATAGTGCATACCGGAGATACATAAGGAACCTTTGTGCTAAATATAAAATTTCTAGAGCAATCGGTTTAGAGACTACTTCTTTTGAACTCCATTTCAGTCCCTTAAGGGATGGTTTTTCAAAAAAATTAAAATACTTGTTGAATCATTATGTTTTCCGAGTACTCCTACAAAGTTTCGAATTGATAGGAACATCTAATAGTTTTTCTCCATACAAACTTTGAACCCTTATTTTACCACCTTACGGGTTGAATTTTGAAAAAGCCTTCCATTGTGCATAACGGAGATACATAAGGATCCTGTGTGCTAAATTTAAAATTTCTAGAGCAATCGGTTTGGAGACTACTACTTTCGAACTCCATTTCAGCCCCTTAAGGGATGGTTTTTCAAAAACTGTAAAACACGTGTTGAGTTATTAAGGTTTTAGAGTATTCCTACAAATTTTCAAATTGATAGGTTTATCTAATAGACGTTCTCCATACAAACTTTGAACCCCCATTTGACACCCTTAGGGGATGAATTTTGGAAATCCGTTCCTTAGTGCTTGCCTATGTAAGGAACCGTGGAGCAAAATTTCAAGCCTCTAGACTCAGCGGTTTGGGCTGTGCGTTGATGTCAGTCAGTCAGTCAGTCAGTCAGTCAGTCAGTCAGTTTCTTCTTTTATATATATAGATGTAATATATATATATTTTAATTCAATAGTTGAACAAGGTTTTCGATGTCGATTGTGGTGTAATTCGGGTCTAGCTAGTTTTTCCTGATTGTCTCTGTAAGCTGGTCAAGACTTAGAGGCTGCCGTTGCAGGAGCGGAACTGCGACGAGGATGCCGTGGCCAACGCCGCCCTCCTCGCGTCTCACCTGCAGAAGTTGGAGCCGGCGCCGTCGCCGGGCACGCCCCCCGCGCCCGCGCCCGCCCCCGCGCCCGCGGCGGGGCCCGAGCCGGCCCCCGAGCCGCCCGCGCCCGCGCCCGAGCCGCTCGTGGCGCAGTTCGCGGCGCGCGCGCTGCACGCCGCCGGGGAGGCGGCCGACGAGCGGCTCACCACTAGCTACTGGCTCAACGTGCCGTCCGTCAGCGGAGAGGATGACGTCAACGATCATGAACTGGTTAGTATAGTACATCACTTGAGAGTGTGGTAGTGTAGCAAATCATAGTACAGGCTAGTGCCGGAGGGAGAGAGCGCGGTATGCTCTGCGGGTATGCACTCGCCTCACGTTCATGAGGTCCTGGTACAAACCCCGCCCGTACCAATGAGTTTTACGAAACTTAAGTACGCTTTATTTATAATACCACAGGCTTTTCGGCGAAGGAAATCATCGTAAGGAAACCTGCATATGCCGAAGAAGAAATTCTAAGGCGTGTGTGAAGTCCACCAAATCGGCTCGGGGCATCGTTGGTGGACAGGGGTTTGGCACAAAAGATCCTGAAGGGTCGAAGTGTCGCCAGGTCTTCCTGGTCCCCTAAGAAGATAAGATGCTCTGCGGGGGGGCAGCCTTGGTGGCGGCTCCCTTCTTCTTCCCTCCCTGTTGGGCTGGAGGGGGTGGTGGTGGAGCACTCTTCTCCTTCCCACCTTTGGGGGCGCGGGAGGCGGAGGAGTGCTCCTCTTCGCCTTTCCTTTTACTATCCTTCCTTGCTGGGCGGGAGGGGTGGGAGAGCGCTTTCTGTGGTGTTTTTTTTACTAATCTGATCCGAACACACCGGTTAAATGAAAGTATGGTTCAGGCTGTTGGATAACAGCCACGCTGCGCAGATGTGTTTCCCACCGCAAAGATAGTCTCACAACGGTCCTGCAGCTGGGATGTGGTATATATGACTCGCCCTTTAAGCCCGAAACACAGCGAAAAGCGTGGAGGAGGCGGGCGTGATCCGGTCTTTAGTATTGTTCGACTTAGTATGAGACACTTCACACAGGAAGCGGATTTGTATGAAGTGTACCGCTATGGGCACGCCTTCGCCTTCTGTGTGTTTCGGTGTTAACGAGGACGGTATGTCATGCCGTGTGGTTTCCGGTAGAGTAGAATAGGACCACTCCAACTCTTCCCGTGGATGTCGTACAAGGCGACTGAGGGAATACATTATAAAACATCAATCAGCCCTCCCCAACCCGTCTGGCCAGCGCGGGGAGTGTAGGCCAAATCCTCCGTCTGTCTCCGGCAGATGAGAGAGGGTTGTGCTCCTGCAGTGGAGACAAAAATGACCTGATGATGATGTCATTTCGGATTTTGCCTATATGCTTGTATTGTAATGCGAGTGCTCGGTATATCTAATCATATGTATATATTTAATGCTAGCATAAGGCCTTTTTAGTCTTCTCTAATGAATTTTATTGCAAAAGGGAAGTACGGCTTACGGCCCCCTAATTACGACTGTGCTGCCATCTTTTTTTTTGGCACACGATTCCGATACAGTGAGGATAGCTTAAAGAAGGTTAAGTCTGAGTAAATAAATGTATAAAACTAGACCCTTTTCTGTACAGACTGTGTATCTGTACAATGTACTAGTATGTTCAAACATGAGATGCTTCCTTTGACGACTATCTCCTCCTCACATTACACCACAGTATGCAATTTCAACGTAACGCAGGTGCCGTGCGACGTAATGGAGGTGGCCAGCACGCAGCTGGCGGCGGGCGGCGGCGCGGAGGGGCTCGCCAGCGCCGTGCGGCGGCTGGCGGGCTGCGGGGGCGGGGGCAGGCGGGGCGCGCTGCCCGGCGACGACAAGAGGCCCACAGGTAACTAGCTGAGCCGACCAGAGGCCCACAGGTAACTAGCTGAGCCGACCAGAGGCCCACAGGTAACTAGCTGAGCCGACCAGAGGCCCACAGGTAACTAGCTGAGCCGACCAGAGGCCCACAGGTAATTAGCTGAGCCGACAAGAGGCCCACCGGTAGCTAGCTGAGCCGACAAGAGGCCCACAGGTAACTAGCTGAGCCGACCAGAGGCCCACAGGTAACTAGCTGAGCCGACAAGAGGCCCACCGGTAGCTAGCTGAGCCGACAAGAGGCCCACAGGTAACTAGCTGAGCCGACAAGAGGCCCACAGGTAACTAGCTGAGCCGACAAGAGGCCCACAGGTAACTAGCTGAGCCGACAAGAGGCCCACCGGTAGCTAGCTGAGCCGACAAGAGGCCCACAGGTAACTAGCTGAGCCGACCAGAGGCCCACAGGTAACTAGCTGAGCCGACAAGAGGCCCACCGGTAGCTAGCTGAGCCGACAAGAGGCCCACAGGTAACTAGCTGAGCCGACAAGAGGCCCACAGGTAACTAGCTGAGCCGACAAGAGGCCCACAGGTAACTAGCTGAGCCGACCAGAGGCCCACAGGTAATTAGCTGAGCCGACAAGAGGCCCACCGGTAGCTAGCTGAGCCGACAAGAGGCCCACAGGTAACTAGCTGAGCCGACCAGAGGCCCACAGGTAACTAGCTGAGCCGACAAGAGGCCCACCGGTAGCTAGCTGAGCCGACAAGAGGCCCACAGGTAACTAGCTGAGCCGACAAGAGGCCCACAGGTAACTAGCTGAGCCGACAAGAGGCCCACAGGTAACTAGCTGAGCCGACAAGAGGCCCACCGGTAACTAGCTGCAATGACAAGTGCTGTCCGATCCAATCATACTCTTACAGTATTAATCAATATTCAAGGCACCTGTTTCGTCTCTAATGTGTTTGATATATTTGTTTAGTGGCGCTGTGCCGCGTGCGCGGCGAGGCCGGGGGCGCGGCGGGCGCGGGCGGGGGCGCGGGCGGGGGCGGGGGCGCGGGGGGCGGCGGCGGGGGGGGCGCGGACGCGTTCCGCTCGCGGCCGCCCAACACGTCGCGGCCGCCCAGCCTGCACGTGGACGACTTCACGGCGCTCGCGCTGCACCGCCCCCACCCGCACCCGCACCACTACCCCGCGCCGCCCCCCCCACCCAGGTACGCCCACGTCGGCGCACGACCATCTGCCACGTTCGGGACCGGCTCCCACGTCGAGCCGAGCATGACCGACTCTCCTATTATCCGTTTGAATCTTGTCTGTTGCTAGGGGCCGTTTCAGTTGAGAAGTAGCAAACATTTTCGCAGACTTCTCCACATATCGACCCAAAAAAAAAACGGAAACGCTGCTACCCACTCTGATGTCAGTTCACTTTTATTGCAAATTCGGAATCAGATAAAAAAAAATTACATCGAAAGGTGTGGATATATATTGTTAATAATTATTAATTTATTAGCGTAGTAGTACAGTTGTAACCGGAGGTTGTAGCTGTACATCAAACCCTCGAAGCGTTTTACTCGAATTTATTTTAGACTCATTACATTACGTTCTAACACGTTTAAAACTAGTTAACACGTCGTGAACACCGTATATGTTGCGGCCGATCACCTGTCACCGGTCTGTTGTTAATTTATTTTCGAATTCTCAAACAATAACAAAAAAAAATCAAACGATAACAAAAAAATTTACAACAAAAAAAACTACAAAAAGAATAATTTAAAATACTCACAGTTAGACCGGTCTCATTCATTTCAAAGTTATATTATATTCTATGTTGTACAACAATAATACGTTGCCTCTCCTCGACAGTAAATATATTCAATACTAGCTGTGCCCGCGGCTCCGCTCGCGTGAACTACAGAATCCGCTCCCATTACCACTCCCACAACCACACCCATTCCCTCTTCCCCACGCCCACTCCCACTCCCAGCTCCAAATGTAGTCCAAACTCATCGCAATCTGAATAGTACGGAAATACTTTATTTGCAATATATTGCATACTAACCTTACCTACTAATGTATTTCAAAACTAAAAAAATTTGATAACTTTTGATTAAGTACACCGATTGCGATGAAATAAAAACTAAATGTTTAGTTAAGCCCCTTGTTTTTTTGGAAATTCCATCAAAATGCGTTCGGTAGTTTTTAAGTGATGCGTGTACAAACTCACAGACAAACAGACAGAATTTTCAAAAATGATCGAATTGTGTTCTATTGCTTATCCTTAGACCCCCCAATTTTTTTTGTTGTAAATATCTTTAATGTACAGACACGCGAAGTTTACGATTTTATTTATTAGATACTCAAGCCTGCCTGACAGCGAATTCGCAACGACAAATACACATTTTTGTGGTAGCTACCTTCATTATTATAACAAACCTAAGATACAAACATGCATTTACGAAATGGTTTGCGTAATATAAAGTAGGAATATAATAATATAATATAATATTAATGATTTTTATTAAAGGCATAAAAAACCCATAAAACACAAAATACAAAAGTTAAATAATAAAAAAAATAAAAAAAAATTAAACTATGAAATAAAATAAAATGCCTACCAAACGCGGTGGTCATTACATCACTAATACTTATTTCTATTTCTGGTTCACGCTCCGATGAACTTTTATCCAGTACCTATAGATCGGGCTGTCCATGTCACAGCAGACGGCTTTAAGTATGCTGTTATGAGAGCGACGTAGCCTTTCCCGAAATAAAGCTACGCGCGCTCTCGTATTAGCGAAACGCGTCATTGTATTAATGAAGGAATAATTTCTATAAAATGAAAACATCGAAACAAAGTATCTACCGATCTACCTGCTGGGATTCGAACCACTAGTTCGGAAGCTCCACGCTAATCATTCGACCACAGACGCCTATGACGTTTCCTGTGAAATTGTAGATACTACTCATCATCATCAGCCTAAATACGTCCACTGCTGGACATAGGCCTCCCCAATAGAATACCACTTTTGGTTAGATATCCATTGGGCGATTTGCCATAATCACCACTCGTGGCAGGCGGATTGGTGATCGCAGTAATGATCTTAACATACACACACAGTAGAACGCTGCTGTCCGTCCCTGGTGCAATCCCTTAGTCGCTTTGACGACACCCATGGGAAAGATATAGGTGGCCCTATTCTAAGCCGGGAACCACACGGCAAGATACTACTCAGCCCATACAATAATTACAACCTGCGTCATTTATGTCAATGTGTGAGTGTGTCGATGCGCAGGCGACTGGCTTTCGTAGAATTGACCCCACGTTGACTGGGTACTGTACATTTTGTATAATACGTCATAAGACGTCACACTGCAAGCCCATGTATACCAATGAGGAAGATGTAAATGAAGAATAATCGCGATTTCTTAATATTAAAAAATATCTTTAAGTAATTATTATATCAACTGCGAAAAAATCATGATATCTTGAAAACTGTTTTTTTTTAATAAATCAGTTTGCCCAGTTCCGGAAACTGCTTACGCCTGCTCGGTAAGAGCACATCGCCCATTGACTTTGAAAATTGTAAAAAATACAGTTTTTAAGATATCGTGAAAATTCTCTCAGCAATATTTTTCTTATATTAAGTTTTATTTTTCTAGATCATAAAATAGTTGCACTTGTCTTCCTCATTGACGTAGTGTCCAAGATCATGTTGATAAGGGTGGTATGACATTGTCACGTTGGACATAGACATACTTTATTGATAACTTCCGTTACAGGTCAAATAAAAATTATACACAAGTTGAATGAAATAAAATTATAAAGCAAATTAAACACAATTAAATATAGCATCAATAACTAACATAATGGGCTCGATTCTGAAGGCACAATGTTAAAATTTGTCAGCACTAAAACTGTTGTTATCCTTGTCACACAGTATTATGAAGATAAAGACGAAACCAATTTTAGCGCTGTCAAATTTTAAATGTGTGCCTTCAGAATCGGGCTCAATAACTAACTAATAATTGCAGGGGGGGCATGCGCCGGGGCGCCGGGGGCGGGGGCGGGGGTGGGGGCGGGGGTGGGGGCGCGGACCGCGGGCGGTTCGCTTCCGCCGCGCCCATGCACGCGCACTACAGGCATCTGTGAGTACTGGCTACCATACACAATGGTGGTCGTATAATTGTGAATTAATATTAGTTCCCCAGCACAGTGTTGTCTATTTAAATTATATTAAAAAAAATTACCGTTCTTATGTGATCAGCTGTAATTGCTTAAGATTAGATTAGATTAGATTTATTTATTTCACTTTTACATCTTAAAAATTCAATTTTACATATCATTCTAATAAATAAATATGTCAGACATTCTCACCAATTATCCAGTCCTAAACTAGGCAGAGCCTGTGGTATGGTTACTAGATAACGGATACACATACTTAAATAAATATATGAACATCCAAGACTTGGGTACAAACATTCATATTCATCATACGAACATTTGCCCCTAGCGGGATTCGAACCCGCAACCTCCAATATGGTGAAAGGGATCGTCATAAAGTAAATTAATGTACAAAATATAAATTACAATGTCAACAATGTCACAGTATATAACATACTATCTATGTCAGTATATAATATTAAAATAAAAATTTCAAAATACACTTGGTATTAAATTATCACAAATTAAATTAAACGTCAGAGGGCCTACCAATTTAATTTTTTAGAAAATTCATTTATGGAATAATATTCATTTTCCAACAAAAGGTTTTTCAGTCGTCGACTAAACGTACAGTCTATGCAATGAATATACAAATTGTATGGAAGTATTTTGCGATACCACAAAAACCAAAACAAAAATACGTGCATAATCTTCTGCGACTTTGTTTAAAAAAAATCTTGTCATTTAAAAATCGGAGAAAGCGGAGGTACCAGCAATGGACGACCTCTGTGACGTAACGGGTAGCTCTCGGACTGCCACGCCGGAGGTTGCGGGTTCGAATCCCGCTAGGGGCAAATGTTCGTATGATGAATAGAATGTTTGTACCCAAGTCTTGGATGTTTATATATTTATTTAAGTATGTGTATCCGTTATCTGGTAACCATACCACAGGCTCTGCCTAGTTTGGGACTGGATAATTGGTGTGAATGTCTGAGATATTTATTTATTTAATGTGTGATTCAGCGGTTCATCGTAGCATTGACTTTGTACCATGCGCATAGGATTCAAATTGGATTGCATTCGTATATTGATATGGTTCATAAGGTTGTTTCTCGTGTGAATGAGGCTGTATGGTGTTCGCAGGCGCGGGCGCGGCGCGTGGGAGATGGGCGGGCAGCACTTCGGGCATTTCCCTCCGGCGCCGGCCTCGCAGTACATGATGGGTGAGCCTCACAGCGCACATAGATCTCTATGTACTACTAGATGGAGCGTTCCAAACAATCGCTCTGTTCCACGCAGGTAGCTACAACTCTTTTACATTCACAATGAAACTTGTGCAGTTACTACGCAGAACATTTAATTATTTACTAAATATTGACATTATAGCGTTAATATTTAGTAATAATTAAATGTTCTGCGTAGTTTCAAGTTTCATTGTGAATGTGAAAGAGTTGTGGCTACTTGCGTGGAACAGAGCGATTGTTTGGAACGCTCCATCTAGTAGTACATAGAGATCGTTGCTACGCTTCTTATCACCTGTTAGACTATACACCCAAAAATGTGACGCGCTGGCCTCGGAAGCGGCGCCATACATTTCCTTCACCATCATCAGCCTAAATACGTCCACTGCTGGACATAGGCCTCCCCAATAGAATACCACTTTTTCACAATTTGTTCATTGGGGGATTTGCCATAATCACCACGCGTGGCAGACAGATTGGTGTTATGTTACGATCATTATATCATTGTCGGCCCCGCAGCCTAGTCTTAGATAACAATACACAGGTATTAACATGAACCCTGTAAGGGCGCTACAATATATGTAAAATTATCAATTAAAAATATAAAATTAAATTATAAAATAGAAATTAATTTTTTAAAATATTTACAATGTCAATATAATAATGAATTTAAATGCCAATATAAATCTATATAATATAAAATGTCAGAACAATTAATAAAACAAAAACATACATTTAAATAATATCCCTATCATTAAAAACTCATGCAATGAGTAAAAACATTTTTCAATTAAATACTTCTTCAGCTTATTATTGAAAATGGTCTCCTTTTTTTCATTTATTATACATGTAGGAATTTTATTATATATTTTTATCGACATACAGTGTGTGCCTGAGGTGAACATATTTAATTTAGATTTATATATTATATTATGTATTTATGTATGTATATCAGCTGTCTGATACCCATATTACAGGCTCTGCCTAGTTTGGGATCAGGTGGCCGTGTGTGAAATGTCCCCACATATTTATTTATTTATTTATTACTGCGATCACCAGCCCCTGAGAGCCCACCAATGGAGGCATTCTGTTGGGGAAGCATTCTGTAGGACCTTGATTCAGATGGCGTTCATTGGGGAAGGACTATGTCCAGCAGTGGACGTCGAAAGGCTGATATGATGAAGTTGGTATATACCTAAGGCATCAAAATCAAAATATTTTCAAAACTGGAATACATTATTCTCTTTTTGACGTCAAATTCTGCCTAAAACTACTTCACTTCCACCTGTATAACCGAGGGGAAGAAGTGGCAACAAACCCAACGACACAGGGCCCTACCTTTGATTTATCTTATTCATTACAATCATTAAGTCTACCTATGCTGAGCCATCAAGCACTCCATGGACTTTTATCATTTAAGTAGTCATCTAACTTATAGTAGGCTTTCTTGCACAGATTAACTTTTATAGAAGATTTGAATTTTTCTTCAGACAAGTTAATAATTTCATTCGGAACCTTATTGTAGTAACGCACGCACAGGCCCACAAAAGAAATCTTTTTAAAGTCTGTGACGGTCTTTGGAAAGAGAAGCACTTATGTTATTGCCGTATGCAGTTATCCTTGTCCCTCTCGATCGGCCAGGCTCGCCCGCTCTCTGCTGACAGCCCTTCGAGCCAGACTGATGCTCCTGTAGTAATAGTAGGTCATTAATGCCGCGCTTCTGCAGCGCATCGGCAATGCAGACGGCTTTCTGGCGCAAGAAAACTGCGTCATTATTAAGCAGAGTGCGCGGGAGCAACAACAGCATCCTAAAAATGATAGCAAATAGAATGGACAGTCCTCTGGTGTGGATACTCACCCAGAGGACTAAATCACTTTTAGTTATTAAGTACTAACGTAGTTTAAGTCTTTACTAACACAAATAGATCGATGTTGTCTTTAAAAAAAATTAAAAAAAAATTAAATCAGCTTGTATTGAGTTCCGGGGATTCCGTAGCTACTTACCGATAATGTTTTTTTATTGTGCTATTGATTTTCAAATTTAAAACTGCTTGCGAAGAATACATTGCGAAACCCAAGAACTACGTCTTTGTTATTTTACTATTTCGATTATAAAAATTTCGGTATTGAAGTACATAACACATTTATGTTATAAAATTACCCCTTATAAGATAGGGAGAAAAAACCACTTTTGTTATTTTTTTTTATCTATTTATCTATTTAATGGTTTATTGTACACACAAATATACAAAGAACAACACAAAGAAAAAAAAAATTACACAAAAGTATAAGCTTGTTTCTAAAGAAATTTCTTCCAGCTAACCTGCGGTGAAGACAAGGGATTATGGAGAGGCAGTAGTAGTTTTTATGATTTTTTTTTAGTTTTTTTTTTAAACTAACTCGAGCCACGTACTAGCTATGTTAGTTTGAATTGTCTGGATACCTTTATTAGTTAAGGAATAATACTATTCTTTTCCACACTGTATCCTACTATCCAATCCTACTAATATTATAAATGCGAAAGTTTGGATATTTGGATGTTTGTTACTCAATCACGCTTCAACCACTGGACGGATCGGGATGGAACTTGGCACACATATAGGTTAGGTCCTGGAATAGGACATAGGATAGTTTTTATCACGAAAAAACATCCTATTTCTACGGGAAATACATAATAATTTGTAATGTTAAGTTGTCCACGCGGACGAAGTCGCGGGCAACAGCTAGTTAGTATTATTATAAATGCGAATGTTTGGATGTTTGTTACTCAATCACGCTTCAACCACTGGACGGATCGGGATGGAACTTGGCACACATATAGGTTAGGTCCTGGAATAGGACATAGGATAGTTTTTATCACGAAAAAACATCCTATTTCTACGGGAAATACATAATAATTTGTAATGTTAAGTTGTCCACGCGGACGAAGTCGCGGGCAACAGCTAGTTAGTATTATTATAAATGCGAATGTTTGGATGTTTGTTACTCAATCACGCTTCAACCACTTGACGAATCGGGATGAAACTTGGCACACATATAGGTTAGGTCCTGGAATAGGACGTAGGATAGTTTTTATCACGAAAAAAACATCTCATTCCTACGGGAAGCGAAAAATTATATCTATTTTGAAATTCAAGATGTGTAAATATTGAAACGTACGCGGACGAAGTCGTGGGCAAAAGCTAGTATTAACTAATGTTCCCCGTAGCCTAGTCGGTAGTACATCTGCCTGCGAAGCTCGGGGTCGCGGGTTCGAATCCCGCCCGGGGCAAACATTCGTGTGATGAGCACTCGTGTTTGCCTTGCGACTGGATGTTATTTATATATATTATGTATGTATATCAGCTGTCTGATACCCATATTACAGGCTTTGCCTAGTTTGGGATCAGGTGGCCGTGTGTGAAATGTCCCCATATATATTTCATTCCAGATTAATAGTCCTATGAAAACAAACGCATTTGCGTCTCGAAAACAAAATACACAATAGATGGTGTTCCTAAGTGGACTGCAAAGTTTACATGGTAATACAAACCTGTTTTTGCTGCTGGTGACCCTTTCATGTATATGTTACCGAGACGTAAATAGCGTTGGTTTTCATAGGACTATGAATCTGGAATGAGATATACATATATATGTCGTAGGTTCCTGATTCCGCCGAAAATGTAGGCTTCCAAATTGAGTTTAACGCCGTTACAAAGTTAACACGTTTACTGGCTTAAATGACACTACATCATCAAGTAACGATTTTAGAAGGCAGACGATCCGTCAGCGTGTCGCCTGCGCACCGCACGCCTTTCCATCGAAGACTGTCTCGAGTCTGCGCCTGCGCCAGTTATACCCGACGTTCCGTCAGCGCGTGTTCCCGACGATCGCCGAACAAAGCCGAACGGCGCGCCGGACACGCACTGTGCCTTCAAATCAGCTCCTTTTTTATTATTTCGCCGACATATATATATTAATGCTTCGTGTACGTTGCAGGTGGCATGGGGTGGGGTGGGGGGCGCATGCCGCGCGGGCCCCGGCACCGCACCTTCATGCGGTAGGCGGCGCGCCGCCACCGGGAACGTACCGCTTTGGACACAGACGGCATGAAACTGGTACTCCGTACGAATATGTGTATTAAATATTTATTTGTAAGCGAAACAATAAACTTGCGTAACAACGTCATCTGTTTTTGTTTTTCATCACAACTACATCATCATCAGGTTACTTCTGTCTCCACTGCAGGAGCACAGCCCTCTCTCATCTGCCGGAGACAGACGGAGGACTTGTCCTACACTCCCCGCGCTGGCCAGACGGGTTGGGGAGGCCTGACTGATGTTCTATAATGTATTCCCTCAGTCGCCTTGTACGACATCCGCGGGAAGAGTTGGAGTGGTCCTATTCTACTTTAGCGGAAACCACACGGCAAGTTTATGACAGTTACCCTCAAATTCAGAGCCTTCCGGAAACCGCCAGCCGCTAGCACATAATAAGTAACAATACAAGTACAAAATGAGTACCTACTCCCTAAGAAACTTAATTCAATTTCTCAAAAACTTCTACGACCGCCGTCATTATCCTTCCCTTTAAAAGTGAAGATCGCACACCAGTTCATCGTTTTTATTATAATACTAGCTGTGCCCGCGGCTCCGCTCGCGTGAACTACAGAATCCGCTCCTATTCCAGCTCCCGCCTCCCCCTCCGCCTCCAACTCAAACTCAATATCCTATGTAATATATATGTAACCTGTTCTAGCAAATAAATATATTTAATTTCATATCCCAATCCCACTCCCGGTTTCCCACGCCCACTCCCACTCCCAGCTCTAAGCTCCAAATGTAATCCAAACTCATCGCAATCTGAATAGTACGGAAATTAAGTGCAATATATTGCATACTAACCTTGCCTACTAATGTATTTGAAAACTAAAAATGTCCATAACTTTTTATTGAGTAAACCGATTGCCATAAAATAAAGACTAAAGGTTAAGTTAAGTTAGGCCCAATTTTCTGTGAAAAGTCCATCAAAATCCGTTCAGTAGTTTTTAAGTGATGCGTGCACAAACTCACAGACAAACAGACAAAAATTTCAAAAATGATCGAAATGTGTTCTGTTGCTTATCCTTAGACCCCCCATTTTTTTTTTGCAAATATCTTCAATCGCGAAGTTTACGATTTTATTTATTAGATAAGTGTCTGGTCCGCGCACAGATTCTGCACAAGAAATATTTAATTAAATATATTCTTTTTCATCAACTTTTGGTGGTGAGGATAACGACGGCGGTTTAAAACGTTCGTATATTCACCCTACAAAACTCAATGCAAGGCCAATTGAAATCGCTAAATCATGCATCATCAGCCTGTAAGAGCCCACTGCTGGACACAGGCCTCTCCCAAGGCGCGCCACTGAACCCGATCCTCGGCTCTTCTCATCCAGTCGCTGCCAGCCGCCTTACGCAGATCGTCGCTCCATCTAGTCAGGGGGCGTCTCACACTACGCTTGCCCAGTCGCGGTTTCCACTCGAGGACTCGTTTACCCCAGCGGTAATCGGTTCTCCGACAGATGTGACCAGCCCACTGCCACTTCAACGTACTAACTTTATGAGCTATGTCGAAAACTTTAGTTCTCTGGCGGATCACCTCATTTCGGATCCTGTCCAAGCACAAATTTAAAATTCGTACAGGCTGATACCTACGCTTTCGGAGTGCGGAGCGGCGCGGGACTTTAACCGATTGGCCCCGGCAACCGGGGCCGCGTTGACCTAAAGGCACGACGACACACACATAAGAGGTGTAATAAAAACAATCGTAGAAAATTTAGAAACAAATCAACTTTAATTATCAAGATGAAAAAAGATCAAATCATATAAGCTTACGGATCCGATATGTCAACCGCGGTGACGTCACAGCGCGACCGACGCGCAACATAACCTCGTCTACATCCTATACATACGCAATATATAATATACTTTTGTGTTATACATATATCAAATTAAAAAAAAAAAACAATCAATACGTATTCCAACTGAAGAGTAACGATGTGAAATGTATAGTTGTAACCAACGATCTCTATGTACTACTAGATGGAGCGCTCCAAACAATCGCTCTGTTTCACGCAAGTAGCCGCAACTCTTTCACATTCACAATGAAACTTGTGCAGTTACTACGCAGAACATTTAATTATTACTAAATATTGACGCTACGATAATGTCAATATTTAGTAAATAATTAAACGTTCTGCGTAGTAACTGCACAAGTTTCAAAGTGAATGTGAAAGAGTTGCGGCTACTTGCGTGGAACAGAGCGATTGTTTGGAACGCTCCATCTAGTAGTACATAGAGATTGGTTGTAACATTACTCCGCCGACTATGACTGTCTTTGTTTTTTTTTGTTTTCTTTATTCATTAAACGGTAAAACATCTCACTAGCATACGTTTATATGTACATGGCCTCCGGGGCCGCAGTCTGTTCATTGTATAAAACTATCACTCGCGACATGGCACGGGGCCGCGTGGGCCGCTGGGCCGGGTGGGCCGCTGGGCCGAGTGGGCCGGGTAGGCCGGGTAGGCCGGGTGGGCCGACTGGGCCGCGCCGCACTAGTCGCCGGGGTGCTCGGGACACGATCTGTTCACTTCGAACCATTGGTCTATGCATCTGTAAATAAAGGAACAGCCGATTAGTAATTCATCATCGTCAGCTGAAATACGTCCACATAACCCTCCCCATTCATCATCATCATAGCCCTTAGACGTCCACTGCTGGACATAGGCCTCCCTCCCTTTTGGTTAGATGTCCAATGGGGGATTTGCCATAATCACCACGCTTGGCAGGCGGATTGGTGATCGCAGTAATGATCTTAACATACACACACAGGAGAACGCTGCTGCCCGTCCCTGGTGCAATCCCTTTAGGGGGTGGCCCTATTCTAAGCCGGGAATCACACGGCTCAACTACTATTTATTTATAGTCCATATATTCATTAATGCTATAGAAACACCTTTCAGCGAGCCATAATTTGCCCGACTTTTAAATGTACCTATTAATTTTGTATTCCTTAAACCAGTAATGAACTTAATATACACAGGAGAACTGCTGCCCGTCCCTGGTGAAATCCCTTAGTCGCCTCGCCCACGAAAAGATGGGGGGGGGTGGCCCCATTCTAAGATAACACCGTATGACCAGATAATTATAATAATAATAAATAAATATCTCAGACATTCACACCAATTATCCAGTCCCAAACTAGGCAGAGCCTGTGGTATGGTTACTAGATAACGGATACACATACTTAAATAAATATATAAACATCCAAGACTTGGGTACAAACATTCATATTCATCATACGAACATTCGCCCCTAGCGGGATTCGAACCCGCAACCTCCGGCGTGGCAGGCCGAGAGCTACCCGTTCCGCCACGGAGGTCGTCATAATGACTTAAAACCAAACTCGGCCCTTTTGCGAACTAGGCATTTGTCGACTAAGCCATATTTTTCACGTCGCAGAAGGTGCATAATAGAAATTGTGAATCTTCGACCAACGCTTAGCAACGCCTGAGATATGTATCAACTATCGACCTACATCCAGGGCTCGCCCTGCCCATGGCCTCGGCCCTTCAGCCCTTTGAGAGCCAGCATACTTCACTCGCTTGCACTTAATGTCTAGCATGCATGAGAATACAGGGTTGGAATTATCTTGATAATAATAAAAAATATAAAACAATAATTTATTAATTAAACGCTATCAATGCCGCTTTACATTTATTCCAACACGATTTGTCTAAACGTATAATAAAAGAGTATAAAATCCAATAGAGAGAACCCTTAAGTGTTAATTCATCATCATCAGGTTATTTTTGTCTCCACTGCAGGAGCACAACCCTCTCTCATCTGCCGGAGACAGACGGAGGATTTGGCCTACACTCCCCGCGCTGGCCAGACGGGTTGGGGAGGTCAGATTGATGTTATATAATGTATTCCCTCAGTCGCCTTGTACGACATCCACGGGAAGAGTTGGAGTGGTCCTATTCTACTCTACCAGAAACCGTACTGAATTATGAACTGCCGAAAGGATTAGCAAGCTAAAGTGGCAGTGGGCGGGCCACATCTGACGCAGAACCGACGGCCGTTGGGTCAGACGAGTTCTGGAGTGGAGGACGCGGATCGGCACGCGCAGGGTGGGACTCGCAACCGCCAGATGGACCGACGACCTGAAGGTGGCCAGGAGCGGCTGGATGCAGAAGCCTACGCCCAACAGTGGCTGATATGATAAAGTACTGAATTAACTTGATTTTAATGAGTGGTAATTCTGTGATGAGAGGAATGAAGAGTATTATGATGTCAAATTCAGTCAAAATCATTTATTGCATATGAGTACACTTGGTACATACACGTAATTTTTTTTTATCGACTATCGCTTCCTTGGTGTTAGCGCTGTGAAGAAGAGACGGCGCAACAAACTTCACGCAACACATCTTTTAAAAATCAAGTTTGCATACAATTAATAAAGATTTTGCGAAGCTGAATTAACATTAGTACCAGGCATCTTTGTCATTCAAATAATCGTTTATTTTATAATAGGCTTTCTTACAAAGTTGTTTTTAATGTGAATCTTAAACTTTCTGTCCGTCATATTTAAGATTTCCTCTGGTAGTTTGTTGTAGAAGCGTATACGTAGTGTATGTAGCAGCATAATTACCCCTTGTGGTAGATGCAGAGGCAGGGCAGGCGCGCGATGGTGTCCCCTGCCGAGAGCTCCTCGAGACAGATCACGCACTCGCCCTTGCAGTCGCTCAGGATGTCCTCTGTAACGCACCGAGGAAACCACATCAGGATAAACAACTTGTACACTGCCGCTGGACAGGCCTACGACTGCCTGCCTATGGGACGAGCGTCCTGGCTAGTTGTGTAAGGGGCAAAAGAACCTAGGATCAGGTTCAGTGGCGCACCTTGGGTATAATGTCTAGCAGTAGCCACTTGCAAGCAGTTAATACAGACTGGTCCTTTATATGACTTAATAGACGATTAACTTCAGTAACCAGTCATCTAAACGGAATAAAAGTTCTAGGTCGATAAGTTATCTAGAGGAAATTCTCACGCACTCGCCTTCGAGACGATCAGGATATTTCAGAAGTCGATAAAAAACACTGCATCTCTATGACTTTAAATAGTGAGTGACAGATAACTAACTGATCATCATCAGGTTATTTTTGTCTCCACTGCAGGAGCACAACCCTCTCTCATCTGCCGGAGACAGACGGAGGATTTGGCCTACACTCCCCGCGCTGGCCAGACGGGTTGGGGAGGCCTGATTGATGTCTTATAATGTATTCCCTTAGTCTCCTTGTACGACATCCACGGGAAGAGTTGGAGTGGTGCTATTCTACTCTACCGGAAACCACACGGCACATCGATCATCATCGATCATTAATATATAGTATAAATCAAGATGCCTATAGCACTTCTCTCAGTCTACTGCATGGATTTTGATCTGGTTTTTACCATAAAATTGCGTTCTCTAAAATACAAACTCGGTGCGGGTCTCACTCAAGTGAGACTCACTTTGAAACCTAATCCATTGGTAATTCTGTTAACATTTCATAGCAGTTTCGAAGTGAAGTGAACAAAGAAATCACTTCACGTCGACAATGCTCTAGAATGTTTACAGAATGCCAACTTGAGCGAGACTCGCACGTGATTTTGTATTTTAGAGAATAGCACTACAGAACACAGTTGGAGCTATCTAATGAAGAAATATATCTCCAAACTGCAGTGTAGTTGAATATATACTATGTGCTGATCGAGTGTGTCAGTAACGAGGAAGAGAGGCAACAGTTTATGTCGACTATGTCATTGGTATCTGTAAGTGTCTTGGCTTGGAGAACCCGCATCGAGGAAAGCGAAGGCACTTAACAAGATGGTTTTAGCTGCCATTAGACTACGAGAAGTAGCGGCGTATATATCGCAGGCCGATCTTAAAATCAGGCAGATCATGATGCGCCTAGCCACATCGTGAAAAGGCTGGTTTACAACCAGGCATATCGATCGAAGACAAACGTTCGACGATCTGCCTTACACTTAGGCATATCATGATATAACTAGGCAGATCGGCAAATAGTTGTAAAATACACCACCAGAGGCGCTGGCTGCGCTTTGTTTACGTTTGCGCGTCATGGCGTATGACGAGAAAAGCGAATAAAATTTGTGTCTACTTATTTTATTAACTAAAACATGATACATATCAATAACAGGTCTAAATGAATCTTAACAAGATGAACGCCACGTCAGTCACCTTTAATACTTTTGTTTGTTGTTTGGCTTATATTTTAGAGTTATTAACTTTGAATAATAAATTCAATATGTGATAACTCATTTCCTGCCATTTTATTAAATTCTCTAAACATTATAGAGGTTCAGGTCTCTACATATTTAACTAAAACATTCAACAAACTTCCTACAAACGATAAGTGTCGAACGATCGGCTTGATATAAGTCAGGCACATCATGAAATGGCGCCAGATCACGATGCGGCTAGGCGCATCATGATGTGCCTATGATCGGCCTGCGACATATATTTCATTCCAGATTAATAGTCCTATGAAAACAAACGCATTTGCGTCTCGAAAACAAAATACACAATAGATGGTGTTCCTAAGTGGACTGCAAAGTTTACATGGTAATACAAACCTGTTTTTGCTGCTGGTGACCCTTTCATGTATATGTTACCGAGACGTAAATAGCGTTGGTTTTCATAGGACTATGAATCTGGAATGAAATATATATATGTGTATGTTAGTGAATACTGACCGTTGTAAGATAGCCTGGGCCTGGTGAGGCACATGACCAGGTGGCACTCGATGTCGTCCGGCAGCACGAACTTGCTGCACACAGGACATTTTATACCTGCAACAAACATTCACACCACGTTAATACAGATGTCTTCCTTACTAGTCTGACATATCACAGGGCCGGCCGCGTTCATATAGGCAAACAAAGCGATGGCCTAGGATGCTCGAAATTCGAGGGCGGCATGCCAATCTAATATATAAAATCGTAATCATCGTGTGTCTATACATTGTAGATATTTGCAAAAAAAAATTGAGGGGTCTAAGAATAAGTAATAGAACACATTTCAATGATTTTTGGAATTTTTGTCTGTTTGTCTGTGAGTTTGTGCACGCATCACTTAAAAACTACTGAACGGATTTTGATGGGCTTTTCACAAAAACATGTGGCTTAACTTAACTTAAAATTTAGTCTTTATTTCATCGCAATCGGCTAACTCAATCAAAAGTTATAGACATTTTTAGTTTTCAAATACATTAGTAGGTAAGGTTAGTACCATGCAATATATGGCAGATAATAGTATTTCCGTACTATTCAGATTGCGATGAGTTTGGATTACATTTGGAGCTGCGAGTGGGAGTGGGAGTGGGCGTGGGCGTGGGAAAAGGGGAGTGGGTGTGGGAACGGGAGCACGAGCGGAAGCGGAAGTGGGAATCGAATCGGGAGCGGAAATTAGAATGCTACATTATCCCTGAGTAACATAGGCTATATTTGGTATTGGGATTGCAAGTCTGAGTGGGAATCGAAGTGGGAGCGGAAGTGGGAACGGGAGCGGAGCGGCACAGCTAGTCATACATAACACATCAAACCAAAAATTCAATCCACTTTAAACTGGAATCGTTCATCAAGTAATTTAACTAACACCGGACATGGCAACGCGGTGTTGCCATCGCCGTCGACGTGTGCTGGTAATCGATACGATAGTGTTGCCACACACAGTGAGACACACACGCCAAGTGACACCGTCGTCAGGCAGAAGGTTAATCGATAAGCCACCGGTAATGCTAGTCGTCCACCCACCCAACAGACTCGTCTACAATCTAAATGTTCCTCTCAATTTATTGGGTACATCTCTACATGTCTTATACACGTTATATTGTTATAGTTAGTTCTATCGTTACGCACTAATCATCAATATGCATAGGTAAATATTTAAGTATATCTGTATGTAATATATTAATGTAGGTAGTATATATTAGAAGCATAATGAAGCATATCTATGTATTAATATTCATTATGTAAATTTAATCGTGTAATATTTTTACTAAGTATTTACCATGTTCTAAAAAATTCTCTTCTTTCGCATGCAATACTCTGTCGCTATGTCTTTCTTATTTTCCTTCTGAAAGGTTGCCTGGAAGAGATCGCTTTAAGCGATAAGGCCGCCCTTGTACACTTTCCAAAAATCTGTACCTATTTGATTGTTATCCTTAATTTGTGTGCAACAAATTAAGGATAACAATCAAATAGGTACAGATTTTTGGATAACAACATAAATCAGTTTTCAGAAGGAACCAGTTGAACCCAACGATCTCTATGTACTTCTAGATGGAGCGTTCCAAACAATCGCTCTGTTCCACGCAAGTAGCCACAACTCTTTCACATTCACTTTGAAACTTGTGCAGTTACTACTCAGAACATTTAATTATTTACTAATTATGGACATTATTTAATCGTAGCGTCAATATTTAGTAATAATTAAATGTTCTGAGTAGTAACTGCACAAGTTTCATTGTGAATGTGAAAGAGTTGTGGCTACTTGCGTGGAACAGAGCGATTGTTTGGAATGCTCCATCTAGTAGTACATAGAGATCGTTGGTTGAACCTTACAAAGACGACGTGTAGTACCTCGCGTCAAGTAAAAGTGTAGTTCAAACGAACCCAATACGCAATTTGTTTTTGTAAATTCGTTATCCCGTCATAACAAAACGAACCTCGCATCAAGGTCACTGTCAATAACAACAACAAGCATACGTGTCCAGAGCCAGGGTTGGCAAAAAGAGCCGCCGTAGCCGGTTTGTTGTGCACTCGCCTCACGTTCATGAGGTCCTGGTACAAACCGCGCCCGTACCAATGAGTTTTACCAAACTTAAGTACGGTTTATTTATAATACCACAGGTTTTTCGGTGAAGGAAAACATCGTGAGGGAACCTGCATATGCCAAAGAAGAGATACTGAGGCGTATGTGAAATTGGATAGGCCTGATGGTAAGCCGTCACCGTCGTCCATAAACCTGCAGCCCATAGGCCACAGGTGCCCCTCGTGTAGCTAGCTATTGGGCTTGGCAAATTTTAAATTTAAATTTTAAGGTTAAATTAATCTACGCTATATAATATTATAAAGAGGAAAGATTTGAATGTTTGTAACGAATAAACTCAAAAACTACTGGACCGATTTCAAACATTCTTTCACCATTAGAATGCTGCATTATCCCTGAGTAACAGGCTATATTTAATAATTAAAAAAATTAGGGATCCCTATTAAAACTTTAATAATGTAACCCAAGTTGTAAAAAAAAAATTCCATAAAATGTCTTTCATCGCATGCGCTGCGGAAACTATTGATGATAGAACCTTCGCGTGTCGGCACATTGAAAATATTTGCAGGAGTCGGAGTAGAAACGGGAGGGGGAAGGGGGGGGGAATCAACGCTTAATAAGTTTCAACTTTATTTGTGTAGTCCACGCGAGCAGAGCCGCGGGCGCAGCTAGTAATATATAAATACAACAACGCCTAAACCTAGCACAAAATATCACTTGATTCGTCCAGAAATAAGTTAGAGCAAAGATACAGCCCTGAACTTGCTCCGTCCGAGATACTTATTAGGCGCGGTGGCGTGGCTTGCGGGCGAGGGCCCAAGGAGCTGACATGCCTGTCGGATAGTACGTGAGCCGCGTACCGACAGCCTTCTGGCCAAAAGGAAACATTCCTACAAGGGGGGGGGGGGGGGGGGGGCTGAGTAAGAGGAACGACGTGCTGTGAGGTACGAGGGAACGTCAAACGTACCGCAAACCAGTGTTAGAGATCTGGCACATTCCTGAGACGGTTCTTTACCTCGGTCCCCCGGTACTTGTATTTTACTGAGCTACGCTGCCATTTATTTGCCAAACGCCATTTTTCCTACTACCACAGAATAACTAATATTACAAGAACAGAAGGTGCACTCCCAAAGGAAGCTTGTTCAGTCTACACTAATATTATAAATAGTAAAGATCTGTATGTTTGTAACGAATAAACTCAAAAACTACTGGACCGATTTCAAAAAATCTTTCACCATTAGAATGCTACATTATCGCTGAGTAACATAGGCTATATTTAATAATATAAAAAATTAGGGATCCTTATTAAAACTTCAATAATGTAACCCAAGGTGTAGAAAAATTAGCGATCATCGCATGCACGCATGCATTGAAAATATTAGCAGGAGTCGGAGCTGGAGCTGAAGCAGGAGAGGGAAGGAGAAAGGGAGAAGGGGAAAAGGGGAAGGGAAATAACGCTTAATAAGTTTCAACTTTATTTATGTAGTCCAAGCGAGCGGAGCCGCGGGCACAGCTAGTTTCAAGTACCTACAACATTCAATGCAAGCCAATTTGAACCCTACGCGAAAGGAAGAAAGTCAGTGTTACGCTGAACCGCAAAAACACGCACACATTGACAGTTGTACGCGGGCCTTCGGACCTACGCTTTCGGATTGTGGAGCGGCGAGGGACTTTACTCAAATGCCCTGCATCGCTCTCGCGACACTCAACCGACTGGCCCCGAAATCGGGGCCATGCCGCGTAGGTATATATTTATACTTAAAGTGTCGATAGCAAAATGAAAGACCTACGTCAAAACATTTGTCTATCAATATAAATTTCATGAGCACGTCAAAAACGAGATAATATTAGAATAATAGAATACTTTCACATAAATACATTAGAATAAAACTGTATTCGCCTGCGTTGCTGGATCGCGAGCGAGGCTGAATTATTCAGGGGTTTTCCTTATGTTATGTTCATATTGGATTCAAATTTGCAAACGTAATTTTTTCCCCGCTGTCTCCTAAATCCCACTTAGACTAATGGGTATATTCAAATCTAAATCAATGAATAATAATATCCATGCACATTTTATTTTTATTATTTTTGAAATATCGCTTGTTTTAGCTTTTCCCACAGTGAAGGTTGGCTGGAAGAGATCTCTTATAGAGATAAGTCCACCTTTGTACACTTTTATGTTATGCCCTTTTTTGTAAAAAAATTATGTGCAATAAAGAATTTAATAATAATCCCGCATAAGTACGTATGTTTGTATGTAAACGCTTTATGGTACCAAAATTAACAACAACAATATATTTGTACTTATCCCACATAGGGATCTCTTCCAGTCTACCTTAGAGTAACTTAAATGACTGGTATAATGAGTTAAGTAATAAATTTTGATAACAGAAATGTACCTATAAAATATTGACTAAAGTATGCATGCATATATTACATCATCATCATCAGCCTGTAAGAGTCCACTGCTGGACATAGACCTCACCCAAGGCGCGTCACTGAACCCGATCCTCGGTTCTTCTCATCCAGTCTCTGCCAGCCGCCTTACGCAGATCGTAGCTCCATCTAGCCAGGGGGCGCCCCACACTACGCTTGCCGAGTCATACACATTTTTCTACAATAACCTCCCATGTACAGACATAGACCAGTTAGTTTTATTATAGGTATAGACACATAAACCAATATATGTACACATTTTAATTATCTAATAAATAAAATCCTAAACTTTGCGTGTCTGTACATTGAAGATATTTGCAAAAAAAAAATTTGGGGCGTCTAAGGATAAGCAACAGAACACATTCAGATCATTTTTGGAATTTTTGTCTGTTTGTCTGTGAGTTTGTGCACGCATCACTTAAAAACTACTGAACGGATTTTGATGGATTTTTCACAGAAACATGGGGCTTAACCTAATTTAACATTTAGTCTTTATTTCATCGCAATCGCTTTACTCAATCAAAAGTTATGGATATTTTTAGTTTTCAAATACATTAGTTAGTATGCAAAATATTGCATATGTTTACGTACTTTTCAGATTGTGAAGAGTTTGGACTACATTTGGAGCTGGTAGATGGAATGGGAGTGGGAGCGGGAGCGGGATAGGGCGCGGGCTGAGGCGCGGGCGGGGGCGTAGGCGGAAGTGGGAATGGGAGCGAATCCTGTAGTTCACGCGAGCGGAGCCGCGGGCACAGCTAGTTATATATATAATTGCCTATTGCAGAAATGTCCGGTATCTATACATAGGCATAATAAAATCGTTAAAGTAAAAAAAGTCGGAAAGATCCAATCAGGGCGACTTAAAATAAGTAACTGAACATGTTAGAACATTTTTTAAAATTCTTGTTACATAAATCTTAAGTTTGGAATAGCTCCTTGGTACGGACGGAGTCTGAATCCACGACCTCATGAACGTGAGGCGAGAGTTCAATCAACTAGGTATCAAAACAGTACAACGGCCACCAAAAACGGAATGGTGATAAATTATGATTCTATTGTTCTAGCAGTGTCTTGCAATGGAGGACAATAGGTCTGGAACGAGAAGTCATATTAATATTTACTGCAGTCTGTCCCGCGTGTTACTTCGTTACTCCTAAAGTTCCGACGAAGTTGATTTTTAGCAAAAATTGTAGGCAAGTAAATTCAAGACAAATGTAAAATAGAACCACAGAAATTCTATCAAGATAGAACGGTTGTGGCCATTAAATTACTTCAATTCCGCGCGTGCCGGTTTGCCCCTCCCGCGCACCCTTCATGCCTCGCGGTCACTTTTCTAGTGAGACTTCCTCAGTTATGCAGTTAGAAACCGCGCAATTATGCAGATTTTTTGTCGATATTTACCCGACTTTGTCTCAGCGCAAGACGAGTAAGCCTTTGACAGTTTATGCAATATATGGCACATTGTTGGCACGCGTGGCGCGTCTACTGAAGTATCTCCTATGCGAGAGTTAAGGGCTACACGAGATAGGTTCTCAAACTGGCGCAGACAGCTGTTAGCCGCAACGTTTCCGGCACAGCGAACAGCGTAATAGACTCGTTTCCACTCCACTTGCCACCGGGAAAAAGTCCAGAATATTCGCAGTGGCACCTTCTGATAAGGGGATTAACGTCAAACTTCATAAACTGCTCGCGCGAGGGAAAGTTACTGGGGAGTGTCTACCGATATTAAAATGTGATTGGTGACGGTGGAAGGGGGAAAGTACCTCAAATATTGAAGATAGCAAATGTCACTCAAAGGGAATATTCCATTATTTTCAAAAGGAAGTAAAGCTGCATCTAATAAATAAAATCGTAACCATCGCGTGTCTGTACATTGACGATATTTGCAAAAAAAAATTGAGGGGTCCAAGGATAAGTAATAGAACACATTTCAATCATTTTTGGAATTTTTGTTTGTTTGTCTGTGAGTTTGTGCACGCATCACTTAAAAACTATTGAACGGATTTTGATGTACTTTTCACAAAAAACATAGGGCTTAACTTAACTTAACATTTAGTCTTTATTTCATCGCAATCGGCTACCACAATCAAAAGTTATAGACATTTTAAATTTTCAAATACATTAGTAGGTAAGGTTAGTATGCAATATATTGCACATAATAGTATTTCCGTACTATTCAGATTGCGATGACTGGATTACATTTGGAGCTGCGAGTGGGAATTGGAGTGGAAATGGGAGCGGCCCACACCCACTCCCCTTCTCCCACGCCCACGCCCACTCCCACTCCCATGCCACGCCCGAGCGGGAGCGGGAGCAGAAGCGGCAACGGGAGTGGGAATGGGAGCGGATTCTGTAGTTCACGCGAGCGGAGCCGCGGGCACAGTTAGTTCAATAATAAGTGAATAGTCGCTTGCCTCAGCTGGGAATTCCTCGAAAGTTGATACTCTTTTATTATTAAGTTATTTATAACTCTATTGACTCCGTTGACTTTTTTATACATATTACATATTTTGAACTTATAAATTTGCATGCTATTTTCAATTATAGCTGAATAGAGAAAATGTTATACTGTTAAGACCTAAATGTAACCTATTCTTAGCAAATAAAATTTGAATTTGAATCGAACCGACAGAAATGCGAAAAAAATAACAACCTGTACTTTTATAGCACCAATCGTGGCTTGGTCACTGGACTCGAACGCCAGAGGTCGTAGGTTCGGTTCCCACCGGGGACAGAAAACTTTGTACAAGTTGGTCCCGGTCTCGATGCTATATTTGTGAATTTGTCCAGTCTTTCTTTAATTCCCAAAGCACAGGAGAAAATAGTAGTTTGGGTTTAAACAAGTGTATACAATGTATATACGTATGTATATATGTAATATTTGTTTATTTATATAATCGATAAACATTGTATCTTAAATTTAAGGAAGACCGAGAAATCTAACGACGCACTTGTTTCTAGAATTTCAAAATCTAACATCAATTTCATCATCAGCTGAAATACGTCCACTGCTGAAACAAGCCTAGAATAGAATACCACTTTTGGTTGACTGTCCATTGGGGGATTTGCCATAACCACCACGCTTGGCAGTCATCATTAGGTTATTTTTGTCTCCACTGCAGGAGCACAACCCTCTCTCATCTGCCGGAGACAGACGGAGGATTTGGCCTACACTCCCCGCGCTGGCCAGACGGGTTGGGGAGGCCTGACTGATGTTTTATAATATATTCCCTTAATCGCCTTGTACGACATCCACGGGAAGAGTTGGAGTGGTCCTATTCTACTCTACCGGAAACCACACGGCTTGGCAGATGGACTGGTAATCGATATGTAATCTTAATATACATAGGAAAAGCTGATAATGTGGATTTGATTACTAACTACATGTCCTAGTTATATATCACGAGAACGTCGAATCATTAATAGGTCATTAAAATTTACTACATAACTTCGTGAGTGTTTGACTCCCCTAAACACTTGTGTAGTTTTGAAAGTTATCCAAAACTACACAAATGTTCAGGGTAGTCATGGAGCCACATGAAAGTAACATATGAAGTATGAAGAGCAACGATCTCTATGTCTAGATGGAGCGTTCCAAACAATCGCTCTGTTCCAGGCAAGTAGCCACTACTCTTTCACATTCACAATGAAACTTGTGCAGTTACTACGCAGGACATTTAATTATTACTAAATATTGACGCTACGGTTAAATAATGTCAATATTTAGAAAATAATTAAATGTTCTGAGTAGTAACTGCACAAGTTTCAAAGTGAATGTGTACAAGTTGAGCCGCAGTTTCGTGGAACAGAGCGATTGTTTGGAACGCTCCATCTAGTAGTACATAGAGATCGTTGATGAAGAGTCATAAATTATAATAGGTGGTTAAAGTGACAGTATCGATTGGCAGTATTTACTCGAAGTTAATGCAAGTCACCGTGATAGAGCACAACATATAGATATAATACAATATCCATTATATCCCCCACTCCTCATAAAGTGGGGGATCCAGTTTCCTTTAGAGTAACGAGACACTTGCGGGAAGTGCTGTGTGTAGCTCGCGTCAATTCATGGTTTTCCAGCTGTATTTGCAGTGAATTAGTATGTTGATTTTGAGATTTTCACTGGGAAGTAAATTTGTTTTACCAGGGTTAAGACTTAGTAAGGTCAGTAAATCGTTCACGGGACAATGTATACGCTTCTACAACAAACTACCAGAGGAAATCTTAAATATGACGGACAGAAAGTTTAAGATTCACATTAAAAAACAACTTTGTAAGAAAGCCTATTATTTGAATGACAAAGATGCCTGGTACTAATGTTAATTCAGCTTTGCACACTCTTTGTATAATTGAATTCAAACTTGATTTAAAAGATGTGTTGCGTGAAGTTTGTTGCGCCGTTTCTTCTTCACAGCGCTAACACCTAGGAAGCGGTGGTCGATAATAAAATGACGTGTATAAATGTATCAAGTGTTGACTTTATATACGAAGCATGTCGGAAATATAAACACAAAAAATAAAAGGCTTGACTATATGACGGACGGAAAAGTTAAGATCACATTAAAAAACAACTTTGTAGGAAAGCCGATTATTTGAATGACAAAGATGCCTGGTACTAATGTTGCTTCAGCTTCGCACAATCTTTATATTACTGTACACAAGCTTAATTTTAAAAGAATTGTCGCCAGAAGTTTGTTGTGTCGTTTCTTTTTCACAGCGCTAATACCTTGGAAGCAGAAGTCGGGAAAAAAATTGACGTGTATAAATGTGTAAAATATACTCATGTGCAATAAAGAATTTGGACTTTGACTGATCTATTTTTACACACATATTGGTTCCTCAAATGACGTAAAAAAATTACAAAATGAAAAAAAATATATCAAGTTTTAACGCGAACGAAGTCGCAGGACATCCATTAATAGTAAATTAACTTCCTACGTATTCAACTCAATAATTACCTTTTTTAAAGTAGTTTGAAAACAGATATATCTAAGTGTTTTAACTCACACCTTTTTACTCAACAATATTTTCACTTACAATATAATAAAAAAATATGCAAGTTTAATATGAAAATCATGAAGTTATATTGTGTAAACCTAATATAATTTTCGATAGTAAATTCACATGTAACAAAAATCCATAAAATATGGGAACTAACGTACCAGCCAGTCGCAAACACATACATGAACAGGCATCTCTGTGTTGGTGAGATATATAACGAAGACACTTCAAAGTGGAATTAATAATTAATACAACAAATTACTAGACTTCAGTAAGTTCATTATAACTTTACTAATTATAGAAGCTTCGGACGAAGGGGAAATTAAGTAGGGGAAATTGCTAGAAGAAATAAACATTAGATTCAGAAGAAACAAGTAAATATAGAATTGAATAAATTTTATTTCAGACATAGTCCGTATGTGTTCGTAAGATATAGAGCAGATAACACGTCGACAGCAGCACCCGCACAAGTAAACGAGTGCCGTGTGGTTCCCGGCTGAGAATATTAAGGGACTGCTCCAGGAACTGGCAGCAGCTTCTCCTGTGTATATTAAAATTATTACAGCGATCATCAATCCGCCTGCCAAGCGTAGTGATTATGGCAAATCCTCGAATAGACAGCGCACCAAAAGTGGCATTCTACTGGGGAGGCTTGTGTTCAGCAGTGGTAGTATTTCGGATACTCCTCAGGGTGACAATGCACTTGTTGCTTTTACTAAACATGGCCGTTCATGGGCAAAACCTGGCACTTGCCTCTTGTCTTGCTGCTTGTCTCTAGAGCCTCTCTATTTGAAAACTGATGATCTCTTTAACTCTACCTCCAATTCTTCCTTGGACATGCCGTGCAGTCTTGACAATCCAACTCCCTGCTTTGGCTTTATTGGATGTCTTCTTCCAGACTGCTCCATCATTGACTTTTCGTCTTCCAGCATCCAGATGCTTCCCAGCGTAGTTCTCGCGCTTCTGGTCATCCTTCCGTCAGCGGCGTCAACCTACGTCAACTGCAATATCGCGTGCCGGAAGTGCAAGGGGAGGAACATGAGTCCAAACATAAGAGAGATATACTGCGCCATGTGCAAGGAGTGCAGGGTTCGACTGCGGGACAGGGCATTGAAGGCTTACAGGTTCGAGCTACCAGATACATGAATCATCATCGTCAATAGACGATATACAAAAAGTCCCCTTGGCACATCAGTCTGTATCATCATCATCATCAGGTTATTTTAGACTCCACTGCAGGAGCACAACCCTCTCTCATCTGCCGGAGACAAACGGAGGATTTGGCCTACACTCCCCGCGCTGGCCAGACGGGTTGGGGAGGCCTGATTGATGTTTTATAATGTATTCCCTTAGTCGCCTTGTACGACATCCACGGGAAGAGTTGGAGTGGTCCTATTCTACTCTACCGGAAACCACACGGCATATCAGTCAGTCTGTATGTTTGGTATGATCTCGCAAACTACTGACTTGATCTGGTTTTTACCATAAGCTGTCATTTTTGACCGTTTTCCGAGAAGGGTTTTGGTACCTGTATCATTCGTCTCCGAGCGAAGCCTCCGTGAACCGCTTTTTAATTATAAGCACAACACAAACTTAGAGGACAAAAGAGCCGTGGTAGCCGGGTTGGTTATGCACTCGCCTCACTTTCTTGAGGTCGTGGGTTCAAACCCCGCCCGTACCAATGGGTTTTCTGAAAAGTACGGTTTATTTATAATACCACAGGCTTTTCGGTGAAGGAAAACATCGTGAGGAAACCTGCATATGCCAAAGAAGAATTTCTAAGGCGTGTGTGAAGTCCACCAAATCGGCTTGGTGCACCGTCGGTGGACAGGGGTTTGGCACAAAAGATCCTGAAGGGTTGAAGTGTCGCCAGGTCTTCCTGCCTCCTAAGATAAGATAAGATAAGATAGAGGACAAAGAGACTATTGTCCTCTTATAACTGTGCCCTGGATTACCATGATTTTTGCTATTTTAGCCTAATAATAGCCTTCGATAAATGCTTCTAGACGCAACTTAATGGACGATGGGATCATTGACGTCGACGGTCTGGAGCCAGACAAACAAGCACGCCAGTTACCAGGCTATGATGAGACTGAATCTGAGAACAGAAACAACGAGGCCGTCGGCAAGCTGGAGCTGACTGACGAACAGCACGCTGGGGAGGAAGATGTCTATATGGAGAACACCGACGTTGTTCCGGACGATCCTGACGATAAACTTATACTACAAAACGTCATCACGCAACCAAAGACTTTAATAAAACCCTTGTCAAATCCCAAAACAACAAGCCAGCTAGCAACCTATGAAAACCCTTTGGAATTCTATAACCTGTTAGGAAATGTTAGGAGCAACGATTCCGAAAGTTTAATGGAAAATTCTCCTTCGCTAAATCCAGAAAATTCGTTTCGTAAGTTTGTTTAACACTTTACTAACATATTATCGCAATTGGTTCACTCTGTCAGGCAACAGTTTTAAAATAATTTGGGAAAACCTTACGTAGGGGTTCTTACCACGACGTGACTTGTTTAGTCGTGTGGCTCCTTATTTAGAATAAGAAAACCCCCAATCTTCCCGTGGGTATCATCAAGGAGACTAAGGGATTGCACCAGGAACGGGCAGCAGAGTTCACATGTGTACATTAAGATCAATAGCTGCTGTCATCAATCCGCTTGCCAATCGTGGTGCTTATGGCAAATCCCCCAATGGACAGCCCACCAAAAGTGTCATTCTATTGGGGAGGCTTGTGTTCAGCAGTGGACGTATTTGGCTGATAATGAAACCAATTTTCTTCCAAATCTTTGGATTAAAACATTCAAGAAAGCTTTAAGGCTTCAACTTGTCTGGACCGGGTGCGACTGAAAATTAGCGCCTAGCATCTTACTTGGTCTAGGCATATGCTGAGTCGTTTGCCCTTTTGCTGCCACGGCACACGCATACTATTTTAACTATGTTAAAAAATGTAAATTGTTTTCTCTAGTTCTTATAATTTTTTTCCTTTTTCTTGCTTTATTTGGTTTTTTCTTTGTGTGTGCCAATTATGGTAGTAAATAAATGTTTTTTCTTTCTTTCTTTCTTTAATAGATTATAGCTTGAAAATCGACTTACCTAGCTGCTATGGTCCATTCTACTGTTTCAAGCTCTAAAGAATACTGAGGTCTTTTTAGTCGACTATCAGAAATCAGACAGATACGTACAAAAATTGCAGTTAGTTCCTTATTTTCCGCACAGACATTCCGGAGGGCTGCCCAACGCCGCCGATCTGCGAATCAGACCCTGAGGAAGAGTCGCACGAGGTTCGCCCGCAGCCCCTCACTGACACCACCTCGACCACCACAACTCCCCCTCCCCCGCCGCCCACCACCTGCCCCCCCGTTTCTACCTGCAAGCCCAAACGAAAACGCCCGACACTTTATATGCCCTGCATGCCGTGCATGCCCTGGTGTCCTGGACAGTGTAACCAGGGCCTATGGAACCCAAATAGCCCAGGTCCTCGGCAAGCAGCTTCGCCTGGGCCGATAGGACCGCCCTCGTCTCCCAAGAAGCCTGAGCCTACTGCGTCCGAAGCTACCACGCCCAAGACTACGACATGTTTACCGGTGCAAACGATGTGTGGTCCGGTTCAAATAGCATGTGTCCCGGTGCAACCAGGCCCCGCGGGGGCGTGCCAGCCGCTAACCGAAACACCCACCACGACCCAGGATTTTATCTACGTGTACGTAGGAGTACCGAAGGAGATTCAAAAAGTGAAGTGACCCACCAGACAATATGTGAGGCGACAAACCCTTTCCTACGAAACTTGTCTAGTCGACTAAAGTTAATAAGTCTTTCATTCTTAAAACATATTATTATCTTACTCAGATATGCAGGGCTAGAACTTTTTGGAGCCGACCAACGATCTCTATATATCTATCGCTCTGTTCCGAGCAACTGCGACTCTTAATTATTTACTAAATATTAACGCTATTTACCCATAGTGTCAATATTTAGTAATAATTAAATGTTCTGCGTAGTAACTGCACAAGTTTCAAAGTGAATGTGAACGATTTGCGGCTACTTGCGTGGAACAGAACGATTGTTTGGAACGCTCCATCTAGTAGTACATCGAGATCCCAGCTTCATTCCCAGTCCCAGACATACACGCACATTTCAACACCTTTACTATTGAAAACGTGAACAATTATTATCTATACATATAATAAAAGAGTAGAAAAAACAAAAGAAAAGCGAATCTGTACATTGAAAAAAATTGCAATCAAAGAATAGGGGGCTCTAAGTAATAGAACACTTTAAGATTATTTTTGGTTTTTCTTGTCTGTTAGTTTGTGCGGGCATCACGGAATAACCACTGAACCGTTTCTGATGGAGTTTTCAGAAAAAACATAGGGCTTAATTCGGAGTAACATGTAGTCTTTATTTCATCGCAATCGGCATACTCAATCAAAAGTTTGCGAATTTATAGTTTTATAAAAATTTAAAATGTCATCAACCGAAATACGTCCACTGCTGAACATAAGCCCACCCAATAGAATGACACTATTGGTGGGCTGTCCATTGGGGGATAAGCCATAATCACCACGCTTGGCAGGCGGATTGGCGACCGCAGTAATGATCTTAATATACACAGGAGAACGCTGTTGCCCGTTTGTGGTGCAAAGCCTTGCGTTGACAACACCCACGCGAATATTGCACGTCGGGAACCACACAGCGAAAATACAGCTTTATTTAAAAAAAAAATGTATTCTGGAGTCCACGCGAGCGGAGCCGCGGACACAGCTAGTAATGTATAATTTCACTGCAATACAGTTAAGTATATAATTAGCCTTAGACCCAAGTAAAATTGCTGGATTAAAATGAGTTTCATAAAGAAACACCCCGTCTAGCATGTCAGCGTCAAATTGACCTTCAATGAGTTAATTTTCCGCATAACAAAACCTTTGGTAATAACTAGCTGTTGCCCGCGACTTCGTTCGCGTGGATAAGTTACGTATGGTGCGAATTTTAAGGACTCGCAGATAGCCGATATGACAATAGAAATTCTGGAAAAATCTGGAATATTCTAGAAAAGTTCTCAATATTGTCTCTCACAAACGCACTTAACGCCGTTCAGCACAATCTCGAGCTTATATGAGCCGTACAATGTGTTAGAAAAGGATAGAAGTATCCCATCTCACATTTTTACTACCCCCATCCACCCACTTTCACCAAACGTAACCAAATTCCCTTACTTGCAAGTGCAGACCAAGAGCTTTCTACCACTGCAACCATGAGTGGGTGGTAATGGAGAAAAGGCTGGACATACATACACACTCTTTCCTTTTATATGTATAACAGATTACGCTGTATATTAAAGAAAAGAAAAATATAGATCGTTCAATTCACGATGGCCCGCGCCGCTATTTTCGCAAAGGTAAGCTAATTAGAACGTCAGTATGTTAGTGTACGTGTGCACATATTGATGATTAGTGCCTAACGATAGAACTAACACAGTAACAATATAACGTCTACAATGACGTAAACGATTTGAGAGGGGTGGAGCGAGCCATCGTGAACTTTACGATGTATAGTTCCATTTCTTTGCGGGAAAAGGCTAACTTGCAATGAAAAGGGCTTAAAAGGGTTTCCGATTTTTCGGAGAACTCTCGAGCGGTTATTTTCGCTCCGAGAAATCTCGACCTTCCACCCTAGCTCAAAATCATACGAAATCTTTTTGCGAAATAATGTTTTTTTTTTTGTTTTATTAGAACCACAGTGCGAATCACCCACGTACAGCTAGAAAAACATAGAGCTGCCCACAGAAATCTCGTCAAGATAGAAGGGTTATAGCCATTTGTTTACTTCAACCTCGCGCGTGCCGATTTTCGGACACAGCGCGCCCCTCCCGGTCACTTTTCTAGTGAGGAAATACAGTTAAGCTGTTAGAAGCCGCGCAATATGGCACTTATGCAGACCTTTTGATAGTTTTTGCAATATATTGCATATTATTGTCACGGGTGTCACGTCTACTTCGCCATTCTATCTAGATAGGATTTCTATGGATCTGCAGAAAGGTATCATATTTTTAAAAATTAGGGGTGTTAAATTAGAGTTTAATTCTTCTATAAGTTTAACTCTTATTTACTTTTTTTTAAAGAAGCATCCATAGTATACAGTTAGATGTTTACCATAAAGTATCCTCCTGGGTGGCCGCCTCAACTGCGCGCCGTACGCAGCTGCTTCCGGCTCTGCGTCCGGCACGCAAGTCCCGATGATGATGCCCATCCTCACCATACCACGCCCACAGTTGGCCTCAGCAGCCCACAAGTTTGACCACTCACGTCCTCTCGCGCAACAACATTAATAATAAGTTGTAACCACTCTATGTCGATATCACCTCATAGTCTAACACTGGCTGTCATTAGTCGAATAGAAGTTGTTAGAAATTATTTTCGTTTTATGCAAGTTCAAAAATACAAAATACATTATGTTCACATTTCAAAATTAACGAGTAAACTTCAACTTGAACGTTATAATCAGGTATCGGAATAAGGTAGAGTCATTAATAGAGTCAGCCCCGTAGCCTAGTCGGTAGTACACCTGTCTGCGAAGCTCGGGGTCGCGGGTTCGAATCCCGCCCAGGGCAAACATTCGTGTGATGAACGCTTGTGTTTGCCTTGTGACTGGATGTTATTTATATATTACATTATGTATTAATGTATGTATATTTCATTCCAGATTAATAGTCCTATGAAAACCAACGCTATTTGCGTCTCGGTAACATATACATGAAAGGGTCACCAGCAGCAAAAATAGGTTTGTATTACCAAGTAAACTTTGCGGTCTACTTAGGAACACCATCTATTGTGTATTTTGTTTTCGAGACGCAAATGCGTTTGTTTTCATAGGACTATTAATCTGGAATGAAATATATATCAGCTGTCTGATACCCATATTACAGGCTCTGCCTAGTTTGGGATCAGGTGTGAAATGTCCCCACATATATTTATATTTATATATTAATGTACTTGGGACGTAAGAATGTCCCGGTAGATTAAAATGGACATCCTTTTCACGGGATTTTATTACCTGTTGTAATGAAACTTATATCCTTTACATACTTTGACTCTTACATCCGTAGTAACACTTACATACAAACATAATGCTCACGCCTTGGTCCCAGAGGGGTAGGCAGAAACGATGGATAGTAACACTTAATTATTATAAACCATTTTCTTTAAGTCCAGACAATTGAATTGTTTATTTTGTCCATTTTCTCCACGTCAACCAGTGTGAAGCGTAAAAACAATTTCTTCGATATTTTTTTTTATTCCTTAGAGAATGAAATAGACTATATTTCATTCCAGATTAATAGTCCTATGAAAACCAACGCTATTTACGTCTCGGTAACATATACATGAAAGGGTCACCAGCAGCAAAAATAGGTTTGTATTACCAAGTAAACTTTGCGGTCCACTTAGGAACACCATCTATTGTGTATTTTGTTTTCGAGACGCAAATGCGTTTGTTTTCATAGGACTATTAATCTGGAATGAAATATATGTATGATAGGGACATTTGAAATTTAATTATTATTGCTTATTGACATGTTGATTGTAAATTGTACATATTTATTCTAAGCTGTTCATAGGTATAAAATTTGTTATAATTAATCAATATTTATAATGTATTTAGAAACATTATAAAACATCAATCAGGCCTTTCGACCCGTCTGGCCAGCGCGGGGAGTGTAGGCCAAATCCTCCGTCTGTCTCCGGCAGATGAGAGAGGGTTGTGCTCCTGCAGTGGAGACAATAATAACCTGATGATGAATCAATATTTATTTATTATAAATTGTTCAAGAATAAATAAATTGAACTTCTTTTCTATATTTCAACATCACCGATCTCTCAGAAAAAAACCCGGAACATTCATATTCATTATCATCATCATTCGAACGTCCACTGCTGAACACAAGCCTCTCCAATAGAATGAAACTTTGGTGGGCTCCGTTGGGGGATTCGCCATAATTACGCTTGGCAAGTACACTGGTGATCGCAGGAGAACGCTGCTGGCTATCTCTGGTGCAATCCCTTAGTCGCCTTGACTATACGGGGGTGGCCCTATTCTAAATATAATATCCATCATCATCATCAGGTTATTTTTGTCTCCACTGCAGGAGCACAACCCTCTCTCATCTGCCGGAGACAGACGGAGGATTTGGGGCCTACACTCCCCGCGCTGGCCAGACGGGTTGGGGAGGCCTGATTGATGTTTTATAATGTATTCCCTTAGTCGCCTTGTACGACATCCACGGGAAGAGTTAGAGTGGTCCTATTCTACTCTACCGGAAACCACACGGCAAATATCCATACCCACACATTATCCATATGAACATAAACAAATCGTCACAACTACACTTTGAATTCCGATCCTTAATTGTAATAAACAAAAAAAATCGAGTTTAATTCTCGTTTGAAACCTTCGAGAAGGGCACTTGCGTCCGTAACGACTGACCGTTCCCACGGAACTGGTCTGTCACAGTCGCAGCCGGGTGTGATGTGACGGTTAGCCGATACACTCTTCACGCGAGCTGTGACGTCACGGTGGGCAGCGTGCGTCAGCGTCAGCCGCACAGGGCCGCCGCGAGGGCAGTACCCAGCGTACCTTTGGTCGTTGATCCAGACGGTAGGGAGCGTCACACTCTAAACTTTGGTGATTTTGATAGTGCCATTGTCAAAACGTTCATATGATTGTTGGTCTTGTTGGAATATATCAAAAATGAATCTATCTCACTCTAACAAATAGAGAGTGCTTCTCTTTCATACACGTTGTTTATATTAACAGGCACTTATTTCATCTAGGTAGATGACGCTAGGTAGATGTGTCCTACAATAGACAACACGCACACACCTCTCCTATATTAAAGATCGATTAATAAAATCATATACATTTGAATCGATAATAGTCTTTTATTAGTAACCCGAACCTCCAATAGGTCTAATCGTCAAAATGTATAAACTTATATAAAAAAAATCACCATTGACCTACTACTTAAACTAGACAATGAATTCTTAACATAATCTTCTTTAGGGAATGTCCAAAATTCTGCACGTCCTATGTAAATTATAAATGCGAAAGTTTGGATATTTGGATGTTTGTTACTCAATCACGCTTCAACCACTGGACGGATCGGGATGAAACTTGGCACAGATATAGGTTAGGTCCTGGAATAGGGCATAGGAAGGTTTTTATCCCGAAAAAACATCTCATTTCTGCGGGAAAAATTAATTATTTGTCTAGTTAAGTTGTCCACACGGACGAAGTCGCGTGCAATAGCTATCTGTCTATATATGTGGCTAGCTTTTACCGAGAGATTGAAAGCCTCATTGGCATAGTGTCTTGGTTATTGGATTCGAGCGACAGAGGATGTGGGTTCGATTCTTTCGCAGGCAGACATCTCTTAAAGAGATAACCTTTACCATTTGTACATGTTATGTTTCCCTTTTTTATAGTTTGGCAACGATCTCTATGTACTACTAGATGGAGCGTTCCAAACAATCGCTCTGTTCCACGCAAGTAGCCACAACTCTTTCACATTCACTTTGAAACTTGTGCAGTAACTACTCAGAACATTTAATTGTTACTAAATATTGACGCTACGGTTAAATAATGTCAATATTTAGTAAATAATTAAATGTTCTGAGTAGTAACTGCACAAGTTTCAAAGTGAATGTGAAAGAGTTGTGGCTACTTGCGTGGAACAGAGCGATTATTTGGAACGCTCCATCTAGTAGTACATAGAGATCGTTGTAGTTTGGTATGTTTTTTTGTGAGTCAAATAAAGAGTTAAATAATTTTTTTTATCTTAGACGTCTACTGCTGGACATAGGCCTTCCCTAATGAAGCCACCACACACGGTCCTCCGCCCATAGGGGACAGACAGCTTTGTACAAGTTGGTCCTGCATGTTATTTTTGCGTATTCTCCTATCCTTGTTTAAACCCCATAACACAGGAGAAAATCCTAGTCTGGGATTTGACAAGTGTATCCATACGATTATTTTAAACGCGTCTTCACTCGCGTCTCCCTCATCCAGTCATACAAATTATGCTATTATACCTGATTGAAAGACATCAGTATCAAGCTGTTTAACTCTGTAACTCTGTAACTAACGAAGTTTGTTCCGTATCTCTGTAATTGGAGTGCGGTTTGTGTGACGTCACGCGCCATTCGAAATAGAACGTAAATAAACACGCCGATGACGTAGTCTTTGGGTATTTAGAACTAGAGGCACTTCGTCTAATGCACGCTTTCGCTTACCCCTTCAATGCCTCGTTAGTTTTGTGTTCAGTTTGCCTTGAAGGCTAGAGATAGACCTACAGAGAGAGATAGATGGATCAACTCCCACTGAAAACCAGGTTTAGTGAATATCTAACATGTATATAAATATTCAGTATATACATATCCGACTAGATTAAGGGCCCTACTCATACTACGTGGTCACTCTTGGATGAGGGGGGGAGGGTGAGGGTGAGGGGGGGGTATTCCAGGAATGGATCCTTTCACGGTAGATGTAATTTTTCAGTTATTATAAGTAGCAATTTCATTGACAGTGCGGTGCACGAACAAGTATTTTGCATTATGGGGGGGAGCAGGGGCCGCCTATACCCCTCCAGCTTTCCCTGCACGTAGCCCTAGGGTGGCGATAACAGTCTAACCTTGTTTTGTTGAACAGACTCAGTTAAAAATAAAACAATTATATATAAACGCGACGATAAGATAACCTTGCAAATCATAATTGAAAATAAACTTGTTTTCGTTAAATTGATGACTATGTTCCTCCTCGTTGGTCTAGTGGCAAGACTCTGGCGGCAGAGGTCGTGGGTTCGATTCCCAATAGGGTCAGACTGTGTGTAATATGTATGCCTTTGATTCGACATTTTAGCTATATTTCATTCCAGATTAATAGTCCTATGAAAACAAACGCATTTGCGTCTCGAAAACAAAATACACAATAGATGGTGTTCCTAAGTGGACCGCAAAGTTTACTTGGCACAAACCTATTTTTGCTGCTGGTGACCCTTTCATGTATATGTTACCGAGACGTAAATAGCGTTGGTTTTCATAGGACTATTAATCTGGAATGAAATATACAGTGGTGAACTGTGAAAGGAAGGTAGTTCCTGAGGAATTCCTAGTTGGTAACCAGTTGTGAAACGAGAATAAAATTCTTTGGCAACTGGCTGAGTATCAAGAACCTGGCAGTGAAACTCAGACGACCAGGAGGACACTAAAATATCGACCGAGAACCAGGAAGTATTACATTACAAAAAAACTACAAAAAGATACTTTAATGCAAAGTATATTAACCTTTACCTAAAAAAAGTTGACCGAGAGCCAATTTTACAAACACTAACGACCATATTTAGGTAGTCTCGATGACGTCAAAGCAGCCCAGTGGCGAGCTGTACCGCCCAAACGGAAGTGAGGAGCCACTTAAGCTCCATAAAGCTCCCATTACACGGGCAAGTTTACTTTCCACATGCCAGTAGTGTACTGTAAACTCAATTTAGTCCGTTCACCAACTGTTGCTACAAGTGTTCTCGGCTACACAGATAGTGACCGAATCTATCTGGTATAAGTAATTCGCTTACATCACCTTTATATAAATTGACTCTATAATCAACTTATAATAATATTATAAACGCGAAAGTTTGTAAGTATGGATGGATGTTTGTTACTCTTTCACGTAAAAACTACAGAATGGATTTTAATGAAACTTTACAGTAATATAGCTTATACATCAGAATAACACATAGGCTACAATTTATAAAGACATTGTGTGAATTGTCCAAAATATCTGCGAGCTATTCCAAAACCGCTAGAGTTACACATATGTTATGTATGATGGAAATGTTTATCTTAAATAGTCCTACAAAAAAGCCCGCCACAGTATATATCTATATCTTATGTGATAGCCAAAATAGTGAACCCTAATATAAGCTACTCGAAATATGAATAGTTAGCTTCTTCCACTGGCTACAGTACTATAAGGACCGATTTTGCTTACCCTAACCCCTCCAGCCAGCAGGACAATTCAAAGCTTGGAAACTATTCGAGCTTGTCACAGCTGGCGTATCAGCGTGATACTGGCCTCGTGTGACCGGGTCAGCAATAGAAAGGTCCCGCGTTGCGTGCGGCTAATCTCCACTACTGGCCGTAATTGTTGCTCGCCGGATAATAGTGCGCCCTTGGATGTGCCTTTATAAATATCACAACTGCTTGATAAAACAAGTAATAACGACTTTAGAAGAAAAAAAATACATTCTGAGATTTTTTTTATAAGTATATCATGTGTTTTGCGTCTATTGTGTGCTGGGGCGAAGAATGCAGCCACGGTATCCCCTGCCTGTCATAAAGGCGACTAAGATGGGTCATCGGGGGCGCGAGTGCACGGAGCGGGGGCTCTGTGCACTCACCCATGCGCCCCCGCGGAGGGAAGCAGCAAGGGGGCCTCGTTGCTGCTGCATGCAGCAAGCGGTGTTAAGGGGGAGCCTTATCCCCCCGAGATGGGAAGCCGACAGCGTGTGGCGTGGCGACTAAGAGGGGTACAGGGAGCGTATGCCTTTGATGGTCCCGGAGCCCCACTAACTGTGCCGAAGATGGTCACCGCGGGCCTAAATACGTCCACTGCTGGACATAGGCCTCCCCAATAGAACACCAATTTTGGTTAGATGTCCATTGGGGGATCTGCCATAATCACCACGCTTGGCAGGCGGATTGGTGATCGCAGTAATGATCTTAACATACACACACAGGAGAACGCTGCTGATATACCCGTTGGCTAGTTAAAAATACCGACTTCGAGCGCGATTTAAGTCACTTGAATATGTAAAACCAGTGCCCTGAATACTAGTCACGCAAAGGGGCAAAAAATAGCCTGAGAACAATGCCTGACTGCGGTAACCTTGGCCACGGGCGTTGGAAGACTGATATCAATAAATATATCAACCCGCAACTTAATCTTAATTTTACTGTTATCAGTAGCATAAGGTTCATCATCATCATCAGGTTATTGTTGTCTCCACTGCAGGAGCACAACCCTCTCTCATCTGCCGGAGACAGACGGAGGATTTGGCCTACACTCCCTGCGCTGGCCAGACGGGTTGGGGAGTGTTGTGATATCCTGCTATTGTACTAATCCTGGATATACTTCGTAAGAATTATTTTATTGAACCAATAAAATACTTATTTAAGCTATTTTGTATATACATTTGACAAGATGTGAATTTTTCTTAGGAGTGACAGAGAACATCAATGTACAAAAACATATTTAAAAAATACTATGGACTATAAATAGCCAGTATCAATTATTCCAACAGGGAGGCCTGATTGATGTTATATAATGTATTCCCTCAGTCGCCTTGTACGACATCCACGGGAAGAGTTGGAGTGGTCCTATTCTACTCTACCGGAAACCACACGGCAAGCATAAGGTAGCATAAGGTTGCCTGGAAGAAATCACTAAAAGTGATAAGGCCACCATTTGATTTAAAACATCATCATGTCAGTCCTTGACGTCCATTGCTAGACATAGGCCTTCCCCAATGAAGGTCGTCGGTACATCTGGTGGTTAGAAAATATTTCTACTAGCTACGCCCGCGGCTCCGCTCGCGTGAACTACAGAATCCGCTCCCGTTCCCACTCTCCGAATGTTCCGAATGATGTGTATATCTTTGTTTATGTTTGTTTCACTGGGGACAGACAGCTTTGTACAATTTGTACAAGTTGGTCCCGTCCTGGATATTATGTTTGTGAATTGTCCTATCCTTGTTTAATTCCCATAGCACAGGAGAAAATCCTAGTTTAGGATTATACGAGTGTATGTATGTATGTCATATTAATTTATATTTCTCAAATATGTTTCTGAGGCTAATGAGGTGTGTCAGGATCGCGCAAAGTGGCGATCCATCGTCTCTGCCTACCCCTCTGAGACCAAGGCGTGAGCATTATGTATGTATATATATTTCTATAATTTGTGTACAATAAAGCATATTCAATCATTCATCAACTCGCTGAGAAGCCCGACAAGTAGAGATAGTGCAGAACAAGGTGTTTAGATAACCCCCTGGATCCAAGGGCTTAAAAAGATGAAAAAGGGCCCCGTTTCATCACATTTTGAACGCTGTTTGCTCTTTCATGCTATCGTAACAGAGGAATATAGATATTTGAAAATATGTACTGTAATTGTATCTTCGAATGTAACGTTTTTGGCAGAATACCAACGTCTCGCCGCTGGGCTGTGACATTATGCTGAGTGCGGGCAATTTCTGCAGCACAGCACTACATTTTGACGACCTCCGTGGCGGAACGGTTAACTCTCGGACTGCCACGCCGGAGGTTGCGGGTTCGAATCCCGCTAGGGGCAAATATTCGTAAGATGAATATGAATGTTTGTACCCAAGTCTTGGACGTTTATATATTTATTTAAGTACGTGTATCCGTTATCTAGTAACCATAGCACAGGCTCTGCCTAGTTTGGGACTGGATAATTGGTGTGAATGTCTGACATATTTATATTTACATATACACACTGATAAACTTTCATTGTTATGTTTGTTTGCTGTGCCTCTGTACCAAAGTATGACCTATTTGTAACACTGTATTCGAGCTGTGTTTAGGAATAGATGGATTATCTATTTTCCAACAACGATATCTATGTACTACTAGATGGAACGTTCCAAACAATTGCTCTGTTCCACGCAGGTAGCTACAACTCTTTCACATTCACAATGAAACTTGTGCAGTTACTACGCAGAACATTTAATTATTTAACAAATATTGACATTATTTAACCGTAGCGTCAATATTTAGTAATAATTAAATCTTCTGCGGAGTAACTGCACAAGTTTCATTGTGAATGTGAAAGAGTTGTAGCTACCTGCGTGGAACAGAGCGATTGTTTGAAACGCTCCATCTGGTAATACATAGAGATCGTTGTTTTCCAAACTTTCCCACGGAAATCCAGGATAAAAGTATGTCCATCTCGAACCCAACAGCAGTGAAACAATTTTTAAGACCCGTCCGGAACTTTTTAATATCCCCGTAGGAAATGAAAAATGAAACGAGTAACTACACGAACTCTGTAATCCCACAAAAGGATATCATATACCCGTTCTATCTTCGAAAGAGGAAAAAGCAATCTCTTATCTCTCGAACTTCAATTCCCTCCCCCTCCCGCCCCTGGCCCCGCGAACAAATGTACAGTCAACCCCTAAATAGGGTAGCGATTTGTCTAAAACCCCGCTTTAACTGGTTAGGTTGGTATAACATTGGGTCGTCGATTCGCCACTTCTATCAAAATAGGCATATATCCGTCGTTTTGAAAAAAAATATATACCTAAATGTTCCATTTTACTAGGTAGGTCGACGTCATGGCAAAAGCTCGTAATCTCTAATTATCATAATAGCGGTAGACTTCAGAAGAAAATTGTTAGTTGCGTAGCTATATTTTATACCTAACTAGCTGCGAACGCCGCTCCCGTTCCCACTCTCGCTCAATATCCCACTCTCACGCAGACTCTCAAACCCGATCCCGATATCACTCCCACTCCCGCTCCAACTGTAGCACAAACCAATCGCAATATGAATTGTACCGAACATAATAATTATACTTATTTTTTATATTGCATTTTTACACCTTGGGTTACATTATTGAAATTTTCGTAAAGATCCCTAATTTTTTATAGTAATAAGTATAGCCTATGTTCATCAGGGATAATGTAGCATTCTAATGGTGAATGAATTTTTGAAATCGGTCCAGTTGTTCTTGAGTTTATTCGTTACAAACAAACATACCTTTCCTCCTTATAATATTAGTATAGAAGTGCGGAGCGACACAGGCCTGATTGACCTCAAATACGCCTCTTTTATGCCTAAATATCTACACAGGTACCCGAAAAGATTAATGTGAGGAGGTATCCCGAGCGACGGTGAGGTCGAAGGGAGATGTATGTGCTTAGTAACAATAAGGTACGCAGTGGACGAAGTCTATCCCTTTTAAATTGGCAAACATCAACGACGTAACACTTGCCGTTTGTTCATAGATAAAATAGGACAGCCAAATTATATCATATTTTTAAGTATTTTTAATATTGTTTAATATACTAACATTAGTGAATAAGATATTTGTTACTAACACATATGGATTATGTCTGAAAAAAATTTATTCTTTTCTATTCTATTCTATAGATGACAAGACCCCTTGTGGTTGTGACATGACAACCGTGTGGTTTCCGGTAGAGTAGAATAGGACCACTCCAACTATTCCCGTGGATGTCGTACAAGGCGACTGAGGGAATACATTATAAAACATCAATCAGGCCTCCCCAACCCGTCTGGCCAGCGCGGGGAGTGTAGGCCAAATCCTCCGTCTGTCTCCGGCAGATGAGAGAGGGTTGTGCTCCTGCAGTGGAGACAAAAATAACCTGATGATGATGAGGATGACAAGACCCCTATAGCAGATGAAGAAATTGGAGACTTTAACCTACAGTTTACGGTGATTTGTTGGTAACTAGATATTCATCATATTATCTCCTAGACGCCCACTGCTGGACATAGGCCTTTCCCGATGGACGCCACCATATCCAGTTCTCAGCCGTCCACATCCAGACGCTTTCGGTCACCTTCTGTCGGTCTGTCTGCGCTTGCGGACCCGCGGTCTTCACTCCAGAACTCTTCTGCGACAGATGTGGACGGCCCACTGCCCGGCACACTTCAGCTTCCAGCTATGTCGGTGACCTTCGTTTTTCCTCTTATTACAAATCATATTAAATTGAATAAAGTTATGTTTATATGCACCAGGGACGGGCAGCGGCATTCTCCTGTGTGTGTATATTAAGATCATTACAGCGATCACCAATCCGCCTGCCAAGCGTGGTGATTATGGCAAATCCCCCAATGGACAATTTACCAAAAGTTGTATACTATTGGGGAGGCCTGTGTCCAGCAGTGGACGTATTTAGGCTGATGATGATGATGTTTATATGATTTTAGTTGTCTATTTCAGTATGAGAAGAATTAATAAAAAATAATATATCACAGACATTCACACCAATTATCCAGTCCCAAACTAGGCAGAGCCTGTGCTATGGTTACTAGATAACGGATAGACATACTTAAATAAATCTATAAACATCCAAGACTTGGGTACAAACATTCATATTCATCATACGAACATTTGCCCCTAGCGGGATTCGAACCCGCAACCTCCGGCGTGGCAGTCCGAGAGCTACCCGTTCCGCCACGGAGGTCGTCAATTGATAGTAGCTCGGTGGTCGAATGACGCTCGAGGTCACAGGGCCGCACTGAAAACATCTGTCCAAACAGCCCCACAGGGACGAATCACGGCAATGGGGGAAAGTGAATCAAACAGCCTGCGCGTGTTTGCACAAAACTTTTTTTTTTCTAATCTTTCCCGTTGCCAGGCAATCCCACCGTGTGGCCTGATTGGATGGATGTTTTTGAGTTTGTTTACTACACCGCCGGTGGTTGAGAAAGCTGTTTGTCACGGAGACTTAGCGAAAACAACGGTGATAAAGTTGTTACAGCTTTCTTAATAATCAGCGTAAGTCGGACTTTTCATGCAAGTAGCCACAACTCTTTCACATTCACAATGAAACTTGTGCAGTTACTACTCAGAACATTTAATTATTTACTAAATATTGACATTATTTAACCGTAGCGTCAATATTTAGTAATAATTAAATGTTCTGCGTAGTAAATGCACAAGTTTCATTGAAAATATGAAAGAGTTGTGGCTACTTGCGTGGAACAGAGCGATTGTTTGGAACGTCATCTAGTAGTACTCGTTGGCCGACACCGCCCAAAGAACTATGACGTCAAAATGAACGATGTGTGATGAAGGAGACGAGAGAAGATTCGCGAAAGGCATGATTACCGGACAACACAAGAAACACCTTAGTTGTGGAACAAATAAAGAAGGCTCAAATCACAAATCAGGCATCTGACTCGTTAGCTCTGGATTGTAACTTGCCACTGTGACAGGTCGGCGCCGACGCTGAGTGACAAAATGTCGCCGAGTGACATCATGAAACCCGACGCCTGCAAAATACACGGCTCGCTCCGGTATTGTACGAGATGACGGCTGATTGATTGAATCAGAGGCCGATTAGTCTGTGAAGTGTTGAATGCGTTTGTCATTAGGTTTTGGACTTCGAATGTGACAGCGCTCTTTAAGAAGTATTATTATCTTCAAATACAAAGACACAAAATTCATTGCTGTACTTCTGTATCAATGTGTGACCTATTTGTAGCATTATATTTGTACTGTGTTAGAGAATAAATGGATTATCTGTCTATCTATAAAACGTTTCCATTTATATTTTATTTATTTGAGCTCCTGGCCAAAGTTAAGTTAAGAATTCCATCTCGTGGGTTGCGTGGTAAGTCATTGCTTCACGTCCCTCTATCCCTTACTAATTATTATAGAAGAAATAGCGTCCTGTTGCGGTCTTGTGTGGAGTTTAATGAGCTGAGAGTTGATTCTGGAATAGATCTGTTTTGTAGTGCTTCGGGTTCTGCCAAAAGGAAACTCACTAGTGACTTCTCATCTAGGTTTAAGTAGTGGTTCGATATGTATATACATATTTTATGAATATGTAAGTATGTGAGTGTGTGTGCATGTATTATCTTCATATATAAATTAACCAATAAATTCTCTTATTATGTATGCTGTGCGAGTCAAAACAACAACAAAAAATCTATACTTGTTATATGTGGTAGCTGTTAATTGGCTTTTAGTTTCTACCTGAAAATGTATATTGTAACTGTAACCTCCCCTAAGAAATAAAAAAATATTAAAAAAAAAACAGAACTATTAAGTAATTTATGAATAAACTAGCTTTTGCCCGCGACTTTGTCCGCGTTGGTTTCGGTATTTCCACATCTTCACTGCTCTTAACGATTAATTTTGTTATGCGTACGAATGAGATGTTTTTTTCGGGATAAAAACTACCCTATGTCCTATTCCAGAAACTAAGCTATATGTGTGCCAAGTTTCATCCAGATCCGGTGGTTGAAGCGTGATTGAGTAACAAACATCCAAACTTTCGCATTTATACTCGTAATATTAGTGGGGTAAATTATTCTTACGGCTCAAATTCCATCTGCCATCTCTAAAATCTGCCAACCAGGATAAAAAGCATGATAACCCTGGAGCTTCAACCTCATTAAAAAATAGTTTTAATGGTTATAAATCAACTTTTTATTGAAAACTTTAAAACGCGGACTATAAATGAAACCCCGCCCGGACGCTCCCCGGACGCCCCGTAAACTAGGACAATTCCGGGGCAACCCGGACGGAAGGCAACCCTAGGAAGAAGCAATACGAATAAGGTTTTGAACCCTTGACCAAAAGAAGAGTCGTTCCTGCAAGTATTAGCTCAAGCAGAACTACAGCATGTGAGCATTCGCTCATAAAAATCCCACACGTGGAAACCTGTGACATCGTTCACAAACCACGTCCGAGATTGACGTCATAGTATATGACCGCGTGTGAGGAAGCCATACAAACGTCACAGCTACTCCGGTGCTTCGGTTGTTCAACTTTACTGCTAGGAATAGACAGTAAATTATTAATTACTAGCTGTTGTCCGCGATTTCGTCCGCGTGGACCACTTATCACAAATTATTATGTATTTCCCGTAGGGATGGGATGTTTTTTCGGTATAAAAACTATCCTATGTCCTATTCCAGGACCTAACCTATATGTGTGCCAAGTTTCATCACGATCCGTTCAGTGGTTGAAGCGTGATTGAGTAACAAACATCCATACATCCAAGTATGCAAACATTCAAATATTCAAACGTTCACATTTATAATATTAGTAGGATACTAGCTGTGCCCGCGGCTACGCTCGCGTGGACTACTCACACTCAGACTTCCCTCCCGGATAGCCTACGTCCTATTCCAGGACCTAACCTATATGTGTGCCACGTTTCATCCCGATCCGTCCAGTGGTTGAAGCGTGATTCCCAACTTTCACATTTATAATAATAGTAGGCTTACATCTTTAAGTAAGTTCCCAAGTAACCTTAGACTTCCGGTTGTCATTATGCCAGGACACTGCAACCTCAACACTAGTATATATTAAGATTATTACTGCGATCACCAATCCGCCTGCCAAGCGTGGTGATCAAATGCACAGCCCACCGAAAGTGTCATTATATTGGGGAGGCTTATGTTCAGCATTGGACGTATTTCGGCTGATAATAGTGGTGATACACTCAGTGCCATCGAGGTATACGGAACCACGTGCTTTTTTAACGAGTTACTTGAAAATCGCTCACTCCCGCATTCGCAGTTAGTGCCCAGACTATCACCCTGTCTAAAAATTAATTTCCCATGGTAAACTTTATTTTCCCGCGGCATAAAGTAGCCCGGGTCATTATCCGGTACATAGTCTATCTGAAAACGAAATTACATGACGATCTGCCTAGTTGTAAGGCAGTTAATAAACATAATACAAAACGATGTTCATCGTCATCATCACCGGGCTTGTTCACGTCCACTGCTGGACACTGGACTATGAAATATCATCATTATACCACACAATTGCATAAAACACTAACCTGATGCCAAACATTAGGGAAATTCAAAGAAAAAGCATACTTGACGAGAAAATTGACTCACATTAAAGTTCAAAAAACCTAACCAGACATTGGAAAGCAATCAATACCCATTAAATTTATCCCCTCACAGAGGGGGAGGGTACCTCGGCCGAGGGGGGGGGGGGGGGGGGTCAATCAAAGCTTCAGTAAGTTCCAATCTTCGCCCCATTTTTTTTTCAATCGATGAATTGCTACATAATCGCTACAGTTAATAAAACAAATGCCTGTCTATCTTTCTACGTATAACTGAAGATATTGCCGATCACATTTTGGACCCTCTAGTTGGCGTAGTTAGTGGCTTGGTCGTTGGTTCGATTCTCGCTAGAGGTAGACTTTGTACAAGTTGGATCGGTCTGCGTTATATTGTTCTCTCTTTGTCTACTTTCCATGGTACAGGAGAAAACTTGGATTAGACAGTTATACGATGAAATACCTATAAGGTGTGTATGTATGAATGTATGTATGTATGCCTTTGTTCATTCATCATCAGGTTATTTTTGTCTCCAATGCAGGAGCACAACCCTCTCTCATCTGCCGGAGACAGACGGAGGATTTGGCCTACACTCCCCGCGCTGGCCAGACGGGTTGGGGAAGCCTGATTGATGTTTTATAATGTATTCCCTCAGTCGCCTTGTACGACATCCACGGGAAGAGTTGGAGTGGTCCTATTCTACCTTTGTTCATTGGAATCGGTTAAATAGAAACTAATATACAGGTAACTTCATTTGCTTCGTAATTTTTGTTTGATCGTGCGGTTCCGCTGCGCTCCGCTCCCGTCCAGAAAATGATAAAAAAAAACATAATTGTATGGACGAAGTCGCAGACTAAACGTAATTTACTGTCCGAGCCGCGCAGATGTGGAATAAACTGCCGACGGTCATTCGAGATAGTACGTCGGTGACATCCTTTTAAACTAAACTAAAAGAGCACTATCTGTCTCACTCAGTATAATATGATATGTATGTATTTACGTATGTTTATTATTATTTACCTCTCGCTCGCTGGGCCGATGACATCACCGAGGTCGCCGGCGCTAACTGGATGACCGTAGCGAAAGATCGCAAAACATGGCAAGCACTGGAGGAGGCCTACACCCAAAGAGGGGTTCTTACCCAATTTTAATTTTTTAATTTTCTTAATTTTATATTTAACTTTTTAATAATTGTTTTAATTAATTCTTTATTTATTATTGAACTCTGTAAATTATATTTTTTGTTAGGGTAAGAAATAAATTGGCTTTTTTATTTTTATTTTTTTTATTATTATTTACTATAAATATTTATTTACTATATGTAATATGTATATATATATATATATATATATATATATATATATGTGTGTAAAGTAGTTTCAGTATTTAGTTATTATGTAGTATATTATGCACTTTTTGCCCCCTCGCTCTTAGTGCCTTGTCTCACACCCTGTAAGGTTGGCTGGAAGAGATCTCTTTTGGAGATAAGCTCGCCTTTGTACACAAAATTTGTAACTGTATTTACTTTTAAAATTTGTGCAATAAAGAATATCATAAATAAATACTCGTTTAGGTAAAGAGGGCGGATTTACTCCGCGAAAATAATAATCATAAAAGGTGAAACAAAGTAAATGAAAGGAAAGTTACTTTCCTCTAACTCCGTTAATTAATGGCCCACCTGCCTACGTCACAGCCTCGTTATTACCAACCGAGTCCAATAATTAACGGGATTAAGAAAATTTTTCTTCAAGACATATTCCGTCTAACGTATTTAGGTTAATGAAGTATGTCTTAAGGTGAGTATTACGGAGCTGAAATGGAAAAAAATACAACACCAAAGACGATTTTGGTTTTTTTTTTTAATTATTGTTGATGGGTTTGCGCTTGACCTCAATCTCACGTGATGGTAAGTCATGATGAGGCCTAAGGCGAAGCGCGATTACCCAGAAGATGCCTATTCACTCTTCCTTTCAAAAGATCCAAATTGTACTAGGAGAATATAAACAGATACGCTTACTCCGTATGTTTTCAGGTACGAGGTATATTTCCAACCACAGAGCCATTTTGCAGTCGCTAACGGGTCACATGACATATTCTGTAAAGTGTTTAGCGTCTAAAATAACACAGCCGAAAAAAAAAAAGTTTCTGATTTGGAGGTCTCATTATGTGTACCATATGTTTATGGAGTCGCCGAATCCGAATTCGGGGTCAGTTTCATCCCAACACGTCTGGTTTCACCCATAACCTCAAAAATTCTAAAATCTATATCCGTTGAAACCACAAACCGTTTGGCTCACAGCATCGAGTTATAGGGAGTGTCTGTGGGGCTATTCGGTTATTGTATTATAGTATCATGAGGAGGTCGTCCTAGGACATCCAAGGATCAAATTAGTAACGTCCTCAAAAAGCCTGGGGTCCGCAGTGAGAAGAATAAAAGGAGGTGCATGAAATGGTTGATGAATGTGAGTGAGGCTAGTGAGGATCGCGAAAAGTGACGATACATCGTCACTGCCTACCCCTCTGGGATTTCTGTGTTCAGATAACGAGTTAAAGAGCTACCTTACTCTCTGTTAATAATATATCGTATATTTTTATTATATATATGTTGTATGATTATTTAATACATAGAAGGTACACGCAACTATTACCTCACCATAATCCCTTGTCTTCCTCAGGTTAGCTGGAAGAAATTTCTTTAAAAATAAGCTTAACCTTTTGTATAATTTTCTATTCTTTGTGTTGTTCTTTGTACAATAAACTATTAAATAAATAAATAAATGAGACATCCAGGCCATATTTTTTTTGTGTGGCTGTGTAATTACACACTAAACGCTTATCACACTGTCACGTGACCCGTTAGAGTACAAAATGGCCGTTCACTTCGACGGATATCAGCAGAAATGCTTAAGGAGTACACCAGCTGGACTATCTATTCTGTTTACCAGGTAGGTAATAGTAATAGTCAATCCTTTTTAATTTTCAAAAACCGTGTTAAAGAACACTATCTATCACTAAGTTAGGATTGGAATCCATATCTTATATGTATTTTATGAATGTTTGTATATTATTATTATTATTTAATAATGTATATTATATTTATATATTATTGGTAAATATTTATTTATATACTCGTACTATGTAAATGGGTATATAGTTTATATTAGTGTATGTATGTATATGTTTTTTTATTTACGTACACACTATGTCTGCCTTTATTATTTCAATTATCTCTCTCGCGGGTCTGCTGGAAGAAATCACTCTCAGAGATAAGTTCGCCCTTTGTACTTGTGTTTCTTTTAATGTATTATTTTTTTGTTTTATCTGTGTGTGTGCAATAAAGAGTTAAATAATAATAATAATGGGTGTATCGATCGACAGTCGATAGCGTCCTTGCAGCGCAGATGTTATCAGCGGCGATTAGCGACGCCATGTTAGTTCCGTTGTCGACAGCAACCATTATTAGATACACTCGAGACTTTGGAGGCCGAGTCGCCATGTCCTGACTGAAGTATGTGTTGCTTCAGCTTAGCTCAATCTGTATGATATTGCAACGTCATCAGCCGAGATACCTCCACTGCTAAAGATAAGTCTCCCCAATAGAATGCCACTTGTGGTGGGCTATACCACGGTTATGAGGACCTAATTACGGGGGGAGGGGATGGGGGGGGGGGTGGCTTGTGTTAATGCTCTTTCCCGGTGCGTCCATTGGGGGATTTGCCATAATTACCACACGGATAATGCCGATGGATGCGTGTCCAGGGGCTAGCCTGGTCGTAAGTTCACCGACATCCCGGAGATGGGCGAACTCCGGGCACTATTAGCCTCACCGAATCATGCAGGGCTCTGGTGAGGTGTACAATTATTTCCCTAGCTAATCGTGGTACCTCAACAAGGCGGCGATGTTGTTCGCAACACATCACGTCAAGGGGTATCACGGGGCGAAAAGCGGACGAAGGAAAGTCACTTTGCAATATTACATTGCGCAAAGTGGTAATACATCGTCTCTGCCTACACCTCTGGGACCAAGGCGTGAGTATTATGTATGTATCACACGGCAGACGGTGTCGCATATTAAGATCATATATATATATGTTCTGCCCGTCCCTGGTTTTCCCCTAGTCGCCTTGACGACACCCACGGAAAAATTCGGGGTGGCCCTATTCAATGCCGGGAATCACACGACTAATAATAATACACACGACCGAAAAACCTGCATATGCCAAAGAAGAAATTGTAAGGCGTATGTAAAGTCCACCAAATTAGCTTGTGGCACCGTTGGTGGTCAGGGGTTTGGCACAAAAGATCCAGAAAGATGCACTAAATTCATCCTTCTATGTAATTTTTTTGATTTTTATAAAATTTTATATGTACTGGTGCACAGTAAAGAATATTTGAATATCTGAAGGGTCGAAGATCCGAGCCTACCTATTTTCAAAAAGAGACTGTGCGCCTGGCTTGTCAAGCAGGCATTTTATTGCTTTGAAGAGTTCTTTCAGAACGCATTAACTTGATTTATTTAGTTTTAAGAATTTTATTTGACATTATTATATTTATGTTAGTTCATCATCAGGTTATTTTTGTCTCCACTGCAGGAGCACAACCCTCTCTCATCTGCCGGAGACAGACGGAGGAATTGGCCTACACTCCCCGCGCTGGCCAGACGGGTTGGGGAGGCCTGATTGATGTTTTATAATGTATTCCCTCAGTCGCCTTGTACGACATCCACGGGAAGAGTTGGAGTGGTCCTATTCTACTCTACCGGAAACCACACAGCACGTATTATGTTAGTTATTGATGTTTAATTTGCCTGTGTATGATTTGATTTTATTTAATTTGTGTAAAAAATGTATTTGACCTGTAACGGAAGTTATCAATAGAGTATGTCTATGTCTTATCTTATCGTAGGGGCCAGGAAGACCTGGCGACACTTCGACCCTTTAGGATCTTTTGTGCCATACCCCGGACCACCAACGGTGCCCCAAGCCGATTTAGTGGACTTCACATACGCCTCAGAATTTCTTCATCGGCATATGCAGGTTTCCTTACGATGTTTTCCTTCACCGAAAAGCCTGTGGTATTATAAATAAACCGTACTTAAGTTTGGTAAAACTCATTGGTACGGGTGGGGTTTGAAATGTCTATGTCTATGAAGTGTCTAGCCAGGTCTTCCTGGCCCCCTAAGATAAGATATTGTGATTGTGAATACGACTGTACGTATAATGTAATTCCCGTACATTTCTATATTAAGGTGTACAGATTTGTAGACAAACGCGAATCGTACGGATCCCGCATGCAAATTATGTTTGCGGGAGCGGTTTGTAGAACACGATTGTTGCGGGCACCGGCGGGTGTGAAGCGGCTTTGTTCGTGTCGCGTAATATTATCGTCAAGTGTAAATCGAACTCGATCCTGAACACGGATTAAGCGAAAGTCTAACACCTAAGAATACTAAGTCAAAGTCAAAATCATTTATTGCATATGAGTACACTTGGTACATTTATACACGTAATTTTTTATCGACTACATGTTACTAGGTAAAGACACCCATCTCCTGCAGTTTTACGTCGCCCGCAAAACAGCGCACGGCTGGCAGTACGCGCTACTGGGCCCACGATGTTTCCCTTCACGGAAAAGCCCGTGGTATGTTATAAATAAAAACGTAAACTTCGCGTGTCTGTACATAGAAAATATTTGTAAAGAAAGTATTGGGGGGGGGGGGGGGGGTCTAAGGATAAGTAATAGAACACATATCGATGATTTTTGGATTTTTTGTCTGTTCGTTTGTGCACGATGACGTAAACTACTGAACAGATTTTGATGAACTTTTCACAGAAACATACGGCTTAACTCGGAGTAACATTTAGTCTATATTTCATCGCAATCGGCTTACTCTATCAAAAGTTATAGGATTTTTTAGTTTTCTAATACATTAGTAGGTATGCAATACAACAAAGAATTATAAGAATGGGAGGTTTTTGGGGATAAAAACTATCCTATGTCCTAATCCAGTACCTCAACTATATGTGTGCCAAGTTTCATCACGATCCGTCCAGTGGTTGAAGCGTGATCGAGTAACAAACATCCAAATAAACAAACTTTCACATTTGTAATATTAGTAGGAAAACAAAAAACCAACTTAAGGATCAAAATTAATTAACTTGTCCCCAAATTCACTTATTAATATAATATCAATCCAATTTAGAAATTTACCAGATAATCATTCTACTCGATACACTTAATTAAACAGCTTCTATTCGACTGACAAACGAACATACACATATATATAGTAATATCAATTAATACGGAATAATATAACCATATCACTTGCGTCGTTACGCTGAACAAATAGTGATAAAATTTATTATTAACAGCGATTAATTGAACACAATGATCACGGGCGTTGCTTGCTGTGGCAATGTAGTTACGCGAGGGGGAATATAGCCCGGAACGGCGCGCGTCCGCCCGCCCTGGCGCCAGTGGGCGACTGACTCGCGGCTCTGGGCGGATGGATGGAGGCGAAGGGAAATGGGAAACTGCGAGGGGAAGATTGGAACGATAAATTATGATACACTTATTAACTACAAACAGATATTTAATAAATCAAATATATCTATGTACATTAATAAAATAATTAATAATAAACAACTTGATAACGTCGACAATACTGCAAATCATACATCATCATCAACAGGTTATTTTTGTCTCCACTGCAGGAGCACGACCCTCTCTCATCTGCCGGAGACAGACGGAGTATTTGGCCTACACTCCCCGCGCTGGCCAGACGGGTTGGGGAGGCCTGATTGATGTTTTATAATGTTGCCGTGTGGTTTCCGGTAGAGTAGAATAGGACCACTCCAACTCTTCCCGCGGATGTCGTACAAGGCCACTAAGGGAATACATTATAAAACATCAATCAGGCCTCCGCAACCCGTCTGGCCAGCGCGGGGAGTGTAGGCCAAATCCTCCGTCTGTCTCCGGCAGATGAGAGAGGGTTGTGCTCCTGCAGCGGAGACAAAAATTACCTGATGACGAAGAAAAAATTAGAATAATTTTCTTGAGGCACATAAATATGTAAAAATAAGTCTCTGATACATTTCCTGGAAATTATGTGTACGTAAATAAAAAGTATTTTTATTTTTAACGATATAATAATATACGAAACCACCAACAAAGGGATGTTCCTGGAAATGTTTACGTTTTGATGTGTTGTTTACTGAGGCCGAGATGCTGTGAGATTCCGGGAAGCGGTGTTTGTTTGATGATGACTGATGGAAATCTGGAAATTAAGGCAGAACTGAACACCGACTGCTTGAAAAAAAGACTATGATCATTTATGTTTATGTTATACTCGCTGTGCCCGCGGCTCCGCTCGCGTGGACTGCAAAATTAATCCCCGCTCCCTCAAAATATAATTCTAAGTCTTCGTGATCTGAATTGCGCCGAGCTTTGCTGTATTGTGTGCCTGGTACTTAATGTAATCATAATATTTTTAAACTATAAATTCGCATAATTTTTGATTGAGTAAGTCGATTGCGATGAAATAAAGACTAAATTGAAGACCGAATTAAGCGCTATGTTTTCATGAAAGATTCATCAGAACTGACTAAGTAGTTTTTACATGATGCGTGCACAAACCGACAAAGATTCAAAAATGATCATAATGTCTTCTACTGCTTATCCTTAGACCCCCAAATGTTTTTGCAAATACTTTCAATGTACATACACGCGAAATTTACTTTTTTATTTATTAGATACCTACTTTTCTTGTAACAAAATTTGTTAGTAAACGTATTATACAAGTCCTTTCAGTTAATCTAAGGTTGATTGAAAGAGATCAAGATGATTTTGTGAATAGACATTTATGACATTTTTTATTATCTGTAACCTATGTGACATTAATTGTTAAAAAAATTACCTGCAATCTTTTGTTACCAATAATAATGATTATTACGATTTTACATACATTTGTGCCTTTCCAGAGACGATAATAATAAAACAAACAAGTTACAACGGGGTTTTACCGTGTGAGTCAGTGTGCGGCACTGCCCTAGGGCCACAAGCTCTGCCCGAGGCAGTGTTCCACTGCCCGGCAACGACACGGCAGGAATGTTTGAAAACTGCTGTTCGCCGTCGCTATGTATTTACCGTGCCGTTGATTCCCCTTCAGTGGAAAACGCAGGACGTGTAGTGATCGGTGTAAGCTTATGATCATTCCCGATGACGTACTTAATGTAATACCGTAGGCCCGGTGTAAACTTATGAACGCACCTCGCCCTCTTTGTCTCCAGCTATAACCTAAGACGGACGTCTAATAGCATCTCCCATATTTTATAATAGTATTAATAGTTTTACAATAATATAACAGTGTCTCACCAATTAGACGTTTTATTAAAACCCTCATCAATACATATGGGTGGGTTATTTATAAACTGCATTGCATTTTAAGCAGATGTAGTTTGTCTTTGTTAGGTTTTTAATTTGTTACGCTCGAAAAAGCTGTGCATTTTATTTCCCGAGCGCTATTCCGATGACCGCATCGTTGGCCTAGTGGCTTGGGTTCGAACGCCAGAGGTCGTCGGTTGGTTGGTCGTCGGTTCGTTCCCACTGGGGACAGACAACTTTCTACAAGTTGGTCCCGGTCTGGATTTTCATCATCAGGTTATTTTTGTCTCCATTGCAGGAGCACAGCCCTCTCTCATCTGCCGGAGACAGACGGAAGATTTGGCCTACACTCCCCGCGCTGGCCAGACGGGTTGTAGGTCTGGATGTTATAGTTATGAATTACCCTTCTTTCATTTCCATAGCACAGGAGAAAGCCCTACTGTGGGATTATATAAGTGTATAATATGTATATATATATATGTAATACTAGCTGTGCCCGCGGCTCCGCTCGCGTGGACTACAGAATCCGCTCCCTTTACATTATTGAAGTTTTAGTAGGGATCCCTAATTTTTTACAGGGAAAAAATATAGCCTATGTTACTCAGGGATAAAGTAGCATTCTAATAGTGAGAGAAATTTTGAAATCGGTCCAGCAGTTTTCGAGTTTATCCGTTACAAACATACAAATCATTCCTCTTTATAATTTTAGTGTTGATAACAAGAAAATGGTTTCCCAATACCTCGTTAGTGCAGCAGCGCGCCCTGCCCGAGCATCGAACCCGCAACTTGGCAGGCAACCCTGCGAACTTGGCTCCCCGCCTGCAGTACGTGCCAGCCGCTTTGAGCCTCGTTCGCTCATTTGTCATTACATTACGCCATAATGCGCTGATTGCATTCTGTACAGCTGGTTTCTGATAGGCCATGATAGACAGGGCCACGGGGCAGCTATGTATATGTCAAGATAAAAGTTTAAAAGATATATATTAGACGTACACTCTTTGCATCCAGTATTTCCACTCAAATCAAACATTCGCCACCATCCAAAGGTTGCCTGGAAGAAATCACTGAAAGCGATAAGGCCGCCGTTGTACACTAAATTCATCCTTCTATGTATTTATATTGGATTTCTTTTTATAAAATTGTATATGTATTGCTGCACACTAAAGAATATTACATAATAAAATAATACATATAGTTCCACTCGATTGCTTCTTTGTCATTTTTGTGGCATTGCAGGAAAACTAGTAACTACAACTACTGTAGTTTGCAACTTGAACTACAAAAGTAGTTACCTATGTAAACCTCATACCATGAAGCAAAATAATTTTTCGTAGCTCGTAGTTTCACCTCAAAGTTTTTCTTCCTGGTATGAGGTTTAGTTATATTGAAACTTCACTATTTCAATGACGTTTCTTGACGTTAATATCTCAATTTTCCAACCGACAAAAATCCATAAAACGTTCCCTTCTTCCAAGTTGAAAAACAATCGGCAACTTTTTTAATAACATCGAATTGACACCGACCGCCAGTGAATCACACCGCTGTTGTCCAGCGAGCCGTATTATCCATCTGAACATTGTTCAGCGGGCCGTTCAACCGAACAAGTTCGCCCGTAAATCCTTCAGTTCACAAGCAAACAGGTCTGAGTCCGGAATAATGCTGAAAGTTGGTACTGCTAACCAACAATCAAGTGTTTTCATTGACTCGTGGAAGGTCGACTTTCAACTTGCACCGTTATTTGGTTTTAACGACTTTTATTATGACCAATATATCATTACGGCCTTCGTGGCGGAACAGGGTAGCTCTCGGACAGCCACGCCGGAGGTTGCGGGTTCAAATCCCGCTAGGGGCAAATGTTCGTATGATGAATATGAATGTTTGTACCCAAGTCTTGGATGTTTATATATTTATTTAAGTATGTGTATCCGTTATCTAGTAACCATAGCACAGGCTCTGCCTAGTTTGGGACTGGATAATTGGTGTGAATGACTGAGATATTTATTTATTTTTTAAAATACATCCTTTTAATGTTATTCAGTCAAAAATAATAATTAATCAAGAACTAAATAAATATTTCGTAGCCAAAGATAAGGTTTTTTAAAGAAATGAATACTCCTGTAGTCTTGGATTTCGGCCACATTCGACAGATTTCATATTCGACATATTCCACATTCGACAGATTCCACATTCGACAGATTCCACATTCGATAGATTCCACATTCAACATATTCCACATTCGACAGATTCCACATTCGACAGATTCCACATTCGATAGATTCCACATTCAACATATTCCACATTCGACAGTCGACACATCCCACATTCGACAGATTCCACATGCGACAGATTACACATTCGACAGATTCCACATTCCACATTCGACAGATTCCACATTCGATAGATTCCACATTCAACATATTCCACATTCGACAGTCGACACATCCCACATTCGACAGATTCCACATTCGACAGATTCACCTCTCACAGATTAAAATCTTTCTGTCGAAATAGAAGTTCGATGTCAGTCCCCTTTCGACAGAGAAATAAAAGATAAATTAGATAAAATAATGGGTTTGCTTACTAACATTGCTGGCCTAAGCCGGCAAAGAGATATTGTCGCACTATATCAGGTGCTTCCAGTTCAATTCACGAAGACACGCCCCGCGACTTTTCGCAAGAGATGAGCGCGGGACGTGGGGAGTTAATCAGAACCTGTCCATCACGTGAACATGACGATAAGTGCGTAACGATAGAGTAAACACAGTAACAATATAACGCATACAATGAAATGTACGCGATTCAGAGAAGTGCCGTCATGAACTGTACCTTCTGTACTTCACGACTCGTAAATACTATACGATAAAAAAGTTTAGCTTGTTATCTAACAATGGAACTCACAAAAAACTCACTCAGCAGCTCTCAGCTAGCACGACAATTTGGTCTTACCTGGAAACAAAATAAAGGTCTTTATTACCTAAATTATACGGAAGCATCACTTTATCTCTGCTTTGATGAGGTGGACAATTATTTCCCTAGCTAATCGTGGTACCTCAACAAGACGGCGATGTTGTTCGCAACACATCACATCAAGGGGTATCACGGGGCGAAAAGCGGGTGAAGGAAAGCCGTCTTAATAATAATAATAAATAAAATATTAATAAATATTTCAGACATTCACACTAATTATCCAGTCCCAAACTAGGCAGAGCCTGTGCTATGGTTACTAGATAACGGATACACATACTTAAATAAATATATAAACATTCAAGACTTGGGTACAAACATTCATATTCATCATACGAACATTTGCCCCTAGCGGGATTCGAATCCGCAACCTCCGGCGTGGCAGTCCGAGAGCTATCCGTTCCGCCACGGAGGTCGTCAAAACATTAGATTGACAAAGCTTTGCGACATTAGATTTTCAAAGTGGCGGTACATCGTCTCTGCCTACCCAGAGGGGACCAAGGCGTGAGCATTATGTATGTATGTATGTATTACTTTATCATCACGACTTGTATTAAGATGTGTTTCTGTTGGGCTTTTGGATACCAAAAGCACTCCATAATAGATTTAATCATCTACAGGTACCCCAGCCTGTCCGTACCGTTATTTGCGGGCGATTTCATTGTTGATGGCTTGACCTCAATCTCACCTGATGGTAAGTGATATCGAGGCCTGAGGTAGAGCGCGCTTACCCAGAAGACGCCTGTTCACTCTTCCCTTAAAAAGATCCTAGGTGTACTTGTCCGGAAATACCCAAGGTGGCAGGGAGTTCCATTCCTTAGCAGTCCGCATTATGAACGAGGACCGAGACATTGGAGATGAGTACCGCTTCTTTACGTAGTATTCTTAGAGTTTACCCACACGAATCACAACTATGTCCCTCTGTTAAACAATTGTAGCAATCACTTTTAATGACAATAACTAAAGTAAAATAATTGTCGTTTTGTTCCCGGCTTAGAATAGACCACTCCCAATCTTACCGTGGGTGTTGTCAAGGCGACTACCAGGGACGGGCAGCAGCGTTCTCCTGTGTATATTAATATCATTACTGCGATCACCAATCCGCCTGCCGCACGTGGTGACTATGGCAAATCCCCCAATGGACAGTCCACTAATAGAGTCATTCTATTGGGAGGCTTATGTTCAGCAGTGGACGTATTTCGGCTGATCCCTCCAGGATCTCCGACTGCAGGAGCACAACCCTCTCTCATCTGCCGGAGACAGATGGAGGATTTGGCCTACACTCCCCGCGCTGGCCAGACGGGTTGGGGAGGCCTGATTGATGTTTTACAATGTATTCCCTCAGTCGCCTTGTACGACATCCACGGGAAGAGTTGGAGTGGTCCTATTCTACTCTACCGGAAACCACACGGCTAATAACGAAACTCAACATATTACACTTAAAATTTTAATAAAGTATATAACTAAATTGAGATTAATAATAAAAATAAATCTATCGCCTGTGTGTAGTAAATGGGTATTGTATGGGAGTGTGTGTAAGAGGGAGTTGTATGTTGGTGATATTGATATATGTGTAGTACGTTGTATAAACAGACGACCGCCGTGGCGGAACGGGTAGCTCTCGGACTGCCACGCCGGAGTTTGCGGGTTCGAATCCCGCTAGGGGCGAATGTTCGTATGACGAATATGAATGTTTGTACCCAAATCTTGGATGTTTATATATTTATTTAAATATGTGTATCCGTTATCTAGTAACTACAGCACAGGCTGTGCCTAGTTTGGTACTGGATAATTGGTGTGAATGTCTGACATATTTATTTATTTAATGGTAAAGGGCCACACTAGTCGTCATTCAAATTTTTTTTTGATAATGTACGCTGTGTACTCAAAATAAATAACTCACAACGTTTACCCATCATCTCGAAGAAGCAACATCAAATATAAAACAAGAAGTAGCTATACCAGAAAACGAAAAGAAAATTCTGTCTTACAAAGACTCGTAATGAAAACAGACATTAAATCCTTGAATGAAAATAACTTGTGACAGCCCGTCACCGCGGGGCGGGGAGGGGGGAGGGAGGGGCTGATGGGGGGAGAAAGGGGAATTCCTCAAAGTTCCTAATATTTCATTAATATTCATTGTTCACTGTATTACGCTGGGAAGCTCGCCCATGATTAGCTCGGAAACCTACAAAATCTACGTAATTTCTATAAACTTCGGGTGATTTATTAATATTGGCGAAATTTGTTAGTTAATTAAGTATATTAGAAAGATTTAAATTTACAGGATCATTAACGGTGATTATTCGAGCGTTGCCACCGCCGTCGATGGTGAAAAAGATAAAATGAATGTAAGGAATATACTGTATATATATACTTAAGGAGTATATTGCATACCTACTAATGTCTAAAAATTCCAATAACTTTAGATTGAGTAAGCGTTGCGATAAAATAAAAACTAAATGTTAGTCCGTTCAGTAGTTTCTACGTGATGCGTGCACAAACAGACAAAAATTAGACCCCCCCATTTTTTTTAACAAAAATATTTAATGTAGAGACACGTGGAATTTACGATTTTATTTATTAGAGAATGTATTGCGTTCCATTTTGCCACATACCAGGCATCAGAATTTCGCAGACACTCGTCAAAACCTAAATTGGTCAAATACGTAATTCGTCAAATCCTATTTTCATCAAAACCTGTTGGGACGAAACAATCGGAACTTGGAAAAAATTATAACGTCCGACGGGATTCAACCGCACACTGCCGCGGGCAAGGCGTGGCTTCAGCTTTTAATCCGATGAATCATGAGGAAATCCGGAACAGCGAAGATAACCAGTGTATGAAACTAGTATCACGTCCGCGCTGATTGCTTTCCAACTCTGTACGTGTGTCTGATTATAATCTAACCTTTATGATTACCACTATCTACTTATATCGACGCATAAAAACATAAACGATGTAACCCACATACATACTTAATTTTATTTATCAGGTTACCAACAGACTGTACATCAACGTTCTCTATGTACTACTAGATGGAGCGTTCCAAACAATCGCTCTGTTCCACGCAAGTAGCCACAACTCATTCACATTCACTTTGAATCTTGTGCAGTTACTACTCAGAACATAGCGTCAATATTTAGTAATAATTAAATGTTCTGCGTAGTAACTGCACAAGTTTCATTGTGAATGTGAAAGAGTTGCGGCTACTTGCGTGGAACAGAGCGATTGTTTGGAACGCTCCATCTAGTAGTACATAGAGATCGTTGGTATACATCAATTGTTGCATAAGGGATACTTACAAATGTACTACGGCTAGATGCCACCCTAATTATAGGCAACGACAGACTGCGTTGTTTGTGTCAGGCTAATTATAATTATGATTATACATACTAATATTATACTTACCTACATTTAGGGCTCAATTCTGAAGGCACAATGTTAAAATTTGACAGCACTAAAACTGTTGCTATTCTTGTCACACAGTATTATGAAGATAAAGACGAAACCAATTTTAGCGCTGTCAAATTTTAAATGTGTGCCTTCAGAATCGGGCCCATAATATACTTACCTACATAAATTAAAATTAGGATGTTTAAATTATTAATAAATTACATAATCAAAGAAATACACTGTAAAAAAATTAAATAAAAATTCAGAAAAATAAAGTTAGGAAATTAACATGGGAAATTCTACAAATTGTCGCGATACATACACAATGCTCACGCCCTGGTCCCAGAGGAGTAGACAGAGATGAAGAATCGCCGCTGTGCGCGATCCTGACACGCCTCACTAGCCTCACTCACATTCATCAACCTTTTCATGCACCTTCTTTTATTCTTCTCACTGCGGACCCCAGCCTTTTTGAGGACGTCACCAATTTGATCCTTGAACGTACTCCTAGGCAACCATAATATCATCGATGTACTTTTCTAGTTATTGCAAATTCGAAATCAGAAAGCAAATCTACACCGAATGATCGAATCGTCAATTCTATATCCGTAGAGGCAAGAGACCAAAACCATCCGACGAAAAAAAAATATATCTAAATCCGAATTTGCAAAACAAAAAAATTACATCGGTGTGGGATACAGCGTTTATGCTTTTAGCAATGCACATGCGGAGTGACGTCACTGCATGCATGCTCATGTGTCATGCAGTTAATGCACCGCGTATAATGCATTTAATGGCGCGTGCTAACAGCCGCTCCCTTCATTATCATACTTTGTTTCATGAACATGTATCTTACTGTCTAAATAAATAAAATAAAAAACATTTATTCATCTCTCCAATAAAATACATACAATAACTCCGTCAAACTGTATAATACAGTTTGTTGGCAGAAATTGCTCTCTTACTTTATACACATCTATGGCAAAGAATACTAAATATCACTACGCAATGGTGAATAGCAAAGCCAGGTTTAGTATAGGTTTTAGATATCAGAAAAAAAGATGGAATCTATTAATAAGTTTACTAGATATTTCACATGTTTAATTTTGAAAGTGTTTTGTTATTGAAATCGCTTCTGATGCCCAATGGCATGAAGGAAGAAAAAAATTTACGGCGTAAATTTTTTTCTTCCTTCATGCCTAATGGGATAGCTGATGAGGGTTATATTTCGTTTGTAACTTGGTTTAGCGCAACATGGTTCATCATCAGGTTATTTTTGTCTCCACTGCAGGAGCACAACCCTCTCTCATCTGCCGGAGACAAACGGAGGATTTGGCCTACACTCCCCGCGCTGGCCAGACGGGTTGGAGAGGCCTGATAGATGTTTTATAATGTATTCCCTTAGTCGCCTTGTACGACATCCACGGGAAGAGTTGGAGTGGTCCTATTCTACTCTACCGGAAACCACACGGCAAGCACATGGTAACGTGTGTGAAACAAAATGGTTTTTGATCCAAGCATAGTATAATTTTTATATTATAAAAATTTTACAAATTAAACCGGTTTACGATTGTCAGCTATACATCGTCTCTGCCTAGCCCTCTGGGACTAAAGCATTAGCATTATCATGATCATCAGCCTAAATACGTTCACTGCTGAACATAGACCTCCGCAATAGAATGCCTCTTTTGGTGGGCTGTCCGTTGGGGGATTTGCCATAATCACCACACTTGGCGGGCGGATTGGTGATCGCAGTAATGATATTAACATACACACACAGTAGAACGCTGCTGCCCGTCCCTGGTGCAATCCCTTAGTCGCCTTGACGACACCCACGGGATGATTGGGGGTAGCCCTATTCTAAGCCGGGAACCACACGGCTCATTTGACCCATGCCACTATATTTTCGCAGAAACACTAACCCATCCTGTCTAGATTTAAGTGTCTAGCGAAAGTCTGCTAGGAGATGAAGTACTTAATAGCGCGGGGGGCGGGGCTGGATTTGAGCCTTGTTTACGGCAGCCGAGGCGGGTAGACTGCATCCCAGACATTACACTACACTTGCGAGCAGTGTGAGGTGACGGTAAATCTATTTACACTAAATAACTAACACTTTTTGAGGCACTGTGACAATAATAGTTATAATACAAGAAATAAAAATAAACTTGTTTTACCAGGGTTAAGACTAAGTAAGGTCAGTAAATCGTTCACGGGGCAATGTATACGCTGCTACAACAAACTACCAGAGGCAATCTTAAATATGACGGACAGAAAGTTTAAGATTCACATTAAAAAACAACCTTGTAAGAAAGCCTATTATAAAATAAACGATTATTTGAATGACAAAGATGCCTGGTACTAATGTTAATTCAGCTTCGCAAAATCTTTATTAATTGTATGCAAGCTTGATTTTTAAAAGATGTGTTGCGTGAAGTTGGTTGCGCCGTTTCTTCTTCGCAGCGCTAACACCTAGGAAGCGGTAGTCGATAAAAAAATTACGTGTATAAATGTACCAAGTGTACTCATATGCAATAAATGATTTTGACTTTGTCTTTGAATATTAACACACAAAATAGTGGTTAAATAATAGATGAGTTTAATTTCCGATAGAAATTGAAAATCGTCGTGAACTGTACAATCTATACTATAATCACATCATATCATCAATTAGCCCTTAAACATCCACTGTTGGACATAGGCCTTCCCGATTGAACGCCACCACACCCGGTCCTCCGCCCTCCGCAACCGCGTGCGCATGTCGATCCGCGGTTTCCACTCCAGACCTCGTCTGCCCCAACGGCCGTCTGTTCTGCTGAGAAGTGGCCCACTGCCATTTCAGCTTGCTAATCCTTTCGGCTGAGTCAGTCACCTTCGTTCTTCGTCGGACCTCTTCATTACGAATCATATTCTTCAAAGAAACCCCGAGCATAGCCGAGAGGGCTATGCTCGGTGCTTCTTTGAAGAATATGATTCGTAATGAGGAAATCCGACGAAGAACGAAAGTCACCGACACAGCCGAGAGGATTAGCAGGCTGAAGGCAGTGGGCGGGCCACATATGCCCCAGAACCGACGGCCGTTGGGGCAGACGAGTTCTGGAGTGGAGACCGCGGATCGGCACTCGCAGGGTGGGACGCCCCGCCGCCAGGTGGACCGACGACCTGAATAGCTATAATCAAATTTTTTCACAGTTTGGCAATGTACTGGTAATTAAATGGTTAAGTTCAACCGGTTTTCGCGATTAAAATCAGTTCGTTAGCATATTATACGTATATGCAATTGCAAATTTCGTGTTTCCGGTAAAAGTGTTTTACAAAACAAGGCCATCAGTGGTTGGGTAATTTTTATGAGGCATTTTTGTTGCAACTCTTCAAGACTTTTAGGCAACAACCCCAGCAACATAAAGATATCTTTAGGGGGCCAGGAACACCTGGCGACACTTCGACCCTTCAGGATCTTTTGTGCCAAACCCCTGACCACCGACGGTGCCCCAAGCCGATTTGGTGGACTTTACATACGCCTTCGAAATTCTTCTTTGGCATATGCAGGTTTCCTTACGATGTTTTCCTTCACCGAAAAGCCTGTGGTATTACAAATAAACCGTACTTAAATTTCGAAAAACTCATTGGTACGGGCGAGGTTTGAACCCGCGACCTCATGAACGTGAGACGAGTGTACAACTAACCAGGCTACCACGGCTCTAACATATAGATATAGTACACTATCAATAATTACTCGTTCGTTCGCAGTTCGCTTGAAGAGTTCCAAAACTGTTCCCTGTTGCACAATCCGGCCGCAGTGTGGTAGATCCTCGAGACGCGCTACATTCCTCCTCTCGAATGTACGGTTGCTTTTTGCGTGATTCGAGATAGTTCTGTTGTTTTGCAAAGAATACTAAATATTACTACATATAGAAGCGACACTCACCTCCCCCCCTCACCCCCTCCCCCTCCCCCCGCGCCTGTTTAAAGCCACCGACAATTACTGGGTGGACGTTTCAGTTAGAAAGAGAAGCACTTATGTTGTTGCCGCTAACGTTGTCCTTCTCTCGATCGCGCTTGGTGCATCAGCCAGCACTACATTTATCTACGCGCACACACGCACGTGTTCGGATAGGCTGGTGCGCCTGAGTAGTAGTAGGCTCTGTTCGCTTTTATAGAGTGTCGGGTCTGCGATGTATCCAGTGACAATGTCCTCCATTGTATCTGGTAGCTCGCATTACATCCGCTCGCTCGGTTCCCCGCTAGTAGAGCTGTATAGTCCCGTAGCATTATCCGTTCACCCGGCTTCGCTCGCGATCGATATGTCGCGACGGCGGGACTCTGGAGTGCTCCTGTCTACCAACAAGAGCTCCCCGGCATTTTAATTATTAAAGTAGGTGGATAATTATGCCTGTTTATTATTTACGTTTGGTTATTGCCGTGTGGTTTCCGGTAGAATAGGACCGCTCCAACTCTTCCCGTGGATGTCGTACAAGGCGACTAAGGGAATACATTATAAAATATCAATCAGGCCTCCCCAACCCGTCTGGCCAGCGCGGGGAGTGTAGGCCAAATCCTCTGTCTGTCTCCGGCAGATGAGAGAGGGTTGTGCTCCTGCAGTGAAGACAAAAATAACCTGATGATGATGATGATTATTTACGGTGCTGCTATATGCTTGTTATACGTTTGTACTACACCGTGTTACCCGACTTACAATAGAGCCAAGCCTGGTTGGTTGTGTACTCGCCTCAAGTTCATGAGGTCCTGGTACAAACCCCGCCCGTACCAATGACGTTTTCCAAACTTAAGTACGGTTTATTTATAACTAGCTGTTGCCCGCGACGTCGTCTGCGCGGACAACTTAACATCACAAATTATTATGTACTAGCTGTGCCCGCGGCTCCGCTCGCATGGACTATCCGCTCCCATTCCCATTCCCACTTCCGCTCCCTATCCCACTTCGACTCAGACTTTAAATCCAGGTCCAGGTCCGGGTCCGGGTCAAAGTCCAGGCCCAGGTCCAGATCCTCAACTCTCCCCTCAACCCTTCCCTCGTCTCTCCAAATGTAGTCCTCGTAACTAATCCATCGCAATCCAAATTCCAACCAACATTACTTTGTTGCATACGTATACCACAAATTCATCGTAATCGGGTAACTCAGACAAAAGTTATGCGAATTTTCAAACTAACATTACACTGGTACCATACCCGCTTAAGTTTTCGTCACTTAGTCAATATCCTCTAGGAAAATCTCGCGCTTTTTTTTGGTGGGGAATTGATGGCGGTTGAAGCACTCGAATATTCACCCACTTAGGCCTTCGCTAAAGCCATACAAACTGTTGTTGTTAATATTTTCTACCCAAAGGTTGTATGGAAGACATAAGAAAGAAGAGGAAAAATAATTCCAACTAAATTGTACTATTTTTAACTTTAAAAACTTGTAACTGTATTTGTATTGGTTTATTGTAGTACACAGGCCATCAGACAAACTAACGCATTGAGATGAAACGTTTCCTGAAACAGAGCATCCGCTACGGCTACAAATCTAGCATGCGGTACGATAAGTGTCCAAACATAACAACGCTCATTGTATTAGAACAAAGGCTGTTTTGGTAATAACCCCCCGACCCCGCAGGGGGCGAGAAGCCTGTCTGCCATCACGTGCAGAACGCATATGAGTAACCCTTAAAGAGAATTTGCAAGAGCTGTTTGAACTAGCTAGCTGAAATTCGCTGAAAAACAAAGACTTAGTGCCTGCCTATTGTAATTCATATATTTGTTCAGGGATGAGCGGGGAGTTCATCAGAACGTCAGTATCTTGTATGCGTAACAATATAACGCATACAATGAAAGGGGGGTGCCGTCATGAACGGAACGATCTATACCCAAGATGTCTTTGATTCACGGGAATCAAAAACATTGTATAATCAATCATAGACAAATGTTTTTAGCCACGCCCAAATGTTTTAGTATTTTTGTGTAATGTTTGAAAGTTTATCTTCAACGAGCCGCCTGCGCCTGTCGCAGAACATAAAAAAGGGACATGTATTTTGTAACTATACTTACTAAAAAAAAAAAAAATCCCACTAATATTATAAACTAGCTGTGCCCGCGGCTCCGCTCGCGTGGACTACAGGATCCACTCCCATTCCCACTTCCGCTCCCTATCCCACTTCCACTCAGACTTCAATTCCAGGTCCAGGTCCAGGTCCAGATCCAGGTCCAGGTCCAGGTCCAGGTCCAGGCCCAGTTCCAGTTCCAGTTACAGGTCCAGATCCTCAACTCTCCCCTCAACCCTCCTCTCAACTCTCCTCTCAACCCTTCCCTCAACACTCCCCTCAACCCTCCTCTCAACCCTCTCCTCAGCTCTCCCCTCAACCCTCCCCTCAAACCTCTTTCCGTCGTCTCTCCAAATGTAGTCCTCGTAACTAATACATCGCAGTCCAAATTCCGACCAACATTACTTTGTTGCATACCTATACCACAAATTCATCGTAATCGGGCAACTCAGTCAAAAGTTATGCGAATTTTCAAACACTCAAATTACACTGGTACCATACCCGCTCCCGCTCCGGTCCAGCTCAGGTTCCGCTCTCGCTCCCCTCCCGCTTCCGCTACCGCTTCCGCCCTCAAGCCCACCCCCACTCCCACTCCCACTCCCACTCCCACTCCAATTCCTACTCGCAGCTCCAAATGTTATCCAAACCTAGTATATATTATCTTTGTCCAAACTCATCGCAATCTAAATAGTAGGACGGAAATACTACTTTAAGCAATATATTGCATAATAACCTTACCTAACTAATGTATTTGAAAACTAAAAATATCTATAACTTTTGATTGAGTTAACCGATTGCGATGAAATAAAGACTAAATGTTAAGTTAAGTTAAGCACCATGTTTCTGCGAAAAGTCCATCAAAATCCGTTCAGTAGTTTTTAAGTGATGCGTGCACAAACTCACAGACAAACAGACAAACAGACAAAAATTTCAAAAATGATCGAAATGTGTTCTGTTGCTTATCCTTAGACCCCCCCAATTTTTTTTTTTGCAAATATCTTCAATGTACAGACACGCGAAGTTTACGATTTTATTTATTAGATACGAAAGTTTGGATGTTTGTTACTGTTGTTGTTACTGGACGGATCGGGATGCTTGGCACACATATAGGTTAGGTCCTGGAACAGGAGATAGGATAGTTTTTATCCCGAAAAAACATCACATTCCTACGGGAAATACATAATAATTTGTGATGTTAAGTTGTCCACGCGGACGAAGTCGCAGGCAACAGCTTGACCGGCACTTAAGTTTAGAAAAACGAATTAATTGTTACGGGCGCGGTTTGTACCAGGACCTCATGAACGCGAGGCTAGTGCACAACCGACTAGGCTACCACAGGCTATTTACTTCGCCATACTTTTACGTAGCTCCGTGGTTGGTAGATGCAGTCTGGAAAGTTTTCAACGCTATATCTACCACTCCGCGGGGAACGTTTAATAATACGCTTACAGTTAACGTACGTAAGTTGGATTTTCGTTCCGCCCGCTATTATCCTTTAAACATCAAGATCGTTTTATGATACTAGCTGGTGCCCGCGACTTTTCTGCGCAGGATTAGTATTTCGAGTAGCTTATATTAGCGTGGCGTAGAAAAGAACTAACATTATGACATTAAAATTAGAATAACTCGCAGATGGTAGATTTTTTCCTACTTACTTGATATTTAGGACAATTCACACAATATCTTTAAAAATTGTAGCCTATGTGTTATTCTGATGTATAAGCTATATTGTTGTAAAGTTTCATTAAAATCAATTTAATAGTTTTTACGTGAAAGAGTAACAAACATCTATCCATATTTACTAACTTTCGCGTTTATAATATTAGTAGGATTTACTTTAAAAAAAAAGTCTGTTGAGGCTGGTGAGTTTTATAAGACACCTGATTAGTATTTTTTTTGGTAAATGTATGAATGAATCAATCTACCAAAACTATGTACATCTGTCCTGAGCTCCATCAAAGTGAGACCTTATGACGTTGACTTGTAAGTCGGTTTTGCCAAATCGTTATGCACATCCCCGGCACTAACAGATTTAATTACTTACTACTAAGGGCGCACCAATAATAAGGGCGTTGGTGTGTGTGTGCGAAAATTACTGTAGGGCTACTGCACCAGGCGCGCGAACATCATCATCATCATCAGGTTATTTTTGTCTCCACTGCAGGAGCACAACCCTCTCTCATCTGCCGGAGACAGACGGAGGATTTGGCCTACACTCCTCGCGCTGGCCAGACGGGTTGGGGAGGTCTGATTGATGTTTTATAATGTATTCCCTCAGTCGCCTTGTACGACATCCACGGGAAGAGTTGGAGTGGTCCTATTCTACTCTACCGGAAGCCATACGGCGCGAACATAGTCGATCGAAAAAGAGACAACGTTAATGTCAACTACGTAAGTGCTTCTCTTTTTAACTTATGGGAAGTGAGTGTCGCTTCATAACGTTTGACCTGAATATTAGACTAAATTAACAAGTTCTCGTCACAAAAGGATTGTAATAGATATGAAAGAATGTAACTGTATATAATATGTGACGGCATTTTGTTGCTGTTGTTTCTGAGTTATGTACTGAATCACTTTGTGCTAAGCGATTGACACAAAGAGGTGACCGTGTCTCCCTAATGAACGTATAATTGTCTGGACAATGGCGATGCCGGGCCGAACGCGAAAATAACGGAAACGCGCACGCGCATGCGAGGTGTTTACGCGAACGCGCACACAATGACAGATGGTAGACTATTTCAAAAACGTGTAATCATCTTCATAAAATGTTAAGAGAGTTGTTTAATGAGAACATTTTTATACTGTTTTTTTGTTATGCGTTTATGGTTTTAACTAATTACACAGTTAAATTTATAAAACACTAGCTGGTGCCCGCGACTTCGTCTGCACAGGATTAGTATTTCGAGTAGCTTATATTAGCGTGGCGTAGAAAAGAACTAACATTATGACATTAAAATGATAATTTTATGGCGCACGCCAGAATGAGCTATTGAGAGAAAATATTCAATTATTTATTCTTTACTAGCTGTTGCCCGCGACTTCGTCCGTGTGGACAACTTAACATCACAAAATTATTATGTATTTCCCGTAGGAAGGCGATGTTTTTTCGGGATAAAAACTATTCTAAGTCCTGTTCCAGGACCTAACCTATATGTGTGCCAAGTTTCATCACGATGGTTCACTATTTTGGCTATAATGGCTTAAACATAAGATATATACTGTGGCGGGCTTTTTTGTAGGACTATTTGAAATAAACATTTCCATCATACATAACATATGTATAACTCTAGCGGTTTTGGGAGCGCACGCCAGAATAGCTCGCAGATGGTAGATTTTTTCCTACTTACTTGATATTTTGGACAATTCACACAATATCTTTATAAATTGTAGCCTATGTGTTATTCTGATGTATAAGCTATATTATTGTAAAGTTTCATTAAAATCCATTCAGTAGTTTTTACGTGAAAGAGTAACAAACATCCATCCATACTTACAAACTTTCGCGTTTATAATATTACTAGGATCTGCATTAAAAAAGGGGGAAGGGGGGTAGACGTAATCAACACACATGATACTGAAACCATCTTCTTTATTTATTTATTTTATTTTAAATGGAAAGCCTGCTTATGGCTTGTGCTTTCATATCATCATCGGCAGCCGAAATACGTCCACTGCTGGACTTAAGCCTCCCCAATAGAATGACACTTTTGGTGGGCTGTCCTGGATTGGTGATCGCAGTTATGATCTTAATATTCACAAGAGAATGCTGCTGCCCATTCCTGGTGGCCATGAGAAAATAATATACTTAGTAGAAAAAACCGTACTGTTCTTTCTCGAAGAGATTCGGCGTATTGTTGCATATCATCATCAGGTTATTTTTGTCTCCACTGCAGGAGCACAACCCTCTCTCATCTGCCGGAGACAGACGAAGGATTTGGCCTACACTCCCCGCGCTGGCCAGACGGGTTGGGGGGCCTGATTGATATTTTATAATGTATTCCCTCAGTCGCCTTGTACGACTTCCACGGGAAGAGTTGGAGTGGTCCTATTCTACTCTACCGGAAACCACACGGCATATTTTCTTCAAATATCATAAAATATGTAATAAGAAATGCTTCAAGAAATAGGGTAAGTAGTTTTGGTAATGGAAACTTATTTCCTTCCACAGTATGGGTGTTAAATTGTTAATGTTAATGGAACGATGATTAACGATTTAATAAATTTGCACAAGGCTCGTGTAAATCACTCTCGGAGCCTTAAAAACAGCTTAGTGTGAAAACATACGGATTGCTTTAAGCTACTCGGACGTGACGTTCGAATAATTTTTGAAATGAACATAAGAATACAAAACGCGTTGTAAGATCTGGGTTTTTGATTATAATATGTCAGGAAACAAACCACATTCGCATAGACAGCAAGCATGTGTATAGTGACACTAATAATAATAATCGTATGTACATACACATGTCTTATCCCAAACTAGGATTTTCAACCGTGTGGTTTCCGGTAGAGTAGAATAGGACCACTGGACCACTCCAACTCTTCCCGTGGATCGCGTACAAGGCGACTAAGGGAATACATTATAAAACATCTATCAGGCCTCCCCAACTCGTCTGGCCAGCGCGGGGAGTGTAGGCCAAATCCTCCGTCTGTCTCCGGCAGATGAGAGAGGGTGGTGCTCCTGCAGTGGAGACAAAAATAACCTGATGATGATGATGATGAAAGGGAATTAGACAAGGAATAGACAGGTCTGTCCCATGGCCTTTCGACATCTAGGTTATACAGGCCGAATCACGAGGGAGGTCCCCGGTACCTTGCTCAGGTGCTCTTTGTCGGACACCCGGCTTGATCCCCCTACAAATAAAACAATTCTGTTGCTTAGTACTCAGGGGCGCTACATCACGATGACGGCTTCGTCTTCGGGCTGCTAAGTCAGTATGTCAAGTCAAATTCAGTCAATAAAGTCAGACAGATAAATAAATAGATATCGCTTCGCTCTTAATTTGGATAAAGTTTCACACAAGGATAGGACAATTCACAAATATAACAACACTCAGACCGGGACAAAATTGTACAAAGTTGTCTGTCCCACGACCTCTGGTGCTCGAGATTCACAAAGCCAACGAGGTGGACAGACTAAGAACCAAGTATCGGAAATAGCTAGTGTCACTTATGTACTTGCGATGAAATGTTTATGTTTGTCTACGCATTGTCTACGGCATGAAACGGAGCGCAACGACGGTGGCGCCCTCACACGTCAAAAGCTAGCCTCAGCTAGCTGTCATTCAATTAACTCCATGAAAGTCATCATCTGTACTGTTTTTCTCTTTTTTTTCAATATAAACTAATTAATCTCCAAACAACAAACTTTTATTTGTGTCTCGCAATGGACAATGTTAATATAGATATTTAGCGAATTTTATATAGGTAACATTAGGGTATAGAAAAGGGGTCGCTGAGGAAAAGAATAATTAAATATCTTAGAAATTGTTAAAGTCTGCTATTAGGACAGCGTGCACGTACGTGAAAGAAGGTCGTATGTTCCCACTCGTACACACCGCTAAGGGAAGCAAACAAATTCTTGCAATACAATGTGGTCTTATAATTTTTTTTGTTTTTTGTTTCGGTAACAAATCGAATACAATGCGCCTTTTTATCACAGAGTTATTATCATTATTTTTTTTACGTTACTAGGAGTTTTATTTTTACGTTAATAGGTAAACGAGATCTCGAGTGGAGACCGCGACTGAGCAAGCGTAGTGTGGGACACCCCCTGGCTAGATGGAGCGACGATCTGCGTAAGGCGGCTGGCAGAGACTGGATGAGAAGAGCCGAGGATCGGGTTCAGAGGCGCGCCTTGGGAGAGGCCTATGTCCTTGTTTGTTGTTAAATAAAAACTATCCTACGTCCTACTCCAGGACCTAACCGATATGTGTGCCAAGTTTCATCACGATCTGTCCAGTGGTTGAAGCGTGATTGAGTAACAAACATCCAAATATCCAAACTTTAAAATTAGTGGGATTATCTGCCCACGGGAAGCGTGGCCCTTATTCTAAGCCGGGAACCACACGGCCGCGCCGCGCTTAATATTTATCGTCGAGGTCGCCACAGTATAAAATACAATGATTAATTTGCAGAAGCGTCAAATTCCCCACTTCCGCTTGCCAGACCCACCGCGTTGAATAATTAAATGAAATTCAATTGTACGCACGCACTGATTGAATCCAATCCCAGCCAATGGGTATCGATTATCAATTGCCTATGAAACAGGTTGGTTTGTCAACATACCTACCGGTTGTTAGACAATGTGGATTACGTATTGCCTGATCAAATACTCTTCAAACTTATGTAAAGTTGAAACACATAGTTATAATTATCGAAGTGTATAATCACGTTATACAGGCAAGCTCTCTATGAAAAGACAAACATATCATTATAAATATGCCTTAACAGCCCTACCACACAGACAAAGTCTAAGGCGCAAGCTACACAGAAGAGAAGTCGGACGCGGACGCGACTTTAGAAACTGTATTTTTAACTATAAAGAACACGTAGACACATTGATAATGGCCGCAGCGAGCGAGTCGCAGGGCCTCGTTGCGTATATACCACAGAAATCCTATCAAGACATGTCAAAGTCACAATCATTTATTGCATATGAGTACACTTGGTACATTTATACACGTAATTTTTTTTATCGACTACCGCTTCCTAGGTGTTAGCGCTGTGAAGAAGAAATGGCGCAACAAACTTCACGCAACTCATCTTTGAAAAATCAAGTTTGCATACAATTAATAAAGATTTTGCGAAGCTGAATTAACATTAGTACCAGGCATCTTTGTCATTCAAATAATCGTTTACTTTATAATAGGTTTTCTTACAAAGTTGTTTTTTAATGTGAATCTTATACTTTCTGTCCGTCATATTTAAGATTTCCTCTGGTAATTTGTTGTAAAAGCGTATACATTGCCTCGAGAACGATTTACTGACCTTACTATGTGTTAACCCTGGTAAAACAAGTATGAATGGTTATAGCCATTTGTCTACTTAGGTTCCGCGCATACCGATTTTCGGACACAGCGTGCCCCTCCCTTCCAGTAAGGAGTTACAGTTATGCAGTGCGCAAAAAGCATTTTTGCAGATTTTTTGTCTATATTTACCAGGCCGTGAGTCAACGCGAACCGAGTAAGCGTTTGATAGTCTACTTGCAGGCACGCTTGTCGCGCCTACTTCTCCACTTAAGAGGATTTCTGTGGTCCATACCATGCCCGTTGCCTGCGTGTACTTTGCATCGCGACGCTTCTATACATTTGTATGAAAGTACATTAAGAGAGCGCCGCGTCGTCTTACGACGTCTCTTCTGTATGGCTTGCGTTGCGTCTACGAAATCATAAGTCGCCGTTTCCTCAGACACGCTGATAATGACAGTGATAACAGTAATGTTGTTCTGACATAACGTGTCGTGTTAATCAGCAATCAACTAATCGTGGTATAATTAAAAGTTATCGCTGAGCAAACAGTACTTGCAGGAAGAGATAGCAGTGAGTTGCAGCTGATAAACTTATTGACGTGAAGTCATGTGATGTAACTAACTCATCAGCCTTTCATCATGTCAGCCTCTAGAAGTCCACTGCTGGACATAGGAATTCCCCAATGAACGCCACCACACCCGGTCCTCCGCCCTCCGCATCCAGCCGCTACCGGCCACCTTCTTTAGGTCGTCGGGGCGTCCCACTCTGCGAGTGCCGATCCGCGGTCTCCACTCCAGAACTCGTCTGCTCCAACCATTGTCAGCCTTTCAACTGGGAGTTATGACGAGGGTTCATTCGATGACTCTGCTTATGTGGCTACTTAAAAAAACTTACTTAATCTCCGTGAATGTAGTTTAAGAATGTTTTGTGGGACATACCTGAAAAATAAGAAAACAAAATTTAAGAAAACAAACAAGGAATTACTAACGATTAATCTCATAATCCGGACGGGACAAACTTCGCACTGGCTGTCCCGGTACGGGTACGGGACATTAATCTTGTGATTAACGATGTACCAAGTTTTCGGGACACAAACCAAACTGTTTAATTGAAAAATGTAGTTTACCAAACATCAATTCTGTAATTTAATTTTTCGCCGTCGTCATTACTAGAGGTCGGAATTGGCAGTGCCTGATGTGGTTGTAAGGTTCCCGGCTTAGAATAAGGCCACCCCAAATCTTCCCGTGGGTGTCGGGATTGTACCAGGGACAGGCAGCAGTGTTCTCCTGTGTATATTAAGATCATTACTGCGATCACAAATCCGCCTGCCAAGCGTGGTGGTTATGGCAAATCCCCCAAAAGACATCCCACCAAAAGTGGCATTCTATTGTGGAGGCTTATGTTCAGCAGTGGACGTATAACAGGAGATAGAAAAGCAGGAATAGGACCCCGAACCACCAGCTGGTGGTTTTCCTAACGAGAAAAATATGGTTTCAGTTAAATCTGATGAACCTGCCAATCCACCTGCCAAGCGTGGTGATTACGTTTAATTGGGAAACCGTAATATATAACATATCAGATGTTCGTCAGATTTAACTGAAACTACATTTCTTTCCTAACTAGTTGGTCCTGGGTATTTTTGCAGATTTTCTATCTCCTTTCATTGCAAGTGCATTTCGCTCTACCTATTCCGAATAGCTAATTACGACAGTCACTGGTCACTGGGAAACCTGCGGTAGTAGCCTAGACTTCCACCCACCCCGACTTTGTTTTTATTTTCTTCTGGAAGAACCTCGTATTACCTACAACCTAGTAGCTCTTTGGAAAAACCGCAGGGAGAAAATTATTCGACACATATTCAATTATTATTCTTTATCGTGTACAGAGAATAATGTTAACTGTAATGTAGATGTCAAAACAATATAATTGTTGAAACAATTAAACTACCTATACACATTAATATTATATTCTATGCTAACAACATTATCTTAAAAAACATCATTAAATTATTATTATATTTGACGACCTCCGTGACAAAATCTGGAATTTATTGACATTTAATCTGCCTTGTTGCCCGCGACTTCGTCCGCGTGGACAACTTAACATCACAAATTATTATGTATTTCCCGTAGGAATGAGATGTTTTTTCGGGATAAAAACTATCCTATGTCCTATTCCATCGTCTCTGCCTACCCCTCTGGGACTTGGTGGGCATTATGTATGTATGTCCTATTCCAGGACCTAACCTATATGTGTGCCAAGTTTCATCACGATCCGTCCAGTGGTTGAAGCGTGATTGAGTAACAAACATCCAAACTTTCGCATTTATAATATTAATAGTATTCTTATGGTAGCTTTTTTTGGATCAAGTATGAATGGAATTAATTACTACACAGTAATTTAATTTTACTCTAAAAAAATGCCTTACGTTATAGAAGCAACGTTCAATCAACCAGCTCAATCAATTAGAATGAACTGTATTCTGTTTGTGCGAAGGTGGAGATTCAATAACACATATCGTCGCCTGATAGTGTAAACGTATGTGCCTGAAAAGTAGTTTTACAGTTTTTTTTGTAATGGTCCTAGTTTTTGTTTTTTTATTTTATTTATTGTATTTTAAATGGAAAGGCAGTGTTAAGTTTTGTTATTTGTTCTTAGTATTTTTAGTTTCGAAGAGGTTGACACAATTAAAGACGCGTATACACAACACTGTTTATTCTCACACACACATACACACAATTGAAAATAAAGAGATATACTGATCTATGAATTTAATAGGAATAAGTGAGGTATAAGAGAGGTATAAGAGAGGTATAAAAGAGGTATAAGAGAGGTATAAGAGAGGTATAAGAGAGGTATAAGAGAGGTATAAGAGAGGTATAAGAGAGGTATAAGAGAGGTATAAGAGAGGTATAAGAGGTTATAAGAGGTTATACGTCACACACGCCGCTATTATATATGGAGGACGCAACCAACCATTAGCGTGTTTTAATCTACTGGTGGCGCCATCTATTGGATATTATTTGCACTACATTTCCTTTTAGACAGGCAGCTTGGCTGGTGTGGTCCATATAAGTAGTCGACTTAATTATTTTCATTTAAGAAATTTTAATATAATTTTTATTGTTAAATAGGTGAACTCGCAGGCCGCGCCACTGGTCCTTGACGTCAGTCCAGCGGTGGGGATATGTGACTGAATGACAGAGAAAAGATTCTGAAAGCCAGGCAACAAATCTCGTGCAGCAACGTGTTCGCAGCCACGAGGAGGCCACGTACAAGATTTGTATGTTTGTAACGAATTAACTCGAAAACTACTTGACCGATTTCAAATATTCTTTCATAATTAGAATGCTACATTATCCCTGAGTAACATAGGCTATATTTATTACTGTAAAAAATTAGGGATCCCTACTAAACCTTCTATAATGTAACCCAAAGTGTAAAAAAATTTGCCATAAAATGTCTTTCATCTCATGCGCTGCGGAACTATTGATGATAGAACCAAAAAATGTTCTACAATATTAAAGTACATATCAATATCTACTTGGAGCGGGAATGGGAGTGGGAGTGGGCGTGGGAGTGGTTGTGGGAAGGGGAATGGATTCTGTAGTCCAAGCGAGCAGAGCTGCGGGCACAGCTAGTATAAAATAAAAAAATATTATTATTATGCATTGTATCTATAGAGTAGAATAGGACCACTCCAACTCTTCCCGTGGATGTCGTACAAGGCCACTAAGGGAATACATTATAGAACATCAATCAGGCCTCCCCAACCCGTCTGGCCAGCGCGGGGAGTGTAGGCCAAATCCTCCGTCTGTCTCCGGCAGATGAGAGAGGGTTGTGCTCCTGCAGTGGAGACAAAAAAAACCTGATGATGATGATGAAAAAACAAACGAAAATGTACAGTTCTTTTAAAAAAAATTAAACTTTTTGAAAGCGACTTATTCTGGTATCTATTGTTGTATTTATTAGTATTACTGCTTTTATTTTAACACGAAAGACCAAAAGGATCGAAAGTTATAGCATTTTATTTACATACAGACTACAATGACTAACTTAAAAAAAAAACGAAAACAAAACCATGTTTTTCCGTCGATAAAATTGGGTCTAGTTTCAACCCCTTTCGTTTGTCGACCTTATCCAGAATAACACTGTATACTGTATATAACTATAAAGCAATAACGCATGATTGGCCATACCATTATTACCCACATGGCCAGCGTCGCGATATCGCGTGATATGCGGTTTATAGCTAAACTAGCATAGTTATTATATAGTAAACTAGCTGACCCGTGCCCACTTGGTTGGGCGGTAAACACTTTTCGACTACCACGAAAAAGTCTTTTTCGGGTTAATATATAGCCTTATAACACTCACAAATAACGTGGCTTTCTATTGGTAAAAGAATTTTCAAAATCGGTTCAGTAGATCCAGAGATTACCCGCTACAACCTCACAAACTTTAACTCTTTATAATATTATATAGTAAATACAGTATAGATTATTATATACAGTATAGAAATATATATAAATATAAGTCATAAACTAATAATTTAAGTTAGCTTAGTTCATGTAGATTTTGGAATACAGTAATGTAAAGAAAAAAAGCAATCCAAACACATGGGGGGGCTGTTTGGACAATCTTTGCATTCCATTGTTGTGTTCACCCTTTTTTTTGATTTGTAGCAATTTTTACAATCCTTCCTTGCAGTTGCTGTTACAGTTTGTCCGCTAGCGAGAGTGCGCTCTGTGGTTTTTAGAATTTTAGTCAGCTTGTGCTGCTCTCCAACCCTGCACCGCCTCTGTGTGTTACTCTGTGGGACTTCCTGCTCAGGCAAGAAAGATTCGATAATTTTCAATCGGAAATCATACAAGGACAGGGCTGTGTTGCCAGAGTATTTGTTATATAAAACACGAGCATTTATCACGCTCATCATCAGCGTATGGATGAAAACTTTGACATACCACCGCAGAGTCTTCCTTTCGCAGGGGTAATACGCAAGCATTTGATCTTGGAGATCGATACCCGACATGTTTTGGTTATAGTTCAAAATTGCAACCGGCTTCAAGACTACATTTCCGCGTTTGGTGGTAACCTCTTGCATTTGTTCACGAAACTCCGTCGAGATGTAACTGGTTTCTCTTTTGTCTTTCCATTTTCCTATATGCACACCGTTACAATAACGTGATATATTTTCGCCTTTGTTTAATTTTTTGTCAATAACAACAGCTGGGTTGTTCCTACGCATCTTGTCGAGGGTCCCAGTACAATATGTCTGCCTTTCCAACAACCTGACAGCTAAACCATAGCTGTTATAAAAATTGTTCATATAAACTGAGTGACCGGCGTCTAATTTACCATCTAGCAGTTTCTCAACAATTTTTACTGTGTGTCCCTTGCCTGCAGTTTCATCAAAGGTACTGCCGCCGAAGACATGTACTTTCAGAATGGTTCCGTCGGGTTCTGCCAGTACATAAAGCTTGATTCCGTATTTACGTCTCTTTCCTTTTATATACTGACGAAAGATCAGTCGCTCTCCTCGCCACAATATAATTGATTCGTCCACGGAGAGATTTTTAGCAGGGTAATAGATTCTATCCATTGTGCTATTGAAATGTTCAATAACCATTCTGCACTCACCCATGCGGTCCTGGTTGTATTCATCATCAGTAAAATGCAAGCAACGTAAAATGAGCTGAAATCTGTTCCTTGACATGTATTGTGGAAATACTGACTTGTATAATCGATGTACCTTCCAATAATCGACGATACGGTTCATTTTTACGGTGCCTGTGTGAAAAATTAGGCCAATAAACGTTTGCAACTCATCTACTGTCAATGGTTTCCAGCCAGAGATTCGAGCATTGTGTTGGTGAGTAGTTTTCTTCAACCTATTCGCGTACCAGTTTGAACAATCTACGATATATTGCAGATAATCATCACCCAGAAACATGTCAATAAACTCTCTTGGAGTATACGGTGCTGGTACTAAGAATCTAGTGTCTGGCTGACGAAAAGGTATTTCCTTCATCGAACTATAATCGGTGGTCCAGCGTGTAGTAGACGCGGCACTTGACGGGTTTCTAGGTCGGAGCTGAGGAGAATGCACTGGTAGAACTTCTTGATTACCACTCTCATTATCACTACCTTCGCATTCCTCGGCACTTTCCAGTTCAAAAGTCATACAGCTGTCATCCGAACTTGAACTACTTTGCTCATCGTCACAATCCACGTCATCACAACCTGCACAAACATCATCATCTGATTCTGACTTTATCTCTACCACTGCCAGGCTTTTCAGCTTTTTGCCACGAACTGACTGTTCACTATTACGTCTTTTCGTCCCGCGAGATGGTCCAGTCGCGCCACTCATAATGAAAAACAAAAAACTTAGTCAGACAACCAAAGCAAACGATAACAACGTGTAATCGAACACAGCGCCGTCCGAAGAATGGAAGTAAAACAACATGGCCGCTATAGCGGGCCACCCCTCCACACCGCACCTCTACCTCTTCTCCCTAGCGGCCACACACAACGCCACGAACCAACCAATACAAACCTGCCGTTGATTGAGAGCGCATAATTTTTTTTAAAGCGAACACGCGATATCGCGTGACCGGCAATAAGGCCTTGTCTAAAGTAGGCGAATTCGCCGCAAACCGTTCGCTCTAATGGAAGAGTTACCAGTTTTCATTCGAAGATACATCTGACACGACGACTATCAAAAACTTATTTTACAATATGTATGTATATTTCATTCCAGATTAATAGTCCTATGAAAACCAACGCTATTTACGTCTCGGTAACATATACATGAAAGGGTCACCAGCAGCAAAAATAGGTTTGTATTACCAAGTAAACTTTGCGGTCCACTTAGGAACACCATCTATTGTGTATTTTGTTTTCGAGACGCAAATGCGTTTGTTTTCATAGGACTATTAATCTGGAATGAAATATAGAATAGAATAGGTCATTTATTCATTGCTACGACACACACACACATGAGAAATAAACAGAACAGAAATTAATAAATTACAATTTAAAAATAATCAAGGTACCTATGTGTCGCAGCAACAAAATGGCGCTGACTCAGCATAATGCTGCAGCACGCTACGCGAACTCCAGCGCTGGTATTCTGTCAGCACCAGGTCAAGTGACTTCACAGATTTAGTTTATAAATTGTAAAAATATTTATATAGATATAAATAAATTAAAATTATTATATTTGCTATTTATATATATTATTTTTCACTACTTATTCTCACTATAATGTGCACTTCTGTCTGCCTATCTGCTTTGCATTTCTCTTACACCCAAAGGTTTACTGGAAGAAAACTCTTACAGAGTTAAGTGCGCCTTTGTACATCATGTGTTTAAATTAGTTGTGTGACTTATATTTGTGTACAATAAAGTATAAATAAAATAAATAAACAGTATATAAAATATATACATACACATGTCTAATCCCAAACTAAGATTTTCTCATTCACAAGAATAGAACATCCAGACCAGGACCACAAACTGTACAAACTTGTCTGCCCCCAGTGGAACTCGAACCCACGACCTCTGGGGCTCGAGTCCAAAGATCAAACCACTAAGCCAACGAGACGGTCTTATACTGAAATAAATTTAACACTCCCACTAATATTATAAATGCGAAAGTTTGTATGTTTGTTACTCAATCACGCTTCAACCACTGGACGGATCGTGATGAAACTTGGCACACAATCAAGCCACTGCCTTTTTCTTTGTCTGGATGAAACTTTCTGCCTGTCGCATCCTATCCTACTAATATTATAAACGCGAAAGTTTGTAAGTATGGATGCATGTTTGTTACTCTTTCACGTAAAAACTACAGGACGAATCGAGATGAAACTTGGCACACATATAGGTTAGATCCTGGAATAGGATATAGGATAGTTTCTATCCCGAAAAACATCTCATTCCTCGGGAAACCAAATTAATATGAATTTAGGTCATTTTTGAGGTTTTTAGAGACGCTGATACGAAAATGATGATCAATTTTGAAATTCAAGATGTGTAAATATCGATACCTACGCGGATGAAGCCGCGGGCAAAAGCTATTTTTGAATAAAAAAAAAGTGTACAAAGGCCAACTTATCCCACTTAGGGATATCTTCCAGTGTAGTGTAGTGTAGTTTCCGGTAGAGTAGAATAGGACCACTCCAACTCTTCCCGTGGATGTCGTACAAGGCGACTAAAGGAATACATTATAAAACATCAATCAGGCCTCCCCAACCCGTCTGGCCAGCGCGGGGAGTGTAGGCCAAACCCTCCGTCTTTCTCCGGCAGATGAGAGAGGGTTGTGCTCCCGCAGTGGAGACAAAAATAACCTGATGATGATGATGAACCTTAGAGTAACTGAAAGACTAGTACAATGCGTTTAGTATGAAATATAGATGCAAGAAACATACCACGCGTGTGAAAAGCTTCTTTTCAAGAAAAAATAAAACGCATTTTTGTTAATTTGCGTTGTACGAGATTTTCACTCTCAAGAGACGAATATATATACAAATTAAATACGATGTTTTGCATTATGTCATTAGGTGTAATTTCTCCTAACCATTTCTGTGGAATCCAATAACGAAAATGCGACACGCAAAGGCTATACATACCACTGTAATGGAAATGTACAATTCGCACTTTCGGTGGAATAATGACGTAACTGCGATTAATTTTCAGTTGAAACTTGAACTCTTTTTTCACATAACAATAGAGCACAATATAGAACTAAACTTAATTGCAATTAGGTACGTTATTTTACGTATGAATTAACCACTAGTAAGCCAGCCTACGTAATATTACCGTAAAAAAACAACTAGTAATATTAGTAAGTATCTGTGTCTATTATAATTATAAACGTAGTCTTTTATAATAGGAATTTATTATAAGACAATTATAATTAATTTACAACGTACATTGCCTGTCGGAGAACCGATTACCGCTGGGGTAAACGAGTTCTCGAGTGGAGACCGCGACTGGGAAAGTGTAGTGTGGGACGCCCCCTGACTAGATGGAGAGACGATCTGCATAAGGCGGCTGGCAGTGACTGGATGAGAAGAACCGATGATCGGGTTCAGTGGCGCACCTTGGGAGAGGCCTATGTCCAACAGTGGACTCTTTCGGGCTGATGATGATGATGTACATTGCCACCAGCCGAGGTGTACGAGTGCAGGCTGGGACAAATTAACATTGTAGCGGCGGGAGAGGGAGAGAGAGCGAATGCAGTAAATTTCAACTTTATTTTAATTAAAAAAAAAACAGTAATTATTTAGTCCACGCGAGCGGTGCCGCAGAGACAGCTAGTCTATATCTACACTTCTACACTAATATTATAAAGAGGAAAGATTTGTATTTTTGTAACGAATAAACTCAAAAACTACTGGACCGATTTCAAAAATTCTTTCACCATTATAATCCTATATTATCCCTGAGTAACATAGGCTATATTTATTACTATAAAAAATTAGGGATCCCTACTAAAACTTCAATAATGTAACCCAAGGTGTAAAAAAAATTTGCAATAAAATGTTTTCATCGCATGCGCTGCGGAAACTTTTGACGATAGAACAAAAAAAAGTTCTACAATATTAAAGAACATATCAATATTTATAAAAACTTCGCTAGGCCATATGTCAGTCATATTCTTCATTGCACATAAATTTTACAATAAAAAAGGGCATAACATAAAAGTGTACAAAGGTGGACTTATCTCTATAAGAGATCTCTTCCAGCCAACCTTCACTGTGGGAAAGGCTAAAACAAGCGGTAGGTCAAAAAGAATAAAAATAAAATGTGCATGGATATTGAAATAATAATGGATATATGTCCAACTATTGTAGTCCTACTAATATAATAAATGCGAAAGTTTGGATATTTGGATGTTTGTTACTCAATCACGCTTCAACCACTGGACGGATCGGGATGAAACTTGGCACACATATAAATTAGATCCTGGAATACGACATAGGATAGTTTTTATCCCGAAAAAACATCCCATTCCTACGGGAAATACATAATAGTTTGCGATGTTAAGTTGTCCACGCGGACGAAGTCGCGGGCAACAGCTAGTATTAAATAAAACGGTTCTTCCCCATGTGTCTCTTAATATTATTCCCAAAACTTCAAGGACGGCGACCTCTTTATACTCCACGTTGTATTTTGCTGCACCTTGTTGACCGCCCTTTAATAAGAAGCAATGTACATCAAACGTGCGATGAATAATAGCCCATTGTTCGCGCCGGCGGGCGACCTCGCGCGGCCACAATCAGCTGCGCATGCGCACACCAATTACACAATTATTGCAGGCGACGACGATATTACAGTTGTAATCTGTCAAAGAGGTCTGTCTTTATTAGGGATCAGTCAACACTGATATCCTTAAGCTTTATCCAAACCAACGCGTCAGCGAGACGTCCGAATAGTTTCGCGTTTCGCTTAATTAAAAGTGGACAATAGTTTGTTTGCTTGTTTAGTTTGTAAACTATGTAATATCTTCCTTTTTCCATACATAATGCTCACGCGTTGGTCCCAATTGCCGAGGGGTTTCCGGTAGAGTAGAATAGGACCACTCCAACTCTTCCCATGGATGTCGTACAAGGCGACTAAGGGAATACATTATAATACAACATATAGCGCGGGGAGTGTTGGCCAAATCCTCCGCCTGTCTCCGGCAGATGAGAGAGTGTTGTGCTCCTGCAGTGGAGACAAAAAAAACCTGATGATGATGATGATGTTGGTCCCAGTGGGTCACTTTGCGCGATCCTGACACACCTCACTAGCCTCACTCACATTCATCAACCTTTTCATGCGTCTCCTTTTATTCATCTCACTGCGGACTCCAGCCTTTTTGAGGACGTCACCGATATGATGAACGTCCTCCTAGGACGACTTCTAGCTATAGTTTCTTCCACATTCGCGCTGTAAATATCTTACATACACACCACAAAAAAAAATTATACTTCGCGCCTGCACATTTATGTATGTATGTATGTAAACGCTTTATTGTACCAAAAATAACAACAACAACAATAATAAAATAGGAATTAAACTGTGTACAAAGGCGGACTTATCCCACTTAAGGATCTCTTCCAGTCATCTTTAGAGTAACCGAAAGGACAAGTTTCAATAGGGGCAATAAGGGCAAATTTAATATATGCGAAAATAAAATTAGGGAGGAAAAATAAGTAATAGAGCACATTAAAATCACTTTTGGAACTATTGACAATTTGTGCATGCATCACGTAAAAACTACTTATAAAAATCTGATGGAGTTTAACGACATAGTCGGATAAGTCGTAGCAGTTCGACTTCTAGACGCACTGGTGTCATTAGACGCATGCGAATTATTACAAACAACTTTTGCAGATTTCAGCTCTTCGAATTCGGACGCCGCGCTGACGCCCTGGTTTGGGTAAGCCTTTACAGCGAATATTTTTCTTCTATCTGTCCGACAGGCAACTCAAAAACAATTTAACGAAAAATGTAGAATAGAATAGAATAGGTCATTTATTCATAGCTAGGACACGCACATACATGAGAAATAAACAGAACAGAATTAATAAATTACAATTTAAAAATAATCAAGGTACTTATGTGTCGCAGCAACAAAATGGCGCTGACTCAGCATAATGCTGCAGCACGCTACGCGAACTCCAGCGCTGGTATTCTGTCAGCACCAGGTCAAGTGACTTCACAGATTTAGTTTATAAATTGTGCTTAGAGGGCTGTCAATGTATTGGTGTTCATAATAATATCAAATATATATAATTTAAGTTTGTAAATTAGTAGAAATAAGGGCATTGTGTATAGCTGAATTAATAAGAATAAAATGTACTGACATATACATATAATGTTGAAAAGGTGCATTGAGTTAAACTGTGTAATGTGTTTTCATGTTAACTTAAGATACTAAATAGTAGCAAATTGTTATTTTGAGAAATACGGAACCTGCACATTGTGTGCGTCAATATACACTTTACGGACTTCTTTTCAAATTAACCTCGCAAGGTCAAGGAAAACACGCTCAAATTTCAATTCAATGCAGTAAATTGAAATACGGGTATTGGACAATAAACGTTGACAATGAAAACAAACGGCGACTGGATTTTATTGAAACTCAAAGAGTAACTTCTGTTTTATTTTTTATCACCGACTGCTCACGCAAAGGAAGGTTAGATTATCTGGGTTCCACTAGGACCATCGCTTTTGACGAATATGACAGCTACATATCAGACATTGCCGTGTGGTTTCCGGTAGAGTAGAATAGGACCACTCCAACTCTTCCCGTGGATGTCGTACAAGGCGACTGAGGGAATACATTATAAAACATCAGTCAGGCCTTCCCAAGCCGTCTGGCCAGCGCGGGGAGTGTAGGCCAAATCCTCCGTCTGTCTCCGGCAGATGAGAGAGGGTTGTGCTCCTGCACTGGAGACAAAATCAGACATACCACGCCCTCGCACGAAGCGTTTTGCCTCCTCTATCATAATGCGAACTGCTAAGGAATGGAACTGTAGAGCTTCGATATTTTCGGACACGTACAAATTGGATTTTTTAAAGTAAGAGTGAATAGGCATCTTCTGGGTAAACGCGTTCCACCTTAGGCCTCACTGTCAATAACCATCAGGTGAGATTGAGGTCAAGCGTAAACCCGTCACGAATTAAAAACATGACAACGCTCGTTTTACATGTAACACCACTGCAATTGGAAGTCTGACATTAGGTATTCTATGATCTGATATTCCCTCCCACCTCACCGCACCCCGAATCCCTTTAACTCGCCCCCCCACTGTACATAAACCATTCTCTAATACCAAACTAGGATTTTCTCCTGTATCATGGAGATTAGACAAGAACAAAGCACATAAAACCCAGACAGGAATTTGTATGGATCGACGACGACCTGAAGTAAGTGGCCGGAAGCGGATGCGGTCATTGGAGAAAGCCTATGTTCAGCAGACGTCTAAGGGCTGACATGATGATTATAATGTTTGTTCGCAGCGAGAAACGAAGCCTCGACCTCTGGTGTTATAGAGCATCGACCAACCTATATACTAAATCAACGAGGCCATAAAATTGCAACGCCACTTGCGTAGACGAGTATAAAACAGCAATATAATACTTTGTAGAATCATAAACTTACAAAGTAATTAACGTTGGAACATAAAACTTATAGGAAAGATGTCTCAGTTCTCTCCCACGCCGGAGAATACTAAATATTACTAAGTAAGGAAGCAAAATCCCAAGTGAGGTGATCCGCCAGAGAACTAAAGTCTTCGACATAGCTAAGAAAAGTTAGTACGCTGAAGTGGTAGCGGGCAGGTCACATCTGTCGGAGAACCTATTACCGCTGGGGAGACCGCTACTGGGCAGGCGTAGTGTGGGACGCCCCCTGGCTAGATGGAGCGATGATCTGCGTAAGGCGGCTGGCAGTGACTGGATGAGAAGAACCGAGATAGATAAACATTTTGTGAAAGTGAATTTTTTTGGGGAAGAGACCACTTTAAGTAAGGGACATTTTGTATAAGTAAACCACTTGCTACATCTTCTATCAAACCACATCTTTGAAAGAAGATGTAGTAACGAAGGTAGAGAAGGGTATGTCGCGTTGGTGTCCAATTAGAGCGAAAGAAGAGCGACAAAAGAAATTTACAGCGCGAATGTGGAAGGAGCTACAGCTAGAGGTCATCCTAGGAGGACGTTCAAGGATCAAATTAGTAACGTCTTCAAAAAGGCTGGGGTCCGCAGTGAGAAGAATAAAAGGTGCAAGAAAAGGCTAAAGAATGCGAGTGAGGCTAGTGAGATGTGTCAGGATCGCGTAAAGTAGCGATCCATAGTCTCTACCTATCCCTCTGGGACCAAGGCGTGAGCATTATGCATGTATGTAGACCACTTACTCCCAAATGTTAACGAACTACATCGTTCTCCTCAATTATTTTCAAGTGCAAATTTGACTTTGAAAGTCACGGAATAGAATGACCTTTTGTTTGCTCTTGCTTCGTGTTATTTTCCTTTATCTCTCAGTGTAGCGTGTCTCTAATTATCACCTCACAATTCTGACGGTCACTGAGAGCAGACTATTTGTAGCTAGGATTTTCCTAGCGACTTGGTTTCAATAGCACTTGACAACTAAATATTTACATACTGTTGCCCGCGACTTCGTCCGCGTGGACCACTTAACATCATAAATTATTACGTATTACCCGTAGGAATGAGACGTTTTTTTCGCGATAAAAACTATCCTATGTCCTATTCCAGGACCTAACCTATATGTGGGCCAAGTTTCATCCAAGTTGATGCGTGATTGAGTAACAAACATCCAAATATCCAAACTTTCGCATTTATAATATTAGTAGGATACATACACTTGTCTAATCCCAAACTAGCATTATCTCATGTGCTATGGGAATTAAACAAGGATTGGACAATTCACAAATCAGGGTTGGCATGATTTTTTTCAATAAATATCAATGATTTAATCAAGTGTCTTTAATTTACGTCATAGATAGAGTTTAACCTTAAAATTAAAGGTCTTAGAATAAGTGAATCACATGTACCTAGCTCTCTAAATCGGCATCTGCTAAATCAATATCAGTATTTCATCATCAGGTTATTTTTGTCTCCACTGCAGGAGCACAACCCTCTCTCATCTGCCGGAGACAGACGGAGGATTCGGCCTACACTCCCCGCGCTGGCCAGACGGGTTGGGGAGGCCTGACTGATGTTTTATAATGTATTCCCTCAGTCGCCTTGTACGACATCCACGGGAAGTGTTGGAGTGGTCCTATTCTACTCTACCGGAAACCACACGGCAAATATCAGTATTTACACAAAACAAAAAACTATTTTTTTAGCTTTTCTGTTTCTAGTCTATTCAGTAATTTACTGTGAACAATGCCAAATGCAGAAAAACTTTTCAACTGAAGCTGAAGAGACTATCGCCCCAAATAGTGGCCCGACTATAGGGTAAAAAAATCAAAAATATAAAATGAAACCAAAAAAATCTTGATTAATGAATTATTTTATTCAAAAAAATCAGTATTTTCCAACCCAGTTACAAATACAACATCCAGACAGAACCAGCTTATAAAAATTGTACAAGTCTGTCCCCAATGGGAATCGAAACCACGACCTCTGGGGCTCGAGTCCAATAACCAAGCCACTAGCAGAACGAGGCGTTCAAAAAAATAACCATTAAACTTTAAAACAAATCTTCTCTCAAGCAAAGACAGTTCAATACTCGAGCACCAAGTTACGTCGACTGTACAAAGTTGTCTTTAATATCCCATTCCCGAGCAGTTACGCACAGTTCGACGGTAACTGCGCGGAATTTAATCCCCCCGACAATGTTATTGTTACAAGTTGTCCACAGATGAGTCACCGAGTTATTTGTGTCGAGGCGGTTTTATGGGCCACTAATAATAATTAGACGACTTTCTTCTGGCGACAACAATTTTTGATGTGATTTGGGATACTGCAACCAGAAGGCAAATTATATCTAAGACTGTATGGTGAATTTTTTCTGTCACATATATATAATACTAGCTGTGCCCGCGGCTCCGCTCGCGTGGACTACAGAATCCGCTCCCGTTCCCACTCTCGCTCCCTATCGCACTTCCACTCAGACTCTCAATCCCACTCCACAATTTTTTCTACAATATCTCCTATTTACAGACATAGACCAGTTACAGTTTTATTACATGTATAGATAGATAATAAATAACAAGGTGAGATGAACAATGACATAAGTCATAGATATAATAGATAGATTGCAATTGCCCCGGTGCGTCTAACAAAAGTAATCTATAGTAAGGAGTTGTAGACATCTGATGAAAAGTGTTCTAACTGTCAACGAAGTGGTCATTTAGATGAAGACTGTATAAACCTTTCATTATCATCATCATCAGGTTATTTTTGTCTCCACTGCAGGAGCACGGACTTGGCCTTGGCCTACACTCCCCGCGCTGGCCAGACGGGTTGGGGAGGCCTGATTGATGTTTTATAATGTATTCCCTTAGTCGCCTTGTACGACATCCACGGGAAGAGTTGGAGTGGTCCTATTCTACACTACCGGAAACCACACAGCAAAAGCTTTAGATAAATCAAATTTAAATGAACAGAGAACTACAAAACCGCTGCGCCAGAAGCGATATTGTTCCCTCGTGACGTAGGTCGCTAAAATAGCCGGGGAGAGCGTCGACCGGACCACTCAACCACTTGTTTGAATAGTTTATTTACATATTTTATTTATTTATTTATAACAGAATTATTAACACAATACCACTCCCCTCGCCACCCTTAAGATGGGATCCATGCAAATATAACGGAGGCAGTGACTTGGCTCGGTGTTTCACCATTCTCGCATAATGTTTAAGTGCTTTATACAGAAATAGATTTGAAAGTTGTTTGGGCTATTTGAAAGATTTATTATTATTTATTATTATTATTATTACTAATAGCTTTAGTTGTATCATGTTATAAGTTTTGGTGGCGAACGTAACGTAATTATTGTGTTCAAGCTGCTCTACGTTTTCATCATCATCATGTTGGAAATAAGCTGCAAAACTGACACTATCAAACTGTCACTATCAAATCGTAAACGTCATCATCCTTAGTCCAACGGTCGGCAACAGGCGGACAGCGGTCCGTATCCGGGCCGCGGAAGGTCGAAACTCGGGCCGCCAAATATTGTTAACGTGGCACAGAATTTTGTGGTAAACATGTTTCAGAAAAATATGAAAATTGCAAAAAAATGGCTTCTCTTTTTTTCAAAAATGAACTATGAATGCATAAAGGGTACAGGAGGGGCGCGCTGTGTCCGAAAATCGGCACGCGCAACACTGAAGTAAATAACCGTTCTATCTTGATAGCATTTCTGTGTTGTTCCCCGCGTGAACCAAACTTTAAAAACTGGCTAAAACCCGCAGGTGTAACTCACATTAATTTTGTATTTATATAATGTTTCATTAGAACGTTGAAGTGGCAGTGGGCTGGTCACATCTGTCGGGGTATCGGTTCCCGTTGGGGTAAACGAGTTCTCGAGTGGAGACCGCGACTCGGCAAGCGTAGTGTGGGACGCCCCCTGGCTAGATGGAGTGACGATCTGCGTAAGGCGGCTGGCAGTGACTGGATGAGAAGAACCGAGGATCGGGTTCAGTGGCGCGCCTTAGGAGAGGCCTATGTCCAACAGTGGGCTCTTACAGGCTGATGATGATGACTATGATTATGTTTCATATAAATACTTAAATAAGTCAAAATAAAAACTTAAAATAATTATTTAGTAGGAGTTTTATTATTTCTGGACCTCGATAAAAAAATTTTTGGGCCCCACTTAAAATCACTGGCCGACCCCTCTATACTATGACATCTGTAGTAGGATCTTTGAGATGTCAGTGAATATGCTGAATATCATAAAGTAAGGTAACAAACAAAGATTTGAACTTGTCGCGGAGATCCTAACGTAAATGTACTAGATATATTTGCCTAGTTTCCTGCATAAGATTTTCCACTGGCTCACGACGCGCCGTGCTGAGTGATGACGCAGTCGGCCACAAGAGGCCTTTATCTACGAGCAGAAACCAGATGATATCACTGGCAAGCCAAAGCTGGCTGTCACGTAACAACTGTATGATGTTATCTGCTAAGATAATTGCCAGTGAGCGGAATAATTAACGCATATATAATTATCAATCAAACTAATTCTACATGTGTGGATGGATGTTTTTTTATCGCTCAATTTATTAATGAGCCATTAGTGTATTTTGAGTTTTTAAGGCCTGACCTGAAGCATAGAATCCTACTAATATTATAAATGTGAAAGTTTGGATATCTGGATGTTTGTTGCTCAATCACGCTTTATCCACTGCACGGATCGTGATGAAACTTAGCACAAATATAAGATAGGTCCTGGAATAGGACATAGGATAGTTTTTATCCCGAAAAAACATCCCATTCCTAAGGGAAATACTTGTGATGTTAAGTTGTCCACGCGGACGAAGTCGCGGGCAACAGCTAGTTCTATATATTACCAGTACGCACTTCTGGGCAACCGCCGCCCGCTGGTATCGAGAGATTGACGCTATAAGTTAGAAAGAGAAGCTTAAGAAACTTACTTGCCTGTGGTAACTAAATATAAACTGACGTGTATAATGTACTAGCTGGTATATTTAGTATACTCTGGTAACATATAAGATGGAGTTCAATTATTTCGGATATGTATTTTATTTTTATACCAGCTGGTGCCCGCGACTTCGCCTGCGCAGGATTAGTATTCGAGTAGCTTATATTAGCGTGGCGTAGAAAAGAACTAACATTATGACATTAAAATTATAATTTTATGGCGCACGCCAGAATAGTTCGCAGATGGTAGATTTTTTCCTACTTACTTGATATTTTGGACAATTCACACAATATCTTTATAAATTGTAGCCTATGTGTTATTCTGATGTATAAGCTATATTATTGTAAAGTTTCATTAAAATCTATCAGTAGTTTTTACGTGAAAGAGTAACAAACATCCATCCATACTTACAAACTGTCGCGTTTATAATATTAGTAGGATAGGATAGTAAGAATTTCAACTTATATCGTTAACCCTGCCTGAACTTTCCGATAGGTCTGAGCTATGAATAAGTAGACGGAAGCAATCGATCCAGTTCGGTCACAAACCACCTTCCCGCTGAATAAATACCGCTTCACAGACGTTTGACTTGTAAATTCAAACACTTTCTATTATCATCATGATATAGGTTTCATGTGTGGTTTCCGGTAGAGTAGAATAGGACCATTCAAACTCTTCCCGTGGATGTCGTACAAGGCGGCTAAGGGAATACATTATAAAACATCAATCAGGCCTCCCCAACCCGTCTGGCCACAGCGCGGGGAGTGTAGGCCAAATCCTCCGTCTGTCTCCGGCAGATGAGAGAGGGTTGTGCTCCTGCAGTGGAGACAAAAAAAACTTGATGATGATGATGATAGGTTTCATGTAGGTATTGCTAGCTGTTTGATTCCCGGCTTAGAAAAGCGCCACCCCAAATCTTCGCGTGGGTGTAGCAAGGCGACTAAGGGATTGCACCACGGATGGAAAGCACCTTTCTATATTAAGATTATTACTGCGATCACCAATCCTGGCGGTAATTATGGCGAATCCCTCAATGGACATTCCCGCCTCCTCACCATTCTCCCCCCGCAACTCCCCTAAGCGAGGATCAACGGAGGTAACTGCAAATACACCTACCAGTGAAGGTAGGGCAAGTCCCAGGTCATGAATTTACGCTACCTTGGGCCCCAGACAAATTTAATTAAAGAAGTAAAGAGTCAAAGTAGAGAGTTCCCACTGCCCAATGGACAGTCCACCAAGAGTGTCATTCTTTTGGTGAGTCTTGTGTTCAGCAGTGGACATATTACGGCTGATGATGATGCAACTACCATAGTTAGACGCCAATCGCTTACCGAATATGTTACGTGACCCGTTAGAGGGTACAAACTAGATAGTTGGGCTGAAATATTGCATTATATTAAGTATTTTAATTGTTATAGTCTAATTTTTAATCGAAAATATTTTATTTACATTAATAATTGTAAGCACCTAGGTTTATAGAATTGTTAGAATAAGTTAAGATATTCGTACACAAGAAATTGTTATAGAATATATAAATACAAATACAATTATCTGTAATGCTTACAGAGTAGGGCGCTATAGTACTGCCAGCAGTGCTCTGTCAAACTGGAGACAAACTGTCACGGGGAGGTGAGGATCCCTTCAAGACGTTGTCATATTTAGTATTTAAAAAAAGTTTTTTTTTATAGTTGATAGGTTTGCTCTTGACCTCAATCTCACCTGATGGTAAGTGATGATGAGGCCTAAGTTGTAGCGCGTTTACCCAGAAGATGTCTATTCACTCTTCCTTTAAAAAAATCCAAAGTCAAAGTCAAAACATTTATTGCATATGAGTACACTTGGTACATTTATACACGTCATTTTTTTTTTATCGACTACCGCTTCCTAGGTGTTAGCGCTGTGTAGAAGAAACGGCGCAACAAACTTCACGCAACACATCTTTTAAAAATCAAGTTTGCATAATAAAGATTTTGCGAAGCTGAATTAACATTAGTACCAGGCATCTTTGTCATTCAAATAATCGTTTATTTTATAATAGGCTTTCTTACAAAGTTGTTTTTTAATGTGAATCTTAAACTTTCTGTCCGTCTTATTTAAGATTTCCTCTGGTAGTTTGTTGTAGAAGCGTATACATTGCCCCGTGAACGATTTACTGACCATACTTAGTCTTGACCCTGGTAAAACAAATTGTACTTGTCCGGAAATACATAAGCTGGCAGGGAGTTCCATTCCTTAGCAGTTCGCATTATGAACGAGGACGCAATACTCTACGTCCGAGAGCCTAAACGACATCACTCAGTATATACAACAAGTATTTATAACTAATCTATATAGACAGACTAGCTGGTGCCCGCGACTTCGTCTGCACAGGATTAGTACTTCGAGTAGCGTGGCGTAGAAAAGAACTAACATTATGACATTAAAATTATAATTTTATGGCGCACGCCAGAATAGCTCGTTGATGGTAGATTTTTTCCTACTTACTTGATATTTTGGACAATTCACACAATGTCTTTATAATTTGTAGCCTATGTGTTATTCTGATGTATAAGCTATATTATTGTAAAGTTTCATTAAAATTCATTCAGTAGTTTTTACGTGAAAGAGTACCAAACATCCATCCATACTTACAAACTTTCGCGTTTATAATATTAGTAGGATGGATTGGTCGATGCCTCAGCGCAACGCTGCTTTTCAGGCATCGTCATTATAGTTATACATTTAAAATCGAAGTTAGAGAAAGGGAGTGGTGTAAGGCACTACGTAGTACTACTTGGAAACCTCATTCATAATATTATTTATATACTAGCTGTTCCCCGCGACTTCGTCCGCGTGGACAACTTAACACCACAAATTATTAAGTATTTCCCGTAGGAATGAGATGTTTTTTCGGCATAAAAGCTATCCATTGTCATATTCCAGGACCTAACCTATATGTGTGCCAAGTTTCATTACGATCGGTCCAGTGGTTCAAGCGTGACTGAGTAATAAACATCCAAATATCGAAACTTTCGCATTTATAATATTAGTAGGAAGTAGGATTCTTTATTGCACATAAATTTTACAAAAAACAGGGCTTAAAAAAAGTGTACAAAGGTGGACTTATCTCCATAAGAGATCTCTTCCAGCCAACCTCCACTGTGTGTGTGGGGGGGAGTATTTGTATATTCTATGACTCAGGTGAAGTACGCGGGTGGACCACGGACAACGAACGTCGCAATTCGCTTTGTATTAAAATGGACAGCCGGGGACGACACCGCGCGGCCTCCGCACGAGTGTGAACGACCTTTAATATCGCACTCAGCGTACCGTTGATATATCCATTTATTTACCAGTGTATTTATAGAGTCGAGTGGAGTGGACCGACTGTAAGGTTGAACTCCACTCGCAGCTCGGCTGAACCAATCGCGTGTTTTGTTCAACCCTCCCCTCAAACCACTTTCTCTTTTACCCTCGTCGCTCGAAATGTAGTCTTCCTAAGTAATCCACCGCAATTTCAGGCAGCTATATCAGCCCGTAGACGTCCACTGCTGGACATAGGCCTTCCCCAATGAACACCACCACACCCGGTCCTCTGCCCTCTGCATCCAGCCGCGATTGAACTTTGACCCCCCCCCCCCCCCGGGGCGGTTTAACGTCGCCCGAAAAATAGAGCATGGCTGGCAGAAAAACGCCGGTAAAAACACTACCATAATAAAAAAGTAATATTACAATTATATAAAGCTATTAGCCATTAACTGGTATTCACATATTAATTAACTACACGCATAATTACTTAACATTAACCAATAATTGCCGTGTGGTTTCCGGTAGAGTAGAATAGGACCACTCCAACTCTTCCCGTGGATGTCGTACAAGGCGATTGAGGGAATACATTATAAAACATCAATCAGGCCTCCCCAACCAGCGGGGAGTGTAGGCCAAATCCTCCGTCTGTCTCCGGCAGATGAGAGAGGGTTGTGCTCCTGCAGTGGAGACAAAAATAATCTTATGATGAATGAATGAACCAATAATGCGAATCCTCCCGTTTGTATGTAGCTCAATCTATGTAGAGTTTTATTTAACCCCACGGCGCACTCACGGCCGATATTGTCGCGTTTGGGAACACTTCAGCGTTCAATGACATGGTTAAAAACAAGTCAAAACAACGATTATACCTACGTAACCTAATCCTACTAATATTATAAATGCGAAAGTTTGGATATTTGGATGTTTGTTACTCAATCACGCTTCAACCACTGGACGGATCGTGATGAAACTTGCCACACATAAAGGTTAGGTCCTGGAGTAGAACATAGGATAGTTTTTATCCCGAAAAAACATCCCATTGATACGGGAAATACATAATAATTTATGATGTAAAGTTGTCCACGCGGACGAAGCCGCGGGCTAAAGCTAGTAGGTTATAAACAAAAGTATGGCAGTTCCTTCGAAGGGTTAATAATATAAAACTGAAATTCCCTTTCAAATCAATTAATCAAACTTTTTCCATCGCTCTTATTGCCTTCTTTCACGGCCTTTAAGGTTGACTGGAAGAGATCTCTTTTAAAAATAAGCTCACATTTGTACACAAAATTTATAAGTGTATTTAGTTTGAAAATGAACAATAAAGAACTAATTTATGGTAAATTTTTTCAGGATAAAAACTATCCTATGTCCTATTCCAGGATCTAACCTGTATGTGTGCCAAGTTTCATCACGATCCGTCCAGTGGTTGAAGCGTGATTGAGTAACAAACATCCAAACGTTCGCAAACGTTCGCGTTCGTGGGTCATTTGGTGGCCTCACTGAAAATCAGCGCTGCAGCTCTTGCTACAGCACAAGCTGAGCTGGGGACCCTTTTGGCGTCACACTACAACACTGTGTCATTTTTTCTGTTTTGTTTTAACGGTTATGTAATTTGTTTGCTTCTTTTTTTTCATATTTATGTCGTCAATTTGAATTCCTGTGTTGTATTTGTGTTCGCCAAATAAAGTCTATTCTATTCTATTCATTCATGACATTAGTAGGATTTGAACCTCTGGACTCCCGCACTACAACAGCCACATCGTATGTCGCGAAAACACAAGTATCTGATAGCGTCTTCGCATTAGGACGTCTGTCACACACAGACAGACACGACCTCTGAGATAACGTATCTCGTACGATTAGAACACAATTTCCCGTGCCACATTCGAGCCGTTGACCCGATGGGCGGCGTTGCTGTGACTTGATTAATATTTGAGGTTATTTCTATCGTATTTGTAGGTAGATCAATGACCTTGTATTTGTAAGACTGCTGTTTTCTTTTATGCCATTTTAATATGAACAAACTAGTGACGGTAAATGGAGAGGGCTGTGCTCGGGGTTTCTTTGAAGGATATGATTCGTAACGAGATCCGACGAAGAACGAAAGTCACCGACATAGCCGAAAGGATTAGCAAGCTGTAGATGCAGTGGGCGGGCCACATATGCCGCAGAACAGACGGCCGTTGGGGCAGACGAGTTCTGGAGTGGAGACCGCGGATCGGACGCCCCGCCGCCAGGTGGACCGACGACCTGAAGAAGGTGGCCGGTAGCGGCTGGATGCGGAGGGCGGAGGACCGGGTGTGGTGGCGTTCATTGGGGAAGGCCTATGTCTAGCAGTGGATGTCTAGGGGCTGATACGATGAAACTAGTGACGAGCCAAATTAACGTAACTTTTTTTTCTACATTCTGGGTAGTTTAAGGCCCTTGAACGAAGCCGGGGATGGATTTGGGTGAGATCTGATGCAGGCTATCCGAAATATGGATGGACGAGGCAAGCTGTTCACACCAGAGACTAGTTACTATCATGAGTGATTGAATTTGCATAGATTTATGACGTTTTTAGGTTAATTGATATCTCCATCCATACTTGGGACAGCCTTCTTCTTTATGTAGTAGACATACCACGCTGCAGTAGGAAGCATTGACATTATTTAACCGTAGCGTCCATATTTAGTAATAATTAAATGTTCTGAGTAGTAACTGCACAAGTTTCATTGTGAATGTGAAAGAGTTGTGGCTACTTGCGTGGAACAGAGCGATTGGTTGGAACGCTCCATCTAGTAGTACATAGAGATCGTTGGCGATCACCAATCCGCCTGCGTGGTGGTTATGGCAAATCCCCCAATGGACAGCCCACCAAAAGTGGCTCTGCAGGTAGCTTATGTCCAGCAGTGGACGTATTTCGGCAGTGAAAGTCCCTAGTTCTAAATCAAAGCTATTAAAAGGACATACCTTGATACGAAAATACTTCTAGATTATTCTGAAGGGCTTCACTTCACGTTCAATGTCAAGGTAAAACTCAGTCGATAATGTCAACGAGTACGTCAGGGTTTGTTGATACATACCTATCGATGGATATATATATATACGAGTATATCATGAATCATCATCAGGTTATTTTTGTCGCCACTGCAGGAGCACAACCCTCCCTCATCTGCCGGAGACAGACGGAGGATTTGGTCTACACTCCCCGCGCTGGCCAGACGGGTTGCGGAGGCCTGATTGATGTTTTATAATGTATTCCCTTAGTCGCCTTGTACGACATCCACGGGAAGAGTTGGAGTGGTCCTATTCTACTCTACCGGAAACCACACGGCAGGCATATCATGAATGTTATATATAATTTATAATCTAGATCTAATTTAGCTGCATATTAGACCGACTTTACGTTTTAAATCGGTTTCACTGATGCAAATACATCAAAAATGATATAAGAATATATAAAGAAAGATTCTTGCAAAAATATATATAAAGTGCTTTATATATTTTTCATTAATGTTTTATATTATATATTGTCATTACGGGTAGGACGCACTGGTTAAAAACATTTGTCTTCAGGCATTGTAACTTGTAATATAATGTATTTCACTGACCTTTGCATTCATATTGTTAAGGTTGAATTTAACTTTCAAATCAGTTTCCTTTATAGTCACGCTTTTAATTAGTTTCTTATTAATGGATTTAATGTGACTACACGAAGTCAAAGTCATTTATTTGCATATGAGTACACTTGGTATATTTATAAACTACGGCTTCCTAGGTGTTAGCGCTGTGAAGAAGAAACGGCGCAACAAACTTCACGCAACACATCTTTTGAAATCAAGTTTGTATACAGTACCTGATGCCTGGTTCTGAACGTCAATTTCCGTCATGTCTCGTGCTTAGTCGAGATGTCCCCTTCTTTGAATCATACAGACACATCAATATATTTTTTCTTTTGAAATACATACATAGCGCCTTGCCTCGCTCTTAGTGCCTTGTCTCACACCCTGTAAGGTTGGCTGGAAGAGATCTCTTTAAGAGATAAGCTCGCCTTTGTACTCAAAATTTGTAACTGTATTTACTTTTTAAATTTGTGCAATAAAGAATATCACATACATCATGCATCATCTTAAGGGCTTATTCCTAGGGTTGCCATCCGTCCTGGTTTCCCCGGATTTCTCCTAGTTTACGGGGCGACCGGGGAACGTCCTGGCGACGTTTCATTTGTAGTCCGGGTTTTAAAGTTTAAAAAAAAATTATTTATTTTTTATTGTACTGAGAAAACGGTCGGACGAAAGTCGATTTTAGAGATGGCAACCCTACTTATTCCACTATGATCATAGTAGATTTTTTTCACATCTAGTCTAAAGGTAGACTTCCATCATCGAGACCAACCGCAGGCCGCGCGCGACGATCGCGCTCGGCCGACGACTGCCCGCGATGATTGGAATTTTACCTAAATTCGTCTCTGTTCCTCATGCGTCGTCAGCTCGTTATGCAAAAACGTTGCAACACGAACAAAGCCGGAGGCACAAACTAGCTTCTAACCTAACAAAGCCGACAACTGCAAACCAAATCGAACAAACAAAAGGTTTGCGAAGTACTCCAGCACAATAAATCCGACCAATATGTGTGTCTGTTTGTTTATACGAGAGGTTGGAGCGGCTCGCCTTGACGAGAGCCGGCGCCGTCTGGCCTACGGTCGACGATCGGCCTCGGGGCGACCGGCGGCCACTTCACGCGTATTGTATGCAATCCTTTACTATCTTGAGCAATGGTACGAAACGCGGGGCTTTTTACTGGAGAATACTAAATATTACTACGTAAGAAGCGACGGTCACCTCCCCTCTCCCCTTAACCTCGCACCAGAGCACGACCGGCAGTACTGGTTTTAGTTATCATCATCATCGGGTTATTTTTGTCTCCACTGCAGGAGCACAACCCTCTCTCATCTGCCGGAGACAGACGGAGGATTCGGCCTACACTCCCCGCGCTGGCCAGACGGGTTGGGGAGGCCTGATTGATGTTTTATAATGTATTCCCTCAGTCGCCTTGTACGACATCCACGGGAAGAGTTGGAGTGGTCCTGTTCTACTCTACCGGAAACCACACGGCTTTCAGTTAGAAAAACAATCCATTATGTTTTTGACGTTCAACGATGTCCCTCTCTAGATCGATTATACTCGTGCGCTCGGCCCTACAGTAATTTATGCACACATACGCACGTCTTTGGACAGGTTGGTGTGTCTTTGTATGAGAGCCAGTGTAGTCACAGCGACATGAAGCAGTCTATATGGGAGTTGGACTCCACTATAACGCCTTGCAACGCACTTGGACTCCACAAATCTAGTGTTTTGTCACACCCCGGCGCTCCATACAGGAGCACCAGCCTGTCCGTATACCTGCATGTGTGTGCGTATATTATTGTAGGGCTATTGCACCCAGCGCGCGAACATAGTCAATCGAGAGAGTACGTCAACAACATGAGCGCGTTTCTTTCTAACTTATAGCGATCTCTCGGCGCGCTGGCGTAGTAACTTTATACGCGTGGGCGGCGGCAGCTCAGTAATGCGTACTGCCAGCCGTACTACTATTCTTCCGGGCGAAGTTAAACTATCGCTTCTTTACTTAGTAATATTTAGTATCTGCTAATATAATCTATCATTGTCGCAATCTACACCAGTAGTCAGCGTTGCGCACACGCAGAATGTCCACACATCCGGCCGATGACTCACTCACTCACTCACTCACTCGCCACTCGCGCCCAACAATGAGCATCCACACATTCCCCTGACTGAATTAACACTGTTTACACAAATTGTCTGTTCACACGAAAATACACTCACAAAGATGCCACACAAGATACGTGCCCTCACATCTCAGATCTACCAGTACATTTGTACTTCTTTTTTAGTTAGAAAGAGAAGCACTTATGTTCTGGCTGGATGCGGAAGTCAGTACCGGGTGTGGTGGCGTTCATTGGGCAAGGCCTATGTCCAGCAGTGGACGACTAAGGGCTGACATGATGATGATGATTTACTGACGGAACCTGCACATTGCGAACGACGACGTAATCGTTACTGACCTTGTGTGATAAAGTTTATTGAAGGTTGAAAATAAATACGTCGAGCTACTTCCGAATTGACAACGTATTTCCGGAATATCGACAAGTTTTCAACTGATTTATACTGTACGACTTAGATTCATCATCATCAGGTTATTTTTGTCTCCACTGCAGGAGCACAACCCTCTCTCATCTGATGGAGACAGACGGAGGATTTGGCCTACACTCCCCGCGCTGGCCAGACGGGTTGGGGAGGCCTGATTGATGTTTAATAATGTATTCCCTCAGTCGCCTTGTACGACATCCACGGGAAGAGTTGGAGTGGTCCTATTCTACTCTACCGGAAACCACACGGCATAAACTTAGATAAGTTTGCTAAATAGTGAACAGGGTTATTTTTACCGGCCACGCAAAATGAAAAATGTATGTTCCGACTACCGATTGTGTTGCGTTTACGATGTAAACTGCGATTTCTGTGTCACGACAAGCGACTCATGCTTAGTGGCATAAAACCTGGTCTGTTGCAAGGGTACCTACGATATGACTGATATCGTATGATTATAGTATTAAAAACATATGATCAATAATGTATATGCTCGGCATGCCGACCTCCTCCTCCCCATTCGGCACAGACTAGCAAAATCTGAAAAATCAACACACGTCATGGGCCCTGGGGTATACAACCGGTTACCAGACCACGTCACGAACACCGGAAGCCTAAGGGCATTTAAGATAAAGATAAAGAGCTGGCTTATCAAGCACGCGTTTTATAGTTTAGACGAGTTCTACCAACTGAAAAAATTCGTGTAATACGAATATATTTTTTTTTAATTTTAAGATTTATTGTGTGATTTATTTATTCTATTTTTGTTGTAATTTAATTTACGTGATGACATTTGACTTATTTTAATTTTAAATTGACATGTAATGAAAATTATCAATAAAGTATTTGTAAGTTTATGGGCTACCCTTCTGCAACTGACATCTAGGTTAAGATATTGTATACGTAGTGACATAAACTCTTTATTGCACACAAATTAAGGATAACAATAAAATAGGTACAGATTATTTGGAAAGTGTACAAAGGCGGCCTTATCGCTTAGAGCGATCTCTTCCAGGCAACCTTTCAGAAGGAAAATAAGAATGACATAGCGACAGAGTATTGCAGGTGAAAAGAAGAGAAATTTATAATTTCAGAACATGGTAAATACTTAGTAAAAATATTACACAATATTAGTGATATGTACTTAATTAACAAATAAAAACCTAATGATCAAATTGCGGTGGGCCTGATCCACAAGTTCCAAGTCGCTCAGCGAGCTATGGAGAGGGCTATGCTCGGGGTTTGTTTGAAGAATATGATTCGTAATGAGGAGATCCGACGAAGAACGAAAGTCACCGACATAGCCGAAAGGATTAGCAGGCTGAAGGCAGTGGGCGGGCCACATATGCCGCAGAACCGACAGCCGTTGGGGCAGACGAGTTCTGGAGTGGACACCAGGGATCGGCACTCGCAGGGTAGGACGCCCCGCCGCCAGGTGGACCGACGACCTGAACAAGGTGGCCGGTAGCGGCTGTATGCGGAGGGCGGAGGACCGGGTGTGGTGACGTTCTTGGGGAAGGCCTATGTCCAGCAGTGGACTTCTAAGGGCTGATATGATGAATGATAAAATTAAGTTGTGGCACGCGGGCAGACTCGACTAATCACAATTTAACAATTATTTGCAAACTGCAAATAATTTGAGTACGCTGAAAACTTAACTTGTTTTGTTTATACACATTTAGACATTTATTTAGACATTTAGACATTTATTTATTTAAAATATTGAAACATTACTGATTATTATTCCATTGCGTTACAATAACTTTTATGGTATAGACGAAACAGGTATTCCTCTCTAGCGTTCCCTTACATTCCATCATCAGCCGTCCTATGCCGTCCGCGATCACGTCACAATGTGGTGCCTCGGCGAGCAGGGAGCCGAACAGATGCAGTGCGCGCGAGGGGCGAGTGCCGGTAGAGGTTGGTGCGCTAGTGTGGTGCTATGAACAGCGGGTGACTCCGCGCTCGTAGGTAACACTTGGGCACGTACAGTTTTAGTACCCTTCCGACAAGATCCACACAATCAATTTTGTTTCTGATTACGTGTAACACTATACCTTATCTTATATGTATATCTGTATATTGAAGAATCGTACCTGAAACAAGAATAAGATATACATTAAAATTATATGTAATTATATGTATGTATGTAAACGCTTTATTGTACCAAAAATAACAACAATAATAAAATAGGAATTAAACAAAGGCGGACTTATCCCACTTAGATATCTCTTCCAGTCAACCTTTAGAGTAACCGAAAGGACAAATATAATGCAATTATATACTTAACGACGTTAAATAATAATAAAATGACGGACATACAGTTAAAATATAAACATTAAAAAACAGTGACAATATTGAACGCCATGTTATCTTAGTGGCCTGGTCATTGGATTCGAGCGCCCGAGGTCGTGGGTTCGATTCCCACGGGGGACAGACAACTTTGTACAATTTGGACCCGGTCTGGATGTTGTTATTCAACTTGTTTAATTTCCACAGCACAGGAGAAAATCCTAGTTTGGGATTAAACAAGCATATATATATGTATGTCCTAACCGTAATGACCTACGGCGCCGAAACGTGGACACTGACAGTGGGACTAGTTCGAAAACTGAAGGTCGCTCAGCGGGCTGTGGAAAGAGCTATGTTCGGAGTTTCTCTAAGAGACAGGATCCGAAATGAGGTGATCCGCCAGAGAACTAAAGTCTTCGACATAGCTCAAAAAAAAAGGGAGTACGCTGAAGTGGCGGTGGGCTGGTCACATCTGTCGGAGAACCGATTACCGCTGTGGTAAACGAGCTCTGTAGTGGAGACCTTGATTCGGCAAGCGTAGTGTAGGACGCCCCCTGGCTAGATGGAGCGACGATCTGCGTAGGGCGGCTGGCAGTGACTGGATGAGAAGAACCGAGGATCGGGTTCAGTGGCGCACCTTGGGAGAGGCTTATGTCCAACAGTGGACTCTTTCGTGCTGATGATATATATATATATATATATATAATACGTACAATGAAATGTAAGTGATTTAAAGGAGTGGGGCGTGCCGTCGTGACATGGACGTTCTATACTAAACTTATCTTCTTCTACATAGTTTTCTTAAGTTACATACTAACAAATCATGGTAAATTGTTACCGTAATAAAAACTTTATAAACGCTTCTACATTAAAGTCTTTATAGCACATGAGTACACTTGGTACATATAAATGTACAAAGGTTTAGGTTAGGGTTATAAAAACGTTATTTTTTTATCGACCACCTCTTCCTAGGTGTTAGCGCTTTGAAGAAGAACCGGCGCAACAAACTTCACGCAACATCTTCTCTATATAAAAGAAAGTCGTGTTTTACAACACTTATAACTCGAGAACGGCTGGACCGATTGCCATGGTTTTTGATTTGTTGGATTTGTTTCCGTCCCGAATAGCAGAATACATCTTAAAAACAATGAAAACTCGATATGTGTAATGAATACTTAATCATTTCAATAGATGCTGATTTGTTTATTACATGTCAAACATTTGTTGTCCAATCCTGTCAAATAGTGTAACAACAATTTTTTTTTTTGGAGCTTATGGCCTGGTTGGTGAGACCTTTAAGCCACAACTTTATTTTTTTCAGAAGACATCATGTGTGCGTTCAGAAATTTAATTATTTTGTATCATTGTTTTACGTTCATCAAAGCCTAAATTAGTTCAGCTAAAAAGTAACACGACATTCATTGACTGTTAGGCGGTACGAAGTTCGCCGGGTCAGCTAGTTGTATATAAATATGAAATAAATAATAATGTAAACTTCGCGTGGCTGTACTTTGAAGGCATTACCAAAAACATATAATTAGGGTGTGAAGTACTCGATCATAAGTTATGCGAATTTATAGTTTTCGAAAACACGGCGTAAGTCGACGGAATTCGTATTGCAATGAGTGAGAACTACTCTTTAGAGATAGATAGGTGGTCATGGAAGTGTCAGGGGAATGGTGGGGGGAGGGGTGGAGGGGGGGGGGGGAGATAGAGGTGGAGTGAGGGAAGTGGTGGGTAAGAGATGGGGAAGGAGATGAGGGCAAGGGGAAGATGTGGGGAGAAGGGTAGGGCAGTGGATAGGGGGTTTAGGGGATGTAAGTGATCAGGAGGGCGAAAAGAGGGAGGTAGGGTAGCTTCGCATTTCAGTAGTCTGCGTATACGGAGCCGCGGGCTCAGGTAGTTTAGTAAGATATTAGTAACATTACGACAGTTAAAGTCACAACCGGCTGAGAAGCCAAGAACCCGTTCTCAAGACAAGTTCTTGCAACGTTCAATAAAACCATACACAAGAGAGGCTAAGCCACAGTACAGAACTACAGTATGGGTACTGTTAGCCTTGAAAAGTAGATGTTATCAATTTGTAGTTCGATTGATGAACTCACGCGTCGACCTCAAACCGATGATAATAATGTCAATATCGAAGTTGCCCTCTCCACAGGACGTACCGTTGAAGGTCTCTGATAGTCCCATCTTTTATGCCAGGGCCCAACGCTGAAGCAGACGGTTATTGGAAAACACGCTTTGATAAGAAAAGCAAACTTGATAACTGCGAGTTCCAGGTATGTTGAGCATTCTGTTTACTTACTTAACATTGATAAATACTATAAAATCAGTAAACCTACAGTGGAAATCGAGTTAAATTGCTTCGGGGAGTGAGGTGCGGTGAGGGGTGAGGTGTAAGGGAACGTCAAACGTATTAGATAACTTTTACATTCCTCTGATTGTCCTTCCTCTCCCCACTGCCCCATTAAATACATACATAATGCTCACTCCCTAGTCCCAGAGGAATAGGCAGAGACGATGTATTGCCAATTTACGTGATCCTGACATACCTCACTAGCCTCACTCACATTCATCAACCTTTTCATGCACCTCCTTTTGTTCATCTCCATTCATTCAATCTGTTTTAAAACATCGTTCGTGTGGGACACACGTCAATTATAGGTTTAATTTAAATATATACGTGAAACTGGCGAGATATTCTTTTATTTATGTTTTATCACAACATAAAATCAGCCTTTTGGAGGACGTCATAAAGATCCTTGAACGTCCTCCCTACGACTTCTAGATGTTGCTCCTTCTAGATGGGACTCTTCTTTCACTCATACACTCATATTTAGATCATCGCTGTATATACTGTACCCAATATTTATACTGTGGCACAGCAGTCGAGCAATACGGTGCAACCGGTGCTCGAGTACTCGCCGAGCAAACTCATAAACACCTGTATCTTTATATTGCAGGCAGCAAGGTGGACCGACGACCAGAAGAAGGTGGCCGGAAGCGGCTGGATGCGGAGGGCGGAGGACCCGGTGTGGTTGCGTTCATTGGGGAAGGCCTATGGCCAGCAGTGGACGTCTAGGGACTGACATGATAATGAATAGGCGATTTGATGCCTTGTGAAGACAGCAACGGTAACGCAAATGAGCTTGCAACACTCGTTGGCTAGTAGCTTGGTCATTCGACTTGAAATGAAATGAAAAAGGTTTATTTGCCAAAAGTACAGTGTTTTATTTAAGATGTTAATAATATAGTTAGTTCTAGTGTACCCGACCTGCAAATATTAATATTAGGAATTATAATTAGTAATATATAATTAATAATTTGGTCAACAAAATTATTTAAACAATACCAGTGAAACAAATAATAATAAGGGCCTGCTGGAAGAAATCTCTCTCAGAGATAAGTTCGCCCTTTGTACTTGTGTTTCTTTTAATGTATTATTTTTTATTTTATCTGTGTGTGTGCAATAAAGAGTTAAATAAAAATAAATAAATAATAATAAGATTAATTATACATTATAGTTTTTTAAATTCTACAAATTCTTTGACACTGTAAAAGCAATGATCTAAAAGCCATGTTGTCAATTGTGAATTAAAAGACGCACATTTTAAATTTGTTATGTTCTCTGGCAGTGAATTAAATAATGAAATAGACATATTAAATATATTTTTCTTATATATATCTTTGTGGCAGCGGGGTTGACACAACAAATTCATGATTTTAGCCCTCGTCTGCCTCTGAATCACCTGGGGTTTGCACCTTGAGCACCTGGGTTCGATTCTCACTGGAGACAAGGCAACTTTGTACAATTTGTACAACGTTGTCTTGTCTCCAGTTACATTTGTTAAGGGTCGTATGCTTGATAATGTCCATAGCGCAGGATAAAAGCCTAAACATCCATTTTCTTCTTTATTTTTAGATTAGTTACTACTTAAGGCCAGATCAATTGGAGTAGATATTATGATATTATTCAATACTAGCTGTGCCCGCGGCTCCGCTCGCGTGAACTACAGAATCCGCTCTCCTCCCGCTCCCACACCCACACCTACTCCCCTTTTCCCACGCCCACTCCCACGCCCACTCCCATTCCCACGTCCACCCGCAGCTCCGAATGTATGCCAAACTCATCGCAATCTGAATAGCACGGAAATACTATTATCTGCAATATATTGCATACTAACCTTACCTACTAATGTATTTGAAAACTAAAAATGTCTATAACTTTTGATTGAGTTGTCCGATTGCGATGAAATAAAGACTAAATGTTAAGTTAAGTTAAGCCCCATGTTTTTGTGAAAAGTCCATCAAAATCCGTTCAGTAGTTTTTATGTGATGCGTGGACAAAATCACAGACAAACAGACAAAAATTCCAAAAATTATTGAAATGTGTTCTATTACTTATCCTTAGACCCCTCAATTATTTTTTTTGAAAATATCTTCAATGTACAGACACGCGATGTTTACGATTTTATTTATTATCAATATATAAAATAGGACTCAAAGCATCCAAAAATATCAAGAATAGTCTTTGATGTCATTATGTGGGGAAAAGAACCGTAAAAAAACAAACAATTAGACTAGAAACATTTTTTATAAAACCAGAAACTCAAAATTACAAACGATCTAACCGCTCGGCCACGACCTTGCCGCTGCCAGCGGCAGCTAGGAGCGGGGCGGCGAGCGGCGAGAACAAATGTACAAAAATGTTAGCAGCACGCCACGAGGCGCCGCAATCAGCGGCCAACCCTCGGCCTGCCGAAACCGCGCCGCTCACCGCGCTGCTCACCGCGCCGCGTCCCGCTAAGCCAAAAGTCATACATTTGATATTTTTAAACTTATTTAAATCTAATCCAAACGTGTTGATCATCGGGTAGCTAAGTGTTAAGAGATAGGATTAAGTGTGAAAAACAGCGCCGTGCAAATGTCATCTGCTGGCATATGCTGAGACTGGATCCTTTTGTCACATTTCAATATATTATTTGTATTTTGAGTGACGTTGCGTCGCACAAACTATTTCTTAACTATATGTACATAAACTAGTGCAGAAATATTAGTATGTAACTACTTATTATGTTTAATGTTAAGTTTATGTGTACCTACCATCAGATTTTGTGGCAATAAACGACTTTCTTTCTTTCTTTCTTTCAAGTCGTGGCCGAGCGGTAACTGCCTATTTCGCGCTGAGTCTTGCCACCTACATCCGGTCAGATTGCACAATGGAAAAACATTTCGTTTATCGAAATGACTTACCTGCCGTTTATCGTTTATCTATAGACAATCCGATAAGTATGTTAGTTTTACTAAAAATAAATAAATAATGGGCCCGATTCTGAAGGCACATTTAAAATTTGACAGCGCTAAAATTGTTTTCGTCTTTATCTTCATAATACTGTGTGACAAGGATAGCAACAGCTTTAGTGCTGTCAAATTTTAACGTTGTTCCTTCAGAATCGAGCCCGTTGTGTTTGTCGTTAACAGAGCGATCAATCAAAGTCTCATGTTCTCAACGAGATGTTTGTATTGGTACGACAGTGTGTCTCAACACGGAGGTGGCAGGGTTGGCATGTTTCAAAGTCAAAGTCAAAATCATTTATTGCATATGAGTACACTTGGTACATTTATACACGTCATTTTTTTTATCGACTACCGCTTCCTAGGTGTTAGCGCTGTGAAGAAGAAACGGCGAAACAAACTTTACGCAACACATCTTTTAAAAAGCGGCCAAGTGCGAGTCGGACTCGCCCATGAAGGGTTCCGTAGCAGCAAGTAACATAATATAATAGTTATTGTAGTTCGTTGTAACTTTGATCGATGTTTTAATAATAGTATTGTGGTTTACGATTTATGACGTATTAAAAAAAAACTACTTACTAGATCTCGTTCAAACCAATTTTCGGTGGAAGTTTGCATGGCAATGTACATCATATATTTTTTTTAGTTTTATCATTCTCTTATTTTAGAAGTTACAGGGGGGGGACATATTTTACCACTTTGGAAGTGTCTCTCGTGCAAACTATTCAGTTTAGAAAAAAATGATATTAGAAACCTCAATATCATTTTTGAAGACCTATACATAGATAGGTATGGGTTTGATGAAATTTTTTTGTTGCCCACAGAAAAAAATCAATAATATAAAATGAAAGAATCAAAAAAGTTGTGATTAATGTTTTTTTCTGGAAAATGATTTCTTGGATTTTTGAAAAAAAAAACTGTTTTTTCCAACCCTGGGAGGCCCTTGTTCGCCACACATCACGCCGAGTGGTCATCACGGGGCGAAAAGTGAGCGAAGGGGAAAGTCGCTTTGTCAGAATCGCGCAAAGCGGCGATACATCGTCTCTGCCTATCCCTCTGGGATCAGGGCGTGAGCATTATGTATGTATGTTTGTATTTTGTTGTTGTCACAATTCATTTATGCCACAGAAATACTATCCGTACAGTATAACAATAAAATAAATCAGTTCCACCTGTGCTTAATGCAAGAGGCGAAAAAGTAGCGAGGCCATCGCGCGCCTCTAGAATGTACCACACAGGGGCTGCATGTAAAGGTCGCGTATCGAAGCAACGCCCTGCATCTAGAACGTTCCTGAGAATCCAATGTGCCACAAAAAGTGTCTGTCTATTGGTGAGTTCTATTTGCAGTGGACGTATTTCAGATGATAATTATATTACAATAGAACGATTTCTTTGAACCAAAAAATTCTAGCAAACTATACCATCTGTCAAACGAAATTCTGGGAATTTAGACTTAAATGTTTCGCAGAGACTTAACGATGTGGTCGACCGATGACTCATCTGGTCTCAGAGTCGTGATAAAGATTACGTAAGTTAAATTACACGCTTCAGTCATTCTCAGATGTTTATAAAACTTCATTGAATATTATAATACAATGAATATTATTCCATAAATGAATTTTCTAAAAAATGAAATTGGTGGGCCCTCTGATGTTTAATTTAATTTACTTTGTGATAATTTAATACCAAGTGTATTTTTAAATTTTTATTTTGATATTATTCACTGACATAGATAGTATGTTATATACTATGACATTATTTGAATGGTTGACATTGTAATTTATACATTATTTTATTTTATGACGATCCCTTTTACCATACTAGAATGACATGTAAAATTGAATTTTTAAGATGTAAAAGTGCAATAAATAAATCTAATCTAATCTAATCATTAGTTTACTTTAAGAGAGTAGATTTAGTCTGAAATTACGAGATCTGATGAAGAAGTAAGGTCACCAACATAGCTGAATGTATAAGCGGAAGTGGCAGTAGGCTAGTCCCTTGTTACCACACCGATGATACATCCCGCAAGAGGGCGCCTCACGCTGAGCCTACAATAAATGTAAAAGTTCTAAAATTTGTCCTGCTTAGGATAGATGTTACCCACTGCAACTTTAGCTTAGTAACTGAAAGGGTTAGAATGAGAAGGGAGATATTGCCCCTGAGTACGCCTGGTAATTTATATTGACGACCTCCGTGGCGGAACGGGTAGTTCTCGGACTGCCACGCCGGAGGTTGCGGGTTCGAATCCCGCTAGGGGAAAATGTTCGTATGATGAATATGAATGTTTTTACCCAAGTCTTGGATGTTTATATATTTATTTAAGTATGTCTATCCGTTATCTAGTAACCATACCACAGGCTCCGCCTAATTTGGGACTGGATAATTGGTGTGAATGTCTGAGATATTATTATTATTATTATATATTTTTTATTTATACATATTATATTACATATTTATTTTTCCAAATCTTATCATGGGTTTATTTCTCACATGAAATCATAAACCGTCGTAACTCAAAAAAGCATGTTTTGAGAAAACACGATCTATAAACATAGTAATAAGTCGTGTTTTCTCTAAACATGTTTTTTTGAGTTACGACGGTTTATGATTTCACGTGAGAATTTTATAGGACTTGTTGACCGCCCTTTAATAAGAAGCAATGTACATCAAACAGCGTGCGATGAATAATAGCCCATTGTTCGCGCCCGCGGGCGACCTCGCGCGGCCACAATCAGCTGCGCATGCGCACACCAATTACACAATTATTGCAGGCGACGACGATATTACAGTTGTAATCTGTCAAAGAGGTCTGTCTTTATTAGGGATCAATTGATATTGATATCCTTATAGCACTTGTCCAATGCATGTCTGTCTATGCGCCGGGTAACTCAAAAACAATTGAACTGGTCAAAATGAGAAAGGCCCAATTGATATTATTGATAAGGTTTGTTAATTTTGCATGTAAATAACTTTATGGACAATGCCACTTTACAGCAGCTGATAGAGTATATTATTGATATTGATACTGACATTAATTTTATATAAATAATATTTTTACACTACCACTTGCGGACAAAGCCCTTTACAGCAGCTGACAAACTGACATAGTCATAATTATTTTATTTAGCATTCTAATTATAAGTTGACAATGCCACTTTACAGCAGCTAATAATGCATATCTATTGATATTTATAATTATTTTATCTTGTATATTTGACAATGCCATCTACCGCAGCTTAATGTTTATAACGTAGAAACTGGTCGCTCATTGCCATGTATTCATAATGGTCGTGTTAACGCCAGCCATACATAGATGTGAAACAAAATGTTAAATTGTAAACAAAACAATGTCGACTTAGCCTAGAGTTCTCAATATCCCAAAAGGTTGAAATAAATGAATATGAGTATTAGTTACTTCTTAGGAATTTGTTATTTTCGATCAAAATTATTTTATAAATATGAAATAAAAATAAATCATATTTTTTCTCAAAACTGATTTAGAAATAAGACATCTAAAAAATAAAAACGTAAACGTGTCTGTACAATGAAGATATTTGCGAAAAAAAAATTGGGGGTCTAAGGGTAAGCAACAGAACACATTTCAATCATTTTTGTCTGTTTGTCTGTTAGTTTGTGCACGCATTACTTAAAAACTACTGAACCGATTTTTATTTAATTTTTACAGAAACAGAGGGCTTAACTCGGAGTAACATCTAGGCTTTATTTCATCGCAATCGATTTACTCAATCAAACGTTATGGACATTTTTAAGTTTTCAAATACACCTATACGTAGGGAAGGTTAGTATGCAAAATAATAAAAAAGTATAATTTTAATGTTCGGTACTATTCAGATTGCCATGAGTTTGGACTATATTTGGAGCTGTAGCAGGAGTAGGCTTGGGGGTGGGAGTAGAAAAGGAGCGGATTCCGTAGTCAACGCGAGCTGAGCCGCGGGCACAGCTAGTTTGAGAATATAATTAAAGATTTGTTTGTTTAATCTTTGAACGGGCCCTTCTCAATCTGGACCCCTTCAATCCCAATTTTGGTGTAGTTGGTACAGGCCACTGCACCGGGGACGGGCAGTCAACTCCGGTGCATATTCACTGCTGCGATTACCAATCCGCGACGTTAACCTGTCGCGGGGTGGCGAGTGTCGCTCTTTTCATCATCATCAACATCAGCCTATATACGTCCACTGCTGAACATAAGCCTCTCCAATAGAATGCCTCGTTAAGTAGGCTGTCCATTGGGAGATTTGCCATAACCACCACGCTTGGCAGGCGGATTGGTGATCGCATTAACGATCTTAATAGACACAGGAGAACGCCGCTGCTTTGATTTGGGGTGGCTCTATTCTAAGCCGGGAACCACACGGCAGTGTCGCTTCTTTACTTAGTAATATTAAGTATTCTCTGCTGTATAATCAACAATGAAAATGACATATCACGGATCGTCATGTGAATTGACAAAGAAATGGGTAAAAACAAATGGCATGATAACAATTCATAATCTATTCATTTTCATGATAACTTCACTGATAACGGGAAATTCGAAAGCAATTCAAATTCCATTGCAAATAAGTGCGCTTGAGTTTGCCGTGTGGTTTCCGGTAGAGTAAAATAGGACCACTCCAACTCTTCCCGTGGATGTCGTACAAGGCGACTGAGGGAAAACATTATAAAACATCAATCAGGCCTCCCCAACCCGTCTGGCCAGCGCGGGGAGTGTAGGCCAAATCCTCCGTCTGTCTCCGGCAGATGAGAGGGGGTTGTGCTCCTGCAGTGGAGACAAAAATAACCTGATGATGAGTTTACTGGTTCTATTTGGTCACTAGCTGTGCCCGCGGCTCCTCCGCTCGCGTGGACTACAGAATTAATGTTTTTTATATGATAAGGCCGCCGTTGTACACTAAATTCATCCTTCTATGTAAGTTTTGTTTTTATTAAAAAATATATATGTTTTGGTGCACAATAAAGAATATTTGAATTGAATTGAATTATATTATTATTATTTCCCGCCGCTCCAACTGCCACCGCCACCTCTTACCCTCGCTCCAAACGTCGTCCTAACTTATCGCAATCTGAATTCGCGCGTCCGAAAAATGTGCCCCCCTCCCCCCTTATTTTGTAGGAAATATTTGCAATGTACAGACACGAAGTTTACGTTTTTATTTATAAGATTTGGTTAGATCATGCATGAGTTGGAGTTGCCAGAACTAAAGAGAGAGCAGGCAAGACATTACGAGGAAGGGAGACAGAAGATGTTATTTATATTGGCCGTATTGTTACGCCAACGGCTGATGTTTGCATAGGTGTATCGAATGCTTCTGGCAGTTTCATTCAAGGTTTTGTTACGTATGTATACATCTTCACGCCTTATCCCTTGCGGGGAAGGTAGCAAGAACCGGGTCCTAAATAGAGCGGCTTTACACGCTTTTTCAATGTTAATCTTATAAATCTTAATTTCTATTACTTAGACCACATTAGATCGCGATAGGATCGCGCAAAGTTGCAATACACCATCTCTGCCTACCCCTCTGGGGCCAGGCGAGAGCATTATGTATGTATGCAAGATATTTTTCAATATACATACATACATAATGCTCACGCCCTGGTCCCAGAGCGGTTGGCAGAGACGAAGCATCGCCACTTTGCGCAAAGCGACTGTCCTTCGTCCACTTTTCGCTTTATTAATATTATTAAATTCGTTTAATAAGATATCAATGATCCAATTATTGTTACAATAATACTTATATGACTAGGTGTTAGTAACATTCAAATATTTTAAACAAGAGCAATTAGGATGTCAAAATATTAAATAAATTCAATTAAATTACATTATACAATAAAATTCAATCAATATATTCTAGCTCTGTTGTGGGGCACTGGTGCATGCAATTCCAGCCAGTGTCACACCGCTTGGCGTGATACTTTTCCAATATATATTAGGAAAACCAAATATTTACGAAACACGCACATTATGGACCAATGGACCACGTACACTTTGCTGAGGTGCAAATAAAGTGTAAACAATGTTCTTAAAAGTACCAGTAATAATTACATATTACATATTGAATACGTTGATTTAAAACTTTACACTCTATTTAAACGGAAAAGTTAGCCGGTACTCTTAAATCACTTATGTGGACCAAGCTGCACATCGTCTACTTTTCTTCCCGCTAAGCTGACTTCATCCCAACTTTCAGAAACAGGCAAGTACTCGGAAAGGGGTAGGGGGGTTGTCTTTAGATACCACCCGACTACTTGAAAAGAGACTGCGCCTGGCTTGTCGAGCAGGCATTTTATTGCTTTGAAGAGTTCTTTCAGAACGGTATAACTCGATTTATTTAATTTTATTTGACTTTTTTATATTTATGTTAGTTATTGATGTTTAATTTGATTGTGTTTAATTTGCCTGCCTATAATTTGATTTTATTTAACTTGTGTAAAAAAAAATATTTGACCTGTAACGGAAGTTTCAATGAAGATGTCTATGTCTTGCCTGTTTCTTGAAGTATACATAGTGAATCAAATACGTAGCTCATTAAAGAAATGAAATTTTTATTCGGAGGCTCATCCCTGAGTATCTCAAGACGGTAGTCACCAAGAGGGTTTTATTAGTAAAAAACCCCACATAACCTGATTTTACCCCAGAACGTCGGATATCTTAAGAAGATTTCCCATCCCTCGACAAAAAAAATTGCTTCCGGTCGTAACAGTCTCAAACGTTACACCCTCCTTACGAAAATTTACGTAGTTCTCACTGACCCCCCACCAACAAGATCCTAGCTGAGTACCTGTGTAGTTAAAAGTTTACCAAACAGCGCACTTTACTCACCGCCGACGGTAAACGGTAACAAGTGGTAAAAACCAGCCCCAGAACTTGGCACCGCTGGAACTTCTAATAGTGTTCTTTGCAAGTTGGATATTAACAGGCTACTTTGCGAAATGTCTGGATAGACCAATTTGGAAGTTGGGCTGTGGCTCAACCAATATGTGATTCCCGGTATAGAATATGGCCAACTCCAATCTTCCCGTGAGTGTCGTTAAGACGACTAACCGCTCGGCCACGACCTTGCCGCTGCCAGCGGCAGCTAGGAGCGGGGCGACGAGCGCCGAGAACAAATGTACAAAAATGTTAGCAGCACGCCACGAGGCGCCGCAATCAGCGGCCAACCCTCCGCCTGCCGATACCGCGCCGCTCACCGCACCGCGCCCCGCTAAGCCAAGAGTCGTGGCCGAGCGGTAAGGGTTTTCACCACGTCCGGGCAGCAGCGTTCTCTCGTGTGTTTTAAGTTACTTATTACTGTGATCGCCTACTAAGCGTGGTACAAGCAACCCCCCCCGCCCCCCAATGAACAGCCCACCAAAAGTAATTTTATTGGGGAGGCTTATGTTCACCAGTGGACGTATTCCCCGTGTGGCCCTCCCGCTGCCACTTAAGCTTGCTGATCCTTTCGACTATGTCGGTCACCTTCGTTCTTCGTCGGATCTCGTCATTACGAATCATATCCCTCAAAGCCCGAGCATAGCCCTCTCCATAGCTCGCTGCAACTTAAAACTTGTCATCCATATCTAAATAAATATCTCAGACATTCACATCAATTATCCAGTCCCAAACTAGGCAGAGGATGTGGTATGGTTACTAGATAACGTTTAGACATACTTAAATAAATATAATAAACATCCAAGACTTGGGTACAAACATTCATATTCATCATACGAACATTTGCCCCTAGCGGGATTCGAACCCGCAACCTCCGGCGCGGCAGTCCGAGAGCTACCCGTTCCGCCACGGAGGTCGTCTATATCTAACGATAATGATAACGATATCTAACTTCAGTCTAGAGATAACTTTGCACCTTACACGTGGCACAATAAAATATATTATCGACTGACAAAATTATAGGTCACATTGTTACCTATAAATCCACTATCTACATGTATACATACAGCATTTTGCACACTGATACACGTGTATTTAATAATAGAATGAATATCGTAGTGGTGTGCAAATTGAAACATATTTTACACTCGATTTGAGATCTACATATGGAATACACATGATAAGGCTGATAACAACGAAAACAATACGTAACAGATCTAGAACATGCCGCCATGTTTGATAACAAGGGATCGGAATAAGGTAGTATCATTTAAGTACTTGCGGCGAAATAAGCGCGGAAGATCATAGACATTCCTATTCACAGGATTTATTTTTGACCGCCTCGTTGGCCTAGTGGATTGGTCATTGGACTCGAGCATTAGAGGTCGTCGGTTCGATTCCCACTGGTTACAGACAACTTTATACAATTTGTACAAGCTGGTCCCGGTCTGGATGTTATATATGTAAATTTTCCAGTCCCTGTATAAAGACACAGCACAGGAGAAAATCCTAGTATGTGATTGGATACGTGTATGTATGTATATTACTATTATTTATTACAATCATATAAGTACCTATTTATCATTTAAATTTCCTAATCAGCGCAACCTACAATTTCTCTGGCATAATATTTTCTACCCAAAGGTTGTCTGGAAGAAATCGCTTAAAGCGATAAGACAGCCTAATTTGTACTATTTGTAACTTTTATAACGTGTAACTGTATTTGTTTGTGCAATAAAGTATATTGTATTGTATATTATGTAATATTTATATTTAATTATTGTAATGAATTCCCGGGACTCTTAAATCAGTAGTAATACGTAGTACTACTTCTTATTCTATGGTAATAATTAATGTCTAATGCAAGAAACACACAGAAGGCGAATGCGTGGCGGAGGCGTGGCGGTAGCGGTACACTTTATACAAAATCCCGCTTCCCGCGGCGGTACTCTGTGAAGTGTCTCATACTAAATCGAACAATACAAAATACCGGAGCACGCCTCCGCCACGCATTCGCCTTTGTATGTTTCGGGCTTTAACCATTTTCTAAGTCCAGATTGTTGAACAAATTTCCTCAGCGCCCCCTTTTGTACATCCGAAGTTCACCTAAAATTCCAGAATATCGATAAACATTTCCTCGCAAGTACATAATACTACCTTATTCCGATCTCTGTTGATAACATATTCGTTGTGAAAAGTTTAGACAAGTTTCTATCCACTTTATTAAATCCCCTGGTTTCTTTGCGTCATCTATTTTATACATATCGTCAACGGAAATTTTAATTGGCGTAAGGGACAAACCACTTCTTATCAGAAGCCGCAAAAAACCTTGTTTTTTTCTTTTCTTAGTGAGACTTAGTTGGACATATTTCGGCTGATGATGATCTCATCATTCATCATCAGGTTATTTCTGTCTCCACTGCAGGAGCACAACCCTCTCTCATCTGCCGGAGACAGACGGAAGATTTGGCCTACATTCCCCGCGCTGGCCAGACGGGTTGGGGAGGCCTGATTGATGTTTTATAATGTATTCCCTTAGTCGCCTTGTACGACATCCACGGGAAGAGTAGGAGTGGTCCTATTCTACTCTACCGGAAACCACACGGCAATGATGCAGTGGAGACAGAAATAACCTGATGATGATAAGAAAATTTAGGCCATACTCCAATGATACCTAGCCTCATCATCATATCACAGCTGGACATAGGCCTTCCCCAATGAAAGCTACTACACCTGCGATCTGGCGCCGGGACGTCCCACCCTGCGCGTCGCCTGAACTCGTCTGCCCTAACGGCCGTCGGTTCTGCGACAGACGTGGCCCGACCACTGTTGTTTCAGCTTGCTGATCCTTTGGGCTATGTCAGTTATCTTCCTTCGTCGTCGGATCTCCTCATCACGAATCATATCCTTCAAACAAACTCCGAGCGTGGCTCTCTCCAAGCGACTTGAAACTTGTGAATCGGAACGTCAGTGTCCACGTTTCTGTACCGTAGGTCATGAACTCATGACAGACAAGTCGCACTGATTAAAGATGTCTTTAAACATTGTGGAATAAGCGACGTGAATACTTAACGCAGTTTTTTGAATGCTGCCCAGCCCAACTGAATTCTAACTACCTAGCGTAAATAGAAAGATATCTTAAGTAACTCTATACTAACCAAACAGATCTAAAATCTTGCGTGTTAGTAAAAATTCGGCCTCAAATTACTACCAAAGCATGAAAGAAGCCACAACGAGCCGTTTTGTCCTCCGCAGTATATTAAATAGAGTGTATGTACATATTATTAAATGATATTAACATATATTACATGCCACATGTAACAGATGACGGACACGGTTTGTTTTATATATTGTACTGACAATAACTAAACATAGACACAAAACACAAAGGAACTTTGCAAACTGCGTAGACTTGAGGATAATGGTCCTTGAAACGTGTTACACGAGTATTATTTTTTTACTTTGCGGCACAACTCGCATTTGGAGCTCAAGAGCTTGGAGGTAGTCTATGAAATAGAAGACGCAGGACGGACGGATGGACGCAGTGGGAGAAGGCTGTTGAAAAAGTCTTCTAATATCAACGCAAGAAAGCTTAAACGAGGTCATCATCAGGTTATTTTTGTCTTCATGCAGGAGCACAACCCTCTCTCACCTGCCGGAGACAAACGGAGGATTTGGCCTACACTCCCCGCGCTGGCCAGACGGGTTGGGGAGGCCTGATTGATGTTTTATAATGTATTCCCTTAGTCGCCTTGGAATCTGAATGAATCCACAGGAAGACTTGGAGTGGTCCTATTCTACTCTACCGGAAACAACACGGCACTAAACGAGGTAACCAACATCAATTTAAAAGTCTTACTGCAGCAAATTCGGAGTCAGAAAGAAATATTATGTCGAATGATCTGGGTACCGAGTCTCTCCGTAGAGACACTTGTACTACCCGGACCATTGGGCGTAGATTTCTTCTGATTTCGAGTTTACAATAAACAAAAATTACATCGAAATGGGTTACAGCGTTTATGCATCGATATACTCGTATGTTCCTTATTCCGAAGGTAAAACCAGGCTGCCTAATGGTTGTAGAAAGTCGGTCAACAGAAATTCCTTCAAAATACAAAGCTTGCATAACAAGTAAAGAAGAATAAGGAAAAAGACATGGAAATATAAGATTATATCCAGCGTTACGACTTCGATAATTGGTCTGTACTTGTTCTTGCGTCTTTAGCCTTGGGGTCGCCGTCCTCATCTAACAAGATGTTAGCAGTGAATTAGTTTAAAATCATTTATAACCGAATGTATAAATAAATCTACGTCTGTCGGAGAACCGATTACCGCTGGGGTAAACGAGTTCTCGTGTGGAGACCACGACTGGGCAAGCGTAGTGTGGGACGCCCCCTGGGTAGATGGAGCGACGACCTGCGTAAGGCGGCTGGCAGAGACTGGATGAGAAAAGCAGAGGATCGGGTTCAGTGGCGCGCCTTGGGAGAGGCCTATTTCCAACAAGGCAAAACTATTTCAATTCCATGAACATCTTTACTTCACCAATAATCCATTTACATCATTATAACAACGTATACACTAATCAATAATCAATATTCGTAATGCTGTTTGTAGGTAAGTATTATTTTCGTTCCTGAAACGGAATAAACAAAATTCAATACAAGCCAAATTGAATCCTACGCGCATGGAATAAAGTCAATATTACGCTGCACCGCTAAATCACGCACACATTGACAGTCGTATGCGATTCGCCTAGGTGCCCCGGCAATCGGGGCCGCGCCGCGCATGTGCACTTTTATACCTGTGCGGAGTGAGACACGACTGACTTAACCCAATCCACACAGATTTAAGTTAGAAACTTCCCCGTGCGACAGACCAGGTTCCTCTACTTGCTGTTTTGTTTCCAATTTACATCGTACTAATTGTCATTCGGGTATAATGATTCTCTCTCTTCCTCCCCCCCCCCCCCCTCTCTCGCTCACTCTGTCTCACACACTGTGTGAAAGTTAAACCTTTTAAACAAAATCTTGCCCGTTATATTTCCTGAACAGCATCCATTTTGTTTTGTTATGATAATATCATCATTAGTTTCTTTACATTATCCACGATCGTTAAGATTAGCTAATCACGCGTCAGTAGAACTTTCTATACACGTTGCTCCTAGACAACGTGTTACAAAACATGTTACCCGTATCTCTACATCTAGCATGCGCGTGCGCCGCACCTCTGTACAACCGCGGTATACGTGTGGAAATTAAAATTCCTAGTCGTTTTACTTTATAAACTCCTCTCTTAGTGATTATTCGAGCGTTCAAACAGTTGAAAAGACAATAACAGTTCATCGTTTTTACTACATACAGCTTGTCGTGTGGTTTCCGGCTTAGATTAGGGCTATCTCCTATCTTCACGTGGATGTCATCAAGGCGACTAAGATATTGCACCAGGGACGGGCAGTAGCGTTCTCCTGTATACATTAAGATCATAACTGCGATCGACAATCCGCTTGCCAAGAGTGGTCGTCATCGCAAATACCCTAATGGACAGCCCACCAAAAGTGTAATTCTATTGAAGAGGCTTATGTTCAGCAGTGGACACATCTCGGCTGATATGATGATGATGATTCTTTTTCATCAATATTTGAGGGTTAAAGTAATGACAGCGGTTAAAACGATCGAATATTCACCCATTTACGAAACATTGTTCACTGTGACCAGTTACAGCTAAGGTAAATAGTGGACGAATATAACAAACTAATAGAAATCAACGATCTCTATATACTACTAGATGGAGCGTTCCAAATAAACGCTCTGTTCCACGCAAGTAGCCACAACTCTTTCACATTCACAATGAAACTTGTGCAGTTACTACGCAGAACATTTAATTATTACTAAATATTGACGATACGGTTAAATAATGTCAATATTTAGTAAATAATTAAATATTCTGAGTAGTAACTGCACAAGTTTCATTGTGAATGTGAAAGAGTTGTGGCTACTTGCGTGGGACAGAGCGAATGTTTGGAACGCTACATCTGGTAGTACATAGAGATCGTTGATTTCTATTAGTTTATTACACTAGATACTTAACAGCAGTTCGCAGCAACAGACCGTAAACAAAATCATCCAAACAATCCAGTTGATGACTTGTGGTCAATTGTGAGCGATATTGTTAACAACCCAACAATTTAAGATACACTTAAGCATCTACCTCAGCCTCTTAACGTATTAAAAGTCAGAGAAACTGAAGCAAACAAATTACTAAGAGAACTTCTACATTTACAACTTTTCGAAGAGTTTTATTCGCAAATTTGTTATTAAGTAGAGCGTACAAAACTGACATGTTGTGAGTGGTCACCGTTATAAACACCTAGATTTATCCAAGGACTTTCGAATATTCGAAATAAATCCTCAATTATTTCCGCATTACAAAAACAAGACATAATTTGAGCGTTTCAAGCGCTGTCATTACCGTAACCTCCACAAGTTGATTAAAAAAGAATATATTTAATTAAATATTTCAGCAATGCAGTTTGCTGTAGCTAGAACCAGATACTGCTAAGAAATTGAATTCCCTGCCAGTTTCGGTATTTCCAGACAAGTACAATTTGGATCTTTTTAAAGGAAGAGTGAATAGGCATCTTCTAGGTTAGTGCTCCTCATCGTCAGTTACTATCATATGAGATTGAGAGGTCAAGCATAAACCCATCATGAATAAATAAAAACGTATTGTTTACCAAGAACTATAAACTGAGAACATAGTCTCTTCAATTTTCGAAAGTGATGTTAATGATGGTTTCTGAAACGCTCGAATATTTAACGTCTCGAGGAAGGTTTTATCACAAAGCTACGACAAAAAGCCACGTATTCGGTGAACAAAGTTACAGAAAAGCAACGATCTCTATGTACTTACTAGATGGAGCGTCACTTTGAAACTTGTGCAGTTACTGCTCAGAACATTTAATTATTTACTAAATATTGACATTATTTAACCGTAGCGTCAATATTTAGTAACAATTAAATGTTCTGCGTAGTAACTGCACAAGTTTCATTGTGAATGTGAAAGAGTTGTGGCTACTTGCGTGGAACAGAGCGATTGTTTGAAACGCTCCATCTAGTAGTACATAGAGATCGTTGCAGAAAAGACTACGCTTTGCTTACAGAAAATACATACCGATATCTTTCCTGTGGTACTGCCTATCTCCATTGTTGGCGGTTCCAAACGCCTGCCCCATCTTGTTACTCTTTGTATCACAGCACTGAGATCACAATACCAAACAGATTATAACACGATCAGCTGACGCAGCCTACTGGTGGGCAAACTGCGCGCCTGCGCACATTACACGATCCGCGTCGACGTTCGCGCCGCTCGGCGACTCATCAACTACTGAGTCAGTAGACTCGGGCTGCATCTGACGCGGTACCACGGGCCGAATCAGCGACTCGATCATGACTCGTCGTGATTGTAGTGATAGCCAACGAAAACAAACGCCCTACTGCTGTGCACGGATTGGAGTTAGGTAGTACTTGCGGCGTAATGTTTATGTTAATATGGACATTCCGGGATTTTTTCCGATATGTCCGATATGTTGTGAGGTTGGGTCAGATTTTTTTTTTTATGTTCCGCACTTTTTTATCCTCTGACATGTTGGTCAGAGACATTAATTATGAGAATACATAGGAATTGGGACTATGGGGAAAGGGTTATTATAACATGTTTTTTTTCCTCTCTTTGTGTATTCCATATACATATATATTTTTTTTTTAATAAAAAAAAATGTTTTCTTTTTATTTGTGTATTCCATTTTTTTTTAGGTTTTTTGGGTTATGTTTAGGTTCTTGGGACCACACTGTACCCCCACTATGACAAGGCGGGTCAAACGCCGGAGTGGTTTTAGTGGGTATGCCCTCCACACAGTATGCTTTCATACTGTGCTTGGAGGGAGAGTCCCACATACCCCCTGGTAACCCTAACCGGGGGAATGAGGTAACACATTTCCACTCCGTCAAAAAAAAAGTTATGTTAGGTTTATAGGGCGTACAAAAGAGGGCGCTAAGGTTTTTTTTTTAAATATCTTAGAAATTATTTTTACGCTTCACGTGAAGAAAACGGGACACTAAGGAATTACTTAAGTATTTTCAACAAGTTTGACTTAATAGTTTACGTATACTGATTAAATATTAAATTAAAAAAAAATTTCAGACTTTGTCCATATTGTTGTTGGTAGAATCTTGTAAACTACTAGCTGTTGCCCGCGACTTTGTCTTTATTTTATTTATTTACTATGTTTTCCCGTAGGAATGGGACGTTATTTCGGGATAAAAACTTAGGATAGTTTTATGATTGTTTATTGATAGTTTTTTTTTATGTTTTACCCTATTCCAGGACCTAACTTATATGTGTGCCAAATTACATCCCGATCCGTCCAGTGGTTGAAGCGTGGTTGAGTAACAAACATCCTAACTTTCGCTATTATAATACTACACCTCATACAATAAAGCAAAATAATTTTTCGTAGCTCATAGTTTCACCTCAAAGTGTTTTCCTTCAGGATTGACACTAATTGGTTATTAAATTGGATAACAGATGCACATTTTAAAATCATCTGTTATCTAATTTAATAAATAATTTGTGTCAATCCTGAGGGAAAACATTTTAAGGTGAAAAATTATTTTGCCTCCGGTATGAGGTAAGGATGTTAGTTGATTTTAAAAACTATAATAAGAAAATAAAATAAAAAATTTATATTGGACACTATTAGTTTCACAATAGGGGCTTTATTACTACTGATTTAAAAGTCCCGGGCGGGATATTCATTACAACAATAACATCCCGTGAAAAGGAAAATACCGCGCCGCAAGTAAATCATCATCATCAGGTTATTTTTGTCTCCACTGCAGGAGCACAACCCTCTCTCATCTGCCGGAGACAGACGGAGGATTTGGTCTACACTCCCCGCGCTGGCCAGACGGGTTGGGGAGGCCTGATTGATGGTGTATAATGTATTCCCTCAGTCGCCTTGTACGACATCCACGGGAAGGAAAATAATACAGAATATAATTTGTGTCTGTAAACCGATTTTGTGAGAAGGAAGAAGTAATGTTAGTTCATAATTGTATGGTTTTTGAAACTAAAGTGCATGTTTAGTTTAGCGGTTGTCATACAGGATAGGGGCTGCGGTCTGTGGTTCGGCAATATGGGAAAATCTAGCTTCGATATGTCGATAAGCGAACTTATATTTAGCGACCCAGAAATAACTACCATCTGCCCCAAAAAGTTGCTTTATCTAGTTATACTATTCTACTACAGAATACGATACTAAAAATGTACACAATACTTTCATTATTGTGTACACACTTGATTTTAAAAGATGTGTTGCGTGAAGTTTGTTGCGCCGTTTCTTCTTCACAGCGCTAACACCTAGGAAGCGGTAGTCGATAAACAATGGACGTGTATTCAAGTGTATTCGTGTACCGAGTGTATTCAAGTGCAATAAATGATTTTGACTTTGGACAAAAAAGTCAAATTACTTATACTGCTTCATCATCAGGCTATCTTTGTCTCCACTGCAGGAGCACAACCCTCTCTCGTCTGCCGGAGACAGACGGAGGATTTGGCCTACAGTCCCCATGCTGACCAGACGGGTTGGGGAGGCCTGATTGATGTTTTATAATGTATTCCCTTAGTCGCCTTGTACGTCATCCACGGGAAGAGTTGGAGTGGTCCTATTCTACTCTACCAGAAACCACACGGCATGAGACAGGAATAAATATTTAAAGAGTCATCCAGACGAGTCATGCGTATGCGGTGCCGGCTTACAGAGTTGTCGCTACCACAATCTCAATATCCTTCCGTGATAGCGGTATCCCATACCTAAACTACACTCCTTACCCATATCCCCGTCTCCCTCACCCCGATCCCTGTCCCGTCCGCCAATCCAAGGTCTGCAGTGCCGCTGGATGCAAGTCCAGGGGCTAGCCTGCTCGTAAGCGTGTCGACATCCCGGAGCTAGGCGGACTCCTGGCACTATTAGCCTTACCGAGGCATGCGGGGCTCTGATGAGGTCTGAGAATTATTTACCTAGCTAATCGTGGTATCACAACAAGTCTTAATTAACATGGAGGCGGTGTTGTTCGCCACACATCACGCCAGATGGTATCAAGGGGCGAAAAGAGGGAAAAGAGAAGGTCGCTTTGCGACGTTTGTCAGAATCGCGCAAGTGACGATACATCGTCTATGCCTTGCCTCTTTGGGACCAAGGCGTGAGCATTATGTATATATGTAGTTAACTTGCACATAAGCAGAAAACCAGCGAATTTGTTTATAACTTGGCATATTAGTGAGGTTTTTAATATCAATTTTAGGAGGAATCGTACTTCTTTGTAACAAACAACTTCCGCTTATTGATCCCAATAATTTCACACGTTCAAGTAGTTTCGGCCACATTCGGCAGTTAATGAGTAACGTTAATAAATCTTTCTGACGAAAGAGGAGTTCGATGTCATTAACAGTTTCTAAGTTTAAACAAAAATATCCATAGGTCGCTGGTTCAAATCCGGCTTGAAGGACCATCGTTAACTTTGGCGTTAAATTGCTTGTTAGAAACTTGAATGAAGCTCTCAAATGGGTGAAAAACTGGTTTATTCAAATAAATTGGTACAAAGTAAACACGCGCTCGATCGTCGTGCTGCAAAGGTAGTTCGTGCATTGCGCGCCGCTGTCTCGTCGTTCCTCTCCTTGCCCCGCACTCCGCCCCTCGCCGACCGTAGCATATTTAACAGTTTTCTGACTTTCCTAGACTTCCATTACTGGACTTTAGAAGATAAGAGAAAATTAAGCGTCGGTCGAATGTAAAATGTTGGGCCGAAATCGTTCGAGTTCCCAGTGAGTACGCGACCAGTTGTAGCAGAAGGGAGAAGGCGGACCGGCGACCGATAAGGTGCACCCGGCTGACCTACATCGGGCCTCAGGCTAGACACGCTCTGTTTACACCCCGACTCGCACAACATCTCCATATAAAAGTTGTTTATGTGACCTCTGAAACTCATACTGACATCTCAATAGGATAATGCCGTCTATAAATACGCTGGTAAATAAATGGGTATCAACAACAGTCCGCTAGGTGCGATGTAAGGTCGTTCACACTGATGCGGAGTCGGAGGCGGCGCTGCGTCGTTGTGGCCTGTCCATTTTATACTTAAACGAATCTCTCGATTGTCGTAGAGTGGAAAAATCGGTCCCCAACATGGACTTTTGACGGTGAAATATCTGTAACTTCGGAATAATATAATATGCGTCGTAGAATGTCGCTTGTCGAAGCCTTCTTGAGGCTAGGAACACAGACTGATCCACAAGCGAGCTAGGGAGACGGCTATGCTCGGACTCCAACGAAGAAGTAACAGACATAGTCGAAAGTATTAGCAATAAGGGCAATTGGAGCAGACCACAGTCAGACAGCGGCTGTAAGTGTGGTGGCCCTCATTTATACGTAAAATTATTATCATATCAACCCGTAGACAACTGCTGGACATAGGCCTTCCTCAATGAACGCCACCACATCCGGTCCTCCGTCCTCCGCATCCATCTGCTTCCGGCGGCGACGTGTGTCCATCCGCGGTCTGCCACTTCAGCCTTATTCTCGAAGGCTTATGTCTAGCACTTGATGTCTGAAGGCTAATTAATATAATTGACCTTTGAAATGGCTGCTTTCAACTAAGTAACTCCTTAACTATCGTTTAGTTATTAGTTTTAGAATGTCACACTTGTCTGTACACCGTCTATATGTTTAAGTTCTATTCAATTTGTCTGGTTTGACTTTGAGTAAGTCGAATTTAAATAGCAGTATAGCGTTGCTGGCTCTTCTAGAAGCATTTCGCAATTCCGAAGTTGCAATACATTGTTGCTTAAGTCACCGTACCATCAACTGTGGTGTGTTTAACCAAAACGCACACTTTACCTGCATTTTGAACGCAACTAGTGGAAAATCTGATTGTAAAAGGCAACCAAGACCGAGACGTTTTTTACTCGCAAGAAAAAATGTGTCGAATCACCTCGTAGCCTTCAGTTCCAACGACAAAATGGCAAAAAACAGGTCCATTGGCGAAATCTTCCGCTAGCAAAAGCAAAAGAATTGAAGTATCCAACGTTTTCGGTATTGTTACCACTTCTTCCATGTTATGCTTTTCTTAACCATTGCCTTCTGGATAAAGTGATCGTCAAAACTTGTCAGATAACTTGTGATTACCTTCAGTTGCTTGTCAATCCACCATGTCACTTAGTTCTTTGACTCCATGTCTATTTGGTGTGCCGTGTGGTTTCCGGTAGAGTAGAATAGGACCACTCTAACTCTTCCCGTGGATGTCGTACAAGACGACTAAGGGAATACATTATAAAACATCAATCAGGCCTCCCCAACCCGTCTGGCCAGCGCGGGGAGTGTAGGCCAAATCCGTCTGTCTCCGGCAGATGAGAGAGGGTTGTGCTCCTGCAGTGGAGATAAAAATAACCTGATGACGATGATGATGATGTCTATTTGTATACGGTTGCTAAATCGGACTTGTGAACCCCTTAACCTTCTTCCTCCACTTTGCTGCTCTGGTCTATACCGACTTCACGAAAGCGGGAGTTGCAGCAATTGTCAAGTCATCCCAAATCCTTGAAGTAGGCTTTTGGCTAACGTCAAAGAGGTCTGGATCCATTGTCAGTGGTGACTGATCCGAATTCCCTGGTTTCGTGTGCTCCACTGTCTTCTCCTCCTCCAGACAGTTCTTGGCTTGTCTGTAATTCTAGTTGGAGATGGTCTGGTTACGTTTAAACCATGAATGGTAGACTGAAGATTACTCCAGATCTGCGTGAGGAGTGTACCGTATTTTGACGAGTTGTTTACATAACAAGTTGTTAACAGCAATTACAATCAATTGGCATAGCGCCCGACGTGCCAGTTAGCTAGTAATCAGTAACCTAATTAGTATAACGTAATGGTAGTTACAGATTGAATGTTGGTGCGACGAATATTAATGATCCACGACACGAAACATAAAATGTGTTAAAATAATAACGAGTCCTACAGATACATAAACAACATATGAATATCTAATAAATAAAATCGTAAACTTCGCGTGTCTGTACATTGAAGATATTTGCAAAAAAAAAATTGGGCGTCTAAGGATAAGCAACAGAACACATATCGATGATTTTTGAAAATTTTGTCTGTTTGTCTGTGAGTTTGTGCACGCATCACTTAAAAACTACTGAATGGATTTTGATGTACTTTGGGGTTTGAACATGGGGCTTAACCTAATTTAACATTTAGTCTTCATTTCATCGCAATCGGTTTACTCAATCAAAAGTTATGGACATGTTTAGTTTTCAAATACATTAGTAGGTAAGGTTAGTATGCAATATATTGCAAATAATAGTATTTCCGTACTATTCAGATTGCGATGAGTTTGGACTACATTTGGAGCTGCGAGTGGGAATGGGCGTGGGCGTAGGAAAAGGGGAGTGGGAGTGGGAGCGGGAGCGGGATTGAGAGTCTGAGTGGAAGTGGGATAGGGAGCGAAAGTGGGAATGGGAGCGGAACCTGTAGTCCACGCGAGCGGAGTCGCGGGCACAGCTAGTAAAGAATACTTTTACTGACGTCTAGAACTTCAAGTTTTGCATGAAGGTTCCTCAAATGTAAGCAATCACTTTCTTAAGACAGAGACGGACCTGTGTAAGTATACCGTTTCACGCCGATTACAAGGACGACATTAAAACAATTCTCAAAAACAAGTATCCGAGATGTTCAAATTTCATTCATACGGACTCTGGGCTCCGAACTTCCCAGTAACTTGGTCATCAATTCTTTGCTACACTCCCATTTGCTAGAGAGGAAGTGGGACCTCTATTCCTACTTCCACTCTTTACTTCTTTAATTAAATTTGCCTGGGGCCAAGGTAGCGTAGATTCAGTCCTTGGGACTCGCCCTACCTTCACTGGTAGGTGCTATGTGTTGCGTACCTCCGTTGATCCTCGGTTAGAGGAGTCGCGGGGGAGAATGGTGAGGAGGCGGGATTGTACCTCGGAGACCAATTTCCTTCGGTTATACAAATGGTTTGCCGTGTGGTTTCCGGTAGAGTAGAATAGGACCACTCCAACTCTTCCCGTGGAAGTCGTACAAGGCGACTAAGGGAATACATTATAAAACATCAATCAGGCCTTCCCAACCCGTCTGGCCAGCGCGGGGAGCGTAGGCCAAATCCTCCGTCTGTCTCCGGCAGTTGAGAGAGGGTTGTGCTCCTATAGTGGAGACAAAAATAACCTGATGATGATACAAATGGTGAGAAACATTAAGGAACCTTTAAACAAATAATTCCACATCTAAAACATGTGGAGGAATACAAGCTGGTACAGAATACCATACCAACAAATGTATATAGACAAACTGCAATTTACTAGGAGTTCACAAAGTTAACAAAGGTATTTCTGAACGCCAAAACGGAAGTTCTTATAGAGTCACAGATAAGATAATAGTTTGCTTGGACTTCTGTTCCGAGGATAAGGTTATTGCCCTTTAACCAGCTTCGCTACATTGTGTATATAGTCAATGAATCTCGTTGTCGAAGCCCAGCTTTCGTTTGCAAATCATACCCACTATCCTTTAAAACATGTCTTTAAAACACTGAACTGGAGGGAACGGGGCATAAGTATAAACGGCGAGCACATCTCACACCTTCGATTTGCAGACGACATAGTTGTGATGGCAGAGTCGCTGCAGGATCTTGAGGGAATGCTGACCAGCCTCAACTGCTCTTCCAGACGAGTAGGTCTTAGGATGAACCAGGTGTGGTGGCGTTCATTGGGGAAGGCCTATGTCCAGCAGTGGACGTCTAAAGGCTGACATGACCCACTATCCTATATTTCATTCCAGATTGATAGTCCTATGAAAACAAACGCATTTGCGTCTCGAAAACAAAATACACAATAGATGGTGTTCCTAAGTGGACTGCAAAGTTTACATGGTAATACAAACCTGTTTTTGCTGCTGGTGACCCTTTCATGTATATGTTACCGAGACGTAAATAGCGTTGGTTTTCATAGGACTGTTGATCTGGAATGAAATATAGAGATCTAGATGCGTCGATGAATAAACATAAATTTTGCAAAATACAACTCCACAGGCAAAAAAGCCTGCAGGCTATTGGAGAGTACACTTGGAATTGAGGCCTCGATGAAAACAATACTGTCGGTACATCTTCCACTATTTGCGGAGAGACACGAAACAATTAACGAACGGGCACGTAAACTACAACTGTGCAAACGACACGACCCACTTTCCACGGCTGTGTGAAATGTGTGGCTTTTTTTAACAGGTGTGTTTACGCTGGCCTCTGTGCGATCGCAGTTGAACTAGGTTACGTATAATGTCATGTCGTCTCTCGCATGACTAATTCTCCCATCTAGGTATTTTTGTCTATTAGACTTAGGACCACCACGGACTTCCTCCCGTCGTGCTCTACGTTTTTCACTCTCGTAACCGTAAGTAAATTCGTTCTCAAGTTATCTATATGTTCCTTATCTAGGAAACGATTGTTCTGGGGAACAGACAAAATTGTGTTGGAGAGTTAGTCATGATAAGGACTATGTGATAGTACGACAAACTAAGTTTTGTTGGAAAATGAATATTATTCCATAAATGAATTTTCTAAAAAATTAAATTGGTGGGCCCTCTGACGTTTAATTCAATTTGTGATAATTTAATACCAAGTGTATTTTGAAATTTTTATTTTAATATTATATACTGACATAGATAGTATGTTATATACTGTGACATTATTTGAGTTGTTGACATTGTAATTTATATTTTGTACATTATTTTATTTTATGACGATCCCTTTTACCATATTAGAATGACACTCTCGCTCCCCAACCCGTCTGGCCAGCGCGGGGAGTGTAGGCCAAATCTTCCGTCTGTCTCCGGCAGATGAGAGTGGGTTGTGCTCCTGCAGTGGAGACAAAAATAACCTGATGATGAATGAAGTTATGTGCAACAACTGTCACAGTGTATAGCGCTAAACGTTAAATCTTGTTACATATGTTTGAACACTTTGAATAGTAGTGTTGAAGGTTGGGGAAAGTGATTTTTATTCAAAACTATGGCCAAAAAAACACTCACCAACAATGTAATTGGAAAAAAAAATCACAAAGGGAAACCGCGGGGACAAATTTACTGTTTTATAACAATAAGTCACCGAAATGATTAACCTGTTCGACTATTATCAAACAAGCAGCTCCTCGGTGATTCACTTAATCAACGATGAAATTCTTGTCATCGTCATTACTGCTCAGTGTCATTCGATGACGTCATAATGCACGCATGAGTCATTTCACAAACAAAGCAGAATTCGAGTTCTTTATGGCAGAGAACTGCGTAGACATAATCATAGACATACTTTATCGATAACTTCCGTTACAGGTCAAATAAAAATTATACACAAGTTAAATGAAATCAAATTATAAAGCAAATTAAACACAATTAAATATAAAAACATCAATAACTAACATAAATATAAAAATAAGTAGGTAGAAGATCTATCATTAAGCATGCAAATAGTACTAGTATTATTCAGAGACTACGATCAACTCTTCTTCTTTGCGATGTTCGAACAATAATGGCGATGCCTGAAAAGCAGCTCTTCAATGCTTAAGATTCACATTAAAAAACAACTTTGTAAGAAAGCCTATTATAAAGTAAACGATTATTTGAATGACAAAGATGCCTGGTACTAATGTTAATCCAGCTTCGCAAAATCTTTATTAATTGTATGCAAACTTGAAGTTGTTGCGTGAAGTTTGTTGCGCCGTTTCTTCTTCACAGCGCTAACACCTAGGAAGCGGTAGTCGATAAAAAAATGACGTGTATAAATGTACCAAGTGTACTCATATGCAATAAATGATTTTGATTTTGATTTCGCTGCGGCATCGACCATTTCATCTCACCATTATAATACTAGCTGTTGCCCGCGAATTCGTCCACGTGGACGACTTAACATTACAAATTATTAATCATAATCATAATCATATTTATTGGTAACAAAATTACAAGTCAAAAATGTTTTTAACAATTAATGTCACATAGGTAACAGATAATAATTAATAAATAATGTCATAAATTCACGAATGTCAAGTAACATACTTTGAAACATCTTTCAGGAATTCGTAAACTGAGTAATATGCCTTAGAAATAGGAATTTTTTTTAATTTATTTTTAAATTTGCTGGTGGAAGCCGCACTTTTCACGTCTCGAGGTAAACTATTATAAATTGTCGATCCGAGAACATATACCGACCCTTCGGATTTTTTTAGTCTGTGGCAGGTAGGTTTTAATATTATATACTATCCTATGTCCTATTCCAAGACCTAACCTACATGTGTGCCAAGTTTCATCCCAATCCGTTATAAAAAGCTTAAAATACATTACCTTATAAAAACCTTCTTCTAATTCTTCTCTCTATGTTAAAATTTTAAATGAACCATTATGTAAAATGGCTAACTTTATAATTGGCTTATTATGTACTTACTCAGGTGCTCTTTGTCGGAGCACCCTGCTTGATCCCCCTACAAATAAGTAACTATGTGCCTCGTCCTCCTTACGGAAACTCTCCCCACTCAGAGGCGCGATGACGATGACGGATTCGTCGTCGGGCTGTTCAGTCAGTATGTCGAGTCAATACAATCGCTAAAATACGTAAATAGATATCTCTCTTATCTTAACTTCTTTTTCCTCACATTTTTACTTTTTTGTTTTCGTTTATCTTTCTCTTATTTTACTTTTCCTCATCCTCTTTTTTTCATATAAATAAATAAATAGATGTTAAAATTATATATAGCCGTGTGGTTTCCGGTAGAGTAGAATAGGACCACTCCAATTCTTTCCGTGGATGTCGTACAAGGCGCTAAGGGAATACATTGTAAAACATCAACCAGGCCTCCCCAACCCGTCTGGCCAGCGCGGGGAGTGTAGGCCAAATCCTCCGTCTGTCTCCGGCAGATGAGAGAGGGTTGTGCTCCTGCAGTGGAGACAAAAATAACCTGATAAAAAATAAATAGATACGTTGCTACTCTCTCTCCAGCCTGACAGTACGTACACGTTTGAGTGTGCGCGTAGACTATAGAGAGGGGGACAACATTATATGTCAACACATAAGTGCTTCTCTTTCGTAATACGCATCGTGATTTATTTTCCGGACGACGTTTAACTACCCGCTAGTTTCGTGGTAATTTTCAGTATTCTCTTCTTTGCCTAAGTATTCTAACTCCGCTTAGAGTGATATCAACAAAGATTTATACAAGCAGTTAGACTAAGAACCCCCTTATCTTTCCTTTTCAGTGACCGATAAGTGTCATCGATCTCCTGCCTTTATACGATACAGGTCTGATGTGACTTCATAATAAATATATATTGCGTCGCGGAGTGTCGTCGTGTTTTCATGCCTTGCGCGTTATCTGAGATCTCCATGACAATGCGCCTTTTCTACGTCCTTTGCATCAGTTATAAGACGTCCACTGCTGGACATTAGACTTCCTCAATGAACGCCAACACATCTAGTCTTCCGTCCTCCGTATCCAGCCGCTTCCGGACACCTTTCAGCCGATACGCGGTCTCCACTTCAAAACTCATGTGCCTTGCCATTTCAGCCTGCTAATCCTTTCGAGTATGTCGGTTACCGTCGGTCTTCATCGGATATTCTCATTACGAATCACATCCCTCATAGAGACCCCGAGCACAGCGTTCTCCATAGCTCGCTGAGCGACTTGAAACTTGTGGACCAGGCCCACCCTTAGTGTCCACGTTTCTGCGCCGCAGGTCATGACAGGCAGGACGCACTGATTAAAGACTTCTGCCTTTAAAGACTGTGGAATAGGCGACTTGACATTATGTAAATCTATACTAATATTATAAATGCGAAAGTTTAGATGTTTTGATGTATGTTACTCAATCACGCTTCAACCACTGGACGGATCGTGATGAAACTTGGCACACATATAGGTTAGGTCCTGGAATAGGACATAGGACAGATTTTATCCCGAAAAACATCCCCTTACTACGGGAAATTCATAATAATTTGTGATGTTAAGTTGTCCACACGGACGACGTCGCGGGCAACAGCTAGTAATACATGAAACTTTCAATTAATTCTCTCTTCACGTCGCTGAGCTAAAAGGACTTTGATTGGTTCATAAATGGGCTCCGTACGGAACCCTAAAATGACATTCATCTCAAAACAACGTCCTACGTCTCGTGTCATCACAGCTCACACCAGCGACAGAACTGTCCACTGATGCGATAGATAGTTGTTTATCAGCGGACAAACAAAACTACAGCATCCGCGTATTGTTTGTGTTTACACTGAGTAACGTTCCCGGAGACAGCGGTACAATACCGGAGAAATCCGTGACGTCACACATACATAGGGTTGGCACCTCTGAATCTACCAATCAGGACAAGAAGAATGAAAACCCCGGATTTTAGAGCTCACAACCCGGACATGTAAACAGTTTTTTTCAAGTTAGCAAAATAAACAAGTAGTTTTAATTGTTATAAATCAACTTTTTATATATTTTCATACAATTTTAGACTAAATATGTATTGAAAAGTAATAAAATAGAATCTTCGTTCCCGGCGCAGGTGCCGGCGCCCCCGGACTACAAATAAAACTCCGCCCGGACGCCCCGTAAACTAGGACAAGTCCGAGGAAAACTGGATGAATGGCAACCCTACACATACACAATACATTGGGTGGGACGACAGCGGGTGAGAATCGTGAAAATTTAAACTAACACGGAAGGGAGTCGCCGTACTTATGCGTCTCTCTCTAGCAAATACAAGACCATCAGGTCAAGGGCTTTGTTGAATCGAATAGAGCCGTGGTAGCCGGTTGGCTGTGCACTCGCCTCACGTTCATGAGGTCCTGGTACAAACCCCGCCCGTACCAATGAGTTTTACGAAACTTAAGTACGGTTTATTTATAATACCACAGGCTTTTCGGTGAAGGAAAACATCGTAAGGAAACCTGCTTATGTTGAAGAAGAAATTCTGAGGCGTATGTGAAGTGCACCAAATCGGCTTGGGGCACCGTCGGTGGTCAGGGGTTTGGCACAGTATGAGTTAAAAATTGTAAAAAATGGGTCGCGTACTGTGGGTACTTAGTTCGAATCGGAAGTCTCGCTGACGCACTGGTTTGGATGAGCCTTAAAGCGTGTAGTAAACGTTCAAATTGAGACACACTTACACAGTACACCGCCAGTCGCTTACCTGGAACATAAAACAAAGCGATTGTTGATTATCACAAGTTGCAAAGGACATTACCACTACACCCGGGGAGAGCGACTTCTTACATAGTAATATTGTTTAGTATTCTCAGAGTACATCATCATCATCCATCATCAGCCCGAAAGAGTCCACTGTTGGACATAGGCCTCTCCCAAGGAGCGCCACTGAACCCGATTCTCGGTTCTTCTCATCCAGTCACAGCCAGCCGCCTTACGCAGATCGTCGCTCCATCTAGCCAGGGGGCGTCTCACACTACGCTTGCCCAGTCGCGGTCTCCACTCAAGAACTAATTTACCCCAACGGTTATCAATTCTCCGTCAGATGTGACCACTGCCACTTCATCGCACTAACTTTTTGAGCTATGTCGAAGACTTTAGTTCTCTGGCGGATCACCTCATTCCGGATCCTGTCTCTTAGAGAAACTCCGAGCATAGCTCTTTCCATAGCCCGCTGAGCGACCTTGAGTTTTTGGACTAGTCCCACTGTCAGTGTCTATAATATATATAACTCCGGTCTTCTTTTGAAGATTCTAATTTTTTAGTGATCTGACGGATATCGTTATAACGAAGCTGTTTTCTGTCAGTCTGTCTATTCGACGGATAACTAGAAAACTTTTGAACGTACCGTGTTGCATAGACAGTAAATATTTTCATTAAAATATGTGATTTTATAGGTAAGTAGTCTAGATTTCACAACAATATATAGTATATTTCATTCCAAATCAATAGTCATAAGGAAACAAACGCATTTGCGTCTCGAAAACAAAATAAATAATAGACGGTGTTGTTAAACGGAACGCAAAGATAACATGGTACTACAAACCATGTTTCTACTGCTGATAGACCTTTCATTACATGTTACCGAGACGCAAATAGAGTTGGTTTTCGTATGACTATAGGTTTGGAATAAAATATAGACACCTGACGTTAGATAGGAGGTGGACGAAGCAAATTGCGCAATATCGTTAGTCACCTGAACTGAACTGACTAACTAGATGTGGAACGTGCTATTCTCAGAGTGAAAGGACCTTTGCTGGTACAGAAAAGCTGCGTCATTCATGACGTCTTGATCAACCTATCGCTGCACCCATTTTTTACAATTTTTACATAGTTACCAGCCCTAGGACATCATCATCAGGTTATTTTTGTCTCCACTGCAGGAGCACAACCCTCTCTCATCTGCCGGAGACAGACGGAGGATTTGGCCTACACTCCCCGCGCTGGCCAGACGGGTTGGGGAGGCCTGATTGATGTTTTATAATGTATTCCCTTAGTCGCCTTGTACGACATCCACGGGAAGAGTTGGAGTGGTCCTATTCTACTCTACCGGAAACCACACTGCAAAGCCCTAGGACAGGTTCAGCGTAACCCTGACTTTATTCTATGCGCGTAAGATTCCTTTTTAAAATGTAATGTTTATTGGAGGGATTTGATCCTAATCCCGCTAGGGGCAAATGTTCGTATGATGAATATGAAAGTCTTGGATGTTTATATATTTATTTAAATATGTCTATCCGTTATCTAAAACCATACCACAGGCTCTGCCTAGTTTGGGATTGGATAATTGGTGTGAATGTCTGTGATATTTATTTATTTATTTAATGATTGACTCTATCGATTGGTGCCATGTATAGCCTCCTATTTTTCGCATTTGTGTCGGTTCGACTCCCGGCTGAGGCAAGCAATTTATTTTACTGTTTTGAATGCAGTTTCACGTATTTTAAAAAAATAAAGGAATGTTAGCTACTTTCCCTCCAGAGCCCGTAAGTTCTATAAAAAAATACATTAAAAAAACTCTTAAAGAATCAACGTTCGCCGTGGATACCCAAAACAGAATATAGGAGATACAGCATACTACAAATAATAAATGATATTCTATTAAGTACTCATAAAGATAATAATACCAAAAGATATAAACAATATAAACAAAAATATAGATACCTATCCTTTTGTATTAATTAACAGGTAAGCGAAAAAAATTTCAAGCACCGCTGATTTAAATGATACAATTACCTTGTAGCGCCTGAAATTTAATAGCGAGCAATGTTGGCAAGTCGTGTTGCTATTTGTTTTAATGTAGGCGCTTGGCTCGATTGTACAGCTGGCAGGTAATTCACTTAGACAAGCCGTAGCCAAGAGGAATTACGGTAATAGTTACCTACAACCATACTGGAACTGAAGTCTAAATTAGGTAGGAAAACATATCATAATGCTCTCGCACGAAGCTCTTTGCTTCCTCGTTCATAATGCGAACTGCTAAGGAATGGAACTCCCTGCCAGCTTGGGTATTTCCGGACAAGTACAATTTGGATCACTTTAAAGGAAGAGTGAGTAAGCATCTTCTGGGTAAGCGCTCTCCACCTTAGACCTCATCATCAATTACCATCAGGTGAGATTGAGGTCAAGCGCAAACTCATCGACATTAAAATAAAAAACTTTTTCCGGAATGGAAGTTTTTCATATTGTACATCTTCCAGAATGGACGTTTATGAGATTTGATATTATTATCGTAAATCACAAAAGGGATATCATCATCATCATCATGTCAGCCTTTAGACGTCCACTGCTGGACATAGGCCTTCCCCAATGAACGCCACCACACCCGGTCCTCGGCCCTCCGCATCCAGCCGCTTCCGGCCACCTTCTTTAGGTCGCCAGTCCACCTGGCGGCGGGGCGTCCCGCGTGCCAATGCGTGGTCTCCACTCCAGAACTCGTCTGCCCCAACGGCCATCGGTTCTGCGACAGATGTGGCCCGCCCACTGCACTTCAGCTTGCTAATCCTTTCGGCTACATCGGTCCCCTTCGTTCTTCGTCGGATCTCTTCATTACAAATCATATCCTTCGAAGATACCAAGGAAAAGGGATATAATAAAATGAAACGTTATGTCCTGGAAAGTAAAACATAACTGTTCATAAAGGCTTTTGATTTTCATCAGCCGAAATACGTCCACTGCTGAACATAAGCCCAATAGAATGACACTATTGGTAGGATGTCCACTGGGGGATTTGCCATAATCATCACGCTCGGCAAACGGATTGGTGATTGCAGTAAATGATCTTAATAAGCACAGGAGTACGCTGCTGCCCGTCCCTCACTGGTGCAACCTTAGTCGCCTTAACGACTCCCACTGGGAAATGGGCCTATTCTAAGCCGGGAACCACACGGTACAGGCTTTGCTGAATAATTAAATAACTTATAAATAATAATAATAATAAATCGTTCAAAACCCAGGTTTTGTTATACTCGTACCAGATATACTTGTACAATTGACGGATATCTACCCTAATATTATAAAGAGGAAAGATTTGTATGTTTGTAACGTATAAACTCAAAAACTACTGGAGCGATTTCAAAAATTCTTTCACCATTAGAATGCTACATTATCCCTGAGTAACATAGGCTATAGGGTAATGTAAATCAAGGTGTAAAAATGCAATATAACAAGAAGTATAATTATTAAGTTCGGTACAATTAATATTGCGATTGGTTTGTACTACAGTTGGAGCGGGCGGTGGGGGTGAGAGTTTGAGTGGGAATGGAATAGGGAGCGAGAATGTGAACGGGAGCGGATTCTGCAATAAGAAACGTATGCTCAATTCGGTGTAACATATAGGCTATATTTCATTGCAATTGACCCAGTCAATCAAAAGTTGTGCTAATTTATAGTTTTCAAAAACTCGCATACATACATTACATTGGTACCATACCCGCTCCCGCTACCGCTCCCGCTACCGCTCCCGCTCCCGCTACCGCTCCCGCTCCCGCTCCCGCTCCCGCTCCCGCTCCCGCTCCCGCTCCCGCTACCGCACACAAGTTCCGTCATGCATTGACACGCTACACTTCTTTGTTGTATGCGAGTTATCGAAAACTATAAATTAGCATAACTTTTGATTGACTGGGCCGATTGCAATTAAATATAGCCTATATGTTACACCGAAGTAAGCATACGTTTCTGTGAAAAGTCCATCGAAATCGGTTCATTAGTTCTTAAGTGATGCGTGCACAAACAAACAGACAAACAGACAAAAATGATTGAAATGTGTTCTATTACTTATCCTTAGACCCCCCCCAATTTTTTTTTGCAAATATCTTCAATGTACAGACACGCGAAATTTACCATTTTATTTATTAGATATAACGGATCTTCTAGTAAATAATTTTAATAATTATAGTGTTATCATTGTACAGATATCACATTGTAGCGAGGGATAACGTTAAATCACGTCGCAGTGACGTCCGCAATGTCAAGGTCCATGCGATAGCAGTATATGTACGAACTGATAATAAGTTTAGAGCCGTGGTAGCCGGTTGGTTGTGCACTCGCCTCACGTTCATGAGGTCCTGGTACAAACCCCGCCCGTATCAATGAGTTTTACGAAACTTAAGTACGGTTTGTTTATAATACCACAGGCTTTTCGGTGAAGGAAAACATCGGAAGGAAACCTGCATATGCCGAAGAAGGAATTCGTGTGTAGTGTGAAGGAGGCGTGTGTGAAGTCCACCAAATCGGCTTGGGGCACCGTCGGTGGTCAGGAGTTTGGCACAAAAGATCCTGAAGGGTCGAAGTGTCGCCAGGTCTTCCTGGCCCCCTAAGAAGATAAGATAAGATAATAAGTTTTGGGAAATAGATCTGCAGTTGTTTCTCCTATTGATATTGCTAATACATACATAATGCTCATGCTTTGGTGCCAGAGGGGTACGCAGAGACGATGTTTCGCCACTTTGCGCGATCCTGACACACCTCACTAGTCTCACACACATTCAACAACCTTTTCATGCACCTGCTTTTGTTCATCTCACTTGCGGACCCCAGCTTTTTGGAGGACTTCTCTGTCTACTCCTCTGGGACCAAGGCATGAGCATTACGTATGTATGTATGTATGTATGTATGTATGTATGTATGTATGTATGTATGTATGTATGTATGTATGTATGTATGTATGTATGTATGTATGTATGTATGTATGTATGTATGTATGTAATCCTAAGCTAGGAGTTATAACATTCAGACTGGAACCACCTTGTACAAATTATACAATGTTGGCTAGCCCCGGTGGGAATTGAACCCACGTCTTCTGGCGCTCGAGTCCAATGACCAAACCACTATGCCAACGAGGCAGTCAAAATATAACATAACATCCAGAATGGCACCAACTTGTACAAAGTTGCCTGTGCCCAGTGAGATACGTCCTACTAATACGTCCGTGGTGTTCAACTAGGTGGCGAGGCGTATCTTGGCCACACCAAACCCCCCAACCCCCCCAACCTGACCACTCTGGTCATCGTTTCATTGCTACACTCCCATTTGCTAGACGGGAAGTGGGAACTCTCTTCATACTTTGACTCTATACTTCTTTAATTTAATTTGTCTGGGGCCCAAGGTAGCGTAAATTCATGACCTGGGACTTGCCCTACCTTCACTGGTAGGTGTTCTTGTTAGTTACCTCCGTTGATCCTCGCTTAGAGGAGTTGCGGGGGGAGAATGGTCAGGAGGCGGGAATGTCCCCAGTGAGAATCGAAACTATGACCAGAGCGCTTCTAGTGTAGTGCCCAGGGGACCTCTAGTGGGCGAATAATTTTCAGGGCTAATTATAAGCATTAGGAGCCTAATGGGCTTCTTAGACGATACCGTGCTCTTAAATTTGAATGACAAAGATGCCTGGTACTAATGTTGCTTCAGCTTCGCATAATCTTTATAATATTTTATGTAGGTATGTATGTATGTATGTATGTATATTTCATTCCAGATTAATAGTCCTATGAAAACCAACGCTATTTACGTCTCGGTAACATATACATGAAAGGGTCACCAGCAGCAAAAATAGGTTTGTATTACCAAGTAAACTTTGCGGTCCACTTAGGAACACCATCTATTGTGTATTTTGTTTTCGAGACGCAAATGCGTTTGTTTTCATAGGACTATTAATCTGGAATGAAATATAGTATGTATGTATGTATGTATGTATGTATGTATGTATGTATGTATGTATGTATGTATGTATGTATGTATGTATGTATGTATGTATGTATGTATGTATGTATGTATGTATGTATGTATGTATGTATGTATGTATGTATGTATGTATGTATGTATGTATGTATGTATGTATGTATGTATGTATGTATGTATGTATGTACGTATACGCTTTATTGTACAAAAATTAACAACAACAAAAATAAAAGAAAAACGTTGTGTACAAAGGCGGACTTATTCCACTTAGAGATAACTTCATTTAAAAGATGTGTTGCTAGAAGATTTTTGTGATGTTTTTTCTTCACAGCGCTACGACCTAGGAAGCGGTGCGGTCGAGTCGTACCAAGTTGCAATAAAGAATTTTGACTCTGACTTTGAATTTACTATATCGTAAAACGCCATCAAATCTTAAGTTGAACATAGAAGGAACTTGGGGCTTCAACGTCGAGTGGGACTGTAGCGAATCATATTTAACGTGGCGTAGGACAAGCGACTTCAAATTGACATTTGAATTGCAAATCGAGCCAGGTTTGCGAGGCAGAAGTTCGGTAAACTGGGTTACGGTGTTACGAATGTTGCCACTTCGGGGGTGTTGTTTATTAAGCAAATACACAACACGTGGTTGATTTCGTTACATAATGAGGGAATTATGGAAAACTTATGCAGTGTGTTTCTCGGCTCCCCAAATCTTCCTATGGTTGTCGTCAAGGCGACTAAGCGATTGCTTCAGGGACCGGCTACAACGGATCTTTACTGCGATCACCAAAGCGTGGTCGTTACGGCAAATCCCCCAACGGACAGTCCACTATGGCATTCTATTGCGGACGTTTCATGTTCAGCGGTGGACGTAGTTCAGTTGATAATAATGGCAAACTATGAGAAACAGAGTTGCCGTGTGGTTTCCGGTAGAGTAGAATAGGACCACTCCAACTCTTCCCGTGGATGTCGTACAAGGCGACTGAGGGAATACATTATAAAACATCAATCAGGCCCTCCCTAACTTGTCTGGCCAGCGCGGGGAGTGCAGGCCAAATCCTCCAACTGTCTCCGGCAGATGAGAGAGGGTTGTGCTCCTGCAGTGGAGACAAAAATAACCTGATGATAATGAGAAACAGAGCCTCCCCAACCCGTCTGGCCAGCACGGGGAGTGCAGGCCAAATTCTCCGTCTGGCTCCGGCAGATGAGAGAGGGTTGTGCTCCTGCAGTGGAGACAAAAACAACCTGACGATGATGATGAGAAACGGGACAACAATACAAACAAGAACAAGTGGAGTGGAGAACAATTTGGGAGCTGAAACATGCTAAGGAGTTTATCGGACACGGACACAGGGTAAACTAACAACATCCTAAAACACGGTAGGATAACTGTTCGTGTTATCATGGGAGCGTTTACCGTGAGGCACCTCCTGAATAAGATGGGACTGTCAGAGACCGTTAACTGTAGCCTGTGGAGAGGACAGCGGCACGACGTAGTAACTGGCTGTGTGAATTCAATGCACTAGCTGCAAGGGGAATGAGTGTCCTTGGGTATAATCATCATCATCATCATGTCAGCCTTTAGACGTCCACTGCTGGACATAGGCCTTCCCCAATGAACGCCACCACACCTGGTCCTCCGCCCTCCGCATCCAGCCGCTTCCGGCCACCTTCTTTATGTCGTCGGTTCATCTGGCGGCGGGGCGTCCCACCCTGCGCGTGCCAATCCGTGGTCTCCACTCCAGAACTCGTCTGCCCCAACGGCCGTCGGTTCTGCGACAGATGTGGCCCGCCTACTGCCACTTCAGCCTGCCAATCCTTTCGGCTATGTCGGTCACCTTCGTTCTATGTCGGATCTCTTCATTACGAATCATATCCTTCAAAGATACGCCGAGCATAGCCCTCTCCATAGCTCGCTGAGCGACTTGAAACTTGTGGATCAGGCCCACTGTCAGTGTCCACGTTGTATAATAATAAATAAGAAATCGTTTATTATCAGGCAACTTGGCCCATAGATAAACACCTTAACCTACAAATATATACATTATTATAATCTTAATTAACAGATCATCACACTATTTTTGAGACGTTTGCCTTTGAATCTCTAAAACGTCTAAACACTACTCTCTCGGGCCAGAAGTCGGGACTGAGGAATATACCATGGTGTTTTATAATTAACCCTGAACCCAAGGACTACAGGTTGGCAGGTGTGGTGGCGTTCATTAAGGCCTATGTCATCTAAGGGCTTATATGATGATGATTTTGATGTTCTTCAACATTTCCTAAAACGAATCAAATCGGAGACTTAACTTACTACTTTTAAGTGAAGCGTCATTTCTCAGAAAGGTAGACAATGAAAGAAAAAAGCGGCCAAGTGCGAGTCGGACTCGCCCATGAAGGGTTCCGTAGCAGCAAGTAACATAATATAAAAGTTATTGTAGTTCGTTGTAACTTTGATCGATGTTTTAATAATAGTATTGTGGTTTACGATTTATGACGTATTAAAAAAAAACTACTTACTAGATCTCGTTCAAACCAATTTTTGGTGGAAGTTTGCATGGCAATGTACATCATATATTTTATTAGTTTTATCATTCTCTTATTTTAGGGGGGGGGGGGGACACACACATTTCACCACTTTGGAAGTGTCTCTCGCGCAAACTATTCAGTTTAGAAAAAAATGATATTAGAAACCTCAATATCATTTTTGAAGACCTATCCATAGATACATATGGGTTTGATGAAAAAAAATTTTATGAGTTTCAGTTCTAAGTTTGGGGAACCCCCAAAATTTATTGTTTTTTTTCTATTTTTGTGTGAAAATCTTAATGCGGTTCACAGAATACATCTACTTACCAAGTTTCAACAGTATAGTTTTTATAGTTTCGGAATAAAGTGGCTGTGACATACGGACGGACAGACAGACAGACAGACATGACGAATCCATAAGGGTTCCGTTTTTTGCCATTTGGCTACGGAACCCTAAAAATCATCCAAATAAAGCAAATATTGTTGAAATTGTCATCGCTATTAATACACTCTCTACAGAGCCGGTCCCAGCTAACATTTGTTGGCCAGAGTGAGTCACAGAGCCACAGCTGCCCTCGGCGCACAAACAAGTCTTTGATACTGTCGTTTACCGTTTGTTACCGTCCGTTGTTTGTAAAGGGGCACGACAGCATCAAAAATAAAGACGAGAAAGCAAGTAGTATAATGTCACAAATTAAATATTGGACAGTGTGTAACATATTGTACAAAATTCAATATGCGGTGATTTTACTTAAATTTTAACAAAGTATCCTCGTACATTCTAAGTGGGAAGCAGATTATTAGTTTGGAAGAAAACACTACCCAAAGTTACTAGTATTCCTTCCTATGTTAACAAGGAACCGAGTTTAAAGGGTTTGGGGCCATGAGGTGCTGTGAGGTACGAGGGAACGTCAAACGTACGTATCGCACACCACTGTCAGATAACTGGCAAATTCCTGAGACGGTCCTTTAATTCAGTCCCCCATTGTGGCTATCTAACAAATGTAAATTTCGCGTTTTGTATATTGATTACAATTTTAAACAAAAAAAAATGGAGACGAAGGAAAGTAAAAGAATACATTAGGATCATTTTTGGAATTTTTGTATGTTTATCTGTTTGTTTGTGCACGCATCACGTAAAACCTAATGAAAAAATTCTGATGAAGTTTTCAGAAAAACGTAGGGCTTCATTTTATGTAACATTTAGTCTTTAATTCATCTCAATCGGCTTACTCAATCAAAAGTTATGCCAACTTAAAGTTTCCAAACACTTAAATGCATTAGACCTAGTGTATACAACATAGAAGTATAATGCTCGGCGGAATTTAGATTGTAATGAGTCAGGACTTGAAGAATTAGAATTAGGAATTGGTTTGCCGTGTGGTTTCCGGTAGAGTAAAATAGGACCACTCCAACTCTTCCCGTGGATATCGTACAAGGTGACTAAAGGAATACATTATAAAACATCAATCAGGCCTCCCCAACCCGTCTGGCCAGCGCGGGAAGTGTAGGCCAAATCCTCCGTCTGTCTCCGGCAGATGAGAGAGGGTTGTGCTCCTACAGTGGAGACAAAAATAACCTGATGATGATGAGTTAGGACTACGTTTGGAGCGAAGGTAAGAGCTGACGGCGGTGGTGGCAGTGGGAGTGGTAGAGGGAGGGGGAAATAAAAAAACATTAATTCTGTAGTCCAATCGAGCGAAGCCGCGGGCACAGCTAGTTGTCAGCAATTTTCTTTTGTTACATTAATAAAAAGTCAACGTATAAAGTTTCTTGGATGGTACAGACTCTCAAGGTCCTTGGAATGTCCGATCAGTTAGGGAGATCGCAGAGTATACTTCAGAATTAGAGACTACAGAAATTAATCACGCAGACACGCGTCGAGACGAAGGCCTCCTGTGATCATTTGTCAGATGCGACATTTCTGCCTACACCTTCTCAACACTTGTCTGTTGAGATGAAATATACCTACTGTTACGTATGTTCGGGTTATTAGGAGAGAAATTCCTTTTAATTGGAGATTAAATTTATTTAAAGCTAGCTGTGCCCGCGGCTCCGCTCGCGTGGACTACAAACTTATTTACAGATTTTATTTTTCTCTTTGACGGAGAGAAATGCCTGTGCTAGAGAGAGAGATGCCTGTTTCGTCCATAGCATATCAGTCATTGTAACGCAATGGAGTATCTTTAATTTAATGTTGCTATATTTCAAATAAATAAATATCAAAATGTGTTCTCTGATACCAGTGTGTCAATATAGAATTATATCCTACTAATATAATAAATGCGAAAGTTTGGATATTTGGATGTTTGTTACTCAATCACTCTTCAACCACTGGACGGATCGGGATGAAACTTGGCACATATATAGGTTAGTTCTTGGAAAACATCTCATTCCTAAGGGAAACCAAATTAATCGTTAAAAGCAGTGAATTTGCTCAAAACGTGGCGTCTCTTTTTAAGATGTGTAAATATCGAAACCTACGCGGACGAAGTCGCGGGCAAAAGTTATACACAAATAATTGGAGTATAATTTAGTAACTTAAGTTATAACTGAAATGTGTTTTGTAATCAATAATTATATTCAGTTGTTTAAATAAATAAATTGGCCGTGTGGTTCCCGGCTTAGAATAGCCACCCCTATATTTCCCGTGGGTGTCGTCAAGGCGACTAAGGGATTGCACCAGGGACGGGCAGCGTTCTCCTGTGTATGTTAAGATCATTACTGCGATCACTAATCCGCCTGCCAAGCGTGGTGATTATGGCAAATCCTCCAATGGGCAACTCACCAAAAGTGGTATTCTATTGGGGAGGCCTATGTCCAGCAGTGGACGTTTTTAAGCTGATACAATTTTTTTTTATATTACAGAAACTTAGGGGGTTACAGGATAGCTGGGGCCCTCTTTTAGACATAAAATGTCTGTGCCAGAGGACCTCGCTCTTCCATACTTATATCTTATATATATATGTCGGCGAAATATTAAAAGAGGAGCTAAATTGAAGGCACAGTGTGTGCTCGGCGCGCCGTTCGGCTTGGTTCGGCGATCGTCGCGAGCACGCGCTGACGGAATGTCGGGTATAACTTGCGCAGACGCAGAACCGAGACGGGCTTCGATGGAAAGGCGTGCGGTGCGCCGACGTTACGCTGACGGATCGTCTGCCTTCTAAATCGTTACTTGTTGATGTAGTGTAATTTCATGTAGTGTCATTTAAGTCAGTAAACGTGTTAACTTTGTAATGGCGTTATACTCAATTTGGGAGCCCACATTTTCGGCGGAACCAGAAACCTACGACATCAGAAGCGGGATTCGAACCCCACGCCCTCAGAAGAGGAACTTACGACATATATTTAAACAACGTGTGTGAGTGGTGTGTGTGTGTGAGTGTGTATGATATATGAAATAAATTAAATAAACAAATGTGTTGGCTTATATGGAGATTCGAGGGGGTTCCAGAGTTGAATAAAATGTAAAATGCCACCCACTCGCCCAGTAGGTGCCCTCGTAAAACGTTCAACTTGCCGTCTCGTCATATTTACTGCTTTTATTGCTGATTTTACCGTCTTGAGTAGTGGAACGTAAGGAATTTTCCAATATTGCTTATGATACGATATACGGGAGATCAAATGCAAGGTTCTCGTACAGCAGTAGGCAGCAATAGACTATATTTCATTCCAGATTCATAGTCCTATGAAAACCAACGCTATTTACGTCTCGGTAACATATACATGAAAGGGTCACCAGCAGCAAAAACAGGTTTGTATTACCATGTAAACTTTGCAGTCCACTTAGGAACACCATCTATTGTGTATTTTGTTTTCGAGACACAAATGCGTTTGTTTTCATAGGACTATTAATCTGGAATGAAATATAGGTACTCGTGTCGCTTCTTTACGTAGTAATATTTAATCTATGACGATTGAGGGAAACCTTAAAATTCAGATTGGGAGTAACAAAAGACATACCTGTATATATCGTTCAGTTCACGACGGCACGCCTCTCTCCTACTCTAAAACTTACATGTCATTGTCGGCCCCGTAGCCTAGTCGGTAGTACACCTGCCTGCGAAGCTCGGGGTCGCGGGTTCGAATCCCGCCCAGGGCAAACATTCGTGTGATGAGCACTTGTGTTTGCCTTGTGACTGGATGTTATTTATATGTTATATTATGTATTTAGGTATGTATACGCAAAAGTGCTTGTATGTACAGGCTGATGCAGAACTTTAGCCATAAATATGAAAAAGGTTCATCATCAGGTTATTTTTGTCTCCACTGCAGGAGCACAACCCTCTCTCATCTGCCGGAGACAGACGGAGGATTTGGCCTGCAATCCCCGCGCTGGCCAGACGGCTTGGGGAGGCCTGACTGATGTTTTATAATGTATTCCCTCAGTCGCCTTGTACGACATCCACGGGAAGAGTTGGAGTGGTCCTATTCTACTCTACCGGAAACCACACAGCTTGAAAAAGGTCTTATTGAATACACTTCTCAAATTCCAGTCAAATTTTACGCCACAGAAATCGTGCCAGAAACTGACTTAGGCGCCAAGTAGGTCAGTGTGGCGGGCCGGAAAGCAATCACCGCGTATTGCACGCCGTATATCTTTTTAATACTGCCCGTCTTTGTTTATAGGCGGTGCCAAAAAGGGCACGGCCAGTAAAATTAATTAACTATGATCCTAACTTTTTTGACGTTCATCATCATCAGCCAGAATACGTCCACTGCCTCCCCAATATAATGACACTTGGTGGGCTGTCCATGGGGGGGGGGGGGGGGGGGGGTGCCATAATCACTACGCTTGGCAGGCGGATTGGTGATCGCAGTAATTCGTGGGCTGTCCATAATCACCACGCCTGGCACGCAGTAATGATCTTAAAGTACACAGGAGAACGCTGGTGCAATCCATTAGTCGCCTTGACGACAACCACGACGGGAAGATTAGGAATGGCCCTATTTTAAGCCGGGAACCACACAGCTAAACGTTTGACGTTCACATAGACTTCTCTTCTACTTCTTCGGATTAAAATGTATAAAACAACTAAGTATCTTTCAGATCCTGGTGAGGGACTTCATCCTTATGTAGTAGACATACCACGCTCTCGCGCGAAGCATTTTGATTCCTCTATCATAATGCGAACTGCTAAGGAATGGAAATCACTGCCAGCTTGGGTATTTCCGAACAAGTACAACTTGGATCTTTTAAAAGGAAGAGTGAATAGGCATCTTCTGGGTAAGCGCGCTCCACCTTAGGCCTCGTCATCACTTACCATCAGGTGAGATTGAGGTCAAGCGCAAACCCACCAACAATAAAATACTGCATTGGTATTTATATGTTGTATTGTATTATATGTTGTATGGTTATTTAATATATAGTAAGTACACGCGACTACTGCCTCTCCATAATCCCTTGTCTTCACCGCAGGTTAGCTGGAAGAAATTTCTTTAGAAATAAGCTTACTCTCGGTCTGTGTACTGAACACAGAAATCGTCTGAGAGACGCGTGTGGAGGTAGGCAGTGAGCTCCACAGGCTGACCGCGTGAACAGTGAAAGAATGGGAGCAGAAGTCGCTTTTATGTGAAGGAATTCTTTAATGTGGACAGATTAGAAGCAAGCCGTAATATTAAATTGTTCAAGCGGACGAAGTCGCGGGTAATAGGTAGTACAATTTAATAATATGATTTATGTAGCGGACCCGTGTAGACAAGTCATTATGTAAACGTAAGTGTACCGCCCGCGTGAAAATAAACCGCCGCCGCGACAAGGTCACATCTGATCGCGTCAATTGCGAACACTCACTCAAATTGTACAGAAACAACTTTGTCAAGACGTGACTAACCGATTCGTATCTAATATGCATAATTAGGAAGAATAATATTGATGCATTTGGAGGAAAATGACTTAAGACTCATTTATTTCCAACTTTTGGGACAGTAAGAACTCTAGGCTAAGTCGATATTTGTTTACATTTTTTTATATCCATTTCACACATAGACACGCTATAGCGTCGTTAGGAAATACATGGCAAAGAGCGACCAGTTTCCATATACGAAATGCGAAAGTAGTTTTTTTTTTTTTCAATCTTTATTAAGGGGTTTAGTCATTTCTGACTATGTCACCCCTGTGGGAAAAACTTTACATATATATTTTTTTCTATCTCTAACTTATACAATATTTATAGAGTTTGCACAGCATTCCGGCCTCCTCAGATGAGGGGTTGGCCAGGATGCTGTTGCAAACTCCGATATTATTCTTAATCAGAGGCAGCATCACAATTCTTTGGGCCTCGCTTCGGACACATTCCATCAATACATGTTGTACATCCTTTACGACATCACATTCAGGACAATTTGGTGATTCGGCTTTCCTCATCAGGAAAGCAAACTTTTTAGATGGAATGTGTCCGGAGCGGAGCCTTAAAGTTGTTACTACTGAAAGTAGTTTGACGGAGAGAAATGCCTGCTTCGTCCATAGCATATCAGTCATTGTAACGCAATGGAGTATCTGTAATGTTGCTATATTTCAAATAAATAAATATCAAAATACTAGTGTGTCAATGGGCTCGATTCTGAAGGCACAATGTTAAAATTTGACAGCACTAAAACTGTTGCTATCCTTGTCACACAATATTATGAAGATAAAGACGAAACCAATTTTAGCGCGGTCACATTTTAAATGTGTGCCTTCAGAATAGGGCCCATTATAGACTTACGAGTATATCCTACTAATATAATAAATGCGAAAGTTTGGATATTTGGATGTTTCGATATTTGGATGTTAGTTACTCAATCACGCTTCAACCACTGGACGGATCGGGATGAAACTTGGCACACATATAACTTAGGTCCTGGAATAGGACATAGGATAGTTTTTATCCAGAAAAAACATCTCATTCCTGCGGGAAATACATAATAATTTGTGATGTTAAGTTGTCCACGCGGACGAAGTCGCGGTAACAGGTAGTTATAAATAAACCGTACTTTTTACATATAATTCGTGTGATGAGCACTTGTGTTTGCCTTGTGACTGGATGTTATTTATATATTATATTATGTATTTATGTATGTATATCAGCTGTCTGATACCCATATTACAGGCTCAGCCTAGTTTTGGGATCAGGTAGCCGTGTGTGAAATGTCCCCAATTGTTATTTATTTATTTACTTAAGTTTGTTTTTTTAAACCCATTGGTACGGGCGGGGTTTGAAACCACGACCGAGGCGAGTGCAGCATCAACCCGGCTACCAGGATATACAGGAACAACGAGAGCCCATTAGAAAAGGATGTGGTCACAAATTAAAAGAAAATTACTTATATTTAAAGGTACAAAGACATTTACGCCATCAGATACTCAATCCTCATTCCGACACAGAAAACTCAGCAGTATATCACTAAACCACCGAATCGCGAACACGTAACAATCCGAATAGCCCATCGTAATACCCAACAGTCCTTGAGGCATGCTTAGGCAGCCGCACATCGCGTGTAAACAAGCCTAACACGATACCCATACAAGCGATTGTTATTCAATTCACGACTGCGAAAGAATAATTCTGACGTATCACGCTTCAACCACTGGACGGATCGTGATGAAACTTGGCACACATATAGGTTAAATCCTGGAATAGGACATAGGATAGTTTTTATCCCGAAAAAATAGCCTGTTCCTACGGGAAAACGTAATAATTTGTGATTTTAAGTTGTCCACGCGGACGAAGTCGCGGGCAACAGCTAGTATTGTATACTGACATAGATAGTATGTTAAATACTGTGATACATGATTTGAATAGTTGACATTGTAATTTATATTTTGTACATTATTTTATTTTATGACGATCCCTTTTACCATATTAGAATGACATGTAAAATTAAATTTTTAAGATGTAAAAGTAAAATAAATCTAATCTAATCTAAGGGATTGCACCAGCGACGGGCAGCAAAGTTCTCCTCGGTCATTACTACGATCGTCAATCCGACTGCCAAGCATTGTGATTATTATGGCAAATCCCCCAAAAGAAAGACCACCGAAAGCAGCATTCTATTACAGAGTATTGTATTGTTCAGCAGTGGACGTATATTTCATTCCAGATTAATAGTCCTATGAAAACCAACGCTATTTACGTCTCGGTAACATATACATGAAAGGGTCACCAGCAGCAAAAATAGGTTTGTATTACCAAGTAAACTTTGCGGTCCACTTAGGAACACCATCTATTGTGTATTTTGTTTTCGAGACGCAAATGCGTTTGTTTTCATAGGACTATTAATCTGGAATGAAATATATATTATCTGATGACGGATATCCGTCATATATATATATATTTTTTTTTTTGAGTTAGCTTTACTTTATCGCCGCTATTTATTTTGTGGCGTTTTACCCTGTTATTGATTTAAACTGTGTTGCATTTGTACTGTGTTTTTTATTCCTTTTTATTATAATTATATTAGATAATCCTATGCTGCTTATTGTTCCTGCTTTGCGCGACTCTATAACCGCTTCCTAGTGTTTTAACCTCAACAAACTTTCCAGCAACACGTCTACCCTATCTACGACGGTGTCACAGGGGGTTCCGTCATATATTAGGAATTACTCACTCCTAATATCAATTAGGAGTGAAATATTATTACCGTCGATGACATTTTCTATCATGAGCCAAAGATAAGCTTTAAGATCCAGGGTTGTCTTCATATAGGTGGTCTGGAAGAAATCGCTTAAAGCGACAACACCGCCTAAATTGTACTATTTGTACTTTTATAACCTGCAACTGTATTTGTTTGTGCAATAAAGTGTATTGTATTGTATACATTCGAGACTGCATGCATCGCGTAACAACTCCAATGTGTTGCATCAAAAATAGTCTAGCCCAATTTCCTTGAAGGCCAGCCGAAACGAGATTAACTTTTATTTCAGTCGCAAACTAATTTTCTAGCCGCTGCAAATTATCTAAGACATTGGCAAAGTAAAACTATTTTTATGTAACTAATGCATTGATAAACTATTATTTGAACTAGACAATGAATTCTGTAGAAAATCTCCCTTTTTTTGGTATCTTTATTTAAAAAAAATTACAATATATAAATTACAGCAACGTCCACAGAAATGGAAGCCCATTTGTATGTGAACAGAGCGCTCACGTGATCAGTACATTAGTCTACACCCGTCGACAAGAAGTGCTTGTGCAGTTCTTGCTTTAGTAATCCACCTGATGCAATGTATTTTAAATCGGATGGCAGAGAATTCCAAAGTTTACCCATAACATAACCGCTGGTACGCGTTGACACGTCTTGGAACATTTATTCTCGTGTTTGCCTTAGAATATTGTCTTTTAGTTATCTTAGTATTATTTCTGATATAGTCTTTATCCAACGATCTCTATGTACTACTAGATGGAGCGTTCCAAACAATCGCTGTGTTCCACGCAAGTAGCCACAACTCTTTCACATTCACTTTGAAACTTGTGCAGTTACTACGCAGAACATTTAATCATTTACTAAATATTGACATTATTTAACCGTAGCGTCAATATTTAGTAATAATTAAATGTTCTGCAATTGGTTTTTACTACAGTTGGAGCGGGAGCGGGAGTGAGATCGGGATCGGGACAGAGAGTCTGAGTGGGAGTGTGATAGGTATGGAGATTTTGAAGTCTGTCCTATAGTCCACGCAAGCGGAGCCGCGGGCACAGCTAGTAAGTAATAAAGATATCCGAAAAATTCAAAGTAACATACATAGCTACTAGGTGGCCTGGTGCAAAAAGAATAAAGAACTAAATAAAAATATATTATAAAAACTACCGGAAAAAAGTCATCTTTTGTATATCATATTTGCACTTCATTGGTATAAATACACGCCCCCCCCCCCCTCCCCTCCTCTCCCCCCCGCACACAGAAAAACGCATCCTCCCCCACAATACTTAGACATTTCTTTATTTAAATTTTGCTACCTGTTTATAGGCAAATTTATTATAGATAGAGCTGATTTTCCAAATAAACGAATTAAATTATAAATCTACATTTAGACGTAAGGAACATTTCATGCACAATTCATTGTCAAGATTAAAAGTACCAAACGATTCGATCGAATCAAAGGTCCGCAGCCAATTGACACCACTCCCCGCCCCCCTTGAACTTGTACCGATAACGTGACCTTGGCCTTCATTGATCGGGGTGACCTTGAACCACACCGAAATAACTGGAGACTCCGTGTCGCAATTACTTTCACGTTCCAACCACGAGGTTTTGTGTAACGTTACGTTACTGCTTAATAGTTACTACGTAACAGTTACGTCACTCCCTCGTAATCAGCAGCATCAGGTTATTTTTGTCTCCACTGCAGGAGCACAACCCTCTCCCATCTGCCGGAGACAGACGGAGGATTTGACCCACACTCCCCGCGCTGGCCAGACGGGTTGGGGAGGCCTGATTGATGTTTTATAATGTATTCCCTTAGTCGCCTTGTACGACATCCACGGGAAGAATTGGAGTGGTCCTATTCTACTCTACCGGAAACCACACGGCAAACCTGTTACGTAGTAACTATTAGTAATCTGTGGTAGTAGTAGATAATTAAATCAACTCGACTGTATGGAGTGCCGGGGGTCTGACTATACCAAAACCCCTATTTATAAATTGTAATGGAGAAAACTTAGAGAAATTAAAAATGTTAGTGCACCACACTTCAAAATTAATGAAGTAAGGGCTTTCGTAGAGCATTTCGTAGCATATTTGCGATAAGATGATTGGTGGCAATTTGCAATTAGGTCGCCATTTGCATTTTCGTGCTTCACAACTGCATGCAGTGTTTGTATCGGCCAAACATGCAATAAACCTATAACAAACAGTAGGAGTAAAATAGACCCCACAATGGGCAGGGCTAGTTGCTCCGTTAGATTGTATGAGCAGCAGAATAAATATTACTATGTATAAAGCGCCCACTTCCCCGCCAGTGTAACTTCGCCCGCAAAATAGAGCACGGGTGGCAGTCCCCAATACGGAGCTGCCGCCGCCCGCTGACACCGAGAGGTCGACGCTATTAGTTTGAAAAAGAAGCACGTGTGTTGCTGTCCTATTCTCTCAAAATTAGAAGCCGCTTGGAGAGAGAGCACTGAGATGGATAAGACGAGGGAGAGGGAGTAGCAACGTATCTATTTATTTATTTATATATATAAAAAAGAGGGTGAGGGAAAAGAAAAAGAAAAAAAAATACACGAAAAGAGGAAAAAAAAGATATGAGCGATATCTATTTACGTAGATACGTATCCGACTGTATTGACTGAATTTGACTCGACAGACTGAGTGAGCAGCCGACGACGAAGCCGTCATCGTGATGTCGCGCCCCTGAATGGGGAGAGTTGCCGTATAGAGGACCAAGCACAGAGTTACTTATTTGTAGGGGGATCAAGCCGGGTGTCCGACAAAGAGCACCTGAGCAAGTACCGGGCACCTCCTCCATGATTCGACCTGTATGACCTAGATGTCGAAAGGCCATGGGAGGTGGAGGGTCTGTCCTACTCGCTCGATTGCTTTCAGTGCAGTAGCGAGCCCTACTGCTATTTACGCGCAGGGTAGTACAATACAATAAAAAAATTATTTATTATCTCAACACAAAGATTAAGTACAATTATAAAATATAAACATAAAATCATCATAAGGTTATTTTTGTCTCCACTGCAGGAGCACAACCATCTCTCATCTGCCGGAGACAGACGGAGGATTTGGCCTACACTCCCCGCGCTGGCCAGACGGGTCGGGGAGGCCTGATTGATGTTTTATAATGTATTCCCTATAAAACATCAATTAGGCATGTATAATGACAAAATGATAATGAAATCAGCGAGCCACAGCTCAAAATAAACATTGACACAAGCAAGACTTGCATGTTTAAAGTAATTTAAGGCGCTAGCTCGTTACAATAATTAAGCAACACAAATACGCTCACAACATACGTACACGCCATGCTCAGGTAAACAGTTAACCGCTGTTTTACACAAATAAAATACCCATTTAATGCTTCGCTTCCGCTGAGAGATTTCTAAAAACTTACCAAACTGAACGAACGTTCGGCTTTAAATACGTATATTGCTGTAAAATAACATCTGGAATTCCCATACAAAGAGCCCAGGGTCACAAAATGGGATGATAAAATAACGCCCCCATTGCTACCAGGCAGGACTTCTGTCTTTTTACATTATAAAACATCAATCAGGCCTCCCCAACCCGTCTGGCCAGCGCCGGGAGTGTAAGCCAGATCCTCCGTCTGTATCCGGCAGATGAGAGAGGGTTGTGCTCCTGCACTTGAGACAAAAATAACCTGATAAAGATGAAGGAGTTTTGTCACATAATATTAATATCCCATTGTACCACATAATATTAATATAACATTACACCTTACTTGATCCGGACAGGATCCGAAATCAGGTGATCTGCCAGAGAACTAAAGTCTTCGACATAGCTCAAAAAGTTAGTACGATGAAAAGGCAGCGGGCTGGTCACATCTGTCGGAGAACCGATTACCGCTGGAGTAAACGAGTTCCCGAGTGGAGACCGCGACTGGGCAAGCGTAGTGTGAGACGCCCCCTGGCTAGATGGAGCGACGATCTGCGTAAGGCGGCTGGCAGAGACTGAATGAGAAGAACCGAGGATCGGGTTCAGTATCGCGCGTAAATAATAGTAGGGCTGGCTGCTAAACCGAGAGAGGGACAAAGATGTACATCAACAACATAAGTGCTTCTCTTTCTATCGTTCTAACAGTCCAGTAAACTAGCGAGAGTGTATAGTTATGTGCTACCTTCATTCTTCATTGGATCTGATTACGAATCGTATCCTTCAAACAACCCCGAACATTATAGCCCTCTCCATGACTTGCTGAGCGACTTGAAACTTGTGGATCAGGTGCACGTTTCTGCGGCATAGGTCATGACAGACAGCATTTATATTTCCTGCGGTTTGTTTTCTGTTTGAATTGAATTGGAATCAGGGGACATCAGACCTTGATCAATGATTCAGCTTCCGACGGGCGCGGAGCAATTTGGCGTTATTACTTGGCCCAGCCCACCTCATCTCGCCAACGATGTGTTGTTTTATATTGTACTTCTGAAGTTATGTATGCCTGGTAATATTAACGGTATACCAGAAAGTTAAATATTACTGCGTAAAGAAGCTCTCCGTGCCGTGTGGTTCCCGGCTTAGAATAGGGCCACCCCTATCTTTCTCGTGGGTGTCGTGAAGGCGACTAAGGAATTGCACCAGGGACGGGCAGCATCGTTCTCCTGTGTGTGTATGTTAAGATCATTACTGTGATCACCTGACAAACGTGGTGAATATGGCAAATACTCCAATGGACAACTTACCAAAAGTGGTATTCTAGAGGCCTATGTCCAGCAGTGGACGTATTTAGGCTGATGATGATAGAACTAAGTAACAATGTAACGCATACAGTGAAATGCAAGCGATTTATAGTACTGGGGCGTGCCGTCGTGAGCTGAACGATCTATCATCATCATCAGGTTATTTTTATCTCCACTGCAGGAGCACAACCCTCTCTCATCTGCCGGAGACAGACGGAGAATTTGGTCTACACTCCCCGCGCTGGCCAGACTGGTTGGGGAGGCCTGATTGATGTTTTATAATGTATTCCCTTAGTCGCCTTGTACGATATCCACGGGAAGAGTTGGAGTGGTCCTATTCTACTCTACCGGAAACCACACGGCAAACGATCGATCTATAGCTGGACAATTCTACAAGATTACAAGCTACACAGGATGCAGGAATTTGGTTCATACACGCTTAATGAATCACCGAGAGCAGACTTGTGATGATTAGCGATGAGTTTGCTTACGCAACAGGACGACGTAATAGTAGCGAGTCTTACCTGAAACAAACAAAATCATCCATGAGTATAGACGCTGGTACATAATCATAACGGTTTAAAGCAATAAACACCGGTCGGAACATACAAAGCGTGGTACAGGAACTCTGAACAATCTCCATGAATATATCAGTTTGAGAGTAACCGCCGATTTTATATCCCAAAACGATTTTCTAGCTAGTTTTATTATGGTTTTAGTATATACTAGCTGTGCCCGCGGCTCCGCTCGCGTCAACCACAGAATCCGCTCCCATTCCCACTCCCGCTTTCGCTTCCGCTCTCGCTCCCGCTCCCCTCACGCTTCCGCTCCCACGCCCACGCCCACTCCTACTCCCACTCCCACTTCCACTCCAATTCCCACTTGCAGCTCCAAATGTAATCCAAACTCATCGGAATAGTACGGAAATACTATTATGTGCAATATATTGTATATGTATTTGAAAACTAAAAATGTCTATAACTTTTGATTGAGTTAGCCGATTGCGATGAAATAAAGACTAAATGTTAAGTTAAGTTAAGCCCCATGTTTTTGTGAAAAGTCCATCAAAATCCGTTTAGTAGTTTTTAAGTGATGCGTGCACAAACTCACAGACAAACGGATAAACAGACAAAAATTCCAAAAATTATTGAAATGTATTCTATTACTTATCCTTAGACCCTTCAATTTTTTTTTGCAAATATCTTCAATGTACAGACACGCGATGTTTACGATTTTATTTATTACAGTTATAAACATTTTTTGTTTTCAAATACATTAGTAGGTAAGGTTAGTATGCAATATATTGCAAATAATAGTATTTCCCTACTATTTAGATTGCGATGAGTTTGGACTACATTTGGAGCTGGTAGTGGGAATGGGAGTGGGCATGGGAAAAGGGGAGTGGGAGCAGGATTGAGAGTGAGATTGAGAGTCTGAGTGGAAGTGGGATAGAGAGCGGAACCTGTTGTCCACGCGAGCGGAGCCGCTGGCACAGCTAGTAATTAAATAAGGAAGGCAGGCGCGGAATTTGAAAGAATATATATATATGCATTCTGAAATATAGCTAGCTCATTTAGCATTTGTATTCGTCAAGTAGCCTTTGTCACTCATGCTCTTAAGCAAGACAGTATAAAGTATCTTAGTAGTAGTACAATGGTAGTACAATGTTTTCGAGATATTAACAGCTACTAGGACTGTAGAGATGGATGCCTCCATTAATAACGTTCGCGCGAATGGTTCCCCAGTCACACACTACGTTTATACTGATGCCCGGAGTTTATAGTTGTGGCTCTACGAAGCCATGCTCGCCTGGTAAGGCGAGCTGAATTATATAGGCGATGTTAAGACATTAAACGTTAAAATGTAACCGTGATATCTCGAGAGCTATGAATGCCTGGTAGTATAAACTGGGTTGTATTAGAATTATAGTGTTCGCTATAAAGATACTCAGGGAAGGCCAGCAGTGGACGTCTTAGGGCTGGTACAATGTACGATCAACTATAACTTAATAAATAAAAATGTAAATTTCGCGTGTCTGTACATTGAAGATATTTTCAGAAAAAAATATATATTTAGGGGATAAAAGATAAGTAATAGAACATATTAAAATCATTTTTTAAATTTTTGTCTGTTTGTCTATTAGTCTGTGCAGGCATCACGTAATAACTACTGAACCGATTCTGATGGAGTTTTCATTGAAACATAGGGCTTAATTCGGAGTACTCGTAACATTTAGTCTTTATTTCATCGCAATCGGCCTACTCATTCAAAAGTTATGCGATTTTTAGTTTTGAAATACATTAGCAGGTATGCAATATAACAAGATGTATAATTATAATGTTCGGTGTAAATCAGACTACATTTAGAGCTCTCTAAAATACAAACTCATGTGGGAGTCTCACTCAAGTGACTTTACTCACTTCGAAACCATTCTGTATTTACATTCCAGATCACTATCGAAGTGAAGTGAACAAAGAACTCACTTCACTTCGATAGTGCTCTGAAATATTTACAGAATGCCAAAGGATTAGGAGTGGATTTGGTTTCGAAGTGAGTAAAGTCACTTGAGTAAGTCACATGAGTTTGTATTTTACAGAATACCACTATTGTAGTGGGCATGGGCGTGAGGGTGGGAGTGAGACTGAAAGTAAACTGCAGGTTACCTGGAAGAAATTTCTTTAGAAATAAGCTTATCCTTTTGAATAATTTTCTTTTCTTTGTATTGTTCTTTGCATATTTGTGTGTACAATAAACTATTAAATAAATAAATACATAATTACAAATTGTGTAGTCAACGCGAGCGGAGCCGTGGGCACAGCTAGTGTATTCATATTTCTTATACAAGAAGACCCGGATATTGTTCTCCATAAACTTACATTACATGGTAAATAATAAAGCTATCAGTCTTGAGATAGTTTGGTTCAAAGCCAGATTGCAATTTATTATTTGACGCACGCCGACTCGGGCCTTAGTTGTATTTAGAGAAAAATCTAATATTGAATGTATGAACTAGAGGCTTCATAAAAGTCACATACGTCAGAGAATCCTATCCTACTAATATTATAAACGCGTAAGTTTGTAAGTATGGATCGATGTTTGTTACCCTTTCACGTAAAAACTACTGAATGGATTTTAATGAAACTTTACAATAATATAGCTTATACATCAGAATAACACATAGGCTACAATTTATAAAGATATTGTGTGAAATGTCCAAAATATCAAGTAAGTAGGAAAAAATCTACCATCTGCGAGCTATTCTGGCGTGCGCTGCCAAAACCGCTAGAGTTACACATATGTAATGTATGATGGAAATGATTATCTTAAATAGTCCTACAAAAAAGCCCGCCACAGTATATATATCTTATGTGTAAGCCATTATAGCCAAAGTAGTGAACCCTTATATAAGCTACTCGAAATACTAATCCTGCGCAGACAAAGTCGCGGGCACCAGCTAGTGCTAAATATTTGTTGTGATAGATTTGAGATTTTAAGTTAATTCGAAGGGAATATGATGAAAAGGTAATAATTATATTGGATAGTTATCAGCCGGTCCAGCATCAGGCTTCTGGTTCAAGGACCGTTCGTTAACATAACACGTGGTGTCCAGTCGGATCCTATGAAGGGATGAATGAAACAAATATTGTTGTGGGGTTTTAACTGCCTCGAGAGGCTATAATTAAAATTAAGAAAACATTTATTAATTTAATTTTACAATGAAGAGTGCACTTTATGATTATGGCCAGAGAATAAGTTAATTATAATATAAGAAAACTCACCGGTACCGGATTTCATGATGATTCTACTTAAAGTAAAATTAACATCGTCCATACACAAATACCGTGATTAAATTTAGCGCGGGGGTAGTTATTAATCGCACTGTAAAGTTCGCTGTTTTGATATTCGTTGATTTTAATCACACGCTCGATGACACGATTCCGCTATGGAACCTGTTGGTTCACAACCGCAGAATGATGGACGTCCTCAGCATCTCGTGGAGACAAAATAAAACGTGACGGAGATCACCGCATGGCGATCGAGTTCACCATCTGCGCCTGTCCGAACGCGCTGTTGATGGCAGACCTCTCTTTTGGATCTTCAAACTTCTCTCGTCGGGAACATGTGGTCGGACATCTTCTTCCTTCACGTGGTTGCGATTCAAGATGGACGCTCCATTAAAAATAAAGTACTTATACTTTAAGTTATGAAATTACATGGCAAATGTTTAAAATCGTCAGACGCCTGAAGGGCATCGTTCTGACGGAATGAGTCCGTGGAGTTTGCTAGCCGAAATACTCAAGCCATGTCCCGAAAGTAAGACGGGAACTAAAATGATACGGGCGTATCGCGCGAAACTCCAATCCAGACTGCCGCCCTGTCGTTTTCATCGTAAGAGATTTATTTCCCTAGGTCGATGTCGACTGCCGACCTCCTTGTCTGATGGAAGTAAAAGACAGAGACAGCGAATGCCGATCTTTATCGATTGGCTTCGTGACGTCTCTCAGCTGTCATAAGAAAATAGGAATGTACTCGCTTTTATAATTAAAAAATAATGAAACTACAAAATGTTTCCAAAATCAAAATATATGTTTATCAGGTGAAAGGTACCTATATGAAAAGCATGCCTACCAAATTTCGTTCCAAACGAAACGGTAGTTTAGGAGATACGAGCGAGAATAGTTTAATGCTATAATTCGCTCAATTCTACTATTAAATGATTTCATTGAAACCTGAAAATGCGAGGTAAGCTGTAGGTAAGCGTTACCGACAATGTTGGATGGTAATATCATGAGTTGTTGAACTGAAATGCCACAAATTACGATCTTGTAGTTTTTTGTATGTGATTTATTTATTCAAATACCTTCAATTTATATTTTAATTTACTGAACTTATTTGTTAATTAAATGGTATTTTGATGACATAATGTTTTATTTATCAAGTTTAGTAGCGCTTCGCTACATATTACAACGTAAAGAAGCGAACTCACCTCCCTCGGTTTATTCTCATAAAACACAGTATAGCTAGCAGTACGTACTATTGGGCTTGCGCCGCTGAGCTATCGACGCTTTTAGTTAGAAAGAGAAGTATGTTGTTGACGTACAATGAGGATCAATTACATAATAAGATTTATGATTTTTAATTAGTTTGGCGAATGTGTTATAAATAGCACAGTACTTTATTTTTTAAACTATTAAAATCCCTCAAGATATGACGAATAATCTAAAGTTTATCGCAACTTATCAAAACGCGCGCGCTTTTTATGTCGACGTAACTTGTTACAACCTGCGCGCGATGTTTTCGCCCTCTCGCTCGAATTTCATTCGCCAGAGCGGTGTCGCGCGTTTCGTTTACGGCAGACTGCGCTTGTGTGCTGCGCACACTTCTTCCTGCGGCGCGATGGATGACGTTACTTCCGGTAACTTCCGTTTATGGAACTATTGCACTGAAATTGTTGTATCTACGTCACTTTAGATCCGATTTAAATAATTTTTTCATTGTATTTATTGGGTTTTGGTACTTAAAAAAAAACGTGACTGATCCTCATTGGTGCAGCTGCTTGCCCTACTATTATTTACGGATGATGCGCCTGTAAGTGGTAGGTGATTAAATTTATTCGCCTGTATGGAGTATCGGGGCACGCCTCCTTTGATACAAAAAGAAACCAACTATTTGCGTTCCACGAAACATTAATTAACGCTAACCTTGTAACATATAGAGTGGAAATTACCTAGCTTTGAACTACCAAAACCCTCGACGTTGAAGGCAGCAATACTGACATTTGCTTAGACAAACGATCAACCTCAAGGTGCTGGAAAGAAAAGATTACCTCAGCTATCCCTTCAAAGGTAAGCTTTATTTATTTATTTAACTCTTTATTGCACACACACAGATAAAACAAAAAATAATACATTAAAAGAAACACAAGTACAAAGGGCGAACTTATCTCTGAGAGAGATTTCTCCCAGCAGACCTGCGAGAGAGATAATTGAAATAAGAGAGGCAGACATAGTGTGTACGTAAATAAAAAAGCATAAAGCTTTCCTTCAAATCTACACGCGAAACACGCACGTTCAGTTCAAAAGCAAATTTACTCGCGTCAAAATAATACAGTAGGTAGCCTCTGAAAGTTTGTGAAGGACATGTCCATTTTCACGCGGGACAGGACGCGTCGTTTCCGGGACACGAGACATGTTGCTCCCGGGAACATGTGTCACGCTGTGAAGACAATCGTTTGTCGTGTCGCAAGTAGGCGCAAGCCATATAAAGAACGTCGGGTGAGGACAAGGCGAAGACGCGGCGCCCATTTAATGTACATTCATACAAAATGTATTAAAGCATCGCGATGCAAGGCATACAGAGGAGACGGGCCCGCGTCACGCTCGCTGCAGCCGTCTGTGTGTGCGACGCGTTTTGACAGTTGAATGCCGATTTTAAAAACCCACAATGCTTCGTCCTTGGCCGCGCCCCGTCTCTCCTTCCTTCAAGGTAATTCCTTGTATACCAAGAATCTGATATACCCCAATTAGTTTATATTCGCTACAGTCTATAGACGAAGAAATATAAATCATATATAATTCTCTTTCACATTCACTTTGAAACTTGTGCAGTTACTACTCAGAACATTTAATTATTTTCTAAATATTGACATTATTTAACCGTAGCCTCAATATTTAGTAATAATTAAATGTTCTGCGCAGTAACTGCACAAGTTTCATTGTGAATGTGAAAGAGTTGTGGCTACTTGCGTGGAACAGAGCGATTGTTTGGAACACTCCGTCTAGTAGTACATAGAGATCGTTGATATAATTTTTTTAAATCTAAAGTAGTGAAATTTTTGAATCCCATTTTCCTACGTAATACGCCATGTGACGAAGTTAAAAAGGTAGTGTGCCACAGTAGGTATCTTCAATCATAAGTGTGTTTATATCATTTTTAAACTTTAATATGGAGAGAAAAGCTATAAAACATCAATCAGGCCTCCATAACAAGTCTGGCCAGCGCGGGGAGTGTAGGCCAAATCCTCCGTCTGTCTCCGGCAGATAAGAGAGGGTTGTACTCCTGTAGTGGAGACAAAAGTAACCTGATGATAATAGTATGGCAAGTTGAGGCCGCGTCTTCGGACTCTCTTCTGTGTGGCTTGCGCCTAAGTGATACAATGTACCTTGAAAGAAAGCGCTAGCTAGGATAAAATGCGAGTATATCCCCACTGCCCGTAAATTTGCTAGAAAACTTGTTGGGAGATCAGAACAAGGTAGAAAAAAGGCAACTGTAAAATAAGCTTTCAAGAATAATAGGGATGGCATGCCCCGCCGCCAGATGGACCGATGACCTGACGAAGGTGGCCGAAAGCGGTTGGATACGAAAGGCGGAGGACCGGGTGTGGTGACGTTTATTGGGAAAGGCCTATATGGCCAGCAGTGGACGTCTAAGGGCTGACATGATGATGATGAGGAATAAGCGCGGCGCAAAAAAAAACAATTGAATTGTTTCTAAGAAAAATTGTTCTCGAGAAAGTCTCATATGAAGTAGTACAAAAAATGCTGGTCAACTGAGTGTCAGTTTGTGCTGTTGCTGTCTGTCAGCAAAAGTAATCATTTTTATGATGATCTGAAATAAGTTCTTGAGTCAGTGCAAGGGGACAAGAGTGAGTTTAAGGGTACAAGACTTTGATGCGTTAGTATGGAGTTCACGCTTGTTCAAATTTTAGTAGCATCCAATTACAACAAGTGATACTCCAAGTGATACACAAGTTTGCCGTGTGGTTTCCGGTAGAGTAGAATAGGAGCACTCCAACTCTTCCCGTGGATGTCGTACAAGGCGGCTAAGGGAATATATTATAAAACATCAGTCAGGCCTCCCCAACCCGTCTGGCCAGCGCGGGGAGTGTAGGCCAAATCCTCCGTCTGTCTCCGGCAGAGAAGTGGGAACTCTCTTCCTACTTTGACTCTTTACTTCTTTAATTAAATTTGTCTGGGGCCCAAGGTAGCGTAAATTCATGACCTGGGACTTGCCCTACTTTCACTGGTAAGTGTCTTTGCAGTTACCTCCGTTGATCCTCGCTTAGAGGAGTTGCGGGGGGAGAATGGTTAGATGGAGCGACGATCTGCGTAAGGCGGCTGGCAGTGACTGGATGAGAAGAACCGAAGATCGAGTTTTAGTGGCGCACCTTGAGAGAGGCGTATGTCCAACAGTGGACTCTTTCAGGCTGATGATGATGATGAAATGCTGTTTGCCAGAGTAGTGTAAGCCACATTTGGTGCTCCATTACCACGCGAAGTCGCCGCTGTACTTCAAATGAATGTCAACAATTGCAAGCCGCAAATAGCTTGCCCCGCCGCAGTTGCCACCTGGCCACAACACGGTTGCCGCGTGCGCCCGCGCCGGCCCACTGACTTGGCCCACATTGGCTTTAAATAGGCGCGCGAACCACCGGCGCGATTGGCAGCTGTCGAATCGAGAATGTGGAAGTGACACTGTTGCTTTTAGTACCTACGGGAAGGATTATAATTATTATTCGAGTTGGGGCTATTTCAAGGTCTCAGTCTAGTCATTTTTTTATGACCCAGTTCTAGTACTAGCTTCGCCCTGACGAAGTAAAACAACTCAGTGCTAAAAGCATTGTGCAGTTTCTAATATAGTCATAATAGACCAGAAATGGTGGCAGTCATACAAGATCTAGACTGAGACCTTGAAATAGCCTCAACTCGAATAATAATACCCAGTTCTACTACAGGGTTACCAGACTGTCTGTACACGTATGGGTGTGTGCGTAAATTATTGTAGGGCTACTGCACCCAGCGTGCGAACATAGTCAATCGAGAGAGCGATAACGTTATACGTCAACAACATAAGTGCTTCTCTTTCTAATTTATGGCGTTGATCGATAGAGATCGGCACAGTAGAACGTGCTGTCAGTCGTGCTCTATTTTGCCGGCGACGTTTGCATCTTTACGTAGTAATGTTAAGTATTGGGGAGAGCGTGTGCGCTATATAAAAAACCTTCATACCACGGCCTTAATGTGGGTAGTCAAGAAACTACTGTACTACTCTCGTGTGATTTCAGTTTTTTATTTTATTTTCTGATAGTGAAGTCAAAGTCAATCGGAAGTGAGTAGGCGACCAATGTTCTGGACATAAGGAAAAAAAGGCTGAGGGGCCGACAGTTGCGATAGCTATTTCCAGTCTAATAAAATATATTTAAAAGTCCCAATACAATTCCAGACAAGTCAATTTATATTCTAAATGTGTTTGCACTGTCAATACTAGAGATGTGCCGTAATACCATAGGCCGATTTTCGATTAATCGGCCAATTTAAAGTCGACTTAAATTATTAACCGGTTTTTGTTAACATTACACTGTATTACAAACAAATACAGTCACAAGTTTTAAAAGTTAAAAATAATACAATTTAGGCGGTTTTATCGCTTTAAACAAATATTAAAAACTGGCCGAAAGTTAACTTTTTTTTACAGTATAATCAATATGCTATGAATTCATTCGTTATTAATAAATGATTTATTTTTATTTATTTATTTAACAAACAAAAAAAATATTATTTATTTAATTTAGATTTTGATCCATAGTGTGTTACTAGTTTTAAGATACGTTAGTAAATGAAATTTCAAGAAAATACATTTTTTGCATTTGTTGTCGACAAGGGGGACAGCTTGCCAGTGCCTGTGCATTGGGCTGCTCACTTTGTCGCGCAGTACGCTGAGAAGGCTGTTGGGGCTGGCACGAACCCTTAGCACCAAGGAAGCGATTCGTTTGCGTTTGTATGATGGCGTAGAAATCATCGACGCGACGCGACGAGTTATTGCACACACAAAATAAATAAAAAAAAACAATAAAAGAAAGGAAATAATATCATGTACAATTGGTAATGCTTATCTCTTTAAGAGATTTAATGATTAATTCATCACGTGAGCCTTTAGACGTCCACTGCTGGACATAGGCCTTCCCCAATGAACGCCACTACACCCGGTCCTCCGCCCTCCGCATCCAGCCGCTTCCGGCCACCTTCTTCAGGTAGTCGGTCTATCTGGCGGCGGGGCGTCCCACGCTGTGCGTGCCAATCCGTGGTCTCCACTCCAGAACTCGTCTACCCCAACGGCCGTCGGTTCTGCGACAGATGTGGCCCGCCCACTGCCACTTCAGCCTGCTAATCCTTTCGGCTATGTCGGTCACCTTCGTTCTTCGTGGGATCTCTTTATTACGAATCATATCCTTCAAAGATACGCCGAGCATAGCACTCTCCATAGCTCGCTGAGCGACTTGAAACTTGTGGATCAGGCCCACCGTCAGTGTCCACGTTTCTGCACCGTAGGTCATGACAGGCAGGACGCACTGATTAATTAATGACAGTAAAATATATTTGGTTTTCACGCCTTTGTCGTGTTTGATTACCTTAGAATTTCCTACAAAATAAAATTATTGTTAGTAGGTTGAGGGTAGATGTGACTCTATGCGGCTCCGGCGATTCAGTAAGAATATAGCTAGTGTCCAGTGCGTGCGCGTTTTCATTTGTAAACCTAGACCCCCGCATTCCCGAGTTTGGAAACCGGAATAACAATGATTAAATAAGCCGATTAAAGCAATGATCGGTCGACCCGATTAGTGAAATAATCGGTACATCTCTAGTCGATATAAAAGTCTAGAGTCCGTTACGCGTAGTCCATAAACTACGCAAATAATGTGGCTGTTATGTATAAAAGCTTCAAGTCACTGCGCAAATTCAATATGGCTGGATTAAAACTTAAATGTTTCTCTTTTTTAGCACAGAATTCTGTGAATATACAAAATTATATTTTTAAAACAAAAAGTTCTCCCTGCCCACCCGAGCGTCGCATCGTTTGTCTGGCACAGCTGAAATATATAGGTACTATCTTTTCCCCGAGCTTCCAGGCCGAGATTGCGTCTGAGAGATAATTTACAAGGAAACTTTTCAGTTACTTCTGATTGTTTTCACAAAAACTTCCGCCTAACAAAGAGAAATTCGGAGGGAAATCTATTGGATTCTGCTCAAGGGCTAGATCACACACACCTGATATGAACACTATATAAATATGCATAAGAACAAACAAATATAAAAGTATAAAAAAATAAATTTGATGAGAGCGCACGTTCACAGTTCAGGCATAAGAGAACAGAACTAATTACCTACTATTACAGGCGCATAAACGGCGCATGCGCGTAAATTGTAGCAGGGCTACTGCACCCAGCACGGGAACATAGTCAACCGAGAGAGGCACAACGTTGTATGTCAACAACATATGTGCTTCTCTTTCTAACTTACGGTGTCAATCTATCGGCGCCGGTCGATAGCGCGCTGACGTAGTAACTTTGACGGGCGGCGCGGCGCGGCGCGAGCCGAACGGCGGCAATCCAGCTGTGCTCAATTTTTACGGACATGAAAATGTGTACGGACATACTAGCGTGCGTGTAATAGTAATAGGTAGATCTTGTTCATTTGTATGGTTATATGGAGTGGGATGGAGGGTGTGCTTAGGATATCTGGGGCCAATTCTACTAACGCATTTTCGCACAAAACGCAACTGAACTGCAGCTGAAACGCAGGTTTTGACACTATTCGTACTCCGCTGCGCACAACGTTCACGCTTCAGCTGCGTTTCAGCCGTAGTTGACGTTTAATGAAACAAACGTCAGAAGTAGATGGAACGAACGTTTCTACATTTTGACAATTGTCTCGGGTAAAAACGAAACTCAGATGCCGTCAAAATAGCGTCTGTTAAAAAGTTGGCAGAAAGGTACTTTTTCAGACACGCAGTTCAGACGTTACTTAAATTATAAAGGAAAAGGTTATTTTCACAATAAATAACTAATTTACGGATACACAATCAATCGAAGAGAAAGACATGTTTATAATCAATAATAACAATAGAATGGGCCCGATTCTGAAGGCACAATGTTAAAATTTGACAGCGTTAAAATTGGTTTCGTCTTTATCTTCATAATACTGTATGACAAGGATAGCAACAGTTTTAGTGCTGTCAAATTTTAACATTGTGCCTTCAGAATCGAGCCCAATATTTACCTTAAACGCAAACATCCTAACAGCTGAGTAGCGTGTGCGTTCCGTCTGCGTTTCGTTTACGTTCGGTTATCGTCTGAAGTAAAGCAATGAGAAGAATAGCAATTTGCGTTTGGAACGGAGTTTGACTAAAACTTAAATGAACGATTAATGTTGGAAATAGTAGAATTGGCCCCCTGTTGTCGACATGGACTTGTACCATCATTCTCAGCGGACCGAAACACTAGACGTGTGTTACAGGCGACCCCTAAGACCGCGCGAGAAAGTTTGATCCGCTCTTGGATCGGCGCCAGGCCGGCTGTTTGCGATTAGACGCGGTCTGTGAACCCCTGGGTCTCTGCACTCTTGGCGGGAGGGAGACGACCGGTCACCGCTGCATTTAGACTCGATTCGCGCAATAAAATGATCCGTCGTTTATTGGAACTTCCTGTTAGCAAGTGTCGGTGCATCTCCTCCCGCTATCAGTTAGCGGTATCCTGGCCTTTGAGGAATCAGTATTAATAAGACTCCAGAGCAACTCCTGCTTCGAATCCTTTCTGAATGTTGGCCGAAAGTTATATGCTCAGCATGCTGCCAACATGCGTGTGGTACCCGGTTTAGAATAGAGCCACCCCTTATCTTCCCGTGGACGTCGTTAAGGCGACTAAGGGATTGCACCAGGAACGGGCAGGCATCATTCTCCTGTGTATATTAAGATCATTACTGCGATCACCAATCCGCCTGCCAAGCGTGGTAGTTATGGCAAATCCCCAATGAACAACTTACCAAAAGTGGTGTTCTATTGGGGAGGCCTATGTCCAGTAGTGGACGTATTTAGGCTGATGATGATAAAACTAAGTAACAATATAACGCATATAGTGAAATGTAAGCGATTTATAGGACTGGGGCGTGCCGTCGTGAACTGAACGATCTATACCTGGACAATTCTACAAGATTACAAGCTGCACAGGCTACAGGAATTTGGAATATTAATAAAGGAGGAGGCAGGAATATTACCGCGATCACCAATCCGCCTGCCAAGCGTGGTGGTTATGGCAAATCTCCCAATGGACAGCCCACCAAAAAGGTCATTCTATTGGGGAGGCTTACGTTCGGCGGTGGATGTATTTTGGCTGAAAATGAGGGTCTTCAGTTTTTAATAAAACTTTCTGATCTGTCTCCCGTCTTAACTTACAAGGAAAGTCCCGCAGTACAACATATTATAAAATGAATCAAATAAAAAAACGGACACCTCACAAATAAAATTAGTACCGTCGACTAATTTTATTTGAGACCCATCCAAGCGATTTGTCCCGTTTTTGCACGATGCGAATGCGTCGCATTATACTATTTTTATGACGTCTTATTTGTCTGGATTTTTTCTTCTCATGAGAACTTCAATGTGACAGATTTTGTTTGTTAATCAATTAATTTTCTAGTATCTTATTATATTGGTAAATAATGAGAGTGGAATAACGACAGCATTATAAAAACTTATTACGATGTATAATTTACGGAAGTACTTAGAAAATAAGTGTTGATAATTTTTGAAATAATTAGTTTTAAATTATTTTTGTCTATTTTTATATTCGACATGTACATTGATCATTGTATATTCTAATTTATACCTACTATAATTCTACACAATTGTAATCCCACTAATATTATAAATGCGAAAGTTTGGATATTTGGATGTTTGTTACTCAATCACGCTTCGACCACTGGACGGATCGTGATGACACTTGGCACGCATGTAGGTTAGGTCCTGGAATAGGACATAGGATAGTTTGTATCTCGGAAAAACATCCCATTCCTACGGGAAATACATATTTTGTGATGTTAACGCGGGCAACAGCTAGTAATATATAAATAAAAAAAATATGGGTCATGCATTCATCATCATCATCATCAGGTTATTTTCGTCTCCACTGCAGGAGCACAACCCTCTCTCATCTGCCGGAGGATTTGGCCTACACTCCCCGCGCTGGCCAGACGGGCTGGGGAGGCCTGACTGATGTTTTATAATGTTTTCCCTTAGTCGCCTTGTACGACATCCACGGGAAGAGTTGGAGTGGTCCTATTCTACTCTACCGGAAACCACACGGCAAACGGAAACCACGGGTCAGGCATTAAATTGTCCGAAAGTACTTTCCTTGCTAGTGATTTTTTCTTGCATTACCTGTAACCTTGGCGCTTGTAAAGAGCTGGTGATAGTAAAACTGAGTGGCCGTCCAAACTGAAGTGCAGCATCGTCGTCGGCGCGACGCACGGGACGATGCGCAAAAATATAAAAAACTCCGAAGGCCGGCGGCGGTCTCGTGGTGCGGTTGTTGTATTTATAACTTTCGCCGGCCATGAGGCTGGCTGCCGGTGGAAAGGTTACCGAGAGCTGTTCCCAGTAGACTTTAAAGGACTCCGAACTACTAGTTCCGTTGCCGTGTGGTTTCCGGTAGAGTAGAATAGGACCACTCCAAATCTTCCCGTGGATGTCGTACAAGGCGACTAAGGGAATACATTATAAAACATCAACCAGGCCTCCCCAACCCGTCTGGCCAGCGCGGGGAGTGTAGGCCAAATCCTCCGTCTGTCTCCGGCAGATGAGAGAGGGTGTGCTCCTGCAGTGGAGACAAGAATAACCTGATGATGTATGATGTGGTAAATAAGGTCCCACTTCCCCTCTAGTAAGGTAGCTCGTTTGTTTAGGCAGAGAATACTACCCTATCCTTCCTACTAATATTATAAATGTGAAAGTTTGGATATTTGGATGTTTGTTACTCAATCACGCTTCAACCACTGGACGGATCGTGATGAAAATTGGCACTCATATAGGTCAGGTTCTGGAATAGGACATAGGATAGTTTTTATCTCGAAAAAAATTCCATTCCATTCCTACGGGAAATACGTAATAATTTGTGATGTTAAGTTGTCCACGCGGACGAAGTCGCGGGCAACAGCTAGTACTAAATATTTCTGTAAAGTAACTGAGAGATCTGGTTTTATTTACCACATCGACTCTTTATTTCTTTAACGTAATACACTGGTAGGTGTTATGTGTTAGAGTACCACCGATGATCCTCGAGGAGTTGCAGGGGGAGGATGGAGGGGGGAATGCCTAAACACAGGGAGCACTGATCTCCCTACACTAGCGCCGACGAAACTTGCCAAACTTTTGAAGTACGGGCGACAATCGTACGAAGATTAATATGTTACGCCGAGCAACGGCTTGGCAGTGACTCTAGCAGCCGGATATGTTCGAACGTCACATGAATTTAGTTTTTTTTCGCCACAAACTAAATTTATCCAATTAATCAGTTCTTGCCTAGCGCTACGGTACATTAACTTATTGTTAAAATACTGTATAGATTTTCTTTCATAGGCGAAGTCGTTGCCCGCTTAGAAACAGAGGATATACGGTCCATTATGCTTTTACAACTCATTATCAGTCTAACATTTATACATCCACTGCTGAACATAAGCCTCCCCAATAGAATGCCAGTTTTGGTGTGTTGTCCATTGGGGGATTTGCCATAATGACCCCCTTGCTTGGCAGGCGGATTGGTGATCGCAGTAATGATCGTAACTTACACACACAGGAGAACGCTGCTGCCCATCCCTGGTGCAATTCCTTAGTCACCTTGATGACAGCCACAGGAAAATTTGGGGTGGCTCTATTCCAAACAGGGAATAAATACGTAAAGAAGCGACACTCACCTATCGTATAATAGAGAACGGCTGGTAGAGACGCTATGAGTTGTAAAGAGAAGCACTTATGTTGTTGACGTATAACGTTATCCCTCTCTCGGTCGACTATCTTCGCGCGCTGGGTGCACCAGCCCTACCATAATTTACGCACACACCACGCACGTGTACGGATAGGATGGTGTGCCTGTAGTAGTAGAAGATAACTGGTATAGATTTATGCGTATAGCAATACTTGATTCAAACTTGTCATACTGAGAAGTAGAACTAATTGGACGGCCTTTATTATATTTATTCACTAGCTGTGCCCGCGGCTCCGCTCGCGTGGATTACAGGATCCGCTCCCATTCCCACTTCCGCTTCCTATCCCACTTCCATTTCCACTCAGACTCTCAATCTCACTCTCAATCCCGCTCCCGCTCCCGCTCCCGCTCCCGCTCCCGCTCCCACGCCCACCCTCACTCGCAGCTCCAAATGAAATCCAAACCCATCGCAATGTGAGTAGTACGGAAATACTATTATCTGCAATATACTGCATACTAACCTTACCTATTAATGTATTTGAAAACTAAAAATGTCCATATCTTTGGTTTAAGTAAACCGATTGGGATGGAATAAAAACTAAATTTAAGTTAAGTTAAGCCACATGTTTCTGTGAAAAGTCCATCAAACTCCGTGCAGTAGTTTGTAAGTGATGCGTGCACAAACTCACAGACAAACATACAAAAATTCCAAAAATGATTGAAATGTGTTCTATTACATATCCTTAGACCCCTAATTTTTTTTGCTAATATCTACAATGTACAGACACGCGACGTTTACGATTTTATTTATTAGATTTCCAATATATCATACTAATTAGTATAACAGTATTAACCCACATTGATCGCCAAGTTGTCTGTTAGTAGCAAAGGTTGGCATTTGCAGCACGAGTTCTTGATGTGGCTATGTCCCCTTACAGCCTACGACAAAACTTGCGCTCTGTACCCTCAAGGCTTTTGATTCTAAATTGGATGCGCTCGCAGAATGGAAAATCCTTTGTGATTACTGGTCGAATCGCGGAGTCGTTGACAATGTTGAGGGTTCGAGTGGCTCTTGACCTGGAGTGGTCTGCTCGGACCACTAGAGGATTAGGCAATCCACTAGGTACATGTGAGATTGATCCCCTCAGTCAAAATAAGAAATTCGTTTTGTGTTTTCTGTATTGAGTATTAATGTTTTAAATACAAAAAAAGAATTTTCCAAATCGGTTCAGGCGTCTTCGAGTACTTAAAAAATAAAAGATTCCGACGAATTGAGAACCTCCTCCTTTTTTTGAAGTCGGCTTAACATTCAACCTCAGTTGCATCCACAGAACGAGGCATAAAAAGACATGAAGTTGTTGACAACTTAATCGAACACCTTCGGCGGCCACAGCACGCTCCACAACAGGGTCGCGAGCATGTGGAACAAGTTACCGCAGGACGTTATCGACGCCCCCTCAGTGAACACTTTTATAAACAGGACTAGACAAGTTCTTCAAAAACCAGTAGGGTTGCCAGACGTCCGGATAAAGCCGGACAGGGTCAGGCTTTTTGCATGTTTGTCAAATTCGCCAGTGTCCGGTCCGTCCGGTTTTTGTTAGGTTTTTACATCTTGGGCCATCACGCGGCTCGTGTACGAGCACGAGTTAATCGAGTCGCCATCTCACGGCTCATGCACGAGTCAATCGAGTCGGATGGAGTTCCCACTTTGCCGGGACTCCGTGAGGCCAGGCCGGACACTCTAAAATCGTTGGCTTTTAGAGTGTCCGGCCTTGATATCGAAAAGTCCGGGTAAACTGTCTGCCCAGTCCGACTTCGCCGTATTAAGACCTGGCAACCCTATGTACAAGTGACAATTCAAAGACTTAGACAATTTATTTACATTATTTAACCGTAGCGTCAATATTTAGTAATAATTAAATGTTCTGCGTAGTAACTGCACAAGTTTCATTGTGAATGTGAAATAGTTGTGGCTACTCGCGTGGAACAGAGCGATTGTTTGGAACGGTCCATCTAGTAGTAAATAGAGATCGTTGCATTACTTAAAGCGCACTGAAGTTAACACACAGCTGTAAACAAGGCATATAATTAACAAGCTCTCGTAAGCAAGCGTAACAACTCTATTTGGGTAGAATTAGCGAGCGAGCGCCAGTAGTCCCTCCTAATTAGGTTCAATTTTATACAGTTAACGTCTAACTTCAAAAACCAAATGTTCTAGTACACTCCTAGAGCGCTTCCTGGTTTATAACTGGCTCACGACTTCACACATGTGGAATTCAAAGTCAATATCCTTTATTGCAATTGAGTACACTTGGCAAACTCGCTTGGTGTGAGAAGCTGCTCACTGCGACAAAATTAATTGAAGTTGTTCCGTTGAAGTATCCAGGAAAGGTACCCAGATGTCAGGGTCTGGTTTGAACCGTTCTGCATTACATATATAGGGAGGTTGCGGGTTCGAATCCCGCTAGGGGCAAATGTTCGTATGATGAATAGAATATTTGTACCCAAGTCTCGGATGTTTATATATTTATTTAAGTATGTCTATCCGTTATCTAGTAACCATAGTACAGGCTCTGCCTAGTTTGGGACTGGATAATTGGTGTGAATGTCTGAGATATTTATATATATATATTTCATTCCAGATTCATAGTCCTATGAAAACCAACGCTATTTACGTCTCGGTAACATATACATGAAAGGGTCACCAGCAGCAAAAACAGGTTTGTATTACCATGTAAACTTTGCAGTCCACTTAGGAACACCATCTATTGTGTATTTTGTTTTCGAGACGCAAATGCGTTTGTTTTCATAGGACTATTAATCTGGAATGAAATATACAAATCTGTTTTCACCATCTCCATACATTCGAAAAGGATGGTGGATGTTTTTGGATGGGACCTGGTACTGATAACAACCAATAACAATACAATACAATATTATTGCACAAACCAATACAGTTACACGTTATAAAAGTTACAAATAGTACAATTTAGGCGGTCTTTTACGCTTTAAGCGATTTCTTCCAGACTTGTAGAAAATATTATGCCAGATAAATTGTAGGTTGTGCTGATTAGGAAATTTAAATGATGAATAGGTACTTGTACGACTGTAATAAATAAAATAAAATAGCAAATAAGTTATGAATATTAAGTTTTTATGATTCTACACATACATTATAAGTTTCTCTTCTTTCACCTGCAATACTCTGTCGCTATGTCTTTCTTATTTTCCTTCTGAAAGGTTGCCTGGAAGAGCTCGCTTTAAGCGATAAGGCCGCCTTTGTACACTTTCCAAAAACCATATAAACAGTTTATCTATCTATTACATATACAACAAATATATACAATCCATACATACAATACCAATACAATAATAAAAAAAACACAATACAAATACATACACATACAATACATACATAGTACAACACGTGATAGGCCAATGAAAGGGCATTTTTAAGTTGAACTATAGTTACTATGGCGGCTAACCTCAGATAACTGTATTTTCGGCGTTACGGGCCTAATAAATAGTATTAGTAACTGTGGAATCGCCAGTTACGATTTTACACCTTCTTGTTGCAGTTTCTTCTAACCTCACTCGTTAATACAGATTGAAGTCAAAGTCAAAGTCAAAGTCAAAATCATTCATTGCATATGAGTACACTTGGTACATTTATACACGTCATTTTTTTTATCGTCTACCGCTTCCTAGGTGTTAGCGCTGTGAAGAAGAACCGGCGCAACAAACTTCACGCAACCACATCTTTTAAAAATCAAGTTTGCATACAATTAATAAAGATTTTGCGAAGCTGGATCAACATTAGTACTAGGCATCTTTGTCATTCACATTGGGGCAACTGCAGTTAAAATTTAAGCTCAGTAAAGTTCAATTAAATGCCATTAAAATGCCCGGCAGATCCAGGGCACGTTTCCACCGCCGTCTCATTTCACAATCTTCATCGCAGTCATACATCAAGTGTTTCGGTGAACCGCGCGGGTATTTTCAGCGACATTGCAAATTACATGCTCTATTGTAGAGGACTCTGTTTCGGCTTTCTACTAACATCGCCGATTCATTATTTTTGATGTGATTTGATGAAGCACCGGTAAAGAAACTTTTAAAAAGTATTATCATCGTATTTATTTACTCTTTATCACCCCCCACATGTGCAGGGAAAATGGCTATGCAGGAGAACTAGTTTTATGTTTTACACCTTGTTTTGTACCCTGTTCAGAAGCAAATAAATAATCTTTCTTTCTTTCTCTACGAGAATCCACGCGGGCAGAACAAAGGTTATGAGCGACGCTCCCTCGGTGCTCTAGTGGCACAATCCACAGATTTACTCCGTTACAGCGTGCTCTCCATGTTTGTATCCGTCCTATACACTTGACATTGACAAAATACTACTTAATATAATAAACGGGAAAGTTTGTAAGTATGGATGGATGTTTGTTACTCTTTCACGTAAAAACTACTGGATGGATTTTAATGAAACTTTACAATAATACAGCTTATACACCAGAATAACACATAGGCTACAATTTATAAAGATATTGTGTGAACTGTCCAAAATATCAAGTAAGTAGGAAAAAATCTACCATCGGGAAGGTATTCTGGCGTGCGCTGCCAAAACCGCTAGAGTTACACATATGTAATGTATAATGGAAATGTTTATCTTAAATGGAATAGGACGGGAAATACTTAATAATAATTTGTGATGTTAAGTTGTCCACGCGGACGAAGTCGCGGGAAACAGCTAGTCCTATATAAGGAAAGCAATTTTAGGAAGAGGAAGAATGTCAGTTTACGTATAATATTAGTACGACGAATAGTCGATATTTCGTTTTCGGCCGAAACAAAAATCCCACTGCATATCAGACACTAGTGTATTGTAGTGTGGAGGCGATTTTTTCGGCAGACCTTGCCCCGACGACTCGTCTGTCGCAATGTGCCGCGCGCTTCAGTTTCAAAGCCACACGGGAAGAAAGTTTTGAAATGAAACGAATGTTTTTATTTCAGAACAACAATCCCACTAATATTGTAAAAGCGAAAGTTCATATGTTTGGATGTTTGTTACTCAATCACGCTTCAACCACCGGGCGGATCGGGATGAAACTTGGCACACATACAGGTTAGGTCCTGGAATAGAACATAGGATAGTTTTTATCGCGAAAAAACATCTCATTCCTACGGGAAATCCTATCCTACTAATATTATAAATGTGAAAGTTTGGATATTTGGATGTTTGTTACTCAATCACGCTTCAACCACTGGACGGATCGGGATAAAACTTGGCACACATATAGGTTAGGTCCTGGAATAGACCATAGGATAGTTTTTATCCCGAAAAAACATCTAATTCCTACGGGAAATCCCTTCCTACTAATATTATAAATGTGAAAGTTTAGATATTTGGATGTTTGTTACTCAATCACGCTTCAACCACTGGACGGATCGGGATGTAACTTGGCACACATATAGGTTGTAGTAGGCAGATGAGAGAGGGTTGTGCTCCTGCAGTGGAGACGAAAATAACCTTATGATGAAGTTTCAACTTAATTTAATTCTGTAGTCCACGCGAGCGAAGCCGCGGGCACAGCTAGTTTAATATATTTCTTTACAACTCTTCAAAATGAGGACAGATCGCGGAAATCTAAGACTATAATAAATTGCGAATCATTCGCTTGGAAACTGTGTCGTATAAACATTATGCCAACTATAATAAACACAAAATTGACGCAATATCCTGAAGTAATGGCGGATCTTCCGCTAAATCGTAAACATTCGGCGTAAAATATTGACCGGTCAAAACTGCGATATTAAATTAAGTTTTATTGGATTCTGCACATCAAACAGCTGTAAATGACAAATGTTTTATTATATTTCGGAGAGAGATCGTTTGCGCGTCACGTATGATGTCTGTTCCCAGTAATATTCCATAGAAACCTAAGTTCGACGAAGGAATGAATATTCTTATGACTTTAAATTATACTTTAAAGTATTACCCATTAATTATTACCCATTAATTAGCCGTGGTACTACATCGATATCTAGAAAGGTATAACTGTCCTGACAATATCAAGTAATATTTAGGACAATTCACACAATATCTTTATAAATTGTAGCCTATGTGTTATTCTGATGTATACATCAGAAGATAAACATTTCCATTATACATTACATATGTGTAACTCTAGCGGTTTTGGCAGCGCACGCCAGAATAGCTCGCAGATGGTAGATTTTTTCCTACTTACTTGATATTTTGGACAGTTCACACAATATCTTTATAAATTGTAGCCTATGTGTTATTCTGGTGTATAAGCTATATTACTGTAAAGTTTCATTAAAATCCATTCAGTAGTTTTTACATGAAAGAGTAACAAACATCCATCCATACTTACAAACTTTCGCGTTTATAATATTAGTAGGATAAATACACAGGAGAGGACATATACACAAGTGTGTTTATCTCTAAAATAGAAATCCTTCTGGCCAAATCTTGTGTGGAAGTGGTTAGTAAAGTCAAAATCATTTATTGCATATGAGTACACTTGGTACATTTATACACGTAATTTTTTTTATCGACTACCGCTTCCTAGGTGTTAGCGCTGTGAAGAAGAAACGGCGCAACAAACTTCACGCAACACATCTTTAAAAAATCAAGTTTGCATACAATTAATAAAGATTTTGCGAAGATGGATTAACATTAGTACCAGGCATCTTTGTCATTCAAATAATCGTTTATTTTATAATAGGCTTTCTTACAAAGTTGTTTTTTAATGTGAATCTTAAACTTTCTGTCCGTCATATTTAAGATTTCCTCTGGTAGTTTGTTGTAGAAGCGTATACATTGCCCCGTGAACGATTTGCTGACCTTACTTAGTCTTAACCCTGGTAAAACAAGTTTATTTTTATTTCTTGTATAATAGTAAGTAATATCAGTAGACGTATACACGTGTACAAATAAAGAACATATCCATCACTAAAACAGTGTATAATGGAAAACGGGTCAATAATTTGCAACAAAGTCCCCAGTTCGACACACGACTTGGCTGCAGTACACGCGGCCCACATTTTCCAGCATGCATTGACCTGGAACATGGCATGTTTACCGCTGAAAGCTGCACACACTGCCACTTACGAGTAAAAGCTACGAGTAGAGCATTTGTAGGGGAAAAAACTTTAAATTGCGATGAGCAACTGGGGGCTTACTTTGTGAGCATTTTAGCTCGACTGAAAAGCTATCTCTAACACACCATGTGACATATTCTAATCTATACGCTTATCAGAATAAGTTTTGATGGATGTTATCCGAAATGATTAAAGAGTAAGCTCCCTGGTCAGGGAAAGCACCCCAACTTAAAAAAAAAACCCTCCCCTCCTCGGAAACCACCCGTAGTATATATGCCAAGACCTCTCCCCTCCCCCTCTAGTCTTCACGTAGTAATTCTTAAATATATATGGTTGTAAACCATTTTTTGCAAACAGAAAGTAGAAAAAAATTATAATATGGCTCATATTTGTCTTTATTAATACGGCGCTTGCCGCGTGACGCCAAGAGTGCGTGCATTCCTATCATCATCAGGTTATTTTTATCTCCACTGCAGGAGCACAACCCTCTCTCATCTGCCGGAGACAGACGGAGGATTTGGCCTACACTCCCCGCGCTGGCCAGACGGCTTGGGGAGGCCTGATTGTTGTTTTATAATGTATTCCCTCAGTCGCCTTGTACGACATCCACGGGAAGAGTTGGAGTGGTCCTATTCTACTCTACCGGAAACCACACGGCTTTCCTATAATTACAAGTAAAAAAAAAAATAACACAAAGAAAAAAACTGTCAGTTTTCAATCAGCTGACGAGAAGTGCGTCAGTGTTGCCATCCGAGTTTAAAAAGCGCTAAATGCTGCGCGCCCTATATGAATATATCTCGAAAAAGCGTGAGATTTTCCTAGAGGATATTAACTACGTGACGAAAACCTAAGCCCCCCCTCCCGCCCCTGTGACCAAGCGTGGTATTTTGAAGACCCCCTCCTCCCCTGAACACGCCACTTAGTATGTATACGTGGTTCCCGGCTATGTGGTTCCCGGCTTAGAATAGAGCCACCCCCAATCTTCCAGTGGCGAGTTTTCAAGGCGACTAAGGAATTGCATCAGGGACGGGTAGAAGCGTTCATCTATGTACATTAAGATCATTACTGCGATCACCAATCCGCCTGCCAAACGTGGTGATTACGGCTAATCCCCACAATGGACAGCCCACCATTATCATTCTATTGGACAGGCTTATGTTCAGCAGTGGACGTATTTCGGCTGATGATGAACTGGTTATAGCTTTAACGGCCTAAGAATGCGGTGGACAAGAGCCTACGACCAACAGTGGACACTAAAAAAACAATGAGTGTCCATTATTCCTAATGCGTTGATTTGTAACTGACCGTACTCAACTACCAAAACATCCAACGTCGTCACAAGTCTTTATATATATCAGCGGTCGATCTGTCTGTCTGTCGTCGCGTACGATACATTGTTCACATTCAGCGAGTACATACACAAAGACAGACAAAGGGAAATGTTCTCGACAAAGGCAAGATGTCTGGGCTCGAGTATTTAGTCTGTAAGGGAAATGAACCGAAAACTTGAGTACCGGTCGACATTTGTAATGGATCTGTCGCTGCTAAACTTTTTCCTTCAGTATCTTTGAATATCATTACAAAATTATGTGTCTGTTCGTTTGGGTATAATCAGAAAAATTAACAAAATGATGTGATTTATTGCATTAACTTACATTTAATACAAACCCCTTTTAAGTAAATTCAGGTGTTCCCGCTCTTCCAAGGCAGAAAGTTATAATATTCTTAAAATTAAAACATCTAAGAAATGGTATTTACGCTTCACGCTGGTAGAGGTAGAGGAAAATGGGCAATAAGGACCATTTTAACTTTGAACATCTTCAACAATGGACTTATAAGTGGATTAGACATATTAATTACTAGCTGTGCCCGCGGCTGCGCTCGCGTGGACTACAGAATCCGCTCCCCTTTCCACTTTCGCTTCCACTCCACTCCCACTACAGCTCCAAATGTAGTCCAAACTCATCGCAATCTGAATAGTACCGAACATTAAAATTATTCTTCCTTGTTATATTGCATACTAACCTTACCTACTAATGTATTTGAAAACTAAAAAGGTCCATAACTTTTGATTGAGTAAACCGATTGCGATGAAATAAAGCCTATATGTTACTCCGAGTTAAGCCCTATGTTTCTGTGAAAAGTCCATCAAAATCGGTTCAGTAGTTTTTAAGTGATGCGTGCGTTTTTAAGTGATAACAAACAAAATTTTCAAAAATGAATGAAATGTGTTCTATTATTTATCCTTAGACCTTCCAATTTTTTTTTTTTGGAAATATCTAAAATTTACAGACACGCGATGTTTACGATTTTATTTATTAGATTTCCAATATATCATACTAATTAGTATAACAGTATTAACCAACATTGGTCGCCGAGTTATCTGTTAGTAGCAAAGGTTGGCATTTGCAGCACGAGTTCTTGATGTGGCTATGCCCCCTTACAGCCCACGACAAAACTTGCGCTCTGTACCCTCAAGTCTTTTGATGTGATGCGATGTTAACGTTTTTATTTATTAGATTACTACTGAGTTAAGAGTCCCAGGATTTGCATTACAACAACAAGTAGTAACATAATAACCATCCTACAAATAAACCCAGTGGTATGGCTTAGAAATAAATTAAAAAAATAACCCTGATAAGAAATATGCCACATGTTATCTGCGCGAGCGCATCGTTTAGCATATTCAAGGCTAGAGTAAAAGACCATTACCTATCCAAAGATCACTTTGTATATATGTATGTATGTAATAATAATAATCATTTATTCATCTCTTAAAAAATATACATACAATAACTCCGCCAAACTGTATAATACAGTTTGTTGGCAGAAATAGCTCTCTTACTTTATACACATCTATGGCAGAGAATACTAAATATCACTACGCAATGGTGAATAGCAAAGCAAAGTTACAAAGTTTTTAATTATGATATTAGCACAAAAAGATTGTGGTTACGTTAATGAGTTTACTAGATATTTCTTATATTTAATTCGAAAGTGTTTTTGTTGATTACATTGCTTCTGATATATAGTGTTAACAATTTTGGGTACCAAATACTGTATGCAAGTGTATGTATGTATGTGTATTGTATATACTTATGTATATATTGTACGCGAGTGTATATATAATTATTTTATTACATATTTATACAGATAGTTATAAGTAAATTCAAATTATTTTATTTGCTATTTACATTTATGTTTTTTTTTCACTACTTATTCTCACTATAATGTGCACTACTGTCTGCCTATCTGCTTTGCTTTTCTCTTTCACCCAAAGGTTTACTGGAAGAAAACTCTTACAGAGTTAAGTGCGCCTTTGTACATCTTGTGTTTAAATTAGTTGTGTGACTTATATTTGTGTACAATAAAGTATAAATAATATAAAATAAATAAATATCCATATTAATCTTAAGTGTCATATATTCGTCACCATTACATAAGTAACACATTACCTAATTCCGATCCTTGCTTAAAATATAACCACAAACAACGATTCTATGTACTACCAGATGGAGCGTTCCAAACAATCGCTCTGTTCCACGCAAGTAGCCACAACTCTTTCACATTCACAATGAAACTTGTGCAGTTACTACTCAGAACATTTAATTGTTACTAAATATTGACATTATTTAACCGTAGCGTCAATATTTAGTAATAATTAAATGTTCTGAGTAGTAACTGCACAAGTTTCATTGTGAATGTGAAAGAGTTGTGGCTACTTGCGTGGAACAGAGCGATTGTTTGGAACGCTCCATCTGGTAGTACATAGAGATCGTTGACCACAAAATGCAAGCGAGAGAAGTCGGATCACAGCAACTAGCCTGCGTCACAGAGCTCAGTGCGATAGTGCCGGAGCAAAAAAATAAATCTTGTACAATCTAATTATAAGAACGCCATAGTATACTAACAAAGGCAATGATATCAAGTTATTCAAATACAAACCTTACAAGCTACGTAACAAAGAAGGAGGCTTTATAAAACAAGTTTGGTTCTAAAATTGCCAATTTTTAGACAGATTAAAAGATATGTAATTTATGGCAAAATAAACAAATATAATACAAGTTATTAAAAAAATAACTATAGTTGATTTTGTTCCGTCATCCATCGGTATAAAGTTCATTGATCCATACCTTTATTCAGACAACACATAAAAGCTTTGCGTTTGACATTTATAGCCACTACAATGTAACGCGACCTACATCCACCTACTCTACTTAATAAGAAAACAAAGTTACAAGGGCTGGAAGCTAAAAGGTGTAATGCCGGAAATTAGAGATCTACTCGTATTATAGAGGTAATTGACGTCTTCCCTTCGACGGCGAGGACACGCAAAGGCTTTCATTAAACTTGTATTTAGCCTGTGATCAAAGAAACTGAATCAGGATAATGACACAGGATAAAAGAGGTAATTTTATTAAAACTATCAACAATATGGAGCGACAATCGCATCAGAGAATAAATGCTGCGGCCTACTATACAGAGTCGAACCGAGTTTTTATTCATCAAAAAAGAGCACCACGTACAACAATCTCTATGTACTACTAGATGGAGCGTTCCAAACAATCGCTCTGTTCCACGCAAGTAGCCACAACTCTTTCACATTCACAATGAAACTTGTGCAGTTACTACTCAGAACATTTAATTATTACTAAATATTGACGCTACGGTTAAATAATGTCAACTGCACAAGTATCAAAGTGAATGTGAAAGATTTGTGGCTACTTGCGTGGAACAGAGCGATTGTTTGGAACGCTCCATCTAGTAGTACATAGAGATCGTTGACTACGTATAATGTGTTGAGTAAAGCCAAAACAAACGTGCAGAGGACTTTTCAACACATACTTAATATCTATGTACTCGTTATAATGTATGTTAGGCGAAATATGTCAAGTTTCGGTCGACGTATAGGCGGAGGGCACGAACTTCGTAACGAAGGTCGATTGAAGACAGTAACGCGCCGCACTGCACTTGCCACCAAAAACCCCCGCGTCATCGGCCCCACGTACTACGAGCACCTGCCCGCAGATCTACGTAACGAAACCAATGACGAAAACTTTTCTAGGAAAATGAGTATCATTCCATTATTAAATTTTCTAAATCTGACGTTTAATTTAATTTGTGATAATTTAATACCAAGTGTATTTTTATTTTTTTTATTTTAATATTATATACTGACATGGATAGTATGTTATATACTGTGACATTATTTTAATTGTTGACATTCTAATTAATATTTTGTATATTAAGTTTATTTTATGATGATCCCTTTTACCATATTAGAATGACATGTAAAATTGAAATAAATTCACCATCAGGTTATTTTGTCTCCACTGCAGGAGCACGACCCTCTCTCATCTGCCGGAAACAGACGCGAGGATTTGGCCTACACTTCCCGCGCTGGCCAGACGGGTTGGGGAGGCCTGATTGATGCTTTATAATGTATTCCCTCAGTCGCCTTGTACGACATCCACGGGAAGAGTTGGAGTGGTCCTATTCTGCTCTACCGGAAACCACACGGCAAAATAAATTAATCTAGTCTAATCCATAAACACCAGCCTCTACCATCGTTAGATGTGTCTGTACACTTTATAACACAATAAACCATCAAAACTGTATTGACCTAGATAAAGACGACTTCAAACTAATGTTTGAAGAATTGCGGCCCTATTCCATGAGTATTTCGGATAATATACGTCTAACTACAAGGCCATTTTGTACTCTATAACGGGTCACGTGACATTTTTTGATTAACGTTTGGAATCCGACTCTATCGTACTCAACGATCTCTATGTATTGACGCTACGGTTAAATAATGTCAATATTTAGTAAATAATTAAATGTTCTGCGTAGTAACTGCATAAGTTTCAAAGTGAATGTGAAAGAGTTGTGGCTACTTGCGTGGAACACAGCGATTGTTTGGAACGCTCCATCTAGTAGTACATAGAGATCGTTGATCGTACTCAATACCGCAATGCTTACGGTAGTGTTTCTGGCGCTCATAAACGAATACGGTTTGGATAACGTACACGATTCTTTAAACGACACTCTAAACTCCAAGTTTAAAACACACAACGCACCTTGCGCAGTACCGGCGTTTTCATACTTAGTTTTGAGCTTTGCGGCGGTGGCCCGAGCGTCGGATCTCACTGAGTCCGCTGCCGTCGGCGCCGGCGCCGGCGCAGCCGTCGTCCGGAACGACAGCGTCGTCGAGAACTGCGTCGAGAACGACGAAGAGAAGGAGGAGCCGAGCCCCAGGCCGAGCGTGGTGCGGTAGCGGCGGCGGTACATGGTGGTTGGTGCGCGAGCGGCGGCGGTCCGGGAGAGACTGGACGCCGCGGCCGTCCCGTCGCTGCGCGCGCGCAACCCGGAAAAGCGGCCAAATTTATTATAGTACACGCTGGACGCAAGTTCGGGAGAAAGTTATCGATTTATTACGGGAGTAGCGACCGGTCGCGGGTTTTTATTGTGATCTTTATTAACTAGGCGTTTGAATGTGCGCTGGGCTGATTTGCAGAACGCTGAAATCGAAGAGCTGCGCCCGGCAAAGCACTGTATTAACCCCGCGTTGTCCCCCACTGGGTGGCAGTAGCACAACTTTTCAAAAAATGTTTCACTGTCCCACTGGTGGACAAGCAGTTGGGGGACAACGGGAATGATCGATCCTACTCCCCAAAAAGAGTAGTGACAAACTGAGAGAGCTAATCCGAACATCAGTATGCTAGTGTGAGTAAGCACACATTGATGATTAGTGCGTAACGATATAACTAACATAGTAACAATATAACACATACAATGACATGTAATTTAGAAGAGTGGGGCGTGCCGTCGTGAACCGTACGCTCTACATGGCGTGATTAATTTATTTTACACTAGCTATTGCCCGCGACTTCGTCCGCGTGGGTAACTTAACATTAAAAATTATTAAATATTTCCCGTAGCAATGAGATGTTTTTTCGGGATAAAAACTATCATAATTATGTCCTATTCCAGGGCCTAACCTATATGTGCGCCAAGTTTCATCCCGATCCGTCCAGTGGTTGAAGCGTGATTGAGTAACAAACATCCAAATATCCAAACCTTCGCATTTATAATATTAGTAGGATGCTTGAAATTGCTTATGTCACGGAGATCAACATACGTTATTTTTACTATGGGAAAATCTGTTCCCGTGGGAATCAAAAACCTAAACCACACTTGCGAAACAGCTAGTTACTTAACAGTTAGTTACTTAATAAACTCCAGTTGGAGCAGCTCCAGCCAGCTGATTACAATCTAGAATCAACACATCAATCACGATTGAAGATTAACTTTTATATTACAAAAATTAAAGACACCTTATCACCACGTACTTGGTATGTCAGTGTCATGCTTAATAGTACTTTACTTTCATTATATACATTACTGCAAATCATTAGCTGAAATAATATTAATAAAAACATTTTTCCATGCCGTGTGGTTTCCGGTAGAGTAGAATAGGATCACTCCAACTCTTCCCGTGGATGTCGTACAAGGCAACTGAGGGAATACATTATAAAACATCAATCAGGCCTCCCCAACCCGTCTGGCCAGCGCGGGGAGTGTAGGCCGAATCCTCCGTCTGTCTCCGGCAGATGAGAGAGGGATGTGCTCCTGCAGTGGAGACAAAAGTAACCTGATGATGAATGCATTTTTCATATCATAAATAAATTGATAAGCAAATGATAATATTGCCTCACTATAATCAATCATGGTTAAGTCAACCAAACCAATTAATTGGACTGTGCAATAATTACTACATTTGTAATTTCTATCCCCAAATTTAATTTTCTGGTTCTGTCATTTTATAGTTATGATGAGTTTTTACATAATAACTTATTGACTTAATTAATTTTAGTTGTATATTATTTTTGTTTATGTGTAATGTACATGTGTTTTGTTGCAGCCAATAAATAAATATTCTATTCTATTCAATTTTATGCATTATATTGGACATTCTTATTTTTTTCATATTTAAAATTATTTATTTTTTAATTTAATAGATTTCTTTTATTTGTTTAATTAATGCATGAATTATACACCTCATACCATGAAGCAAAATAATTTTTCGTAGCTCATAGTTTCACCTCAAAGTTTTTTTCCTTCAGGGTTGACACTAATTGGTTATTAAATTAGATAACAGATGGTGCATCTGTTATTTAGTTTAATAACCAATTAGTGTCAATCATGAAGGTACAAACTTTTAGGTTGCCAGCTGGTTTGGGTGAGCTGCAAGTGGCTCCTTGTAGCGATTGTTCCGATTCTCGATTTCTTCTTTAATTGTTGGTATCTTAAGATATTCATGATCTGGGTGTTCCTTGTGAGCCACAGAGCACATAATATATATAATAAACAATACTTTGACATTCTCTTATTTTTACATCTATTATTATGTCAGTGGGACAATTGAGTGGCTAAGCACAGACACAAGTATATCAAAATCAAAAAAGTAACACAGAACAACTTAAAGCCAACGATCTCTATGTACTACCAGATGGAGCGTTCCAAACAATCGCTCTGTTCCACGCAAGTAGCCACAACTCTTTCACGTTCACTTTGAAACTTGTGCAGTTACTACTCAGAACATTTAATTATTATCTAAATATTGACATTATTTAACCGTAGCGTCAATATTTAGTAATAATGAAATGTTCTGCGTAGTAAGTGCACAAGTTTCATTGTGAATGTAAAAGAGTTGTGGCTACTTGAGTGGAACAGAGCGATTGTTTGGAACGCTCCATCTAGTAGTACATAGAGATCGTTGCTTAAAGCTAATGCTTTTGTTCATTGTCCTTTCAATAAGCACTTGACAAAATAACTAATAACTCTTTGTTCCCTTTTACTAATAATAATAACATCTATTTTTAAGTGATGTTGTTCCCAACACATCACGTCAAGGGGTATCACAGGGCGAAAAGCGGGCGAAGGAAAGTGGCTTTGCGACATTGTATTGCGCAAAGTAGCGATACATCGCCTCTGCTTACCCCTCTGGGACGAAGGCGTGAGCATTATGTATGTATGTTTAAGCAACTATATACATGCTATTTTAGGAAGTTGAAACAATACTCCCTTGGCCTCTGTCAGCATCTGGGACTGAGGAATACATCCTGGTGGTTAGGAGAAATCATCATGCTTAGTCATAGCATAAATATTATTGTACACTTATGTTATGGGGCCATATTCCAGAGGTATACTCAGCTAGGTACAGAAATAAAAATAAACTTGTTTTACCAGGGTTAAGACTAAGTAAGGTCAGTAAATCATTCACAGGGCAATGTATACGCTTGTACAACAAACTACCAGAGGAAATCTTAAATATGACGGACAGAAAGTTTAAGATTCACATAATAAAACAACTTTGTAAGAAAGCCTATTATAAAATAAATTATTTGAATGACAAAGATGCCTAGTACTAATGTTAATTCAGCTTCGCAAAATCTTTATTAATTGTATGCAGACTTGATTTTTAAAATATGTGTTGTGTGAAGTTTGTTGCGCCGTTTCTTCTTCACAGCGCTAGCACCTAGGAAGCGGTAGTCGATAAAAAACAATGACGATAAAAAACAATAAATGTAGCAAGTGTAACTCATATGCAATAAGTGAATTGATTTTGACTTATGTGCAGTGCTGGAGAAGTTACTTGGAGTGTCAGGTAATGACTTTTGATTGTCCTCTCTCAAAAACTGAAGTGTCTTTTAATAACCAAGTGACTTCTCGAACTTGGTGCACTGTATAAGATCTTGTAAAGTATATACCAAACTTTATAAATACACATCCATACCTCTGTGATTTATTTCTAGGACTAAAATTTCACGTCCATGTCACACATGGCTTCACAAATATTGGGCATATTTTTAAGGAGCCAAAAGGGGTACCCTTATAGCAAAGCTGTTTGGTCTATCCGTCTGGTGGATAACTCGAATACTACTGAACCCACTGGGCTAAAATTTAGAACATGTAGTCAACCTTGTTATATTCTTTAAAAAAATTATGGTCTGTTCTTAAACATGTTTACTGATGGGGCAGATACAACAGATTGTGGCAATTTGTACCATTCGTTGGCTAAAAAAATTCTTTGAGTATCCAGTTACCTGGAATTTTCTTCAGATGCTCTGCACATTTTACACAACTTTTGGGACTAAGAATCGCATATCCATAGTCCTTTGATATCCAGTCCATCCAAAGTAGTAATTTAATTACAAACAAGACACTCACCGTTAATGGACCAGATATGTGAGGGCAAGGAGTGCGCCGCGTACACCCTGCCGAGCGCGAGGGAGGTCCCGGGCACCGGCCCTGGCTCCTCGTTAGAGCTGGAGTCAGTGTCGGGGCTGGCGGCGGCCGAAGCCTCGTAGCTCTGCGAGTTGGCAGGGATGGCGATTGCCTCATGCGAGGCATGCAGGTCCGGCACTGAAGACAGCGAGCGCGCGCGCTGCCTATCACTCGAAACTTGGATGCCTGGTATCGCGCGCAGCAAACTGAACCCCGCGCCCGCGCCGACCACGTCCGAGCTCGAGGACGTGGAGAATGTCCTCGCGCGCGGACTCTGCCCCCCGTTCGCAGTACTCGCTTTAGCACCCATTACGCAAAATCAACGTCCGAGCCTGTTTTCAGGAACACACGCGGAACGCGACGCCCGCGCCGCAGGAAGACATCGCACGCGACGCGGCACTGAAACACGATGATAACACCACTGAGAGACAACAAACAGAAGGTTGTCGTTTGAAAGCAATTTGTAAACAGCTTCGCATGTGCCTTCCTGCAAAATTTTGACAACTCCTCCTCAAGTTGAGCGAGTGAAGTTGGCTGCGAAATTCCGATTTGCGCAAGTCGGTCGGAAAGTTCAGAAACATGTACTCATTGATGTCCTAATAATGTTCTATCGAAAAAATTTGCTTTACACTGTATCTTATGAAATTATCAAAAGTAAAAATAACAACCTCAGGTGAGATCAGTTTATGATAATCAAAGTTGTTTTTGAGCTATTGTAATTGCACTAAACTGTTAACATTTACACGACTTTTGTTGTGGTGCACATTTATTTTAAAACAACATAACGGACTGTCAGTTTAATTTACTATATAAATTCGCCAAAAATATGTTTCATCTTAATATTTATACATAATTTGAATCATACACAAATAAATAATAACAAAAAATTATAACAGCATTTTTCATGTAAGTGAATTGTTTTAATTCTTAATGAAAAATAAAGATCTTAAACATAATAAATGAAACAGAAACAGTTATATGATTAGAAATATTGTTAAGCGGCATTTACACTCGCGTACGAGGCGCGAGACGAGGCGCGAGGCGAGCCACGATACAGGAGTCGGAACAGAACAGAGCCTCGCGCCTCGTCTCGTGTCTCGCAACGCTCGCGTCCGTTGCGGTTTTTTAGTCACGAGTCAAAGGGCCTCGCGACGAACGCGACCGTGGTGTTTACATTCGCGCTCTCGCCTCATTCGGGTTTCAACGTTGTGCCGCGCAGGTTGTGTCCGGAATTTTCGACAATTACGGCATTTACACTCGCGTACGAGTAATAAACAAACAAAATTACTTAAATGGAATGGTTCTATTGCGATGAATCGATAACAACCACCATCTTCTTGGACGGCGTCTTTTTTTTTACTTTTCCTTTATTTAAGTTAATTGCGTAGTAGTAGAAGCTCAGTAAGGAAAGACTTGTTGCCGCTAACAAGTCAAGTCAAGTCAAAATCATTTATTGCATATGAGTACACTTGGTACATTTATACACGTCATTTTTTTTTTATCGACTACCGCTTCCTAGGTGTTAGCGCTGTGAAGAAGAAACGGCGAAAAAACAATTCGACGTCCTCCATTGTTGCTAGTTGAGCTAGCTAGACAACTGAACTCACCACGAGAGTGTAAACAGGAAGCTCGTTTAGCATCGGTCACGCGAGGCGCGGGCCGAGACACGAGACGAAGCACGAGGCGAGGTACGAGGCGCGAGTGTAAACTAAGTGTAATAAATACTAGGACTTTTTTTTTCACTGCCTAAGGATATCGAAGGTACCTTTCGACCTATACTGGATAAGTTTGACACAAAATTTACACGCTTGGCTTAGATGGTTTGCGATGATTGAACTAGTTAATTAAAAAGTCATAACTATAGACAGTTGCGACTATCCAATTGCTTCAACTTTCCTTACCTATATTTGCTACGAAGTAGGTAGGTACCTAAGAACTTAAGGAGGCAATAAAGAGGTACATTCACAAATGAAATGTTTATTGTTTACACTTTCTTATACCGAGAGTTGAGAAATTGATGACTAGGCCATTTTTTTTTTCGATATAGTTTTTCATAGATTTGGATTATAGTCCAAGAGTCGAAGTAGGATCTGCTACCTTTTGGTATTGCGTAAAAATTTACAGCTTAGGAATAATTTCTGTTTCAGTTTTAAAAAATACTTAACCGTAGATGTTAAAAAATACTTCGTATAATTCGTAAATAATTCATAAAGTTACAATTTACTAATGTTACGAACGAGATAGAGTTAGGCAACAGAAAGAGAAGCGTAGTGTAGGTATGTTTCTGGTACCTAAACCACAGATGTGTTAATAGTTACGTTCGTAACAGATACACCACTTCCTTGTATAACGAAAATACCTACGCTTTTCATCATCTAGTCCTTCCCACTGTCAGAAAATACACGCAAATATGTTTCTAAGGCGCTCGACTTAACGTTGTTATTACCCTGTACAGCGTTCGACGGGCGAGGGCCTTTGATAGTACCGACAATACATGCAAAAATGTGCCCAACGCGTTCGACTTAGCGTTTGTTACAACTCCGTAAAGCGCACTATTTGTAGGCGAACCGCTACGCGTTTGATGATGCCGACAGCGCCCGAAAATATGTCGTAAGGCGCTCGACTTAGCATTGTTGCGACTCGGTACAGCGCGCGATATAGGCAAGTGAGCCGTCGACGGTGCGTGAAAGAGTAGGTATTTATCGCGATAGAGACGTAGCAGTGACGGGGGCCTGTTCTCAGTCCATGCGAGCGGAGCCGCGGGCAGAGCTAGTAATTAATATGTCTAAACCATTTTTAAGTCCATTGTTGAAAATATTCAAAGGTAAAATGGTCCTTATTGCCTATTTTTCTCTATCTCTACCAGCGTGAAGCGTAAATACCGTTATAAGATATTTTAATTTTAAGAATATTATAACTTTCCGCCTTGGAAGTGCGGGTACATCTAAATTTACTTAAAAAGGGTTCCTTACATTTAAATACTGTATTAACTGTAAGTTATTGTAATACATCATTTCATTTTATTAATTATTTATTATTATAAGCAAACAAACAGACACTTAATTTTGTAATGATATTCAAAGATACTAAAGGAAAAAGTTTAGCAGCGACAGATCCATTACAAGCGTCGACTGATAATCAAGTTTTCGGTTCATTTCCCTTACAGTTTAAATACTTTAGCCTGGACATCTTGCCTTTGTCGAGAGCATTTTCCTTTGTCTGTCTTTGTGTATGTACTCTCTTATAGAGACGTACCAGTGACGGGGGCCTGTCTAGCCACCATTTTATTAGGAAGAGAGACTTCTGTACGAATAATACTACCTACTTTTTATTCTTTGGTATATTTCAGAAATAGAATAGGTACTAGTATTTCTGTTTGAAAATAATAACAATGACATGAACGAAAATACGAACGGCCCCGGGATTAGCATTTGTGCTTAACTTCACTGATAACGTTATGTCAGTGTCAAAACTGACAGATAAGTGTCATCTGCTACGACTCGTCAGCATTCATATTTTGTGAATTTGTTTAATTAATCTAAAATACGATAGAAATTAATACAAAATAAAACTAAATCAATAATTCAACCATGAATTCTGCAACCGTAAGTATTTTAAATATAAAGAACCTACTGTTGCGCCATAAAATAAGCGAACAATCATCATCTAAGTACCATTATTTACTTTAATTGAAATTTATAGTACGTAAATATCGAAATAGCTGTTTTAATTTGCACGTGCTGTAATTAATAGTGTGATAGTTTTGTTATATAACAGCATTATTGGAGTTGAAAGTGTTTTAGGGTATGAATTATGTAGTTTTCATTAACTCATGTAGTGCTTGGCATGGCTTAGCTGACTAGTTGTTACGCGCTACTTACAGCCGGGTGTGCCGCAGGTGCCGCTGCTAGATGACGACACCATCGCCTTCGGGGAGGAGGACAGCACTGGCAAAGCGTTTGTGTAAGTATCCCCATGCTGTGACCAGCTGTACTCTGTAAGCATTTAGTATATCTGTCGAATAAAAAGCCATTTTGTACTCTCTGACGGGTTGCCATAAAAATATTTGCGGAGGGCTGTGGACATAACAAGCAAAGGAACACACTTTGTGGAAAAAATTGGAAGAGGCCTATATCGAAAGAAATTTAATTCTATGTTTATTAGTTTAATCTGGTGTTCGTGAGTATAACATCCTGTCACATCCAAACTAGTAAATACCTTTCTCGAAGCTGGAGCTATTATTTCATCTCCGCACCTTAAAGAAGACTTAACTCTGCTGAACCCCACACACCCATACGCCAAACTGGCGCCCCAGTTGTCAATGTTGTAGTAAATACATAAAATTACATATATATCTAATTAGATTTAAGATACAACTTTGATAAATAAAGGCTATTTTTATTTATAGTGTCCCCTTAGATTCTTAATCAATATGGACCCATGTGGCTAAAGTTGGTCAAAGATAGAGAAATTTGGAAAAAGGTAGAGGAGGCTTCTGTGTCTACAGGACATAAAAACTTATGAGATATCGGGCTGATATGCAAATTTTATTAATAACTTTATACATCATGTACTATTTATTTTTAGTGAGTAATAAAGGTTTTTCATTCATTCATTCCCCAGTCTACCACTTTCAGTACATGGCTATGTTAAATCTAAATAACAAATAACATAGGCTACAATTTATAAAGATATTGTGTGAATTGTCCAAAATATCAAGTAAGTAGGAAAAAATCTACCATCTGCGAGCTGTTCTGGCGTGCGCCATAAAGTTATAATTTTAATGTCATAACATAATGTTAGTTATTTTCTACGCCACGCTAATATTAGCTACTCGAAATACTAATCCTGCGCAGACGAAGTCGCGGGCACCAGCTAGTAATAAATTAAGGTAATATTATGAATAATGGTGACTGCATGTGGAAGGCGGTTTGTGGTATTTAATAGCCTGATAGCAATTGGCATATCCTTGCAGCCACCCATACATAGTGTTCTTCCACCTGGTGTTCCGTGTGAGTGCCATCGTGGTCTACATACTGTGCGGCTGGTTCTCAGACTCCTTCATCGCCAGCTTCGTTCTCGTCACGCTGCTGCTCTCCGCTGACTTCTGGGTCGTCAAGAATATCAGTGGTGAGTGTCTTTTGGAGTTACCTAAATCTGTGAATGTCATTTGAACAAAGTGTAGCAACATAGAAAATAAAAAACGAGAGGTCTCTTTCACACTTCTCATAGAGAGGCTTTGACGAGGCAAGCTGTTCACACCAGGCAAGCTGTTCACATTGACATAAATTCATCTGTCTCAACCGACGGCCATGGGGCAGACGAGTTATGTAGTGGAGACCGCGGTAGGGGGGTGGGGGGACCGAGGGAAGGGGCGGAGGACCAGGTGTGGTGCTGTTTGGGGCAGCCCTATCTACCCATATCCAGCAGTGGACGTCTAAGGGCCTAATCCCACTAATATTATAAATGTGAAAATTTTGATGTTTGTTACTCAATCACGCTTCAACCACTGGACGCATCGGGATGAAACTTGGCACATATATAGGTTAGGTCCTACAAATAGGACATCGGATAGTTTTTATCCCGAATAACATCTAATTCCTATGGGAAACCAAATTAATCGTTAAAAGCAGTGAAGATATGTAAATATGGAAACCTACGCGGACGAAAAGCTAGTATGATATGAAATTGTTGTAAGACTCTGTCATTGAATGGTGTTGCAGGTCGCCAGCTGGTCGGGCTGCGGTGGTGGAACTATGTGGATGAAGCGGGGAAGTCACAGTGGGTGTTTGAAGCTAAACAGGTAACAAATCCGAAACCCTGATTTGTGGCAATATCTTGTTTTTAATATGTCGCAGAATGGCTTGGATTGACATCAATGGGCTCTTTCATATTCAGACATATAAGGGTACCTCGAGATTATTAATAATTGATAAAATAATAGATGGCACACAGCGATATAATTTACAGTTCTGATTTATGATTTCACAATAGATAATTAATTAGTTTGTCATAGAACAGATGCGTCTGCGCGCGCTGGGTGCCAATCGTGACTGTCCTTTGATTCCTTCTCTCCTCACCCCTTGCCGCCCGCAGCCGTCATCCAAGTCGACGGTACAGACCGCCGCTTGCGTTCTTGTGTTGCCTGCCTTAACAAACCAAATTCCCGACAAATATAACTATAACTAAGCGTATTTCTGTGTTTCGGTCTCCAGAACCGCGTGAACCCAAACGAGAGCCGGCTGTTCTGGATGGGGCTGGTCCTGTGCCCACTCGTGTGGTCGGCCTTCTTCGTGTTCTGCGTCTTCGGGCTCAAGTTCAAGTGGCTGGTGAGTTAAGTCTTAACGCAACACATTAAACGGGTGTTTCAATGTAACTGCTGGGTGACACAGTCCAAAGGCATTAAATACCACCATGAGGTTCCGATTGTTTACAGCAATGTGTCCATTGCCTTCCTTCTATTATCTACTTTTATTACCCTACACGAGTTGTGTAGAATTGACATTTTGTACACTATATTTTTATTATTTTTGACATTTTGTATACTATATTTTTATTACTTTTGACATTTTGTACACTATATTTTTATTATTTTTGAAATTTTGTATACTATTTTTTATTATTTTTTGACGATCACATTAACTCTGACCTTTTACGTAAGTTAATCTATGTATTAAAATTTGTAATGTGAAATAAAGAAATCTAATCTAATCTAATCTATGCAATAATGTTTATGTTTATATATTAGAAGTTTGTTAATGGCTAATGTTTAATTTATTTTATACTGTATTATATATTTTTGTAAATTAGATGTAGGTTTCAGAATGAATAAATAAAATAAAATTGCTGTTTGGACGTAGATAAATAATATGGTGGTCGTTTCGTCTGACAATATCATTTCTTAAAATGTCCACTTCTGGAAATGTTCACTTCTTTAAATGTCTACTTCTAGAAATATCTGTCAAAGTGGCACAATCTAGAATGAAAACTTACTGTTTAACCTTTTCACTGAATATAAATCGGGCTAATTTGACATTAAACCGAGACAGTGACTGCACAATCGGAAATCTCAATAATGTTCGGACTCGGACTGCCACGCCGGAGGTAGCGGGTTCGAATCCCGCTAGGGGCAAATGTTCGTATGATGAATATGAATGTTTTTACCCAAGTCTTGGATGTTTATATATTTATTTAAGTATGTGTATGCGTTATCTAGTAACCATAGCACAGGCTCTGCCTAGTTTGGGACTGGATAATTGGTATGAATGTCTGACTTATTTATTTATTATAATATTATTATCGTTCACAGCTCCTGGTGCTGATAGCGTTGACGCTGTCCGGGGCCAACTTGTACGGTTACATAAAGTGCAAGTTCGGCGCCAAGGAGAACCTCAAGTCGGCCACCACCGACTTCGTCCGCAAGCAGTTGCTGCAGAATGCGACGTCGTTTATGTTCACGCAGCCTGCGCCTGCGCCGCCCACCACGGCAGGCACGGGCGTCGTATAGACTTATTAGACTTATAAATTATATATAAGTTACTAATCATAACAGTGAAAACTCAGCGAATTTCCGTCAATTAGCTAAAGTTTTTTGGAAAATATTTATTACTAGCTTTTGCCCGCGACTACGTCTATTTGGTTACGTACTACGTTAATTTGGTTTCCCGTAGGAAAGAGATGTTTTTTTCCGGATAAAAACTATCCTATTGTTATTCCAGGACCTATCTTATCCTATCTTCTTAGGGGGCCAGGAACACCTGGCGTCACTTCGACCCTTCAGGATCTTTTGTGCCAAACCCCTGACCACCGACGGTGCCCCAAGCCGATTTGGTGGACTTCACATACGCCTCAGAGTTTCTTCTTCGGCATATGCAGGTTTCCTTACGATGTTTTCCTTCACCGAAAAGCCTGTGGTATTATACTACCTATTATACTGCCTTTCAGGACCTAACATATATGTGTGCCAAGTTTCATCCCGATCCGTCCAGTGGTTGAAGCGTGATTGAGTAACTAACATCCAAACGTTCAAACTTTCGCATTTATAATATTAGTGGGATTCGGAAAGGATAATTTGCGTTATTGTATAGAAACTGGTACCACACTAATAGCAATAAGTGATACGCAAATGAGAAGGTCTTATTAGTAGAACAAGTCAGTACGCTGAAGTGGCAGTGGGCTGGTCACATCTGTCGGAGAACCGATTACCGCTGGGGTAAACGAGCTCTCTAGTGGAGACCGCGACTGGGCAAGCGTAGTGTGGGACACCCCCTGGCTAGATGGACCGACGATCTGCGTAAGGCGGCTGGCAGAGACTGGATGAGAAGAACCGAGGATCGGGTTCAGTGGCGCGCCTTGGGAGAGGCCTATGTCCAACAGTGGACTCTTTCGGGCTGATGATGATGATGAAGTAGAACAATACGTACTATGGAGGATAATCTCTAATAGATGTATTTTCGGCGTTATGGGACTTTAAGTACCCACCTACTTACATATAGCAACCAGACCTAACTGAGATTATCCGCCATAGAACGTATTGTTCTACTTCGCCATCAGGTTATTTTCGTCTCCACTGCAGGAGCACAACCCTCTCTCATCTGCCGGAGACAGACGGAGGATTTGGCCTACACTCCCCGCGCTGGACGGGTTAGGGGAGGCCTGATTGATGTTTTATAATGTATTCCCTTAGTCGCCTTGTACGGCATCCACGGGAAGAGTTGGAGTGGTCCTATTCTACTCTACCGGAAACCACACGGCAATTTGTTCTACTTAATGAGGCCTCTTCATTGGCCTATCACTTATTGCTATTGGTTGCTGGGCCCAAAACGCCCAGCATCCTTTCCATAGTTTTTCATACAAATGTTCTAAATTAGATAGTTTCGGAGTTTTCCAAGGGACAAACAGTTTTCCTTTAATATATATCTGGCCATAAGAAATATCTGACATGATCCGCAATGAGAAAATCGCCGACGTAGCCGAAAAGATTAGCTAGCTGAAGTGGAGGTGGGCGAGCCAGATCTGTTATAGAACTGAGCAAAGAATACTATTACTACGTAAAGAAGCGACACTCGCCTCCCCCCGCCAGTGTTAGGTCGCCCGCAAAGTTCAAGTACGGCTGGGAGTACGCAGCGCACAGCCGCGCCGCCGTTCACTGAGTACGGTTGCTCAGAACACCAATAAGAATCGGGAGTTCTTTTTCTTGTACCCGGCGCCGAGCGATCGACGCCATTATGTTAGAAAGAGAAGCACTTATGGTATGGACTCGATCGCACGATTGCTGCTGACATCCCTACAATAATTTACGCACACAGACGCACGGGTTCGGTTGGCTGGTGCTACTGATGTAGTAGTAGGTAAATAAATGGGCTCGCTTGTATGGAGTGTGTTCGAATACAATAGCCCTCTCCAAGCGACTTTCAAACTTATGGACCAGGTACACCGTCAGTGTCCATTAAAGACTTTTTCTCCACTTTGATAGACATGAACTCCAGATATAAAATTAAATATTCTTTTTTTTTATCTATTCCAAAAATAAAAGCTTAGAAGATAACAAATGTTTGTATTATAGTTAAATATTCCATTTTACTTTTAGGGTTCTGTATTTTAATAGATATTTAATGGATGACTGTGAAACATAGAAATAAAAAAGATTATTATAAAATTGTATTTCTTTCATTACTTTACACTAGCTGTGCCCGCGGCTCCGCTCGCGTGGACCACAGAATCCGCTCCTCTTCCCACTCCCGCTCCCGCTTCCGGTCCCGCTCGCACTGCCACTCTAGGTCCAGTCCCAAGCCCAGGCCCAGGTCACGGTCCGGGCCCAGGCCCAGATCCAGATCCAGCTCCACATCCAGCTCCTAAATCAAAAGTTATGCGAATCTATAGTTTTTAAAACATTATTTTAGTAGCATACCCGCTCCCGCTACCGCTTACGAATTCCGTCGTGCATTGACACCCTACACTTTTTTGTTCTTTGTTGTTTTCGAAAAGTATAAATTAGCATAACTTTCGATTGACTGGGCCGATTGCAATGAAATAAAGCCTATATGTTACTCCGAATTAAGCACTATATTTCTGTGAAAAGTCCATAGAAATCGGTTCAGTTGTTTTTAAGTGATGCGTGCACAAACAAACAGATAAACAGACAAAATTAAAAAAAATGATCGAAATGTGTTCTGTTACTTATCCTTAATTTTTTTTTCTCAAATATCTTCAATGTACAGACACGGGAATTTTACGATTTTATTTATTAGACTAGCTGTGCCCGCGGCTCCGCTCGCGTGGACTACAGGATCCACTCCCATTCCCACTTCCACTCAGACTTTAAATCCAGGTCCAGGCTCAGGTTCAGGCCTAGGCCAGGCCCAGGCATAGGCCCAGGTCCAGATCCTCAACTATCCCCTCAACCCTCCTCTCAACCCTTATCTCAACCCCCTCAAACCTCGAGGGAAAGCCCTCGTCTTTCCAAATGTAGTACTCGTAACCAAAGATATTATATACTAGAGTTCGTAACTAATCCATCGCAATCCAAATTCCGATAAACATTACTTTGTTGCATACCTATACCACAAATTCATCGTAATCGGGTAACTCAGTCAAAAGTTATGCGAATTTTCAAGCACTCAGATTACACTGGTACCATACCCGCTCCCGCTACCGCTCACGAATTCAGTCGAACATTTACGCCCTACATTCTTCGCAGTGTATGCGAGTTTTCGGAAACTATAAATTCGCATAACTTTTGATTGACTGCACCGATTGCAATGAAATAAAGCCTATATGTTACACCAAATTAAGCCCCATGTTTCTGTGAAAAGTCCATCAAAGTACGATCAGTAGTTTTTAAATGATGCGTGCACAAACTCACAGACAAACAGATAAACAGACAAAAATTTCAAAAATGATCGAAATGTGTTCTGTTGCTTAGCCTTAGACCCCCCAATTATTTTTTTACAAATATCTTCTTTGTACAGACACGCGAAGTTTACGATTTTATTTATTAGATTTGTCAAGAAGTGGTATCAGGGAGAAAAAGTGGAGATGCTTCGACTCTGCCTACCCCTCTGGGACCAGGGTGTGAGCATTATTTTGCCAGGAAAAATAAAACAGATTTTTGGAAAGCTGAAACCCGAAACACAAAAATAATATAAATATACACTTAACACTTTTAGTCTTACTAAAAGACGAATACCATTATAGATTAAAGGTGCAGAAACGTGGACACTGACGGTGGGCCCGATCAACAAGTTCCAAGTTGCTCAGCGAGCTATGGAAAGGGCTATGCTCGGATTTTTTAAGGATATGATTCGTAATGAGGAGATCCGACCTAGAACGAAAATCACCGACACAGCCGAGAGAATTAGCGGGCTGTAGATGCAGTGGGCGGGCCACATCTGTCGCAGAACCGACGGCCGTTGGGGCAGACGAGTTCTGGAGTGGAGACCGCGGATCGGCACGCGCAGGGTGGGACGCCCCGCCGCCAGGTGGACCGACGACCTGAAGAAGGTGGCCGGAAGCGGCTGGGTGCGGAGGACCGGGTGTAGTGGCGTTCATTGGGGAAGGCCTATGTCCAACAGTAGACTTCTAGGGGCTGACGTGATGATGATGATAGAAGAAAGAGTGAAATAACAATCTTTGAAACTTAACATATTTTTTTTATTCTTCCAATATGTATGGCATGAAACGGTAAATATATGGCCTAAACTTATGAATAGTCTTCCAAATAAGTTATTTAAGACAACCTAAATTCAAAAAGCATTTATAAAAACATCTGCTAGATAGCCTGGATAGTTACTTTATTTTATACATCCGAAATGTACATTAGTTATTGTTGTATATGCTATAATTTGTAAAAGTACATAACTTATTTGTTGCGAACTCATCTTTCTACAGATAAACCTCAATTTAGGTTTCGTTGGAAGACTAGATATATAAATATAACGTATCTCCATTGTTTTGATCAATAAAAAAACGTGATACCTATACCTTTTTTAAATTTCATTTAAAAAAAAACATACCATCGAACTGAGAACTTCCTGTTTTTTTTTAAGTCTGTTTTAATCAGGTTCTAATAAATATGAAGAATAAAAGAGATCTACCTTTCTTCTTCTCTTCTTTTTCTTCTTATACGATAATAAGATATTGACTTGGACCTAGAGGTTAATAAGTCCAAGGATATAAAGCTTCATTATACGTATACCCCTCATAAAATTTGTTAAATTTTTGTGCAGCAGTGGACATAGGCTGTTGAATGTTGATAATCTTTGCAGTTGTTACAAAAAACAAAAAAAAACAATTCATAAATTAAATATTTAATGTAGAATAAACATAATTGAACAACTTATTTTTAATATCTAAGAAAAATTTAAAATTATGTAAAAATACAAAAAGCGGTATATAAAAAATATGCTCCAGGTGAGGCTCGAACTCACAACCCCGGCATTACTCACACGTACACTGTCTTATAAGTACCGTGCGCTAACCAATTGCGCCACTGGAGCTCTGAACTTTGCGGCGAAAATTGTCATTTGGTTCTACAACACCACTTGGGTCAAATGACGTTCTTTTTCGTGATAATTAAACGTCAAAATTAGTACATTCATTGCGTTTCGTGGACGTAAAATCCTAAATTGAGAAAGTTATTATAAGTTTTGAAAAACGGAAATTTTTTGAATAATGTGGATAAAAATCCGTGCTAGTGATTTGCTCGGAATGAAAACCTGTAATTCTAAACAAAACATGACATGGAAACGTCACTGATCCGGAGTTGTGTTGTGGTGACATAAATTGTTTATTGTCCTCATAATTCCTTATTAGATGAACTAAGGACTGTAATTTGTGTAGTGTTTGCCTCGTGATTTGTGTACGTGTTGTTTTCGTGTATCTAATGAGAGCTCAAAATGAATTGGTTCGACACGTCAGGTCTGACGAGTTTAGCGAAAAATGCGCTAAAAGAAGCTCAGAAAACAATCGACAAGGCTCTGGATATACAGGATGAGAGCGGCGACGAACAGGAAGGCCAGACCTCGGCGGAGTCCAAGGGTAAAACGCCCCCAGATAGTAATGCACCTCAAAAAGACAACTCAGATTTCTTCGCCTCTTGGGGCCTTACTGTTAGCGCTGAGAGTGCCAAAGATGAAGCTGTTGAAGAGCAACCCGTGGTCACCGAGAGCCCCGCCAAATCCACCTCTCAGAGTGTCTGGGGCTCGTTTGCTGGGTCATTCTTTGAGCCACCGAAATCCGATGATTCCACTATAATCCGCCCACCTAAAGCTAAGTCTATGAACGTTATTTCTGATGCTAAATACGATATTCAGGATGATCTGTTTTCAAAAAGTCAGCTTGTCATGTCTGAAGGTGAGGGTTTGGAGTATAAAAACATTAAATCCATTGACCGTAAGGTTGACGACAGACGGGGATCATCTCGATCAAATAGGTTGTCTCTAGTGTCTAGTAGAAACAGCTCTGATTCTGTGGAAGTCCTGTCTCAAAGCCTTAAAACTACACCTGATTCAGAGGCCTCTGCCCAGTCTATTTCACATAGCAGTAGTGTAGGACTGAAGTTAAACTCGGAATCAGTTGAAATTCTACCTGACAGCTTAGTCAGCCCAAGTTCTATTGAATGCTTAGGTTTTGACAGTTACAGCAGTGAGAGAAACAGTAGTTCATCATCAAACTTATCACCTGATGTAAGCGATAAGAAGTCCACTCCAGTTGGTGACAGGACAGAAAGAGTTGAGACTGCTGAGAGTGTGAGTTTGGTTCCTGATGATGATGATGACACCATGTCGTATAACTCTGTGTCTGAATGTACTGCACCTACAGTTTTAGACACAGATGACAAGTCCGTTAGTCCTTTTCCGAGACCCATCCGACATGAACCGCAAAGGAAAGGTATAGAGAAGGAGTTTGTACATTTAGAGCAACCAATAATTCCGCAGAAGATGCAATTAAGTGAGAACTCCTCAAATGATGGTTCCTGGTCAGACAGGACATTGAATGCAGATAATGACAGTATTATACTAGAAGAGCACAGGAGAGAAATTGATCAAGAAGATATTTTCATGGAGAAACTCAGTAATTCCTCATCTTTCTATAATGTTCACGTATCATCAACCGAGATGCTTAGATCAGAGAGTTCTGCCTTTGTTAATGTAGAAAAACAGCAGTGTAATGCTCCTGACAGTAGTGAATCATCACAAAAAGATGGTAGTATCAAAGAGAGGATATCTCCAATCAGTTCGGATGGAAAAAGTGATTTAGTCAAAATCGGTTCGGACAGAACGTCAGGTCATACTTCTGGAGATGAGCTAGAAACTGCCACATCATCGGATATAGAAATTATACCCAGTCCAAATGGAGATAATGGTCACAGCTTCTGCAGAAATAGTCCAGCTAAATATGGTTTCAAACAAGCGAAATTTGATGGAACAACATCTCCAAACCTTGTAGATTTAGTATTAGGTAAATCTTTAGCTACAAAAATACGTGGACATAACAGAGAGCTGTCTGAAGTGTCCGTACAAAGCAACACCAGTGATGAGAGCCAAGGTTCTGAGAATGACAGGCTAATGAGGCGGCTATGTGAAATGGCAGAGATACTGGAAGCACGAGAAAACAGACTGTTGGAGGTGAGCCGGAACAACATAGAGCTGGTCGAGAGTAATGCAGACTTGAAGAGTCAGGTGGAGTCACTGCTTTCGAAGCATGAGGTCGGGGATATTAATATGATAACGGAGGATTACACACAAAGGATGTCCGCGTTAGAGAAGAAATTTCAACAGGCAATTAGAGAAAAGGTAAATTATATAAATAATAATGCTATATAGAGTAGACTGGAACAGACTGGCATAGCCTATTAATCTTAACTTACATGGTGGGAACAGGTTAGTAAACCACCACATTACATTCATGGGGGATTCCCCTTGTCACTGTAGAAACAGACAAATTGTACTTATATCCATCCATATGATGGATCAATTCATTACTTTATGTATCGGCTGAAATCAACTGTTTGGAAAATTTCATTTGTTGAGCTGTATTTTAACTTTACTATAGTTGGAATTTTTATTAATAGTTTGAGCAGATTAGTCTTGATTGTCCTATTTGTTAGATATTCATGAAACATATATTCTGTTCAGGATCAACTAAGAAAACAGCTAGACAATATCAAAGCCGAATCTTCGCGCAAAAACACAATGGAGCTAGAGAACGCGTTGAAAGAAAAGGACGAAGTTATAGCACAGATGCAGGAGGAAGGAGAGCAGCTGGCGAGACAGCAGCTACAGCAGTCTAACATCATCAAGAAGTTCCGAGCGAAAGAGAAGGACAATGAACAGGTTATTAAGAATCTAAGGTGAGTCATCACTCATCATCATCAATCACAAACTTATATAGATACATATAATAACCAGGTCACGGAATCTCATAACAAACCAATTGAAAAATTATCTCTTCGTCTCTGTCATTCCCTCACTGCTGAGGATCGCGACCGTATAAAATGCGCCTCCACGCATAGCGGTCATTGGCCAGCCGCACTGCTTCATATAAGGATCCGCCAGCCACCCTCCTCACCGAGTCTGACCACCACCTCGTCGGAGCTCGTCCTCTGGCACGCCTGCCCTCTTCTCATACTTGCCCCAGAATGATGAGCTTCTCCAGGTCGTGCTTGGGAGATCCCACAATGTGATCGAAGAAGCTTAGAGTCCTTTCATTGCAGATAGTGGAGAGCCGATATTTTTTAATTTAAAACTTTATTGTTTAACTATCAGATATTGGGTACTATAAAATATTAAAATAGCGAAAGTAACTCTGTATATTATTGTTGAAATTCTATGAGGTAGCTTGAACTCTGGGGAAGCTACTTTCACTATAAAAGCTACTATTTTTAATTTGACATTAACTTTGGGCATTTCCCGCTGCACAAACTGTGTCGGCCAACTGTAAGTTCTTTTTACAATGCTACTGGTCTATAAACCATGTTACTTGATAATTATTTGTAATCGCATGTGCAAATGGAAGGCAGAAGAGATTTAGCTATACTTGTACTAGATCATAGAAAAGAATCCGTTTGATACAACTTTAAGCAATTTGTAGGGACAAAATAACAGAGCAGACTTCGGAACTGGACCGGATGAAGAGGTCAGTGGCGGCCAAGGAGGAGCTGGAGGTGAGCCAGATCGAAGCCGTGTACCGGCTCACCACTGCCAACAAGAAACTGGAGACTGAGCTCATGGAGGTTTGTCAATAATAGACCTTGTCTGAATTTTTATAAACATACATAACCATTACATGTCTTTTGTGTTTGTAAAATGTCTTGTGCTGTGAAATTAAATAAATAAATATTATATAAAAACAAAAAAACGGGGCATTCTGAATTATTCCTTAGGGTAGTAACGTAATCGTGTGGTCTTTGGGCTGCAGGTTTATGGGTAAAAGGGGCCGCTGACCATCAGGCAGCTGTCTGCCCAATTTGTCAAATAAATTATTTCTCCCTACAGACAAAAAGCGCTTTAGACGACACAAGCCAGAAGCTGGAGAGCTCGCGCACGTCCCTGGAGGCCGCGCGGAGGGAGCTCACCGAGCTGCAGCGGGCCAGCGCTGAGCTGCAGCGGCGGCGCGGCGCCATGGGGCAGCTGCAGGCCGGCCGGGACAGGGCGGAGCGCGAGGCGGACCAGCTGCGGCAGGAGGTGCAGCAGCTGAGGGCGGAGCTCGTGCAGGGTGAGTTGGAGCATTTCGGGTCAAATTACATTAGAAGAGGGTACAAATATGATTCGATTTACGCTTTAACGGAAATGCTTCCGGAATATTCCCCCTGGTGGGTGCGGAGTGTGAAGGGTCAGCTGAGGCGCTGTAGATGGCTGGGGAGAACTCGACAACGACCCCATAAAACCCCCCTCAAAGAAGTATTCCACTTCAAAAAATCGAGTTCGGACTTCATACACACGTGACAAATATTCTACTTTATTAACTCGTGTTCTTTTACCATCCACAGAGAATAAGCGGTGGGTATCGCGCGAGGACGCGCTCCGGCGCGAGGTGACCGAAGCGCGCGAGCTGTGCGCCGCGCTGGAGGCGGGGCCGGGGGCGGGGGCGGGGCCGGGGGCGGCGGGCGCGGGCGCGGGGGAGGGCAGCGCGGGCCTGCTGGCGCAGCTGGCGGCGCTGCAGCGGGCCGCCGTCGACAGGGACCATGCGCACGCGCACGCTGCCCGCGCCGCGGCCAGGCAACTCGGTGAGCCCCCCACCCCCCCCACTCCACACCCGTGTCCATACACGTGCGAGTGTGCGTGTAAACTGTCCATAGATCGCTAGTTCATATCCGGCTCGAAGGACCATAATGTACAGTAGCCTACTAGACTTAGTTTATTGTTTTCTGTGAGTCAGTGTCTCGGTACTGTCAACTAGACAGGCTCTTGTGCATGAATGAGAGGAAGTAGCTGTGAGCCTAAGACCCTAGGTTCCCTAACAACCTATCGTCCCTACATCCTAACATAAAATAAACTATAAATATGTGCGGGTAGTCTGTGGTCGAGAACGTGGGGAGGTGTAGACAATTAGGAAGTGGATTTTCTCACCGCCAGTCGCCCGACCTCTAAGACCTGTAGGCTAAGGGTGGCTCGGCCACACTGAGAGTTCGACGCGACGTGAAGTAAAATAAGAACACTTTCTGCAGCGGAAGCGGAACAATCCGCCACTAGAGCGGTGGAGCGCGAGCGGCTGACGCGCGAAGAGAACCAGGCGCTCGCGGAGCGGCTCGCGGAGTGCGAGGCGAGCCTGCGCGACGCCGGCGGCCGGCTCGAGGCGGCCGCGGGCCAGTGCCAGCAGCACGCAGACAGAGTCGCCTCGCTGGAGGCACAGATCGACAGGTATATATTTTGGAGTCTCTCGTTGGCTTTGTCGTTACACTCGAACACTGTTCGATTCCCACTAAACATCATACCACGAAGCAGAATAATTTTTCGCACCTCATTCTTCTTCTTCTAAAATGCGCCTCCACGCATAGCGGTCATTGGCCAGCCGCACTGCTTCATAAAGGGATCCGCCAGCCACCCTCCTCACCGGGTCTGACCTCCTCGTCGGAGCTCGACCTCTGGCCCGCCTGCCCTCCACTTGTCCCAGAATGATGAGCTTCTCCAGGTCGTGCTTGGGAGATCGCACAATGTGACCGAAGAAGCTTAGAGTCCTTTCATCGCACCTCATAAGTCACCTCAAAGTTTTTGCCTTCATTATTCTCACTATGTTGTTCGGTATTCCCTCAAATATTGTAATAAATCGCCATGCTCTAGCTGAAAAACCATGCAATCTCTTCTGGACGGATCTCAAACGAAGGTCCGTCAGTTACGAGCAACTAGCCCCAGAGAGAACACCGGTGTCGTTATATTATTTCGAAAATTGCTTCATATCAAGGAATTTCGGTTAAAGGTGAATGCGTGACCATCAGTCGGCCCTGTAGCCTAGTCGGTAGTACACCTGCCTGCGAAGCTCGGGGTCGCGGGTTCGAACCCTGCCCAGGGCAAACATTCGTGTGCTGAGCACTTGTGTTTGACTTGTGACTGGATGTTATTTATATATTATATTATGTATTTATGTATGTATATCAGCTGTCTGATACCCATATTACAGGCTCTGCCTAGTTTGGGATCAGGTGGCCGTGTGTGAAATGTCCCCACATATTTATTTATTTATCTATTTAAATTTTTTGTGGTGAGTCCGGCTACCCCCTTTAACAAGAAAATATCCCGTATATAAATATATTGCTAATTCTAATGCAGGTTATTAAATTAGATAACACATGTCACCTGTTATCTAATTTAATAACCAATTAGTGTCAATCATGAAGGTAAAAACTTTGAGGTGACTTATGTTATGAGGTGCGTAAAATTATTTTGCTTCGTGGTATGACCTTCAGGTACAGACAACTTAGCCGTGTACATCCCGGCTTAGAATAGGACCCTATCTTCCCGTGGGTTTCGTCAAGGCGACTAAGGTATTGCATCATGGACGAGTGGCAGCATTCTCCTATGAAAACTTTTATTGAGCACTTGTCTGTACAGAGAGAGCGGCGAGAAGGGAAGTACTTAGATGGTATATTTTGACATCTACTATTTTAGTGTTGCCATTAAAAATATTTATTATTAATGTTGCCAACAGTACATTGTTATGAATCTCCTACACGAGTTGTGTAAAATTTACATTTTGTATAGTATATTTTTATTATTTTTTGACGATCACATTAACTCCCGACTTTTTACGTAAGTGAATCTATGTATTAACATTTGTAATGTGTAATAAAGAAATTTAATCTAATCTAGTAAAACTCGCGAGCTGGATCGCCTGCAAGCCGAGCACGAGGCAGAGGTGACCCAGCTGAGAGCGAGACTGAGCGAGACCGAGAAGCAGCTGGCCAGCGAACGGAACTCGTTGGAGACGGAGAAGAAAAGATACTCCATATTGCAGGTAATTTTTTACTCACTTGGCTGGCTTGTGTTGTATCTTTATGTTGTATGTGTAATGTTACTATTGTAATTGCTACACCCTGTGGGTAAAATTTCACTGATGTCCTACCAAATATTGTATATTTTAATAACGTCTGCACCTACATGTAATTTATAGCAATAAATGAATTGGTGGTTGCTGGTTCGAATCCCGCTAGGGGCAAATGTTCGTATGATGAATATGAATGTTTGTACCCAAGTCTTGGACGTTTGTATATTTGTCGGCGAAATAATAAAAGAGGAGCTGATTTGAAGGCACAGTGCGTGTTCGTCGCGCCGTTCGGTTTGGTTCGTCGAGCGTCGCGAGCACGCGCTGTCGGCGCGGGCGGACTCGAGACAGCGTTCGCTCGGTACGCGTGCGGTGCATAGGCACTACGCTGACGGATGTCTTCTCAAATCGTTACTTATTGATGTAGTGTAATTTCATGTAGTGTCATTGAAGTCAGTAAACATGTTAACTTTTGAACGGTGTTAAACTCAATTTGGGAGCACACAGAGAGACTGGGAACCAGGAATCTACGACATATTTATTTAAGTATGTGTATCCGTTATCTAGTAACCATAGCACAGGCTCTGCCTAGTTTGGGACTGGATAATTGGTGTGAATGTCTGAGATACTTATTTATTATAATTATGATTAGGCTTTGTTCGGGTAGTAAGGCTCTAATAATGATTGTGGGCGGTTCAGGCCTCTTAGTACTTACTTGTAATTGGTTGCTATTTATTATGCCCATAACGCCAAAAATGCAGCTGATATTTTCCGCCATAGTAGTTTATACCTTTTCATTGGTGTACATTTTAAAGTGAAAAGTATTAAAATTATAGTCAAACTATTAATTTTATCTTCTCTCTCTTTTTAAAGTGGAATCTACTGTTTTTAAAGTTCATTTACTCGTTTATTCTATGTATAGTACAATATTTTATTATATAATTTGAATATGTAGTTCTATGCAAAAAAAAAATTATTTTCTGCTTTTATCTTTTCCCACAATGGGAGTTGTCTGGAAGAGATCTCTTATAGAGATAAGTCCACATTTGTACACATATTTAATAAAGAATATATACATATATTAAATAAAATGGTTGCAGGAGCAAATGTCTGCGCGGGGAGACATCTCGCCGCCGCACTCCATAGCCTCCGACTCGTTATCCGCTTCCCTGTGGCAGGTACGTTTGTAACCAACGAGTTTAGTGGGGGGCGAGATAAAGGGCTCGGGGGAGTGAGGTGCGGCGAGGTGGCGAGGGTCCCTTCTACACGTCGAACCATAGACTACCTAATGTATTTTTTTGTGTGTTTACGGCTCTGGAAGCCAAGTCCTTTTGAGCCAAATGTAAACTTACAATTGCAGTGCCGCTAGATGTGTCACATTCCTCCGATAGTCCTTTAACTGGTTCCTCAGCGTATGTAATCGTAACATCAGCCTGCCAGAGTCCACCGCTGGACATAGGTCTCTCCCGAGGTGCGCCACTGAACCCGATCCTTGGCCAGCCAGCCCAGGCCGACTGAAGCCCATGAGTTGCCAGCTGAAGATATCTACTGCACCCTATCACCCATCCGCCCCGTGTTCCAGGAGGAGGGCAGCATGACCCCCACGTACGGCCCGCTGTCGGCGTCGGCCGCGTGCGTGGAGGACACGCTGTCGCTGCTGACGCGGCGCGAGGGCGAGCTGCGCGCGCTGGGCGCCGCGGCCGCGCGCGCCGCCCGGGAGAAGGACGCCATGCGCGCGCACATCGCGCATCTGCAGGCCCAGCTGGACGAGTGCCGGGTGAGGCACACACACCCCCCCCCCCCCCACACACACACACGCACCCCCCCACACACACGCCCGCACGCCTTCACACACACCCACACTCGCCCACACACACACCCCTAACACGCCCGCACGCACACACACGCCCCCACACGCACACACACGCCCCCACACACACCCACTCACCCACACACACACCCACTCACCCACACCCCCCCCCCCCCCCCCCACACACACACACACCACACGTACAACTTCCTGTTATACGTGTGGTGTGAAATAATCATCAAAACCATCGAATATAATAAAAGAAATAAATTCTTAGAACCGCACTATTCTCCCCACCCCTTACATACACACAAACACTCATACACACTTCATTTGCGTAAATTATTATTCTTACGTCCTAATTTTAATTTTTTTCACTAATTTTTAAATTATCATAACTTTCTTAGTTTATTCGTTTTCCTCTCTTTGTTTTCTGTTGGAAGAATTTTGTCTGTTAAGTATTGTGTAAAATAAATAAAATAAAAATATTTCCTTGACAAATTAATTGTTTTGTTATTTCCAAAGAATAATAGGTAGTAATGTGGGAAATGCGTCTCAAAAGCGCGCGTCTTAAACTGTCATTTGTCATCAGACGGTGCAGGAACAATACGACGCCCTCCTGCAGATGTACGGCGAGAAGGAAGAACAGCTGGAGGAGGTGCGGCTGGACCTGCAGGATGTGACGTTACTCTACAAGCAGCAGCTGGACGAGCTGATAGCGCTCAAGCGGCAAGTGGCGGCCGGGGCCAGCGCTGGCCCCCGGTAGCCGCCCGGCGGCGTCTGCGACTGCACCGCGTGGGCTAGCAGTCAGTAACGTAGCTGTATGTGCCACAGGTGTGCTACGTGACACAGGTATGTTACGTGACACAGCGGTGCTACGTGACAGAGGTATGTTACATGTCACAGCTGTGCTACGTGACAGAGGTATGTTACGTGACACAGCTGTGCTACGTGACACAGGTATGTTACGTGACACAGCGGTGCTACGTGACAGAGGTATGTTACATGTCACAGCTGTGCTACGTGACAGAAGTATGTTACGTGACACAGCTGTGCTACGTGACAGAGGTATGTTACGTGACACAGCTGTGCTACGTGACCAAAGCTATTGTACGTGACGTAACTGTTCCACATGACGCCGTTGCGTCATTGCGGCACTTGATTGACGGCAGACTGGTTTATTTAGTATCCCAGTTATATCGCCAGTGGAAAGGTAAAAACGCTAAAGCGACACATTGGTCGAAAATGAGTTATATATACCATTCGACTGTAATTTTTTTTCTGCATGGATCTGTGTAACATTTTTTATATGTTCAGGTGATTTTCGCTAATGCGACATATATCTCGTAAAATAAAAGACCTATAATGATTCTTTGTTTTACATTATTAAGCAGTTATTATACAATCGTATTTTTATCAAGTTACATAAAAATACTCCTCGTAGAAAACGAGATATTAATTTTTTTCCGAAAAAAAAAAACAAAAAACTTTAAACCGTTTTTACCTTTCCACTGACGATATACTCCCATTGTTTTTTATATAGTGTGTACATATGTTTTTTTTTTATTATAATTGCAGTCGGTTCTAGCACAGGACTGTACGGCTACTGTAGTCTAATGTTTATAAGAAGCGGACTTTTGAACATAGAGTTTTTGCTTAATGATAGGGACAAAAAATTCTGAAGTTTTGGCCTCCGTTTGGTTTTGCACACATTCTCAGTCGTCTTATAAAAATCTGACTGTAATTAATCTGTGCTTTAATTATATTAAATTTTACATGTTTTAAAAACACTGTAAAAATGGCAAAGTAATTTATTTTCTATTACATTAGGCACTGTTTTGAATATCAACTATTTCTAAAACTTAGTACCTTTTCTCCGCGTTAGGTTTGGTTTATGTTTTATATATATAATTTCAAATGTTGGGACATTAGAATAGAAGATTCAGGCGTTGATGAGATTTACTTGGTTTGGTAACAGACACGTTATCCTAAAAATTACTGGCACTCTTACCAACGACCATATTTAGTTTGTATTAATTGAAAGTATCTATTTTGTTTGTATGTATTATTTAGGAAAGGGTTTTTGTCAGAAGCTTACTTTAGGTATGCTCATCCTATGCCTTTAGTCGTGTAACGTCCGTAATGCATCAAAATGTACACTGTATCAAAATCTCCACTGTATCAAAATGACCACTGTATCAGACCATCCACTGTATCAAACTGTCTGCTGTATCAGAACGTCCACTTTATCAGTACAGTGCTTACCAACGCCCATAAAACACTTGTATTGTTATGAAACTCAAATACTCGGTATTCTTTTTGTTGCGGGTAAATGCTTACTGCATACTACTGTCGGGCTTGCGCCGACTAAAACCCCGTGGTGGCCGTCTCCGAAGCATAGGAGGGACACCGGGATCAATGAATATTGCAATTCCAGTCTCCCACCCCTTGTGATTCCATACAACCATTATTCAACCCCCAACTAGTGTTTTATTATAAGGCTGGTATTGAGCTCCTTGGGTGAAAAGTGTCAATTTTGTTTTTAAATTTAAAAAAATCCTATACAAATATTTATTGTAGAATTCAAAAACTCCATATTGAATTTTTTAAATGAAATCTTAACTGGCCACTTCACAGTCAAGCCGATGATAGATCTGTCATTTTGATGCAGTGGACATTTTGATAGAGTGTACATTTTGATACAGTGTACATTTTGAAACTGTGTACATTTTGATACAGTGGACATTACACGACTAAAGGATCCTATGATATTATGAATGTAAATGGTATATTGGTTGAAAGGTGTCAAAAATGGTACCAACAACCTGGAAGTGGCACGGTACATACTAGGTCCTACATTATTAAGCTGCTATAATAAGGAGATAATTCAATATTCCCGTAATTATGTGAAATTTTTAACACAAGTTAAGAAACTATTTCATAAAATAAAATAATAATTTTATTAAGGTATTTAAGATCCAATATTATCACCCTTGAAATATTTTACACCAATGATATTTGATCCTATTTAAACATTATTTAGCATAGCTTAGGTACATTATTAAATTTATTATGGAAGTTATTGTAATTATTAATTTTAGATGGTATTATAAATAGGAGTCGGAAGGCAGTCCGAAGGTAGAATTGTAATCGGAACTGATCTGTAGCATAACGTCGTATCTATTGTTTCAGACCAAATTGTAAAAAAAATCAAATGTTTGTCTTTACTGCAAGGGGTGAAAATGTATAGTGTGTAAATACATCGACCCAAAAAAGTATTAACGCTGTTACTCACATCGATGTAGCATTATTCTTAAAATTTATCGACATCCAGACTTTTATTATATTACTAGCTGTGCCCGCGGCTCCGCTCGCATGAACTACAGAATCCGCTCCCATTCCCACTCCCGCTTCCGCTTCCTTCCGCTTCTGCTGGCGTTTTCGCTTCCACTCCCGCTCTCGCTCCCGCTCCCGCTCCTGTCCCGCTCCGGTCTCGCATTCGCTTCAGCTTCCGCTTCCGCTCCCACACCCACTCCCCTTTTCCCACGCCCACACCCCTGCCCACGCCCACGCCACTCCCACTCCCACTGCCACTCAAACTCCCACTCCCACTCCCATTCCAACTCCTACTCGCAGCTCCAAATGTAATCCAAATTCATCGCAATTTGAATAGTACGGAAATACTATTATGTGCAATATATTGCACACTAATGTATTTGAAAACAGCACAACAGTAGTTTTGAAGTGATGCGTGCACAAACTCACAGACAAACAGATAAACAGACAAACAGACAAAAATTTCAAAAATGATCGAAAGGTGTTCTGTTGCTTATCCTTAGACCTCCCAATTTTTTTTTGCAAATATCTGCAATGTACAGACACGCGATGTTTACGATTTTATTTATTAGATAAGTCCCACGAACTAGTCTACAGATGTACCTGTACGTACCTTTATTAGGTAAAATATTTACAAATACATATTTCCTTATAAAAATAACAAATAAAAAATGACATTATTGTTAATACAAATTCGATGATAAAAGGTTGTCTGGAAGAAATCGCTTATAGCGATAAGACCACCGTACGTTACTTTGTATTTTTGATGTGCAATAAACATGAATTGTATTCGGAATCAGAAGGAAACGTCGAATGGCCTGGATCCCGTGTCTTTAAAATGACATTGATTCCAGCGCATTCGACGTAGATTGGTTTTCTGATGTCGAATTTGCAATAACAAAAAAATAACATCGATATGGGTTTACAGCGTTTTATGATTTTTTGCGTCGATCAGGAAAAGTGGTTCGTCCAAAATTATTTGACAGAGGAGACAAACCGAGAAAATGTTCCACTGCAACGCATTTATTGGCGACAGTTATCCACCAAAAAAGCTTTTAACCAGGTCCGTTAGATAGACTACGTATATTTCATTCCAGATTAATAGTCCTATGAAAACCAACGCTATTTACGTCTCGGTAACATATACATGAAAGGGTCACCAGCAGCAAAAACAGGTTTGTATTACCATGTAAACTTTGCAGTCCACTTAGGAACACCATCTATTGTGTATTTTGTTTTCGAGACGCAAATGCGTTTGTTTTCATAGGACTATTAATCTGGAATGAAATATAGACAAATTCGATTCTATTCAACCCAAACGTGACGAACCACACATAAGCAAGTGATTTAAGTAGGTGGAGCTTTGTATGATTATGCTATTTTTAAAAACCTATCCCGGGTCAGACAAAAGTTTTTGGCCATGATGCCCTCCAACGCTACTAAAAAAGTAAAGTGTATTATTGACACCGCTCGTGGCCAAAACAATGACCAAAACCGAATTTCAGCCTGTAGCGGGTAGGAGAGGAGGGGGGGGGGGGGGGGGGGTTACGCAGACAAAAGTCTTTAACATAGCGCCCTCTGTCCAAAGCGACCATAAAAGTGGTCATCAGGGTGTCTCCACTGCAGGAGACAGACGGAGGATTTGGCCTACACTCCCCGCGCTGGCCAGACGGGTTGGGGAGGCCAGAGGGTTTATGACATCGTATAAATGGCATCAATCCTGGGATTCAGGAGATATGTCCATATTAACATGTCTTTCCAAACGAATAGTCATACGAAAACCAACACTATTTGCGTCTCGGTAATATATACATGAAAAGTTCACCAGCAGCAAAAACAGGTTTGTATTAACCATGTAATCTTTGCGGTCCACTTAGGAAGACCATCTATTATTTATTTGGTTTTCGAGACGAAAAATGCGTTTGTTTTCTTATAACTATTGATTTGGAATGTAATATACAATTGAGGTCATTGGCCGGAAATCATTCTACCTACTTCTATCACTACTGATAAGAATCATCTTTAAAAGTTGCGTCAGCACAATTAAACGTTCTATGGCAACGATCTCTATGTACTACTAGATGGAGCGATCAATGAAAGTTGTGCGGTTACTACGCAGAACATTAAAATAATTACGAAATATTGACGCTGCGGTAAATAGCGTTTATATTTAGTAAATATTAGTACCTATTGAATATATTATCTTTAGAAGTACATAGAAATCGTTGTTCTATGTATAATTATTTATAAATTAACTTAAGTGTATTTATTATTTTACTCTGTGTGATTGTCAATATTCAAATTTCTGTGCGCTGGTCAGTACTCGCGTATTGTTGTGTAAATAGAAGCTTATATTGTGATATCGTTGTATTATATGATTTTGATGAGGTTGTGGGGATGCCATCCATGGTTGTTATACACTACGCAGCGATTAATGAGACATTTTACTTTCCAAGTCATTTTAAAAAGGCTTGGTACCCACGGAGGAGGCCCTGGCTGCTGCCGGCTCTGTAGTATAGTCTTTTGTCTATTTACAGTCAATAGTTGATACGGGATTGACGGTCGGTAACCACTTCCGGATTTGACAACTATTGCATTTGACCACTTCTTCATATTTTTTTTTTATTAAAATGTGTTTTACGGCTCTGGAAGCAGTCCTTTTGAGCCAGTCTTTAGATAATTTGTTCACTGTATTCAAGATTTTCTCTTACTAAAGTTGATAGTATAATCACACCTTGCACAGTCGTAAAAAACTTATATATAGACAATTATTATATATAAAAAAAAACAAAGTTAATAGTACCTCAATAGTAGTCAATTTTGCTTTGCTTGGTTCACAATTTAGTCAAACTGCACATGCGTTCATCGAGAAGTTCCATTCGTATTCTTACTTAAATTTAATTTATTAAGGTTGTCTGGAAGAAATCGCTTAAAGCGATAAGACCGCCTAAATTGTACTATTTGTAACTTCTATAACGTGTAACTGTATTTGTTTGTGCAATAAAGTGTATTGTATTGTAAATTATATCTGTACTTATCGTCTAATACATGATTCTTTGCCTCTCTTATTTTTAGTATATTCAAACTGTGCTTACGTAATTTTCTCCTGCAATTAGGTAAAATGCAAATGAATAAATGTATTATGATGTAGTTGATGACAAACGTCAATACTAAGGTTTCATGACTGTATAAGGAGTGGTCAAATCCAGAAGTGGTCGAGAAGTGGTCGACTTGAGTGGTCAGGATACTCCTTTTATTGTATATCAATAGCAAACTCTATCGACATAATAATAATAGGGCTTTTTGCATGTCCATGTGACAACCAGAGCATTCTACATTAACTTGTCATTGATATGTTGTTATATTGTTTTAGTCACTATATTGTATATTATATAGAATGCCATATTTATATACATAGCGTATTGTGCGCAGTCTAAATGTTGAATTCGTTATTGTTGATATAATTATTTTAAAATTTATGCCACAGATACTGCCTTTATTATGTAAATATTATAATAAAGATCATACATTGAGCTGGTCGTTTCATTGAAGTTTAACAAACATAATTTTTAACTAATACTTTGATTTAAAATGGGTGTAACCCACTGTCTCTACGCACAGCTTAAAATTAAACTCATTTTACTTGTTGGTCTAGCAGTTTGGTTGGCCGCCAGATATTGTGGGTTCAATTCCCACCAGGGACAGATATCCTTATCTTATTCCCATCGTACAGAAGATAGGGAATCATCATCATCACTTCAGCCCTGAGACGTCCACTGTTGGACATAGGCCGTCTACAATTGTTCCTCAGTGTGCTTCCTTTTCTCCACCTCAACCAGCGTGAAGCTTAAAAATATTTTTTGTTTTATTTTATTTTCTTAGCTTTTAAACAACCCAACAATATATATTTCGGAGAAAATCCCGTAATATTCATATTAATATAATTTTTTTGTCGCTAATACATATAAATGAGACTACCTAATTCCGAACCCTTTACACATTAATTACTGCATATAATAAGTAGAAATAAGTATCTTTTGAAATAAAAACAAATGTTAGTATTAGGAATTCTATAATAAAACAGAGTTACTAATTTGTAATGAAGAGCGGTGCCTCCTAACACAGACTTACCAAGTCTAAAAGGAGACATCAGCCCCCAAATGTTTTCTTATGATTACTCTTGTTTAACGAAAATAAATATATTTTATATATTTTTTTTTATTTCAATATAAATTAACTTTTTACTAATGATAGTTGTACATAATTATAAATAAACAATAACAAGGAACAATTATAAATAGAAAATGTCTTCCAACGCACCGCACCGGGGCAGGGTTCCCAATATGCTGGCAGCGTTCCCCCTCTGAATCGCCAAGCTGATTCTTTGGGCGAAGAAGCTGCCAGCTCTACGGTCTCCCGAAGCTTCGATGAGGCGCGTTGAAAGGTCTTTAGCTAGTAATAGGGCATCTGGCCCCCAGGGGCCCAGAGTCTCGACGCCGAACGGCACAAATACATACCCTTGCCCTTTTTTTATTTTTACACATACATATATCCTTGAAAAGAAACTCCGAGCATAGTTTTCCAAAGCTCGCTGAACGACCCTTAACTTGTGTAGGATTTGGATAAATAATAAACCAGTTTGACATACATACACCATTTATTTTAATATTGTATTTATTATTATAATGAATCGACGACATTCGTATCTCCAGTGAATGTATTATACACAAAAATTATTCTAGGTCGACTGTATGTACACATACAAACGGACTGACATATCTGGTCATATGAAAGACCTACAAATTGCACTCTGGTCGGTCCAAGGGTCTGCCTACACTTACTGTATTTATTACATCTATTTCATACAACTTGGTGCGGGGAGAAAACTACTAATCGATCTATTAACACGTTTTAGAAACAAATTCACGATGATATTACACAAAAAATTGATATACTTCCTTCATTAATTACCTAGTTTGCTAATATGCGCCCTTAAGTGACATGGCGTAATCGATTTGGAAGTGTATTTTGTAAACTTATTACAAAAAATTGTTAACTTGTAGCGAAAATGTTTTAACGTTCTACGCATCATGCTATAAAAAATTAGGGTTGCGAATGTAAAGTGGGTTAAAGTTTATATTTTTACTCTGAAAATAAAGATATGTAGACCGATTTCCGAATATTATTTTATATTTGCAACTTATATGATTGGATATGACTGCATATGATTGAACAGACATTTTGCTTTCAAACGTACAGATGTATCGCGAACTATTTAACACCCCACCTCTCGAAATACTATTGTCAACGTGTTTAAAATACTGTGCTTCTCTTACTACGAAGCTGGAAAATATAATTTGCAGTTATTCAAAAACCGGTCCCACAAGTTGGTTTTCGTTATACACTCACTGACACACACACACTACTAAAATTAAAAGAAGGTAATTTCTAACACATTCACACCACAGCCACGCGTGAGAGACTATATTTTATGCGGGTATACATAACATACATATATTATTATTAATAGGTTACGATGATGGCGTCATTTCCTGGAAATCTTGAAAAACTTATATAATCGCTTATTTTCTCTAGTGGTTCCGGCATTTGTTCTAACTCGTGGGTTCGATTTCCACTCAACTTCGTTATAATTTAGACGAGTTGGTCTCGATCCGAGTGAAATCTATTTTTAATTGTAGTATTTTTACTGGATAATGCCCTTTAGTCGTGTAAGCCACTGTATTTGAACGGCCACTGTATCAAAATGACCACTGTATCAGAACAGCCACTATATCACAATACAATGCATACAAACGCCAATACAATTCTCATTCATATGATGAAACTAAAAAAAATAAACTTGAATCTTTTTATTGAAATCTCAACTAGCCACTTCACTGTTAATCCGATGATAGTTCTTTCATTCTGATACAGTGGCCGTTCTAATAAAGTGGACATTTTGATAAATTGAATTTTTTTTATACATTGGCTGTTCTGATACTGTAGCCATTTTGACACAGTGGACGTTTTGATAGTGGACATTTTGATACAGTGGATATTTTGATACACTGGCCTTTCTGATACAGTGGACATTTTGATACAGTGGATGTTTTGATATACTGGCCGTTCTGATACACTGGCCGTTCTGATACAGTGGACATTTGGATACAGTGGACGTTTTGATAGTGGACATTTTGATACAGTGGATGTTTTGGTAAACTGGACGTTCTGATACAGTGGACATTTTTATAAAGTGGATGTTTTGATAGTGGACATTTTGTTACAGTGGACATTGGGATACAGTGGATGTTCTGATACATTGGAGGTTCTGATACAGTGGATGTTCTGATACAGAAGTTATTTTGATACAGAGGACGTTCTGATACATTGGACATTTTGACACAGTGGATGTTCTGATACAGTGGTCATTTTGATACAGTGAATGTTCTGATACAGTGGACATTTTTATACAGTGGATGGTCTGATATATGTATTTTCTGGTAATATAACCAGGAATATAATTTTTTATACAAACATTTTGCAGGGTGGAACTAAACCCAGGACTTCCAGACATCTGATGTACTGAATAAAAGTCTACCAAGTTTTGTTTCTTTTTTTATAGAACAAATTATTTGAAATATTTTTACGTCATCCGTTTGCCACGTAACCATTAGAAATTTCCAGAAAACGACCCCGGCTATATAATATTTAGGTCTACATTTAAAAGTACATTTACTCGTATGAAGAGGTTAATTAATTATATTTAGATCGAAACTATGATTTCAGCCGAGCTGAAACAGTCAATAATCTGCAACTACACAAACCGACCAACTTTTCTCTGCAATGTTAATGAAGAAACAGTGAAGAAGAAATAGTAATGAAGAAAAACTGCGAAATGGAAGCACAAAAAAAGGAAGTCTGAATGAACTGACACTGCATTTTAAAAGGCAAAGACATTAAGAAAAGTTTATGTCAACAAAATATTCTGAAGTATGTTTTTCTACTGTTTAAAATCCAAAAGCTGTATATTTTCGCAGGATAAGCGAATTGTCGAACTATTATAGGTATCTTAAATTAGCCGCCTACAGTGAACCGATATTCTATCTAACTCTAAGCTCGCCTGTCGCCTCTATGGATGACTGTATGAAACTTGTGCGCTGTTGGTTTGATGCCGTTTTCTTTCTTCCATAGATTACAACACTAATGTTCAATGTTTAGCCCAATCCTGATTCCAACAGCGTAAAAGTTTAATTTGATCACATTTTGTATATATATATATAATGTATACAGAGCGTATTTCTATCCTACTTCTGCGTGTGTCTAAAACTGATATAGCGCAAAAATTGCGCATTTTTTTTTAAAACGACACGACAGTAAAAATTGAATAAAGACTATTTTATATATGTTGAAAGTGTGTTGTAGGAAACAGTTATAACAATGCTTATTTATATCTAATTTTAACAAATATTCCCATCAAAATAGTATCGGAAATTTTAACGCAACCGACGACAGGCCGAGCGACCGCACATTACGACCCGATTAATAAAACAAAAAAAATAAAGAAAAGAAATAAAAAATATGACTAAAAGCTTACTTCCTGCCATACCCTAACACCGAATGCGCCCCGGAGGCGCGGTAACGCCCCCGGGCGCCGAGCCGTTCCATTGTTACCTTAGAACGCGATTTTCAACGATATTCTGCGGTAAGAACGCGATATTCAACGGTAAGAACGCGATATTCAACGGTAAGAACGCGATATTCAACGGTGGGAACGCGATATTCCGCTCTGCTCCGATCGAATCTTCAGTCAGTAGTTGTACCGCGGCGGTACAGTTGCGTCGTCGTCGGTAGGTCCTCGTCCGGGCGCGCGCGGGCCGCGTGGCGCTGGCGCGGCGGACGGGGGCGGGCCCCGGGGGGCCCGGGGGGCTGGCCGGGGGCCAGGGAGCCCGGGGGGGCTGGCCGGGGGCCGCGCGGCTCACACCCACGACATCCAGCCCTCGTACATCATGCACAGGTTCTCAGCGTTCGTTGCTTCCGTTATCATGTATTCCACCTGCCAAAACAAATATTGCACTTGAAGTTGATCATATGGTAACGTCGAGGACCGAATTCGGTGGTGAAACAACATATTAATGAAAGTATCTTAGTATTAAATGTTTTTTTTTATGTAAAGCAAGGAGTAAAGATGATTAATGTACGTCAGTAAGTACAGTATGTATATTTGTTTTCTTTGTGGTAAGTTTGTTTATGTGATCCTTGATGATTTCCATCCAGATTACATTCAACTATTGTAGAGTAAAGCAGTGAGAATAGTGTGCAGCGGTGTATATCAATTTAGATTAGTGTATTAGAAAGTTAACAGAGTTTTTAGTAACAAGTTGTTTTTATAATTTACAAGAATTCTTTGAGTGTTAAAATAATGAGTATGGTAAATAAGTTAAAACTAAATATAAGTAAATAGTTTTAATATAATTAAATGTGATATAATGTAGTATGTAACGACTCAATATGTTAGTAAAAATAATATTGAGTTAGATATAAGATATTGCGACACCCTCACACGGTCATGCTGAGAAAAAACCAAGTGTAACAATATGATGCAATAAATGATTAAGACTAAATCAGTGTAGAGTGGTGCAGAGTGATGGAGAGTGGTGTAGAGTGGTGCAGAATGGTGCAGAGTGGTGTAGAGTGGTGCAGAGTGGTGCAGAGTGGTGTAGAGTGGTACAGAGTGGTGCAGAGTGGTGTAGAGTGGTGCAGAGTGGTGTAGAGTGGTGCAGAGTGGTGCAGAGTGGTGCAGAGTGGTGTAGAGTGGTACAGAGTGGTGCAGAGTGGTGTAGAGTGGTGCAGAGTGGTGCAGAGTGGTGTAGAGTGGTACAGAGTGGTACAGAGTGGTGCAGAGTGGTGTAGAGTGGTACAGAGTGGTGCAGAGTGGTGTAGAGTGGTGCAGAGTGGTGCAGAGTGGTGTAGAGTGGTGCAGAGTGGTGTAGAGTGGTGCAGAGTGGTGCACAGTTGTATAGAGTGGTGCAGAGTGGTGTAGAGTGGTACAGAGTGGTGCAGAGTGGTGCAGAGTGGTGCAGAGTGGTGCACAGTTGTATAGAGTGGTGCAGAGTGGTGTAGAGTGGTGCAGAGTATGTATGTTGTATCGCGTAATGTACGCACTTGTTCGGTGGGCGTGGCGCGGCGCGCGGCCTCGTGCTCGCGCCCCTCCAGCTTGAGCCGCACGCGCTTCCACACGCCCGCGCCCTGCGCGTTGCGCACCCCGGCCCCGCCCCCGCCACCGCCCCCGCCCCCGCCCGCACCTCCGCCCGCGCCCCCGCCGCCTCCTACAATAAACAACAAACGACATTATAGCATAACACAATGAAATAAGACGGATCGCTTGAGATGGTCGCTCATATGTTGAGTTAAAGTTATTTTTAATGGTTCCTAGTCTTGATAAAAAATTCTATTTGAATATCCTTTAATATCTCCTCAACGTATCCAGTCATTTGTGGCAAGTTATCGTTTAGTGCTATGCTGTCACAAAAAAATGCGCTCTTTGCTAGCCAATTAAGTGGCCAAATAAATTGAGAAAAAAAACTAATAACTCTTTTTTCGACCACTGGCGCCATCTAGCGTCACAGATCGTTCAATTCACGACGGCAGCCCCAGTCTTATAAATCGCTTACATGTCATTGTATGCATTATATTGTTATTGTGTTAGTTCTATCGTTACGCACTAACCATCAATGTGTGCGTACTTACCAGGGTTCGTAAAAATCCGATATTTATAATAAATATCAAAATATCCGATATTTGACATTTATCCGATATATATCTGATATATATCATGCATATGAAAAGATGCGATTTTTAGGCAGCAAGTGGCTTTATTTAATATTTGATCTTTTAAATCAAAAGTGTAAAATAAAGATTGAGTTTGATTTATTTAATATTAATTTATTTATTATAAGATTAACACACAAAAAAGCAGTCTTCGAGTTTAATAATAATTAATAAATCAGTCTTATTTAATCAACAGTTAACCGAATTAAAATTTATGTTTTAATTTTTATATAATTACGTCAGTAAAATTTTTAATATTTAGTCCACTCCAGGGTCAGGTCTCAAGCATAAGTCTAAGCGTCTCCCAGTCTATTATCTCAACGTTAAATAATTCCTTGGCATTGGGATCACAAACCCAGTCCATATTGTTGGAGTTCTTTTGAACTGGTTCAAATTCTTGAACAAATAAACCAACTTATGAGGTTTCTCGGTTCGTAAACGATTACGAATTTTTTATTACACCAGGCCGAAGGTAGTAAAAATTCTTTCTAGACCGGCGGATATCAACATATATATCAATCGATATATATCATGATATATATCCGTTGATACTTATCAGCGAACCCTGATATACTAACGTTCGGATTAGCTCCCCGCGCCCCGAGCCACTACTACCCGCGAGAAGTAGCGGGGCGTCCCGCGTGAACTAAACGATCCAAGTTTCCACCAGCTCGAAGTCCTGGGTCGCGTTACTGTGCAATCTTGTGCCCACTGCCAATGCAGCTTACTAATTAGTTGCGACGGTGTAGTAGTAGTAAGCATGACTTAAGCTTAACCTAAACTTAAGTACGGTTTATTTATAATACCACAGGCCTTTCGGTGAAGGAAAACATCGTGAGGAAACCTGCATATGCCAGAGAAGAAATTCTGAGGCGTATGTGAAGTCCACTAAATCGGCTTGGGGCACCGTTGGCGGTCAGGGGTTTGGCACAAAAGATCCTGAAGGGTCGAAGTGTCGCCAGGTCTTCCTGGCCCCCTGAGAAGATAAGATAAGCATGACTTACCGTGTCTCGCGGTGACGGCTGCCTGCCGCGTCAGTTTGCGTCCGCTCGTCTCAGCAGACCAGTTGTTGGGAATCCTGAAAATTATATACCAGCTTTAATTACCACTCGACAACGTCAAGATCAGAGTTCGGTTCTCGGTTATGGCCACTTAAGAAAAAAAATTCCAAAGGACCCTAAACCATTGGTTAGGACGATATTGGTTATGAACATCAATTATATACACCATATACGCCTCGCTGCCAGGTGGACCGACGACCTGAATATGGTGGCCGGAAGCGGCTGGATGCGGAGGGCTGCGGACCGGGTGTGGTTGCGTTTATTGAGGAAGGTCTATGTCCACCAGTGGACGTCGGAGGGCTGATATGATGACCCCCCCCCCGCCCCTTGCGCCTGACATAGCCGACGAAGAATGACGGTGACCGACATAGCCGCAAGGCTATGTCGGTCACCGTCATTCTTCGTCGGATCTCATCATATCGAATCATATCCTTCAAACAAACCCCGAGCATAGCCCTCTCCATAGCCCGCTGACCGACTTGAAACTTGTGGATCAGGCCCACCGTCAGTGTCCACGTCTCCGCGCCCTAGGTCACGACAGGCAGGACGCACTGATTAAAGACTTTTGTCTTTAAACATTGTGGAATGGGCGAAGTGAAGACTTGACTCAGTTTTCCGAATACCACTAACTAGCTTAACTGGACTGTTCAGTCAGCGAATTACAAATACAATGGTCTACAAGGGGCGAAGGAAAGCCACTTTGCAACATCAGATTGTGCAAAGTGGCGATCCATCGTCTCTGCCTACCCCTCTGAGACCAGGGCGTGACATTATGTATGTACAAGGCTACTAACTCCATGAGCATGCGGTGCAGCGCCGGGACCTCCTCGGCCAGCGCGGCGAGCGCGCGCGCGGCGCCGCCCACGCCGGCCTCGTCCCCGCGCGCCCCCCCCGCGCCGCCCGCGCCCCCCGCGCCCCCCGCACCGCCCGCGCCCGCCACGCTGCGCACCAGCTCCACGACCGCCTTCTCGCGCGACAAGTATTCACTCGCGGGGTTGTTGCCCTGGGGATCGCAATAAGTACATCGCTATTATGATCATTCGTAATTAAAATTATAAAGGTTGTCTGGAAGAAATCGCTTAAAGCGATAAGACCGCCTAAATTGTACTATTTGTAACTTTTATAACGTGTAACTGTATTTGTTTGTGCAATAAAGTGTATTGTATTGTATTGTATAATTAACCAAATCTTACCCCCCTACCCACGAACACACTATTGCTGACACACACTACCACACCCCAACACACCCCCATACATAATTTAAAAAAAAAAAGACATGGAGAATAGTTTTCACTAGTATTTTTTTATTGTTGATGTGTTTGCGCTTGGCCTCAATCTCACCTGATGGTAAGTGATGATGATAGTAGTGGAGGCCCACTATTAAGTGTGGCAACACCAGTGTCGGAGGGCCGCGCTCAAAATCAAAATCAAAATATTTATTTTCAAAATTGGAACACATAATTCTCTTTTTGACGTCAAATTCTGCCTAAATCTACTCCACTTCCACCTGTATAACCGAGGGGAAGAAGTGGCAACAAACCCAACGGCACAGGGCCCTACCTTTGATTTATCTTATTCATTACAATCATTAAGTCTACCTATGCTGAGCCATCAAGCACTCCATGGACTTTTATCATTTAAGTAGTCATCTAACTTATAGTAGGCTTTCTTGCACAGATTAACTTTTATAGAAGATTTGAATTTTTGTTCAGACAAGTTAATAATTTCATTCGGAACCTTATTGTAGTAACGCACGCACAGCATCACAAAAGAATTATTGATCTTAGACAATCTAGAATGATGTATTTTAATTTTATTATTATTTCTAAGATTTAAATTATGCCTCTCATTATTTAAGCTGAGTAAAGAAAGGTTCTGTCTAACGAACATAATGTTAGCGAATATGTACTGACATGGCACCGTCATTATATTTATTTCCTTAAATAATTCTCTTAGAGAATCACGACTACGAAGCCCATAAATACGAAGCTACGAAGCCCATAAATAGAAGCTCTTCCGTAACATACATATTTTATGTACAAGATCTGATATATTTATCAAATTCTTCTCAAAAACAGCACTGTACTTTAAATTCCAAATAGAAACAATTATTTTAGGAGTGGAATGAAATGATTTATTGCAACAACTTACAGTTAATATAGTTTCTGAATGTAAGGAACCCCTTTTAAGTAAATTACTACCTGTGTCAGGGGTTCCCGCTCTTCCAAGGCGGAAAGTTGCCAGAATCTGTCGTAACTGTCACATCAACAAACATGTTTAAGATCAGACTGGACAATTTCTTAAAGGAAAATAATCAAGTCGACTAATGATGTGGAAGCACCAGCTATAAACTGCCTCTCCGTTTAAAATAAAATAAATAAAATAGTGCTAAACTAAATATTAAAACTAAGAACTAAGGTGCATGCTCGTGTGTATTGTGTGTGTAGGGGTGTGTAAGAGGATGTGGCCAAGAGTGTGTTTGCCCGAGAGGGTGTAAATGTGAGTGTGTTTGTGGGTGTTCCTTAGCCACATGTATGTGTGTTTGTGGGTGTTCCTTAAGCACACGTAAGTGTGTTTGTGGGTGTTCCTTAGCCACACGTAAGTGTGTTTGTGGAAGTTCCTTAGCCACACGTAAGTGTGTTTGTGGGTGTTCCTTAGCCACACGTAAGTGTGTTTGTGGAAGTTCCTTAGCCACACGTAAGTGTGTTTATGGGTGTTCCTTAGCCACACGTATGTGTGTTTGTGGGTGTTCCTTAGCCACACGTATGTGTGTTTGTGGGTGTTCCTCAGTTACACGTATGTGTTCCTCAGTTACACGTATGTGTGTGTAGGTGTTCAAAAGCCACACGTAAGCCAGACATTGCAGGCGCTGCAACTGCATTAGGCCTGCTCTGCGGGGGGCAGTCGGTAGAACTGCACGCGGACTGCCAGCGGACTGCAGCAGCCGCTCTGCAGTTTGATGCGGCTCTGCTAACATGTTGCAGCCGGCCAGCAGGCCAGCGCCGAGGGCGGGCTGTACTCACGGCGTTGACGTGCTGCAGCGCGTGCAGCGGCGCGCGCACGTCGGCAGCTAGATGCGCGCGCGCCGCGGCCGGCGCCTGCAGCCGCGCCGCGGCCGTGCGCAGCGCCGCGCCCGCGCCCTGCAGCCGCGCCGCGCGCGCCGCCACGTCCGCCGTCAGCGAGGATATCATCTCGCGCAGCAGCGCCGACACGTTCTCCACCTGACCATACGAGTATTTATTATTATATCCACCCCTCCACCTCTTCCCGCCGAGCGACATAATTTTTCGCACCTCCTGAGTCACCTCAAAGTTTTTAAGGAAGGGTAGTGAATGAACCCCTTCAATTAATTATCCGTAGTTCGCGACGGTCCACCGATAGCTACAGATGGTGGTGGATGGGGGTTTTGAGAAGTAAATGTTAAAAATGTTCTTACGTACATACATACTCGTACATAACGCTCCCGCCTCGGTCCCAGAGGGGGAGGCGGAGACGATGGATCGCAACTTTGCGCTATCCTGACACACCTCACTCATATTCATCAACCTTCTGTTGTTAAATGTTCTTAAATGTTAAATAATAGTTTAATTGAAAATGTTAATGTTGTTTTGTTAGTGAGTTAATTAGAACTGAGTTTAAACTGTGTAACTATGTGCGACTTCGGCAGTGTTACCATAATTCTGGTCACACACGTAGCGCGCCTCGACCAAAGTTCACGACGTGCAATCTGATTGTACCGTTTACCTTCATGATTGACACGAATTAGTTACTAAATTAGATAACACATGTCACCTGTTATCTAATTTAATAACCAATTAGTGTCAGTCATAAAGGTAAAAACTTTGAGGTGACCTATGAGGTGCGCTTGGTTTGCCCTGACGAACTCATTAATATTTTGTTTTTATTATTCTCAAGTTTACACATCACCAGTTAACATACATCTTAATTTCAATATTCCAGTTTCTAAAATGTTCGTGAGAAAGTAGTCATTTTGGGAAAATTAAGTGGTTATTTTTGGAAAGTGGACATTGTGGGAAATTGAAGTGGTCACATTGGCAAAGTGGCCATTTTGAGAAAGTAGCCATTTTGGGAAAGTGGACACTATGGTAAAAATTTAAGTGGTCTTTTTGGGATAGCAGACCTTTGGGAAATTGAAGCGGGAAATTTGGAAAAGTGGTCATATTGAGAAAGTGGACAGTTTCAGAAAGTGGTCATATTGGGAAGTTGCCATATTGAGAAAGTGGAGAGTTTGGGAATGTAGAAATTTTGGGAAGTAGAGCATTTGTTTCTGAAGCACTGTATCGAGTGTGGCGTGGCGTGGCGTGGCGTGGCGTGGCGTGGTGTGGTGTGGTGTGGTGTGGCGTGGTGTGGTGTGGTGTGGCGTGGTGTGGCGTGGTGCGGTGTAGCGAGGTGCCCTCACCCAGTGCGCGTCGATGCTCCCCTCCGGGTGCAGCATCTCCATGAGCGCCTCCTGCACCGACGACACCTGCAGAGAGTACTTCTGCGACAGCGTGCACGCCTAAAATACAATTGTAGTTCCTGGTAAGTTAGTCTTTAATAATATATACATTATTAAACATCAGATAGGCCTCCCCAACCCGTCTGGCCAGCGCGGGGAGTGTAGGCCAAATCCTCCGTCTGTCTCCGGCAGATGAGAGAGGGTTGTGCTCCTGCAGTGGAGACAGAAATAACCTGATGATGATGATGAATATATACAAACAACAGTACATACAGATTGATATACAAATTTCTTTATTTCCTCCACAAATTAATATTGTGAAATCTGGTGCCTGAACTAGTATACATGGTAACCTGTAAATTCAGGTCACCAGGCTCATCCACCGGACCGTGTAACACAGTGGTAAGTATTAGAATTATTCCAATCTAAAACTTTAACACCACCGATATATATTCACAGAATTGTTGATGTCAAAGTCAAAGTCATTTAATGCTTATGAGTACACTTGGTACATTTATACACGTCATTTTTTTTATCGACTACCGCTTCCTAGGTGTTAGCGCTGTGAAGAAGAAACGGCGCAACAAACTTCACGCAACACATCTTTTAAAAATCAAGTTTGCATACAATGAATAAAGATTTTGCGAAGCAGAATTAACATTAGTACCAGGCATCTTTGTTATTCAAATAATCGTTTATTTTATAATAGGCTTTCTTACAAAGTTGTTTTTTAATGTGAATCTTAAACTTTCTGTCCGTCATATTTAAGATTTCCTCTGGTAGTTTGTTGTAGAAGCGTATACATTGCCCCGTGAACGATTTACTGACCTTACTTCATCACATGACACTTATTTAATTAGTATTTATTTTTCTTTTCCTTACATCATATTTTGTATCTTAGTTATATACATATATTATAATATTGTATTTTTGTTTTTTATTTAAACTGTTTATTATAAGTACATCCCTGTTGTAATGTTCGATCATCCGACACTCTTAGGTCTCAGCTGAAAATCAGTGCTCTGCCCTCACAGGCAAAGCAGTATGCTGAGCTGGGGCCTGTTTGCTGCTGCAGCACACATACTGTGTCTTCTACGGTGTTGCCACACTGTACTGTTGCCCCCTCCCCTACAGGTCTGTCGCACGCGTTGGTTCTACTCCCGGTTTGTCGGGTAAGTTCCTCGCGTTGTTTCTGCTCCTCGTGCAAGCGAATGTAATATTAAATTATCGTCCGACAAGCCGTGCGACGTGATCCCGGCGTGTGCACCCGACTCTTAGGTGAATATTATTTTTGTTTATGTGTAATGTTGCACTGTATGTGTTTTGTTGCAGCCAATAAATAAATATTCTATTCTATTCTATTCTACTCAGTCTTAACCCTGGTAAAACAAGTTTATTTTTATTTCTTGTATTATAACTATTATTGTCACTGTGCCTCAAAAAGAGAGATAACTTTTTTCTGACATTTAAAATATTATCTAAAATGAATTGACCAGCTACTGTTAATATGCTTATTTTAGTTTAATTTTAATTAAACTAAAATAAGCTTAATAAGTTTAATGACTTTCTACAACGCAGATTGCCCTAACTGCTCTTTTTTGCAAGATAAAAATGGTCTCTATATCTGCTGCTTGACCCCACAGTAGGATACCGTATGTCATGATACTGTGGAAGTAGCTAAAGTACATTAGTCTCGCGGTAGCAACATCAGTTAATTGTCTGATTTTCTGTACGGCGTAGGCGGCAGAACTTAATCTGCCAGCTAATGAAGTTATGTGGGGTCCCCATTGTAAAGATGAATCTATAGTTATACCCAGGAACACAGTACTTTTAATATATTCTAGTGTGTAATTACCTCACATTATTTTCTACTTTTCTTACATTTGGTAGGGAGAATTTAATACATTTAGTTTTCTTTGTATTTAATGCAAGGTTATTTACAATAAACCAGTTATGAATTTGCGTGAGAGTATTATTTACCTCAGCAAGTTCACAATCTTTTCTGCTAATTTTAAAAATCAGCGAAGTGTTAAAAGCAAATAAAACTATATTGGACATGTTTTGTATTAAAAAGGGCAAATCATTTATCTATACAAGAAAAAGAAATGGGCCCTGAACTGAACCCTGGGGTACCCCCATTTTCACAAATGACCCAGATGACCGAATTCCGTTTATATCTACTTTTTGCACTCCGTTTTATAAGTAAGATTTAAGTCATTCGAATGCTCTGTCTTTAACGCCATAATGTTTCAATTTCAGTAGCAAGGTTTCGTGATCAACACAATCAAACGCCTCGGAAAGGTCGCAGAAGACGCCTACTGCATCATGGAAGTCTTCCCAAGCATCATGGATATGCTCAACGAGCATGACTGCTGCGTCGGTCGTGGAACGTACCTTAGTAAAACCGAACTGACGATCGTGAAGGAGGAGTTTAAGATTGAAATGACAAAGCAATTGATTGAGTATGATCTTCTCGAACATCTCGCTAAGATGATAGAAGAAATAAGATGCGGGTGCAAATATATAACTTCAAGATACTTAAGCTAGGGCTACCGAGGGCTCCAGTTTGTGCCGATCGTATCTTATATTAATGTCGACAATGGGCTCGATTCTGAAGGCACAACGTTAAAATTTGACAGCACTAACACTGTTGCTATCCTTGTCACACAGTATTATGAAGATAAAGACGAAACCAATTTTAGCGCTGTCAAATTTTAAATGTGTACCTTCAGAATCGGGCTCAATGTGAGTGCAAGTACCTTCTCCCAGTGCGCGAGCGCCGTGCGGGCGATGCGAGCCGTGCGCAGGGCGTGGCCAGCGTGGCCAGCGTGGCCAGCGTGGCCGGCGTGGCCGGCGTGGGCGGCGTGGCCGCGCATGTCGGCGGCGCGGCGCGCGTGTCCGGCCAGCGCGGCGCCCGCGGCCCCGAGCCGCTCGGCGCGGGCCTCGCGCGCCGCCCACGCGCCCTCCAGCGCGCGCACCAGCGACTTCAGCGCCGGGTTGGCGCCGGCGCCCCACACCACGCTGCATCACACGACAACATTGTCTCAAACGACCTTCATAATATTCACTAGAGTAATATAATTTTCATAGCGATTTTGAGTTGCTCAGATCTTATCTTATCTTCATAGGGGGCCAGGAAGACCTGGCGACACTTCGACCCTTCAGGATCTTTTGTGCCAAACCCCTGACCACCAACGGTGCCCCAAGCCGATTTGGTGTACTTCACATACGCCTCAGAATTGCTTCTTGAATTCTGCGGCATATGCAGGTTTCCTTCCGATGTTTTCCTTCACCGAAAAGCCTGTGGTGTTATAAATAAACCGTACTTAAGTTTCGCAAAACTCATTGGCACGGACGGGGTTTGTACCAGGACCTCATGAACGTGCGGCGAGTGCACAACCAACCGGCTACCACGGCTCTGGTGACTCAGATAGTACAGTGATGGAAGATAAGCCGAGTACATAAAGATTGGCCGAGCAACCTCGCGGTTATACGGGCCGATCCATTAGAAATCAGTCCCAGTAGAGAAACGTAAAAATTTAAATGATAGAAGATAAAAGTTTATTTTCCACTGACCGTTGGTGGGCAGCGGCGAGCAGCGTCTGCGCGCGCGCCGCGGCCGCGCCGAGCCGCTCGACGGCCGCGGCGAGCTCGCGCGCGCGGCGCGACAGCATCGGAGTAGGGTCCTGGTTGCCGCCCAGCACCTGCCGTATATAATAAATACGTTAATATAACTGACTAGAATAGAATAGAATATTTATTTATTGGCTGCAACAAAACACATACAGTGCAACATTACACATAAACAAAAATAATATAAAACTAAGAGTCGGGTGCACACGCCGGGATCACGTCGCACGGCTTGTCGGACGATAATTTAATATTACATTCGTTTGCACGAGGAGCAGAAACAACGCGAGGAATTTACCCGACAAACCGGGAGTAGAACCAACGCGTGCGACCGACCTGTAGGGGAGGGGGCAACAGTACAGTGTGGCAACACCGTAGAAGACACAGTATGTGTGCTGCAGCAGCAAACAGGCCCCAGCTCAGCATACTGCTTTGCCTGTGAACTGCTAAACCATCAGACACAAGCCTCCCCAATAGAATGACACTTTTGGTTGGCTGTCCATTGGGGGATTTGCCATAATGACCCCCTTGCTTGGCAGGCGGATTGGTGATCGCAGTAATGGTATTATTATACACAGAACCCTACTGCCCCCGGTGCAGTCCCTTAGTCGCCTTGACGACACCCACGGAAAGATTGGGGTTAGCCATATTCTAAAGAAATTATCTTTTGTTCTGGTACTTTTATATTTCGTGACATCCTCTTTAGCATCGGGTCACCTGGTAGCTATGTCGGTTCGAATTTTTCGGATATCTTCATTGGTTATGGAATAATCGAACAATAAACAAGTGATTCCATCCGGTATTTATAAAAAAAAATTCAAACGAAGTTGGTAAAATTTGTCAACACTTCCAGTAAACATGAATTTGGACAGCAATAAAAACTGTTGTTGGACGTGTGAGGAATAACCGAAGCTAACATGGAGTTCCATTCCTTAGCAGTTTGCATCATAGAAGACGAAGCAGAACGTTTCGTACGAGAGCGTGGTACGTCTACTTCATAAGGATGAAGTCCCCACGCCTGGGAGCCCAGTCCGGGGACGGGAGGGCGATCGGGGAATCATTTCGTGCAATTCCTGGGTACACCCCATGGTGTAAACTTAAAATGGAAAAGCAATAAAAAAGAAGTTAGTATGAAAGTCAAGTTTTCGGAAAAATATGAGACTTTATGGACAATACACGAGTTCGATGACCGGCTGCAGCGCGCGCTCGTCGGCCCGGTCAACGACCGCGGCGCCCGGCGGCGCGCTCCCCCCGCACCGCCGCCCTCCGTTCCCCGCCTTGAGAAATGTCGCATTTAGTTCATCAAACATTTGAATGATGAAAAATGAACGATATTAAAAAAATAGTAGTAAAATAAAGTATAGGTACGTGTGCGTGCAGCTGGTGGTGCGCGGCGAGGCGCGTGCGCGCGTGGTGCGCGCCGGCCGCCAGCCGCGCGTGCGCGCGCGCCGCCCGCCGCGCCACGTGCGTGCGCGCCGCGCCCGCCTGCGCGCCCCCGGCCAGCGAGCGCGCGCGCTGTCGCAGCCCCGCACCCCCGCCCCCCCGCTCGCACGCCTTCTCGCACAGAGACTCCAGCGACACGCTCCACGACGCGCCTGCAACGGTGACGCCCGACGACGTTGTCAGATACATTTGTTCGCTCTATATTATTATCGCGCGAAACACGTAGATAGCGAATGCGCGGCGAAGGCGTGCTTCGGTTTTTTTTATTGTTCGATTCAGTCCGAGACCCACCCCAGGAGTACCTCCCCGTTGCGGGAAGCGGGCCTTTATATGGAGTGTGCCGGTCCCGCTCCACCTCCGCCCCGCGTTCGCGTTCTATACGCCTCAGTCGTCCACTGCTGGACGTAGGCGGTCCCCAGTGAACGCCCCCACACCCGGTCCTCCGCTCTCCGCATCCGGCCTCCTCAGGCCGTCGGTCTATCGGAGGGGCGTCCCACCCCGCAGTCTCCACTCCAAAACTCGTCTGCCCCGACGACCTTCGGTTCTGCGACAGATGTAACCCGCGAACTTCCACTTCATTGCTAATTCTACATAGCTTGTTAACGTTTTATATGAATGTTTAACTTCGGTGCAATAAACGTACTCGGTACTCAGGGAGTCTTTCCCTTCCCACCACCTGTCCCGGGCTATCTATCCCGGCGCCCAGCCGCGCGCGGCAGGCTACCTACCAATCTCCTTCTGCTCGACCTCCTGGCGCAGGTCGAGCCGGGCGCGGCGCAGCAGCAGGCACAGCACGGAGGCCAGCGCGCGCGAGCCCACGCCCAGCACGCACCGCGACACGTACTCCGCAGTGAACCTACACCCGACATCATCACATATCATCATTTATTTTAAATGGAAAGACAGCTACAACTGGTGCTCCCATATCAGTATGTCAAATGTCTAGTCTGTTCTTAACCATGTTTACTGATGTGGCAGATACAACAGATTCCAGCCGTGGTAGCCGGTTGGTTGTGGACGCGCCTCACGTTTATGAGGTCGTGGGTTCAAACCCCGCCCGTACCAATGAGTTTTACGAAACTTAAGTACGGTTTATTTACAATAAATACCACAGGCTTTTCGGTGAAGGAAAACATCGTAAGGAAACCTGCATATGCCGAAGAAGAAATTCTGAGGCGTATGTGAAGTCCACCAAATCGGCTTGGGGCACCGTTGGTGGTCAGGGGTTTGGCACAAAAGATCCTGAAGTGTCGCCAGGTCTTCCTGGCCCCCTAAGAAGATAAGATAAGATACAACAGATTCAGGCAAATTGTTCCATCTGGATACAACCTTATAGCTTAAAAAAACTTTGAGGGTTCAGGTCAGTGTCCTCTGAGTCGTTCAGTGACCTCTCCTGTACATCAGTGACCGATAAGTCGGCGGTAAGGAGAGTGCGTTATGCGTTCAAAAAGCTTTAGTGAGTTAAATTAGTGTTTGTTCGGATTTCCCCCAAGCACAGAGCACACAACAAAATCAGGTAAAACTGCCGCAACAGACTCCCTACCTGCACCTGTTATTTGGTTCTGTAACTATCAAGCCACATCCCACATTGGACACAAGCTCATCTCTGTTGCGTTACCAGACTGGATCTTCGGTCCTTCCGATTTTGGGTTATCAATCGTCGCTCCATGTACCTTATTCTGAGACATTGGAAGATAGTATATGTATCAGCATCAGACAGTCTGGACTGTGAGCTGCTTCTGCCAGTGGACGCAGGACCAATCCCTCCACCTCCCATGGCCTTACGACATCTCGGTCATACAGGCCGAATCACGGGGGAGGTGCCCGATACTTGCTGTACGGACCTCTATGCATGAGCTAGATCAGCAACTGACCTGCGCACGGGTTTGCAAAGCGCGGCGTCGTCGTAAAGCGCAGCCGCCGCCGGTGGGCCGGCAGGCGTTCCAGCAGCATTGAATGCGCAGGCGCACTGCGCGCACAGCGCCAGCACTTCGGCCGCGGTCTGCACGCGGCGCACAAAGAAGATATCCTCCAGCACGCCGCGCAGCACCGGGCTTTGGAGCGCAGCCTGCAACAACCCCACAGAACCTCACCTTGTTACATGTCACATAGGTCTTCCCCATACGACTAAGGAACAGTCGCAGTCCATGAATGGTGCAAGATCAGAACCAGACTAAAGTCTAGATACCTGTGAAATACTGATAAGCAACCCTGTCTCTGGGGTTGTATTTCTCTGGTCCCGTAGAAGATGAGTTGAACAAAAGTCGAAGAACATCAAGATAGTTGATGTTGTGTACGATATAAAAAAAAATCTCTGATTTCACTAGCCTAAGGGAGTCTCAAAAATCATTTGAAATCATAAAGTCCTTTAGAAAAGAGTCACAGTGTTGACTTACCGACATATGCATAGCGTCGCTGATGTGGTCGATCTTGCGCCAGGCGGCCGGGATGGGCGCCGACAGGTGGTCTGCCAGCTCGCGCGCGCGCAGCTCCACGGCCGCGAATAATCCGTTGAACCCCATCAACAGCATGCGCCCTGCGGACTGGCCCTCGGTCTCGGGGGTGGAGGCCGACATCAACGCCTCGTACCGCGTGCGCAGCTCAGCAGCTATCACTTGGGCGCCGCCCGCCGGAGACTGAAATGGTACCATTATAAAAACTCTGAAAATGTAGCACAAGTGACTGAACTGAGAAATCTCAACTTTATTTCAACCAGATACGAGTCCTAGTTTTGAATATCCATGAATGGAACAAATCAATAATGAGTTATTAAATCTTGCGTCTAACGTACCTCCATATCCATGACCAAATATCTGAAATGCATCTCCAACTGCGTCAGGAGTTCGTTCAGCGGCACCGGCGTGTTCATGATCACGGTGTTCAGCTCGTTGATCATCATCAGCACCGACGGGTCCTCGGAATGCACCTTCTTGAGCGCCTCGGGCAGAATTATCGTGCTGAAGTTGTAGTTCAGCTGCACGAGATCTGCTAGCAACAGGTTCGCGTTTCGTACGCATTCGACTGCCGCCGGCATAGCAGCGTCCTCTGCCGATGCCGACTGCAATGGCAGCAGTGACAATAACTCAACCGCTTGCATCGACAAAGAGCTCATATCATCCAAGAACCATTCCCCGTCTCTTGAAGTCAAGTCCACGAGGCAATCGCCGGCGCTTTGAGCGCCATTCTCCAACATCAAGTATCTCCTATTCAAACTGCAGAGCATGCCTATAACAACGCATTCCAAAGCCGCTGCTGCCCCTTCTTCCGTCCTCACCCAATTGCTAATATTCGCCTTTGCTTCTCTGTATGATTCTTGTGCTAGAGCTAACGCATCGGCACCGCCTTCCTGCTGCAGTCTCTCGAATGACTTATTCAGGTTTGCGTTTGCTTCGGCATTAATTGTTTGCAAGCGGTAGTTGTAAGCCACGATCTGCTGCGTCCGATCGCTGCTCTCTGTGTTAGTGTTGACTAACGCTGCGACTTGATTGGCCACTTCGCGACATATTTCTGGCGACTTGCTCTCCAAAGCCTTTGCAAGATATTTCCTAAACATTACAATATGGTGGTATTCTGTGCGACTTTGTGGGTAGTATTGTGAGACAGCCACGTACTGAGAGAGGAGTTCTAGGCACGATCTAACGAGAAGGTTGGTCTGTTGCATGCTTTGGTTCAGTTCTGTTTCAGCTTGCTCGCATTGAGTCATCATCGAGCTTTGTCCCGCGTTTGTCAGGAATTCTTTTATGTGGTCAAATATTGGTTTATCATCGTCTTCGTTTGGTCCAGAGAATTCTTGAACCCATGCCATTAGTTGGGGACCGTTGATTGCTTCATTAGTAGCTGCAAAATTTTCTATTTGCGTGTCGAAATCTTTAAGTATCTTTACTAGCGCTTTCATGGAATCTTCGACCGCATTCTTTGCCTGTTTGTACGATGTGTATTTTTGCGAGATTGCATAAAGAGGGTGGCTGTTCAGATTTGGTCCGTAAGCTTCTATTTCCTTGATCAGTGACATCTGCTGGTGGCACTCCTGCAGTCTGGTCTCCACCGACTTCAACTCCTCGTTCTCCTGTAGCCATTTCTCTGCACATTGCTTGATATCGGGTAACACCGTCAAAAATTGTTCCCTGTAACAAATATTTCGACTCATTTGCAATTCAAGGGTTTTGTGGACGACGCGAATATATAATGTTAGCTCACGTGACACGTCACCTGTTCAATAATTCAGCGAGCATAAACAGGAAGCGCGTAATGTTGAATCAAAGAGCTTTTAGAGGAACATTAACAATCATAATCCTCTACAACACGCCATAATAATGAATATGAATTATGCATGCCGTGTTTAGTGTGGAAACTAAAAATAGCTCAAAGCCTTTAGAATTTCACATATTGCTGATTTATAATTTACAAAACCTCTGTGTGGCCGTCACTCCAAAAGGTTTACTTAATGTTTGCTCTTATTTAGAGCCTTCCAGTTTAATCTGATAAATGAATAATAAACAGAGATCGAAATTAGGTAGTGTAATATATGTACTTGCGACGAAATATTTATGTTAATGTGGATATTCCGGGATTTATTTAATAACTAGCTGTTGCCCGCGATTTCGTCCGCGTGGACAACTTAACATCACAAATTATTATGTATTTCGCGTAGGTTATTATGTATTTTCGGGATAAAAACTATCCTGTATCCAGGATATATGTGTGCCAAGTTTCATCCCGACTCGTCCAGTGGTTGAAGCGTGATTGAGTAACAAACATCCAAATATCGAATTTATAAAATTAGTGGGATTTGTGTATAATTTGTTTGTCATTAATCTATGTATAAAAACATACAGCAATATAAATAAATAAATAAATAAATATCTCAGACATTCACACCAATTATCCAGTCCCAAACTAGGCAGAGCCTGTGGTATGGTTACTAGATAACGGATAGACATACTTAAATAAATATTATATAAACATCCAAGACTTGGGTATAAATATTCATATTCATCATACGAACATTTGCCCCTAGCGGGATTCGAACCCGCAACCTCCGGCGTGGCAGTCCGAGAGTTACCCGTTCCGTCACGGAGGTCGTCAATATAAATATACACATTCCACATCTCTCGTTTAATAAATTATAATTCTTCTTCCGCATCTGTCCACGGTCCAATTAAACACACAAATATAAAATTATCTTTTCTTAGTATACCTGTCGTAGTTGCCACAAAGGAAAACAATACTAGCTTACTCTTGCGCCTCAGACTCATCGGTGTACGAGAACCTAGTACCTATCCTAGTCGCGGCGGGCTACCAAATTAAGTTTAACGCCGTTTCAAGGTTAACATGTTTACTGGCTTCAATGACACTACATGAAATTACACTACGTCATCAAGGTAGACGATCCGTCGGAGCAATGCCTGCGCACTGCACCGAACGAAGACCCTATCTCCACTATGCGCCTGCGCCAGTCCCACTCGACGTTCCGTTAACGCGTGTTCCCGACGCTAGCCGAACCAAGTCGAACGGCGCGACGAACATGCACTGTGTCTCCAAATCAGGTCCTCTTTAATCGTTTCGAAGATAAACTTTATAATTATAAGTTACTTAGTCTTCTCTCGGGATTTTCATTAGTATTATTTTATTAATCTTCCGTGCCAAATTTTCGTTGCAAGTACATAAATGATTACCTAATTCCAATCTCTGATAATAAATAATGATTACATAATCGTAGGAGTGCCGTGTGGTTTCCGGTAGAGTAGAATAGGATCACTCCAACTCTTCCCGTGGATGTCGTACAAGGCGACTAAGGGAATAAATTATAAAACATCAATCAGACCTCCCCAACCCGTCTGGCCAGCGCGGGGAGTGTAGACCAAATCCTCTGTCTGCCTCGGCAGATGAGAGAGGGTTGGGCTCCTGTAGTGGAGATAAAAATAACCTGATGATGATGAATCTTTCGTGTCAAATTTTCGTTGCAAATATATAAATGATTACCTAATTACGATCTTTGATAATAAATAATGATTATATAATCGTAAAAAGTTCAGATTATATGTTGTCTATTTTGAAAGTAGTAATCCCAATAGGAATGTACATTTTTGTACTCAGGCCGTGTCAGCAAGTCGAACGCGGGACGAGAAGCACGCGTACAGGTAAGTTTATTAATCATTCAGCCGTTCTGACGTGATGAACGAACATGTCTGAACCTTCTGTACCCACAGATACTTTTACTAGAGTTACCCTTTTTAACCCTCGTGTTTTTTTAAACGACAGGCCATTTTATCAAATAGTATTTTAGCTATATTGCGGCGTTTGTACTGAATTTATGTTGGGGATTTAATTTGCAGTAACGTTAGGTTATTATTCATCTGTTTTAGTTATAGATACCTACTCACTTAGTCAAATGTTGTGTCTTAAACAAACAAACATGGCTGTGTGGTTCCCGGCTTAGAATAGGGCTACCCCAAATCTTCCCGTAATGTAGTTATGGTGTAATTATCATTATCAGCCTATATACGTCTACTGCTGAACACAAGCCTCTCCAATAGAATGCTTCATTTGGTGGGCTGTCAATTGAGGGATTTGCCACAACCACCACGCTTGGCAGGCGGATTGGTGATCGCAGTAATGATCTTAATATACACAGGAGAATCAATCCCTTAGTTGATTTAACGACATCCACGGGAAGACTGTAGACGGCCCTTTTCTAAACCGGGATCCACACGGCTCGGACAAAACATCGTGAGGCAATAAACATACGTCACATGCGTATGAGAAGTATCACAAGTTCGGAGTACGCGTTCGCACAGTGTTCGCAAACTGGGAGCTTATCGTCAGCCGTAAAGATATGTCACTGGTGTTTATTGCGACCCGACTTCGGCGGGAGTTATGACGGGAGAGCGCGAAAATAAAATGTTTTTCTTACGTGTTACAGGGACGGTGATAAAACAGCTACTGTAGACGTTTACGCTTCGTAAAAGGTAAAGATTAACGCTATTCTGTCGCGTTTTTATGACACTGCTAGTTTTTGAATTTAACTTTTTTTTTTATTCATGATGGGCTTACGCTTGGAGCCGCGAGCACAGCTATTGTATAAAAAAGATCATGAGTACGATCACCGATCCGCCTTCAAATCGTGGTGATTATGGCACGCTCTCGCACGAAGCGTTTTACCAAAATTGTTAACACTATCCCACTAGGCATCAGAAGCAATGTAATCAACAAAAACACTTTCAGAAATAAATATAAGAAATATCTAGTAAACTCATTAACGTAACCTCAATCTTTTTGTGCTAATATCATAATTAAAAACTTTGTAACTTTGCTTTGCTATTCACCATTGCGTAGTGATATTTAGTATTCTCTGCCATAGATGTGTATAAAGTAAGAGAGCTATTTCTGCCAACAAACTGTATTATACAGTTTGGCGGAGTTATTGTATGTATATTTTTAAGAGATGAATAAATTATTTTATTATTATTATCATGCTGTGACAATGAGTGGGCATCTGATACCCACGATCCCACCATAATGTCAAACTACCCTCCTGTCCCGTACTCCTCGCCGCGTGCGTACCGATCGTACCGATCGTACCGGACTGCAGTGATTATAAGATTGTGAATTCCTAGTTTTCTAGTGAGTGAATCTAGCCACCGTTGACACTGGCTAGATCATCGTATATAGACAATGACTCGCCGTACGAGTACGTCGAAGGAGCTGCGACAATAGCTGTGAGTACCTCCTCGTCTCCTTTGTGACCCCTACCCCCCATTCATTGTCACAATGGGAGCTGCTAAGGAATGGAACTCCCTGCCAGCTTGGGTATTTCCGGACAATTACAATGTGGATATTTTTAAAGGAAGAGTGAATAGGCATCTTCTGGGTAAGCGCGCTCCACCTTAGGCCTCAACATACTTATCGTCACGTGAGATTGAGGTAAGGGCAAAACCAATCAACAGAAAAAAAATAGACCCCTGATCTAGAGTGGACAATGGGCTGTATGCCTTGTTCTGAAAGAAGGCATACAGGCCTACATTGCAATATAAGCTGTTATCGATACTTACGTAACGTCAGCGACCTGATGCTTCAGTTCTATAGCGCGAACGGCTAGCATGTCAAGAGCTGCTCTAACATCTCGCATGCCGCGGCGCCGCTTGCTGCCGGAGCTGCCCACCCCTCCCCCCGCGTTCCCCCCTGCGCCCGCGCCGCCCCACTCCACCAGAGGGTCGTACACGAAAGCCTCCAGGAGTGTGAGCAGCGTTTCCCGTCCGCGTCTCATCGTGCGCAGTACGTGCTCGCAGGCGAGGCGGAATATGCCCTGTAACAAAGGAAAACGAGGTTAGAAACTTTAAGATCGTTTATTTTCAGGCAACCTGGCCCATACATATAAATACCTTAACCTAGAAATACATACATTATTATAACCTTTATTAACAGAGTTCATCACACTACTTTTGGGATGTTACTCTTTGAATCCCTAAAACGTCTAAACACTACTCCCTCGGGCCAGAAGTCGGACTTCGACTGAGGAATATACCCTGGTGTTTTGTGGGAACCCGGAGTCTACAGGCCTTAAAGTTATTAGTGCTAGTAGACTCCAGGAACGTACATTCGACCCTGATTCTTTCCCCAGTCCAACCCTTTATCCTCGTCCGGATGTGTTGCATCACATCCTCTATTGATGTTGCCGCATCCAGACGGGAGAGGCGCTAGAAGCGATTCCTTCCAGACAACCTTTAACGCAAACGACATCAAACAACACGTTCCCCTGTAGAACATCCCGCATACCGGCTGAGCTGTACAAACAGCGAAACCTAATTTCCGTGTCGTCATGCTAACGCTGCAGAAACACGTATTCGAAGTGTTTACCAATGCTCACCCACACACACGCAAATTACTTCCGGTCATGTGTACAAGATAATATAACATTATCTCGGGGGGAAATAACCTAAGAACAAATGCAAAAATAGACCTTTCAGATTTTTTACCAATCTATATAGAGTTCACAAGTGTCAATGTGAATGTAAACGGGTTGCGGCTCCCGGAGCCGCAGTTGCGTGGAACACAGCGATTGTTTGGTTCGCTCCATCTAGTCAGTACATAGAGATCGTTGTAGGTATCTAATTTTATTTCTTTTAAGTTCCTAAAATCGCGCTTTAACGGTTTTACCTTTTCACTATAAGCGCGTTTCGTTTTGGGATATGTCTAACCCTAAACCCTGACCTACATCACTGTACTATAAGTCTTATAATTGACCTTGACCAACATAGGCGACATTAACACCGTACACTCATGTATTCCTGGTACACCCAGGTCGGTTTGCTCAGCTAATGGGCGGCGTGTCGGCGCACACACGAGGAGGATTTGTCGAGGACAACGAAGTTACAACGCGATCAAGACCGCCCAAATTGTACTATTTGTAACTTCTATAACGTGTAACTGTATTTGTTTGTGCAAGACACACAAAGCTCTTTTATGTACCTTTCCATAGAACAAGGTACGCTCAAAACTGCACAATAAGTAGAATTCTTACCACATATAATAAATTATTCTCAAACATTGATCCTTTTGCAGAGTCCAAATCATCCTTTAAAACTAAAATTATAAAAAAAACTTAATAATCGGTAATGTTTTATTACGCCTGCACACCACACACACACACTACACACACACACACACACACACACACACACACACACACACACACACACACACACAACCCCATACACACCCACACAACACACACCAACACACACTTTTTATCTTTCTTAAACACATATCTGTAAGTAGATAATGCACGTCTCATTCTTACCATGAGTTATACTAGGAAACCTGTAATTGGCTTTGTTAATTAACATAACTGCACAAATTGTTTAAATAAGCATAAGAATAAGCTGTTGGTTTCGTCAAATAAAATAAATAAAGTGTATTGTATTGTATTGTATCTATGCCGCGTCGTTATTTTGCTGGTTGCAGGGGGCCAGGAAGACCATTACAGTCCATGCAGTGAGATTGTGGAATTCTCTGGCACACGTTATTTGCGCGAGCGCATCGTTTAACACGTTCGAGACTAGAGTAAACGAGCATTACCTATCCGAATGATCTCCTTTTGTGTATGTATGTGTATTGTATATACATACAGACAATGGGCCCGATTCTGAAGGCACTCATTTAAAATTTGACAGCGCTAAAATTGGTTTCGTCTTTATCTTCATAATACTGTGTGACAAGGATAGCAACAGTTTTAGTGCTGTCAAATTTTAACATTGTGCCTTCAGAATCAAGCCCAGTATATATATATATATATATATATATATATATATAGTGTCTGAGAGTATATAATTACTGTATTTTTTATTTATGTAGATAGTTATAAGTAAATTTAAATTATTCTATTTGTTATATATAAATATATATGGTTTCTTTTTCATTATTTATATTCACTATAATGTGCACTGCTGTCTGCCTATCTGCTTTGACTTTTCTCTTTCACCCAAAGGTTTACTGGAAGAAAACTCTTACAGAGTTAAGTGCGCCTTTGTACATCATATGTTTAAACAAGTTGTGTGACTTGTATTTGTGTACAATCAAATAAATAAACTAATAAATAAAATCGTAAACTTCGCGTGTCTGTACATTGAAGATTTTGCAAAAAAAAAATTAGGGGGCCTAAGGATAAGTAATAGAACACATTTCGATCATTTTTGTCTGTTTGTCTGTTAGTTTGTGCACGCATCACTCAAAAACCACTAAACGGATTTTGATAGACTTTTCATAGAAACATAGGGATTAACTCCGATTAACATTTAGTCTTTACTAGCTGTGCCCGCGTGGACTACAGAATCCGCCCCCGTTCCCACTTCCGCTCCCGTTCTCTTCCCACTTCTACTTCCACTCCCACTCAGACTCGAGACTCTCAATATCCCAATCCCAACCCCAATCTCAACCCCATCCCTATCCTCAAAAACTAAATGACGAGGTATACGCCGCGGCTGTATACCTCGCCCATATGATGAACATACTCGTACGTTCGAGAAATATTGCATTTTTTTATCAAATTTTTCGTAAAAAAGAGATGTTTTTTTTCATGAACGATTTCTAAATGTGATACAGAGTTACTGGAAGAAATATTAACAGTCGTTTTATTATCATCCGATATAATGGTTTCTGGAAAAATTTACTTTATTAATATCTCAGGTTCTAAGTGGCGTATCAAGATGAAACATGCACCAGATTTTTTTTTATAAATATATTTTTTTTATAGTTTGTTACAAACATTTCATTGCACTTCTGCCTGGATACAAATAAATGATTTGGTTAAACACAGGTTTTGTCTAAAATCCAGAGCCACTATCTTCCAAGTTTTTGCAGACTTATTGTCCTAATGACATGGACTTTTAAAACCGAGCAGTCATTTCATCTCTCTTCATTTTAAGCGCTACGTTAAAACAAAAAGTTAATGACGCGACGTCTGGATTCGTCGGTAAGTATCTGTTATATCTTTGCGAAGTGTTTTCTAATATTAGAACCAAAGAAATCCTATCAAAATAGAATGGTTATAGCCATCTGTTTACTTCAGTGTCGCGAATGCCGATTTTTGTATACAGCGCGCCCCTCCCGGGCATCTTGTATGCCTCGCGGTCACGTTCCTAGTGAGGAGATACAGATGCAGATTTTTATCGATGTTTACCAGACCATTATTTATGTAAAAAAGTGATTCTTGCTATAAAGTTATGAGTTACTGTTTTATTTTATATCCAAATTTTAACGACAACTCTTTACATCCGTTTAGCCATATGTTTAAAAATAGGAATAATAATTCGGAGTAATAAACATTTTCAACCCATGTTTGTTGCTACCTAGGTTAAGTTTAAGTACACTTGGTACTATAAAACTTTAGAAAACAAACAAAACAAAATCGGATCATGACTCGGCGCGAAACGAATAAGCGTCTGATAGTTTATGCAATATATTGCAAAATGGTGGCACGCGTGTCGAGTCTACTTCTTTTTTTTTTTTTTTTTTATAATTCGTGGGGACATTTCACACACGGCCACCTGATCCCAAACTAGGCAGAGCCTGTAATATAGGTATCAGACAGCTGATATACATACATAATATAATATATAAATAACATCCAGTCACAAGGCAAACACAAGTGTTCATCACAAGAATGTTTGCCCTGTGCGGGGTTCGAACCCGCGACCCCGAGCTTCGCAAGCAGGTGTACTACCGACTAGGCTACGGGGCCGACTTCACTCACTTCACCATTATATCTTGATAGGATATCTGTGGTTAGTACGATGAATATAAACCAAGAACTTCGTAATCTAGCGTTTTGCAGCGCAGACTGAAGCATTTATGCTTTAGACTATTTATCTTGAACTAACAGTAAGTAACAAGGGATGTTTCTCAACTCGAATTATTCAGGGTTCATTGTGAATATTCAGGGTTCAACCCTTGACATTACGGTTACCCCCAAAATTCGAATAAAAATAATATATTATATTAAATAAAATATTTCACTATTGTAGAATTTTAAGGCACTGTGACAATAACAGTTATGATACAAGAAATAAAAATAAATATGTTTTACAAGGGTTAAGACTTAGTAAGGTCAGTAAATCGTTCACGGGGCAATGTATGCGCTTCTACATCGAACTACCAGAGGAAATCTTAAATATTACAGACGGAAAGTTTAAAAACAAGTTTGTAAGAAAGCCTATTATAAGATAAACGATTATTTTAATGAGCAAGATGCCTGGTACTAATGTTGCTTCAGCTTAGCACAATCCTTCCTACTAATATTATAAACGTGAAAGAATTAAGTGAAAGAAAAAAAATTAAGAACTCTTTCACGTAAAAGCTACTGAATGGATTTTAATGAAACTTTACAATAATACAGCTTATACATCAGAATAACACATAGGCTACAATTTATAAAGATATTGTGTGAATTGTCCAAATCAGGAAAAGTAGGAAAAAATCTACCACCTGCGAGCTATTCTGGCGTGCGCTGCCAAAACCGCTAGAGTTACACATATGTTGTATGATGGAAATGTTTATCTTAAATAGTCCTACAAAAAAGCTACTCGAAATACTAATCGTGCGCAGACGAAGTCGCGGGCACCAGCTAGTCTTTATATAATTGTACACAAACTTGATTTTAGGTACACAAACTTGATTTTAGATGTGTTGCGTGAAGTTTGTTGCGCCGTTTCTTCTTCACAGCGCTAACACCTAGAAAGCGGTGGTCGATAAAATAAAGCTTTATACCCTTTGTGAGAAAGCCTTATAAACTCTTAGGGCGTTATTTTAAGCTATCGTAACTAACAAGCCTCAATAACTCCCAAAGTAGGATTACCACAAGTGTCCAGAGGAAGTTTTAGTCTCCCTAATATCCCTAAAGTGACGTCTCATCTTGAATTCCGACAAAATTGCCTTAACTTTTTACGTCACAAATTCTTGGGTAGGCCAGGTCACGTATCAACTACTCGGTATCCGATGAGCGGTGGTATTTTACTGCCTACCCCCCGGGGTTCTATAAAGCCATTACGCGAAGGAGGCGGGGAATGTCTAAGCATGAAGTAAGAGGTAGTCGCCGTATGGTTTATGTAGGTCGTACCCCGGGACCGGATATTGCCGGTCGGCCAATCATCGAACGAAGTTACGTGATACAGCCCGTGGCATGTTACGGTTATTTTGATTTTATTTCCTGCACATTCGGACGTGACCACACAAAGATTACATTTTGGATATCAACATACACAAGCCTTTTCCTTGTACAGCCAAAGCCTGACAGTAGTTCCACTGCTGAACATCAGCCTCTCCAATAGAATGCCACTTTTGTGCTGTCCATTGGGGGATTTGCTATAATCACCACCCTTGGCAGAGGGATTGGTGATCGCAGTAATGATCTTGATATACACAGGAGAACGCTGCGGTCCGTCCCTGGTACAATCTCTTAGTCGCCTTGACGACACCCACGGGAAAATTGGGGATGGCCCTATTCTAAACCGAGAACTACATATACTTTTTTAATAATACTTATTAATACATACAAACATAATGCTCACGCTTTGGTCTCAGAAGAGTAGGCAGAGACGATGTATCGCCACTTTGCGCAATCCAATGTCGCAAAGTGGCTTTCCTTCGCCCACTTTTCGCCCACTTTGACGTGATGTGTTGCGAATAGGTGCTAAAATCTGATTCATCATCGGGTTATTTCTGTCTCCACTGCAGGAGCACAACCGTCTCTCATCTGCCGGAGACAGACGGAGGATTTGGCCTGCACTCCCCGCGCTGGCCAGACGGGTTGGGGAGGCCTGATTGATGTTTTATAATGTTTTGTAAACATTACAAAATCTGATTAGGCGCCTAATATCAAGCTGATTGTGGCAGAGGAAGGTTACGAGGAGTGAGGACATGAGGATCATTCATATTCTTCCAGCGCGATAGGTCAAGGACAAAGACGTTGTTTACAACTAAGGTGATATTTTCATTCAGCTACGCAACAGTTTGTAAGGTCTTGTTTATTTTTCCAGACATCTACATCTACACTAATAATATATAATGTTATAAAGAGGAAAGATTTGTATGTTTGTAAGGAATAAACTCAAAAACTACTGGACCGATTTCAAAAATTCTTTCACGATTAGAATGCTACATTATCCCTGAGTAACATAGGCTATATTTATTACTATAAAAAATTAGGGATCCCTACTAAAACTTCAATAATGTAACCCATGGTGTAAAAAAAAATACCATAAAAAGTTTTTCATAGTATGCACTGCGGAAACTATAAATGATAGAACCTTCGCGTGTCTGTACATTGAAAATATTAAAAAGATGAAAAATAAAGGGGAAGGGAATTAACGCTTAACGCTTAAACTTGGGGCAGACGAGTTCTGGAGTGGAGACCGCGGATCGGCACTCGCAGGGTGGGTCGCCCCGCCGCCAGCTGGACCGACGACCTAAAGAAGGTGGCTGGTAGCGGGTGGATGCGGAGGGCGGAGGACCGGGTGTGGTGGCGTTTATTGGGGAAGGCCTATGTCCAGCAGTGGACTTCTAGGGGCTGACATGATGAAGTTTAAACTTTATTTAATTCTGTAGTCTACGCGAGCGGAGCCGCGGGTTCAGCTAGTTATGTATACAGCGATCGATTTCTCATCGTGTATACTGGTACACAACAACATCTAACGCTCCAAATGATCTAGAACCATTTCTGTATAGACCGTTCAGTTCACGACGGCCCATCCCAATCCTTCTTTAAATCGCTTACATGTCATTGTATGCGTTATATTGCTACTGTGTTAGTTCTATCGTTACGCACTGATCATCAATGTGTGTGTACGTAGACTAATATACTGACGCTCGGATTGGATCAGGTAAATATATTTTGTAGTGCAGTATTTTTACAAGGTCTGCCGTGCCGATGGATGCGTGTCCAGGGGCTAGCCTGGTCGTAAGCGTGCCGACATCCCGGAGCTGGGCGAATCCGGGCACTATTAACCTTACCGAGTCATGCGGGGCTCTGATGAGGTGGACAAGTATTTCCCTAACTAACCGTGGTACTACAATGTGTCTCAACACGGAGGCGGCGATGTTGTTCGCCACACATCACGCGTGGTATCATGGAGCGAAATGTAGACGAAGGAAATAAATAAATAATAAATATGTCAGACATTCACACCAATTATCCAGGCCCAAACTAGGCAGAGCCTGTGCTATGGTTACTAGATAACGGATAGACATACTTAAATAAATATATAAACATCCAAGACTTGGGTACAAACATTCATATTCATCGTACAAACATTTGCCCCTAGCGGGATTCGAACCCGCAACCTCCGGCTTGGCAGTCCGAGAGCTTTCCCGTAGGAAAGTCGCTTTGCGACGTTGGATCGCGCAAAGTGGCGATGCTTCGTCTCTGCCTACCCCTCTGGGACCAGGGCGTGAGCATTATGTATGTATGTACTATAACGAAATACAAACGTCGATTTCAAACTAACAACGCAGACTATCAAGTCATACGAGAATACAAATCCATAAATGATATTCAGTAAATGCCAGTGGGGCTCGAGTAACTAGGTAAATGTGCCCCGGGGCACGGCGCCTCGGTTCCGATTTCGCCTCGTTCCGTATTCCGTTTCGAGGATCGAACTCAAGGCGCTGGTTTTAACATAAAACATTCATCGGAATCACTGTACCGTTATGAAAGTCATGTACCACGAGTAGCGGATTTGACTCTAGCGAGAGTGTAACCTATATAGCTGCTGAGCTGGGGACCCTTTTGGCGTCACACTACAACACTGTGTAATTTTTTTTCTGTTTTGTTTTAACGGTTATGTAATTTGTTTGCTTCTTTTTTTTCATATTTATGTCGTCAATTTTAAAATCCTGTGTTGTATTTGTGTTCGCCAAATAAAGTCTTTCTATTCTATTCTATCTATATAAATCTAATAAATTAAAATTAAATAAAATTTGTTTATATTCAGACAAAGAAATCCATATTTTGTTACTCATGAGTACTCATAACGTATTCTATGTTAGTACATACACAAATTAAATAAACAATTATAATAGAGGCTCAACGGGTCATGCTTTTTGCATGCAATCCCATGAACCTCCCAAGAATGGTTTTATCATAATGATACCGTTGCCGTGTGGTTTCCGGTAGAGTAGAATAGGACCACTCCCGTGGTCCCGTGCTTCCCGTGGATGTCGTACAAGGCGACTGAGGGAATACAGTATAAAATATCAATCAGGCCTCCCCAACCTATCTGGCCAGCGCGGGGAGTGTAGGCCAAACCCTCCGTCTGTCTCCGGCAGATGAGAGAGGGTTGTGCTCCTGCAGTGGAGACAAAAATAACCTGTTGATGATAATGATACTATCATCAAATAATAACATGAACTTCACGTATCTGTAAATGGAAAATATAAAAAAAATTGAGGGTCCAAGGATAAGTAACAGAACAATGACATTTTTCAAGTTTTTGTCTGTTTGTGAACACATCTTTTAAAATCAAGTTTGTATACAATAATATATTGTGCGAGGCTGAAGCAACATTAGTACCAGGCAACTTTATTATTCAAATAATTGTCTATTTTATAATGGGCTTTTTTAGAAAGCCGTTTTTAATGTGAATCTTAAACTATCTGTCCGTCATATGTAAGATTTCCTCTGGTAGTTTGTTGTAGAAGCGTATACATTGCCCCGTGAACGATTTACTGACCTTACTAAGTCTCAACCCTGGTAAAATAAGTTTACATACATATACACAGTTTCCATATCCGTTTACAGTTTCTTGATATCTCTTATATTTACTGAATAATCGTCTGGCGACAACCCTCTATATATGTTGAATAATATGTGTTGAATAGTCGTAGAACATTGTGTTGAAAACACTCCAATACTACAAACTACGTCTTGTAGCAGTCGTAACAGATTGCTACGAGATCGACGTCTACGCCGTAGCACTTCTATTCATTTAAATAAATAATAAAATAAAATCGACAAAAATTTTCCTTCGAACACGTATCTTGTTTTCTTCTAAATCTATACATATAATAAAACTAAACTGCGTGTCTGTATTGCATAAATATGATTTCGGTGATAAATGAAGTCAATTTTTTTCCATACGACAACATTTCCCGCAGGAAGCACAACTCTTATCCACTCTACTCCACGCGGGCAGTAGATAGCAGTCATATAGGAAAGATTAAGTCTCAAAGGTGTAAAGTGAAGATGAAGGTTTCAACTCCACTCAACGGGTGGAGTTGGAAGTTGGGAAACGAAGGAAACCAAACAGCTCTGTGATTCATAACTAACACAGATAAGTTTGTGCTTAAAGGAAATACACAATAACTGTACAACTTCAACTGCGTTAACACTTGTAATACAATTCATCCTTCCCGTAGTAAAATATGAAGAAACATTTTAGGAAAACGCTGATGAAAAGGACTTTAACCATGTCTAGTTTCGTTGAGACCAAAATAACAAAGAAATTGTTCAAGAAGAAAAAGACAACTTAACAATTACAGAACGCAAAAATTGCTATAAGAATTTAAAGGTACAGTAGAATAGGTACATGAAGCAAAAAGGTTACAAAGGTTGTAAAGAAATCGCTTAAAGTGATAAGACCGCCTAAATTGTACTATATTTAACTTGTATTTGTGCAATAAAGTGTATTGCATTGATACGATATTAATCTACCATCGATAACTCAATATTCTTATTCGGTTTTGGTGTGAGCGACGGCCTGTGGAAATGCGAGCATACGTGATCGGACCCCACCCCCCCCCCCCCCCCCATCTCCCACCTCCCCCCCACCTTCCCCTCCCGAGTCACAAGCAACTGTTGTAATGCTCCTAACAGCAGCTGTTCGTCTTTGTATCGTTGTCTCTGTCTGCTGCTCGGCTCAGTGTGATCCTCGGCCCGGACGTTTATAAGTGGATTAGTACAATCTCAGACCTGAATTCATTCCGCTTCTGACTGTCTATCACTACTAAGCTTGTCAGAAGTACACCTGTTCTCGTCAAGTGCTAAGATGCCTTTGTAAGGCTATGGCGGTATTTGTGTCATCAGCAGCCTATGTGTCTCAACGGAAGCGGCGATGTCGTTCGCTACACATCACGCCAAGTGGTTGGTATCACGGGGCGAAAAACGGGCGAGGGAAAGTCGCTTTGCGACGACGTCACATGGGCTGGTAATACATACATAATGCTCACGGATTGGTTCCAGAGGGGTAACAGAGACGATGTATCGCCATTTTGTGCAATTCTGACAAACGTCGCAAGACGACTGCCCTTCGCCCACTTAGCGTGTGATGTGATCATCACATACTAAATATCGCTAAAAATGAATAAAGCCAAATAACCTAGAGTAGAATAGGACTACTCCAACTCTTCCCGTGGATGTCGTACAAGGCGACTGAGGGAACACATTATAAAACATCAATCAGGCCTCCCCAACCCGTCTGGCCAGCGCGGGGAGTGTAGGCCGAATCCTCCGTCTGTCACCGGCAGATGAGAGAGGGTTGTGCTCCTGCAGTGGAGACAAAAATAACCTGATGATGATGAACCTAACCCTGCTTCCGTAATAGCTGCCACCACGGAAATCAGTAAATAATTTAAACAACGTCTGACATCTGATGTGAGCGGAGGGCGATTAAAACGCGTTTAGTATCGCTCGTATAATTAATAATGCAATGGGGGTCGTTTGTCGGTTTGATTGTTCACAAAATTGCCCGAAAGCTGTAAATCGCTGTGACTAACAGCTTTATGGGTTTGTGACTAACTCTGAGCTAAGGGTTCCAGTTTTCGAACTGGATTTGTAATAGTAACCGAATTAAGCACTATGTTTCTATGAAAAGTCCATCAGCATCGGTGAGTGTCGCTTCTCCAAGTAATAATATTAAGTCATCATCATCATCAGGTTATTTTTGTCTTCACTGCAGGAGCAGAACCCTCTCTCATCTGCCGGAGACAGACGGAGGATTTGGCCTACACTCCCCGCGCTGGCCAGACGGGTTGGGGAGGCCTGATTGATGTTTTACAATGTATTCCCTTAGTCGCCTTGTACGACATCCACGGGAAGAGTTGGAGTGGTCCTATTCTACTCTACCGGAAACCACAAGGCAAAATAATATTAAGTATTCTGTAGGATTTAGTTTTTTAAGCCACTAGCACTTCAACAAATTCTACTGTTTCTTTTGCTAAGACGCCGAGCAGACTCCGCGTCGTTGTAACAGGCGGCCATTTTTCCGGAACCCCACGTCAACGAGAGTCGGGAGAGTTGCTTTACACGATTACGGATCCCTAATTAACCTTCAAAGTGACTCGTATAACACGGGCGCGTGTTTCAAAATAACGCAAGGTCAATAAGGCCCCTTGGGAGTTGGGTCATTGTTATTAAAAATAATAGTTACCTAATATACTTCATCTCTTCACTTAAGGGAATACATTATAAAACATCAATCAGGCCTCCCCAACCCGTCTGGCCAGCGCGGGGAGTGCTCCTGCAGTGGAGACAAAAATAACCTGATGATGATGATACTTCATCATCAGCCTAAATACGTCCACTGCTGGTCACAGGCCTCCCCAATAGAATACCACTTATGGTTAGATGTCCATTGGGGGATTTGCTATAATCACCACGCTTGGCAAGCGGATTGGTGATCGCAGTGATTATCTTAATATACACACACAGGAGAACGCTGCTGCCCGTCCCTGGTGTAATACCGCCTTGACGACACCCACGGGAAAGATAGGGGTAGCCCTATTCTAAGCCGGGAACCACACCGCAACCTTACTTTAATTACCGTTAAATGGGTTTGTTAGGGATCAGGTTTGACTCCCACACGCCAAAAAGTTAGAATAGTGTTCATCAGCCTTGGACGCTTACCCAGTTTCCTGTTACGCTTGGTATAATACTTGGTACATAAAAAATAATAAAAAAAAAAGATTCCGTCGAATTGAGAACCTCCTCCTTTTTTTGAAGTCGGTTAAAAACAAATCACTAAGACGTACAACATTAGAAGATGTTACACTTAAAGTAAAGAAACTGGGGGGCAATTCTACTATTTTCAACATTTATCGTTCGTTTAAACAATAGTTACGTTTCAGTTACAGTCTTTAACAGACACTATTTTGACAGCAATGCGTTTCGTTTTTACATTGTGACAACTGTCAAAATGTAGAAAAACGTTCGTTCCATCTACGACTGACGTTTGTTCAAACGTTAGCTACGGCTGAAACGCAGCTGAAGCACGAACGTTGTGCGCAGCGGAGTACGAATAGTGTTAACACTTGCGTTTCAGCTGCAATTGAATTGCATTTTATGCGAAAATGCGTTAGTAGAATTGGCCCCCTGAAATGGAGATGGACATATTGTAGAAGGAAAGGAGAAATAGAGCAGAACGTTGATGAATTGCTTACCAATACATCAAACGGAAAAGGGGAGACAGTTTAAGACGTGGAAGGACGAGCTAAGAGATATAACAGGGAAAACATGGATAAGGATAGAAAGAGATGGAGAGGAGTGGAAGAGGTTGGAAGAGGTTTTTGCCAAAAAAGGACAGATAAAAGTGACGATGTTACAAATATTATATGTAAATTTCATCTGAAATAAAAGGATTAAGGTTAAAGTAGTGAGGAACGCCCCCTGGCTAGATGGAGCGACGATCTGCGTAAGGCGGCTGGCAGAGACTGGATGAGAAGAGCCGAAGATCGGGTTCAGTGGCGCACCTTGGAAGAGGCCTATGTCCAACAGTGGACTCTTTCAGGCTGATGATGATGATGTGTAAAGTAACGCACTGTCTGTATCTGTCACGAAAGGCTTTTTAATGGGCGAAAATCAATGACGTTCTATAACTAGATTTCTAATCTGCAGTGAAAACACGGCCACGCAAATAACTTCTCAATACTAGAGGCATAGAGGTGAGCTTATTCAGGATCGACCAGTCGGGAGACGACAGTTTGGAGAGCGATGCCTTCAAATCCACGAACACATCAACGCTGTTGCTACGAATACACACGCAATAAATCGAACAACATATTCATAACCTCTCGTACACATCGATTTGGTGCAAGACCGGTTCAACAGATTTAATCACTTCAACTTTGTAAGCACGTTATGTAAGGGTGTTTAAGTAAAGTGAGTTTTTAGTAAGCGTTAGAACAATTATTCTAAAGAAATCAAGCGCAAGTCCAAGGTAAAGCAGAAATACCACTTACTGATAGCTTACGCTTACAGAATATTGAGTACTAGCTTTTTAAAGCATTGCCAAAGAATAAAAGTGGTAGTGTAAATACAGAAGGTTTGTGCAATTTGTCATAAACGTACCTACAAAGGTCAATGTAAGCCAAATTTACTCATACGCGCATGGAATAAAGTCCATGTTACGCTGAACCGCCAAATCACGCAACTGACAGTCGTACGCATAGAAATGAATGAGATTAATTTATTTAATTTAATATTTAATTTATTTATTTAATTTGTTCTCGCCGCTCGCCGCCCCACTCCTAGCTGCCGCTGGCAGCGGCAAGGTCGCGGCCGAGCGGTAAGGGTGACAATTTGCAGAAACTGTCAAATGCTTACTCGTTTCGCGCCTAGTAAAGGTTGGGTAAACACAGAAAAAAAAATACTTGGCCATTTTCAAACTGCATAACTGTATCTCCTTACTAGAGATGTGACCGCGAGGCAAATAAAGTGCGCGGGAGGGGCGCTGAACTGACCATTGATATATATCTCAGCCTGAAGATGGATGACTAGCTTTACGAAAGCAGTTGCTTGGTTTTAAAGATCCGGTCGGTTGACGGCGACAGCTCATTAAAACTTCTCGCGTGCAGCGCCGCCAAGGAGCAGTGTGAACTAATATTCAGCCCCAGCGTTGCTCGCTCTTACGATATTTTTTTGTAGGCTCTGTGAGGAAGCAGAGGAAACCCCCATGCACCTCCTGTGCGAGTGTGGACCACTGATGCGCAAAAGAAATACACACCTAGGTAACTACTTGCTACGCCCTGACGAAGTAAAACAACTCAGTGATAAAAAAGCATTGTGCAGTTTCTAACTGCTGCAAGGCTTAACATGGAACTATAGCATGGTGGCGATCACAATAGACCAGAAATGGTCGCAGTGATACAAGGTCTAGACTGAGACCTTGAAATAGTCCCAATTGAAATAATAATAATATATGCGATATTTTTTGGGAGGAAAATTAATAATAATAATTTATTTATTTCTCATAAATTGTACAAACATTTCAATCTATATACATATAATAAAAGAGTAGAAAAAACAAAAGAAAAGCGAATCTGTACATTGAAGTTAAAAAAAAAATTTCACTGCCCGGACATTACTGAAGACCAGTAGAGTCCAAAAATATAATTAAAAAAATTCTTATCTGTCTGTATGTATGTATGTATGTACGGGCTAATCTTGGAAACTGCTGAACAGAATTTGACGGCGTTTTCACTGTTTAATAGCTTTGAGTTCGGGCCTCATACTGGTATAAGTCATATCTCAATAAAATGTCAGGATGCTGATATACAAGTTGACCTCTCATTTCATATCATTTGTATGAAAGTGTAGTTCAGCATTACTGGTCGTTGCAAGAACTTGACAGAAAGTGACAGAGATGTTTTAAAGCTCATTTATAGATTTATTTTAGCTGATGTTTTTCAGGTATTTCCACAAGTCTCGATACAAAAAGTTCGCTATTCGATAATTAGTGGCCCTGTATTAGACCGGTGATCGTCGACAATGTCAATATCGAAGCTGTTCAGGAGTACTGCCTAGGACAGACAATATAGTTGGGTAGGATCAATTTCAAAAGCTGACAGAAGAATCCAGTTAGGGTGGACAGTATTCGGAAAACTGCGTCAAGTCTTTACGTCACCTATTCCACAATGTTTAAAGACAAAAATCTTTAATCAGTGCGTCCTGCCTGTCATGATTACAGCGCGGAGACGTGGACACTGATGGTGGGCCTGATCCACAAGATTCAAGTGGCTCTGCGAGCCATAGAGAGGGCAATGCTCGGGGTCTCTATGAGGGATATGATTCGTAATGAGGAGATCCTATGAATAACGAAGGTGACCGACATAGCCGAAAGAATTAGTAAGCTGAAATGGCAGGTCACATCTGTCGTAGTACCGAACGGCCGTTGGGGCAGACGGGTTCTAGAGTGAGACGCGACGTCCCACGCGCAGGGTAGGACGCCCTGCCGCCAGGTGTATGGACGACCTGAAGATGGTGGCCGGAAGCGGCTGGATCTGTAGGGCGTTGTGGCATTCATTGGGGAAGGCATGTCCAACAGTTTGACAGACATTTTGTTGTACACTTAATTGGATATGCAACATAGGAAGGGAATAGGAGGGGAAGGAAGTCGGATGGAAAAGAATAGAGGGATTAGGGTAAGAGAGGAAAGATGAGGGGGTAGTGGTAAATAAAGGGTGTAGGAGGAGTAGGGAGAGGGAAGGGGTGGGGGAAAGGGTTTTCAACGTGGTGGGAAGGGAATGGAGAAGGAAAGAAAGAAAGGGTATGGAAAGGACAAATAGGAGGGGGGGGGGAAGGAAATATCACCTAATTTGCACAATATCAAAATATATATTTTTTTATTGATTATATGATAATCTTTTAATTCATGATAAATGTAAATGTCAACTTTATTTAAAAAAAGCGGCCAAGTGCGAGTCGGATTCGCCCATGAAGGGTTCCGTAGCAGCAAGTAACATAATATAAAAGTTATTGTAGTTCGTTGTAACTGTGATCGATGTTTTAATAATAGTATTGTGGTTTACGATTTATGACGTATTAAAAAAACTACTTACTAGATCTCTTTCAAACAAATTTTCGGTGGAAGTTTGCATGGCAATGTACATCAGGGGGGGGGACACATTTTACCACTGTGGAAGTGTCTCTCGCGCAAACTATTCAGTTTAGAAAAAAATGATATTAGAAACCTCAATATCATTTTTGAAGACCTATCCACACGTATGGGTTTAATGAAAAAAAATTTTGAGTTTCAGTTCTAAGCATGGGGAACCCCCAAAATTTAATGTTTTTTTTCTATTTTTGTGTGAAAATCTTAATGCGGTTCACAGAATACGAGTCCACTTACCAAGTTTCAATAGTAAGTTTTTATGGTTTCGGAATAAAGTGGCTGTGACATACGAACGGACAGACAGACAGACAGACATGACGAATTATTTCGATGTTGGAGGTATATGTAACAGAATAAGTGGAGGGATGAGAGGGAAAATTATAGTTCCCATGCGCAACTTTACAGTGGAAAATGGCGAATGAGATAAAACTCTAGAACATTCTACGACCAGTCATAAAGTTGTTATTCAGACTCGATTTCCCCCCACCCCCCCACTCCATACAAGCAAAGATTTAATTATCTATTACTACTGCAGACGCGCCAGCCTTTTCGTACACGTTTGTGTGTGCGTAAATTACTGTAGGGCTACTGCACCCAGCGCACGAACATAGTCGATCGGGAGAGGGAACAACATAAGTGCTTCTCTTTATAACTTATAGCGTCGACGTATATTACATGGTGATAGAGTTTTTAGCGATTCTCAAGGGAACAATGTTGTTCATTAAAAACCAAAAAAAATTTTACCTTCCTCCACGTGACCTCCGCGTGACTGAAGCCGCACAAATGACGTCACGAGTTGAAAACGAAACACTTACAATGAACTGTACGCGTGGCTTTAAAAACAATACACAATGCGAGCCGCTCTCGCAGCGGGGAGGCTGTGTCCAGGGACGCAGCCAGGAGATTGAGGGGGTTAGTGTCTATGAAAGTTGGTAAAAATTGGTGTATTGTTTACTAACATACTAACTTAAATTGGGAGCGATCGATTTAGTCAGGTTTTACGGGAGCTTGGAAAGCTTTTAAAAATACTGATTAAAAGTTAATTAAACTATTTAATTATAATGAAAACAGTCAGACGTGCTGACAGAAAGACATGTTGCACCGTACTGATGATGGCTTGCCTCTCACGAAGAGGGGTCACGCCATCGACCACCTGAGTCTGCTGAGTCGCTTGGGATAAGAGTCTGAAATGTGCTGCGTTGCAGTTCTCAGGCTCTTACTTGTATGGTACGTGCAGGTACGTGAGATTAATGTTCTCTCACAATAGATGGGCCGAGCATGCATTATGAATTGACAGGCAGTGTCCAGAGAAGCCCCAGTGGGTCATACAGCCCATGCTAGGGCTGTCTCTCAATACTTACTATGAGAAGTTTTAATGCCTGAACGGTCTTTGTTGAAATTAACCGCTTCGCTGGCTTAGTGCCTTGGCCACTGGATTCAAACACCAGAGGTCAGATTACTTCGTACAATTTGTACAAGTCGCTCCCGGTCTGAATGTTATACAATACAATACACTTTATTGCACAAACAAATACAGTTACACGTTATAGAAGTTACAAATAGTACCATTTAGGCGGTCTTATCGCTTTAAGCGATTTCTTCCAGACAACCTTTGGGTAGAAAAATATTATGCCAGAGAAATTGTTTTTGTTTTTCTTTAATTCCCATAGCACAGGAGAATTTCTAGTTTGGGATTACACAACTGTATATATATGTATGTAATATATGACATATATTTTAAATAATATATGACATATATTTATTAAAAAAAAAAATTAAGCGGCACGACATTGCAAATTTTGAGAAATAAAGAAAATTAGGAATTTTAAATAAGGACATAATATAAGTACTTAACAAATTACATTAGTAAATATTTACACAGAGAAAGTATCTTATTGCAAGCCCCCTCTGAGATACTCGTAGTTCTGAATGCTTGCCTGGTTTCCACGGCGGATGGGATTGAAATAATAATGAGCCGGCCGCACTCGCCCCGGGCGAGCGAGAGGGTAGGGGGGGGGGGGGGGGGGGGGGGCACACAGGAGACTGTATACAATATTCATACCATATCCGAGCAAACTGACTAATATAATAAGCGTTAGCATACGGTAATCGAATGGGCCTTGTACAAACACAAACGCTCACCGATTTTGTTAACACTCTGTACAGATAGAATGGCTTAGAATAGAGCCACCCCCAATCTTCCCGTGGTGGGCGTCGGTATTGCACCAGGAACGGGCCGCAGCACCGTTCTCCTGTGTATATTGAGATTATTACTGCGGTTACCAATCCGCCTGCCAACCACAAGTGTCATTCTATTGGGGAGGCTTATGTTCAGCAGTGGACTTATTTCGGCTGATGGTAACATTTGGCGGAGAACCTCCCAATCTGTATTTAAAAATACTCGGCAGCCGCTATAGACATGCAATCAATTAATAACGGGGTGCGACTGAAAATTAGCGCCTAGCACCTTACTTGGTCTAGGCATATGCTGAGTCGTTTGCCCTTTTGCTGCCACGGCACACGCATACTATTTTAAGTTAAAAAATTTAAATTGTTTTCTCTAGTTCTTATAAGTTTTATTTTATTTTTTTTCCTTTTTCTTGCTTTGTTGGTTTTTTCTTTGTGTGTGCCAATTGTGGTAGTGAATAAATGTTTTTCTTTTCTTTTCTTTTTTCTTTAATATTGATCCAAGTTAGTATAGATTAGTATGAATATGAAAACTAATAAATTTACCAGATCCTTATTATTTAAACCAAATATTAACAAACAAGACTCCTGGATCCCTTGGATTAAATAAAATGTCATTTTTGTCCAAAATTGAATTGTCTTTGAACACCGAGATTGGACTTTTCCAAATACTTGCGATGGTTTTATTTCAAACGTATTAATAAATTATTTCAAAATAATTGCTAAGATTCATGAAGGAAAAAACTGGGCGACGTAAATTTTTTTTCTTCCTTCATGAATCTTAGCATTTTTTTTCCTTCATGCTAAGATTATATTCCTAGGTTTTAGACCGGATACCCTGATAGCGAGTTTCTTTGTCTGTCCGTCTGTTGGTACGATGAATGACTCTCATACTACCAGACCGATTGCGATCACATTTTGAACATAAATGAAAAGTTGAGGGAAAAAAATATCTTCCAAGATATGTCAGGTGTTGTGATAGATTTGTGATTTTAAGTTAATTCGAAGGGAATATGATGAAAAGTAATGTAATAATTATATTGGATAGTTATCAGCCGGTCCGGCATCAGGCTTCTGGTTCAAGGACCGTTCGTTAACATAACACGTGGTGTCCAGTCGGATCCTATGAAGGGATGAATGAAACAAATATTGTTGTGGGGTTTTAACTGCCTCGAGAGGCTATAATTAAAAAATAATATAAAACATCTGTAAATCTAATTTTACAATGAAGAGTGCACTTTATGATTATGGCCAGAGAATAAGTTAATTATAAATAAGAAAACTCACCGGTACCGGATTTCATGATGATTCTACTTAACGTAAAATTAACATCGTCCATACACAAATACCGTGATTAAATTTAGCGCGGGGGTAGTTATTAGTCACACAATAAAGTTCGCTGTTTTGATATTCGTTGATTTTTATCACACGCTCGATGATACGATTCCGCTATGGAATCTGTTGGTTCACAACCGCAGAATGATGGACGTCCTCAGCATCTCGTGGGGACAAAAGAAAACGTGACGGAGATCACCGCATGGCGATCGGGTACACCATCTGCGCCGGGAACCTTTAGTCTGCTGTTCGAACGCGCTGTTGATGGCAGACCTCCCTCGCGGGTCTTCAAACGTCTCTCATCGGGAACATGTGGTCGGACATCTTCTTCCTTCACGTGGTCGCGATTCAAGATGGACGCTCCATTAAAAATAAGCTTCTTTTACTTTAAGTTATGAAATTACATGGCAAATGTATAGATCGTCAGACGCCTGAAGGGCATCGTTCTGACGGAATGAGTCGGTGGAGTTTGCTAGCCGAAATACTCAAGCCATGTCCCGAAAGTAAACCGGGAACTAAAATGATACGGGCGTATCGCGCGAAACTCCAATCCAGACTGTCGGGCTGTCGTTTTCTTCGTAAAAAGATCTATTCCCTAGGTCGATGTCGACTGCCGACCTCCTTGTCTGATGGGAGTAAAAGACAGAGACAGCGAATGCCGATCTTTATCGATTGGCTTCGTGACGTCTCTCAGCTGTCATATGAAAATAGGAATGTACTCGCTTTTATAATTAAAAATAATGAAACTACAAAATGTTTCCAAAATCAAAATATATGTTTATCAGGTGAAAGGTAGCTATATGAAAAGCATGCCTACCAAATTTCGTTCCAAACGGAACGGTAGTTTAGGAGATACGAGCGAGAATAGTTTAATGCTATAATTTGCTCAATTCTACTATTAGATGATTTCATTGAAATCTAATAATGCGAGGTAAGCTGTAGGTAAGCATTACCGACAATGTTGGATGGTAATATCATGAGTTGTTGAACTGAAATGCCACAAATTACGATCTTGTAGTTTTTTGTATGTGATTTATTTATTCACATACCTTCAATTTATATTTTAATTTACTGAACTTATTTGTTAACTAAATGGTATTTTGATGATATAATGTTTTATTTATCAAGTTTAGTAGCGCTTCGCTACAATACCCCCTTTGTCAGAGGAAAACGCGTGACACAGTCAGCGTTTAGCAGCCCCTCCAATCAATATAATAATTGCAAATCAAAACAAAAAATTTTAGGTAAAATCTACTTTACACATTCTATCAACAGCAACTGACAAAGCTCTTGCTTATGCCTTAAATAAAAAATAAACCTTACTAAAAAATTAAAAAAATAAACTTGCCTAAAATATAATCATGACTTTTTCTTTCCTTGAAATCTTTCTTTACTCAAACACACATACACGCCATCTTCATACATACATCTTTCTAACTTACTCGTATTCATTCATCACTATATATATATACATATACTTATAGATATGTTACATACTTCTCATTTATTCAATCACCTTCATTATCTCTCATCTAATAAATCCAACTGTTTTGCTAGCTATCCGTACTATCCTTTCAATGATGTTGAATAAGTTCATGTTTATAAATTTAAAAATATTGTTATTTGTTTTAAAATGTTGTCTAATAACATTTTTATAACCTATACTTATCCTATCATTCTTACTATTTAATTATGCAAAATGAAAAAACAAGTGAACCTCTAGTAGGTCATACTAACTATGAAACTTACTAACCTATGGTTATACTAACTTACTAGAATCCTCTTATCAACTAGAAATAACTCTTATATTGAGTTTTAAGAAAAATATTTACAAATGATATGCCCTAATGTTATCTATTTTGCATGTGTTTATAAGCACAGCTATTAAAAAATATATAAAAAGAAAATGTATCTAAGAAGAATACACATACCGCACTACTAGTCTATCTATTAGAATAGTCTGACATCTGTAGGCTAAAATTGGTCTAAATAGAACCAAAAAATTTATTCATTTGAATACTCTTTGAGACCTACGGTGACAGTGCAGATGTTAGAGTGTCCTACCTTATTATTAGGAGACTCGTTATCATTTTACTGTCCTACTTGCTACTGGAGTTTGGATTTACAATTTAAAAAATATTTAAAAATATTTACTAAATATATATTATACACATATTTGTATATAATATAATACCTATATAACATTTAAATCAGACTTCACTACCATATCTGGTCTATTTCAAAGTAGTATTGTAGTTCTGATACAATGTTAAAAAATTTGTATGCCGCTCCGGCTATACTAAAAATATTCAGTTTTTATTTTAATGAAAAAAGTATGTGGGTTAGAAACTTCCCAATTGGTGTTCCTAATTCACTAGGTTGTCTAGTTACTAGAACCATAAAGTAATTTAAAACTTTGGTATATAAAAAAAAATTTCAAAAAAAAATATACTTTATTTTTAATTTGAAGTAAAATTTCCAATACATATTTGATTCTCCATCAAATATGAAGTTAAATGATTGTCATTTGTTTCAACTCATAATATCCTTATATCCTGACCTAACAGGTATTAATGAAGAATGAATGCAGTTGTACTAAATGCAATTGCATGTTTAAATTCATAATATTATGAATGTTTTCATTGTCCTGACCTAACAGGTATTAATGAAGAAATGAAATGCAACCGTGCGAAATGCAATCGGTATGCAATGGTCATATTGACCGAATAATGTTTTTATGCCATGGGAAAATTTGGAAAATTTTGGAGCTGTGGACTCTCAACGAAAACAATAATAACAATAACAGCATAACCCCTTACAAATAAATTTCAGTTGCACATAATAGTTTACATTCAATAGAAAAGCATATTTAACATGGTTTTATATAAGTTTCATTCTCCTCCTCAGAGATTCCGTGGAATAAAAATTACTGATTTTAAATAAGTTTAAATTGTAAAATATTATTAAAAGTATGATGACACACGTGTTATATTATATGTTCGGGCGCCATTGTTGTGTTAAATAAAGGTGTCCAATCGGTATGCAATGAAGGGATGAATGAAACAAATTTAGAGGCTATGATTAAAAAAAATAAGAAAAAAATCTATTAAAATCTAATTTTAACATGTGAAGAGTGCACTTTATGATTATGGCCAGAGAATAAGTTAATTATAAATAAGAAAACTCACCGGTACCGGATTTCATGATGATTCTACTTAACGTAAAATTAACATCGTCCATACACAAATACCGTGATTAAATTTAGCGCGGGGGTAGTTATTAGTCACACAATAAAGTTCGCTGTTTTGATATTCGTTGATTTTTATCACACGCTCGATGATACGATTCCGCTATGGAATCTGTTGGTTCACAACCGCAGAATGATGGACGTCCTCAGCATCTCGTGGGGACAAAAGAAAACGTGACGGAGATCACCGCATGGCGATCGGGTACACCATCTGCGCCGGGAACCTTTAGTCTGCTGTTCGAACGCGCTGTTGATGGCAGACCTCCCTCGCGGGTCTTCAAACGTCTCTCATCGGGAACATGTGGTCGGACATCTTCTTCCTTCACGTGGTCGCGATTCAAGATGGACGCTCCATTAAAAATAAGCTTCTTTTACTTTAAGTTATGAAATTACATGGCAAATGTATAGATCGTCAGACGCCTGAAGGGCATCGTTCTGACGGAATGAGTCGGTGGAGTTTGCTAGCCGAAATACTCAAGCCATGTCCCGAAAGTAAACCGGGAACTAAAATGATACGGGCGTATCGCGCGAAACTCCAATCCAGACTGTCGGGCTGTCGTTTTCTTCGTAAAAAGATCTATTCCCTAGGTCGATGTCGACTGCCGACCTCCTTGTCTGATGGGAGTAAAAGACAGAGACAGCGAATGCCGATCTTTATCGATTGGCTTCGTGACGTCTCTCAGCTGTCATATGAAAATAGGAATGTACTCGCTTTTATAATTAAAAATAATGAAACTACAAAATGTTTCCAAAATCAAAATATATGTTTATCAGGTGAAAGGTAGCTATATGAAAAGCATGCCTACCAAATTTCGTTCCAAACGGAACGGTAGTTTAGGAGATACGAGCGAGAATAGTTTAATGCTATAATTTGCTCAATTCTACTATTAGATGATTTCATTGAAATCTAATAATGCGAGGTAAGCTGTAGGTAAGCATTACCGACAATGTTGGATGGTAATATCATGAGTTGTTGAACTGAAATGCCACAAATTACGATCTTGTAGTTTTTTGTATGTGATTTATTTATTCACATACCTTCAATTTATATTTTAATTTACTGAACTTATTTGTTAACTAAATGGTATTTTGATGATATAATGTTTTATTTATCAAGTTTAGTAGCGCTTCGCTACACAGGACTACTAAAAAAATACCTGACGCAAAGACCACATAGTATATATACGACTTACACTTGCTGACTTTTAGTTATCTAGATTGTAGAAATAAATAATATAGCTTTGCAACGAGTTACGAATATACAAGAGCTAGACGATTGTTATCATAGAGTTATTATTACGTACGTATTGGTCAATGAACTTGGTGTGCACTGTGGGTGTAGTTTCTCCCCGTGCCAGGGGCAACGAAGCAGACGCAGTATTCCGTGCATTTCGTAAAAAGGCCACTAAAAGCGGGTGCAGAGGTGTCCACATTCAAGCGAGGACGGCAGCACAGACTCACAGAGGTGAAGCTCCTCTTAGCTGTAGAAAATTTTAAGTGCGGTCAATATCTGACACCAAGTGACCACTCACGCTTCACAAGGAGTGTTGACCATCAACTGTTTTGTGTGCCTAGAGTCTGCAACTACTATGGTGAAAGAACAAGGCAGTATTTGGTACCCAAAATTGTTAACACTATCCCACTCGGCATCAGAAGCAATGTAATCAACAAAAACACTTTCAGAATTAAATATAAGAAATATCTAGTAAACTTATTAACGTAACCTAAATCTTTTTGTGCTAATATCAAAATTAAAAACTTTGTAACTTTGCTTTGCTATTCACCATTGCGTAGTGATATTTAGTATTCTCTGCCATAGATGTGTATGAAGTAAGAGAGCTATTTCTGCCAACAAACTGTATTATACAGTTTGGCGGAGTTATTGTATGTATATTTTTTAAGAGATGAATAAATGATTTTATTATTATTATTACTGGTCTAATCATAGACCGCAAGGGTATGAGCAGAGAATGCTTACTATGTATGGTGTTAAGGTGAAATCTTATTCAGATCTGGACCGAATAAAGGTGGACTAGACCTTGGGCGGAGGACCGGGTGTGGTGACGTTCATTAGGGAAGGCCTATGTACAGCAGTAGACGTGTCAGGGCTGATAAAATGATATTGCTACAAAATGCTGCTACGAGCGTAGCGGGCTGTAGAGTCGCTACAAGCTTTAGAGTATTCGTAGACGGGTTACGCGAGGATTAAAATCGAATTACGTGTCTTCTTCTCAGAATATAAAATGCAAAGTAGAAGGTACTGCATTAGGGTTTTACCTAGAAGTTTCTCCTTTATAGGTAAGGTTATACATATATATATATTTTAACATGTTTTAAAAGTTCGAAGTACGAATCGGAATTCTTCAAGCGAATTACGAGCGTAAAGAGTAATTAGTGATTTTGTATAGTATTAATGTGGGCACTGGGCTCGATTCAGAAGGCACAATGTTAAAATTTGACAGCACTAAAACTGTTGCTATCCTTGTCACACAGTATTATGAAGATAAATATGAAACCAATTTAAGCGCTGTCAAATTTTAAATGTGTGCCTTCAGAATCGGGCCCAATAGCGATATAAATAATAGAAACACTTTAAAAATGAAATATAAAAATATCTAGTAAACTCTTTGACGTAATTTCCATCTTTTTATGCTAATATTAAAAACCTTTATTAAATTGCTTTGCTATTCACAGATATATTTAGTATTCTCTGCAATTAGGTATGTTTAAAGTAATAGAGCAATTTCTGCCAAGAAACTGTATCTTTCACCCAAAGGTTTACTGGAAGAAAACTCTTACAGAGTTAAGTGCGCCTTTGTACATCATGTCTTTAAATTAGTTGTGTGACTTATATTTGTGTACAATAAAGTATAAATAAATAAAATAAATGGAGTTTGGCGGAGATTTTATTTCATCTCATTTTAAAATATTCCACAAGAGCTTTTTTAAGTTCACATAAAGTATTAGAGGTACAATTTATATTAAGAGAAGAATGAGAAACACGATTTCTCATTATAATGCCAATTCCAAACGAGAACGAACCAAATAACCTATATTTCTCGTATGAAAAACGTACGGGAACACAATAGCAGGACAAATTAACGTTCAAAGAAGCGGCCAATTACATGGTATAAAGGATTTCTGAAGGCAATATTTTAATGAAATACACGCGGCAAAGGAACCAGGCGCGCTCTCCGTATTATCTGATGATTTACTTTTTAGAGTTCTGACTGAATGGGAACCTTCAGCCGCAGAACCTTCGGCCTGTATCACTCGATACTTCTACACTAATATTATAAAGAGAAAAGATTTGTATGTTCGTAACGAATAACCTTAAAAACTGCTGAACCGATTTCAGAAACCCGTTTAAGAGCTACGGTGCCACAGACAGACAGACACACACACACACACATAGGGGTCAAACTTATAACACCCCTCTTTTGCGTGGGGGGTTAAAAATGTACGGAACCACTATCTACGGTGCCCACTTTACTGACTACCATTCTGCATTTGACAGAGTTACGCAAAGGGAGATATCTGTACAAAATAATACGAAGATAACTCTCAAAGATATTTATTTATGAAAAGTGCGGGCTTCGGTTAAAATATTCATACGCGAACCGGGATTGAATCTGCGACCGATAAATATAGCCGAGGAATGTTTTTTGTTTGCTCCATTATATTACTTACATTATTAAAAATTACTAAGGGGTTTCACTTGGGACAGGCAGCAGCATTCTCCTGTGTATATTAAGATAACTACAGCGACCACCAATCCCCCTGCCAAGCGTGGTGATTATGGCAAATCTCCCAATGTACAGCTCACCAAAAGAGTCATCCATTGAGGAGGCTTATGTTCAGCAGTGGACGTATTTCGGATGATAATGATTTGAATTATCGATGAATTAGCTCTATTCAAAAACATTAATAAGCACTGTGGTATCATACACACATAATGCTCACGCCTTGGTCCCAAAGGGGTAGGCAGAGACTGTGTGTCGCGACTTTGCGCGATATACCTCACTAGCCTCACTCAAGTCATCCTCATACATATTACATACATATACATCATCATCAGGTTATTTTTGTCTCCACTGCAGGAGTACAAAACCCTCTCTCATCTGCCGGAGACAGACGGAGGATTTGGCCTACACTACCCGCGCTGGCCAGACGGGTTGGGGAGGCCTGATTGATGTTTTATAATGTATTCCCTCAGTCGCCTTGTACGACATCCACGGGAAGAGTTGGAACGACGAAGTCGCGGGCAACAGCTAGTTAGGAAATATATAGATCGTACATTTCACTATGGCACCCCCCGCCACATATCGCGAGAGGTGAACCCGACGCGGTGAGATAATCCCAACGTTAGTATGCTAGTGTGCGTAAGCACACATTGATGATTAGTGCGTAACGATAGAACTAACACAGTAACAATATAACGTGTACAATAACATGTAAGCGGTTTATTGGACTGAGGCGTGCCGTCGTGAACTGAACAATCTGTACCTATTCTCAGTTAAACTATACTACTAGTACAACGAATGATCCACAACGAGAAATTGAGAAACACAAAAAAAATCACGTTTATATAAATTTAAACAGCAAAGGAAACTGGAAACAGGTGAAAAATTATGGGAAAAAGAAATTGAAGTAAAGGCGCCTTCACACCGACGCGGAGACTAGCGGAGAAGAAAGGGGGGAGTATCCTCTCACGTTGATACTCATCAGCAGGACGTACATGGACATATTTCTAGGGATTTCTTGTCAATACTAAGTTATCGACAAGTTATGTTTACTCAGAAATCCTATCTTACTAATCATTCCTACTAATATTATAAATGCGAAAGTTTGGATATTTGGATGTTTGGATGTTTGTTACTAAATCTTGCTTTAACCACTGGATCGTGATGAAACTTGGCACACATATAGGTTAGGTCCTGGAATAGGACATAGGATAGTTTTTATCCCGAAAAACATCTCATTCCTACGGGAAATACATAATAATTTGTGATGTTAAGTTATCCACGCGGACGAAGTCGCGGGCAACAGCTAGTACAGACATAAAGAGAATTAGTATGATTTTCATGTTATTAATAAATTTAAGATTATATTAAAAAATTTAATGGCATTTCAAAAATACATACATACATACGTGATATTTAAAATTATTATATTGATAACCTGATATTAAAAATGGCGAACAAGGAATCATCCTTGTATCCGATAGTCATTTCAGTTTCCTGTACCTTCATATAGATACGTATATATATTTGTATGCATATAAATATATATATATGTTTCTGCGTAAGTAGTCGTATAAGATGTTTTTATCGTCCTTAATTTTCCTTTGAAGGATATGATTCGTAATGAGGAAATCCGACGAATAACGAAGGTGACCGACATAGCCGAAAGAATTAGCAAGCTGATGTGGCAGGAGGCGGGCCAGTTCTGTCGCAGAACCGACAGCCGTTGGGGCATGCGAGCTCTCACGCGCCGCTGGAAGCAGAGGACCGGGTGTGGTGGCATTCATTGGGTAAGGCCTATGTCCAGCAGTGGACGACTACGGGCTAATATGATGACGTAAATACATAAGGAAACGTGATATTTTGGTTGACGTTTTCACGTGTCTACATCGCTCTTCTCCGCTTTAGTGTGACCACACCTTTACTATAGTAAACGTTAGTACTTCGGGAGGGGGTTAGGGTAATTGTGCGATTTCGTTTGAGACACCCGACCCGGCCCGCGGCCTCCGCCCCGCCTTAATGACGAAACGCGGGAATAATTAAAAGTTTCCAGAATGTTCCACGGGAAAAACTTTCCCCCCCGCCTCCTGTTGACGTAACAGAAGAGATTCTCGAGCTACTTTGTGGAGTTTAGTCGAGAATTTTCTAGATTGTTCTACTGCAAAGGAGTATTGAGGAGTTTTATTAAGAACTAGCTGTTGTCCGCGACTTCGTCCGTGTGGACAAAGTAAAATCACAAATTATTATGTACTAGCTGTTGCCCGCGACTTCGTCCGCGTGGACAACTTAACAATACACATTCTTATGTATTACGTGTTACTAAATCCTAAAAGAAATCTATTAATCTGGTTATGCATTAAAAATATTAATATACATAAAAAAACATACTATCCAATTGAGAACCTCCTTTTTTGAAGTCGGGTAAAAATTTGCGTTCCGGCGGTGGTTTCGCCCGTTGGACCACAGTTTTTTAGGTTTCCGTAGCCAAATGGCAAATAACGGAACCCTTATGGATTCGTCATGTCTGTCTGTCTGTCTGTCTAGACTACTACGTGTGTGTGTCTAGCTACGGAAACCTAAAAAACTGTGGTCCAACGGGCGAAAGTCGATTTGTCTGTCCGTCCGTATGTCACAGCCACTTTATTCCGAAACTATAAGAACTTACTATTGAAACTTGGTAAGTGGATGTATTCTGTGAACCGCATTAAGATTTTCACACAAAAATAGAAAAAAAAACATTAAATTTTGGGGGTTCCCCATACTTAGAACTGAAACTCAAATTTTTTTTTTCATCAATCCCATATGTGTGGATAGGTCTTTAAAAATGATATTGAGGTTTCTAATATAATTTTTTTCTAAACTGAATAGTTTGCGCGAGAGACACTTCCAAAGTTGTAAAATGTGTGTCGTAAGAGAATGATAAAACTAAAAAATATATATGATGTACATTGCCATGCAAACTTCCACCGAAAATTGGTTTGAAAGAGATCTAGTAAGTAGTTTTTTTAATACGTCATAAATCGTAAACCACAATACTATTATTAAAACATCGATCAAAGTTACAACGAACTACAATAACTTTTATATTATGTTACTTGCTGCTACGGAACCCTTCATGGGCGAGTCCGACTCGCACTTGGCCGCTTTTTTTTAAATAAAATTGACATTTACATTTATCATGAATTAAAAGATTATCAAATAATCAATAATTTTTTTATATTTTAATATTGTGCAAATTAGGAGATATTTCCTTCCCACCAATTTGTCCTTTCCATATCCTTTCTTTCTTTCCTTCTCCATCCCCTTCCCACAACGTTGAAAACCCTTTCCCCACCCCTACCCTCTACCTACTCCTACCTCTCCCCCTTCCCTTAACCCACCCCTTCCTACACCCTTTATTTACCACTGCCCCCTCATTTTTCCTCTCTTACCCTAATCCCTCTATTCTTTTCCATCCGACTTCCTTCCCCTCCTATTCCCTTCCTATGTTGCATATCCAATTAACTGTACAACAAAATGTCTGTCAAACTGCTGGACATGCCTTCCCCAATGAATGCCACAACGCCCTACAGATCCAGCCACTTCCGGCCACCATCTTCAGGTCATCCATACACCTGGCGGCAGGGCGTCCCACCCTGCGCGTGGGACGTCGCGTCCCACCCTGCGCGTGGGACGTCGCGTCCCACTCTAGAACCCGTCTGCCCCAACGGCCGTTCGGTACTACGACAGATGTGACCTGCCATTTCAGCTTACTAATTCTTTCGGCTATGTCGGTCACCTTCGTTATTCATCGACTCTCCTCATTACGAATCATATCCCTCATAGAGACCCCGAGCATTGCCCTCTCTATAGCTCGCAGAGCCACTTGAATCTTGTGGATCAGGCCCACCATCAGTGTCCACGTCTCCGCGCTGTAATCATGACAGGCAGGACGCACTGATTAAAGATTTTTGTCTTTAAACATTGTGGAATAGGTGACGTAAAGACTTGACGCAGTTTTCCGAATACTGCCCACCCTAACTGGATTCTTCTGTCAGCTTTTGAAATTGATCCTACCCAACTATATTGTCTGTCCTAGGCAGACGTACTCCTGAATAGCTTCGATATTGACATTGTCGACGATCACCGGTCTAATACAGGGCCACTAATTATCGAATAGCGAACTTTTTGTATCGAGACTTGTGGAAATACCTGAAATACATCAGCTAAAATAAATCTATAAATGAGCTTTAAAACATCTCTGTCACTTTCTGTCAAGTTCTTGCAACGACCAGTAATGTTGAACTACACTTTCATACAAATGATATGAAATGAGAGGTCAACTTGTATATCAGCATCCTGACATTTTATTGAGATATGACTTATACCAGTATGAGGCCCGAACTCAAAGCTATTAAACAGTGAAAAGCCGTCAAATTCTGTTCAGCAGTTTCCAAGATTAGCCCGTACATACATACATACATACAGACAGATAAGAATTTTTTTAATTATATTTTTGGACTCTACTGGTCTTCAGTAACGTCCGGGCAGTGAAATTTTTTTTTTAACTTCAATGTACAGATTCGCTTTTCTTTTGTTTTTTCTACTCTTTTATTATATGTATAGATTTCCCGTAGAAATAGGATGTTTTTTCGGGATAAAAACTATCTTATTTCCTATTCCAGGGCCTAACCTATATGTGTGTCAAGTTTCATCCCAATCCGTCCAGTGGTTGAAGCGTGATTGAGTAACAAACAACCAAATATAAAAACATCCAAACATTCACATTTATAATATTAGTAATAAATAAAGAAATAAAAACATATTTTTTATTTAAAAAAAATCAAACAGATGACAAAGTTGATTGAAACTCCAAGTCAAGGATTGAAATGTTAATTAATATAGTTAGCAGCAAGTCACGACACTCAAGTTCAGCTGCCAATGCCTTGGAAATTACAAAACTTCGCCTGCATAGCGCGACGAGACGCGACGAGGCGGGAATAGGGATGCGGGCAAACTTGCAACTGTAACTATGATACGAAGAAGTTCCGATCCAGGCTACGCTATTGTAAGGGTACACATGCTCTTTAGACGCATGCTACTAAGTCATCAACATCATCAGGTTATTTTTGTTTCCACTGCAGGAGCACAACCCTCTCTCATCTGCCGGAGACAGACGGAGGATTTGGCCTACACTCCCCGCGCTGGTCAGACGGGTTGGGGAGGCCTGATTGATGTTTTATAATGCATTCCCTTAGTCATTCATTTAGACGGTTGTGCTCCTGCAGTGGAGACAAAAATAACCTGATAATGATGATGATGACATACATTAATAATATATTTGTCCATTTAATTTCTAATTTCTTACGTCATTTGAAAGATAATTTTGGCATTATAAAGGCGTCGCCGGCCCGGCAGTGGTGTCCCGACTGATCGCTAATGAGCTAGCCTCTAGTGTTGCGAGCTCATTTGCATTGCCGTTTTTTCACTGCACATTAGAAATCTACTCACTTATTGTTATCACTGTTATACTATATCACAGGCGAGCTTACCGCCTTTCATTCCGAAAATTCACACCCAGCCCTTTTACCTTCAAATGTTGATGTAAATAAAAATAAAGTCAGGAGCACTCTTCACAGTGTTGAAAAGTTGAAAACATTTTTAACGAGTTTCAGAGATTTTTATTTTGTAAGAATACATAAGTTTTTAAAAGCTGAAGTCGAGTTGAAGGACCCGGAAGGAAATCCGAGGTGGAAATGTTACTGTGCTTTCTTGTATCGTAGCTTAAGGCACAGATTACTTATAGTTACTACGTAACAGATACATCACTCCCTAGTATAACAAAAATACCTAAAGCTTTTAATTACCCACTGTCAAATAATACACGCAAAAAGAACAATAACAAAGAGGAATAACATTGTGTGTTCTATCATTCCCATCTGGGCGCCACTTCCCATAACAAAAACTAGGACTGATAAAACAAAACCATAGCTGTTGACTCTTGAGTACTCTCGACTCTTCCAAGAGCAATAATAAGACTATTTGAAGCTTTGTCCGACTTTCCTCGTCTCCAGTTGTAAGGTTACGCGTGTCCCGCGTTGGGCGCCACTTCGGGCCACGTGTTGCTCTAACGACTCTCACTTGCTTGTCGAAAGCTGTACAATGGCAGAGCTATATTTGATTACTGCATGAAAAGTTGAAGACAAATATATCGTCGACTGACTGAATGCCGTAACTGACGTAGGCCTATGTCCAGCATTATACGTCTTAGGGCTGATAACATAATGATGATGAACCTTACAACATAACCTGTGATGGTCGTGTGGTGGTCCGAGATGCCGCTGTATGGACAGTCCTAAAATTTGGAATATGGACTGCATGGTTTCCGTTGCTGGGGTGGCTGATGATGAAAATCGTATGCAGATACAAACTTATATTTTCCAATATCACTTGGAGACATTGACCGTAACGTCAACAAATAGTGGTAGTCAACTGTGTTGCCAGTCTTTATAAATAAAAAATATTGTATGTTGTCAACACTGTCGACCTGCAGGATTTAACCGACCACCGGATACGGCACCAGTCAGCCGAATTGGATTACGACATACGATCGCTGTATTACGCGTCGAATTATGTGAGTGTATCGTAACTAGGACTAGGCCACCGCACTATGACTAACGAAGACTCCATTATACCACGCATCAAAAGCTTATGGAGCGAAAACTAATAGAAAAAAGTTTATCAATTACTAACTTGCGTCGAAGAGTTGTAGCTTTCCTCAGGTAAAAAAGGGGGTTTGTCTGAACTAATCTTTCAGACCATAGGGAGATTAAAAAAAGTTAGTTTTTAAGCCTTGCGTTACCTAATCGTACGACTCTGTATATAACACGCCTTTGGCTATATTAGAATACTAGCTATTGCCCACGACTTCGTCCGCGTGGACAACCTAATATCACAAATTATTATGTATTTCCCGTAGGAATGGGATGTTTTTTCGGGATAAAAACTATCCTATGTCCCATTCCAGGAGCTAACTTATATGTGTGCCATGTTTTATCCCGATCCGTCCAATGGTTGATGCGTGATTGAGTAGCAAATGTCCGAACATCTAAATATCCAAATATAGAAACATCACAAATCCAAATATCCGAATATCCAAACTTTGGCATTTATAATATTAGTAGGATAGGATTACTAATAATACTAAACATAAACGTAAAGAAGCGCTAAGTCATCCACAAAATAGAGCACGCCTAGCAGTACGCAATACCAGGCGTGGCGCACTTCGTACTTTAGTTACAAAAATATAGCAACGGACGCCGCTCGTTTACTCAGCGTATGATATTATTTTCATTACCTATATTCATATTTATTATCCATCAGTGTTTAAAAGTATATTAGAACTAGCTGTGCCCGCGGCTCCGCTTGCGTGGCCTACAGAATTAAATAAACTTATTAAGCGTTAATTCCCGTCCCCCGTCCCCCGTCCCCCCTTTCCCTCCCGCTTCAGCTCCAGCTCAGACTCCTGCAAATATGTACAGACACGCGAAGGTTCTATCATCAATAGTTTCCGCAGCGCATGCGATAAAGACATTTTATGGCTAAGTTTTTTACACCTTGGGTCACATTATTTTAGTAGGGATCCCTAATTTTTTTTATAGTAATAAATATAGCCTATGTTACTCAGGGATACTGTAACATTCTAGTGGTGAAAGAATTTTTGAAATCGGTCCAATAGTTTTTGAGTTTATTCGTTACAAACATACAAATCTTTCCTCTTTATAATATTACTAGCTGTACCTGCGGCTCCGCTCGCTTGGACTACAGAATCTGCTCCCGTTCCTACTCCCACTCCCAGGTTATCAGATTATCACAGGTATCTCAGATTCTAAGTGGCTTATCAAGATGAAACATGCCCCAGGTTTTAAGTTAGACCTCCAGCAAGACAACTGTGAAAACTGCATCAAATTTTATTCAGTAGTTTTTGCGTGATGAGGTAACAAACATACATACAGACACAAAAATTCTAAAAACTGTGATTTTGGCTTCTACTTGCCCTATAAAGTCCCTTCATACACATTTTTCTACAATATCTCCTATGTACAGATATAGACTGTACTGCCAGCCATGCACCATTTTAAGGGGGAGGTTGCACTTGCGGGGGAAGTGAAAGTCGCTTATTTAGGTAGTAATATTCAGAGTTCTGTAGCCAAAGCTACAATACACTTATTGCTCTATACTTTTAGCGTTAGAATTTCGCACCCATAATAACAGGTGTTATTTTTCATATTTACGACTACTGGGTGCCATATATCACCAGTCGTGACGTGACCGAGTTCATTATACGGTAAATGTAGCGCGATTCTTAGAATAGGTACTCATGTTTGTTTATCGAGTGCTTTTAAAACAACTCCGCACTTGATTTATCGTCATTATCTTTCTCTCTAATACACACACAACCCCCCCCCCCCCACACACACAACCCCCCCCCCCCACACACACACATCCCACACACAACACTCTGAGATCCTCTAGCTCAGGCCCTAGCAGAAAACCAGCGCTGCACTTTCCGGGTGCAATACTTTATACTTTGCTGAATTATGGGACCTCTCGCTTTCACAACACAGTCTATAGTCCACTTTAGGTATAAAAATATATACAAGTATACATCACTCTCTAAAAAAACAAAAATACCCACCCATTTAATCACCTACTGTCAGACAATAGTATTCATATTATTTATTGTGTTTTTCTTTAATAATACACGCAAAAACGTAACTAAGGCAGTCGACTTAGCGTTGTTATTACTCCGTAGTCAGCGCGCGATGTGCGGGCAGCGTTAGATGTACCGCGTAGCGCTCAAAAATGTGTCTAAGACGCTCGACTTAGCGTTGTTATTACTCCGTAGTAAGCGCGCGGTGTGCGCGCAGCGTTAGATGTACCGCGTAGCGCTCAAAAATGTGTCTAAGACGCTCGACTTAGCGTTGTTATTACATCGTACGGGCGAGGTGAAACCACGCAGGGAACTTATCGCGTTAGGTCCGATCGAGTGACAGAAGCCTGCCTAACGGCTCGGCCACGTCTTGGCTAACATGTGTGACAGGCCTGGTCTAAGGCGATTGCATCTTTCTTTGGCGAGTCACACAAACGGGAAAATAAGTCCGGGCTCGTTACCGCGTCCCCTGACTCAGTCGTCGTTACATATTGCCTTTGCGATGTCCTCTGCAAGTGAATAATGCAACGCAGGTGCTGTGCGATTCGTCTCGCAATTGCGACTGGCACGTGTTGCATTCATGCATTCGTATGCGGGGGCGACATACGACCCAACGCGGTCGGACTGACGAACGAGGTCGCGTTGTATTTTTCCTTCGAAAGGTCGACGTTATAATTATAATGACTTTATTGTACACAAAAATACACAGACAGACAGGACGTATACACGGGTGTGCTTATCTTTTAACAAAGATTCCTTCCAGCCAAACCTTGTCTTACTAATATGTCATGTCATGCCAGAGTCGTATATATACGACAAAATACCTTTGATTGATTTACTTTTTTAGGTCTTGACTTGCTTTCGATCCAAAATTAGTTAAAATCTATTTCATTTTATTTTATTTCGTTTTATTTTATTTTATTTATATGGTTACCAAGATAACAAGGATGTACATCAATTGTTGCTTGGGGAATCTTACAACTGTACATTGGCCAGATGCCACCCCAATTATAGGCAACGACAGCATGCCTAGTTTGTGTTAGGTTAGTTATAATTATACATACTAGTCTAATATTATACTTACCTATATATAAGTTAAATAAAATTAAGATTTTTAAAATGTTACATGGTCAAAAATAATAATAATAATTAGTGAAATAATTAGTGAGCAGGGCGCTGGGGGCACGCCAACCGATGTAAAGTCAGGCGGTTAAAGGGTTAAAAAGCAGTCTCCAATCGAGGTAAGGCTGTGTGCACACTTTCTATTGGTTCACGAGATGATGGAATGTAGCCGCCTGGGAATGCGCTGCTACAACTGATTGGGTGAACAATATTTGTTACAACTTTGTATTCCAAACAAACTCGCATTCAATATTGAGGAATATATCAAAGACAAAGTTGAATTGAAATGGGAATATTGAGATATCTTTCACAAATCACTTCGTCAAAATCATAAGGATTCATGTTTACTTAAGTTTAAACGAAGATATTAATAAGCTGGTATATATACTTACAATAAACCTATAATTGATCTATGTCTGTACATGAGAGATAGTTTAAAAAAAAATTATGAGGGGTCTTTATAAGTTAAAACCTATTTTTTTTAGAATTCTTGTCTGTCTGTCTGTATGTATGTTTGTTACCGCATCACGCAAAAACTACTGAATGAAATTTGATGCAGTTTTCACAGTTGTCTTGCTGGTGGTCTAACTTAAAATCTGGTGCATGTTTCATCTTGATACGCCACTTAGAACCTGAGATATTAATAAAGTATTTTTTTCTAGAAGCCATTATATCGGATGATAATAAAACGACTGTTAATATTTCTTCCAGTAACTCAATATCACATTTAGAAATCATTCATGAAAAAAACATAACTTTTTTACGAAAATTTTGATAAAAAAAATGCAATGTTTCTCGAACGTACGAGTATGTTCATCATATGGGCGAGGTCAACGGCCGCGGCGGCGGGATTGAGGGAAATTTAGTCTTTGGGGATAGGGATGGGGTTGAGGTTGGGGTTGGGATTGGGATATTGAGTCTTGAGTCTGAGTGGGAGTGAAAGTAGAAGTGGAAAGAGAACGGGAGCGGAAGTGGGAACGGTGGCGGATTCTGTAGTTCACGCGAGCGGAGCCGCGGGCACAGCTAGTTAAAGAATAAATGTGATTGAAAGTTAAGCCCTATGTATTTTTTTCATAAAACACCATCAGAATTGATTCAGTTTTTACGTGATCAGTGATAAACAGACAAAAATGATCTTAATGTATTAATTAATCTGTTACTTCCTTAACGTTTATTAAATTACCCGTTAGTAACGATCTCTATGTACTACTAGATGGAGCGTTCCAAACAATCGCTCTGTTCCACGCAAGTAGTCACAACTCTTTCACATTCACAATGAAACTTGTGCAGTTACTACTCAGAACATTTAATTATTTACTAAATATTGACATTATTTAACCGTAGCGTCAATATTTAGTAATAATTAAATGTTCTGCGTAGGAACTGCACAAGTTTCATTGTGAATGTGAAAGAGTTGTGGCTACTTCCGTGGAACAGAGCAATTGTTTGGAACGCTCTATCTAGTAGTACATAGAGATCGTTGCCCGTTAGTAATATGGGTTTGTAGTTCGGCGAGATAATTATCCTATACTAGCTGTTGCCCGCGACTTCGTACGCGTGAACAACTTAACATCACAAATTATTATGTAAGTATTTCCCGTAGGAGTGAGATGTTTTTTCGGGATAAAAACTATCCTATATCCTATTACAGGACCTAACCTATACGTGTGCCAAGTTTCATCCCGATCCGTCCAGTGGTTAAAGCGCGATTGAGTAACAAACATCGAAACATCCAAACTTTCGCATTTATAATATTAGTGGGATGGCATTCTCTGCCGAGTAACAATAGATAGATAGATAAACTCTTTATTGCACACAAATTAAGGATAACAATAAAATAGGTACAGATTTTTGGAAAGCGTACAAAGGCGGCCTTATCGCTTCAAGCGATCTCTTCCAGGCAACCTTTCAGTAGGAAAATAAGAAAGACATAATGAAAACATAGCCGCCGGCCGCGTTGTACGACGTTGCGACAGTCGCACGTGCGCGGCGACACAATGCAGCCCCGCCGACACCACATCGCTCAATGTCGCCGCGACAAATGGCCCCCGAGATGGCAATTGAGACTTCGCCCTGCACTTTGTACACAGACATCAACTTGATATCCATGTCACGTGCAATTGTCTCACAACCGTCTTGTGTACTACATATAATGGCTGAACTCCTGAAGTACGGCAATAATAGCCGCGCTGGGACCAACGATCTCTATGTACTACTAGATGGAGCATTCTAATCAATCGATCTGTTCAAAGTCAAAATTATTTATTGCTTTATGAGTACACTTGGTACATTTATACACGTAATTTTTTTATCGACCACCGCTTCCTAGGTGTTAGCGCTGTGAAGAAGAAACGGCGCAACAAACTTCACTCAACACATCTTTTAAAAATCAAGTTTGCATACAATTAATAAAGATTGTGCGAAGCTGAATCAACATTAGCGCCAGGCATCTTTGTCATTCAAATAATCATTTATCTAAATCAAATCAAAATCAAAGATTTCCTACGGTAGTTTGTTGTAGAAGCGTATACATTGCCCCGTGAACGATTTACTAATCTTACTAAGTCTTAACCCTGGTAAAACGAGAGCACAACTTTCTCTCATCTGCCGGAGACAAACGGAGGATTTGGCCTACACTCCCCGCGCTGGCCAGACGGGTCGGGGAGGCCTGATTGATGTTTTATAATGTATTCCCTCAGTCTCTTTGTACGACCTCCACGGGAAGAGTTGGAGTGGTCCTATCCTACTCTACCGGAAACCACACGGCAAACACTATTCACACTTTACTTTAGTTTTACTATGGTGATATTGTGATCGAGCAGTTGTTAGTTTGACAGTTGTAACGAACAGTTCCAAAGACGTGTTACTAATGTGTAAGACGTCCCGCGGTGGGCGCCAATAACTAATTAGTTAACTGTCACGTAGGCTGAATAGATCGAGATCGAAAATAGAAACAATATTGTGATATAAATACAGATTTTCATATTACTTACATATATACATATACATACACTTGTCTGATCCCAAATTAGGATTTTATCATGTGCTAATTAAACGAGGATAGGACAATTCACAAATGTATCATCCAGACCGTATATGTACTTCTACACTAATATTATAGAGAGGAAAGATTTATGTTTGTAACGAATATACTCAAAAACTACTGGGCCGACTTCAAAAATTCTTTCACGATTAGAATGCTACATTATCCCTGAATAACATAGGCTATATTTATTATTATAAAAAATTAGGTATCCCTACTAAAACTTCAATAATGTAACCCAAGGTGTATAAAAATTAGCCATAAAATGTCTTCCATCGCATGCGCTGCGGAATTGTTGATAGAACCTTCGCGTGTCTATACATTGAAAATATTTGCAGGAGTCGGAGCTGGAGCTGAAGCGGGAGGGGGAAGGGGAAGGGGAACTTTATTTAATTCTGTAGTCCACGCGAGCGGAGCCGCGGGCACAGCTAGTCAGACATAAAGGCAGAGCTTCGTTGTAATTATATGTATTCGTTTTGACGGATCTCTTAACCTCAATAATGTGTCTCGGACTCCCCTCAAGCGCCCCAGGGCGTGCCAGCTGAAAATTAAACTGTTTGTTGCAGACACTTCTGAACAACAGAAACGTCAGAAGTTCTTGTAAAGTTGATTTATGTTTTTGAGGCATTTTTAATTGTCGTTACAACAACGAAAGAGAGGAGTTGAATAACTTGAAAGAGGCCTCAAAACGGGCTAACAGATAACACTGTCGATATTCATCATATCATATCAGGCCTTAGACGTCCTATTATAGTGTAGACTTGCCGACGAATAACTCATTAGGGATAAAACAATAAGATTTCACGATCTTCCTATCTATTTGAGACCACTGCCATGCGACGCCTTCAAAATGTCAATGTATTCTTCCAAATGACCTATGTGCGAAGGCCTATGTCCAGCAGTGGACGCAGACATGCTGATATGATGATGATGGGCAGGGATCTTCTTGATGCGAGCTGCTGGCTAAAACTATGCCAAACTTCTGCATTCTAGATATCTACTGATTGCCAATATAAGAGAAAGCTTCTGCGAGGGCAACGGACGGGGATATTCAATGACTTCCCGAGCTAAGAGGTCGGCTCAAAGAACTGTCTTGGTGAGAATTAACTACAAATAGAGCACTGAACGACTTAAAGAGTTGATTATAACAAGACAGACTAGTTAACTACCGCAAGGAGAACAAAGGTTTAAAGTAGATTGAGGTCAAGGATCCCATCATGAATAGAAAAGCATATAGGATAAACCGGCACCCAGAAAAATCGTAGGAGGAGCTGCTAGATAAGGAACGAGTGAATCTAATGTTGTGGCACGCATTTGGAATTGATAACTGAGTTACAAGATTTTACGAAGATTTCTTCCAGACAATATTTATTGGCAGAAATATTTCCACATGTAAATTTGAAATATCGCTGGCGCTCGAACGTATAAATTTCAATATACAACGTCTATTGTGTTCTGAAGCAGCATTCTATTCTATGGAAAATATTTGATATATTATAATATCGGGTTTCCACGAAAACTTTCATGCTTTGAAAACTAAACAGACAGTAATAAAAAAACATGATGATACATTGGTATAGGACATTACGGAGGAGAATAGAGGCAGAAGGCGCCCGAAAGATGTTAATTATATGTAGATACTAAGCTGCGCCCGTGAATCCGCTCTCGTGGACTACTGAATTGTTTTTACTTAGTGCTGATGTTTTATAATGTATTTCCCTTAGTCGCCTTGTACGACATCCACGGGAAGAGTTGGAGTGGTCCTATTCTACTCTACTGGAAATCACACGGCAATGTTGATTATTTGTCTTTAAATCACCAAATTATTGTTTTTACTAATATTTTCAATGCACACGCAAAGTTAAAGTTTGAAGAATCGAAAATCTAGAAACATGAATTCTAAAGCAGCAAGTTAAGAAGCACCGTCCTCAAATAAACGGAATGAGAGTAGGACGATACAGTTGAAAAGACATTTTGAATTTAGCAAAGTATTGTTCGTTTATGCCATAGTAAATTTACACAAAGTGTCCTCCCGCCCGAAGGATTATTTTCCTACTTTCCGACAATAACAATCCCACTAATATTATAAAAGCGAAAGTTTGGATATTTGGATGTTTGTTACTCAATCACGCTTCAACCACTGGACGGATCGTGATGACACTTGGCACGCATGTAGGTTAGGTCCTGGAATAGGACATAGGACAGATTTATTTATTTTACTTTTATTTATTTACTTTGAGGAAGACTTACAGACAAATTACAAAATAAATAACAATGCAAATATATAAAAAAATGCTGATTACAAGTTCCCGCTTATAAATAGCAACACCATTTCACAAACTTAATAAATAGTAAATATACTTAAATAAGGTATTAGGAGATAACAGAAAACTTACAACAAAACTACAGTACAAACAAAATAATAGATCAAAAACACAAAGATGTACAAAGGAAGATAATACATATATGCGGGTATTAATCCTGAAAAACATCCGAATCCTACAAGAAATACAAAATATTTGTGATGTTAAGTTGTCCACGCGGACGAAGTCGCGGGCAACAGCTAGTGAATAAATAACAATTGGGGGAAAAACTCAGGCACGGAATTTTACTGATCTTTGTTACTGCGTCTCGACTGCCTTGTTATCTCTAGCTATCTCTTACCTTACAATATTATAACTCTAAATTTAACGTTCTAATAATATATTCCCTGTGTTTAGCTTCTAGAGAAATTATAAAAGCATCCAGTGTGTTATAATCAAAAGAAGTTATGAACGTCTGTGTGTTTGCTACTCAATTTAGGTGAAATTTGATGAGCAGCGAGACAGGAGATTTACAGCGCGAATGTGTAAGGAACTACAGCTAGAGGTCGTCCTAGGAGGACGTTTAAGAACCAAATTGGTGACGTCCTCAATAAGGCCGGGGTTCGCAGTGAGATGAAGGAAGGGTTGGGAATGAAAAGGTGTGGCTAGTGAGGTGTGTCAGTATCGCGCATAGTGTAGATACATCGACTTTGCCTACCTCTCTGAGAACAGGGCGTGAGCATTATGTATATTGATGAGCAGATAATTTAGGAACTTAATATTACTACGTAAAGGAGCGAAGCTCACCTCCCCCCGCCAGTTTATCGTCGCCCACAAAACAGAGCACGGCTGGCAGTACGCACGCCAAGCGATCGACGCCTTCATTGAACACGTTACGACTTGAATGTCATCATTAAAAATCAGCATCAATTGCTGCTTATGCTGACGCCGATGCTGATAATAAAAGCAATGCTGATAATCCGCTGATGCTGATACTGATATTCGCAACAACCCTAGTATAGAGTATGCTGCTTGGCAAAATGAAAGGATGATGAACACAAGCATAGTCATGGCACGACACACTGCCAGACATTAGACATAGAACGGTGACGCACCGCTCGCCGCTCTTGACCTCAGCTGAAAGACGATCCCCACATATAAATAATGTCTACATGATTGATGTATGTGTACAGACATACGTCAATCTGCCATAGTCTTAATATTAATAGAGTATCTTGAATAGAACAACAAATACAAACTTCAGAGCGGTGAGTAACCTACAGGAAGATAACAAGTTCAAATCAAATTGCATCGTAATACATTGACGAAATGTTGAAAATACGTAAAGAAGAAATATGAGAAGACATTATTAGCTTTGCTATTGATAAATCATCATCATCATCATCAGGATCTCCGCAATGCACCGGATAAGGCCGTCAGTACGGCTGCGTTCTGGTCGCGCATGGAAGGAACCATTCGACACGAGAAGTAGAAGATCATCATCATCAGCCTAAAAGAGTCCACTGTTGGACATAGGCCTCTCCCAAGGTGCACCACTAAACCCGATCCTCAGTTATTCTCATCCATCTAGGCAGGGGGCGTCCCACACTACGCTTGCCGAATCGTGATCTCCACTCGAGAACTCGTTTACTCCAGCGGCAATCGGTTCTCCGACAGATGTGACCAGCCCACTGCCACTTCAGCGTACTAACATTTTGAGCTATGTCGAAAACTTTAGTTCTCTGGCGGATCACCTCATTTCGAATCCTGTCCCTTAGAGAAACTCCAAACATAGCTCTTTCCATAGACTTCCTTTCCATTTATATTGATAAATATAAACATTATATTAAATCTTTCAGAAAAAAGAGTTTTAAATCTCATGTATTTAGAACCTATGTTATTTAATACCGCGTATTCTAAAACAGCTGAAATATTTGTAACTGTATGCAACTGCAATGCTAATCTACTCTGATTATTGATGACGTTGAGTTTCTTGCTATTTCTTTTCCCCACAGATTTTTTCAACAAGTTTTATCAAAATCGGTGAGTGCGTAACCAGCACACTGACGAAATATTCAGCTACTCGTATTTTATAGCTTAATAGTGGCAATATATCGGTGTTAGCTACATTAAAACCGATATACTCCCACTATGCACCTATTTTACAGCTTATGGCTGAGTATTTCGGCAGTTGGGTTGATAGTTTACGTTCGTAACAGATGCACCACTTCCTAACGAAAATACTTACGCTTTTCATCATCTAGTCCTTCCCACTGTCAGACAAATAAACGCAAAAAGGTTTCTAAGGCGCTCGACTTAGCGTTGTTATTACTCTGTACAGTGCTCGACGGGCGAGGGCTTTTGATAGTACCGACAATACAGGCAAAAATGTGCCTAACGCGCTCGACTTAGCGTTTGTTACTACTCCACACAGCGCGCGATATGTGGGCGGAGCGCAGCGGCGATTGATGTGCCAGCAGCGCGCGAAAATGTATCTCAAGCACTCGACTTAGCGTTTGTTTACTAGTCCGTACAGCGCGCTATTTGTAGGCGGACCGCTACGCGTTTGATGATGCCGACAGCGCCCGAAAATATGTCGTAAAACGCTTGACTTAGCGTTGTTATACCCTTATCAGTCAGACTAAAAATGAGGACTATCACATTGTTTAAGGTTATCACTTTCCGAAAGAGATACCCTGACTTCGACTTACAGATAGCAATCAACGTCACCAAAAGACTATAGACTATATCCTGACCATAAAAATAGGGAGGCACGTCGTTGGGGGAATATTTGGGAGATGTAATCCCCCATTGTGATCATGCAAATTGGTGCCCTAAGCGGGCCACGAAATAAGGCACGTACTCCATACTTGCTGTTGGACATTTCGCGCGCCGTCTCGTGGACCAAATTACCCCATTCTCACTGGAATGAGATGTTATAAGACGAGATAAGACCTAACATTAAAATGAATGTACATTCTGTGATACTACTGTGATCTCGCAAGATCTGATGCGAACTTCCTGGTTTCGCGTGTTTGCCCACGGGTGGGACAAAATTAGAAGCCGCTTGGAGACAGAGCACTGAGATGGATAAGAGGAGGGAGAGGGAGAAGCAACGTATCTATTTATTTATTTATATAAAAAAAGAGGGTGAGGAAAAGAAAAACAAAAAAAAAACGAACAGAACAAAAAAAAGGAAAAAGAAAAGAAAAAAATAATTATATATACAGTTACATCTATCTCTAATCTGTCAGTTACCACTGACGTAGCGCACTTATACGTATAAGATATATATAGGTAGACAACGTCCTGTATATTATTGCGAGAAAACTATATGAGCCCAAGCAAAACAAATGTGGCTCTCAAAAAAGGTCCAAAGGCGTAAAATGTTTATGAAAACTTTGTCACTGAAAATCTGGACGCCAGTGTGACCAACCAATTCCAAATAATAAAATAATAAATTAAAACAATAATAATAATCTTCTCTCACCTGCAATACTCTGTCGCTAAGTCTTTCTTATTTTCCTTCTGAAAGGTTGCCTGGAAGAGATCGCTCTAAGCGATAAGGCCTTTGTACACTTTCCTAAAATCTGTACCTATTTTATTGTTATCCTTAATTTGTGTGCAATAAAGAGTTTATCTATCTATCTATTTAAAATAAAGCTGAAGAGACCTAGAGCGTTAAATGAAGAGCATACCTAAAGAAGAGATAAAACGCGGACATTGTCCCACATTGAGCTTGCATTGTCCAATTTTCCATCAGAGTGTGAAAAATCGCAGTCGTTTAGTATTCCAGCGGTCGGCCACCAGTCGACGTCGGAGACGACGGCTCGCTGATTTGAATAATGGTCCTATGATTCCAGAGTCGCGCTGGAATGCAGTTAATTCCGTGCTCGTTCTGGATTCTTTTTTGACAGTTAAGGTTGCCACAACGACAAACAGCGGTCTATAAATGAAATTGGTGGGCCCTCTGACGTTTAATTTAATTTGTGATAATTTAATACCAAGTGTATTTTTTATTTTTTATTTTAATATTATATACTGACATAGATAGTATGTTATATACTATGACATTATTTGAATTGTTTACATTGTAATTTATACATTATTTTATTTTATGACGATCCCTTTTACCATATTAGAATGACATGTAAAATTGAATTTTTAAGATATCTAATCTATGTGTAGTCGAATTTTTCGTCTACAGTGAGAGACAAACGTGATATTCGAATAGACACAGCTCTCCATTGGGGCCGTATACGCAAAAAATATAGTACTATAGTCTGACAAAGCCGAAGGCCCGCAGTTATTCCAGTTTCCAGTTTTTAATTTTCCATGTAAAACCTTTAGTTCATAGCACTTTTACCTGATTCAGCGTAGGATTTTTGAAATGAAATGAAAATTATGTATTTCGGAAAGATATAACATAGATTCCATATATAATTCGTAGGTCTTAAACTAGGTAGGAAGTCATATTTTATTCGTCAATTGTACCATTTTTAACTCATTTAATCATACACCACACACAAACACACACACATACATCACACATACATTATTCTCATAATCTCCACAGTACCACTCACAATCACACTCTCTCATCCTCCTAATAATATTATAACTTTCTTTTTCCTTCCAACAATATTTATTCTGTCCCACAGTTTTCTATGTAACCTGTAAACTCAGGCTCCCCGATACAGACTGCATGGTCTAGTGTGGGAGCTCTAATATGCATTGTCCTGTCAATTTTTATATTTTAATCGTACTCAATTAATGTAATCATACAATTTTAAGGATGACTGTAAAAATCTATGTGTCTGGTAATTTATAATAAACTATTTGAATATGAATTTAGGAACCTCTTCTATGTACAAAATAGGCAATCGACTTTTAGTCTGTCTGCAGTCGAAAAGGGTCACTAGTCCTTCTCAAATTGGATGTTTTATAGTCGACATTCCTTCGCGTCAAGATGGACTTTCGAGTGTTTTATGTCGACCTACGACGTCTCAAGATGGCTTCTCGTCCTAATTTGGATGACCTACTATAACTTTAGTTTTAGCCGGAGTGGTTTCAAGTTACTTCTTATTCTACTTCCACAAGTGTAATTTGTCGAATTAGTCTTTGGAAACTAAGGCTTTATTTTAAATTAGTGCGGCGTCTGCAGCTTTCCATATTAAAGAGGAAGGCGGTCCATTAGCACTACTTCTTGTAATACAAATAATATTCCTATCATTTATTGTTTCATGTTTAGTAACAGCATATAAAGAGTCCACTGCTGGACCTTTAGACTGGACCGGCTTCCCTCTGAGGTCTCCAGTACTTCGAGGCTAACTTTTTGAGCTATGTCGAAGACTTTAGTTCTCTGGCGGATCACCTCATTCCGAATCCTGTCTCTTAGAGAAACTCCGAGCATAGCTCTTTCCATAGCCCGCTGAGCGACACTGAGTTTTCGAACTAGTCCCACTGTCAGTGTCCACGTTTCGGCGCCGTACGTCATTGCGGGTAGGACGCACTGGTTGAAGACTTTTGTCTTCAGGCACTGTGGTATACCCGACGAGAAGACATGACGTAACTTCCCAAATGCTGCCCAGCCTAGTCTAATCCTCCTGTCGGCTTCCTTTCGTTCCGGATACCGCTCGGATTTTTTTTCAGCATAATGATACCAGTATTTTCGTTTCAATTCTGTCTTCCTTTATCTGATTATGGTCTTTCGCATCTCTATGGTTACCCACCTAGAATGATTGATTATAATTTTATGTTCTGAAGTACGTATTTCATAACCTAAGTTCCAACGTCATACAAATCAGCAATCTGCATAATAACACAACGAAACAGATAACCTTATCGCATATCTTTCACTTCCGCATATTAATTAAATTAATTAATTACAATTTCATAAAAATAGTAACGGGCCAGAGAGTCACTAATTGTCAACCTCTATGGGCGACTGTACTTATTTTTGTTAAGGGGAATCCCCGAGTCTACGTCATACACGGCGCGACACGATGATACAAATAATATTCTTATCACCACGCCCTGTCACATTCTAGAGCCTGTAATTGTATATTAAGTAGAATAGGAGCACTCCAACTCTTCCCATGGATGTCGTACAAGGCGACTAAGGGAATACATTATAAAACATCAATCAGGCCTCCCCAACCCGTCTGGCCAGCGCGGGGAGTGCAGGCCAAATCCTCCGTCTGTCTCCGGCAGATGAGAGAGGGTTGTGCTCCTGCAGTGGAGACAAAAATACCCTGATGATGATGAATTGTCACCCGCCCCGTAATCTTTCAGCGACCATAATAGTCATGCCGAAACGTGCAGACGATCAGTCTTCTGTCCTCTCGGAAGAAACACTTTTAAAGTATGACGGCATTAAAACCTACGATGCTACCTACCTTTTCGGACGGTGGAACGGCGCGGGACTTTGCTTAAATGAGTCACATCGCTCTCATGACCCATACCGATTGGCCCCGGCAATCGGGGCCGTACCGCGTAGGTATATTTTTATACCATAAGTGCGCATTGAGACAGGCCTACTGCGTAAGCATTTCGGATAATATACGTCGAATCAAAAATCCATTTTGTACTTTCTAACGGGTTATGCGATATATTCTTATAAAGCGCGCTCTACACTCGCGGCGCGAAAGCCCGCGAATGACGTAAAACGCGAGTATAGATGGTTTCGCACCATCGCGTTCGCGCTTCGCGGCGTTTCCCGACGATGTCGGTATTTTGTCCCGCGACAAAGGGCTCGCGCCTGGTTCGCGCCGCGCGAACGCGACCTCATCTACACTCACGCTATTATCGCGGTAGCGTGCGGGACGTAGCGACAAGCGGATGTTTTAAAAAAAGAGTATTTCGTGAAATAACGACCGTGACCTGGCACTGCTTGAATGTTATCAAGCAGCCTGTGCTTTGGCAGTCTAAAATATACACATAATTGTAGCACGCTAGGGCACACAGTCACAGCAGCAGCAACTTCGACGTCCATTTCTGTCAAACGCGCGAACGTAACTGCGAACGGGCCATATTTTCACGCGAGTTTACGCGCGAATCGCGGCTAAAGTTCGCAGACGCGATTCGCGGGCGAGTGTCAGCCCGCTTAAGCGTTTGGTGTTTACTAACTCCCCGTTAGACAGTGAGGTAGGAGTTAATATTACAGGTAGATACATAACAATCGGCACTCGCATGCTGGGACGCCCCGCCGCCAGGTGGACCGTCAACCAGAAGGTGGCCGGTGGCGGGTGGATGCGGAGGGCAGAGGTCCGGGTGTGGTGGCGTTCATTGGGGAAGGCCTATGTCCAGCAGTGGACTTCTAGGGGCTGACATGATGAAGACATAACAACAACCAGTTTTTAATTCCATTAATCCGTTAGTTTCCTCAGTAGACATTCGCAATGTGTTGGGAATTATCTTCCTTATTAGCAGCAGGCACTTGACCCGATTACACGAGCCGATCGCGGTCGAGGGCAGTTGCATCTTGCAGGCGAGACCTGATCGATTGTTTACGAGTAGCTTTATCTATGTGTCTATCTGTTTGTTTCGGTCTCAATGATACATCTACGAGCACCTGCCCGCAGATCTACGAAACGAAACCATTGACGAAACGTTTAGTCGACTTCGGGATAAAAACTATCCTATGTCCTATTCCAGGACCTAACCTATATGTGTACCAAGTTTCAACACGATCCGTCCAGTGGTTGAAGCGTGATTGAGTAACAAACATACAAATATCCAAACTTTCACATTTATAATATTAGTAGGAAGGTTTTTTTTTTTTTGTCTCATTTAGTTTTTCTAAAAGATACTGACTGCCTATGAAGAATGACCATAGTTCTTAGAGGTAAAGTAGAAAGGAACAGCTAATAAACGCAACTTCGAAGGCGATTTAGTCACGCCATCGTTATTTAATTAACAGGCCTTGATTAATGATCCCATTCATGTCAGGTCTTGGAGCGTCTAACTACTTAATTAATACTAATGGCTTAACCATATCTCACTATCAATCAGCAATGGTTAATTCCCCCGATTGCAGCGAAAACTGGATTCACGACGTGTAACAGACTAACAACCATGCATACTCGTAAATGCACAGTCCTAATTGAAATCTTAAATATGACGGACAGAAAGTTCAAGATTCACATTAAAAACAACTTCGTAAGAAAGCCTATTATAAAATAAACGATTATTTGAATGACAAAGATGCCTGGTACTAATGTTAATTCAGCTGCGCAAAATCTTTATTAATTGTATGCATGCTTGATTTTTAAAAGATGTGTTGCGTGAAGTTTGTTGCGCCGTTTCTTCTTCACAGCGCTAACACCTAGGAAGCGGTAGTCGATAAAAAAATGACGTATATAAATGTACCAAGTGTACTCATGTGCAATAAATGATTTTGACTTTGACTTTGATCTTAACATACACAGGAGAACGGCGCTGCCCGTCTCTGGTGTAATCCCTTAGTCGTCGTACACACAGCTCATAAATTTCGGAAACTTAGAGCTGAGCTCGTACTGAGCTCTCGTCCTTATGAAAGTACAATGACTCTACAGTAAGACAGTACACACAGCAAGGTCGCAGCATCGCCAAGGGAGCCAGGAGTTATTAGAGCCGACAGCGCCCGGAGCAACCTTCGTAATAATACAAACTAAATAAATTAACCGGCACTTAGCTGGTGGAGCCACTTGGAGACTGAATCACGTGGGTAATAAAATTAAGTAAACTCATTTAGCAATGTCCTACTAACTTTTATTTTACGATTTGCAGTGGGGAATGAGGAGACAGCCTGCAGAATTAAGGCCGCATCACAGCCCAGAGGATTATGTTAGAATGCCTCATCATCATCAGGTTTTTTTGTCTCCACTGCAGGAGCACAACCCTCTCTCATCTGCCGGAGACAGACGGAGGGTTTGGCCTACACTCCCCGCGCTGGCCAGACAGGTTGGGGAGGCCTGATTGATGTTTTATAATGTATTCCCTTAGTCGCCTTGTACGACATCCACGGGAAGAGTTGGAGTGGTCCTATTCTACTCTACCGGAAACCACACGGCAATGCCTCATGAGCCTTGCACAGGCTAACCTTTCCTTCAAAGCGGAACACAACAATTCTGACATTGGCGACCTAACTGGGCAATGGTATGGTTCCCGGCTTAGAATAGGGCCACCTCCAATCTTCCCGTGGGTGTCGTCAAGGCGAACAACTGATTGCACCATAAAAATATAAATAAATAAATATCATAAATAAATAGACATTCACACCAATTATCCAGTCCCAAACTAGGCAGAGCCTGTGCTATGGTTACTAGATAACGGATACACATACTTAAATAAATATCCAACACTTAGGTACAAACATTCATATTCATCATAAGAACATTTGCCCCTAGCGGGATTCGAACCCGCAATCTCCGGCGTGGAGTTCCGAGAGCTACCCGTTCCACCACGGAGGTCGTCAAGTACCATGGACGGGTAAAAGCGTTCCACTGTGTGTTATACGTGCGATCACCAATCCGCCTGCCCAGCGTGGTGATTATGGCAAATCCCCCAATGGACAGCCCGTCAAAAGTGGCATTTTATTGGGGAGGCTTATGTTCAGCAGTGGACGTATTTCGGCTGACGTTGATGATATTGTCAGACGGAAGTATAAATGTTGATATTCGAAATTATGCTACGGATTCCTCTAACAAAAGAGAAATTAGGAAGAAAAACAGGAAAAAACCCCACAAGAATTTAAGAAAAAATGATAAAACAAGATAATTAATGTCTAAATGAAGAAAAAATACTAAAATCGTATAAAATAAACTAAGTACCATATAAAAGTACCCAGGTGAGGAAAAAAGCCAGACTGTAAAAAATAACTATGAATTCTATAATATGACGGACGAAAAGTTTAAGTTAACAAAACAACTTTGTAAGAAAGACGATTATTTGAACGACAAAGATGCCTGGAACTAATGTTGCTTCAGCTTCGCACAATCTTTATTATTATTATTTTATTTATTTCAGATTAGATATACATCCATAGTGTTAGTAAAGCCTTAATACTATGTTAGTAAACTTATTAACTAATTTCTTACATAACTAGATATAGGTTTCAACAGCCCCACCCAGTGTCTAATGATGGGGCCGTCAAACCTCTCATTGATCATTTTCAGGATCCCATTAGCGCTGCCCCGCAGCCTGCGCATCAGGGAGCTCGCTTTGTTGCGCATTATTGCAGCAAAATCGTTTGTGCGAGCTTCTGCGAACATCCCTGACGCGCTGCAGCATCGGGGCAGCCCCAATAGGGCCCTGAAAATATTATATTGTACGCGCAGTGCGCTGTAGGCACGCTTGGTGTATGTGGTCCACAGACTGCCCGCGTAGAAAACCTGGCAGTAAGCTTTAAAAAGAGTTATTATATCATCATCAGATTATTTTGGTCTCCACTGCAGGAGCACAATCCTCTCTCATCTGCCGGAGACAGGTGGAGGATTTGGCCTACACTCCCCGCGCTGGCCAGACGGGTTGGAGATGCCTGATTGATGTTTTATAATGTATTCCCTCAGTCGCCTTGTACGACATCCACGGGAAGAGTTGGAGTGGTCCTATTCTACTCTACGGGATACCAGACGGCAATCTTTATATAATTGTATACAAATTTGATTTTAAAAGATGTTTTGCTAGAAGTTGGTTGCGCCGTTTCTTCTTCACAGCGCTAACACCTAGGAAGCGGTAAAAAATATGTGTATAAATGTACCAAGTGTACTTATGTGCAAAATAGGATACTCACTTTGACTTTTCTATCGACTACTAACGATTGTCAAGTACAATAACAAAGAAAATATCTACACTGAAAATATTCTAGACACAAGTCGAGTAAATAAATCCACATTTATCGAAGCAAAACAATAACAGATATTACAATATCCGTCCTAGCAGCACGTTACGTACAAACAAACAAACATACACACAAATATATATGCAGGGTAAACACGATAGCTACCTCGATGAATATTTAACGAGGAAACGAAGAGTGATATAGCTTATATGCAAGCGTTCATAAACAATTGTGTTATTGAGCCAATAATACTAGTCATATACTTTTGTTTTACTTACGAGATAGATAGATAGATAATTAATTTATTCTTAGACACAGCACAAATACAATGTTACAAATAGGTCACTTAATGATACAGAAGTACAGCAAACAAACATAACAGAGTAACAGTAACAGTGTAGCCCGTGCTGTGCTGCAGAAAGGGCCCTGACTCAGCATAATGTCGCAGCCCAGCGGCGCGACGCTGATATTCTGCCAGGACCGTTACTTTAGAAGGTACGTGATGCGTTATGAAGGTCAAAGTACACTGTTTTTATTTCTATTGCATGTGCAAACCAGTCCAATTTATGTTAAATAAATGTTAGTGTTTATATCAATAATGCATAGTAATAAATATGTTTTTGTCTTATTTTATTTGCATACATACATATATACATACACATACATACATATGATAGACGTACAATATAAATAACTTACATTATATACTAATCTCTCGATAGACAATACGATACATCACGAATGGTTGCTTAAATAAATAAATTGATGGGAGACAGTCCCAATACATATATCACTCAAACATAATTATAAACTAGGTGTCAATAAGAAGTAAAGTACCTATTATTGTTGTTCGACTTTATTTTTCAGCGACCTTTCTGTAAGTCCAAAAGGTAAGATCGATATATTTTTTTGAATTTCCAGACAGATATTACGTCACGCAGAGGCGGTGGGATTCATACTTATATGGTTTATAGCTGTGCCCGCGGCTCCGCTCGCATGAACTACACAACACGCTTCCGCTCCCACTCTCGCTCCCACTCCCACATCCATCGCAATCTGAATTGCACCGAACATTATGATTATCATACTTGCTTATGTATTTGAAAAAGAAGAATTTCCATAATGTTTAACTGAGACAGCCGATTGCGATGAAATAAAGACTAAATGTTACTCCGAGTTAAGCCCTATGTTTCCGTGAAAAGTTCAACAAAATCGGTTCAGTAGTTTTTACGTGATGCGTGCACAAACTAACAGATAAACAGACAAAAATGATCGAAATATGTTCTGTTACTTATCCTTAGATCCGCCATTTTATTTGTTACAAATATCTTCAATGTACAGACACGCGAAGTTTCGAAATTCTCATAGCGACAAAAATTTGCATAGCGACGAAACGTAACATAGATAGAACAGTCCATGACGCGAAGGCACGCCCCACTCCTCTGTACACAGTATAGTTCCTATTTTATTATTGTTGTTGTTGTTATTTTTGGTACAATAAAGCGTTTACATACATACATATATTTCATTCCAGATTCATAGTCCTATGAAAACCAACGCTATTTACGTCTCGGTAACATATACATGAAAGGGTCACCAGCAGCAAAAACAGGTTTGTATTACCATGTAAACTTTGCAGTCCACTTAGGAACACCATCTATTGTGTATTTTGTTTTCGAGACGCAAATGCGTTTGTTTTCATAGGACTATTAATCTGGAATGAAATATACATACATACATTAAATAAATTATTATATTCTAAATATTATATTATCAAATCAGAAGTAGGATCTATATTGGAAGTATCACGGCAGTGAGAAATTAACATAGAAAATAACTGCCATAACGTAGGCAGTGGGCGGGCCACATATGCCGCAGATCAGAACAGACGGCCGTTGGCGCAGACGAGTTCTGGAGTGGAGACCGCGGATCGGCACTCGCAGGGTGGACCGACGACCGGAATCAGGTAGCCGGAAACGGATCGATGTGGAGGGCGGAGTTATTTATTACTAACAACTTATTAAGTAGTTATTCTGAGCTCCAAACGCTCTTAAAATCTATGGGTCTTTCATAGAGATGCGCGAGTCAAGGCACACACAAATTTTTAACTCAATTTAATTTATGTTGTAAGTATATTGAGTTGAGTTTATATATTTACGAGTATGTGTTTTTTATCATACCACAGGCCAGTAGCGGCTGGATGCGGAGGGCGGAGGACCGGGTGTGGTGACGTTCATTGGGGAATGCCTATGTCCAGAAGTGGACGTCTAAAGGCTGACATGATGATGATCGTTAGTTAACATCTTGATAACACACAAGCTTGAAGAAATTGAGGGTTCAATTCTGATCCAGATGAATCTACCACTCCGGACGTGGGATCTATTTTGGAAGTAATCAGAGTTAAAGCAGTACCATTGGGAAATTAAGATAGAAAATAACTATTACCGTTATTCAGTACTCGCAATGTTTTTTTATTTTATTATTTATTGAGGGTTTGGTACAAAATGCTGACCATGTCACCCTCGTAATTGCAAGACCTTATCTCACTCTATCTCCAATTTAAGATTACCAGCGTTAGTGCATACAACAGCTTAGCCTCCTCCGATAGAGGAAAAGCCAGAATACTGTTGCATATACCAACACTGTACATATTTACATTTATGCGCCTAAAAATCTCTTGTCTTAGAGGCTCGTTCCGAACACACTCCGTCAAAATATGTTGTACATCCTCCATCAGACCACACTCATCACAGTTAGGAGAAGGTACCTTTTTCTACTCGCAATGTTAGTAAAACATTTTAGGAAAAACGAGCGACGACAAATCAGGTTCAATTTCACCCCCAAACAGGATATGAGGCAACGCACTCAGCAAATGTATAGAAATTTACACTAATAAGTAAAAAATAAACTGTACTCACTTTTAATAGTAACAGTTTGTAGAATTTTGCATGCATTTAATTATCCTAATTTTATTCTTCTGACTTGTGAGTGGTTTCATTTGGTTTTTTGTTATTTTTTATATTTACAGTGGGCCCGATTCTGAAGGCACACATTTAAAATTTGACAGCGCTAAAATTGGTTTCGTCTTTATTTTCATAATACTGTGTGACAAGGATAGCAACAGTTTTAGTGCTGTCAAATTTTAACATTTGCCTTCTGAATCGAGCCCAGTGTATATCTTTGATTTTGTAATTATTTTCTATTTTAAAAATCCAATTTTTGTTTTAACTTAAATATAGGTAAATATAATATTAGACTAGTATCATCATCAGGTTATTTTTGTCTCCACTGCAGGAGCACAACCCACTCTCATCTGTCGGAGACGGACGGAGCATTTGGGCTACACTCCCCGCGCTGGCCGGACGGGTTGGGGAGGCCTGATTGATGTTTTAATATTCCCTTAGTCGCCTTGTACGACATCCACGGGAAGAGATGGAGTGGTCCTATTCTACTCTACCGTAAAACCACACGGCATAGACTTAGACTAGTATGTATAATCATACTTATAATTAACCTAACACAAGCAACGCATGCTGTCGTTGCCTATAACTAGGGTAGCATCTAGCCGAAGTACATTTGTAAGTGTTCCTTATGCCATAATTGATGTACATTTTAGTAATACCTAATTAATAAACATAATAAAATTAAAATTGATAATACAATTAATTAATTGGCTTGTTTTAGCTTTTCCCACAGTGGAGGTTGGCTGGAAGAGATCTCTTATAGAGATAAGTCCACCTTTGTACACTTTTATGTTACACCCTTTTTTTTGTAAAATCTATGTCCAATAAAGAATATATAATACAAAATATTCAAAATAACCTCTAAGCGTATTCTCTCTGTAGCGAGTTCTACTGGATTTCCAAGACGGTATTCTAACTCCGAAATATCGTCGTTTCCACACCAATGCCCGGCGACTCGTCGCTGGATTCTCAAGTTTCTGCTTGAAATCTTCTGATTTGAAAACATGTTTTATTACCCCTTTGTTTTGGCATGCTTTACATACTACAGCTGAGTTCGACTCCCGTGGTGGCAGCAGGGCTACGTTATTTGTCTTTTATTATGTTATTTTTTGACGACCTCCGTGGCGGCACGGGTAGCTCTCGGACTGCCACGCCGGAGGTTGCGGGTTCGAATCCCGCTAGGGGCAAATGTTCGTATGATGAATATGAATGTTTGTACCCAAGTCTTGGATGTTTGTATATTTATTTAAGTATGTGTATCCGTTATCTAGTAACCACAGCACAGGCTCTGCCTAGTTTGGGACTGGATAATTGGTGTGAATGTCTGACATATTTATTTATTTATTACTATTATTAAACATAAAAAAAATCATAATTTGTTTGTCATTCATTTATTTATAACTAGCTAGTGCCTGTGAACTAGCTATTGCCTTAAAAAGACCCCTCATGGTCTTTATAAGGCCAATAGAAGCCAAAATAACTGTTTTTAGAAATGTTGTCTGTCTGTGTGTATGTATGTATGTCACCTCATCACGCAAAAACTACTCAATGAAATTTGATGCAGTTTTCACAGTTGTCTTGCTGGAGGTCTAACTTAAAACCTGGTGCATGTTTCATCTTGATACGCCACTCAGGACCTGAGATATTAATCTGGGAGCGGGAGGAGGAACGGGAGCAGATTCTGTAGTCCACGCGAGCGGAGCCGCGGGCACAGCTAGTAACTTATAAGAATTCCATTATCGATCATTTTTAAAAGATTTTTGTCATCTATCATTCTACCCTCCGCTAAAGAATAATAACAGATTCTTAGTCCATAGAGACATCTGCGGATGTTGTGATCCTTGGCAGAACAATTAATTATCTCGAACAAAGCATGGCCCCGGAATAATTCCGCATTTTTTCTGTCAGCCTCGGCCTTCGATAAGTCACCTTGTAACTAACTCTCTTGCGACTTTCAAGGAGAAACAGTCAAGCTAATCACTGGCTTATAAACAGGGGTCGGAATAAGGTAATCTTCGTTAATATGAATATTACAGGATTTTTCAAAGTATTATATTGACGACCTCCGTGGCGGAACGGGTAACTCTCGGACTGCCACGCCGGAGTTTGCGGGTTTGAATCCCGCTAGGGTCAAATGTTCGTATGATGAATATGAATGTTTGTACCCAAGTCTTGGATGTTTATATATTTATTTAAGTATGTCTATCCGTTATCTAGTAACCATAGCACAGGCTCTGCCTAGTTTGGGACTGGATAATTGGTGTGAATGTCTGAGATATTTATTTATTTATTACTATTATTAAATATAAAAAAAATCATAATTTGTTTGTCATTCATTTATTTATAACTAGCTATTGCCCGCGACTTCGTACGCGTCGAAAACTTAACATCACAAACTATTATGTATTTCCCGTATGAATTGGACGTTTTTTCGGGATAAAAACTATCCTATGACCTATTCCAGGACCTAATCTATATGTGTGCCAAGTTTCATCCAAGAACTTGTGGATCAGGCCCCCGTCAGTGTCCACGTTTCTGCACCGTAGGTCATGACAGGCAGGACGCACTGATTAAAGACTTTTGTCTTTATACATTGTGGAATAGGCGACGTTTGACGCAGCTTTCCAAACGCTGCCCAGGTCAACTGGATTGGTATTTGAACATGATATTTTAGAATAGTTGAAATTAATGTACATAATGAGTGATTAATAATATTGAAACTCTATTTGGACTTCGTTTAAATGTTGATGTGTTTGTGTTGTACCTTTGTGTTTCATGTTGTATGTGTATTGTTACTATTTTAATTGCTACTCACAGAGTAAAGTTGCACTGATCAATTACCAAATATTGTTTATTTTAACAACTCTGTACTTACATATAATTTATTCCACGTTTTAGTTTAATAGATACCAACTGTGACCTACCAATGTTATTAAATGTTGAAATTGACGATTCTAAGTACTATATGAATCTATACATTATAAAACATCAATCAGGCCTCCCCAACCCGTCTGGCCGGCGCGGGGAGTGTAGACCAAATCCTCCGTCTGTCTCCGGCAGATGAGAGAGGGTTGTGCTCCTGCAGTGGAGACAAAAATAACCTGATGATGATGATGATATGTATCTATGGGATATTTTGCAAAATAAAAAAATGGAAATACATGAATTACGAAATACACTAATAAAAAATATGGACATTCCACATTTCCAGTAAAATAAAATACTAATAATATGTCTTAATAGATATTATATACTTTTTAATTATAACTACTAAGAGTCCAACCTATTTCGATCCCTTCTTATTAGAGACTAGCTGTGCCCGCGGCTCCGCTTGCGTGGTCTATAGGATCCGCTCCCGTTCCCACTCTCGCTCCTACTTCCATTCCCACTCAGACTTCCAATCCCAATACCAAATATAACCTATGTTACTCAGGAGTGATGTAACATTCTAATGGTGAAAGAATTCGGTCCAGTAGTTTTTAAGTCTATTCGTTACAAACATACAAATCTTTCCTCTTTATAATGTTTGTGTAGATACATTAGCATGATTACTACGCTGAAATGGCAGTGAGCTGGTCACATCTGTCGGACAACCGAATACCGTTGGGGTAAACGAGTTCTCGAGTGGAGACCGCGACTGGGCAAGCGTAGTGTGGGACGCCCCCTGGCTAGATGGACTGGATGAGTTGAACCGAAGATCGGGTTCAGTGGCGCGTCTTGGAAGAGGCCTATGTCCAACAGTGGACTCTTTCAGACTGATAATAATGAATTATTACTACTAAGAATCCAACCTAATTCCGATCCTTTCTTATAGATGTAAATTAGTATAAAGGTACGGTGATGCATAATTTAATTTAATTTTTTATCGTTTTTAATTCAATTTTAATCATGTATAATTTTGACAGTGTTATTGTTTATCTATAATTTTATGTAATTCCGACACAATGCAATTTGTTATGGAAAATAAACTGAACTGAATAAACGGAATATAAGCGAAAAATATCTGGTACTTACTAAACTAACAGCTGGAGTTTAATTTTGTCACCAATATTTCCTTACCTGAAACAAAAAAGATATAAAAATAAATAAAACCTTAATCAGCGCAACCTACAATTTCTCTGGCATAATATTTTCTACCCAAAGGTTGTCTGGAAAGCGATAGGACCGCCTAAATTGTACTATTTGTAACTTTTATAACGTGTAACTGTATTTGTTTGTGCAATAAAGTGTATTGTATTGTATGGTAATGAAGTCTATTTTCATACACGCTGCGAATAAATAATACGCTTTTGGCTTAATCAATCACTCCCCACGGCGATACACAGGTGTCACCGACTGTTGGCGTAGATACTCGTATTTCACCTCCAAAAGATTTTTATAGTTATTCGATATCGTTTTCTCTTTTTGCAATAAACAACTTTATTATTATTGGGTTTGCGCTTGAGCCCAATCGCACCTGATGATAAATGATGATGAGGCCTAAGGCCTAAGCTTGGTGACTATGGCAAATCCCCCAATGGACAGCCCACCAATAGTGTCATTCTATTGGGAAGGCTTATGTTCAGCAGTGGACGTATTTCGGCTGATGATGATGTATTTTTTTTATTGTTGATGGGCTTGCGGTTGATCTCAATCTCACCTGATGGTATGTGATGATGAGGCCTAAGTTGGAGCGCGCATACCCAGAAGATTACTCACTAGATTCACTCTTCCTTTACAAAGATTCAAATTGTACTTGTCCGGAAATACTCAAGCTGGCAGGGAGTTCCATTCCTTAGCAGTCCGCGTTATGAACGAGGAAGCAAAACGCTTCGTGTGAGAGCGTGGTATGTCTACTACATAAGGATGAAGTCCCTCACCACGCCTGGTAGTCCGGTGATGGAAGGGGGATGGGGGGAAGTGCAATTCCTGGGCACACTCCTCAAAATGTATCCTATAGAAAACCGAAAAACTGTCTCTATATTTCGCAAGAAACAGAGAACGACCAATAAGTCGATGGGATTATAAGTCCAGCAATAAAGTACAGAATATTTGCAAATTCAACAACCTCACGCACGATTACAATGCTTGCTGAAACAGCATTATTATTCTGTGACAATGAGTGGTTTGGAGTAAGGAAAGAAAAAACAGATAGGTAACTCACGGTTTACAATCCAAATAATTGTCACACAACACGATTCCTGGCCAGGCACTTATTCACTTATATATTATATTCATTCGCTTATATATATTCACACCGACCGTCCTTTCATATGTACGGAGCGCGCTCGACTAACTGTGTCGTGGTCCAGCGATGACGCGAGTCTCTTCTTATCTCGGATGGTAGGTTTGGAAAAAGAAGGGTACTAAGGAATTGGTAGGATGGGAGTTGTTCTCATTGTCACAATTCACAAGCAAGTTTGGAACTACCCTCGCCGCTGTTCTTATTAAAAACACATTACAAGACCGGAACAGATGTCCCTCATAAACTCGGTTGAAAACTTCCTCACGCCTCCCCAACGAGCTATTTATTGTGTCCGTTTGGGCAATGTACACGCTTCTACAACAAACTACCAGAGGAAAACTTAAATATGACGGACAGAAAGTTTTAGATTCACATTAAAAAAAAACTTTGTAAGAAAGCCTATTATAAAATAAACGATTATATGAATGACAAAGATGCCTGGTACTAATGTTAATTCAGCTTCGCAAAATCTTTATTAATTGTATGCAAACTTGATTTTTAAAAGATGTGTTGCGTGAAGTTTGTTGCGCCGTTTCTTCACAGCGCTAACACCTAGGAAGCGGTAGTCGATAAAAAAAATGACGTGTATAAATGTACCATGTGTACTCATATGCAATAAATGATTTTGACTTTGGGTTATTTCAAGAATACCCAACATTTCTCCTCAAACTTTTTTTTCTAGATATTGTACCTGAAACTTAGCTGGGTCATTCCTGGGAGAAGCGTTCTTCGCGTCAGATTCGTTGATTTTATTTTTGAATTAATTGCTTATCTGTTGTAAGTTCATGTTACTTCTGCATTCACGATCGAAACAAACAGTCGATTAATTTGATAAAAATGAGCGCTTAATAAGCTCAAAATTAAAATATTGATGTAAAGCAACTTTTAACATTTTTTTGAATGCCATACAGTTATTGGATAAGTTCATTTTTTTTGGATAATATTTTTTTTATGTCTAAAAGTTATTTTTTGCCACCCAAAATGGAAATCTCCTAATTTCCTCTTGTAATTTTTGGCACCGCTGATGTTCTCGGAAATACAAAACCGCCTGTTCATTCTCTATCTTGAACCATTCAAGAATCTAGCTTAAATATAGTCTGTCCATTAGAGTTATTAGAACATGACTACCCCAATATGTCAACACTCACAGAATGACTTCAGAAATTTTGATCACGTCGCCTTTACAGCCAGCAGTAGCGGCCGGGAGCAATAATTCAAATCAGGGTAAGTGCCGAGGTCCACGAGAGAAATAAAAAATTCCGCAGAACGTACCCTTTAGGGCACTATGGAGGTTGACACAAAACAGATCTTGTGTTACTGCACAGCGAGACTGGTAAGGAGAATAAACTGCAGCTAAATTGGAGTTGACGCTTATTGGAGTACACTGGGGGGGGCACAATGCTATCAAAGAATCCGACAATGTAGAAGGAACGTTTGCTTAACTTTTGTTGATTCTGATGACATACATATACGTCGGCGAAATAATAAAAGAGGAGCTGATTTGGAGGCACAGTGTGTGTTCGGCGCGCCGTTCGGCTTGGTTCGGCGATCGTCGCGAGCACGCGCTGACGGAACGTCTGGTAGGACTGGCGCAGGCACAGACTCGAGACAGTGTTCGCTCGATACGCGTGCGGTGCGCAGGCACTACACGGACGGATCGTCTGCCTTCTAAAATCGTTACTTGATGATGTAGTGTAATTTCATGTAGTGTCATTGAAGTCAGTAAACGTGTTAACTTTGTAACGGCATTAAACTCAATTTGGGAGCCCACATTTTCGGCGGAACCAGGAACTACGACATCAGAAGTGAGATTCGAACCCCACGCCCTCAGAAGAGGCACCTACGACATATATAATGCTCACGCCTTGGTCCCACAGGGGTAGGCAGAGACGATGTATCGCCACTTTGATTCTGATGAACAGGGGATAATATCCCTTGAACTCAAAAGCTATTTTGTATTTTCTATAGTCATGTCATGTGACATACTCGTATTATGATAAACGTTCGGCATCCAACTATCGTAGTTAGATGCCAAACGCTTATTAGAAAATGTCACGTGACCCGTTAGGAAGTACAAAATGGCTTTTTACTCTAATCAGCCGAAATACGTCCACTGCTGAACTTCCATAAAGACCACGCTTGCTTGGCAGGCGGATTGGTGATCGCAGTAACGATCTTAATATACACAGGAGAACGGCTGCCCGTCCCTGGTGCAAGACCTTGGTCGTCTTGACAATACCCATTGGAAGACTGGGGGTTGCTTTATTCTGAACCATATGGACATTTTTACTTCTGGACACTGGCTGTCCAAAGCCTGTCCATTCCTTTTTGTCATTAGACGTGCAAATCCAAATTTCGTTACGCATTTTGTTCCCTCACAATTCAGCTTCAATCTACCTTGTGAAATATCTATCATATTCTAATAAACAAAACAGGAAAGACAATAGGCAGATATCAAAACAATAATCCTCATATCAAATACAGGAAGTTATGCCCGAATAGCCGATAAGGAAAAACGGCATTTAATTGGTGCCCAAGTAGACAGTACAGAGCCGAATAACTTTCTAGGTTGACGACGTACGCTCATGCTTTTGCAATAGCGACGTCGTAATCCCATTATCGTCGTCTATTATATATGGCTTTAATAATGCCGTCTGGTTTCCGGTAGAGTAGAATAGGACCACTCCAACTCTTCCCGTGGATGTCTTACAAGGCGACTAAGGGAATACATTATAAAACATCAATCAGGCCTCCCCAACCAGTCTGGCCAGCGCGGGGAGTGTAGGCCAAATCCTCCGCCTGTCTCCGGCAGATGAGAGAGGGTTGTGCTCCTGCAGTGGAGACAAAAATAACCTGATGATATATATATAAAAATATAATTAAAAAATGACAGATTCATAAGTTTCAAGTCATTCAACGAGCTATGGAGAGAGCTATGCTCGGGGTTTCTTTGAGGGATATGATTCGTACTGAGGAGATCCGACGAAGAACGAAAGCTGAAAGGATTAGCTAGCTGAAGTGGCAGAGCAGACAAGTTCTGAAGACCGCAGATCGGCACGCGTAGGCTAGGACGCCCCGCAGACAGATGGCACGACGGCCTGAAGAAGGTGGCCGGAAGTGGCTGCATGCGGAGTACCGGGTCTGCTAGCGTTCATTGGAAAGGTCTAAGAACAGAAGTGGATAGTGACATAAAATGAGATACTCGTAAGATAGTCAATTCTAGTACACCCGTGGGTACACTATGTGGGTACATTGGAAAGTGATTTTCCTTTCTCGAATGTTTAACTTCGAAATATTACTCTCGATATTACTTATAATTAAAACAAATGAAAATGAGTCTTTCAGATCAAACAAATAGAGTACTATGGGAAGATGAGTACTCCATATTCCACGTAACACCTCACTAATACAGAACAAATGTCTTAAAAAAACCAACGACATTTTGAAATGATTCTTAAGTAACAGATACGTAATTGTACGAGAACGTTATGGAAGAAGAAAATATATTCCCCCAATATTCAAGTCTTCCTCTACATTTCGTATTTACCCGTTACGTACGTAAGAATGAATATGCTAATGTCGTACCTTGCATACCGGTAAATAATGAATGGGGACGTCGTCCTAACCGAAGAATCTGAATCGTGTTCTTGAAGAAAATGCTTTTGAGCATAAAAGAAAGGCAGAAAGTATCAAAATAAAAGCGGCCAAGTGCGAGTTGGACTCGCCCATGAAGGGTTCCGTAGCAGCAAGTAACATAAAATAAAAGTTATTGTAGTTCGTTGTAACTTTGATCGATGTTTTAATAATAGTATTGTGGTTTAAGATTTATGACGTATAAAAAAAACTACTTACTAGATCTCGTTCAAACCAATTTTCGGTGGAAGTTTGCATGGCAATGTACATCAGGGGGGGGGGACACATTTTACCACTTTGGAAGTCTCTCTCGCACAGACAGACAGACAGACGGACGGAAGGACGGACGGACGGACGGACGGACGGACAGACAGACAGACAGACATGACAAATATTCACGAACCTATTAACCACAAACAGCCTAATAATATCCCACTTAATATCACCTGCAAGCGGTGCCCTCTGCTTATTGTCCAACGAGGCCTCGGCGACCGATAATGGCGGTATAACCATTCAACAATTCACTAGACCATAAATACCACAGATCGGTGGCGGGCAGTAGCGTCACAGGTCACAGTCTGCAGCGATGGTGAACACGTCTACCCAGCGTGGCCATTACGGGCAAAACTACCTCACGAGCAGCAACCAAAAACCACGGCCCCCAGTTCTCGGCAGCCGTATTATTCCTGGCTGAAGAAGCGGCTCGATGCGAAGGGTGGAGGACTGGGTGTGTTGGCGTTCATTGCGGAAGGCCTATGTCCAGCAGTGGACGGCTAAGGACTGATATGTACGCAAATTATTTAACGCAACTTGGGGGTAGGGTCTAGCCAGTCCTGGTACGTAGGTATTATCACACGAGGGAGGGGTACTGTGCCAGTTAACACCTGGCATGGTAGATTAGGTAGCAGAGGAAGACGCAGAGGTAGATAGAAGTTACGTAAAGTTACGTAGTAAAAATAAATTTTCTTATATATAAAAAAAATAAAATAAAATAAATTTGAGGGAGGTGGGTGCAGCCAGGCGTTACGTTTCTGGTACGAGGGGAGGGGGAGATTTTCCGTTATGTAATTTGTGTACGCAAAGTGTATATTTCTTCCCGTCAGAAACATTTGCGCGTAAGTCCTATTTAGCTAAGTAAGGTCCTATTTCATTTCATCGTCGATGTCAGTAAGGCTATAATAATTGCATCTACGTCCATAATATATTTGGACCACAGCCAACTTCACCTGCATACGTCGCCCTTGAAAAATACGAGCTGCCTAAAGTTTTGTTGCGGTTGTCAAAATTTAGTTTCGTCTATTTTGTTCACTAGTACCATTCTAGAGTAACCCCAAGTTATATAGTGGTCAGAAACTTACTGACTTTTTGCTGCTGTTTTCATTTGTCTTTCCTTTTGGACCAAACCGAGCAGCGGAGTCCAAACTCCTCAGGGCCTTTAATCACAAGAAATATCGGACACCATCAATGACCACTCAAGAGCGTTTCTGGTTACCAACGTCCTATGAAACGCCAGCCCGCCCCGCCGCCAGATGAAGGTGGTGGTGGTGGTGCTGAAGAAGGTGGCCAGAAGCGAGCGGCTGAATGCGGAGGGCGGAGGACCGGGTGTGGTGGCGTTCGTTGGGGAAGGCCTATGTCCAGCAGTGGACGTCTAAGGGCTGATATTATGATGATGTACCCTAGACTAGTCTCATGTCTCGACCAAACCACTACAGCAATGAGGCGGTTAATATGATTTAAGGTGCGTTACTAGTTATTTCCCGCGACCGCTGATTTAATTCCTGATGCCTTTGCATAAGGTATGTTTTAAGAAATTTCTTAAATTTCACATAACTGAACTGACACTGCACCGAAGGACCACTGACGCATAACTGTCGGAATACGGACGCTAGACGGATCGATAGCCTTTACTGCTTTTGAAATATGACACATTATTCCTTAACCTCACTAAAAAAGACCGACTCAGGACTGAGGCGGCACTGATATGTCCGAATTAACCTTTAACTAACGTGCTTCTGGATGTTTGTTACTCAATCACGCTTCAACCACTGGACGGATCGTGATGAAACTTGGCACTCATATAGGTTAGATCCTGGAATAGGACATAGGATAGTTTTATGTACCATAAATTAGTTCTTTATTGTTCATTTTCAAACTAAATACACTTATAAATTTTGTGTACAAATGTGAGCTTATTTTTTGTCTTTCAGTCAACCTTAAAGGCCGTGAAAGAAGGCAATAAGAGCAATGGAAAAAGTTTGATTAATTGATTTGAAAGGGAATTTCAGTTTTATATTATTAACCCTTCGAAGGAACTGCTATTCTTTTGCTTATAACCTACTAGCTTTAGCCCGCGACTTCGTCCGCATGGACAAAATAACATCACAAATTATTATGTATTTCCCGTAAGAATGAGATGTTTATTCCGGATAAAAACTATCCTATGTCCTATTCCAGGACCTATCCTATATATGTGTGCCAAGTTTCATCACGATCCGTCCAGTGGTGCAGCGTGATTGAGTAACAAACATCCAAACTTTCGCATTTATAATATTAGTAGGATTAATTAAGGGTAGAAAATATCAATTTTTAGAAATGGTCGTTTCAAAGTTCAATAATATACAGTATTTACACCGTTAGAATTGTGTAGATCAATCATTTTAGGACATAATGTTCTAAACGTTAAATTTTTAAACGATGGAGGACGGTGGAAATGCAACGGAGGTTATATAACCGTACGGCACACGTCAACTTGCCCTACTATTACAAATAAAATATCCAAGGATGGAAGGGCAGTTATGGAAACAGTACTACCGTTCATTAATGTTTGTAATAATAATAATAAATAAATAATAAATATGTCAGACATTCACACCAATTATCCAGTCCCAAACTAGGCAGAGCCTGTGCTATGGTTACTAGATAACGGATACACATACTTAAATAAATATATAAACATCCAAGACTTGGGTACAAACATTCATATTCATCATACGAACATTTGCCCCTAGCGGGATTCGAACCCGCAACCTCCGGCGTGGCAGTCCGAGAGCTACCCATTCCGCCACGGAGATCGTCAATAGAACTAATATATCTATAATTCAAACAACGTCGTGCCATTGCAATGTCCTTTGGACTTCGGCCGCTGCAGGGCTTCTGTACGGGAATCTACGTGGGCAGATCATAGGTTATATCGAAAGAGACAAAACCATACCGGTCCGTATCAGAAGGACATCTAGTAAAAGTCCCTTGTGGTATAAACGACATGAAAGTAAAACGACCTACTAGAACCATACCACCATATAACCAAATTAACCAAACCGTGTATAAATGTACCAAGTGTACTCATAAGCAATAAATGATTTAGACTTTGAACACAAAAGCGTAATTTTGGGATTCCTACGGAAATAAAGTTCAAATCTTAAAAAAAAATCTTTTCAGTTTGTGTAAGGACTAGCGTCACTCCCTCGGTGCTCTAGTGGCACACGATCGCACGTGATCAGACTGTTATGGTCAATTATCTAAATGTTTTACATACATACATAATGCTCACGCCTCGGTCCCAGAGGAGTAGGCAGAGACGATGTATCGCCACTTTGCGCGATCCTGACACACCTCACTAGCCTTCACATTCATCAACATTTTCATGCACCTCCTTTTATTCTTCTCACTGCGGGGGGTCCGCCAGCCTTCTTAATTGGCTGAATTTTAGAAGGATATTACAGCCGCCGCGCAAAGAGCATTGGTTCATAAATTGCCAGCCGGGTAATGAGACCACAGCGCCGCTCTAGTGCGGCCTAATGTCCTGTCAACTTGACAAATTGGTTGTGCAGCAATCAATTCTGTTTGACCATATTTCATTGAAATTTGTACCGACATTTCTACATTAACCTGTAGACGACACAGAGATGAAATAGTCGTTATCCGTGTATACGTGAAGTCGGTCAGTTTTAACTCTCATCGTCATCAGGTTATTGTTGTCTCCACTGCAGGAGCACAACCCTCTCTCATCTGCCGGAGACAGACGGAGGATTTGGCCTACACTCCCCGCGCTGGTCAGACGGGTTGGGGAGACGGATTAACTCTCATGAGTAGATATTATTATTTAGTATTTATACATTGTTTTTTTTTATTGTGGATGGGTTTGCGCTTGACCTCAATCTCACCTGATAGTAAGTGATGATGAGGCCTAAGGTGGAGCGCGCATACCCAGAAGATGCCTATTCCCTCTTCCTTTAAAATGATTTAAAGATTGTAATTTGACTTAGACAATAATTAAATATAGATTCATTATATATCATCAACTTGTAAGTCTTTACTTCCTCCAACGTTGATATTTGTAATAAAATTTAAATGGCAAACAACATATATTCGCCGTGCGGTTCCCGGCTTAGAATAGGGCCAGGCCCAACCTTCCCGTGGGTGTCATCAAGGCAACTAAGGGATTGCACCAGGGATTCGTAGCTGCGTTCACCAATCCGCCTGCCCAGCGCGGTGATTATGGGAAATCCCCCAATGGACAGCCCACCAATAGTGTCATTCTATTGGGGAGGCTTATGTTCAGCAGTGAACGTATTTCGGCCGATGATGATGTATTTTTTTTATTGTTGATGGGTTTGCGCTTGACCTCAATCTCACCTGATGGCAAATGATGATGAGGACTAAGGTGGAGCGCGCTTACCCAGAAGATGCGTATTCACTCTTCCTTTACAAAGATTCAAAATCTACTTGTTCGGAAATACCGAAGCTGGCAAGGAGTTCCATTCCTTAGCAGTTCGCATTATGAAAGAGGAAGCAAAACGCTTCGCGCGAGAGCGTATGTCTACTACATAAGGATGAAGGCCCTCACCACGTCTGGTAGTCAGATGATGGAAGGGGGATGGGGGAATCAAATCGTGTAATTCCTGGGCACACTCTCCAAAATGTAACCTAAGAATGCCGAAAGATAGGCCACACTACATCCTAATGACATAAAAATTACATAAGTAATAGTATGACCACACTGGCCAGCGCGGGGAGTGTAGGCCAAACCCTCCGTCTGTCTCCGGTAGATGAGAGAGGGTTGTGCTCCTGCATCGGTGACACAAATAACCTGATGATGATGATGACTACACAGCTCCCACCGACGCCTAGTTTCTATTGAGGGTTGAGGCTTTTAGGGCGTATGAGTGCCTATCTCACATTAGTAGTGTGTGTGTTAAATTTAAAAAATGAAATATAATAACCAGAAATAGCTTTATAACTAGAAATAGCGCTCGTATATATATAATAATGGGGGGGGGGGATGCGGGGAACCCGTGACTTTTCTATAATTGCAGATCGCAGCTGCATCAAAGTCCTCTTCTTATCAAAATCATACAGTTCCGATGACTTATTTTTATACTAATAAAGACTGACATTTGATATAAAGTTGCCACATGAAAAAAAAACATCATAATAAAGGAGAATGCGTGTTTTGCGCGAGTTGTGGGTTATAATTAATCCCAGTGCGAACGTATCTCCGAGCGGCGCGGTGGCCGTTTAATCGGAAAAATGGCCGACTGCGGGGGGAAAGCGGTGGGGAGGGATATGAAATATCCGATGAATAATAATATGTATACATCGCAATGGTGGAATTGTTGGATGTTGGTTAGTCTGTTGTAGACTAAATTGTTGTGTATTTGTTTTTATTAATTTCGCTGCCATGAGTGTGTATTTTATTATATTAATTTCGCTGCCATGAGTGTGTTTTTTATTATATTAATTTCGCTGCCATGAGTGTGTATTTTATTTTATTAATTTCGCTGCCATGAGTGTGTATTTTATTTTATTAATTTCGCTACCATTAGTGTATATTTCATCTTACTAATTTCGCTGCCATGAATGTGTATTTGGTTTTATGAATTTCGCTGCCATGAGTGTGTACTTGTATTTAATAATTTCACTACCATGGCTGTGTAGTGTATATTTTTTAACACATCATCTAGTCAAATAGAAGAGCATAGCTTAAAAATTGCTACTAACATGAGATAGACCTAAATGAGATTCGGTCTACCCAAGGTTGAAATGTCAATAGGCCACATACATAATACATGTAAGTTCAACGAACAGACAGGCGCTGAGTAATTTATGCGCGAATAATTCCGCTATACAGCCAGTGACACCCGGTGCAGCCTGTGTGAAGGGCCCTCATTTGCATTTTAATTGGCACCACCTCACTGTTAATGAATACATTATGAGTACATTCTAACTGCCCAGAGAAGCTTAATCTAATAAATAAAAATGTAAACGTGTTGAAAAAAAGTTGGGGTAAAAGGATAAGTAATTGGAAATTTTTGTTTGTTTTTATGCATGCCTCACGTAAAAACTACTGAACCAATTCTGATGGAGTTTTGCGAAAAACATAGGGCTTAATTCGGAGTATCATTCAGTCTATCATTCAGTCTTTGTTTCGTCGCAATCGGCTTACCTAATTAAAAGTTATGCGAATTTATAGTTTCCAAAAAGTCACTCGAAGAATTATTATACTGGGCTGGGCGGAATTCAGATGCGTTTGTATTATAAGACTACGATGGCCGTGGAAACGGAAGCGGGAACTCCAGGCAGTAGCGGGAAGCCTTACCGAGTCATGCGGGGCCTGAGATGAGGTGGACATTATTTCCCTACCTAACTGTGGTAATCAAAATACGTCTCAACACGGTGGCGGCGATGTTGTTCGCCACCCATCACGCCAAGTGGTTGTAACCCTCCAGCCCATGAAGATTGAAGATTAACCAGTGAACTAATGAAAAATTAAAACTATTGAATAAAAGAGTTAATTAAATATTGAAACTAAACATTAATTTGGCCATGCGACCGTCTAGCTTCCTACGTTGTGTTATAAAGTAACCCGTGATCTTTTAGACACAATTATATAGAAGTTCGACACAAATAATCGATTACCTAACGGCCTACACCTTAGTTCTAAATATTGTAAATCTATGTTTTTAATAAATACATAATAAATCGTAAATAAATTTAAATAACTACTAGAACATTTATATAAATATTTGGTTAAAAAATATCAATTAAGCCAAATTGGCGATCTGGGATGACTCTTTCTTCATTTAAAATTGGTGCGAGTCGTGTGAGGATGATTTTTTCACAGACCTGAGGTGGTTTCCCTGGTTTGTGGATCATTATAATTTGGGAGACCTTCCATATTCTTGGGAAGTAGCCTATACGTAGGATACCATTAATTATGTACGTTAAAAACATCACTCCTTTTTTTGGTAGCATCTTTAGAGTTTCTGAATTTATAAGGTCAAAACCAGGAGCATTTCTTATGTTTAGGTACATTCTAGGAGAAGTAGGCTTGAGAGGCAGGCATAGCTGGAGGTCCTGTTGTAGATTGGAGTCTATGCTGTCTTCAATATTAATACCATTTACAGGATTTCTCATCATCATCAGGTTATTTTTGTCTCCACTGCAGGAGCACAACCCTCTCTCATCTGCCGGAGACAGACGGAGGATTTGGCCTACACTCCCCGCCCTGGTCAGACGGGTTGGGGAGGCCTGATTGATGTTTTATAATGAATTCCCTTAGTCGCCTTGTACGACATCCACGGGAAGAGTTGGAGTGGTCCTATTTATTCTACTCTACCGGAAACCACACGGCAAGGATTTACAGGATTTGGTTTGAAGATATTAGATAGGTGACTAGCAAACACTTCCGCCTTATCAGCGTCACTTCGTGCCCAGGTGTTTTCAGATTTCTTGATTGGCGGATAAGCTTCCTGGGGCCTGTTGTTATTTTTGGTAAATTTCCAGAGTGAGTGTTCTCCTTTGTCATAAGCAGATAGGTTGAGCAACTGGTGTTGGAGAGTTTCGTTTTTTAGTTGTTGAATTAAATTCTTTAACTCTTTGTATGCTCTGTTTAAAGCTCGTTTGTCTGCTAGTGTCTGGATGTTTGCCAGATACCACGTAGTTTTCTTTTATCCCATACTTTTTGTCTTAAGTGGGGTGAGACAGTGTTATGCAGGTTGGGTCTTTTCCAGGACTGGGGTTGATTTCCAGGCGGCCCTTTGTATTTCCATATTTAGATGGATGCTTGCATTTTCTATTTCTTCCTGATCTTTGAGGCTAGTTTTAAGATTGATGTTATCAATTAAGCGTTCTTGAAAAGAACTCCAATCAGTCTTCTTGTTCGTATCCACAGAGTTCGTATCCACAAAGTAGACACTTTTACAGAAGAAATGCTTTTAATTTAATCTTAAATCCTACTAATATCATAAACGCGAAAGTTTGTAAGAATGGATGGATGTTTGTTACTCTTTCACGTAAAAACTACTGAATGGATTTTAATGAAACTTTACAATAATATACGAGTAGCTTATACATCAGAATAACACATAGGCTACAATTTATAAAGATATTGTGTAAATTGTAAAAATATCAAGTAAGTAGGAAAAAATCTACAAGTGTCATATGCTATATAATTTATAAAGTTCCACGCGGACGTAGTCGCGGGCAGACAGCTAGTATACTATATTTTTTTATTGATTTTATTATATTAAAGATCTTTATTTTGATTTTGTATGTACATTTACATCGCGATCTGGGCCACAATATGCCGCACTGAGAAAATCTTGACCCCAACATTCCTTGCCAGATATTAGTGAATTCCACTGTGCAGCTATACGAGTAGACTCTCGCCGAAACTCACAATAATGGCGCCGTTCGCCTGTTTGAACTCTCGCGTATTGACATTGGAGCATTCATCCAATCGTCTCTTAAGCCGAGCTACACACGGACCGACGACGACGTGTCGAAAATAATGTTTCCAAGATCTTACAGATAACTACCCATGAGAATCCCCCAAACAAAATCCACGGCTGGGGGTTTGAAACACTGAGTTCGATGAAATCTTGACCAAACAGCCCAGTGATGTACTTGGACCCAAGCGTAATCAAATCAGAACTTCTGCAAGAAAGGCCCAAGACATTCTTGACCAGAGGGCCACTGTAGGACAGCTGCTAAACAATAGAAACGTAAGTAGGTGTATATGTATTATATGTGTATGTATTTGTTGTATATATCTAGTGTATGTGTATAACCATAAAACTAAATACTTATTACTTATTTGCTAGTCAGATAAGTAATTTTTTATCATTTAAGTTCCCAAATCAGCGAAAGAATAATATTCTCTCTCATTATAATATTTCTTCTCTCTCTGTATAATATTGTCTACCCATAGGTTGTCTGCAAGAAATCGCTTAAAGCGATAAGACCTCCTAAATTGTACAATTTTAAACTTTTAACTGTGTTTGTTTGTGCAATACAGTGTCATTATTATTATCATCAGCCAGGAAGAGTCCACTGTTGGACATAGGCCTCTCCCAAGGCGCGCCACTTAACCCGATCTTCGGTACTTCTCATCCAGTCTCTGCCAGCCGCCCTACGCAGATCGTCGCTCCATCTAGCCAGGGGGCGTCCCACACTACGCCTGCCCAGTCGCGGTCTCCACCCGAGAACTCGTTTATCCCAGCAGATGTGACCAGCCCAATGCCACAAAAGTGTATTGTATTGTGAGTTGTCTCAACATAGACAAAAATAGTAAAGGCAATAAATAACTCTTGATCCAACAAGTCGGATACGATCGTGTGTGCCCCATAATCCCACTCCTCACATCTCCACAAGCACGGGCTCGTCGGGTCACTGCATTCCAATTTAAAGCCGATTTCATAAACTCCCGGCACTTTGCTGCCACCAAAACACACTTCAAGCTTTAGGATTTCCAGATGAGGTTCAAACCTGCATTTGATGATATGCAAAGTTAAATTTGTCCAATTCACCTTCACCTAAGAAATGACAGTAATTTGTCTGAGTTGTGACAAAGGACTTGAATAAAAAGAACTATTAATACTTAAGAGGCTCTGACAGAAGCAGTTGAAGTAAGTGAAGTGTGTAAAACTTTGATTGGACTTCAACAGAGTTTTTCTGATCAATTTTCGTGATTTCACTTTCATTCTCATCATTCAATCCTTTAAAACTAAACTAAAAGAGCACTATCTGTTTCACTCAGTATAATATGGTATGTATTTATGTAAGTATGTTTATTATAGTTCAACGATCTCTATGTACTACTTGATGGAGCGTTCCAAACAATCGCTCTGTTCCACGCAAGTAGCCACAACTCTTTCACATTCAGCGTAGTGACAATATTAAGTAATAATTAAATGTTCTGCGTAGTAACTGCACGAGTTTCAAAGTGAAAGTGAAAGAGTTGTGGCTACTTGCGTGGAACAGAGCGATTGTTTGGAACGCTCCATCTGGTAGTACATAGAGATCGTTGTTATAGTTATTATATGTATATATATATAGTTCAGGTATTTAGTTATTATGTAGTCTATTATGCACTTATTTTGCCCCCTCGCTCTTACTGCCTTGTCTCACACCCTGTAAGGTTGGCTGGAAGAGATCCCTTTTAGAGATAAGCTCACCTTTGTACACACCATTTATTACTGTATTTAGTTTTAAGATGTGCAATAAAGAATATATATATATATCAATTTCTAGTGCTAGTTTATACTGCTCGAGAATCTTCATACTCTTTGGATTCGTAATGTTAGATAAAGTACTATAATAAAAATTACAGGGTGCAGGCACAGGGCGCCAGTTGGACCGACGACCTGAAGGAGGTGGCCGGAAGCGGCTGGATGCGGGAGGCAGAGGACTGGGTGTGGTGGCGTTCATTGGGGAAGGCCTATGTCCAGCAGTGGACGGCTAAGGGCTGATATGATGATTATGAAAAAAATTACACTCTCCCCCTCAAACTATCCATTAGTTAATATTAAATCGAATAATAAGAAATAGAACACATTATGATTATTTTGGATTGTCTGTTACTTTGTGCACGTATCACGTAAAAACGACTGAACCGATTTTGATGGACTTTTCACATCAACATAGCTTAACTTAGAGTAACATTTAGTCTTTATATAATCGCAATCGGCTTATTCAATTAAAAATTGTGGGATTATTTTGTTTTCTGATACATTCGTATGCGTTCAATCTAACAAAGAAGTATAAATATAATGTTCAGTGCAATTCAGATTGCGATGAGTTAGGACTACATTTGGAGCTGTAGTGGGCGTGGGCGTGGGAGTGAGGCGTCAGATTGAGAGTGAGGTTAAAAATAATTGTGTAGTCCACGCGAGCGGAGCCGCGGGCGCAGCTAGTAGTTAATAAATTCAGTTACTTTTAGTAATGTGAACCATATATTAACTTAAAATGTTAATGTACGTAAATGTAAGAAATAAACAATTTCATTTGAAAGAAAAAACGTTAACTGTTTAGATGCTGATTTGTTCAAGACTATTTTTACCCCGGTAAGGTCGCCGTGTGGTTTCCGGTAGAGTAGAATAGGACCACTCCAACTCTTCCCGTGGATGTCGTACAAGGCGACTGAGGGAATACATTATAAAACATCAATCAGGCCTCCCCAACCCGTCTGGCCCGCGCGGGGAGTGTATGCCAAATCCTCCGTCTGTCTCCGGCAGATGAGAGAGGGTTGTGCTCCTGCAGTGGAGACAAAAATAACCTGATTATGAAGGTCGACAACGACAGACAACACCGCGGGGCAAAGAGCTGGTATGTCAATCTTACGAGAAAGAAAGCTTCCTAATTAGCTAGTCCGTTTGTAAATCTGTTGGAAACGTGAAGCGAGCGGCGTGACATCACTGTAAGCATCAAGTATTCATTGGACTTAAGTTCATAGACACACAGAAAACCATGTATTACACTTGTACTCTGCAACATCCCATAAACAGAACGTGACTTGCTTAGAGTGGAAGTTATAAAGTCGTTTCTGTTAACGAGAAATGAGCCAAGTCTTGCGGCTGGGTAAAGGGAGTCTTCTCCACTCCGTCCGCTAGCTAGAACCATTTCATTCATTCCGCGAAAGTTAAGATCGTTCCAAAGTTAAGATCGTTTATTCATTATACATCTATTATTATTATAACTTTTAAACGGCCTCCGTGGCGGAACGGGTAGCTCTCGGACTGCCACGCCGGAGGTTGCGGGTTCGAATCCCGCTAGGGGCAAATGTTCGTATGATGAATATGAATGTTTGTACCCCAGTCTTGGATGTTTATACATTTATTTAAGTATGTTTATCCGTTATCTAGTAACCATAGCACAGGCTCTGTCTAGTTTGGGACTGGGTAATTGGTGTGAATGTCTAACATATTATTATTATTATTATAACTTATTTTATACACAGAAAATATTGAAAATAAATACACAGAAGGAGGGAACCTATACATAGGTATGCTTATCTATAAAAAGGCGATTTCTTTCAGCTAAACCTTGTCTCGAAAGAGTAAAGTTAATAACAGTAGACATACATACGTGTAAATATAAGTTACATATATATATACATACATAATGCTCACGCACTGGTCCCAGGGGGGTAGGCAGAGACGATGCATCGCCATTTTGTGCATTCCAACGGCGCAAAGCGACTTTCCTTTGTCCACGTTTCGCCCTGTGATACCACTTGGCGTGATGTGTGGCGAACAACATCGCCGCCTCCGTGTTGAGACACATTGTAGTACCACAGTCAGCTAGGGAAATACTTGTCCACCTCATCAGAGCCCCGCATGAGTCGGTAAGGTTAATAGTGCCGGGAGTTCGCGCAGCTCTGGGATGTATATGCATAGATTTAGATTTATTTATTTCGCTAATATACCACAAAACAATATATAATATTATATACTATCTTAGCCATAAAAGAGACCGTCAATTGAATACAATAATAAACCTTATGTCATATAAAATCACATAATGTCAAGATAATACAAAATAAAATAATGTCAGTATACAATAATGTATATATCTTAAGAGAATTTTAGTTTTAGAAATTCATCAGCAGAATAAAATTCGTTATCCAACAATAGATTTTTCAGTCGGCGACTAAACGTTTCGTCATTTGATATATATGATACATATATATGCTACACTAAAATAGACTTATACTACAAACAAATATACAGATTGATTTGGAATTCCAGCCTTTGTATTGACGTTTGCATAACATATTGGACAAAGTTCTGACACTGGTCAGGCCCAAATCATTAAGGCAAAGGGAGGCAGTTAAAAACTTCAAATCAATAAATGATTTAACTGAATTCAAAGCTATCTTTGTTTCTTTTGTTGTATATAAAGTTAGAAGCGAAATCCATTAAAGTTCGTCCGTAAGCCGGCTTTACTTTTAGGCCCGGAGTATATCAGCTCGGTTTTACTCCGGTTCCGGTTCGGGATCGCTAGAGCACTCCTTGACACTCTATACTCGTACAAGCGAACACATTTAATATATATACCCACAACTATTATAGACGCAACCTACTCATGCATGTGATTGAGTAAATAATAACTGTTGCATCCAGCGCCATCGAGAAACGACACAACAGAACTGCTTCGCTTTCCAACTGAAAGCGTCGACCGGCACCAGCCCAGTAGCAGAGAATCCCATGCCATCCCACGAATACCACTAATATTATAAATGCGAAAGTTTAGATGTTTGTTACTCAATCACGCTTCAACCAATGGACGGATCGGGATGAATACACACGTTATAGGTTAAGTCCTGCCCGGTCCTGGAATAGGACATAGGATAGTTTTTATCCCGAATAAAACATCCCATTCCTACGGGAAATACGTAATAATTTTTGATGTTAAGTTGTCCACGCGGGCGAAGTCGCGGGAAATAGCTAGTATTAATATAAATGCGAAAGTTTGAATATTTGGATGTTTGTTACTCAATCACGCTTCAACCACTGGACGGATCGTGATGAAACTTGGCATACATATAGGTTTGGTCCTGGAATAGCACATAGGATAGTTTTTATCCCGAAAATACAATTCATTCATACGGAAAATATATAATATTTTGTGATGTTATCACAAAATATTATTATATTATAGTTGTCCACGCGGACAATGTCGCGGGCAACAGCTTGTACTAAATATTACTACGTAAAGGACACTCACCACACATAGTATACGACGTTGACGTTGAGTTAGAGCGGGAGGAAAAAAAACATTAATTGTATAGTCAACGCGAGAGGAGCCGCGGGCACAGCTAGTAGTTTTAAGTTGTTACTAACACTGTAGTGGATCTTCGCTGTCACTAAATAAAGCATTTATTATTATTATAGCCAAGCTATGTACCTGCACATAGCCTGACGAGTCGGAACCGGAGGCGAACCGGCTCGTGTAGTCCCGGCCTTAGTCTCTCAGTCTATCCAATCGATACTGGCGAAAGTGTCGGAGGACGACCTTTGCCGTTTGGCGGCGTGCCAGTCCAGTGCCAATATAGACGGCCAGCGCTGGTCAAGGACTGGCCTTGCTGTGGTAACATAGGGTAGTGTCAATGCATCGTTGTTTTAGTTTGCGGATTAAAATTGGGCACGAAATGCAAGTCTGAAACGTTTCGTTTGTGATATATTTTTATACTGTATTCCATACACATTTCATCAAAGTCAAAGTCATTTATTGCATATGAGTACACTTGGTACATTTATACACGTCATCTTTTTTTTTTATCGACTAACGCTTCCTAGGTGTTAACCCCTAAGGTTGAAGTTTGAAAAAAACTTCGATAGTGCATAGCGGAGATACATGAGGAACCTTTATACTTCAAGTTTTTAGAGCAGTCGGTTTTGATACTACTACTTTCGAACTCAGCCCATTAGGGGATAGTTTTTCAAAAACTGTAAACACGTCTTGAATCATTAAAGTTTTAGAGTATTCCTACAAAGTTTCGAAATGATATGAATATTTTATAGTTTTCTCCATACAATCTTTGACCCCTATTTTACCACCTCAGGGGTTGAATTTTGAAAACCCTTTGTTAGTGCATACCTGAAATACACGGGGAACCCTTGTGCTAAATTTCAAGTTTCTAGAGCAATCGGTTTGGAGACTACTACTTTCGAACTACATTTCACACCCTTAAGGGATGGTTTTTCAAAAACTGTAAGACACGTTTTCTATCATTACATTTTTCGAGTACTCCTACAAAGTTCTGAATTAATAGTGTGGCGATAAACACCACGCATCTCAGGTAGAGACTTAAACGCATTTTTTGTGAAACACAGTTGTTCTCTGGCATTGTTTAATGTTTAAGGCTGTAATGAGCACGGCTGGTAGTATTCACTACTGGGCTGCCGCCGATACGTGCACACATAAACGTGAACGGATAGTCTGATGCGCCGGTAGTTAAAGGATGATGGAAATTTTTGTTTGAAACATAGTTTCACCCACTCATAGCAACCAATAGCAATAAGTGTTACGCTAATAAAAAGGTCTTATTAAGTAGAATAATAGTTATCTTATCTTCTAAGGGGGCCAGGAAGACCTGGCGACACTTCGACCCTTCAGGATCTTTTGTGCCAACGGTGCCCCAAGCCGATTTGGTGGACTTCACACACGCCTTACAATTTCTTCTTCGGCATATGCAGATTTCCTTACGATGTTTTCCTTCACCGAAAAGCCTGTGGTATTATAAATAAACTGTACTTAAGTTTCGTAAAACTCATTGGCACGGACGGGGTTTGTACCAGGACCTCATGAACGTGAGGCGAGTGCACAACCAACCGGCTACCACGGCTCTGGAATAATAGTTACTATGGTGGCTAATCTTAATAGATTTCTCTGGATTTCAGCATCGATATCAAGTCAATAAATATGTTCAGCTAACTCTTATGTCTTGACTCCGTACGAACGAAACACACCCGTCGCGATAAATCTGACCAAACGACTCATGGGTACGCTCAAAAACCTTCCACGTGTTGTTAGATGCTCGACGAATCCTATCCTACTAATAAATGTGAAAGTTTGGATGTTTGGATGTTTGTTACTCAATCACGCTTCAACCACCGGACGGGTCGTGATCAAACTTGGCATACATATAGGTTACGTCCTGGAATAGGACATCCCATTCCTACGGGAAATAAAAAATAAATTGTGATATTAAATTGTCCACGCGGACCAAGTCGCGGGCAACAGCTAGTACTTTAAATAGGCACTAATTCAACAAATCGTATCTTACGAGTAACTGGACACCAACTTCCAAGGTATACTAATCAACATCATCATCATCATCATCAGGTTATTTTTGTGTCCACTGCAGGAGCATAACCCTCTCTCATCTGCCGGAGACAGACTGAGGATTTGGCCTACACTCCCCGCGCTGGCCAGATGGGTCGGGGAGGCCTGATTGATGTTTTATAATGTATTGCACATAGATTTTACAAAAAAAGGGAATAACATAAAAGTGTACAAAGGTACGACATCTACGGGAAGAGTTGGAGTGGTCCTATTCTACTCTACCGGAAACCACACGGCAATTGAGTACGATTAAAACATAAAAATGAACAGGACAATACATATTGGAGCTCCCACACTAGACCACGCAGCCTGTACCGGGGAACCTGAGATTACAGATTACATAACAACTGTAGAATATAATAGTTTCACCTCAAAGTATTTTCCTTCAGGATTGACACGAATTGGTTATTAAATTAGATAACAGATGCACATTTTAAAACCATCTGTTATCTAATTTAATAACCAATTAGTGTCAATCATGAAGGAAAACTCTTTGAGGTGAAACTATGAGCTACGAAAAAAAATTTTGCTTCATGGTATGAGGTTTTAAGTTTTTAAAATTAAAATTAAAATATATTTATTTTCGCTAAACAAGAGTAACATAAGAAAATATTGGGGGCTGATGTCTCCTTTTAGACTTGGTAAGTCTGTGTTAGGAGGCACCGCTCATCATTACAAATATATATAGTAACTCTGTTTTATTATAGTTTTCTAATATTAACATTTGTTTTTATTTCAGAAGATACATATTTCTACTTATTATATGCAGTGAGAATTAAACACAAAAATAAAAAATAAAAAGGCACAAAGATAGGATCAGATCCCGCGTGTACAGTGTGTATGAAAGTAGGTGTATGTGTGTGTGTGTACGGTGTGTGTGTGGAATGTTTGTGGGGGGTTTGTGTGTAGGGTGTGTGTGTGTGTGTAAGGTGTATGTGTAGGGTGTGTGTGTTGTGTGATTGATGTTTTTAAGAAAATACTTGTCGCAGAACAGCCTTGCGGTGCAAAAACTTGTACCATCTCGCTAGTACAACTCGGTACGTCGTCGTGTGTCGTCACTGCGTGTTACAATATTGTTAATCTACATATTAACGAACCCATCTGCCACTTCGTTAATGGAAAACTGTTCATTTGACACTGACATCCAAGCGGTCGACAACCCTAAATATGATAATCATATCAGCCCTATGACGTCCACTGCTGGACTGCCTTCCCCAATGAACGCCACCACACCCGATCCTCGGTTTGTTTTATTATTAGTATTTATATATAATTTTTTTTTGTTTTTTGTTGAATCCTTTTTTATATATATATTTTTTGAGTCTAATTTTTCGTTCAATTATATATATTTTGTTAATTTTTTATTGGACGGATATTATCCCTGCCCCTGCTTTCATAGGTTACGATCTGTCGTAACATAATTAAAAAAAACGGATGTTGTTATTTTTGAAATAAGAAAGTTAGACAACTGATTTCTGTACTTTGACAGTTCACGGCGAACTCATTTCCAATCAAAAGTTGTACTTCAACTTCCTGTAAAAACAAACATTGAAAACGATTTTAGATGTCAAATGGACAATGGGAATTGTCTAAGATTTTCCATCCAGAAAGCGTCCGTTGCGGGTCAAAACTATTATTCTCCGGGGGCGATGCCGGTGGAACTTTTCCACTGCTTGCAGACAACTGCAATGGAATTTAAGTTTCAGTTAAGTTGGAATTTAAATTTACTGCACTTTGTCCTGAATTGCTTTCAGACAGTGAAAAAAAGAAAAGTTAGAGCAATCCAGCGGTCCCTTACAACGATCAAAACTGGTAAAGGTGTTATTTTGGAAAAAAAAAATGTATATTCTAAATCGCGATAGTGTAACGCAAAATATTATTTTGTATCCTACTTCCTACTAATATTATAAATGCGATAGTTTGGATATTTGGATGTTTGTTACTTAATCACGCTTCAATCGCTGGGCGGATCGTGATGAAACTTGGCACAGATATAGGTTAAGTCCTGGAATAGGACATAGGATAGTTTTTATACCGAAAAAATATCTTATTTCTACGGGAAATATTTAATAATTTGTAATATTAAGTGGTCCACGCGGACGAAGTCGCGGGCAATAGCTAGCTTGAAATAAATTTAATCTAATCTAACCATTTTCTGTTTGTAAAAAAATTCACTATGATTTAATGAAATGCTTGTGTAATATTCAACGTATTTCCGTTGATACGCAATTTGTTATGGGTGGGTATCATTTATAACTGTTCAAATTTCAAGTATATGGCATCTGTAGTTACTGAGATTAATCAGCTGTGACAGACGGACACACAGACTCGCACCATAAGTGTTCGGAACCCTAAAAATTGTATACAAAATGTAAATTTTACCGTGGCCGTAGAGGCAGACGAGTTCTGGAGACGAAGACGAAGACCTGAAGAAGGCCTCCAGCAGTGGACATCGAAGGGATTATATGAAGATGACGATTATTGCGATTCTTCTTAAATCTATGACAGTCTAAAGTCATATAGAGCTACTGGAGTTAACATGTTGCTAAAGAGGGGGTAGTCGAGCTAACGGGCCTGGTACAAATTGGCAATTATCGTGGAGAGCGTTGCCGGCGGGCGCGCGGGACGCGAGTGATTTGCGACGTGATTGCCCCACGGTACCAATATCTGGACAAACATAACGCTACTGGACATAGGGAACTTCCATACAGTACGTGGCCTAGAAGTTGAAAAGCTATGTTTTGCTACGCAGGAGGGATCTAAGTACGTAGTTTTACACTCCGTTAAACAAAGACACCAATGCCTGTCTAAAAAGAATTCTATTTGTTTAACGTTCAGAAGCTATTTTTTAATGTCACGCCGGGGGTTGCGGGTTTGAATCCCGCTAGGGGCAAATGTTCGTATGATGAATATGAATGTTTGTACCCAAGTCTTGGATGTTTATATATTTATTTAAGTATACACACAGCAGCACAGGCTCTGCCTAGTTTGTGACTGGATAATTGGTGTGAATGTCTGAGATATTTATTTATTTATTATTTAATTAATGTCGCCTTTTTTCAAGTAGGTCCTGTGAATCAAGCCGCGGTTATTGTCTTAAAGTTCATAATTGCAAATGCAGCACAATTTGAAGTAAGAAACAAAGAAATAAACAAACACAATTAAAATGCCTTTTAGAAACCACAGGAAAAAAGACGTTGCAACTGCCTCAAGGCAGGTTACATAGACCCCCCTTTCTTCCTCAACAAGTACACAAAACTGCGCTACGTAGTCTATAGAAGATCCCTGGAAACTGATTCAAGGTCACATTTCAACGTGTACGGTTATTATCAGAACGAGAAATTGGACAAAATGAAAATCAAACGGATCAGAGCGAGGGTGTAACGGAGAACAACAACATCGACTCTCACTGCAACCTGTTAGCAGACTAGGCTTTGATGGTAAACGATCAGAGGCGACGGTAAGATAACCCCTCAACAAGTTGGAATAAATGCCTGTGACTGGCAGCAACGCCTTTGGGGAAAAACTATGTTATTGTGTAATCAGTAAACTTTATTGCATTCCATGGTGTTAACAGATAATAAAAAGACAGAGAAAGAGTTCTCATGGACCCATTTGGGCACAGCAAGTAGGAGAGAGGAGGACCAACAATATTGTCGACGTTAACAAGTTGTTTAATACATTATGTACATAAATGTACTCATATTATGTATTATTTGTATAAATATTCTTTTTATTTCATTTGTTACATATAACAGATATAGTTATCTAATTTTATCATAATTTATCGTTTAGGTATTCATGTGTGTACCATGTTAATTGTTATATTACGCTCGAAGACCGCACGATCTCCAAATTATTAATCATCGGCTGCAGAAAAGTGGCCACTCCCTGCATGTCATCGGTTCTAAAGTTTATAATAAATTGCCTCTTGCAATAAAAGATGCAAAAACTTATCACAGTTTCGCTGCTAAACTAAGGGTGGAAGTGACTTAGAAGGTTTATGAATTCCTGAACGATTGAATGTCCCATATACCGTCCTAAATTTAATTTTAGATTAAGTCATTCTTGTGTTGTCTAGTTTATATTGACTACATATTATTATTAATTATTAGCTTGACTTTATGATTACATTGACTTTTAAATTAAATTTATTACGACATTTGACTCTGACATAAAATTCAATAGATCTTTGACATCTTATATGATTATAATTGTGATTGTGAATGTATGAATTAATTAGTGTATTTTTTTGTTATGTTGGTAGCTTAACTAAGTGTTTTGTATATCAATTGATTGTAATGTTTTTGACAATGTACGATTAGTACCAATAATTAATATGAATATGAAAGAAGCCGTGGTAGCCGGTTGGTTGTGCACTCGCCTCACGTTCATGAGGTCGTGGCTTCAAACCCCGCCCGTACCAATGCGTTTTACGAATCTTAAGTACGGTTTATTTATAATACCACAGGCTTTTCGGTGAAGGAAAACATCGTAAGGAAACCTGCATATGCCGAAGAAGAAATTCTAAGGCGTATGTAAAGTCCACCAAATCGGCTTGGGGCACCGTTGGTGGTCAGGGGTTTGGCACAAAAGATCCTGAAGGGTCGAAGTGTCGCCAGGTCTTCCTGGCCCCCTGAGAAGATAAGATAATAGGAATATGTCGGAAAGGAGCATCATGGTCAGTCAAAATACGTCCACTATTGAACACAAGCCTCCCCAATACTTTTGGTGGGCTGTCAATTGGGGGAGTTGCCATAATCACCAAGCTTGCGGACTGGTGACCATAGTAATTACCTTAATTTACACAGGAGTACGCTGCTGCAATCCCTTAGTCCGACACCCACGGGAAGATTTAGGGTGGCCCTGTTCAAAGTCGGAAACTACACGGGTTCATGAAGGAAAGATCCACATTAGCCTAGAATTACCAACTCTAACTCGTAACATGCAGGTAACTTGTGTTTTCCTAACAAACAGTAAAGTATACGGAGTCACGTATTGGGTGCGTCGTGCGTCGCGAATGCTAAGTCCCACATGAGCTTAGATACCTACGTACTCCATGGACGACATCTAATAAAACAGATATGCTTTGAATGAAGCCAGAACTTGTGGCGAAATTTGATTTGACAGAGTACTGTAGAAATCTGCTTTTGGGCTGTAACTGGTAAGGGTTTCATCATCATCATCATCATGTCAGCCTTTCGACGTCCACTGCTGGACATAGGCCTTCCCCAGTGAATGCCACCACACTCGGACTTCTGTATGGGAATTAGGCTTTGTTCGTTGGGTCACCAATTTATATACGTTTAATTAGTTTTCTTATGCTGCACTAATCTGAAAGTTTTGTAACTACGAATAAGTTTACTTTTTACAAAAAATACTCTAATATTCATCATCATCATCATCAGCCTGTAAGAGCCCACTGCTGGACATAGGGCTATCCCAAGGCGCGCCACTGAACCCGATCCTCGGTTCTTCTCATCCGGTCTCTGCCAGCCGCCTCTAATATTCAATGAATAGCAAAAAAAAAAACAAGAAATAGTTGACTCATCTGGATATCGATTAGTTTTATCGAAATTACGACTCCGATGACGGTGGCATCCGCTCGCTATCACGCTATCCGCCGATGGAGTTCATTAATTTTGTCACACTGGGTAAGCCCCTGCCAACGTTAACAAGGTTTCTTACCTGATTTGCAAATCGATTCTCTTACGGAAAATGAGCCGTTGTTCCCCGATCCCGACAGCGGCCCTAGTATTCCTGGCTACGGTAGCGGTAAGAGACCGATGGAGTCACCTAAGGAAGGTGGCCGGAAACGGCTGGATGCGGAGGAGGCGTTCATTGGAGAAGGCCCCAGCAGTGGACATCTAAGGGCTATGATGATGATGAATTGTAGTCCCGAGCATTTGAACACCGTAAGAGTTTAAGGTGTGTTTTTCTTTAGATGTCTAATTTGATAAACAAACATGGCGCCAAGGTGACCATAGATATAAAATAGTGTTGTAAAATAATAGAATTAATTGATTCAATTGAACTTAATTGAATTTGTGATTAATTCTATATTATTCTCAGTGATTATAAGTTTAGGAATATTTATTTATTTATTGGTTATTTCCATGGATATTCTGTTTCGAAATACTAAATTTCATCCACATCAGATCATTACTTTGGACCTAGCATACGACAGCAGACAAACGGACATGCAAGCACATTGTTTAGTTTTTGGTTTTTTGGACTCTGACATGTCTAAAGGAACATATATCCATCAAAGTTTCAAAAATAAATACAACATATTGCAGAAATATTTTTATTTCTTTAAGGTGTAAAATACAAATCATTGTAATAACAATAATATTAAGTATGTATAAAACAATGCACCGGCATCAAACTTAATATTTTAGAAAAGTGCAAACGATAATGAGCAACAAACATCGATTTTACCGATGCGATGCCGATTATGATTATCTGTGCCAATATTCCGTTAAAATTAATAGAATATCAATTGTCTATCTTTTTTGGTTCAGTGGATGTCCAACCTATTTGTCAAATCTTTTTTTCTCCTCGCCTACTTATTTCTAAAGATTCAATTAGTTACAAGTATTCCGAATGAATAATTGAATTGCGTAATTGAATGCGTGACATACCCCATCTCTAAAATTCAAAGACAATATAGAGATAACCCGTCTCAATATGATTTAAGGTTAAAGCGATTTGTTGATAATTTTGCTAAAAACTAAGGTTTACGATGATTAATTCCATTAGTTTTGTGAGTGGATATCGTGCAAGTGCTTGTTTGAGGTGTATGAGGATTTTGGGCCAGTTTTATTGTGTGATTGGCTCGCAAACTTGAGATTTTGTAGAGGTGAGTGGTTTGTTTACTACTTAGGACATTTAAAGAAACATTAACTTTACTTAATATCCTAATTTAAGTTGGTTAGTTTATTATGAACGTTAATTGTTATTTAACTTACATCTAGAAGTGGAAACTTGTAATTGACTTCTGGCACTATATATTTAATTTACTAAGATTTAAATAGTCGTAAGTTTTCCTAAAATAAATAAATAATAAACATTTATATAGAGCATTTTTTCTACAGTAAGTTTGTACCTAGTTATTACATTATACTAATATTATAAATGCACGACTGCGGAAGTTTGATTGGTTGAATCACGACGTAACCGTTAAGCTTTAACCGGAAAAATGGAACAGAATCTATTTTTTTATTGGACAGGAAATCATCACTACATCAGCCCTTAGACGCTAACTGTTCGATAAGGCTTTCCCTAAAGAACGCTACCACACCCGGTCCTTCGCCACCTTCCTTATGTCGTCGGTCCATCTGGCGATGGGCCGTCCCACCCTGCACGTGCTGATCCGTTTCCGATTGGACAGTAGCATACAGCAATAATATTGACTGCACTGCCGGTGTGGCCGCTAGGGATCGCACCGGATGCTCGAAACATTTGCAGTTGATTTCCAGACCGTAATTGTTTCACTGATGGAGAACTATGACGTCATGTCGGATGTTAATCTAATAGCTCTGCTCTGATGTACAGTAATGGTTGTTGATCCATTAGCCACCTATCGTAATTTAGTTGTATTGTAAAACATGCCTTGGTCCCAGAGGGGGAAGGCAGAGACGACGAATCGCAATTTTGCGGAATCCAATATCGCAAAGAGACAAAGTCAAAATCATTTATTGCATATGAGTACACTTGCTACATTTATACACGTCATTTTTTTTTATCGACTACCGCTTCCTAGTTATCGCTGTGAAGAAGAAACGGCGCAACAAACTTCACGCAACACATCTTTTAAAAATCAAGTTTGAATATAAAAAATAAAGATTTTGCGAAGCTGAATTAACATTAGTACCAGGCATCTTTGTCATTCAAATAATCGTTTATTTTATAATAGGCTTTCTTACAAAGTTGTTTTTTAATGTGAATCTTAAACTTTCTGTCCGTCATATTTAAATTTCCTCTGGTAGTTTGTTGTAGAAGCGTATACATTGCCCCGTGAACGATTTACTGAACTTACTTAGTCTTAACCGTGATAAAACAAGTTTATTTTTATTTCTTGTATTATAACTATTATTGTCACAGTGCCTCAAAAAGAGAGATACATTTTTTCTGTCATATAAAATATTATCTAAAATGAATTGACCAGCTACTGTTAATATGCTTATTTCTTTAAACTTTTCTCTTAATGACTCTCTACAACGCAGATTATAGATTGCCCTAACTGCTCTTTTTTGCAAGATAAAAATGGTCTCTATATCTGCTGCTTTACCCCACGTTCCCAATACTGCCTTTTTTTTCGTCGGCCCCGTAGCCTAGTCGGTTGTACATCTTCCTGCGAAGCTCGAATCGCGGGTTCGAATCCCGCCCAGGGCAAACATTCGTGTGCTGAGCACTTGTGTTTGCCTTGTGACTGGATGTTATTTATATATTATATTATGTATTTATGTATGTATATCAGCTGTCTGATACCCATATTACAGGCTCTGCCTAGTTTGGGATCAGGTGGCCGTGTGTGAGATGTCCCCACACATTTATTTACAGGACACATAGTCTGAAAGCGCGCGTTTCCCGTCGTGTCTGAACTAGCGCTAAATAGAGGCGAACGCGTTTCCAACTGAGCAACTCAACACATCTCTATCATTGTTGTATCTATACAACAGGTATCAATATTTACACACCAAACAAGCACGGCGGCGTGTATAAAGGATGCTTATTTATTCATCAACCGCCGCGTGCCTCGCTGAATAATATCCATGCAAATAAAAACTATACAGAGTGTGTCAGAGTGGAGTCTTCAGAATGCACCGTGATTGAAGTATTTGGATTGGTGAACGAATCTATCTACACACATACGTATTTAATCACTTACTATTACAGGCGCACCTATTACTCGTGTGTGTGAGTAAATTATTGTAGGGCTGTTGCACTAAGCGCGTGAACATAGTCGATCGAGAGAGGGACAATGTTATACGACATAAGTGCTTCCCTTTCGATCGACAGCGCACTGGTGTAATAACTTTGGAACGACGAGCGAGGCAGTAGTGTGTACTGCCAACCGTGCTTTATTTGCAAGAGACGTTAAACTCGCGAGGGGGGTGAGTGTCGCTTCTTTACATAATATTATCTGCTGTTACTAAGATACCAGGATTTATAATTTTTATATATATATATTACCAATTGTTTCATAGTATAGAGAAATCACTTTGACTTTGACCCCAATGCCCACACCCACGCCCACGCCTACTACAGCTCCAAGTGTAGTCCTAACTCATCACAATCTGAATTGCACCGAACATTATAATTATACTTCATTGTTATATTGCATACCTACTAATGTATTTGAAAACGATAAATTACCACAACTTTTGATAGATTAAGCCGATTGTGTAGAAATAACGACTAAATATTACTCTGAGTTAATCCTTATGTTTCTGTGAAAAGTCCATCAAAATCGGTTCAGTAATTTTTACGCGAGGCGTGCGCAAACAAATAGAAAAAATTTTAAAAACGAAAATTCCTTATACCACCGAATTTTTTTCTTTTTTTTTTGCCGAGTATTTTTAATGTACGTTCACGATTTTATTTATTATATTCAATGTTTATGCAGATCATAATGTCAATATCAGTCTGCATCTATTTGTAATTATTTATGGAGGGCCTTACAAAATCTTGGAATGAGGTTTACAGTAGTACTAGGTAGTGCTTACACGTTGGCAGAGATAACAATCACCACTCCCTTTTCTCTAGCTTCGATTTTAGCGATGTATAATCATAATGGCGATGCCTGAAAAGCAGCGTTTCGCTGAGGCTTACTACTTCATCATCAGGTTATTTTTGTCTCCACTGCAGGAGCACAACCCTCTCTCATCTGCCGGAGACAGACGGAGGATTTGGGCTACACTCCCCGCGCTGGCCAGACGGGCTGGGGAGGCCTGATTGATGTTTTATAATGTATTCCCTTAGTCGCCTTGTACGACATCCACGGGAAGAGTTGGAGTGGTCCTATTCTACTCTACCGGAAACCACACGGCATGTACTACTTATAAATACTTAATTGTTGAACCGAATGATGTCGTTGAATAAATTCTCTTTTATTTATTTTTATTTTATTATGTAGACACACACACGTAAGCGTTCGCAAGGCAGAAGCGATTCAGCTATACAGGTATTCTGTGACACCCTGTGTACTGCATATAAATGCATCGGATCGTGTCCGTTTTGAATATCAGTGCGGTGCGAGCGTGCACGATTGGCACGAAATAGGACTTAAATCGAAAACTGAATAAATTTTCTAGGATTATTAATAAATAAAAATATTTATTTATTAACAAGTTTGTATACAAACAGCCTAAATATTTTTTGGTACTAACTAAACGCATTAGCAGTCCTTACAGTTACTCTAAGGTTGAATGGAAGAGATCCATGAGTGGAATAAGTCCACCTTAGTACACAACTTTATTATTTTGTTTATTTGGCATGACACAACACTAGGCTGCCGTCGTCCTGTGAGATCAATGATATGTTAGAAAGAGAAGCACTTATGTTCTAGTCGTATATCGTTGTACCTCTCTCGACTATGTTCGCCCGCTGGGTGCTGCATCCCTACCGAAAATTTCTTTGGCGTATGTAGGTTTCCTTAAGATATTGTATACATTAATATAAATTAATTAATCATGTCAGTTCTTATACGTCTACTGCTTGACATAGGCCTTCCCGAATGAACGCTACACACCCGGTCCTCCGCCCTCCGCATCCAGCCGCTTCCGGCCACCTTCTTCAGGTCGTCGGTCCATCTGGCGGCGGGGCGTCTCACCCTACGCGTGCCGATCCGCGGTCTCCACTTCAGATCCCGTCTGCCCCGACGGCCGTCGGTTCTGCGACATATGTGACCCGCCTACTGCCACTTCAGCTTACTCTTTCGGCTATGTCGGTCACCTTCGTTCTTCGTCGGATCTCTTCATGAAATTAATGAATATGTACTAGACATAGACATAATTTATTAGTAATATTCATTACATGTCATTAACTTAAAAATAATATTTCTTACCAATTGTAAGCATAAAAAAATAATTGAAATAAAATACAATTCAAAGAAATGTCAAAAAAATAATAATCTTACATTTTATGCATAAGCTTGGAAAATCTCATTGGTACAATTCTCATTACCGTGAGGCGAGTGCACAACGGCCGTCGTCGGACTTAAGACCATAACCAGTTTCTCTAAATTCGCCGTAGCCACCGAATAGAGTCGTAAATGCGTTTACTATATTTTTTTTTTAATTTTTTTTTTATTTATTTAGTAAACAACAATCACAGACAATATAGTTTCACCACAATTATAGGTACACACTCCTACCTGGGCAAGCGTATATAAACGAGACATGGTGTGGCAGTAACAGCCCAAAAAGACCTTGGCCTATTCTAGGGCTAGTTACATGTAGTTTAAGGTAGCCTGCTGTAGAGTAGAGCGATTAATAATTATATGTACAATATTCCTGTACTTGCTGCAGTTTTAGTAAGTTATTAATTATATAAATATAAAGAAAAGAAAGAAAGAAAGAAAGAAAAACATTTATTCACTACCACAATTGGCACACACAAAGAAAAAACCAACAAAGCAAGAAAAAGGAAAAAATAAATAAAATAAAACTTATAAGACTAGAGAAAACAATTTAAATTTTTTAACTTAAAATAGTATGCGTGTGCCGTATATAGGTACTCAGATAAATATATAAAATAAATATGGATATGATGCATGCTATATACTATGGTATACTATGATATACTATGGTTTTCGTGTCATTCCAGTTTCAGATTCAACATTCCTTAATACACCATTGTATTTTTTTCCAAATTTTTCTTGTCCATTTCTATCAAGATATATTGTCCGTTTACAAAAATATTTTATTCGTTTCATACTTCCTTAGATGTCAACAAAATCAGTTTATTATTCTTCCTGTAAAATCGATATTTTGCATTTACGATTTTATTTGGTCGGAACAGCGAATCGTTAGCTCTGCATATTATCTTATGGCAATATTAGCTGGTGCCAGCGACTTCGTCTGCGCAGGATTAGTATTTCGAGTAGCTTATATTAGCGTGGCGTAGAAAAGAACTAACATTATGACATTAAAATTATAATTTTATGGCGCACACCAGAAATAGCTCGCAGATGGTAGATTTTTTCCTACTCACTTGATATTTTGGACAATTCACACAATATCTTCATAAATTGTAGCCTATGTGTTATTCTGATGTATAAGCTATATTTATGTAAAGTTTCATTAAAATCCATTAAGTAGTTTTTACGTGAAAGAGTAACAAACATCCATCCATACTTACAAACTTTCGCGTTTATAATATTAAGTAGGATGTGACGGGATCATATAAAATCACAGATTTTTTTTATTTTTTATTTTATTTAGTAAACAACAATCACAGACAATATATTACACCATAGTTATAGGTACACACTCCTACCTGGGCAAGCGTATATAAACGAGACATGGTGTGGCAGTAACAGCCCAAAAAGACCTTGGCCTGTTCTAGGGCTAGTTATATGTAGTTTAAGGTGGCCTGCTGTAGACCTGCTGTACACCTAATAGGTAAACTATGGAGAACATACAATAGCAATGTAATATCTTAATCTCACCTATAGTTCAACAATAAATATGATTTGATTTGATTTAGAGTAGAGCGAATAATAATTATATGTACAATATTCCTGTACTTGCTGTAGTTATTAAATGTGTTCAGTAAATGTAGACGCGTCAGTCAAGTATTTGCTCTGGCTTCGGTCGGGTGTTGTGTTATCTCGGGGCCCCCGGCCTACCTGCGGGGTCATCCCTATCTGACCCGCCGAGGTCAGGTCACAGGTTACAGGGAAACATTTCCACGTACACGTTAAAATTACTGACGACCGACGAATTTTGGAAACATAACACAGAATTATTATGTTGTGTTCGTTAGTACTAATAACAGATTTCACTGTTACTGAGAGCGCAGAATAATGAACAGTACAATTATTCTTGTTCAATTTCTGATAATGTTACCTACAAAATTCAATGCAAGCCAAATTGTACCCTGCGCGCATGGAAGAAAGTCAATATTACGCTGAACCGTTTAAACATTGGGAGTCGTGCGGTGTGAGAAATACCTGTAGTGCTATTCTCTAAAATACAAACTCACGTGCGAGTCTCCCTCAGTGGCTTCTGTCACTTCGAAACCCAATCCATTGGCATTCTGTAAACATTACACAGCACTGTCGACGTGATGTGAGTTCTTTCGACGGAATTTGGATTGCGATGGATGAATTAGGAGGATTACTTTTGGAGCGAAGAGGGAAAGAGGTTTGACGGGAGGGTTGACGGCAGAGTTGAAAGCCGAGGTAAGGGGAGTAGATGTGAGAGCGGGAGGGGTAGTTGGAGCTGACGCTGGAACGGGAGTAGGAGGGGGAAGGGGCGGCGGAAGGAAATTAACACTAAGTAATTTCCAACTTTATTAAATTTTGTAGTCCACGCGAGCAGAGCCGCGTTCAGAGCTAGTTGCTAATAATTCTAGAACTATAAATGAAGCCACAAGCTAATTTTGGACAATAACATTGCCAATAAAATACAACCTCCATGACAACTGACATTAAAATACAACCTAGACGACCTCCATGGCGGAAAGGGTAGCTCTCGGGCTGCCGCGCCGGAGGTTGCGGGTTCGAATCCCGCTAGGGGCAAATGTTCGTATGATGAATATGAATGTCTGTACCCAAGTCTTGGATGTTTATATATTTATTTAAGTATGTGTATCCGTTATCTAGTAACCATACCACAGGCTCTGCCTAGTTTGGTACTAGATAATTGGTGTGAATGTCTGACATATTTATTATTATTATTAATAAAACTGAACTTGCATTACTTGCACATTTGCTAACTATTAACAACGCCTAATAGATTTCGCGCGAGGCTCCAGATAAGATACGAGTTTATCATCTGCTATCGCTCGCCCCCACAGTACAGTGGATTAAGGGACAAAGCAAATTGATGGGTAACGATGCAGCAGGCGAAGTAGCAAGGAGAGACACCTGCTCCAGGGTTGGTCTAACTAGTCATAATGTTAGTTCTACGATAAAATAAAATAAATAAAATTCGATAGACAAGTAGTCTCTACGCCAATTGTAGCGCCGTAGCTGCTGTAGACGTGCTACGAACTAAGGAGCTACGAGTCAGTAGGGCGAGTGTGAGCAGTTTTAATAAAATACACTTTATTGCACAAACAAATACAGTTATAAGTTTGAAAAGTTAAAAGGCGGTGTTATCGCCTTAAGCGATTTCTTCCACACACCCTTTCTCAGTTTCATCTGTGTGATATCAAATATTTAAGTTGAATACTTATACAGGTTAATGTTTTTATCGACTCGACCACTGCACTGCTTCCTAGATGTTAGCGCTGTGAAGAAGAAACGGCGCAACAAACTTCACGCAACACATCTTTTAAAAATCAAGTTTTTTTTTTTTTTTTTTTTAATCTTTTTTTTTTTGAAGGGTTTGGTCATATTGATGACCATGTCACCCTTATCGTTACAAATCTAATATCACACTCTTGTAACAAATATAAATTTAGCAAGTTTGTATAGCATCCTGGCCTCATCAGACGAGGGGAATGCCAGGATGCTATTACAGGCTCCCACGTCACTGGAACATATATGTTGATACATTTGTCTTCTTAATGATTCGTTCCGCACACACTCCACCAAAATATGATGCACATCTTCTATAATCTCACACTCTGCACAATTAGGAGACTCCACTTTCCTCATCAAAAATGCAAACTTATTTAGTGGAATGTGTCCGGAACGTAATCTAAAAGCTAAAACAATTTCGCTCCTGTTCATAGAACACAGGTCAAACCAAGGTATACGAGGAGGGCCGGATTGAAGGGTTCTGTACCAAATTCCTACACTCAGGGACCGTTCATTAAAGTACTCTTTCCAAAGCGAGTAACATTCCTTTTTAACTATCGGTAACAGATCAGTGTAAAATGGCAAACATATCTGCGGGTCACCATCTGTTATAGCTAACTGAGCCAATCGATCCGCCTCCTCGTTACCCCAAATATCTACATGAGATGGAATCCATTGCAGCTTTATAGATTTACCTGTGGATTTGAGTTTACAAATGTTATCTATAATGGAGTAAGCTATCGGTGCACCTCGAAAAGTCGAGGTGCAACGAGCCACATGTTGGAGGGCGCTCTTTGAGTCCGTTAAAATAACAAATTTATTTCCGTTCAATATACTTGTATATGCGAGGCTTTCGGAAATAGCATAAAGTTCTGCATACATTATTGAAATATTCGAAGTAATATGGAATTTCATAGAGACTTCTAATTGAGGATCAAAGAACGCCGCTCCAATTCCATCTTCATGTTTTGAACCATCTGTGAACACTTGATAATAATCTTTATACTTAAACCGTAAATGGCTACAACACTTGTCGTATAAATATCTAGCCCCGAGAAGGCGTTTAGATTTGTCGACCCCGTCTATGCTGGTGTTGATTACTTCAGACAAATCTATGTTACTAACCCATGTGTCCAACGAAAACATTTCCAAATGTGTACAAGAATGTATAGGGTAATCTTTAAGCGAATTATGTACTGAAACTAACAACGGTTTCTTCTTTCTAGCCCAATATATTTGGTTATCACACAAACTACTAAGTTCCTTCATCAAATCTATATTTATATTATCTTCAAAGGATTTAGATCTCAAATAAAATTTGCTAGCGAGATACCTTCTCCTAAGGTGCAAGGGTTGTAGACACAGTTCACTCTCCATAACATATATAGGAGTACTTTTTATAAAACCTCCTATCACTCTCATTGCCTGATTTTGAACCTTATCCAGTTTATACAGATGACTTTTGACACTTGTATCATAGAGAAAGCTGCTATAATCTAGCCGACTACGCACAATAGATATATATAATCGTCGTAAGTATTTGGGGTGTATACCCCATCCAGATCCCGATAAAACCTTAAAAATATTTAGAAATTTTAATGTTTTTTGACAAATTTCGTTAATATGCTTACCCCATCGAAGTGAACGATCCAGCCATAACCCCAAGTATCTGACACTATCAACCAACTGTACCAAATTGTCATTTATTCTTATATCTATATTTTGTCTATTAAAACCTTTTCTAAATAAGCAAACTTTCGTTTTTCTGCTGGAAATTTCCATACCTAAATTTTCTATTAGTCGAGACATGTTGCTTAGAGCTGCCTGTATACTAATTGTAGCGTCTGTTATTCTTAAAGAAGAAATGTATATGACGAAGTCATCAGCGTATTGAGATATGCAAACATTCCGTATACTACGGCATATTTGTATAGTAGCCACATTAAATAGAATTGGCGATATCGGATCCCCTTGTGCTAGACCACGACTTGTGGATCTAGTAATCATTTCTGATTCGCCCGAATTAATAAATAAGTGTCTTTCGCTTAAAAACTGCCACAGATATCTACACAACAACGAACCTACACCCAACTTGTCCAATGTATGTAATAAACAAATTATATCAACATTGTTGTATGCACTATCTATATCTACGAAACATCCTAAAGTAACAAAACCCTTTGAAAATCCAATCTGAATATTTGAAACTAGGCGAGAAAGACTATCCAAACATGATTTGGCTTTTCTGAAACCTACAGTTTCATCGGCAAAGTGATCTTCCTTCTCCATATACCATTCCAATCTACGTGTGATAATTGTATGAAAAATCTTACAGGGACACGACATCAGCGCGATAGGTCTGACAGCTGATACGGAACTGCTATCGGCACCTGCCTTGGGAATAGGAACAATTGTAACATCTCTCCATTGCTTAGGCACGAAACCTAGAGAAAGAAACTTTGTATACATATCAATTAAGATGAGCTTACCGACAGTTGGAAGATGTTTGACCATCGAGTATGATATTCCGTCAGCTCCTGACGCCGTATCCTTTTCTTTAACAGCACCATTTAACTCCTGTATCGTGACCGGTGCTGATAATTGATGATTAACAGAAACAAAATTTGGCATATTAGGTGTGACGTAATTTGGAGCTAAACTATTTAACAGGTTATTTGCTTTTTCGGAGTCAATATGAAATCTTGGTCGCCTATATCCTTTTAACCACCTCATGCGTCGCCACATCTCACTTGATGAAGTTGAGTTGTCAATAGTATCGCAAAACGTCTTCCAAGCCCTACTTTTAGCGTTTCTGATCATTTTTTGAGCATTCGATACTTTGGTCTGCAGGATAGTTAAATTCTGAGGCGTAGGGTTTCGTCTAAACTTAGCTAAGGCTTGTCGACGTTCAGCAACAGCTCTGGAGAGATCTTGGTTCCAGTATGGTTTTGGAACAAACTTTTGTAGCCGCTGTGGACTGTGTGTGTGTGTTGTTGTTTGTAATCGTTTATTTTATAATAGGCTTTCTTACAAAGTTGTTTTTTAATGTGAATCTTAAACTTTCTGTCAGTCATATTTAAGATTTCCTCTGGTAGTTTGTTGTAGAAGCGTATACATAATATAAGGATTGTACGAAGCTGAAGCAACTTTAGTACCAGACATCTCTGTCATTCAAATAATCGTCTATTTCATAATACGCTTTTTTATACAACGAACGCGTGGGGTCGCGCGAGGTAGGTTCATTGCGGCGCGGTACGCTTTAGTATGGTTCAACCCTCAGTGTGTTTCATCATCATCAGGTTATTTTTGTCTCCACTGCAGGAGCACAACCCTCTCTCATCTGCCGGAGACAGACGGAGGATTTGGCCTACACTCCCCGCGCTGGCCAGACGGGTCGGGGAGGCCTGCTTGGTGTTTTATAATGTATTCCCTTAGTCGCCTTGTACGACATCCACGGGAAGAGTTGGAGTGGTCCTATTCTACTCTACCGGAAACCACACAGCGAGTGTGTTTATTAGTTCTAAATTGTTTTTTTTGTATCCCGGGATAATACTCGGCGTAACTCAAGTATAATAAGGTAAGTATTATTATTTATTATATTTCATCATCAGCCTAAATACGTTTCTGCCTCCGCAACGGACTACCACTTTTGGTGGTCTGTCTACTTGCAGATTTCACATAATAACCACCCTTGTCAGGCGGATTGGTAATCGCAGTATAGGTCTTAACATATACAGAAGAACGCTGCTGCCTTTTCCTGGTGGAATCCCTCAGTCGCCTAGAAGACACTCACGGGAAGGTTGGAGGGTGGCCCTATTCTCAGCTGTGCGTTATTATAAATAAAATTGAGAGTCCTATTATAAGACACTGGAATCAAACACACGTGTTCACTTCCGGTGACTTATATAGAAAATAAGTATTGTTCTTGTCTATTAATGTACCACTGATTTATTACTAACATAGATTAAGTTTTATTTTTTGTATTTTTTGTATTACTAACAAATTATGGACTTTGTCTGAAATAAATTAAAATTAATAAGCCGCGAATCGCACGACAAGGCATTGAACAACGGGAAATGAGGTGCCCAGCGGACAGATGGGGTAGAGTAGAGTTCAACCCTTAAAGTGCTCATTTGTTCTAAAAAAAACGGGATAATACTGGGTCGCCTAGCCCTAGGCAACAGATAACAAGATAATAGTATCTGAGGCGCTCGCAGCTTACGTTAAATCTGCGATCCAACTAAGTACTCGACTCAACTCGACACAATGAGGCTCCACTTGACTTCCCACTGTCTGCCGGAGACGTGGATACAACTACAATGGGTACTTTGTATTTCACGTAAATTTTACTCTGTATTGTATTACAGGTTTCATTCGATGATGTTTACGTATATTTCATTCCAGATTAATAGTCCTATGAAAACCAACGCTATTTACGTCTCGGTAACATATACATGAAAGGGTCACCAGCAGCAAAAATAGGTTTGTATTACCATGTAAACTTTGCGGTCCACTTAGGAACACCATCTATTGTGTATTTTGTTTTCGAGACGCAAATGCGTTTGTTCTCATAGGACTATTAATCTGGAATGAAATATAGTTCTGTTATGCTAGTCCGAAAACTCAAGGTCGCTCAGCGGGCTATGGAGAGGCCTCTGTCCGGAGTTTCTCTAAGGGACAGGATCTGAAATGAGGTGATCCGTCAGAGAACTAGTCTTCCACATAGCTCAAAAAGTTGCTGGTCACATCTGTCGGAGAACCGATTATCGCTGGGGTAAACGAGTTCTTGAGTGGTGACCGCGACTGGGCAGGCGTAGTGTGGGACGTAGATGGAGCGATGATCTGCGTAAGGCGGCTGGCAGAGACTGGATGAGAAGAGCCGAAGATCGGGTTCAGTAGCGCACCTTGGGAGAGAGGCCTATGTAAAACAGTGGACTCTATCAGGCTAATGATGATGATATGTTTTGTCTAAAAAAATATGTTTTCTACTTGTTTGTGAATCTGTGTTGTGTCAGTTAATAAATGTCTATCTATCTCTCTTATGAGCAGGGTTCGGAATAGGTAATGTAATTTATTTACTAACTAGGGCATCAACCTGCAAACTTAAAATGTGTCTAAACCCACAATTTTTTTTCTGAGAGTTTTATTCAGCGTGTTGTAACACATATTTTGTATAATCTGCCCAAAGTAATTTTTAGTTGGACAGGTCACCTCGTTGGCCTAGTGACTTAGTCACTGGACTCAACTGCCAGATGTCGTGGGTTCGATTCCCACTAGGGTAAGACAACTTTGTACAATTGGTACAAGCTGGTCCCGGTCTGGATGTTTTATTTGTAATTTGTCAAATCCTTATATTCCAAAACACAGAAGAAAATCCTAATTCAGGATTAGTCAAGTGTATGTAGATATGTAATATTTATTGATTATATATAAAAAAATTTATAAAAGAATATTTTACAATAAGATTTTTATCTTTCAAACTTTGAGAAGTTATTTCTCCCATTGACGAAAAACGACAAGAAATGACTTTGGGCAGATTTGACAAAATATGTGTAATTTTTTTTTATTACATAATATTAAAACGGGTCAATGATATACAACCCGCTGAACAAAACTCTCAGAACAAGTTAACGGGTCAAGTCACATGTTAATAGTTTGAAGGTTGATTTATGACACTAAAAATTAAAATGGCTATAACCAAATACGTGTCCCTAATTTTTAAAGCTCTAACGACGATAAATCTGAGATCGACCCCTCGCGTACATACTTGTGAATCAAAGTCTAGATTAAATTCTGTACATAGATGTTACCTATTGTTATAACGATTTTGGTTTAAGTGCCTAAGAGACAAATTAAAAAAAAAACGTCTATCTAAACCAAAATGGAAACAGGCACGTTTCAACATCCCACAAACGAACTTTAAAATTGCGCATCGCGCATTCGTTTGCGGGAGAAAAACGCGGCGGCATAGAAACGCGCTATTTGCGGCCGTCCTAACGATCCTGTACCAAAGCCTGGAGCTTTAACTGTATCAGAGAATACTAAATATTCCTATGTGAAGAAGCCACAATCTTAGTCAGGGGACTTGGTTGTGGTAGTTGCCTGTCCGGTGCTGTCCAGACGAGTCACGGGTATGCGGTCCCGGCTTACAGAGTTATCGCTACTACAATCCCACGATCCTTCCGTGATAACGGTATCCCATCATCATCATCAGGTTATTATTATTTCTCCACTGCAGGAGCACAACCCTCTCATCTGCCGGAGGCTGAAGGAGGATTTGGCCTACACTCCCCGCGCTGGTCAGACGGGTTGGGGAGGCCTGGTTGATGTTTTATAATGTATTCCCTTAGTCGCCTTGTACGACATCCACGGGAAGAGTTGGAGTGGTCCTATTCTACTCTACCGAAACCACACCTGATGATGATGATGATGGTAAACAATGTATCAGGTACACATCTTAAATAACGACTAGGCGTCCAAAACGTAAGTATTAAAAGGAAACTGATGTTAACTGAAGTCATGTGCTAACTGAAGTTTGTTGGATGATGTATTATTAGATCCCCACAACGAACCAGTACGATAATGGGTAACACAACATATAATTCTAGGCCAAGATCAGCGTCCTGATTAACTGTTCGTAATACTGAAAGTTACATTGTAGAACTTACAATTTATTATAGACTAGCTTTTGCCCGCGATTTCGTCCACATAGGTTCGATATTTACGCATCTTCACTGCTTTCAACGATGAATTTGGTTTTCCGTAGGAATGAGATGTTTTTCGGGATAAAAACTAACCTACGTCCTATTCCAGGACTTAACCTATATGTGTGTCAAGTTTCATCACGGTCCGTCCAGTGGTTGAAGCGTGATTGAGTAACAAACATCCAAACTTTCTCATTTATAATATACCAGCTGTTGCCCGTGAGTTCGTCCGCGTGGACAACTTAACATCACAAATTATTATGTATTTCCCGTAGGAATGAGATGTTTTTCAGGATAAAAACTATGTCCTATTCCAGGACCTAACCTATATGTGTGCCAAGTTTCAGCCAGATCCGTCTAATGGTTGACATCAAAACTTTCACATTTATAATATTAGTGGGATACCAATCTCGGTGATAATTTTCCATTACGGCAAAATTGTCTCAAAGCCAAATCTATCGCAGAATCGACGGCCGTTGGGGCAGACGAGTTCTGGAGTGGAGACCGCGGATCGGCACTCGCAGGGTGGGACGCCCCGCCGCCAGGTGGACCGACGGCCTGAAGAAGGTGGCCGGTAGCGGCTGGATGCGGAGGACCGGATGTGGTGGCGTTCATTGGGAAAGTCCTATGTCCAACAGTGGACGCCTAAGGGCTGATATGAAGATGATGATGATGAATGAAAAATAAAGTCTAGTTCCAAACTAATCAACAGAATCCATTAACGGTACAAGAGAATATGTAACGGAGCGCCAGTTCACGGGCAGCAAAAATAAAACAACATAAAACCTGGTTTTCCACTACATTATTAGAATTGTTCACCGTCGTCGGATTCACAGCGGTCTTTAATGCGGCTGCAGCGGAACGCGTCCGAATGCAGAGCAGTGGATATAATTCTTGATATATTTAAAATGGCGTGGTTTAAAGATACACATAATTAGCTAAAACAGAAAAGTCATCTTCATCAGCCGAAATACGTTCACTACTGAACATGAGCCATATTTATTATGTAAATAAAGTTGTCCGTTCCTGGTGCAATCTTATCCATGGTAGAAAACATATAAATGATAATAATAAATAGCCTTTTATTTCCATTTTTCCGGCCCATTTTTTGACCGGCCCATTGCCATTTTAGTTTAAGGACTTGTGTTAGTGCGTCTGTCAACTTTGTCTTTTGCCTGATTTTGTCGCTCCTTATTTTGTGTACTTTTTTCTGAGGAAGACATATATCATCCTACTAATATTATAAATGTGAAAGTTTGGATATTTGGATGTTTGTTACTCAATCACGCTTCAACCACTGGACGGATCGGGATGAAACTTGGCAAACATATAGGTTAGATCCTGGAATAGGATGTAGAATAGTTTATATCCCGAAAAAACATTCCATTCCTACGGGAAATACATAATAATTTGTGATGTTAAGTTGTCCAAGCGGACTACGAGTAAGTCGCGGGCAACAGCTAGTACTAAATAAATTAAAGATACGACGATCCTCTACCAATGGTCCGATAAACAAATACATTCACTCATCATCATCATCATCATCAGCCTAAATACGTCCACTGCTGGACATAGGCCTCCCCAATAGAATACCACCTTTGGTTAGACGTCCATTGGTGGATTTGCCATAATGACCACGCTTGGCAGGCGGATTGGTGATCGCAGTTATGATCTTAATATACACACACAGGAGAACGCTGCTGCCCGCCCCTGGTGCAATCCCTTAGTCGCCACGGGAAAAATAGGGGTGGCCCTATTCTAAGCCGGGAACTACAATTCACTCATACACACAATTTAACAGTGCATATAACTGTAACGATAATCGAGGCCTTCCCATCGCTAACCAAGCTAAGAGCTCAAAGAATTTTTAAGAAATATAACCTCAATTTTAGAAGAAAACTTATATAATAATAATAATTATATACCTTACAACTCGCAAAAGGAAAAGCAACAATTTTAGCCAAAGCATCGTTAAGCTACGTAAACCTACAAACAGAACCTGAAATGAGAAAATAAGCAAGACAAAACACTCGTAGGGCGGAATGTCCCAAATAAATATCAATTTGCAAACAAACTTACAAAGGAACTCTGTTAACAAACGGTTACTCGATAAATGGTAGAACTTCAAATTCCGGAACGGGAAGTAAAAACAAAGTAAACTTAACTTCGGGAACGCCGTTGTAATTAGTAAAAGATTGAGTTGACCATTAAATATTGTACTAGTAGAACTAATAGAAGATTTTTGTCCTCGGTATTTCAGTGGCTTCCTAGCCCCGGAACTTGGTTTAAGATTATTTATTCCCATCTTATCTTATCTTCTCAGGGGGCCAGGAAGACCTGGCGACACTTCGACCCTTCAGGATCTTTTATGCCAAACCCCTGACCACCAACGGTGCCCCAAGCCGATTTGGTGGACTTCACATACGCCTCAGAATTTCTTCTCTGGCATATGCAGGTTTCCTTACGATGTTTTCCTTCACCGAAAAGCCTGTGGTATTATAAATAAACCGTACTTAAGTTTCGTAAAACTCATTGGTACGGGCGGGGCTTGTACCAGGACCTCATGAACGTGAGGCGAGTGCACAACCAACCGGCTACCACGGCTCTCTCATTATTTATTCTCATAAGAAATAACATTTCACTTATATGAAATAGTAAACTAAAATTATATTATGTTCTATTCTAATCTAATCCGAATTGAGCTTATGTAAAGCAAAATACTTTTAAAACGAAGCGGGTAGTTACAAACTATTTTTATAATATACAGAAAACAACAATATTCGATTGCCGCGAAGCGAAAACACAAGCACTGCATCACTACTGGCAAAGGAAAGTGACAAAGATATAGAGCGCAATCTACAAAACTAGAAATGGCTCGACTTTAACAAAACATGTTCAAATACGTAGTTTTTATTTTCAAATATTTTATATAATATATAGATTTATGTGTATGTATGTATGTATGGATGGATGTTGTCTATATGTGTATTTATGTATGTACAGTATAGAAGCTTCATTTACAAGGAGGCGTTCTTTCGCCCCTACTATGGACTCTTGCTGTGGATCAACTCCTGCATAAGATGGCAGAAACAAGGATAGACACCCAAGGCTACGCAGATGACCTGGTGGTCATTGTCCGAGGTTTCTGTCAAAGTAGAATTTCGTACCTTATGCAAAGAGCGATAAAGATGTTTAGGAATTTACCCCATTATGTAAAAAATCCAACAATAAAACAGGCGTAATAGGTGATAGCAAATTCAGCAAAAAATACGATGAAAAAAAAATTTGGTTGGTGTACAAACATTATTGTTGTATTTATTAAATTTTATGGTAAGAACGTTCCGTTTAGTCGGACCATATGGATGTTCTGTTCATTACGAATCATATTCTTTGAAGGATATGATTCGTAATGAAGAGATCCGACGGAGAACGAAGGTGACTGACATAGCCGAAAGGATTGTAAAGCTGAAGTGGCAGTGGGCGGGCCACATCTGTCGCAGAAAAAAACGGCTGTTGGGGCAGACGAGTGCTGGAGTGGAGACCACGGTTTGGCACGCGCAAAGTGGGACGCTCCGCCGCTAGATGAACCGACGACCTGAAGAAGGTGTCCGGAAGCGGCTGGATGCAGAGGGCGGAGGACCGGGTGTGGTGGCGTTCATTGGGGAAGCCCTATGTCCAACAGTGGACGTCTAAGGGCTGAAATGCAATGAAATTTAATTTATTTGCTGGAATATGGTATTAATGTGATGATAATATAGATAGTTGGCCAACATATTCTGCCATAATTAGGCGTGCAAAAATTTTAAACATTAACATTAAGTTAATACTCGTAATATGACATTGCCGTGTGGTTTCCGGTAGAGTAGAATAGGACCACTCCAACTCTTCCCGTGGATGTCGTACAAGGCGACTAAAGGGAATACATTATAAAACATCAATCAGGCCTCCCCAACCCGTCTGGCCAGCGCGGGGTGTGTAGGCCGAATCCTCCGCCTGTCTCCGGCAGATGAGAGAGGGTTGTGCTCCTGCAGTGGAGACAAAAATAACCTGATGATGATGATGATGAAATATCTCTCTCGCGGGTCTGCTGGAAGAAATCTCTCTCAGTGATAAGTTCGCCCTTTGTACTTGTGTTTCTTTTAATGTATTATTTTTTTATTTTATCTGTGTGTGTGCAATAAAGAGTTAAATAAATATATAAATAAATGATGAATATGACATAAAACAAGAAATAGATGAGAAAAAAATATACAGGAAAATAGTGAATTATGGACCACTTACTCCTGAAGGAAATCAACTATTTTGCTCATTAGAAATAATTGCTGCGTCAACATTTTTTCTCATTAGGCATGTAAATACAATTACAAAGGATAACGTAACACAATTTAGGTCAATTCTGTACAGGATGCCATTCTCGTGAAAATGGCAAAGGTAAAGTCGTAAAGGAGGTTGCGCAGGGATTAGATGGAAGGAACTTCCGGTCTGTAGGCCAGATAATATTGTTTAAAAATCATTTCAGCCGTTTTATGATGGGAAAATGAAACGGACGCTAAATTAAATTTGTTCGCGAGGTGAACTTGGCAAGTTGGCGGCGAAATTGAAGAAATACTTCAATTTACGGGTCTTCACATCTTGCTACATTGGAATTCGCGAATTCGCAAGAATCAGAGCCGTGTGGTTCCCGGCTTAGAATAGGGCCACCTCCAATCTTCCCGTGGGCGTTGTCACCAGGGATGAAAAGCACCGTTCTCCTGTGTATATTAAGACCATTACTGCGATCACCAATCCGCCTGCCAAGCGTGATGATTATAGCAAATCCCCCAATGGAAAGCCCACCAAACATGTCATTCTATTGGAGATGCTCAGTAGACGTATTTCGGTTGATGATGATAATAAACTGTATTTATTGGCAACCCCCCCCCCCACACACACACACATACACACGACTACGCCCATAAACCCTAATAGTAGTAATTATTTGTAGTTATTCTAAATCTTTATGTTACTTATAAAAGTAGACGTAAAAAATACCCTTTTTCGGTGGTGCGCGCAAAGTGGGGATGCATCGTCTCTGCCTACCCCTCTGGGACCAGGGCGTGATCATTATGTAAGTATGTAAGCAAGAAGCTATTTTGCTGCGACTTTTTACGCACTAAAAGCGCCCTTTTCGAGGTTGAGAGGTGAAAATTTTTTTACTCTCTGCAAACATTATTTAAAACTAAACAAACAAGTCTTTAGCATTAGTATTTGCTGAAATAATCAGCTGTGACAGACGGGTGGACACAGTCACCATAAGGGTTCAGTTTTTACCATTTTGTTACGGAACCTTAACAAAAGTAATAGAATATCGCTGACATATTTGTGTACAGAAATAGACGGGACTATGGATGGCACAACCGACCATTATTACGCTTTTACGGCGGCTTTTCGAACGCGTAATAAAGATATGCCCCATAATAAAAATGTATACGTCCTAGTGGCGCCACATCATAGAAATCCTATCAAGATAGAACCGTTATAGCCAATTGTCCGTTCCGTGCGTCCCGATTTTCGGTCACAGCACAGCGCGCCCTTCTTCATGCCTCGCAGTCATGTTTCTAGCGAGGTGGTACAGTTATGAAGTTAGAAACCTCGCAATATGGCATTTTCGCAGATTTTCTGTCGATGCTCACCCGACCTTGACTCAGTACGAAACGAGTAAGCGTTTGATAGATAATATATGGCACATCATTGGCACACGGGTCGCGCCTTTTTCACCGTTCTATCTTGATAGGATTTCTGTGCGCTGCAACCACTCCAATATATAGATTAGCGAACAAATTATTTACAACACCATTACATATTATCATCGTCATCAGGTTATTTTTGTCTCCACTGCAGGAGCACAACCCTCTCTCATCTGCCGGAGACATTCCCGCCTCCTCACCATTCTCCCCCCGCAACTCCTCTAAGCGAGGATCAACGGAGGTAACTGCAAAGACACCTACCAGTGAAGGTAGGGCAAGTCCCAGGTCATGAATTTACGCTACCTTGGGCCCCGGACAAAGTTAATTAAAGAAGTAAAGAGTCAAAGTAGGAAGAGAGTTCCCACTTCCCCTCTAGCAAATGGGAGTGTAGCAATGAAACGATGACCAGAGTGGTCACGTCGGGGGGTTGGGGGTTTTGGTATGGCCAAGATAAGCCTGGCCACCTAGTTTGAACACCACGGACGTATTAGCGCCTTTGTGACGCAGTGAGCTGTGACGGAGTAGCAGAAGGCTACTTCGTATAATAGTGCCAATAATAGGCATGGCAGAAACGCTTGAACGCTCGGAAATTGTGACGGTTCGCAACCAGATCTCCATAGTATACCGGACGGTTCACCTAATTTAGATCCGATAGCATGAGTTCACGTTCCCGATCCCACCGTGTGCACTCCCACAGAATGTGATGAGCGGTTTGATCCGACTCACCGCATTCGCAGTCGGGAGATGCGACCAGCTTCATGGAGTGAAGCTTCGCCTGGAAGTTGCCGTGACCGGTGAGGAACTGCGCGACGCAGTGGTCCACCTCTAGCCACCGTTTCTCCAATCTCTCCTCAACGCTTGGGAAGAATTTGCAGAGGTGCCTGCCCTTTTCAGATTCCTCCCATCTGCGCTGCCAATCGGACACCAGAAGGTCGTCCACAACCGAAGCTGTCTCCCCGAACAGTCGACATGTGCGGTCCCTGTCTCCAACCCCAAAATCGGTCCAAGTGAGTTGTCGAGCTCTGAAGTGAACACTGGCGCGCCGCTGAATCTCCAAGTCTATCGGCCAAACACCGATGTATGTTTGCTACCGCATCACGCAAAAACTACTGAATGGAATTTGATGCAGTTTTCACAGTTGTCTTGCTGGTGGTATTTGTATGAATAGTATTCATTTTTATCTTACTTTATTACAAAAGGTACGACATACATTAAAAATATTTGCCTGACATACATGCTAATAACATGCTACCTAAAAACGTTCGCTAGCTCGGCAGAAACTCTTCAAATTACAGGTAATATAATTATTTTGTTTATTATTAGTACACCAGCGACACGCTTCGGTTTTCGCGCGGGTACAAAAATATATGTACTGTATAATAACGTTATTTGTGTGTACATGGAAGCATGGGTATAAGACTGACAAAACAGTGCGAATGTGGAAGAAGCTACAGCTAGAGGTCGTCCTAGATGGACGTTCAAGGATCACATTGGTGACGTCCTCAAAAAGGCTGTAGTTCGCAGCGAGATGAATAAAAGGAGGTGCATGAAAAGGTTTATGAATGTAACGGAGGCTAGTGAGGTGTGTCAGGATCGCGCAAAGTGGAGATCAATCGTCTCTACCTACCCCTCTGGGACCAAGGCGTGAGCATTATGTATATACATGGAAGTGTGGTTACAATACATAATTCAATGCCACGCGGTCATCGCTCAGTAAGAGTGACCTAGCATCGGAACTACTTAACGAGTTTCAACGAAAGAAAACTATATTTTAGAGAATATATAAGTACTTAAGTTTGCGAAACTATATTTTAGAGAACAGAGTATAATCTATGGTTTGACGTTAAAAATAATCAGTTCGCGATATAAATAAATTAATTAAAACAAGACTGCACTAAAATTGTTGCTCACTCAGCTCACATCTCAGTCACACAGTATTAAAAAAATAAACACTAAATTAATTTAGGGCTATCAAATTTTAAATGTGCGCCTTTTTATCTGGCCTAACATATAAGTACTTAAGTTTGCGTAAAAAAAAAACTACTTTCACGCGAGCACAGTTGCGTGCAAAAGATATTTATTTTTAATATCGATCATATATTATTTATAGGTCCGCCGCCAGGTGGACCGACAACCTGAAGAAGGTTGATCCTGCTGGATGCGGAGGGCAGAGGACCGGGTTTTGTGGCGTTCTTTGGTTAAAGCCTATATCCAGCAGTAGACGTCTAAGAGCTGATATGATGAGAATTATTAGTTATTAATTTACTGCACATACTCGGATTTTTATTAAAAACACTCAACCTTATTTCAGTACCTAAGTAAGTAGGTCAGTGTGAAATGTTTTCAATGTCGGGCGCAACTTCTGCATGCAAAGCGCGTAGCATTTCTATTTTACGAGGGAAATTCGTGGAGTCGTAACAGAATCCGGAGGATTTATCGTTACCCGCACTAGCTGCATAGCCCGGGAGGTGACAGCAGGCGATGATACCACGTCGAGTACCAGGGTGAAAACAACCTTAATTCGCTGATTCACACATCGTTTCTTATATAAAGACGCATCGGGCACCAAATCTTTCACTATTGTCTACTATCTATATACTCTGCTGACAACTAAAAAGGACCTAAGTTAGGGATGGGAGTGGAGGAGGGGGGTTTACATAAATAAATTAGTTTAATTACAAAAAAAATTTAAAGCCGACAAAACAGTACTCTAAATTAGATAAATGTTCTACATTAATAGGTGGAATGGGGTATATGAATATGAATGTTTGTTTAATTTATTTAAGTATGTGTATCCGTTATCTAGTAACCATAGCACAGGCTCTGCCTAGTTTGGGACTGGATAATTGGTGTGAATATCTGACATATTTATATATTCAATTCACTTTGGGTTTTACTATGAGTTGAGGCAGAGTTACAACAGCCCGGCTCCCAGATTAGACAGTTTCCGCCAACATATTATTAAACTCCCAGCTCGCAATTACAATATTAAGTTAATTACAAATTAATAATAATGTTAGCCTTGTGGTTCCCGGCTTAGAATAAGGCCAGCCCAAATCTTCCCGTGGGTGTCGTCAGGGCGACTAAGGGATAGCACCAGGGACGGGCAGTCTCCTGTGTATATTAAGATCATTACTGCACCATCACCAATCCGCCTGCCAAGCGTGGGGATTACAGCAAATCCCCAAATGGACAGCACAAAAGTGGCATTCTTTGGGGAGACCTATGTCCAGCAGTGGACGTGTTTCGCCTGATGATGGATATTATTATTTGCAGAACAAAGTATAATGTTATTTAGTTAGTATAACGTCGGAACGAGTAGTTCTCGGACTGCCACGCTGGAGGTTGCGGGTTCGAATCCCGCTAGGGGCAAATGTTCGTATATGAATATGAATGTTTGTACCCCAAGTCTTGGATGTTTATATATTTATTTAAGTATGTTTATCCGTCATTTAGTAACCATAGCACAGGCTCTGCCTAATTTGGGACTGGATAATTGGTGTGAATATCTGACATATTATTTATTATTATTATTATTAATGTTGAAGTATACTCGTAATTTTCGCTTAGTGGCTTTGTCATTGGACTCGAGCGCCAGAGGACGTCGTTTCGATTCCCACTGGGGACAGGCAACTTAGTACAAGTTGGTCCCGTTCTGGATGTTTTATTTTTAAATTGTGCTATCCTTGTTTAATTTCCATAGCACAGGAGGAGTTGGGGATCAGACAAGTGTATGTATATATATAGCCAGATGGACCGATGACCTGAAGAAGGTGGCCGGAAGCGGTTGGATGCGGAGGGCGGAGGATCGGGTGTGGTGGCGTTCATTGGGGAAGGCCTATGTCCAACGTCCAAGGGCTTATATGATGATGATGATTATATCCTATTACTATTGTAAACGCGAAAGTTTGTAAGTATGGATGGATGTTTGTTACTCTTTCACGCTTCAACCACTGGACGGATCGTAATGAAACTCAGCACACATATAGGTTAGGTCCTGGAATAGGAAATAGGATAGTTTTTATCCCGAAAAAACATCTAATTCCTACGGGAAATACATAATAATTTGTGATGTTAAGTTGTCCACGCGGATGAAGTCGCGGGCAACAGCTAGTATATAGATATAAGTAAATATTAAGATACTACGGGATTATTGTTTAATTTCCAGAAATGTCAAAAGTACATGGCAACACCATTTCTATAAATAAAATATTGCACATAAAAAACCTGCCGCGTCATTAAAACACAAACACCCACTATTATCTCCCAGCAAATTCCAAGACGAACAAAAGGCGGCGAAAGTGACCTTATGCCTCAAACGGAACGTGCCATTGACATTGGCAGCGTCTGGCAGCCCGCCAGGGGGCTGCCAACACCATAGCAACAGACTTCCCCGCCGCCATGCGAATGCCAAACTTCCCCACACAGCTGCGACCTTGCAAAACCACCCTTAACCTTTACCCATTACAGACAAACGTGACGGTAAACTACTCTGTGTTACTGAGCTAGTTTTTACTAGTTCGCGAGAACATGTGGGTTTTATCGCTGAGAAGTTGTTTCGGAAGCGAGATCGAATTTGCTACTGCTTCTGGGGCGAGTGAACTGTTGCTGCCTTTTATGGAATGGAGTTTTGTACTTACGTAAATACTCAGGGATATTGGGATAACTAACTCAAATGAAATACTAATTTTATCGTGAATTCGATGAGTGATGTGGGTCATAAAGTTGCGTGACAAAAAACGTGTATATTCGAGAGCTTCGTGCAACTAAACTTTAAAAGTTGTAAATGTAACAGTTATACCACCGTAAAGATCGATTCATCATCATCATCATCATCAGGTTATTTTTGTCTCCACTGCAGGAGCACCACCCTCTCTCATCTGCCGGAGACAGACGGAGGATTTTGCCTACACTCCCCGCGCTGGCCAGACGGGTTGGGGAGGCCTGTCTGACGTTTTATAATCAAAAAGATCCACCTCTCCCGGTGACGTCATAGACCGCGGAGCGTTAAAAACCGGTCACAGCTCGGTCTAAAGTAAGTTAGCATCGGCATTACACGACGGGTGTGGACGAAAGAAACTGCATTTTAGAGAATACAGTTTGAAGTTACAATAATCAGTTTCCAATGTATAAATTGCCGTGTGGTTTCCGGTAGAGTAGAATAGGACCACTCCAACTCTTCCCGTGGATGTCGTACAAAGCGACTAAGGGAATACATTATAAAACATCAATCAGGCCTCCCCAACCAGTCTGGCCAGCGCGGGGAGTGTAGGCCACATCCTCCGTCTGTCTCCGGCAGATGGTTGTGCTCCTACAGTAGAGACAAAAATAACCTGATGATGATGTGTATAAAACATTGCTACCCACCCCGATTGGTTTTTCGCTAAAGATTCATAGAGTTCACCAAACCTGCGGTAGATAGCATAATATAAAAATCATGTCACTTCTGAATTCGAATAGTCTGCAAACACCGAAAAACTCATTTTCTACGCTTAAGATATCCTTTGATTCTTCCTGGGATTTTGTTGACTTACCTGTAACAAATAATCACATCTATTAGATCATAGAAAAGATAGAGAAGACCAAAGAAAAGATGGATAGATGACATCGTAAATGAGGAAGGAATAACATGGACAAGAAAAACAAAGAACAGGAAGGAGTGGGAGAAACTGGGGGAGGCCTTTGCTCGGAAAGGGGCAGATAGAAACACAACCACATAAAATAATAAATATAATTTAATTTTTTTATTACTAATGGAAAATAATTTAAATAAATATAAATATATATTAATGTAAAATGTTATAGATGCTATCAAATAAAGGCTATTTTTATTTTATTTTATTTATTAGATCATAAATAAAATAGTTCAATCTCAAGTAGTTCTTAGAATTAAAGAAATATATAGGATAAAATAATGGCTCGCCATTTCAGTATTTTTTATTCACTCAAGGTCAGTTTGAAGCCTTGGTTCTCCGCCAGGGAACGATTTGGCTGAAATCTGTTGGTGGTTATCCAGATTACTTATAGAGCAAATCCCTCTCTAAGGCAGATTATTCAATGAAATTGACGGTATTTTGACACCCACGGGAAGATTGGGGGTGGCCCTATTCTAAGACGGGAACAACTTGGCGAGACGGGGACAACATAAAACGACATTTGAACTTTGGTACGTCATGTTGTTCGCAAAGTGGGTTGTAAGTCGTAACCGACTAGGTCAAGAGACATTAGGTTTCGTTTTCTTGGAGCACATTTATCGCATCACGACGGCGAAACAGCAATATAAAAGTTCTGGAGAAACGGCGCGGGGCGGCACTAACATCGATGAAATAAGGCAATCGCAAACGAAGTCGGAATTCCCAGAACTCGAATACCAGTTCCTATCTGGTACGAGTACAACTTAGCTTTTATACGAATGACATTTTCATAGCAAAAGCAATAAGTTTTACAATTTTATTATCCTATCCTACTAATATTATAAACGCGAAAGTTTGTAAGTATGGATGGATGTTTGTTACTCTTTCACGTAAAACTGAATGGATTTTAATGAAACTTTACAATAATATAGCTTATACATCAGAATAACACATAGGCTACAATTTATAAAGATATTGTGTGAATTTTCCATAATATCAAGTAAGTAGTTCTTTTACGCCACGCTAATAAAAGCTACTCGAAATACTAATCCTGCGCAGACGAAGTCGCGGGCACCAGCTAGTTTGTTATAATGTTGGTATGAAAAGCACGTTTCCCAGTTCTGTTCAGTTTCAGTACTTTTAATGTAATAAATCTGATAAAGCTGAACGCTGGCTGTTTTTTTTTATTTCATCATCATCATCATCAGGTTATTTTTGTCTCAACTGCAGGAGCAAAACCCTCTCTCATCTACCGGAGACAGACGGAGGATTTGGTCTACACTCCCCACGCTGGCCAGACGGGTTGGGGAGGCCTGATTGATGTTTTATAATGTATTCCCTTAGTCGCCCTGTACGACATCGACGGGTGGAGTTGGAGTGGTCCTATTCTACTCTACCGGAAACCACACGGCAATTTTTTTTAAATTTATTTAACATTAATAAGAAAATACATCATATGTCTTACATAACTCACACATAATAAACCTCTTGGGTTTGTCCTGTGTGCGGTGAGGCCGCTCGGTCACAGCGGACCATGCTAACGCTTGTTGTACATTATAAAGAGAGTTAAGTACAGAACAGATGACAAAATAAATGTATCAATGCAACCTTGAATTGTACTTATATAATAACCTATTCTTACTTGTTTTCCGCTACTGAAGGTAGTGTTTTTTTATTGTTGAAGAAGGCATTGGAGTAATTTCATCATGCTAACTGGAATTTGACAACGAAGATAAAATACAGAAAAAGTGTGACGTATGCATAGCTTAGCAATGACATGTTTAGAAAAACAAGACATGTTTGTTGGCTCTTGTAGTCTCACGCTATTTATATTTCAAAGACTCCCAAAATATTATCCAGTCATGATCTTGACACTGTGCAGGTCAGGAAGTCTAAATTTAGCAGTAGTCACACCTTAGCTGGTTCTGAGCGCTCTGACGGATTCCCGCAATTATTTGGCCAACAGTTTGTTGACAGTTCACAGCGCTGTGTCCTGTTGTTCGACAGTTTGGCAGTATTCAACATGGTAATTTTGATAATTGTATAGTTGTCACACCTTAGCTGATTCTGAGCGCTCTGACGGTTTGCCGCAAATCATTTGGCCAACAGTTTGTTGACAGTTTACAGCGCTGTGTCCTGTTGTTCGACAGTTTGGCAGTATTCAACATGGTAATTTTGATAATTGTATAGTAGTCACACCTTAGCTGGTTCTGAGCGCTCTGACGGTTTGCCGCAAATCATTTGGCCAACAGTTTGTTGACAGTTTACAGCGCTGTGTCCTGTTGTTCGACAGTTTGGCAGTATTCAACATGGTAATTTTGATAATTGTATAGTTGTCACACCTTAGCTGGTTCTGAGCGCTCTGACGGTTTGCCGCAAATCATTTGGCCAACAGTTTGTTGACAGTTTACAGCGCTGTGTCCTGTTGTTCGACAGTTTGGCAGTATTCAACATGGTAATTTTGACGTTTGTATAGACCGGAATTTTCGAGGAACAAAGGGACCTTTGTAGCCAATAAGGCTGCAGCTGTTTGAAGGGTTTAGTTTTTGAACTGAAGCGTTTTCATGCTTACATCTCAAGTTTATATACCACCCTGAGGAATCAGTGTCTCAGGTGCAATGTTTCGTGATTGTGTAATAAGTTTTTTTATGAAAACACAGCAAGCGTAAGTTTAGCGACAGAAATAGGTAAAACGGTGGTGCCTACTTAGGTAAAAACATAAAATGTCAGACATTCACACCAATTATCCAGACCCAAACTAGCAGAGCCTGTGCTATGGTTACTAGATAACGGATACACATACTTAAATAAATATATAAACATCCAAGACTTGGATACAAACATTCATATTCATCATACGAAAATTTGCCCCTAGCGGTATTCGAACCCTCAACCTCTGGCGTGGCAGTCCGAGAGTTATCCCGTTCTGCCACGGAGGTCGTCAGCTGGAAGCTACACTAAAATCCTAAGATGTGTGAAAGGACAAACATATACATAATCATCCTGACGTGACACCATTTCCGCCATCATCATCATCATCGTCAGGTTAATTTTGTCTCCACTGCAGGAGCACAACCCTCTCTCACCTGCCGGAGATAGACGGAGGATTTGGCCTAAACTCCCCGCGCTGGCCAGACGGGTTGGGGAGGCCTGATTGATGTTTTATAATGTATTCCCTTAGTCGCCTTGTACGACATCCACGGGAAGAGTTGGAGTGCTCCTATTCTACTCTACCGGACACCACACGGCACATTCCATTCCGCCATCGCTTACAAGCAATGAGCAACCTTATACTAACTCACAACATACTTTGAAAATATGGTCTTGACACTGACATCCATTGCCTGGCGACCGGCCAGCGAACGAGTGTCAAACCACAAACACTAGAGCACCGCCACGTTGTATTATATATTCTTTATAACACATAAATTTTACAAAAAAAAGGGCATAACATAAAAGTGTACAAAGGTGGACTTATCTCTACAAGAGATCTCTTCCAGCCAACCTTCACTGTGGGAAAAGCTCAAAAAGAATAAAAATAAAATGTGCATGGATATTGAAATTTTATTATTATATATTCTTTATTGCACAAATTTTAAAAGTAAATACAGTTACAAATTTTGTGTACAAAGGCGAGCTTATCTCTAAAAGAGATCTCTTCCAGTCAACCTTACAGGGTGTGAGACAAGGCACTAAGAGCGAGGGGGAAAATATACTACATAATAACTAAATACTGAAACTACACACATATATATATATATATTTTACATAAATAAATAAATATTTATAATAAATATAATAAACATACATAAATACATACATATCATATTATACTGAGTGAGACAGATAATAAAATATTGTACTATACATAGAATAAATGAGTAGGTAAAGCTATTAATATATACTAATATAAGTTACTAAGTAAAGTACATACATAATAATATATATAACATTAAATATTATAATTACAACTATACATATTATATACATAAATACATGCAAACTATATAACATACAATACATATACATAATATATACTATATCACGGCAAGTTAGATAGGAAGTGCTCTTTGCATCTCAGTATGAACGATCTTATTGTGGGACTGTCACGAATGTGTGCAGGAAGACCGTTCCACAGTTGTGTAGCGCGAACGGTGTAAGAGTTGAAGAAGAAATTGTAAAGAAAATGAATTGACGGAACAGTCAACAAAAATTTGATAATCGTATAGTAAGAGATGGAATATGAACAGCAGGATCAATCTGGGCAATTGCCATAACTGTTTCTGACATCGCTGAATAAATTGCTATAATTCTTGGTATTTCCCCAGCTAACCGCGGTACCATAACGTGTCTCAACACGGAAGCGGCGATGTTGTTCGCCACACATCACGCCCAAGTAGTAATCACGGAGCGAAAAGTGGACGAAGCAACAAAGTGGCGATGCATCGTCTCTGCCTACACCTCTGAGACCAGGGCGTGAGCATTATGCATGTATGTAATTCTTGGTGTTATATTTCCGTGCTCATTAAGGGCAAAACAAACAAACAGTAACAAAATTGCAAAATTTGACAGGTCTTGAGCTAAATTTGCGAAGTAAATGTTTGAAGATTAGCATTACCTATCCAAATGATCACTTTGTGTATATGTATGTATGTATGTGTATTGTATGTATATATTGTACGAGAATGTATATATATGTATTTTATTAAATATTTATATAGATAGTTATAAGTAAATTTAAATTATTCTATTTGCTATTTACATATATGTTTTTTTTTTCACTACTTATTCTCACTATAATGTGCACTGCTGTCTGCCTATCTGCTTTGCTTTTCTCTTTCACCCAAAGGTTTACTAGAAGAAAACTCTTACAGAGTTAAGTGTGCCTTTGTACATCTTGTGTTTAAATTAGTTTTTTTTATTTTTATTTATTAACCAATAAAAACAGAATTTACATATTTCCAGTGCAACAAAAACCAGACTTGGTTTGTCTGTGCACCGTGACGACTTACAAACTAATATTTAACAGTCATATTATGTGCCAAGCCATCTATCTGTATACATTGCTTAATTACTAACAAAGTCGAAACCTTCAAAAATAACTTGTGTGGCTTATATTTGTGTACAATAAAGTATAAATAAATAAGATGGTTTTTGACCACTCTTTGAAGCTGATATCCATCTTAATCGTGATGATAGCGATACAAAACACTACACGGCCTCAGAGGTCTCATCATAAATAACAATATCCTCGCCTTGACTGTGTCCTTATATAGCCGAATGCAGCCTGGACTCATTTTCTGGTGAACGAATATCTCGACTAAAATATTAATGGTATCGATAATGGTCTATTGAGGACTTACAGTCTTCTGCAGACTGTGGCGGCGAGACTGGACGTGGACAGTGCTGTTACGCAGCACTGGACTCGCGACCACCTCGTCAAAGATACCAAAATTACTTTTTATTTTTCGAAAACTAGCTGTGCCCGCGGTTCCGCTCGCGTGAACTACAGAATCCGCTGCCATTACCACTCCCGCTCTCGCTCCCGCTTCCGCTCCCGCTTCTGCTTCCGCTCCCGCTTCCACTTCCGCTCCCACACCCACTCCCCTTTTCCCACGCCCACGCCCACTCATCGCAACTCATCGCAATCTGAATAGTACGGAAATACTATTATGTGCAATATATTGCATACTAACATTACCTACTAATGTATTTGAAAACTAAAAATGTCTATAACTTTTGATTGAGGTAGCCGATTGCGATGAAATAAAGACTAAATGTTAAGCTAAGTTAAGCCCCATGTTTTTGTGAAAAGTCCACCAAAATCCGTTCAGTAGCAACGCCTGAAATTTTATTTTTTTATAAAAGCCGACTTTAAAAAACGATAAACAACTAACGACAAAAACGCCTTTAAAAACCCCGAACCCTAAAAAACCTAGTTTTAAACTAACATTTTAACTGTCTTCAGTCTTAGCTGCATCAGATACAGAATTATGCTAACGCCCTGGTTCCAGAGGGGTAGGCAGAGACGATGTATCACTACTGTGCGTGATCCTGAATAGAATAGAATAGAATAGGTCATTTATTCATAGCTACGACACACATATACATGAGAAATAAACAGAACAGAAATTAATAAATTACAATTTAAAAATAATCAAGGTACCTATGTGTCGCAGCAATAAAATGGCGCTGACTCAGCATAATGCTGCAGCACGCTACGCGAGCTGGTATTCTGTCAGCACCAGGTCAAGTGACTTCACAGATTTAGTTTATAAGTTGTGCTTAGAGGGCTGTTAATGTATTGGTGTTCATAATAATATTAAATATATATAATTTAAGTTTGTAAATTAGTAGAAATAAGGGCATTGTGTATAGCTGAATTAATAAGAATAAAATGTACTGACATATACGTATAATGTTGAAAAGGTGCATTGAGTTAAACTGTGTAATGTGTTTTTATGTTAACTTAAGATACTAAATTTTACGAAGTAGTTTTGTGAGTGAAAAACCAAACACCCTGACACCTCACTAGCCTCACTCACATTCATCAACCTTTTCATGCACCTCCTTATATTCATCTCAATGCGGGCCACTTTCTGGGGGCGTTACTAATTTAATAAAGTTCATAATAGGAATTATAAAGCTACTAAGCATAGTCTAGAGTGAACAGTGAATATCTAAGGAGTCTCATCAATATTAACACCTGGATATTCGTACTTCTAATCTGTAAGGGTTTGAATAATAAACAGCTGGAATTAAGGGCGGACCAGGACAAAACGGCTTCGCTTGGATACCTTAATTAAGTGGCGCTCTGGAAAAGTTTTCGTCGTCGCAAATTTTTTTTCCAGATTATTTTTCTGTACTATTGTTCAAATTCAAAACATTTAATCGTAAACACATGTATTTTAAGATCATCATCATCATGTCAGCCTTTAGACGTCCACTGTTGGACATAGGCCTTCCCCAATGAACGCCACCACACCCGGTCCTCCGCATCCAGCCGCTTCCGGCCACCTTCTTTAGGTCGTCTGTCCATCTGGCGGCGGGGCGTATTTTAAGATGATCCATTACATATGGTACGGCGGTTGAAACTCTCGTATATTCACAAGCGAATAGCATATCCATCGAGAGAGGGACAAGGACAAGATCATAAGTGCCTCACTTTCTTTAACTATAGTAGAGAATACTAAATAGGACTACGTTAAGAAGGGACCCTCGCCTCCCCCCGCCAGTTTAACGTCGCCCGCAAAATAAAGCACGGCTGGCATTACGCATTACTGGACTGCCGCCGAAAGCCGCCGCCGCGAGATCGACGCTATATGTTAGATAGAAACAGAAGCACTTGTGTTATTTAAATATTACCTATATTATGTGGCCCAGAGGAGTTGTTTGGGACTGGCACACCGCCTGCACTCCACACAAGCGAATAGATTTAATTACCTACTACTACAGACACACCAGCCTCTCCGTACACGTGCGTGTGAGCGTAAATTATGGTAGGGTTGCTGCACCCAGCGCGCGAAGATAGTCGACCGAGAGAGCGATAACGTTATACGTCAACAGCATAAGTGCTTCTCTTCGATCTCTCGGTGCCGGTCGATAGTGGCGTAGTAACTTTGTTACGGCGGAGGACGGCGCGAAGCGCTATTTGGCGGGCGACGTTGAACTGTCGGGGAAGGTAAATGTCGCTTCTTTACGTAGTAATATTTAGTACTAGCTGTTGTCCGCGACTTCGTCCGCGTGGACAACTTAACATATCAAATTATTATGTATTTCCCGTAGGAATGGGATGTTTTGTCGGGATAAAAACTATCCAATGTCCTATTCCAGGACCTAACCTATATGTGTGCAAAGTTTCATCATGATCCATCCAGTGGTTCAAGCTAAAACATCCAAACTTTCACATTTATAATACTTGTAGGAAGTAGGATTCTCTGGTACTAGTAACTTATATATCGATTATCCTACGTCTGGGCTCGGAGGCGTCTTACGTAACAAGTCGCGTGCTGTAGTCGGCTGAGCCTATTCTAGGGTTAGCCTTCGCCTTGAGCCCTCACCTTGACCTTGGTGCGTTGAGCATAGAGTTCAATCTGAAGGTTGATACGCTTTCCAGCTACATTGCATTCCAAATACATAACCCTTGAGATTTTGAGTTTTTTTTTTCGACTATAAATAAAAAAAGCAGGAGCACTGCAGGAGCACAACCCTCTCTCATCTGCCGGAGACAGACGGAGGATTTGGCCTACACTCCCCGCGCTGGCCAGACGGGTTGGGGAGGCCTGATTGATGTTTTATAATGTATTCCCTTAGTCGCCTTGTACGACATCCACGGGAAGAGTTGGAGTGGTCCTATTCTACTCTACCGGAAACCACAAGGCTAAAATAAATAATAAATATGTTAGGACATTTCACACACGGCCACCTGATCCCAAACTAGGCAGAGCCTGTAATATGGGTATCAGACAGCTGATATACATACATAAATACATAATGTACTTATATAAATAACATCCAGTCACAAGGCAAACACAAGTGCTCCTGACACGAATGTTTGCCCTGGGCGGAATTCGAACCCGCGACCCCGAGCTTCGCAGGCAGGTGTACTACCGACTAGGCTACGGGACCGACTATGGGAATAATGAAATTGGCATAAATGATTTTTTTTTAGCTCTGTCTTATTTTGACTGTCAGAGTCAAAATCTTTTATTGCATATGAGTACACTTGGTACATTTATACACGTCATTTTTTTATCGACTACCGCTTCCTGGGTGTTAGCGCTGTGAAGAAGAAACGGCGCAACAATCTTCACGAAACACTTTTGAAATCAAGTTTGTATACAAAACATTAGTACCAGGCATCTTTGTCATTCAAATACTCATACTCATTTATTTCAACCTTTTGGAACATTGAGAACTCTAGGCTAAGTCGAAATTTTTTATTTACATTTTGTTTTTATTTACATTTTGTTTCACATCTATGCATGGCTGGCGTTAACGCGACCATTATGAATACATGGCAATGAGCGACCAGTTTCTACGTTATAAACATTAAGCTGCGGTAGATGGCATTGTCAAACATACAAGATAAAATAATTATAAATATCAATGGATATGCATTATGAATAACCGTCTGTTTTACTAACCTAACCTAACCTATGGTACTCTTATTGTTGTCTTTACGAAGAAACACCTGATCGTATCTAGCCCAAGCATGTTTATAAGAATTTTTTTTTTAATTTCTGGCAGCAGCATATATTTGTTTACATTACATTGCGGTGATAAATGTTCTGACACATAGATAGGGCAGCTGACTCCAGCGAGTCCAATGTGAGACGCATTCAGCATAATATGCTTATCGTTGCGGTGCGTTTAGTTATAGCGGCGAGCAGCAGAGAGAACGGTGTCTCTTAAACGCGGTGAAGACAGTAAAACGATAATACTCCGGGGACGCTTAGATGACGTATCGAACGTAGCTACTCTTCTACAGGCACGGATATCATTGTCGGACAAGGTCAGCCCGATAGTATCACATAGGTTCTTGAATAACCCTTTTTCATTTCGGTTTTTAAGGAGCACCCAGTATTTCAATGTTGTGGTCGCGTGAAATTTTTTCAAAAGAGATCGTACCCGTTTTTGTAAGTCACTCTGTAGGCGTGACTGCTCGCATTCTAATTTTTTTATGGTTTTGTCCTTCTCAGCTACCATGGTTGTATGGGACGGTTGGGGTGGCCCTACTTCCTAAGGTGCTGATCCTATACGAGATTAATAATAAATATCTCAGACATTCACAGCAATCATCGAGTCCCAAACTAGTCGGAGCCTGTGCTATGGTTACTGGATAACGGATACACATACTTAAATAAATATAAACATGCAACACTTGGGTACAAGCATTCACATTCATCATACGAACATTTGCCCCTAGCGGGATTCGAACCCGCAACCTCCGGCGTGGCAGTCCGAGAGCTATCCCGTTCCGCCACGGAGGTCGTCAAGTAGTTATTGTAGTTCATCATCAGGTTATTTTTGTCTCCACTGCAGGAACACAACCCTCTCTCATCTGCCGGAGACAGACGGAGGATTTGGCCTACAATCCCCGCGCTGGCCAGGCTGGCTATTATGTTATTTCAACCAAAAACAGGCTGACGTGATATAATAAAGCTCAGTCCATTTTTGGGAATGACATCATCACAACGTAAATAACAATGAGTATCTACTTGCAACGAATAATTATCGAGTTTACAAGTGTTTACAGGCACGGGAGCCATTATGCGCAGATAAGGGAGATAAAGGGATATCGACAGATTAGCTCTCTGGGCGGGCGGCGCGGGCGGCGCACGCAAACAGCGCACGAGGTCGGCTGCGGGGCGCTGATAACAGTTAGTTTAGCTTTTTAATTACTTTTCGAAACAAAGACGTAAGAATAGCAAAGAAAACAAGATTGAACTTATCTTTTAGGGTAGAACTCCACTATATGGCGCGGCCAGATAATCTATACATATAATAAAACTGTAACTGCCCTATGTCTGTACATGGGAGATATTGTAGAACAATGTGTATGAAGGGACTTTGTAGGGCCAATTACCTCATCACATCACGCAAAAACTACCGAATGAAATTTGATGCAAATTCACAATTTTCTAGCTGGAGGTCTAACTTAAAACTTGGTGCATGTTTCAGCTTGATACGCAACTTACAACCTGAGATATTAATTGACTACGAAGAGAAGCGACCCCCCCCCCCCACACTTTAACGTCGCCCGTAAAATACACTCCATACAAGCGAACAGATTTAATTACCTACGACTATTACAGGTGCACCGACCTATCCGTACACGTTTGGTACACGTGTGTGTGTAAGATAGACTTTCGAGCACCGCAGTCGACGCGCGCCGCCTGCGTCAATACTAAACACTATGAAAAGGTACGGCGCCGCTCCCGAGGCCAGCCGTCTGTCGCACGCGGCTGACGTGCGCGATCATATTCTCGAAGCGGACGCGAGCGGCCGCGCGCGGCCTCGATCGGTGCACCTTAACAGTAGGGCTGGTTGCTGTACCTACGATTTTCATTGAAACTGTTAATAAAATCCTTCGTCGTCGGCTCTTGTCGAGGACGGACGTGTGTCGGTTGCGCTCTCGCATTTTCCCTTTTTAGTAAAATTAATCTGAATACCCGCAATTTCGAGCATCATACTGTCCCGTTTCTACTTGCATCGGACTCCGTATACCGCAGCGGCCATCTTGTGTGCTGTACCGAGCTCGGCGAGACAGAAGATTGCATCTGGATACCCGCAGTTTGGAGCATCCGCCCCTCTCGTTCTATCCTGAGGTGGACCCCGTATACCGCGGCGGCCATCTTGGGTTTTGCTCCGGGAGAGGCGCGACAGAAGACTTTCAGGTTTTTATTGTGTTTGACAGTGGCATCTGTCACCTTGACGGGTGTCACTTATGCATTTATTTGCACAGAAATGCACATATCTTCTATGCCATATTTTCCGTGTACATAAATGACACCACCTGTATGTTGGTACCAACTTGTAATGTAATGTACGTAGATCAAGGGCTGCCATTGCGGCGACATTTCGTATCGGTTTGCTAGTGGCATGGCGTTGTACTGCGCGCTGTCAGTCAACCGCCAGAACACGCGCGTGTTTATGAAGGTTAACCCTAAGAATTGTAGGGCATTCATGCGTCTACCCTTGATTCGAAGTCTAATGCTGACTTTATGAATAACTTATGCCCGCAAATCAACCAGCGTGAAATTAAAAAGTCACCCCTCGTCGACTTTCTCTTACTAATTAATCGTTACAGCTAGGCTCTTTATAGCAGTAGACTGATGGTGCACGCACCAAAGCCTTCCTCCCTATAAAAGAGCGAAATCAGCATTAAAATCTTGTAATTTCGCAGACACCACAACATATGTTCCAAGCGATAGTATAATTAGTTCTGTATTTTGTCTTGTCCATAATGTTGACTAAGATCTTCCCCGAATTCAGTCTATTAGATTTTAACTAGCTGTTGCCCGCGACTTCGTCCGCGTGGACAACTTAACATCACAAATTATTATGTATTTCCCGTAGGAATGGGATGTTTTTCGTGATTAAAACTATCCTATGTCCTATTCCAGGACCTAACCTATATGAGTTTCATTACGATCCGTCCAGTGGTTGAAGCGTGATTGAGTAACAAACATTCAAATATCCAAACTTTCGCATTTATAATATTAGTATAGGATCGTAGGATTAATGCACTAGAAGTAAAAAAATTAATTAGGTTTCCATTTTCAAGCCCTTGGTAGCCTAGATATAAATGGAAGGCAAATAATGACTTAACTAGCGGCCTGAAGGCGCTAGGTTGACGTTTTTCCGCCGCAGGGCGCAGAGTCCGCTCCTTTGTCGACGTGCATAATGAAACTTGAGTAATAATTGGAAAACGGCTGGGCGCATAATGGAACTACGATGGGCTACATACGGACCAATAACTCGTCTTCTGTATTCAGAATCTTAGACATAATATTACAATGGAACCCGGGACATGAAGGCATACGGGCAATGACAACGCTGATGCACTGGTTTGACTAGACCAGAACCATTTGTGGGAGTTTCCATGAGTATCTTATCTTATCTTCTTAGAGGGCCAGGAAGACCTGGCGACACTTCGACCCTTCAGGATCTTTTGTGCCAAACCCCTGTCCACCAACGACACCCCAAGCCGATTTGGTGGACTTCACATACGCCTCAGAATTTCTTCTTCGGCATATGCAGGTTTCCTTACGATGTTTCCCTTCACCGAAAAGCCTGTGGTATTATACATAAACCGTACTTAAGTTTCGTAAAACTCATTGGTACGGGCGGAGCTTGTACCAGGACCTCATGAACGTGAGGCGAGTGCACAACCAACCGGCTACCACGGCTCTATGAGTATCATGAAAACTACTTCAAACGCACACGCCGAGGCGCAACAACTGGCGAAGTGGACAGCACATCGCTAAAGACTTTATCGAACAATACCGACAAGGCTGTACTTTCAAAATCCTAAAATACGGTAAGACAACCGTTTGTCTTATTGTAGGAGCTTTTACTGGCCTCTTCGGTGTGAGGCACCTCTTGGATGACATGAGACTATCAGAAGCAGAGCCTGTGGCGAGGACAGCGACACGATGAAGCACTTGCTGTGCGAATGCATAGCACTAGCTGCAAGGAGAATGAGTGTCCTAGCTATCATCATCAGGATATTTTAGTCTCCACTGCAGGAGCACAACCCTCTCTCATCTGCCGGAGACCGACGGAGGATTTGGCCGACACTCCCCGCGCTGACCAGACGGGTTGGGGAGGCCTGATTGATGTTTTATAATGTATTCCCTTAGTCGCTTTGTACGACATCCACGGGAAGAGTTGGAGTGGTCCTATTCTACTCTACCGGAATCCACACAGCAGATAGCTACCCTGAATCCGTAGAATCATCATCAGGTTATTTTTGTCTCCCTCTCTCATCTGCCGGAGACAGACGGAGGATTTGGCCGACACTCCCCGCGCTGGCCAGACGGGTTGGGGAGGCCTAATTGATGTTTTATAATGTATTCCCTTAGTCGCTTTGTACGACATCCACGGGAAGAGTTGGAGTGGTCCTATTCTACTCTACCGGAATCCACACAGCAGATAGCTACCCTGAATCCGTAGAATCATCATCATCATCATCAGGTTATTTTTGTCTCCCTCTCTCATCTGCCGGAGACAGACGGAGGTTTGACCTACACTCCCCACGCTGGCCAGTAGAATACAAGCATCTTACCTTAGCTGGATAATAACTTTTATCCAGCAAACTCTGCGGGTGGAAGTTTGTATTAACAGAGGGGCTGACTTAAAGGATACCATAGAGTCGACGTGTCGCAAGATATCGATTATATCCCACAATTAAAACTAAAGAAGACTGGCACTGCAAAGTTATAAGACTATGTACACTCCAGACCAAAAATATAGAAACGGAGGTCTTATTTCATTCGAGGTCAATTTGAGCTCTAGCCTTAACTCCGAACTGACGATCTGCGCTTACTTTGTAAATGAAGCTGAAAACTTGGCTAATCCAAGCAATGTTTTAATGAGTTCACAGTATTATCTGTATTATTACAGCTTATGAAACGAATCGAGGAACTGAGCTTAATCTGATAAAATGGTGTTAAATTAATTTCAGACCTCACCATAAATATATCATATATATATACATACTCGTAGTGTGCCGTGTGGTTTCCGGTAGAGTAGAATAGGACCACTCCAACTCTTCCCGTGGATGTCGTACAAGGCGACAAAGGGAATACATTATAAAACATCAGTCAGGCCTCCCCAACCGTCTGGCCAGCGCGGGGAGTGTAGGCCAAATCCTCCGTCTGTTTCCGGCAGATGAGGGAGGGTTGTGCTCCTGCAGTGGTGACAAAAATAACCTGATGTACATGAGGATTTTCTCCTGTACACAAATTTAACATCCATACAAAACCAACTTGTACAAAGTTGTCTGTAGCCAGTGGAAATTAAACCCATTAACTCTGGCTTTAGAGTCTAATGACAACGAAGCGATCAACGGTTTTATGAGAAACGTTGTTTCCGATTCTATCTTCTCCCCTTCGATATTTTTGTCCCTGGCTCACTCCTGGTCTCATTCCTTTCCTCCGTCCCAACTAGGGTTGCCATCTCTAAAATCTGCCAACCAGGTAAAAGCATGAAAACCCCGGATTTTAAAGCACACAACCCGGACATTTCCAAAAAAATATATTTGAAGTTACTCAGTAAAATAAAAAATAGTTTTAATTGTTATATAAATCAACTTTTGATTGCAAAATTTAAAGGCTGGACTACAAATAAAACCCCGCCCGGACACTCCCCGGACGCGCCGTAAACGAGGACAAATCCGGGGAAGGATGGCAGTCCTAGTCCCAACCAACCGATTATAATCAACTCCCTTTGCTTGTAAAACCTTAGAAACCCTGGAGTGACGTGAGCTATCCACAACAACAGTGCCCAGGCGCCATAAAGCTGTATCAGCCGCAATTTACTGCCCTCGCTCTAGCCCCCACTGAACATAAAACGGTAAAATTTTCATTAAGATAACCTAGAATTTCAATCTGGAATGCACAGTGCAAATGGTCTCTGTGCGCCGTTAACTTTACCCATTTGCAGCAGAGATAGTTTATTGGACGACAGGTGTCAGAATTGATAACAAACATGATATATAAAGATTTGATAAACTCTCTACAAATCTGTATAATAAAGTAAATAAAATAACAAACATATATCAGTATAGCTTACATAATAGTAAAGATATACTCACTAAATGGCTAAAACCTTTAACTTATGACGAGACTGAGGAATATATTGCATAAAATGTGTGCAATGTATGTTAAGATGTCTTCAACATAGAGCTCTACTAATAGTCCTAATAATTATAATATTTAAGTATAATATAAGTACATATTTACTCTTACTACATCTGTCTTACATATCGTATCGTATGGTATCACACATTTATATATATACATACATACACACGCACACACACATACACAGACAACTCACACAAGTTGATTAAATATATATACATATATATATATAAGTATGGAAGAGCGAGGTCCTCTGGCACAGACATTTTTATGTCTAAAAGAGGGCCCCAACTATCCTCTGTAACCCCCTAAGTTTCTGTAATAAATTTTTTTGTATTTTTGTATTGTATAAAGAGAGAAAGAGGAGATCTAATTGAGACCTGCAAGATTTTGAACAATCACTACAACACATCCAAGTTAAAGAATATATTTAACTCAAACCCCACTGAACGACTCAGAGGACATAATATGAAATTACAACGATCAAATGCTCACCTGAACCCTCAAAGAATTTTTTTAAGCAACAGGGTTGTATCCAGATTGACACGTTACCAGAATCTGTCGTAACTGCCACATCAATAAACATATTTAAAAACAGACTCGACAATTTCTTAAAGGAAAATAATCAAGTCGACTAATGATATGGAAGCACCAGCGATAAGCTGCCTTTACATTTAAAATAAAATAAATCCTACTAATATTATAAATGAGAAAGTTTGTAAGTATGGATGGATGTTTGTTACTCTTTCACGCTTCAACCACTGGATGGATCGTGATGAAACTTGGTACACATATATGTTAGGTCCTGGAATAGGACATAGGATAGCTTTTATCCCGAAAAAATAGCCTGTTCCTACGGAAAAACATAATAATTTGTGATTTTAAGTTGTCCACGTGGAGGAAGTCGCGGGCAAAAGCTAGTAAAATATATATATATAGCCATGCGGTTGCCGACTTAGAATAGAGCTAGCCCCAGTCTTCTCGTAGGTGTCGTTAATGATACTAAGGGATTGCACCAGGGACGTTCAGCGTTCTCCTGTGTATATTAAGATCGTCACTGCGGTCACCAATCCGCCTGCCAAGCGTGGTGATTATGACAAATCCTCCAATGGACAGCCCACTAAGAGTGGTATTCTATTGGGAAGGCTGAGTAGTTCAGCAGTGGACGTATTTCGGCTGATGATGGTGATATTTATTAAGATGTAGTATACGGAAGGTAGAGAAGGGTATGTATGTGGCGTTGGTTTGGACATTTAGAGCATATGAGTGTATGACAAAAGAGATTTACAGTGCGAAAGAACTACAGCAAAAGGTCGTCCTACGAGGATGTTCAAGGATCAAATTGGTGACGTCCTCAAAAAGGCTGGGGTCCGCAGTGAGATGAAAAAAAGGATGAAAAGGTTGGTGATGTAAGGCTAGTGAGGTGATCAGGATTGCGCAAAGTGGCGATACATTGTCTCTGCCTTCCCCTCTAGGATCATGTCGTGAGCATTATGTATGTTTGCATTATTGTGTGTCCATTTCCATAAATTACGGATATTTTAGATAAATTTATTTAGTACAAAAGGCGAACATAATGCCAATAAATGTTCCAACACTTTAGACATTTATATTTCATAGTAAAACTCTGTAGCTTATTATATAAAATTCATATTTGAGTTAATATTCAATTAATATTTAACAAGCTCTTTAATGTTCTAATAACAATAAGCCGATTTCAACCGTTGCTTCATATTAGAAACGATAGGAAACGTTTAAAACGTTTCATCAAGCCTTCCGCAGAAGCCTTCCTTCTTTAAAGTCTTCCACAGACCCTCAAGTTGGAGCGGAGCCATACAAGCCGAAATATTTGAGTCAAATCCTGAGTTAATACAATAACATGCTGTAAATAAACTCAAACTAATTAATGGTGTTAATTTTTTTATTATTACAATGTCAGCTACTTAGCAGTAAACAAACGACAATAATCAAAATTGATTAAAATATAACAATGATTTCATTTAGCATCCAAATATGTTAAAACTAACTGTTGCCCGCGACATTGTCCGCGTGGACAACTTAACATCACAAATTATTATGTATTTCCCGTAGGAATGAGATGCTTTTTCGGAATAAAAACTATCCTATGTCCTATTCCAGGACCTAACCTATATGTGTGCCAACTTTCATCACGATCCGTCCAGTGGTTGGAGCGTGATTGAGTAACAAACATCCAAACATCCCAATATCCAAACATCCAAACTTTCACTGTTGGACATAGGCCTTCCCCAATGAATGCCACCACACCCGGCCCTCCGCCCTCCGCATCTAGTCGCTTCCGGCCACCTTCTTCAGGTCGGCACCCACCCTCCGCGTACCGATCCGCGGTCTCCACTCCAGAACTCGTCTGCCCCAACGGCCGTCGGTTCTGCTACAGATATGGCCCGCCCGCTGCCATTTCATAATATACCTATACGTAATAATAACTAAGAACATTCAAAATTGAGAACATAGCACAATTAATTGCCCATAGCGATAGCATTCATAAACCGCAATACGTATGTATACGTATTTGCCGTGTGGTTTCCGGTAGAGTAGAATAGGACCACTCCAACTCTTCCCGTGGATGTCGTACAAGGCGACTAAGGGAATACATTATAAAACATCAGTCAGGCCTCCCCAACCCGTCTGGCCAGCGCGGGGAGTGTAGGCCAAATCCTCCGTCTGTCTCCGGCAGATGAGAGAGGGTTGTGCTCCTGCAGTGGAGACAAAAGTAACCTGATGATGATGATGAATACGTATGTGGATAAGCTTCCCTCCATAGATGACAACTTTTAGATAATAACATTCCCCTAGCATAACATTTCATTCGCTTATGCAAGAATTACGTTCAATCTATTAAAATAGAGAAATTTACACGGCGATAACGTTATAACGTTAGTTATTACGGTCCCAATTGGGGATTGCCTCATGCAACTTTTATTTCATGGAAATCTCTAGTCGATTCGCCGTGTAATGTTCTACACATCCTTTTTTCCGACTAACGAAGTCCGGACTTAAATAGGCACCAGTTTGCACGACTAATCCTATCGCTGACGATTTCCTATACTCCACAAACCATGACCTTTGCCACTGATACATTCCACTAATGCCAAGGAAGACCTCGAATTTCGAATTCGGAAGCCGTGCCGACGACAGCGGCAGTATCGTGCCGGCCGTCGAGGCGAGCACACGTATCACAGTTAGAAAAAAATCAGAGCAATCACCACTCGAAGTTCGAAAAGTTTTTTGTGACAAGTGCCGTGGGATTTTCATGTGCTTGATGTTACACGATGTAGCGTGCTGTTTTACTGTTTCGTTCGGAAATCTACTAGCGCCAATGGGTTTGCGGAGGTAAATATTGACGGTTTCGGATTCCGATGCTCTCGTCAGGCGTGTGCCGGCTGAGCACATATTTGCGGAACTATCGACAGTCCGAGCCGCTCTCCTCTCCGATCTGAATATTTACTTACAAGTCTTTAATTTAAAAAAATGGTAGCCGGCATTTTACGAGGTAAAAACGGAGCGTGCAGCATTAAACAAATTGTAACAGTAACAAAGACAACAGAAAACAAACAACACTCGCGCTAATTGTAAAACCAGCCAATATTTGCTAAACAAACTTGTTAACTCTTAACTGCGTTCACAGTATTCAGCCAGCAGTTAGCATTGTAAAGTTAAATGCAAATGAGAATGCTATGCGGGTGTATCTAGTGCTTTCAAGAGATACGAGTACTCTTATACACTTTCCAGACGACCTTACGTAAGCTCCCCCACCCCCACTTATATAACTGCCCGTTTCGGTCTGAGTTTTATCTCGGGGAACTCAATTTTGGGGATATTGAATACTCTTATCCGATCCAAACGTAAAGCAGTCTACATTTCAGGAAGGAGTTCATTTCCCCTTATGAATCAATCGATCCATCATAATATATTTTTATCACATTTTCCCTTTCAATATTTCTCGTAGCTTTTGTTTCTTTCATCTACAATTCTTTTGTTTTTGCGAAACACGAGGGAATTGAATGGCGATAGAAGGCAGCTTGGGAAGTCTTATTTTCATAAATGGGTCTTGATGTTCATATTTTTACAGACGTTCGCTTCAGAACAATAGGAAACCAACCATAAAATAAAAGACCCGTGCTTCAAAGCAAATACTGAACTGAATTAATTACACAATAATAAAAAAACGAAGATTTCGATGGTTATTTCAACTAGCTGTTGCCCGCGACTTCGTCCGCGTGGACAACTTAAAATCACAAATTATTATGTTTTCCCGTAGGAACAGGCTATTTTTCGGGATGAAAACTATCCTATGTCCTATTCCAGAACCTAACCTATGTGTGTGCCAAGTTTCATCCCGATCCGTCCAGTGGTTGAAGCGTGATTGAGTAACAAATATCCAAACTTTCGCATTTATAATACTAAGTGGGAAGTTATTTTCAACTATTGGTAATGTCGACACGTTTTCTTCCTTACGTATTATATTAAGATATCATCGTGAAGCCTAAACTTTACTGAGCCAAATACATATTAGTTTGATAGACATTAATTAGCGTCCACTGAATTAGATATTATCATAGTATAGTAGTGATAATTGAAAAGTATTTAATAGCCAATTAAGAAAATATCATCACCATCAGCGTAAATACGTCCACTGCTGGACATAAGCCTCCCCAATAGAATACCACTTTTGGTTAGACGTCCACTGGGGGATTTACCATAATCACAACGCCTGGCAGGCGGATTGGTGACGCAGTAATGATCATACCATACACACACAGGAGAACGCTGCTGCCCTTCCAAGGTCCAATTCCTTAGTCGCCTTGACACCCACGGGAAAGATAGGGGTGGCAATATTCTAAGCCGGGAACCATACGGCAGAAATATAATTTCATATTATTATTATTTTATTTGGGAGCGAGAGGCGTACATACACTACCTATTCTGACTGCTGGGTATTAGTAATGCAAAGAAATATTTAGCTGCTGACGTCACCGGAACTTTCCAGATATTCAATATGTAGTTATACATTGTGGATTCTAGAAATTGCAGCGCTTCGCCACAAATTTACTTGTGCATTCGCGAGCAGATGCTCTTCCAAGCTAATGGACAATAATGCAGTTTGCAAAACTATACGCAACTTGTTTACAATTTACAATGTATTGTATTGATTTATTGTTTTATATACAGACGTGTTTACAATCATAGTAAACCTGGAACGGTTGAGAATATAAGATTATAACCGGTAATGGAAATTAGGTATTTATCTACTTGCGACGAAGTGTTTATGTTAATATCCCGGGATATTCCAGGATATCCCGGGATATTCCAGGACTTTTTTCGAGATATATGTAGGTGCGGTTGGGGTTTAATAAGGGCGCTGTGGAAACAAAATATTAAAATAACTTAGAAATGGTATTTGCGCTGGTCGAGGTGAAGAAAAATTAAATTTTTTTTTGAAAAATCAATATGAACTTAAAAAAATTACAGATTTATTAATTAAGTAATACTACTGATTTAACAGTCCAGGGTTTATTATTACAACAATACATACATCTATAATAACAAAATAAATGCCTTGGTACCAGAGGGGTAGGCAGAGACGATGGATCGCCACTTAGCGCGATCCTGACACACCTCACTAGCAACAATAACATCTCGTGAACAGGGATGTCCATATTAATCTACTGTGCCATATTTGCCACTACCTAATTCCGATCCGTGATAATAACATACCAATTAATACAAATATTATTGCTAATGAACGACGATGCACCACTCCATTGATATTTTAATGTGAATTAAAAGTTACGTTTTTCATATCTGAGATTCACCAGTATTAGTAAATATATTGAATACATTTTGAAACATCAATCAGGCCTCCCCAACCCATCTGGGCAGCGCGGGGAGTGTAGGCCAAATCCTCCGTCTGTCTCCGGCAGATGATAGAGGGTTGTGCTCCTGCAGTGGAGACAAAAATAACCTGATGATGATGAAATATATTGAGGGATTCGAATTTATTTTATAAATCTTATTATAGTCCAATGAATAGCTAGAAGTTGATTGTATGATATATATTATAGCAACCTACAATTTCTCTGGCATAATATTTTTCTACCCAAAGGTTGTCTGGAAGAAATCGCTTAAAGAGATGAGCCCGCCTAAATTGTACTATTTGTAACTTCTATAACTTTTATATTTGTTTGTACAATAAAGTGTATTGTATTGTATAATTCTAGATAAAAAATATTTAAAAAATCAGTTTAAGATCTACTTGATATCGCAAGTTGCGATTTGCTCAAACAGCAGCGTGACAGACGTAAATCCAATTAGAATTTACCTGTCAACAAAGTGTCTGCTGCTTATTAAAAGAATTCCGGGGTGTTTCAACTAATTCGGTATCAGCAATTCAATTACAACCAATTGCCCGGAATGAATGTAGCTCAGGAGGACCGTTTTATAAAATTACCCGCTTAATTAGAAGTGCATTTACATTTTGTACCTTCTGGTTATATCTTTTACCATATAAAATTTTTCATTAAGTTATTGTGAGATTTAGGGTCATGCTTATTGAAGCGTTTATAGAATGAAGCCAAATCTAACAATCTATATAATGACACCAAATTCTGGCTCCAGACACACGGGACATGCCATTTTGGGAGCCAGGGCCACATCTGACTTAATGTATGTAAACGCTTTATTGTACCAAAAATCACAACAACAACAATAATAAAATAAGATTTAAACTGTGTACAAAGGCGGAATTATCCCACTTAGAGATCTCTTTGAGTCAACCTTAGAGTAATGTTATGTTTCTGATTAATATCTAATGATTTATTTTATTTTAATAAGCAGGAAGTAAGTTGGCGTAAATATGATATTAGTCATCGAACCAAATTTATTTTTGCTATCGATCAAGTTGTGACATTTAAAGATTTGCTCGATTTTCTTTCACATTGCCCATATGCATCTATACAGAGGCAGACTGCGACGAAATAATAAAATGGGCGATATCTGGGTTTTAACCCGGGTGTTTCTGTCTATAACTCAATATACAAGTATACATACATATGGCTGAAAAACCTTTTGTTAGAAAATGAATATTATTCCATAAATGAATTTTCTAACAAGGAAATAGGTTGACTGGAAGAGATCGCTAAGTGGGATAAGCCCGCCTTTGTACACAGTTTAATTCCTATATAAATAATAATAATATACAAATATTCATAAAATACATATGCGAACCCAGTGTGGTACTTTAAGTGTATTAAGACTGTTAAAAAAAACAATAAATGTACATTTAACCCAAATGCCGATTGACCGTACTAAACAGTTATTAATGGAGGTTCACATTGAATAGTCCATTTAATGCCATTTACACTGCCATACCGTTGAAGCTTAGCATAGGGCCACCCTCATTCTTCGCGTGGATCAATCAGGGAGCAGCGTTCTCCAATGTACATTAAGATCATTACTGCGAGCACCAATCCGCCGTCCAAGCTTGGTGGTAATGCCAAATCCCCCAATGGACAGCGCACCAAAAGTGGCATTCTATTGGGGAGGCTTATGTTCAGCAGTGGACGTATTTCGGCTGATGATGACTATAAGAGTCCCCGCAGACTGCAAACTTTATATCGGCCGATAATTTAGTCGGATTGAGCTGCTAGTGCGCACACTGGGCCAACAAATCGTCATAGTGTACGCACTTATATTTCATTCCAGATTAATAGTCCTATGAAAACCAACGCTATTTACGTCTCGGTAACATATACATGAAAGGGTCACCAGCAGCAAAAACAGGTTTGTATTACCATGTAAACTTTGCAGTCCACTTAGGAACACCATCTATTGTGTATTTTGTTTTCGAGACGCAAATGCGTTTGTTTTCATAGGACTATTAATCTGGAATGAAATATACATACATCTTTATACTGTTTAAGAGCCTGACTAAATTATCGGCCGATATAAAGTTTGCAGTTTGCGGGGACTCTAACTGTAGTATGAAAAACAACGCTGTTGTGATTCGCATGCGCTGGATGTTCAGGCGAGGCGTCCAACTAGCTATAAACCTCGATCACCAGCAATTTGTGCTAAGTGAAGCAAACAGTATACTGTCGGCGAGTAGTCGGATACTAACTTGCCTAGAAATTGTAAAAGAAAGAAAGAAATAGAAGGAACATGTCGAAAATAAGCAGACTACACAGTTTGAGTAATTCTCATGAATTTACAATTGAAAATAATAGGAAAGTTATACTTATTCTGGCAAATTTTCTTTCACTTCTGTGATATAAGCAAAATTTATAGGAAAGAGTTGAAATTAATGATAAAAATCAAAATTAGATTTTTTAACTTTCTTTTATATTTAAATTTTAAATTACAGAAATAAACAAACATCTCTCACTTTTTGAAATTAGAGGTATTATGTTCTGCATTCTTTATGGCACATTTTAAATCTAGATACAATTATGAAGTTTTGCGTACTAAGGCAAGCCTATCTTAATAGAGATCTGTTCCAGTAAACCTAACCATTATTATATATAATAGAAAGATAAGTGTGTACCGCGTGGGGTTCCGGTGCCCACCATCTTTTCAGGGACATCTCGAAAAGACTGGTGAAGAATACCCGGGACCCCAGAGCTGGCGGCTACTCTGCCCAGCGCGTAAGCCTCGCAATCCAGCGAGGCAATGCCGCCAGTCTCCTGGGTACTCTGCCAGCAGGGGACGAACTGGGGTCAGTTTTTTATTTGTAGTGTATAATAGTTAGGTTTTGTTTTATATTTTTTTGTTTGTTTGTAATGTTAAGTTTATATTACCATAGAAAGATACAGCTCACTGCCTTGTATCTTTGCATTATTATATGTTCACAATGCCACCTTACAACGGCTGATAATACGTATATATTGATGTTTATAATTATTTTATTTTGTTTGACAATGCCCCTTTACCGCAGCTTAATGTTTATAACGTAGAAACGGGTCGCTCTTTACCATGTAATTTTAAAGGTCACGTAACGGCAGCATCATGTGTAAAACCAAATGTAAACAAAACAATGGGCCCGATTCTGAAGGCACACATTTAAAATTTGACAGTAATCCTTGTCACACAGTAATACTGTGTGACAAGGATAGCAACAGTTTTAGTGGTGTCAAATTTTAACATTGTGCCTTCAGAATCGAGCCCAGTCGACTTAGCCTAGAGTTCTCAATATCCTGAAAGTATGAGAGTACAACGCTGATATAATTTTCTCGTGAGATAGAGAAGTTTCTATACTCTTGATCGTGGTTTGAACGAAGCATAGACACATCAATAGTGATCTAGTAGAGGTATAAAAAGACTGTAACCATTCCGATACGTCAGGGGAACGGTCAATATTAGTCAGAAAGCAATGCAGACTAAAACATATTATACTGCAGGTCAACTACTACATGATCCCGGAAAAGCAAAGTCGCAGGTTCGAATCCTATTTACGAATACTACTGCTTAAAAACTTAAAGATGAAGATGCTTATATAGTTACTACTACTACTTACTCAGTACCTATTAAGTTTCTAAAATAATACAATATAATTTTTCTGAGATTTAATATCTCCTACCCGAAGGTTGTCTAAAGTCATAAGACAGTCTAAGTTGCACAAGCTTTTTAACTTCTAAAAATTGGAACTGTGTTTGTGCAACGTATTGAGGTTCAATTGTCCAGTTGTGGATAAATTTACATAGCAAGTAAATATTTCCAAATTAGCAATGGTTTACATAACATTTAAAAAAGTTGTATTTAATAGGCGCCGTGTGGTTTCCGGCGCCGTGTAGTTTCCGGTAGAGTAGAATAGGACCACTCCAACTCTTCCCGTGGATGTCGTACAAGGCGACTAAGGGAATACATTATAAAACATCAATCAGGCCTCCCCAACATCTCCGGCAGATGAGGGAGGGTTGTGCTCCTGCAGTGGAGACAAAAATAACCTGATGATGTATTTCTACTGCTCAGATGTTAGTTTCTCGTCCTGTTACGAACCACTCACAAAATGTCTTCCATCTGAATTGGCATTTGTGCGCCGATGTAGTTCGCACACGACAAGAGTCGAGAGTGCTCTCCTTGCAAAGTTGAGAAGTATTGTCTCCCCCGACATGTCTGAAACGCTTGTCACAAAGATTCAGCTTCAACTTCTATACAAACGCTTGTGGCGCCCGACGAAGGGAACAGTTTCATTAAAACTGAGTTTTTTGAAAACACATAAGATGCCAATTATTGTTAGTCACTTAGGAGTTCCTGTGACCACCTTCCCGCCTCCATCATCGTAACAGATCGATGGTACCATATTATTATATTGTAATCAGAACTACATATAATTGTCAAGTTTCATGGTGATACAACAATTAGAAGTAGGTGAAATTCAATTCCTTAGATTCCATTACGTAGATTCAGGTGGACCTAACAAAAGCGTTTTAAAATAAAAATAAAACAATAAATATTGCGAAAAAATTGGATACCGCAAAAGCTAATAAAAATCCTGTCAAAGTTACTACGTATACAGAAACCAAGAAAATAAATACGGAAAACGACGAAACCACTAATGATAGGATTCCACGAAAATGTTAGGTAAATGTAAATATTGTGTTATCCGAAGAGCTAGAAAATGCAAGTCACAAAAGTGAAGTATTTACGAACAATATTTAAATGATGTCATTATCTGAACCTCAGTTACGGATCTTAAAGAATGCGTTACGTAACTATATGTTGAGAAATATATGTAAATCGGTGATGCCAACCAACATACTCAATAGGAAAAACTAAACACCAATATAGAATTAATAAAATCATACTAAATAAAACAACGATACCATTTGCATCGTTCTACATGATACAAAATCATAAACAAAACTGTATACATTTAAAAACATAATTAACAGCACTTGGTAGACACACATCTCAAAAGCGACTAATATAAAGGAAAAGCATTCATACAAAATAACAGCATCGACAGCTCTATGGCTCAGCTAAAAACTGCTATTGCAACGAACGCTAACGGCTATCTAACGGAAGCCGTACGCTTGCAGCGACCTGACAACATCCTATAACAGAGGAATAGCAAGCTTATCTACAGATCACTTACAAGTGACGGAAAATAATAATTTTCCGAATTCAGACTTCCATTGTTCAGTTACTTACGTTTGTAACACCATCCAATGAAGGATAATACTTCTATTGTAACTATTGTTAACTCCTCCGTTCCCTGTAGCTATTGTAGTTATAGGCTCCTTTATATAACATAGAAGTAAAGCGCCACAGGACCAAGTGTGTACATTGCCCTAACGGCAAACATCTCGTGTTTGTAAAGGTTTGTCTACAACGTTATTGCAAACATCGTAAGCTCAGGGAATTGCTATAACATTGTTTGGAAGTTGCAGGATTAGTCTGATTTTATATACTCAATGTTTTGCTTGTGAAGTTTTCGTAACTTATGGCTTAACCACCTTCGGAAATAAATTTAATAGGACTATCAAAAAAACATTAAAACGTTTGCCGAGCGAAGCAAGGGATCGATCTGTACTCATGATACAAAGTAAATATGTACCTACATAGGTAGATTTTACTTTATTTTCAGTAATGAACCTCCAATCTCGCGACTGCTTCTCAGGGGACCGAGGCAGTAACGCAATTCCGACTCTCTTCTATCGGAAGGAAAATTTTCCATCTTATATAAGTTATTTTATATAAGTCGAGTTAGTTACGTAAAGAGTTTGAAGACTGTTGCAATGCAAAATCATATTAAGTTATATGAGAAAAATCGTTGACTATCAAGATATAGAAATCACTACAAAAAAGAATTCTATTCTAAGAATCGAAATAAAAATCTTTATAGAGTGATTATTTCAAACGAATTTCATTTCACAAACATCTCGATTGAAACAAAATAGAATTTTCTATTCAATTCTCAACGCGTCACACAATTCAAGAGGTATAAATTCCCCAAAAAGCGTCTAAGAAACTGTTTGAGAAGTAAATAAGAAATCAACAGAAAGGGTAAAGAAATACAGTGAAACTGGTGAAACTAGCTAAATAACCATTCAATTCGATTTGATACACTATACATATAATAATAAGTCAAGAAAAATAAAGATCCTCGACGTTAAGTATCTTAAAGTACAGTTGCACCAAACGAATTAACTAAGATCAACAGCTTATATCAACGGCAATTAAAATGCGGCAAAATCAAGAGAGCCGCACAATCATATTTTTTTTATTTTCGACAAATGTCTGACACTAAACTGAGTCAGATAGGCGAATACCACTGAAGAGTAATTTGCACATATGCTTTTATTAAATACAATGGTTACATTAATGATTTCGAAGAATTTGTTAAGTGTTCCAAATGACTACTTTATCTGCACCCGGTGCACTCTACAAGTTAATAAACGAGGTTTTAACGAACAATGACAGTATAACCAAACCAGCCAGTTTACAAATGATAGGTCGGCAGGAAGCAGAAGCTCCGGCGTTCCTAAGCTTAGTGTGGTCAATACAGAGATTTCTCTCACATATTATGATCTATTTCCAACAAGGGATGTTACGCAACATCGCGCTAGTTTCAAATACCCTGACAGTATTAATTGAATGAGACAGAAGGCTCTTCAGAATATTCCCAGTGAAACTTTTCCGCGGTCCTATTCCGGATTGAGGTTATCGTGAACGCTAATGTGGTTTACTTTCGCCCTTGACAGTTTGCCGATAACGCTAATTCACTTACGCGACTTGAATAGTTAGCTTAGTTAATGATTATATTACAAAACCTATCAATATTTTATGGTACAGTGTCACTGCTTTTGACTGCTAGAGGGAAATAATTAATTATAGAGTCTGTTACATTTTAAACGCTTGTCAAACTTGCATTCGTTGTAGATACTGTGGGGATAAGGCAAGAAAATCCACAGTTTAAGTTAGTTTCAAATTACAAAAAGGTGTCTGTTCTCAGTAGAAAACAAATATACCACCTCTGACGTTCGAGGCAAGCGCCATACTAATAATGGTAATTTTTTTAAGACTTTTGTTAAAATTGACTACCGTGTCTTAATACAAAACAAGATATTACCAGAAGTAACTGAAGCAAAAAATTCAATACGAGTTAAATTTTAAATTGCAATGAAGTTTATGATGTCATGCAATATGGAATTCGTGTTATTGACTAAAGTTGGACGAAAGGCCATTACTATACGTACAGGGCTATTTAAAATTTCGAGTGTTCTGTCAATTTTAGATTTAAGTAGTTCAAGTGAATTTGTAAGAGCTAAAGCTAAATTATCATCAGGCATCTTAAGTATGTATTTGTTTACAAGAAAATAATCATATTATCTTTGTTCTTGTGCATCTTCATACATAGGACCACGGCAGTCTATTTTCTGATTAGAATTTGTGAATCTTTAAAATTTCTTAAGAGAAAATTCGACTAGGATTATTATGAAAGACTTTAAGCCATGTTTATTCATTAGACAAAGTATTATGTATGTACTTGAATACAAAGGAAATTATTAGCAGCAGTGGATCATGTCATTAGTGCATTATAAGGGAACCACATTAGTTTCATGACAGCGACAAGATAGCGATCAACAACACAAGTTTTATAATAGCTTCCATCAAAACCACAGAAGCGCAGGTACAATTATTTGCGTCCGACATTGGCTACTCAAAGGCCTTGAATCGATCCGTGACTAATTACAGTGACAATGTATAATTTTTATAACATGCAACATTCATCAAAATTGTATAGTGATATAGATCATAACGTATCAGTGAGGGAAAGTGCAGGGCCGGGTATGGTGGCCTGGTGAATGCATGACGAACAGTAGGCGCTAACAGGTAGACGATTAATTAAAACACGTTAGTTAAAAAAATCTATCTATCTTTAAGTTTAATTATTCACGAATAACTTCAAGTCGCATCGAATTAACAAATCTTTAAAAAATGGTTTTAAAGCACCTGAAGTTCGAATATATATAAAATAAGAGTAAATTAAGATTCTTAAAATCTATTCACATCCCAAACTTACTACTCGTATTGGTACTTGTCTGAGTACCTAATAAACAAAATAAATAAATCTTCACTAACTCTTTCAAAGTCTCTTGCTTTTAAACGATTTATCTCAACTGGACCGACGACGTGGAGTCAACTTCAGGACGCGTGGGTTCCGACACTAACAGAATCCATCACACGACATTAGTGATATTGGTTGGACGCCAACATGGCATACTAATAGGCTGCCGTGGTCGACATGCTCACAGAATAATCTATATAGTACTGCGACATTATCTCTGTTGATATATCATTTCTCTCTGCATAAATCTGGTGATTCTATTCTATGCGTTTCTCTTAGTTCGGAGGACATAGACTTTATGTGATTTAAGATTTTTGAAAATAAAGAGTATTTCTTATATATTTATCTACCTAACGACGCATCTTTATTAGTATTACAAACAACCCTATTAGAACTGTATTCATTAAGTTACCCATTCAGACTAGGGACCGTCAAACTGATGATACAAAACAAACTGTCAATATTTTCCAATAATGCTAATTTGATATTCCAACCTATTGTTTCTAACTCCTCTGTGGAATAATTAAGAGAAATCGGTTCATTAGCTAAACCTCTATAAATACTTATATTACAAGCTGAAATATCCTATTTCATGGGTCTGGAACTCTGGAAATAATCGTACACAGACCGATACCAACTTCTGCAGATAGGCTACGTAAAGGACAACAAAACGAGGGTCAGAACAACTATAGCTACTCCTAAATCCAGACCCACATCACTAATATCAGGCAGAAACAATCAGTAGAAAGTACTAATCGTTAAAATTTCAATACTCATCATTGAGGAACCGAGAGGAAGGCCATCTTCAGCATAAAATGCAGACAGACTACACAGACTAAAACAGTTCGTCACATATACACGTTAAAGGGCATTTGGACCTAACCCTGTGCATGCATTGTGCAACTCCACTGTGACTAGAATACTAGGTCCTGATTGACTTGGTTGCATTGTTGCATTTATATGACTTAGACACGCCACTTCGACGTTTACCTCGGCTATTTCACCTTGGTTTGGGAAATTTCCTTTCGTTTGCTGTTGCTTTGCTTTCATTCTTAATGCAATCGTTATTTATTATCGTAGTACGTTGTATTTTAAATATTTTGAAAATAAGCTGTAGCAACTTTCTACTCATTTTAAACATGATCCTTTTTAACCATAATATAGGTAACTATATACTTATTATTTTCGCCTGAATTCAACCCTTTTGTTGTTGAAAAAAAAAAAAACATCTGACGGGAAAGACAACATCCTTAACAGTTATCCTTAGACATTAGTTTTTTATTTACTAATCCTAAATAGTCTAGGTTGAGTTGACTCACTAGAAACTACTAAATAACAGAACGCTTAACCAAAACCACAAATGAAACGGTACGCTATACTGAAACCACTTATGAAACTGAACGCGACATCGGAATCCCCAAACAGATAAAGCTCCATAAATTATTTAACAAGCGAAACTAATCCAATGCATTACAATACCGTACAATTTACGAGCAATTGATACTGTAATTAACATTTGAATAGAACTAGATGACATTTACACGACTACAATAAAAGGTTTGTGAATTTGTTAGTTTGCTTTAGGTAATCTTCCATACTGCGAAACAAAAAACTGACTATTGGAATGTCGATTTGTTCTAGATGAACAAGCTATTTTTCGTCCAATGGAAAACCGTGGGCCACGCAGCGGGGTAAAAAGCTAGTTGGAAATAAACCTCGGCAATTTGTCGAAAACACATTAAGTGTAAGCTTTATAGATTAATAAATAAATTGAACGCTCTGATAGTAATCGCGTTGCCTCGTATTTCTCGAACAAGCTACTGAAATGAGTTGAAACCGAAGCTGTCGGGAATAATTTCAATTTAATAACATAATACGAGTATGATTCGTTTTTTACCTTTCAATTTATTATTGTGCTTGTGGTAGATAGTTCTTGGTAGAACTCTGTTATACAGTTTCTCATTAAAATACTGGTATTAGTTTTACTATTTTAATAAATCTTCCTTTAATGAACACCAGATTCCAGTCTTCGTGCCGAAACTAGTCATTTAAATAAAGGAATACAAAGTCAGCGAAGTGTACGTCCTCGCATACAATGTGCGGGGTTCGTCCATTAAAAATATTTACATTGTTGTTTCATAAAAGCTTTTTTTACATGTTCCAAATTAAAGTTCAACCGGTTTTGTAGTTTTTGAGTAACTTTCCCCTAATCCCAAAAAGGTGATATATATATCACCTTTTCAAATATTTTAAGGTTAATTTCGTTTAGGTTTTCTTTTTGGACTGTACTACAGACTGACTCATTTACGTTTATCTTTATTTTCCAAGTCTCATTAAGACTTTAAGTTTAAATCCTACCTAGTTAACCATTTCTATGTATTTGATATATTTCTCTTAACTGACTTCATGCAATTTTAATAAATACTTTTCCCCGTCTTTGCAGCGGTGCTACGCAAGTATCCTGACTGCTTCCTGAAGCTATATCTTCCGCTTTCTAACCTTATCAACATCACTTTAATCATACACGTCGAAACGAGTTCACGTTTCCGTCTAAGAGTGCCAATTCAAGCTCGTTATTAAACTAGTTTCTATAAAGTACAGCTACGACAAACGAAAGATATCGCAGATTACTTAACTATTGCAATGTATCATTGTCGCAGCGCCACAAAGCGTTCAAATGTATAGTATAATTTGGAAAGCCACTGACGTTTCATTAATCAAACCTTTTGGTGGGTGCATCCCGATAATACCAGGTCGTGTATTTACATTTCGTGTCGAACTAAAAGCCAACTATGGAGACTACATAACTAATCGTGCAAGGTGACTTTTTGTTTTTATTATAGGGTACAGTTAGTTTATTTTTATAAGCCTTCCCCACCTGCCACCTGACACTGACAGTGGGTCTAGTCCGAAAACTCAAAGTCGCTCAGCGAGCTATGGAAAGAGCTATGCTCGGAGTTTCTCAAAGAGACAGGATCCGAAATGAGGTAATCCGCCAGAGAACTAAAGTTTTCGACATAGCTCAAAAAGTTAGTACGTTGAAGTGGCAGTGGGCGGCCACATCTGTCGGAGAACCGATAACCGTTGGGGTAAACGAGTTCTCGAGTGGAGACCGCGACTCGGCAAGCGTAGTGTGGGACCCCCCTGGCTAGATGAAGTGACGATCTGCGTAGGGCGGCTGGCAGAGACTGGATGAGAAGAACCGAAGGTCGGGTTCAGTGGCGAGCCTTGGGAGAGGCCTATGTCCAGCAATGGGCTCTTACAGGCTGATGATGATGACGATGACTCATTTGACGAGTTTATTTATCCATTGAATTATTCTGAGTTTTGTACTCCTCAAGCTAAGCCATTATGAAGGTTGCCAGGATATATTTTGGCGTGCGTTGACATCTGCTCGTTCACCTTCTTTATTATTGCAGCAAATACATGAACCTTTTATGTTTTGTACAAAGTACCAAATTGTCTCGATAACGGTCCACTTTCGTGTTAAACGCAAACTGCGTCATTGAATACAAATTAACATAAACAGTGTATCGAACCCCAATAACGAAGGCATGGCGACTTTGCGAATTAATCGATCGATACACATCCGCATAACGACATAAAAATATACACACATCCGCTTCTGCAACCGCACTTAGTACTTAAAAGAATAAATAAATTAAACGAACTGCTGCCATACTAATAAATGGACCGTATTAATGCTTATAGTTGACATAGAAAATCGTTTCATTTCAGCTTTAAATAACCTATTTTTGAATTAACTTTCGTTTAACGACCGACATTTATAGTCATACCGCTGAATATTTCTCGTTCTGACGCAACATCCGAATATTTAAACGCATATCATTCATCCATGTATTTCTATTTTATGTGTATGTGGAAGGGTCATTTTACCACGCCTTGTGCCTTCCTAATGAGCAGTCCTAATGACCTTTGAGTTTTAAAACGTACTGTGGCACGGTTAAGAAAAAAAAAACATCGTTAGGAAAACTGCACTCCCTTGAAATTCGGAAGCATGTCTAATGACATCCAGCGCAATGCAATCGTCATAGCAGGAACTAGAGGGTAACAGACCGTAAAAAGACGTTAACTATACGATGACGTCGTAAATAAGAGCTGTTAATAAATGAATCAAGTTCGTTAACACTGTATTAGAAATTCAGATGCGTCGCCAGTTGGTCGCAGTTGATCTGTGTAATGGGAGTTGGCAGTTTCAGTCGGGGTTAATATTTCATCGACAAACAAAATACCCTTCGCGAATAAATTAACACAAAATATTCAAACTAATTCCACGAGGCGTCTAAATATTGGAAACATTCCCTTTTTAGATCAAGCTCCAGTTATAACGTCCCACTTCTTTAGGATTCGGAAGTTTACATCGAAGTTGCAGTCATTCAAATTCAAATAGTTTATTATTATAACTTACCAGATTCCTATATAACAGTCATTCTTAAAATTATATGATTACATCAACTGAGTACGATTAAAACATTACAATTAACAGGACAATACATATTGGAGCTCCCACACTAGACCATGCAGTCTGTATCGGGGAGCCTGAAATTCCAGGTTACATTAGAAACTGTGGGACAGAATAAATATTGTTAGAAGGAAAAAAAATATTATAATAATAAGAGGGTGAGAGTTTGATGGGTGTGTGATTGCGGATGGTAGTGTGGAGAATATAGTGTAGTGTATGTGTGTGTTTGAAGTGTATGATTGAATGAGTTGCTTAATAGGCTTTCTGTTTGTGAGTATGTCTTAGAAAGTAGAAATTCTAGTAGTACCTGTTTTGCCTTATTTACCGTGGCACCCCTGAAGTCACGAGTACTACTATGCGATTGTAGATAAATGCGGACATGTAATCCGGGAAGCGCTGTGCGAACGTGGTTTTCACGGCTGTGTTTGGGGCCTTGTACACTCTTTTGATTATCATTTGAGGGTACTCCGGTGAGTTAATCACACTGCGGTGCATAAGTAGCGTGATTTTGTGGATATAGAGTTGGCGCACACTTAGCACTTTAGATTCCCTGTATAGCAACTCTAAAGGGTACCTGAAGGGCCTTCTGTACATGACCTTAAGAACAGAACGCTGTGCTCTTTCTACTTCTAGCATCGCAGTGATTCCAGACCCTCCCCAGACCGTTATGCAGTAACTAAGCAGCGAGTTATACATTATATCAGTTACTGGCGGACTTTTACAAAAGCGCAAGTAGTTCAAAGGTCATCTTTTGTATTCCCAATCAACCGATACGAAAAAAAAACCTTGGAATATCCCTTGAAAACAAATTGATGTGTTACCAAACACAATGATACTTTATGAACCACCACGTGGCCTTCGATGTCTGGAAATAATTCATTTATAGCCGTTAGAGTGCTACGGCAATCGATTCGGCTGCAGACAGTCAAAGCTCGTCTCTATTCTATCTCTATTGAGCCATAAATTATTCAGCAGTGGCAGCGCTGGAGGGGCACGGGACAACTGCCGGCGCGTTGCAGGAACCCTTGAAAAACTTTATAATATGATTTCAGACGCGCGATGCGAACTGGGGCGAACTAGCGAGGGAGTAGAGGGTCCTCCGCCAAGTCATTTGTGGGGCGGCGCTCCCCTGCACTGCACTGCCTGCATACTAAGCGCATCTCCGCACCACCTACTAAACATTTGTACAAGCGTCTAGTTTCGCTTACGTACAAATTACTGATAAATATATTTAAACTAAATATAAGATTTGACTAACAAATTACTTTGTTGCAGGTATCCCGAACTCCGAAGACTCAAAAGCGCTTGAAAAATGTGCAGACTGTGGAAAAACACATTAATCGTGGACACACATACTGTGAAAAGTGATGGTGAAAGTTAAAATGTGCGCGTAAAACTCGGCCACGACGTCGAACCTTTCCGAGTGGGGTGCGCTGGCGACCGCGGCCAGCGATGGTATGGACGTTGTACTGGGCAATGAGAGTGACAGCTGGTGGAACGAGACCACGGAGGGGGCGCCTCCGGACCTCTACAATTACTGGGCGTGGAGCATCGTCGATGGCTCTCTGATGATCCTCATCGTCAGCGGCAACACTCTCACCATCCTCGCTGTCACGTTGAGCAGACGGTTATCGTCTCTTGTCTCCAACCAATTCGTTCTCAACCTGGCTGTATCAGACCTGATGGTGGGGCTGACCCTACCATACCACCTCGTCTTCTACATCGACGACGACTTCGGCAAGATCAAGTGGTCCTGCCTGATGAGGTTCATCCTCATCATATTGGCGTGTCTCGCTTCCATATACAACATCATCGCGATAGCTGTAGACAGGTGGGTTGAATTCCATTACAATTTATTAAACAAAATGTGGTTCAAATAGAACTCTAGGACTAAAAATAGCTTTAAGTTCGAACCGTTGTGCCACTGCCACGCAATGAAAGGCACGACAACAAAAAAGAAAAACGATGGAATTCAATTTCCTGAAGCATGAAACCACAACACGTAAGAAAGGTCAGCGCTTACTTATAAATAAATATTTCAGACATTCACACCAATTATCTAGTCCCAAACTAGGCAGAGCCTGTGATATGGTTACTAGATAACGGATAGACATACTTAAATAAATATATAAACATCCAAGACTTGGGTACAAACATTCATATTCATCATACGAACATTTGCCCCTAGCGGGATTCGAACCCGCAACCTCCGGCGTGGCAGTCCGAGAGCTACCCGTTCCGCCACGGAGGTCGTCAAATTTATTAAATTTGTAAAAAAAGGTCGTCAAAAAATTAAATCCTCGAAAATTTTAGGCATTGTCCGAATTCACAAACACGGCAGTTGTTGAATTTCCTCTGCTATTCTGATAGGATTGTCTCAATTTCAGGTACATTGCAATAGTGCATCCGCTACACTACAGCCGATACATGAACAAGATCGTAACGAGACTGTTCATGAGCGCCACTTGGTCCATCGCCGTCTGCATCAGCTGCATCCCGATATTCTGGAACGACTGGGAGGAAGGCGTCGCTTGCGAGATGCACAGGGTAAGATTTTTATAACTTCGATAGCCGGATTCCAAACGTAATATTGATTGACACTTTCATCATCATCAGGTTATTTTTGTCTCCACTGCAGGAGCATAACCCTCTCTCATCTGCCGGAGACAGACGGAGGATTTGGCCTACACTCCCCGCGCTGGCCAGACGGTTTGGGGAGGCCTGATTGATGTTTTATAATGTATTCCCTTAGTCGCCTTGTCCACGGGAAGAGTTGGAGTGGTCCTATTCCACTCTACCGGAAACCACACGGCATTGACGCTTTGGTTATTGCTAATATAGTTTTAAATACAGATTTAATAAGAGAGAAATTCGTAATGAGATCCCATGAAGGACGAAGGAAACCGACATAGCCGAAAGGAAGTGGCATTGGACGGGCCACATCTATCGCAGATCCAACGGTCGTCGGGGCAGACGAGTTCTAGAGTGGCGAACGCAGGCCAGCACGTGCAGGGTGGGACGCCCCGCCGCCAGATGGATCGACGGCCTGAAGAAGGTGGCCGGAAGCGGCTTGATGCGGAGGGCGGAGGACTGGGTGTGGTGGCGTTCATTGGAGAAGGACTATGTCCAACAGGGCTAATATAAGGAGTAAGCAGTGGAACTAACTCATGGCAGGCAAATCCATTGCTTTCAAAACTGAAATTACACTTTCATTTCATTAGTAATCTATTGAACTTGCGCAATGGCTGCGTCAATTTATCGCACCATTTCTATCACCATTATATCTATTCTAATCTGTACTTATAATCAAATCACCGATTATTATAACAGTTCCTATGTAACTTTAATTAACATTATGAAATTCTATCAAAAAACTGCGTTAAATTGCGCTGGTAGGCTGGCAGAAATCTCTTAAAGGGACATTACCGTTTGCATATGTTATTTTTTTCCTTTTTTATGGTTTTGTATGTTTTTTTTCTCTTTTGTGAGTGCGATAAATTGTTAAATAAATAAAATAAATTCCACCAGGGCAACATTCTCTATGTACTCCATTGATATCGTTGGACCAGAGAGACATCTTGGTCAAAGTTAGCAACATTAATACTTTTAATATACCCGCATTGTTGAAAATGCCCAACTGTACCTTTAGATGACGATAGAGTTAATACATCCCCCCCCCCCTCAGTGTTACGTCGCCCGCAAAGTAGAAGTACGGCTGGGGGTGCTCACTACAGGACTGTCGCCGATCTATTGATATAGATACTGATGATGTAAAACCATATGGTTTGTAAGTTGTTCCTCTCGATCGGCTATGCTCGCACGTTTGCTTCTGACAGCCCTACAAAAATTTACTTAGTTCGTTTGTATTTTGTGCCGCGTGTGCGCTAAAAGATCACATACTTGACCTAAATCACCAGATGCCGACGATAAGTCATGCATCCATTATCTATACATCATCAGCCCGAAATACGCCGAACACAAGCCTCCCCAATAGAATGCCACTTTCGGTGCTGTCCATTGGAAGATTTGCCATTATCACCACGCTTGCCCCCAGTCCCTGGTGCACTCCCATACCCACGGGAAGGTTAAGGATGGAGGATCCTATTCTAATCCAGGAGCCACCGTTAACAGATATTAAACAAAATTACAGGTGGTGCCCAAAACGTATACGACGAGCATCCTGGCGCCGATGTTTTCGCTGATCTGGGTGGCGATGTTCGTGCTGTACTGGCGCATATGGCGCGAGGCCACGTGCCACGCGCGACGCATGCGGGCCAACACGTGCTGCCCCACCGGGGGCAACGACTGGAAAAGCATACAGGTAATTGCCCACGCAAAGTTTACGCGCGCACCCCTAGCGGAGAAATTAGGAAGCAGTCTATGAATGAAAATTATTGCCGAGAGGTCAGACACTGGGTGGGGCTGTTGACACATATCTCTAGTTATCTAAGAAACTAGTTAATACGTTTACTAACACCATGGATGTATGTCTGAGTTAAATCAATAATAAGAAAGATGAAAAAACACTTAAACTAAGCGATTTTTCAGTACCTGTTTTTTTAAGTTATAGAAACTTGCTAGATGGCACTGAGTAGGTATAATCAAATGTCAAAATATGCGAGTATTTTCGCAAAAGCCCATGAAGCGAAGCCAAAAAATTAAACAATGGCTAAATTGCAAAGATCTTAACATAGTAGTATCTAAGGATCATAATATTATACTTCTCTAGCTAATAGACCCGCTTCTGAAGGCACACATTTAAAATTTGACAGTACTAAAATTTCTTTCGTCCTTATCTCTATAATAATCAAAATCTGTTGCAACTGCCACATCAGTAAACATGTTTAAGAACAGACAAGACAGTTTCTTAACGAAAACAACCGACTACTGATATAGAAGAACTGTAGTCACTAATCTGCATATTGCAAGCGTGAATTTGAAGTGACATATCCATCCTCGGCAAGCCAGCCCTAGTAAAAGCGTAGCAAATATAGATTGTTTTATCTCTATTCAAAGATAGCAAGTTGCTATCAAACAATTGCTTTGCCATACATTGCTACTACCGGGTATCGGTCGGTCTCTCATTGTAGAATCAATTAAGTCAAGTAGACAACCCTGGCACAGGCCTCGGTCTTTTGGGGTTTCTACGGCAACACCAAGTTAAAATATTGCAAGCGCGTACCTCGATAACTGCTTTGGACGTGAATGGTGGATTATATTGTAGTCAAATAATTGGACTCGATTCTGAAGGCACAACGTTAAAATTTGACAGCACTAAAACTGTTGCTATCCTTGTCACACAGTATTATGGAGATAAAGACGAAACCAATTTTAGCGCTGTCCAATTTTAACGTTGTGCCTTCAGAATCGGGCTCAATGTATAATTAAAAACCAAATACAAGCTATAAGCTGCCTTTCCATTTAAAATAAAAGAAATAAGTGTGACAAGTATAATAAGCAATTTTAACGTTGTCAAAATTTAAGTAATGTGCTTCAGAATCCGATCTTCTGTGAAATAATGTTGAGAATTATTGTCAGAGATTTGTATACATGACACCATCAAAATTTCTGCTGGCATGTTTCAATTGATTCTTCTTATGCTGCGGCATTAAATACTCTCACGTTTACAAATTCCAGGTGGTCCTGCTAGTGCTTGGATCGTTCTCCATATGCTGGATGCCGTTCGTGGTGGTGGCATGCGCGCAGACGCTGCCCGCCCTATCGCTCCAGAGCCCCATAGCGTACCGGCTGACGTCATCGCTCGCCATGTCCAACTCAGGAATAAACCCTCTCATCTACGCGTGGAAGAACGCCGGCTTTCGCGCGGCGTTCGCGAAGCTCCTGCGGTGCAAGCGACCGGACACGTCGGAGTACAGAGGCTCGCCGGCACCGGAACGGAAGAGGGGCTCCGTCGCGTTACGGGAAGGTTCTATAACGCGGTCCAGCGCTCCCAGCGGACTGTCAAGCTTGGGCGGAAGGCCCGCCAGGTTGCTGTATGTGGAGCGAGAAACGGACACCTCAAGGTGTCGGATTATAGAGAATGCAGGGTATATAGACGGGGACATCGGAGACACGAATCCTTCGTACGCTCCAGACGGACCGACGCCGGTGCACCGGAACGCCAACCGACCCCCAGACGTAGTGTAAATAAGCTAAATGAACGTTCATAGACGTTTAAGGGAAACGTGAAACGCTTCTAGAGTTTAAAGCTGTTAGTATAGGTACCCCCTTCGCATTTAGGTACCTTCAACGCTCAAGTTTTTAAAAGCTTTATTGTTGAATATTTTATTGAGAGATTCTAATGAGTTTCCTGCCATATTGACAATTTTAATATAAAAAGAGTTTTCTGTCAAATAAATTGAGATGTTTAAATAATAAAATTATAATTAAAATGTTCGATGTAATACTGAGATTAAAATATATTAAATTATTTCTTGTGAATTTTCATTTCGTACCGTTTTGTAGCTGTACACCATCTAACGATCTTGTAAAGAACTATTTACAGGCATCTCTGCGCAACGCGACATTGCCTTCAAATAGTTTTACGAATAAAATATAGATGGCGCTATTTCACTAAACACAATCAACAGGTGTATAACATAGCGAGAAACAAACAAAATTACTTGTAGTAAAAAAAAAGTAACAGAGGCATAAAACAACTCAGGCGTTTAGTCACCCATATAAAATAAGAGATAATTCCTTGATAATGATGGATGACAGACGACAAAACACTAGTTTTTTTTTTAATATTGAATACAAAGTATATATATTTCAGACAGCTTGATGCTTCTGTAACTTGGTACGATAGCAGGGGCGGATAGATTATGTAAAGTCAAGCGATCATAAGGTTTATATAGCATTTGGGTTGATCTCTCAAAAGTGGACAAAATCAGCATGCGAAAAAAAAGATTATTAAAACAGTGTATACTCGATATGAGAAAACTTTTTAATACCTTGGTAACTTTACTAATTTTCCTGGTAGCCTCATTTTTCTATCACTTAAGCGAAGGCAGAAATTATGGCAGGAAGTGACGATTTAGCCACACATTACTAATTAAAAAATACAAAAAAAGATATATTATTGAACTTACCTTTTGTTGTTATATATACTGCACAGAATATTATCAATAAAATTTACACATAAACAAAATAAACAAGCCAGACAATATGACAGTCTGTCCGCCACATACGCGCACAGCATTTTTGACAAAAAATTTTGAGCGATTGATAAAATGGCTCGAATCTGGATAATGAAGGCAAAGGATGTGCTTCGATCGCTGTTTAGACAAATGCCCGCTTTTTTTAATTTAAAGGTTTGACTGGATAATGAATGCGATCTCCGTTACCCAGCAAAGGAGATACTCCAACAATGCCATTAAATTGTAAATAGAATTCTAATAACTCTAAAAACTCATGTGATATCTAACTACTTATAATTACATTTAAATAGATAGAAAGATTGTTTTGAACACACTTTTTGAAGGTGATGTGAGGGGTGTAAAAACGAGAGTATTACATGCCAGGAAAATGATTTTAAAGGTAAAATTTTGAGAAAATCTTGTATAAATCGCTTTATTTTAGCTATGTGAGAGTTACAGTACCAATAATACAGATTAATTGAATTTATCAACTGGTTCTAAAATCTAATTTATGCCACTTGTTTTTTCAAAATCATACAATAAGGGACTTTGTCCACTTTACAGAGATCGACCCATTTGCCATCCAACGGCAGCGCTAATCTTACAACATTAATAAACTTTTAAACAACTCACCTCAACTCCAGTCACACCAAGCGCCGTTACCAAGTTGGGCGTCATCCGGAAAGGCACCTTCTCAGGCACTCGTAGGGTTTTTCCTTTCTCGAAGCACACGTTATAGTCTATATGCACCACTTCACCAGACGTTAAGTCCACTAGCACATTGTCCAAATGTCTGTCACCGAGCCCTATAATGTACCCGATAGTACTCATCACCGCTACAGAGTAGCTGTACCTTCGCGTCATTTGCCACCACTGCTCGGGTGTCACACTTCCACACCACAACTCCCTCCACAGCAAATCACGAGGAGTCTCCGCCGCCAGTTCTTGCATCACTTGCTTGAGGATCGCCACGGGCCATTCCTTTCTATTCTCAGTCGATATACCCGCTTCTTTGAGGAGGGGATTCAGTTTGTTGTAGAACAGTTCTGAAGGTCGCAGAACGTTGACGGTTTTATTGGTCTTGGCGGATAATATAGCAGCTTCCCGATTCTGCCAACGTTTGTACAAGGCGAACAGGGGAGTCACGTTGTCCACCCAGCTGATGAGACCAGAGCGAGGGCCTAATGGAATAACAGAGTAGTGCCGAGCTCGGTAAGTTTGATTGTCATTATTTTCGGAGTCACGTGCCATCATTGTATTCAGGATCGATAATAGTTGCATTATTCTCTCATCAAGATGCAAATCTTCTAAGCCTTTGAAGAGGTATGTGTATGCTTTGCCATCGGATCCATAGAAGACTAGTTTCTTGGGTCTAGTTTTGGTTGGCAAAATAGCGACGTTGTTTTCGACCGACTTGATTGTAATCCTGACTGCCCTTTGATGCGTATGTACTCCCGGCATTGTTATCACGGTATTTCTCATCTCTGCTAATATGGGGCTGATGTCTGACATCTTTAGTATGTACGAAGTCCGTTTGTTGACTTTTTGTTGGAGTTTAATTTGCAGTTGCTTAAGTGGTGCCCATGATTCCTGAGGCTTTTCGGGATTGACAGGGTTCTTTAGTTTATCTATGACGTCCCTGATAAGATTCTGAAATTTGCTTTGAAAGGAGATCTCGTGCGGAGTCTCTGGTTTAGCTGATGTCACTTGATTAAGCTGTTCCAACACAAACACGATTGGTTCAAATATAATGCGATGTTTCTCTTTGATTAGTTTTTCTTTTTCTTCGGGTGAAAGATTATCGTTATTTTTAACTTTTGCAACTTCTGCTTCTAACTGCGTGAGACGCTTGCTGAATTCTGAATGATGTTGCACTAACGTTCCAAGGCACAACTCGTCCCACAGTAAGTTTATTCTCTGTAATTCTTTAACTAACAGTTTCACTTGTAGAATAGTTTTCGGTGCTTGCTTTGCTAATGTTTCCACCATGTCCAAAAAGCATGAGTTAAGTTCATTGTTGATTACTTTGTCGCTAGCACTGTCATCTAAGTCAAAGTTTTCATCGCCACTTTCAGGGTCGTTCGATAAATATGATCTCGTCATATTCAACTCCGATAGATCATTTTGCTCATTTTCTACCGCTCCCACAACAGCAGGGAATGTAATGAGATGGGGCGTATCTTCCGCTAGTCTACACAGCAAATCAGACACGCATTTTCTTACGTAAGTCTCAGGATGGTTAAGTCTTGAAAACAGTTGAGGTATGATGACCTTCCACGGTTGAGTGGGCGTGTTTGCTAGACCCGACTCGAGGACAGTTTGTAGCTCCATGGCATGTTTTACTATTAAACGAAGAAGTCGTAACGTTGCGTTGACCACGGCGTTTTCTCCGCTGTGATTAATGTAGTCCGATGCGCAAATAAGCTGTAGAAATTTGAAGTAAGCATCAGCTGACAATTCAAAATAGGAAAATACTCGTTTCTGAGCTTGACGCCAGATGTCCACTAGCAAAGCAAGATGCTCAGGAAACGCATTACTCAGTGACGGGACGGTGCGTAGCTGACTCTCGATCATTTCAGACGTGTTGATTTCATTCCAGTCAATGTCTTCATCGTCACAGGTCGCCTTTGTTTTTGACAGAATTTCGCAAACTGCCTCGAAGTCTTGAGGAGAGCAGCCAATCATAACGCTCTCGATCTGTATTTTATCATTCTCAGTAAGTTGCTCCCGTGTCTTTGAACTGAACTCAACCATTTTGCGACCCCATCTAAAGCACCACGCCGCGAAATTAGCCCAAGCTTTGGCTAGCCCAGGGCACTGATTGACTCCAAACTGTAATAATTTCCCAACAGCCGAATCTGATAGAGGAATTACGTTTTCAGAAATATTGTTGTCCACCAAACCAATTTCGGGTAAAGCTGAAATCAACTTCATCAGAGGCGAATCAATGTCTAATATGTTTTCGTTCTCGTTTTGTACCCATTTCGATAATGTCAGTAGCATTCGTGTGCCTTTTTCGCGTAGTTCGTAGCTTTGCTCGCCCATCGCCAGTCTTTGAGAAAACCCGAGGGAAATGCTTGCACACAGATTGATAGCTCGTATCTTGGTTTCCTCCTTCACGTATGTCAATTTACAAAGTTCTGCCAAAGCTGTAGCATTATTCATTGTCCAAATATCTAAATCATAAGTGTTAGTAGACATCAGCAATACGTCACTCAGTTCTTCGACATTGCTGACGTTACCCAAGCATATTTGGAATGCAGAATTCTGTTTGAAATGCTTTTCAAGCTCCCTTTTAGCCATTAATAAGTTTGCATTTTTTCTCGCACTTTTAATGACGTCCAGCCGAATACATTCTGAGTAGAACACATTTTCTTCAGTTAAATTCAGTTTTGTAAAATACTGGTTCCACCACATTATTCGGCTGAGGTTTTTAAGATCTGTACCATGTTTATGGTCCTTAATCGCTGAAGGTTTGAAAGGGTTTGATATTGCTTTTCCGTCTTTCATTATACTTCTTAATCCATGACTTGCTAATTGTAACACTGCAATTTCTTTAAGAAAATGCACCGCATTCGTTCTACTGAATTCTTCAGTGCTCGAATTAAGCAGCACCTCACAGTCTTTAATCAGACTGTCGTATTTCTCAGAGTAGTCATTGTAGTAAATGTTGACTGCCGTGCAAACTAATGTTGACTCAATCTTATTCAGAAGTCCTTGGGAAGAGCAAATATTTTTAGAGATTTCATTTGCATCAACATCTAGGATGTCCCAATTGCACAATTCAATTGGTATGTCAGAATTTTCCTCAAACATCTTCAAAGCTGTGAATGAATCCCATTGTGAATTCTGTTTATGATTTTCATTTTCCTTCCACACCTGCATATCATCCCAATTCTGTATGTCTTTGTAACTTTCCATCATTTGTTCATGAATAAATCGAATGCCTCTCACGTCCACCTGAGAATTAGATCCTGAGTCTTTCTTTTCCTCCTGGGACTTGTTTAGCTTTTTATAAAACTCCAATGCCAATTCATGTCTGGAATTTGCTTGCTCTGCTGCTCCTTTGAGCCAGAGTAGTTTCTTGTCAAATGTTTGTTTTATCCAAACGTAAAAGCCGTGTAAAACTTCTGGTTCTTGAATCTTAATCAGCACCCGTGCCACGCTCATGGTGATTGCCTCGACGTCAATGTTAGTGTTGGTGTTTGCAGCCATTTGTAATATTAGTGAAGCATGGTAAATAGCAGCGCCAAAATTACCAGAATATATGCTTACAGCAAGCGCTGCAGGACGCACCCTTGTCAGCCATTCGCGACATGTAGGCCAGTTCGTATGAAAAAATGTTCTTACAGGCTTTCCAACTGCCGGTAAAACTGTGGCCGTTCCTTCAGCTGCATTATAGATATATTTTTCAAGGAACATCATAAACTCAGTAATCCAGCGACTTCTCATTTGCTCAGCGACTATAACATCTACTAACTTCTTTTGATCACTAGCAACATATTTCGTTTCCTGGGAAGAAATCTCCCTTGCTATTCCCTTCAGAGCTCCTTCAATTTTCATAAATGTCTCCTGTGGTTTTCCCAAAACTGTTCTGAGCTTCATAGTGACACATGTCTGAGCTAATTCTGAAAGTGCCCAGCCGATGCAAATAGAAGAAAAGTTCGTGACACATTGTCGGAAAAATAATAAGTTGTTCTCATCAGCATCTTGCGTCTGCAATGGCCAGGCTGCCAGAAACGCGTCTATCAAAAAGATTTTATCGTCAAATGTTAATTGCAGTAGACAGTTCATTATATCTTTGAAGTGTTGATTGGATAATGTTGAGAATGACCCCCTCATCAAATATTCCTTGAAAGAATTTACTTTTGTGTCACTATTAAGTACACTGAGGCTCACCTTCCTACTTGTAAACACTTTAATTAGTTGTTTATCGAATTCCAACTGCACAATGTCCCATGGCAACTCAAATAATAAAGTTTTGCAAATATTGGATAGTAATCTGTTTTCATTATCAATATGTAAAATGCACAAAACGGCAATCGATTTTGATACCATTACATTCCATGTGAGTGTTTTATTCTTCAGTAAATGCTGGCAGTTTTTCATCACAAGCAAAACTATATCGTCGTCAAAGCTGTGCGCAAGAGATAGCATGTTAGTCACAAGCACAATGAATATTTTAGACATGCTCACAATGTGCAAATATTTCTCCAATTGACAAAATATGTCTGATATCCAATTCAGAACTAGCAATAATGTCTCTTTTGGTACATCCTCATCCAAAACCATGCTTAGGGTGTTCAATATAACTGCAAGATGTCCAGAAGTGGGACTGGAGCCTGATACTTCCCCCAGGTTCAGCTTGGATAGGCCAAATATGTCATTAGCTCTCTGTTGCTTGTTAGATACTAGGCCACTGGAGGCAATAAAATGATTATTCTTCTTACAGTGAGAATATAGCAAGTACAATATGGAGTACTGCAGAGCTGGCTTATCTTTCAACAAATTTTCGTCATGTGGACGCATTTTTATAGCCAATAGTTCCAGTATACTTGGTTGTAAAGCCCACATGCCAATAATGGAATTGCTAGCATTAGCAAGTTCAGATAGACATTGAAGGTAAAATATCACATTCCTCTCGGCTTCATCCCTAGTGACCTCTTCAGAATAATCTGGTTGTATAATTTGTAAATCAGGTATGATAAAAGAATATGAATTCTGCAAATCTATTAAAACAAACTTGTACGTTTCCTGTAAGAGAGGTATGTTTTTCAAATTCAATAGGTTGCTGTAAACGGTCATCACACTCTGCAAAACGGGAGTGCTGTCTGTGTAGCGCAGTCGACGCAACAGTGATTCTGGACCAATAGTTTGGGTGATGAATTCTATGGGAAGGTTTGAAGCGATGTCCTTTATAGTTTTTGATACCAGGTCGACAATACTGAGGCACACACTTTCATCTGCTTGTAAATAATTCGCCATTTGCATATAAATCAATGAAAACAAAGCAGGTGTGCAAGAAGTTGATTTTCCTTGCAGGTATTTAAGCAGCAGACCAATGCATTCATTGCCTGCCATTATCAAGTCTGACTCTGCGTCTTCTGTAAGAGTCTTTGTTAATACTTGTAGAACTTTTGTTAAAGATTCAGTCAGGAAAGACCAGGACACATTTGGAGATGTTGTTGGACTTAGGAGTGTTCCTAAACTCTTAACCACAGTGTTGAACACATTTAGGAAAGATGTTATTTTCTGCATGCACTCTTCAAAGGAGGCTGGCTCAGTTTGGTCATCATTTTTATTTGAATCCAAATCATTGGCATATGCTACCATGTCTTCTACAAATTGATTTAGCAGATTTATTGAAAATCCAATCTTTGCTTGCCAGTGACGACTTAGTTTAAACAGCGATTGAAGAGCAAAATCCTTTGTCTTTTTGGGCTGGGCATTATCTACATGCCAGCCAACCAATATGTCTACAGTATCGACGAAGTGGTTTGCAAAGTGATCTGGATAAGAGTTTGACATAATTATCATTGCATTTATAGCAGCCATGAACACATCTGCAGAGTCTGTCCCTTCGATAATGACTTGTAGTCTGTCTAATGTCATTTCAGCAAAATCTGACAAGTTAGGTGTTTGGTAATCCAATTGGAATGTCTCTGAGAATGAATGAGTAAGCAAATGCTTAATAGAAGTATTGTGTACTGCAAACGTGGATGCCATCCAGTCAAGGTGTTTACGGAAATCAGGACCCATTACATATCCGATCCTGCCAAGAACGACAGCAGCACTCTCCTTTGTTTCCGGACTAGGGGCGTCATATAAAACGTCGAGCAGTGATTCTACTAGAATATCATAAGATCTTCGTATGTACCTAGCATTATCTGGCAACATGACAGCATCCTGGAGCTTGCTGCAGAGTACCAGCGACTTCTCGACGTCCACCTCGGCGCACAGGCGGCGCAGTAACTTTGATATCCGAGGGTCTTCAGGCAGCAGCTCTGACCTCTCATAGAATTTGCTGGTACCTCCTTGGGACCAAGTTTCGTTGTTTGGTTGGCCTAGCGAATCGTGGTACTTGTAGGGATTGTCGGGTGGCTCACGTTCGCTTCGCGGCGGGAAGCTGCCGCGGCCCCGGCCTGCGCCCCGACCGCTGCCGCGCGAGTGCCGGAATTCGGTGACCCGGCCCCGGGATCGAAAACGACCGTCTCTCTGCGGCCCTCCAAATGATGAGGAAGCATCGTACGATCCAACATAACCTCTGACCTTATCATCGGTTGTATTTTCCTGAGCGATGTCGTCTCTTTCAAGACCATCTGAGACCTCGGACCCTTTGGGATTTTTCACTTTACTATTTGCAGTGGTGGATATCATCACTAGAACTTTTGTTCGGCACGCAAATATTACCACACATGGCCGTAAATTTACGCAAAATATTAAGAAAAACAGACGTTGGCCGACGGAACTGACTAACAAAACAGACGGACACTGAAGACCATAGACAAAAAATTTGAAATGCTGTCTGACGTCGTACACTAAACAAAGACAATATTATTTCTAAACGAATAGAATCGAGGCAAATCGCAACCGGCAGCGGAGAACAATCGCTGTATAAGTCCGTCGCCTTCGTTGTCACTTTCACTCTTCAAAAATACAACCTACAGCATGCTAGAGATTACAACGAAACCATTGTCTATTTTGTAACGATGATGTCATTACAAATGTATGGTATGCTGGATAGATTGTAACGAGCATACCCTATATTTATAAACGACAATCAAAGTGTCAAATGTTAACGATATAACCTATAAATCTAGAATTGCACTGTTTTGCACGTAACAAAACATGGTTTTTGTTTAGGAAATTATGAAGTTAAACGAAAGTAATACAATGAAGACCTCTAAACAAGTCCATGATTTCACAGGTAATGTAACGGAGTTCCCCACACTACGTCATTATCTGGATTAAAAACAGTTGTTATAAATTAGATTTTTCTCTTTACAGCACTAGAACTAAAGCTAACAGAAGACTCAGTGTCACCACACACGATCTATTTAAAAGAACATTCAGTTAGAGAACACACAAAAGACAAGCCGCCTGGGCGTACTTTACTCATAGTAAATATCCCACCGTATGCCGACGAAAAAGGCATTGCTAACGCATTCCGTGACGCTGGCACAGTGGAATCCGTCATGTTCTCCCTAAAACCAAGTACAGCCGAAATAAAGCATGTAAACAAATTTATACCAGACCTTATAAAACCAACCTTCAAAGCAGCATACGTAGTCTTTAAAAAAGTATCAGAACTAGATAAAGCACTAAAGCTATCAAATCTCCATCCATTGAACTCAGAAGATCATCAGACAAAGCTTGGTATCAAAAAGTGGATAGACGAATACAATAATTCAGTACTACAACCTAAACTTCTGAAAGAAAAAGTTGAATCATTTATGAAAATTCATGATACGGAGATAAAGAAGGCTGAAAAGAAAGAAAAACAACTAGAACAGGAGGATGATGAGGGCTGGGTCAAGGTCACCAAGAGAGGAAAAGTCCAAAACTTTGCTCGGTCGGAGAAGGTGGAAAATAAGATCATGAAGAAGGAAGAAAAGAAGAAGAAACGTGAAGAGTTGAAGAATTTTTACACATTTCAGATAAGAGAATCAAAGATGAAACACATTGTCGCACTTAGACAGAAGTTTGAAGAGGACAAGAAGAAGATTGCACAAATTAAGCAGAGTCGTAGATTTAAACCGTTTTGAAATAAAAATAGTGTATAATAAGCTTAATGGTGTTTATTACTATTTACATTTTAATTTTCTACACATATATTTACAATACTTGAAAACAAGCATCCAGTTTTCACCTGCTTCAATACAATTTCGTTTGAGGTAAAACCAAGTAGAGACCATATTACGAATATTATTTCTTAAGTTTGTTTCATACTATCATCACTTTCTAATTACCAGATTGAAAACAACTCTTCAACACTAAGCACAATCTGCTATCTATTTTATAAATTAGATCAGTCTGTGACGTAGGCACCTTACAGCACTTGTCAGATGGTCTGCTGCTGCGTCCGGATGATGATCCTGAGCAGACGGTTCTCAGGCAGTGTGTCGAGAGAGGCAAGCAAGTTGCTGATGTTGCCGTATACACAGCCGTTGGCCAGTGCTACTTGTACTGACTGCCCGATGCGGTCGAGGCAGTCCTGCAAATGTTAGTTTCTTTTAATGATAAGCTGATTAAGCAAAGATTATTTAATCACTAAATAATGGGCAGCATTCGGAAAACTGCGTCAAGTCTTCACATCGCCTATACCACAATGTTTATAAACAAAAATCTTTACTCGGTGAGTCCTGCCTGTCAAGATCTATGGTGCAGAAACGTGGACACTGACGGTGGGTCTGATCCACAGTTGCTCAGTGAGCTATTGAGAGGGTTATTCTTGGGGTTTATTGGATGGATATGATTCGTAATGAGAAACGAAGACCACAGACAGCTGAAAGGATCAACAAGCTGAAGTGGCAGTGGGCGGGCCACATATGTCGCAGAACCGACTGCATTGGGGCTGACGAGTTCTGTAGACAGCGAATCGGCAGGGTGGACCGACAACCTGAAGAAGGTGAACGGAAGCAGATGAATGCCGAGGGTGAAGGACCAAATGTGGTGGCGTTCATTAGAGAAGGCCTATGTCCAACAGTGGACGTCTAAGGGCTGATATGATGATGATGATATAATGAATGACAATACTTAGATTCGTCAATCTTTGCCTGGAGAGTGCTGGGGATCTGGCTGACCACTTGCAACATACACATTTGCACAATTCAATGTGTACATTGAAGGTGACTGTACATTGCCAGTGTATGAAATAATGTCGATAAAAAAAATGACGTATAAATGTACCAAGTGTACTCATATGCAATAAATAATTTTGACTTTATGGTAGAAAACTTTGATTCTCAATGATGTTTCACAGCGCTAACATATAGGAAGCAGTGTAGTGGTGGAGTCGATAAAAACATTAACCTGTATAAATGTTCAACGTAAATATTTGATATCACACAGATGAAACCGAGAAAGGTTGCGTGGAAGAAATCGCTTAAAGCGATAACACCGCCTAAATTGCACTATATTTAACTTTTCAAACATAGAACTGTATTTGTTTGTGCAATAAAGTGTATTGTATTGAAACTGTTCATAACGCCGGATGAGTACAATCTGCAATTTAAAAAAGAAACTAACCTGTAATTTTACATTATTCTTTAAATTGTGTCCACTTTTGAGTAGCTGATGCGCGTAGGCCTGCACTACAGGCGTGAGACCCGCCAGGTGCTGCGCGTTGACTGCCGTCGGAGGCCCATGGGTCCTCCGCCCCGCGCGCAAGCTGTTCAGCAAACCCAGGTGTAACTTGATATAAAGCTCTGATTCACTCAGGGGCTTGTGGGTCACTGACTTCACTATTGAATGCTCGGTGACACCTTCAAGTTTGATTTTCTTCATCGGCACTACGACTTCCACCATTTCTGCATCTGTCATTCAGAAATTGTAATAATGTATAGATTGTTTAATTCACGAAGGCAGGCCCCGCTACTTTCGCGAGGGACGCGGTGAGCTAATATCAACTTCAGTATCTTAGTGAATGTATACATGCAATGTTGATTAGTGCGTAACGATAGAACTAAAACAGTAACAATTTAACATATACAATTAAATGTAAACGATTCTAAAGAAAGATTGGGGCGTGAAGTGATGAAATGCACAATATATATTAATAAATTAGTAAAATTCTACAGTTTTACTAACAAAAGCAGGTACTGTTCTAAAACAATGGTAATTTATGAAAAATAAGTCCATGTAATGTCCTATTACATGGACTGCTAAAGAAACAGACAATATTGTTATTCAAGTCATAAAGTTAATATAAAATAGCCTTTATTTACAAGAATAACACGGCGTCTTCTTGTCACTTCTATTTTCCTGTGGGAATCATCAAAGCGACTAAGGGCGTGCAGCAGGGACAGCCAGCAGCGTTTTTTTGTGTGTATATTAATCATGACTGCCGTGCTCAGTGATAATGGCAAATCCTCCAATGGACAGCCGAGGAGAGTGTCATTTTATTCGGGAGGCTTAGGTTCAGTAGTGGACTATTTCGACTGAAGGGAATCTACTTTTTATTACGGTAAAATGGCGAGGGGAAAAGTTAGTACCTTCGTCGATGTAGAGGGGGGCGAGCGCGCACCAGCGCATGAGTCCGGCGAGGGGCGTGACGGCCGCCATGGGGATGGCGCCCAGGGGCAGCGCCGCCGCGTCCAGCTGCGCGCGCATGCACAGCGACGGGTTGGAGTACACCTGCGCGGGCGCGGCGTGAACATTGATTTTTTTATTGCTTTGAAGATGATCTACAATCTTTTGAGCAACTTTTATTACATGGGTGGGTGCTGCATTCAATGCAGCTCCCTTCCTGGATTTACCATTGTGGCTTGCGTTTAAGAAGATGGTTGGGATGATCTGCAAGTCACTCCTTGTGGCATTTGTTCAGATACCTACCTTATTTTTTAATAGGTGATATTTTCAAGTATTCATTGATCTCAGAAGATCAGAACAGATCTCAGATCTATGAAATTTCTCTTTGCCAATCATAATGTTAAGTAGTATTATAGTATTTTTAGCCATGTCTCTAGAGGTTTAATTTGCTTAAATGTCGACTTGCCGAGATGCAAGCTAGTCTGTTTTTTTATAGCACTCAAACCTTTTATAGCACGTAATGTGGACCTGAGGCTTGTTGCCTGCACATTTTGGCAATTATTTTATGGCAAGGCAGCTTCAAACCATGGTTGCTAAGTCTACTATGCATCTTGCTTCAACAACACATACAAAAAATTACATGTACTGCTGTAACTGGTCTCTAATAATGCTGTAACAAACTGTATGAAATCCACTACATTTCAAAAAACCTCCCAATGTTTCCTTTTTTATTGTTTTGGATATTTATCAGTAGTTTCTTATTTCTTTGATCTAAATAAGCAGTACTTCATTTATTCATAAAAGACTTACCCAAGATGTGATAATTTCTAACAAATTCTTAGGAGGCATTTTCCTGGTGCCATGAACATCATGCATATACAACTCAGTAACAGCGGTAATGAAGTTGGAGACGAACTGGGGGGCGGAGATGGCGAGCGACTTCAGAGCCGTCTGGTTGGATGTGTTCAGATAGAAGTGGTCCCGGATCACATTCTCCACTAGTTGTAGGGATTGAGGGGACGAACAGCCCATTTGTTGCAGCCAAACACCTACAGCTAGAAGGACCTTAAATGAAATAGCAAGAATAAAGTACCACAGCAGATTTGTATGGAGTATGTGATTTCAGTTAAATTGACTTAAATGATATGCCATAGACCTTGACCACCTGACCAAAAATCATCATATCAGCCCATAGACGTCTAACGCTGAACGTAGGCCTTCCCCAATTAATGCTACCACATTCGGTCCTCCACCCTCCGCATCCAGTAACTTCTGGCCACCTTCCTCAGGCGATGAAGCGCCCTGCCTTGCGAGAGCCGATACACAATATGACTGCCAGAATATCAAAACTTTATAAGGCCATAGTCACCAATAGTGATCAATTATAGGCCATTGTACTAGGTCTAAAGACCTCAAACTTTACAAAGGGGTTCCAAAAACCTAGCATAGCAAGGATTTTCTGAAATTCTACTTTGGGGGGTTTCAATTCATGCTGCTAAAGTGGGCGGGCTACATCTGAAGCAGAACCGACAGCTGCTGGAGCAGATAAAGCCTGGAGTGGAGACTGCAGACCGGCGCGCGCAAAGTGAGATGCCCGACGATCTGAAGAAGGTGGCCGGATGCGGATGGCGGAATACCAGGTGTGGTGTCGTTCATTGAGGAAGGCCTATGTTCAAGTGTACATCTAAGGGCTAATATGATGATGAATTCATGCCAACAGCTAGTGCTATAGGTACCTACAGGTACTTACAGGCGTACTGGACGCCGAGACGGCCATACTGGCAAGTATGCTCAGTATCTTTAGCCTCTGCCGCTGGCTGTCGCTTCCGCCGAACAGGGACAGGAATATCGTGTTCTTGGTGGTCTCACTGGCGCATGCGCACAGGTAGTCGCACACTATGTCGATCAGCTGGAGCTCCTGTAACGGGTTCAGGCCAGTGCCGCGACGCCCGCCGCGCCGGTCCTCGCAAAACACGAACTCTGATATAATATCTAGTGTGACGTCCATCTGCTTCCCGGAAGGTGCTGCACGACCCACTAACAGTTGCTCTGAAAGGGATTTGTACGTTTTGGAAACATTGAAAAGAAATTGGAGAATAAAAAATTTGATAAACATTGTTTACCTATTTTTATAAGAGCTTCTCTGGCGCTTGCAGGAAATTCATATTTTCTTAATAGATGTTTCATATCTGATACAGACATTTTAGTAGCTGAAGTTACACGTTAAAACTAATTGTTAAAAATCACAACAAACATCATTCTCATCAGACCACTTTTTCTTATAATTTTTTTACGGCCTTGGGATGTTAGAAAATTATACATGTTCCACAGAATACATGTTCTCTTTACTTTGACTGGTTTTTTTTTCCAGCCCCATCTCCGACTAAAAACGAATGAGGATCAACGAGTATTTTTGTTTTAAATTAAATGTAGTACATGAAAAATCCTAAACATAGAGATAATTATTTTTGTCCTACAACCAAAAATTATCTCAAAGCAATCAAATGAATGTATGAATCAAATGAATAACCGTCTGGCTACCGCGCGCGGAGAGCGTGACGTCACGATTACCGATTAGATCGCGCGCGCCGCCCGCCACCATTAGGACAAAGTACGTAAAGCGGCGGTCGATATTTTTATTTTGTGCCATTAGGTAGTATTATTAAGTATTCTATGCCGTTAGTTTCGTTATGGGTACTTTGTTTATGCTTGTTATTTGCATTGAAAAGTGTCTACTTGGCTATTTAATTATGTATAAATATTGTGTAGTCCCGGAAGTACGAAAACTTCATTCAAAACGACAGAATAACTTTTTTTTTACGTGCGAAAAGATTCGCGACTGTAAAATATGGTATTCCATAGTTTAAAATAAAACGACAAAACTCCATATTAGAGACATTTAATCGGCATCAAGACTACTTCAACAATTTAGCTCAAATATGTCTCTTCTGCACCCTTCCCGCTACAGGCTGAAATTAGGTTTTGGGACTTAGCATTTTTTTTTGCCGCGAGGAATGTCATTATATCACCCCACTTATTTGATGGCATAGGATTAGCGTTGAGTAGAGCGCTTCACGACCAGCAACTTTCGGCTGAATCATTTTTCTGCGCCTTACTTGACCTTCCGAAGAGACACAGAAGTACCCTAAAAAAAATAGGATCAAGTCATAGATTTTGGTAGGTGTCTACTTACAAAGAAGAATTTGTAAGGACGCTAGTCACTACTTGGTTTCTGATGTAAGGGTGGTAAGGGTACCTACTTAGTCTGATGATCAAGTATTAAACAACTTGATCCTATACATAGCACAGAACAACAAATACATAGACTCGGTATGTACCTAAGTTCATTTAGTATCTAAACTTCTTGATGATCCTACTGAATCTATAGATCCTAGTAGGTCTTCCTCATATAGAAGAAGGCAATGGGATTGGGATCTGAGATCATACAGCCTTATCTACAGTGAATCAAATCAAGACTCATGAAATAAATTATGAATAGGATTATGTTTATGAGTCATAATTCTTTATTTCATTATTCTTTAAGTGAGCGAAGGAAAGTCGCTTTGCGACATTGTTCTGTGCAAAGTGGCGATACATCGTCTCTGCCTACCCCTATGGGACCAAGGCGTGAGCTTTAAGTATGTATGTATATACGTAACAAACAATTGTTATTTTTAAGGATGAATGAGGCGAATACATTAAAATACAATAAAACAGATAACAATGAATTTATTGATCAAAATCAAAATATTTGGTTAGGGTGTACTAAAGGGGGCGCCCCGGAAAATAATTCACGCCAATCAGAGATTTTTTCTCGTGGTGAGGCATAGTCCTTAGGACGCTGGCGCTATTACCTCACTGGATTGCCAAGCTTACACGTTGTGCGAGATAGGCGCCAGCCCTGAGGTCCTAAAAGAAATCTATTAATCTGGTTATGCTTTTTTTTATATTAATGGGTTTGCGCTTGACCTCAATCTCGCCTGATGGTAAGTGATGATGAGGCCTAAGGTGGAGCGCGCTTACCCATAAGATTTTATTTTTAAATAAAGTTGACATTTACTTTATTATCATCATCATCAGCCCGAAAGAGTCCACTGTTGGACATAGGCCTCTCCCAAGGTGCGCCACTGAACCCGATCCTCGGTTCTTCTCATCCAGTTACCCATAAGATTTTATTTTTAAATAAAGTTGACATTTACTTTATTATCATCATCATCAGCCCGAAAGAGTCCACTGTTAGACATAGGCCTCTCCCAAGGTGCGCCACTGAACCCGATCCTCGGTTCTTCTCATCCAGTTACTGCCAGCCGCCTTACGCAGATCGTCGCTGCATCTAGCCAGGGGGCGTCCCACACTACGCTTGCCCAGTCGCGGTCTCCACTCGAGAACTCGTTTACCCCAGCGGTAATCGGTTCTCCGACAGATGTGACCAGCCCACTGCCACTTCAGCGTACTAACTTTTTGAGCTATGTCGAAGACTTTAGTTCTCTGGCGGATCACCTCGTTTCGGATCCTCATTTACTTTATATTTATCAAAAAAAAAAGATTATCATAAAAAAAAATTGCAGGTTATATTTCCCTTTCCCCCCTCCCATTCCCCCTTTCCACCCCCTATCCGTTCTTTCCTTCCGCATCCCCTTCCCACCACATTGAAAACCCCTTCCTCCACCCCTTTCCGCTCCCTACACCCTTTCTCCGCCATTTACCTTCCCCCTACTTTTCTTTTCTGATCCCCCTACTTTTCCATGGTTTCCACTGCTCCCCTCACTCTCTCCTACCACCTCAAGATCCCGCCAGCCTTACTGAATTCTAATGTCAGCTTCCCTATCGAAATTGATCCTACCCAACTGTATTGTCTGTCTCAGGTACACCTACTCCTGAACAACTTCAATATCGACATTGTCGACGATGACCGATCTAATACAGGGCGACTAATTATCGAATAACGAACTTTTTGTATCGAGATTTGTGGAAATACCCTGAAATAGAACAACCAAAATAAATAAATAAAACTATAAATGAGCTTTAAAACATTTCTGTTACTGTCAAGTTTTTGCTGGGACCAGTTATGTTGAACTACGCTGTCATACAAATGACATGAAATGAGAGGGCTTCTTGTAGATCAGATTCCTGACATTTTATTGAGATATGATTTATACCAGTATGTGCCCCGAACTCAAAGCTATTAAACAGTGAAACGCCGTCAAATTCTGTTTAGTAGTTTCCAAGATTAGCCCGTAAATACATACATACAGACAGACACGAAATTTTTTAATTATACTTTTGGACTCTACTGGTCTTAAGTAATGTCCGGGCAGTGAAATTTTTTTTATTAACTTCAATGTACAGATTCGCTTTTCATTTGTTTTTTCTACTCTTTTATTATATGTATAGATACACAAACTCGGGATTTTAGCGATAAACAAATGATTAAAGTTTGCTTGTAAGGTGAGCGACTTATAGGTGCTTAGGTCTGTCTGTAAAATCTGCTGATAGAATGACCCTTTATGAAACAATAGAGTATCAAGTAATATAAGCATGGAATTTGGGAATTTCTGTCGATAATCTAATAAATAAAATCGTAAACTTCGCGTGTCTGTACATAAAAGATATTTCCAAAAAAAAATTTGGGGGGTCTAAGGATAAGCAACAGAACACATTTCGATCATTTTTGAAATTTTTGTCTGTGAGTTTGCGCACGCATCACTTAAAACGACTGATAGGACTTTGATGGACTTTCCACAGAAACATGGGGATTAATTTGGTGTAACATATAGGCTTTATTTCATTGCAATCGGTGCAGTCAATCAAAAGTTATGCGAATTTATAGTTTCCGAAAACTCGCATACACTGCAAAGAATGTGGTGTAAATGTTCGACTGAATTCGTGAGCGGTACCGGGAGCGGGTATGGTACCAGTGTAATTTGAGTGTTTGAAAATTCGCATAACTTTTGACTGAGTTACCCGATTAGGATGAATTTGTGGTATACCTACGTATGCAATAAAGTAATGTTGGTCGGAATTTGGATTGCAATGGATTAGTTACGAGAACTACATTTGGAGAGACGAGGGAAAGAGGTTTGTGGGGAGGGTTGAGAGGAGGTTTGAGGGGAGGGTTGAGGGGAGGGTTGAGGGGAGGGTTGAGGGGAGGGTTGAGGGGAGGGTTGAGGGGAGGGTTGAGGGGAGGGTTGAGGGTAGGGTTGAGGGGAGGGTTGAGGATCTGGACCTGGACCTAGGCCTGGGCCTGGAACTGGACCTGGGCCTGGGCCAGGACCTGGACCTGGACCTGGACCTGGACATGACCTGGACCTGGACCTGGACCTGGACCTGGACCTGAACCTGAACCTGGACCTGGACCTGGACCTGGACCTGGACCTGGACCTGGACCTGGACCTGGACCTGGACCTGGACCTGGACCTGGACCTGGACCTGGACCTGGACCTGGACCTGGACCTGGACCTGGACCTGGACCTGGACCTGGACCTGGACCTGGACCTGGACCTGGACCTGGACCTGGACCTGGACCTGGACCTGGACCTGGACCTGGACCTGGACCTGGACCTGGACCTGGACCTGGACCTGGATTTCAAGTTCAGGTTTCATAGGAAGCGGAAGTGGGAATGGTAGCGGATATTGAATATTTTACTAAGTTATTTTTACCAAATAATCTGGATTTAAATGCTGTTAATTATTATTACATATATGTCGTACGTGTACTACAGTCAAGTCAATTATACTTTTTTAAGGTTCGACTACAAATGCACATTGTTTTTAATCTTTCGCTTAAAAATATATAAAAATATACCTTAAAAGGTATTTCCAACTTTAGCTCAATCACTGTATAAAAAATAGTGTATTTAATACTAGTAGGTACAAAACATTAGGGAACAAAGAAAATCGCATTATTTTAAATGTCTTTATATCATAATACTAAAAGTACATACATTTTGTTACATAGTTTCTAATTATATAATTTATTTGGTTCGTCTTCTTGTTTCGGTCTCAATCGTTCTTCTCTCCTTTTATCTTTTCCTAAGTAGACCTACCTACTATACAATTCCGTTTAAAACTGTCATGTATGGTTTTCATCACTAATTTAATTTCCTGTCTCCTATTTTGTGTGTACATCTTCTGTGCTTTCCACGACTTTAATGATATCTCTCAATTTTTTATTATTTATTTTAGTTCTACAACTTGTAATCAGCATTGATTTATATTTGCAATATTACTTATTTATTTTGTAATTTGTCTGTAAGTCTTCCTCAAAGTAAATCGATTAAAAAGAATTAAAAATCTATACTATTTTTTATGGAGGTAAATAAATAACCTACCATTAAAATAAAAAATAAAAATTGAACGCATGACTCAGTGACAATTTAGTATATGATGTTTTAAACGGCCTTTATAAACGAATTGTTTTTTACAAGTATCACAGGAGAATTTTTTTTTTTTACTGTGAGCACGTAAGTGATATTGTAGATGCAACTTTGTAGTGTATCGTTTTTTACAAATCTTACATGAGTATGGCTTATCATCAGTGCGAGTGCTTGCGTGATCATCAGTGTGAGTTCTAGCGTGATGATGTGTTAGATGGACTCTTCGAGTAAATTGCTTTTTACAAATATCACAAGAGAATGGCTTCTCCACATAATGCGCCAATATGTGACGACGTAGTGTATCCTTTTCAGCAAATCGTTTTTTACACAAATCACATGAGAATTTTTTCTCTACACTGTGAACACTTAAGTGACGATCAAGATTACTCTTAGCAATAAATATTTTTTTACAGATATCACACGGAAATAATTTGTCCCCACTGTGCATACGTAAATGCCTAATGAGAGAATGCTTTCGATAAAATTGTTTTTCACAAATATCACAGGGGAATAGTTCCTTCTCACCATGAATAAGTAAGTGAGTATTTAAATAATTACTATGACCGAATCGTTTTTTACAAATATCACATGAATATGGTTTATCTCCGCCATGAATTTTATATACGTGATTATTTAGACTGTTTTTGAGATTGAATTGTTTATTACAAATAGCACACGAGAATAATAATTTTCCATCGTGAAAACGTAAGTGACGCTTTAAAGCAGAATTTTCAGCGAATCGTTGTTCACAAATATTACAAGAAAATTTTTCGTCCTTATGAACTTTTAAGTGACTTCTTAGACTGCATCTGTGATTGAACTGCATTTTGCAAACATTACACGATAATGGTGGCCTATCACTATTCCCACGTTGTATGTGAAGTCGTAAAACACCCTTTTTTGTGAATTGTTCTTTACAATAATCACAAGAGAAAGGTTTATAGCCACTATGAGTTAGTATATGACATTCTAGACTTTGTTTTAATAAAAAGTTCTTTTTACAAATAGCACAGTGGAATACTTTTTCTCCACAGATACGTAAGTGCCTATTTAAACCAAACTTTTTAGCAAACTGTTTTTTACAAATATGACATGGAAATGGTCCATTAGCTCTGTGAGTTCGTAGATGAGTGGTTAGTTGGAATCTTTGAATGAATTTCTTTTTACAAATATCACAAGAGAACGATTTTTCCCCACCGTGAACATGTAAGTGACGACATAGAGACTCCTTTTTATTGAATCGTTTCTTACATATATCACATGGGAATAGTTTCCCCTCACTATGAAGACGTAAGTGATTATTTAAAGAAGATTTTCTAGTGAATATCTTTTTACAAATATCGCATGTAAATGGGTTACGGCTCCTATGAACTCTTAGGTGATTTTGTAGACTGCGTCTTTGATTAAATTGCTCTTTACAAATATCGCATGTAAATAGTGTATCGCCCCTATGAACTCTTAGATGATTTTGTAGACTGCGTATTTGATTAAATTGCTCTTTACAAACATCACACGGGAATAGTTTCTTCTTAATATGAATACGTTGTTTGTGAGTTCGTAGATAATTCTCTGTGAAGAACAGTTTTTTACAAATATCGCATGTAAATAGTGTTTCGCCCCGATGTAAAGTGGCTTTTTGATTGACTGGTTTTTTATTGATATCACATGATAGTATATTCCTCCGATGGAGAGTTTCATCGACGTTTACCCCGTGTAGTGATTTTTCCGAATTATCTGGAAAGTTAAATATGGTATCTTTTTAAAATGTCTCCCTTAATCTAGATAGCTCATAAATATTGTAAGAGTGAAAAAATACCAACCGTCGCATATTTGTGGAACAAGCGGCCCGTGGAGCCACACGGGCTTTATGACTATCTCTTCGTTCACCTCATGGTCCTCGTTTAACTGATTCAGTTCCCTTTTGACATCTACCTCTTGCGGCTGATCAACGGGTTCAATTTTTATTTGTACATTGTAGCGGTTGGGGTCAAGGTGGATTCCGGTCACCTCTGTTCCATGCGAGGTGTCATCTGCATCCACCTCACACTTAATCTCCTCTTTAATAATTTCCTCGTTGATAATTTCCTCGTTGATAATTTCCTCTTCGATAATTTCCTCTTTGATAATTTCCTCTTTGACAATTTCCTCTTTGATAATTTCCTCTTTGATAATTTCATAAGTGAAATCAAAACCATCGGACATGATGCTGTTTGTTGCTGTTGGATTAAAAAAGAAATGTACTGTTTCCAATTCTGTTTAGCGAAAGACCTCCGAAAAAGCGTTAGATTGTGCTAAATATGTAATCGTCAGTCAAAAAAGCTCTAGATTAAACGCCAAATTATATAAAAAAAGCTTTTTTTATGAACATGATTAGGTACTTATTTATATTTCAAATACGATGACCAAAATGTACCTATCATCTGATTATTAAAGACAGCTTTATCCGGCAATGAAAGTGGTTTATCAGTTGTTACAGTTAATGAAAATTTCGCTAAAGCTGAGATTTGGAGCTCGAAATTATGTCTCAGATTCCCATAATCGGGTTAAAAATGTTAGTCTGACATAAGCGATAGAAATCTGGCGCGAAAAGCGCTAAGTCGCTAAGTTGTCTTGTCAGCAGTTGTTTATAAAATGAATAATCGAAAAGTAGTAGGTATAGGTAGCATCCGATTCTTAGCGACCCGACCGCGACCTACGACCTGAGACAGCAACCCGCGACCGCGACTCACTGCTTTATATGAATTAATATGAAGGCCTGGCGGATGCAAGCTACCGCATCGCGCGATCGATGGACGTGGACAATGAACAAAACGATTGAGTCGCTCGTGTCGTGATTCAATAATTTATCATTATTTTTATATTAAATTAATGGTTTTTCTACATTAATTCTCAATAAGTAATACTAATAAGGTCATGATACTCTTCAATATCAAAGTCATGATACTTGTATCCCACGATATTATAACAGTGCACAATGTCTGCCATTTGTTTAGGTTGATTTACTAATTATTATGTAATATCTTGTAAGTTATAACCAATATGTGTAATGATGAATTAATTGAAGAGTTACAATGGTTTAATGTAAAAGTAGACATAATGAATCGATTGTTAGACGGAAGTGAATGCTTTGCTATTGTGGCGCCATCTACAGACACTGAGTAGTTTGCCTAGGCAGTGCGGTAAATGGCGCGGGCATTCAGGCTCTTACCGTCAGCGGGTGAAGTGTATTTACCAAATATAAAGTGTGGAATACTCAGTGGTTTCATTCCTCGTAGTGTCGATCGTGAAAATTCAGAAGTGGGATTCGAACCCACGCCCACAAAGTGAATAAAAAAGTGAGTAAAGTGATTTTTTTATGTTAAAATGTGCATTGTACTTAATGACATTCAATGGTTATGTAGTTGCGCCAAATGTAAATTGGGATCATGTAGGTGAATCCCTTGACTATTTACTCCATATTTGCGGATGTAGGTGCATCGTATAAGGTATGAATCACGTAATTGCATTCTTCGACTATCACCTACGTTATTAGACCATTGATATTTGCGTCAAATGTGAAAGGAGGAGTCGTGTATGTGAATTCCTTAACTATCTTGCTGACGTTCCACTATAGAGGTGTTTAGACTATGAAATGAAACATGTATGTGTATCAACTTCGAAATGAGTTGTGTAGGTAAACTCATATATATTTATTTACTGATTACGTTTGGCCATGTATGTTTGTCAACTTAGAATGAGTTATGTAGGTAAACTCATATATATTTATTTACTGATTACGTTTGACCATGTATGCGTGTCAACTTAGAATGAGTTATGTAGGTAAACTCATATATATTTATTTACTGATTACGTTTGACCATGTATGTGTGTCAACTTAGAATGAGTTATGTAGGTAAACTCATATATATTTATTTACTGATTACGTTTGACCATGTATGCGTGTCAACTTAGAATGAGTTATGTAGGTAAACTCATATATATTTATTTACTGATTACGTTTGACCATGTATGTGTGTCAACTTAGAATGAGTTATGTAGGTAATCTCTTGACTTTCAACTGACTACGTTGGATCATGTATGTGTATCAACATCGAAATGAGTAATGTAGGTAAACTCTTATATATGTAGTTACTGATTACGTTTGACCATGTATGTGTGTCAACTTAGAATGAGTTATGTAGGTAAACTCTTATATATTTTATTTACTGATTATGTTCGACCATGTATGTGTGTCAACTGAGAATGAGTTATGTAGGTAAACTCTTATATATTTACTGATTATGTTCGACCATGTATGTGTGTCAACTTAGAATGAGTAATGTAGGTAAACTCTTATATATGTAGTTACTGATTACGTTTGACCATGTATGTGTGTCAACTTAGAATGAGTTATGTAGGTAAACTCTTATATATTTTATTTACTGATTATGTTCGACCATGTATGTGTGTCAACTGAGAATGAGTTATGTAGGTAAACTCTTATATATTTACTGATTATGTTCGACCATGTATGTGTGTCAACTTAGAATGAGTTATGTAGGTAAACACTTATATATTTATTTACTGATTACATTTGACCATGTATGTGTGTCGACTTAGAATGAGTTATGTAGGTAAACTCTTATATATTTACTGTTTACGTTCGACCATGTATGTGTGTCGATGTAGAATGAATTATATAGGTAAATACTATTTATTTACTACATTCGACCATGTATGTGTGTCGATGATGAAATGAGTTACGTAAGTAAATCTAATTAAATTGGACCATGTACGTGCGTCAATTAAGATAATGAGTTAATATTTTGACTTTTGACTATTCACTGACTTCAATCGACCTTGCATGAGGGTTGATTACGAAAGGAGTCGATTTCAATTGGTCCATGTATGTGAGTCAATTAAGACAATGAGTTATATATGTTAAGTTTTGACTATTTACTGACTACATTCGACCCTCTATGAGTGTCGATTACGAAATCAGTCTATTTCAATTGGACCATGTGTGTGAGTCAATTAAGACAATGAGTTATATATGTTAAGTTTTGACTATTTACTGACATAATTCGACCTTGTATGTGTTTCGATTAGGAAATAAGTTATGTTTATTAACTTTTGATTATTCAACCACTTATGTGTGTCGACTTGGCTGAGACGACGACAAACTAATGAAGTACATAATAACGATTGATGATAGAATTCAAAAGACAGTAATGATCCTAAATGTAATGTTAACGTTCAGTGATACCATAGCGTGTTTTGATATTACGATTTGATAATTGACTAGTACAAGATGCCCCTTGTTAGGTAGGTACTTTATGATTTTATTCTTACAGAATGAGTTCCGAAGAATCTGAACTAATTGTTGATCGTAGAAGACGACGTCGACGACGAATGATACTGACATCTGATTCCGAAGAAGAACGTCCTGCTAAAGTTCAACGAAATAAGTCAAGAGGATTAACAGCAGAGGAATTAGTTAAGATCGTTTCCTCATTACGCAATGAACCAAGTAAGGCAGCTCATTACTTTACAAATCACCAACAAAATGTGATACCAGAATTTGACCCAAACAATAAATCTCAGAATGTTAAAAGGTGGTTAAAAAAGGTTAATGAATGTTCGATCATATACGGGTGGGACGAAAAGCAGACAATTCATTTTTCACTTCAGAAGTTGACTGGATTAGCAAAACACTGGTTTGAATCTCTTTCTACCGTTACATATTCTTGGACTGAATGGCAGTCGAAACTGATCAAGGCTTTCCCCAGTGATGAAAATTATGGAAAACTTTTGGAAGAAATGTTAGGAAAGACATCAAGAGCAGGTGAAAGTCTAAGGGAATATTTTTATGAAAAACTAACGTTGTTGAGCCGCTGTGAAATAACAGGCCGAAAGGCAGTAGAATGTATCATATACGGAGTGACCGATATATCCATTAGGAATGGTGCACAAGCACTCAAGTGTGAGGAGCCTGAAGATCTACTATCGTACTTATCTTCTCAACGGATGAGAGAGCCTCTTCCTCCCACTTCGAATCAGTTTAGAAGAAAGGACTATGTAGAGAAAGAGAACACCGTCTCTTTAGCCTCACCTAACAGACAATCTGGTAATTCTGGACCAAGTGCGCCTAACAGCAGTAGCAATTTGACTTGTTTTAATTGCCTTGAGAAAGGTCACCCTTATACTAGATGCCCAATGCCGATCACTAAATGTCGCCAGTGTGGTAGAATCGGTCATGATTCAGAATCTTGTAACAAAAAACCTCTTTTATTTCATAATCGAGAATAATGTGGCTGATTATTAAAATTATTAATTATTAAAGACAAAAATATAATTTAAAAAAAAATTATAAATAAAAATAATAATAATTTTATATAATATAAATAAAAATAAATAATATTAAAGACCAAAAAACCTATAACGAATAATAAAATAATTAACATCTAAAATGATTTTTTTTTATTAAATAAACTACTGCAAAAGCAGTAGATGGTTAATAAGTAAAGTTAATAACTTTCTATGTCTGGTTCAAGCTCCGATGTACATCTAGCCAAGTCTAAACATATAAAATATTCGTTATAAGGTTTTAAACTTTAGATATATATACGATTAATCTGTCATATAAATTATGTATAAGTTTAGCTCCTATAGATAAACAAATGTATAATTATTAACACCTGTTGATAATATTTCATTTTATGGTATATTATTTATATTTGTATAAAGGTAGGTTCGTCGGTTTATGAGAAAGTATAGCTATGTAGACCGAATGTCGTGATTTTGATGTTATATAGATTGTTATAATCTATCGTGCACCGGAGGTAGCACGGTGTCGGATGGCCGAATGTCGTGATTCAATAATTTATCATTATTTTTATATTAAATTAATGGTTTTTCTACATTAATTCTCAATAAGTAATACTAATAAGGTCATGATACTCTTCAATATCAAAGTCATGATACTTGTATCCCACGATATTATAACAGTGCACAATGTCTGCCATTTGTTTAGGTTGATTTACTAATTATTATGTAATATCTTGTAAGTTATAACCAATATGTGTAATGATGAATTAATTGAAGAGTTACAATGGTTTAATGTAAAAGTAGACATAATGAATCGATTGTTAGACGGAAGTGAATGCTTTGCTATTGTGGCGCCATCTACAGACACTGAGTAGTTTGCCTAGGCAGTGCGGTAAATGGCGCGGGCATTCAGGCTCTTACCGTCAGCGGGTGAAGTGTATTTACCAAATATAAAGTGTGGAATACTCAGTGGTTTCATTCCTCGTAGTGTCGATCGTGAAACTCGATGCAGTTTCTCCGGAGGTAATGCCCGATGATTATTACGACGTTATTTAAAATGGCGTTGTTTTCTTCGCACGAGGACAAAATAATGTAAGAATGAACTAGTTGCTATAGATAGACACTTTTATATGATTTAAGGCTAAGTTTTGGCCAGTTTCGGCCAAAAAATCGAACTTCGACCATAATTTCGGTTTCGGCCAAAAATAACCGAAACGTCGGCCGAGCCGAAACTTAGTGTTCGTGAAAGAGAATTACTTAGAACATTGTTTATTATATTTGTTCATGTTAAAGTTAAAATTACATAAAGTTAATGTTTACATAAAGTTAAATCGGTTAAAGTGACAAGACCTAAATTTTACTATTTTAACTTTTAAAACTTGTAACTGTATTTGTTTGTACAATAAAGTGTGTTATTTTTATTTCATTAAACACAAATTAATTATATGATATGTACAACACACACACTAGATTTCAGCATACAATAGAAATTTTAAAATGGCTTAATAAGGTTCGGTTTCGGCTGCAAATCTGGTTTCGGTCGGACACTAATTCATAGTGAAAACGTCCGACATCATGATTAGATCACAACCGTCTAGTCTGGCAATTACAACAACAGTGAATTTAGTATTGGTCACGCGCCTTGGTCACCTAGATTCATATGCTAGGCCCGCCGGACAGGCGCCATGGTCGTTTGGTCGCAAAATCGCCGCCACTAAGAACTGAATGCTACCTTCAGCCTGACGCAACTAGGAACATTGAAAAAAAATTATGAATTTAGCACTCAAAATGGCGGACACATGCCATTTCACTTCTTGTTATGCTTTCTCTTTCTTCCAGTCTGTCATGGCGGCACACGTTATTGTTTGTGTGCTAAATTCTAGTTTACTACCCATTTTTTCAAGATTTCTTATTAATGTTGTGTATTTTGTGTTTTGTGAATGTTGAGAAATATTTCATTGTGATCGGCAAAATGAACAGAACCGATTAAATGGTGTAGAACGTGTGAGATTTGGGAAAAAAGAGATAGCCGGTTGAATGACAAGAAATGGAAATTTATGACGAGATTCCCTTTGTATGCATTAGATTGGTTTTGTGTAGCCGTCGTCACTGCGGCCGCGTATACATACATAGCGCACCGTGCATAACAATAATATAATTGGTTTATTTAATTTCAGATGCAGACAATGGGTGAAATTTATTGGAAAAGAAGACTTGGCCTGCATTCCAATTGAGAAACTCCACAAAATAAAATATGTTTGATGTGTGACCATTTTGACCCCAAAGACTAAAAAGAAAAATCGTTTAAAGAAGGTGGCACGGCAAAATAATTATCACTATAATATCACAAATCCTCTAGTTTTATTTCGTTTCATTGTTAGTAATACAATATTTTCCATTAATGGAACCTACGCCACCCCTGATAATAATTTATCGATATCGATTAAATCCGGTATTAGATACGGACATCCCTATTATTGTCATTATGTTGGTATTGAAAGTGGTGCTAAACCTATGAAGTACCGTCTCTTATTTATATCCTCTTTGGCTACCTTTACAAAGGCACTAATAGGTAGATAGAAGATAACTTATGGATTTAGGAATACAAACCATTTTGCTTTCATTAGTAGGTGTGAATCTTATACTCGAGAGTTATTAATTATTTAAGTTATTAGTTATTTAATTAGGCTAGGTATTTAAAATTTTTGCCATGATAGTTTTGAAATATGGTAAAGAAAGAAAATAATCATACATAAATGGCCGCCATTTTGGCCTCATAAAAAACATCTAACATCATAATGCATAGGCGTTATCAAAGAAGAGGAAACTTTTTCAAAATTAACTCGAAGAAATATTTACTGTACTATTTTTTGTGTTTTTCAAATTTCTAAAATTCGCCCATGAATTTTTTTTAATGGCAACTCGGTCCTTCGGTTATTATAGCAAAGGAAAAATCGTAGACAGGGTTTCTCTTTCTACGGAAACAATGCTGTCAGTGTTAAGTGCTAATTCACTTTTACGATTTTACACTAAGAGGAATAGGGTTCCTACTTCTGATAGTAGGTATGATGTCTGACATGTTAATATTATTGATTAAAAACTTTAAAGTATTTTTTTATCACTAAATTTAAAACTTGTCCTATGTTATTTTTTGTATATACGAATTCGACACTTGAATAACTCTGTAACGGGTCACTCTTTAGCGATTCTATTAGAGGAGTTTTATTACTGGTTATCCTGTAATAAAATTTCATGGTTATGGTTTGACCCACATTTCTACGGCTTGACCTATATTGCAAATCTTCCAACAATTATCCGAAATAGTGCCAAAACAAACACTCACATATATTGACCAGCGGAGATGACACAAAATTTATTGCAGTTAAACCGACAGTTCAATGTAACTGTTTAATTTAATGCTTGCACTAAAACGAAACGTCCTGGAATTTTCAAATGAAGTAGGTAGTAACTTTGTTAACTTCGTACGTATTGATCGACGTTGTTGCGCGCGTTCTCGCTGTTTTTACTTTCTAGTTTTACATTTTTAAACCAAAATGAGATGGGTGTATTAGCGTATACCGCTATCTCGATTTATAAAACATATGTTACATGTATTGTACTGTAAAAACGCAATTTTTTTTTTATTGTAGGGTTTTCCCGCGTTTTTTGGAGAACAGTTTATTTGTACCCTATTTGTTTTTTCCAAAATTATGTGTACTTCTGGATTTAGTGTTTAGTAATGAGGGTATATCATATAACAATTATCTGTGCGTATGTACACTATGAAGGAAACATCAATACACGTGACTGAGCTGATCTTCTTAAAAGCAGTGAACTTCTAACCTCAAACCTTACTAAAGCTTACTATCAATGTTAGTAAGGGAATTCTGTGACTATTATCAAGACCAGCGTTGGTTTGAGACATTCTGATACTGGATAGTAAACAGAAAATAAATGATATCGTGTTTAGACTGATGGCATTATTGCCAATGTCGTAAAACAAATAAAAAAATAATAATTGGCGTCTGCTGTCACTGTCAATAAAATGTCAACGTCAAACGTTGGCCGCAGTTGGCCGTGTTGTGCTGTATTTTGCATTCCCATGCGATTTACAGTGAATTTACAGTAAAATATACTGATATTGTGTATCAAATAATGGAAGTAATCGTGGCAAATGTTGATCACATCAAATTCGACATCGATTATGCTCTGGAAGAACAATATGGAGCCCTACCGTTACCTTTCCAAGGGATGGACAGTAAGTTGACAGATCATTGTTTCTATTACCCAAAATATGCTGTATTTTTAAAAAAATTTATGCATTTTTCTTCAAAAATTTATCGATATTGACAAGACTGTATTGGATGACCTACCGTTGAATAGAAGGCATTTTTTTCTACTATGTACTCCTCAGAAGAGTGATAAAAGATTTACAGCGCGAATGTGGAAGGAACTACAGCTACAGGTCGTTCTATTAGGATAGGTCGTTATTTATTTTTTAACAAAAAATACAAAGGTTGCAAGGAGTGAAGGGATGAACATGTTCCATTGCTGGCTGTAGACCACAGCACCAGAGCCAAATTGTAACTTGGTTGCTTTTGAGCTCAATGTAAAAAAAGGAAAATATATATAATATATAAATAACTAATAAATATATTATTATTATTATGGGGATAATAGGTGAGCTGCAATTTGCTAGTATGCCTATATCTGAACTGGTGTATTTAAATCTTTGAATTGTCACTTGTTACACTTGTTTTGGCTCGACTTTAGAATAAGTACGTTTCGCTACGCAATTCATATTTTTACCATAGGTAGGGGTGAAAAAATACTCAATTCCATATGGAAAAGTTGCGGAGTAAAATAGTTTTCGAGATATATTTTTTGAAAATTTACATTATGTAGCTTAGTTTTGTACAAAAAAAATTAATTTACAGTCAACGATCTCTATGTACTACTAGATGAAGCGTTCCAAACAATCACTCTGTTCCATGCAAGTAGCCACAACTCTTTCATATTCACTTTGTAACTTGTGCAGTTACTACGCAGAACATTTAATTTTTACTAAATATTGACGCTACAGTTAAATAATGTCAATATTTAGTAAATAATTAAACAGTGTACTTATTCTAAAGTCTGTCTAGTGCTATATATAAGTGCTATTAACAACAATAAAAAAAATCATGAAAGCAGTAGTCACAGGATTGGTTATATTCACACTCTTAACCATAAAAAAATTTTTGGTTGATTGTGAATAACAATACTCTTCAACATTCTCAGAAACCCTTCTCCTTCCTATCTTTGAGATAGGTTCCAATTCCATCACTCGGCATCCTCTAGAGTCTAGACCATTCCGCTCCTAGTACTCCATTCACCTTAAAATGCAACCTCACTACACTAAAAACTACAGTGGCTCAGTCACAATTTAAGCAGTGAGGCTGTGGAATGCTCTACCGCACGACATCCGGAGCAGTGCTTCTATTGGCATATTTAAAAAGCGCCTTAAAGACTACTTATCCATATCCTAAGTTGTATGCATATATATTGATTTATTTATGTATTATATATCTATATTATGTTTATAAATATATCTATTTAATATGTTTGTCATTATAGTTTATGTATAATATATATATATGTAGTTTATGTGTACACATATGTATGTCTACTGCTATTATTAACCTCTCTCTTTCCAGACAAGGTTTGGCTGGAAGTAATCTCTTTTTAGAGATAAGCACACCTGTGTATACATCCTCTACTTCTGTGTATTTATTTTTACATTTTCTGTGTACAATAAAGTTATAATAATAATAATAAAGATTGCATAATCTGTGAATGAAAAATATGGTGAAACTTTTTAATTTTTAAAAACAGCATATTAATAGGATACTTTTAACCCCGCCTGTACCAATGAGTTTTTGAAACTTAAGTATGGTTTATTTATTGTGCTATAATAAAGTGGTAGTAGTGGATGGAAATTATAATAGAATATGTAGAAGAGTATCTATATTTAGGCCACCTCCTAGCAATCAAAGACTGCATGACTAAAGAAATAGGAGAGTAAGCCAATACATGGAAACGATACTGGTCACTTCAGAAAGTTATGAAAAATAAAGACACTCATTGTCATACAAACGAAAAGTATTCGACCCTTGTCTTACATATGGATGTCAGACCTGGTCACTTACTTAAAAACAAATGAACAAAGTAAAAGTGTGTCAGAATGAAATGGAATGGCGTAGCAGGAATAAAACTAAGAGACAATAAAGAGAATCAAATAAAAAATAAGTTGACAGACACTGAATTAAAAATTTAAAAGTTAAAATGGGAATGGGCAGGTCAGTATTATAGAAGATAGTAATTTTTTTTTACAAAAAAGTTATCTGAATGGTACCCACGAGATAGAAACAGAAAAAGAGGGAGACAATTTGAAAGATGGGATGACGAAATTAAAACGACAGCAGCATTGTGGACGAGAACAACAGACAGTGATGAATTGTGCAGACTGAAAGAGGAGCTGGGAAGTGAAAGGAGGAAAGAATGCCAATGAAATATTAAAATAATTTTAAGGCATATTGTAACCTCTTTCAGCATTAAATGCTTATTTTATTTATTTAAACGAAATATATATGTTAATCCCAGATTTATGTAAACATTTGTTTTGTAAAGATATCCATGTAAAGATATGGTTAGTCATTTATGTACTAAACTTATACCGTAATATAAATATTGACATTCCACATGGCTTATTTAATAATCGAAATTCCTAAATTCAAATTAGTTGTATAAGTGAAGTAGGGAACACAGAATCACATTGCCTATTTTATGTTGTGAATCATCATATTTCTGCCTACCCTCTCTACACGCACCACTGAAGTACAAGATATACTTACTCAGCTATTTTAAGTTTTCAACTACTAATTCTGACATTATTCATATTTGTATGTTCAGAGTCGATCGCCGCCGTGTGCGAGTTCTTCGGCACGCCGTTCGGCTGCAGCAACGGCCCGCAATGCCCGTACCGGCACGTGCGCGGCGACCGCACCGTGGTCTGCAAGCACTGGCTGCGCGGGCTGTGCAAGAAGGGCGACCAGTGCGAGTTCCTGCACGAGTACGACATGTCCAAGATGCCCGAGTGCTACTTCTACGCCAGGTTCAACGCGTGCCACAACAAGGAGTGCCCCTTTCTGCACATAGACCCCGAGAGCAAAATCAAAGACTGCCCTTGGTATGGTTTCTTGTTACTGTTGATGCTTTTTAGGGATCCGAAGACTGCTGATTTATTAAAGTTTCAATCTCGATTGTTTTCACCACACAGTGAACGAGTTTTCTTCATTTAAAACTATTCTCCGTAGTGTACATCGTACACGATCTGCTGGTTCCATCGAAAGATATCGTGATCAGACCTGATGGCATCGTTGCCAAAGTACTTAGGCTGCCCGATACAGGCTGCATGGTCTAATATGAGAGTTCCAATATGTATTGTCCTGTGCATTTTAATGTTTTAATCGTACTCAATTGATGTAATATAATATGTAGAGTATGTATACCTCGGGCAAACTCTGCAACTGGGCAAAAACAATTTCGAGAAGGAAGCCGACAGGAGTACCTATTAGGCTAGGCTTGGCAGCATTTGGAAAGTTACGTCATGTCTTCTCGTCGCGTATACCACAGTGCCTGAAGACGGAAGTCTTCAACCAGTGCGTCCTACCCGTAATGACGTACGGCGCCGAAACGTGGACACTGACAGTGGGACTAGTCCGAAAACTCAAGGTTACGGGTACGGGCTATGGATATAGCTATCGCTAGCGCTCGGAGTTTCTCTAAAGGACAGGATCCGAAACGAGTGGCAGTGGGTTAGTCACATCTGTCGGAGAACCGATAACCGTTGGGGTAAACGAGTTCTCGAGTGGAGACCGCGACTCGGCAAGCGTAGTGTGGGACGTCCCCTGGCTAGATGGAGCGACGATCATCGTAAGGCGGCTGGCAGAGACTGGATGAGAAGAACCGATGATCGGGTTCAGTGGCGCGCCTTGGGAGAGGCCTATGTCCAGCAGTGGGCTCTTACAGGCTGATGATGATGAATTGATGTAATCATATGTGTGTCCATTTATTAGTTTGATAACAACTTAGTCTTCTCAACATATATACTTTATTATTTGTAATTATTATATCAATTTAAGACCTAAATTTTTCCATCCATTTGTGAAAGCTTGTTATTGGCATATTGATGCACAAGTTTAAATTATATTTTGTTACTTAGGCTGTAAGCTTTCCAAATATAAATAAAATAAAATATAATTTTAAGGATGACTGTAATAATCTATGAATCTGGTTTTTTTGTTCCTGATTTTTTTTACAATCTCTCACCCTTTAAGAATTTTTCAGTAAAATGTTTAGTATTGAAATGAATCTCGCTCGGCATACGTGCATTGACGCATCCCACTAGGTAACTAGAGTTCTATGTGGAATCTCCAGGAGCGTTATCTCGTGGTATCTAGAGTGTATAATAATAAAGTATGTGAATGGGTGTCAGGTACGACCGCGGGTTCTGCAGGCACGGGCCTCACTGCCGGCACCGGCACGTGCGGCGCGTGCTGTGCGCCAGCTACCTGGCCGGGCTGTGCCCCGCGGGCCGCGCCTGCAAGTTCATGCACCCGCGCTTCGACCTGCCCGCGCCGCCCGACCAGCCCAAGGACGCCAAGCGCCTGCCCGTCTGCCACTACTGCTCGGAGGTCGGCCACAAGGCCACCAATTGTAACAAAATACCGCAGGAGGTGAGTAGCCGATGCCCGTGTTCTACCGTTTTTATTAGTGTAAGCTTTGGACGCATTCGAAACGATCTTTTTGTAGGTGAAAGTTTGGATGTTTGTCACACGCGCATCGACCACTGGACGGATCGGGATGAAACTTGGCACACATGTAGATTAGGTCCTGCCATAGGACGTAGGATAGTTTTCACCGCCAAAAAACATCTCATTCCTGTGGGAAACCAAATTAATCGTTAAAAGCAGTGAATATCGAAAAATGTGTAAATATCGAACTTGCGCGGACAAAGTCGGGGGCAAAAGCTAGTTGCAGTTATTTCAATACTTGCCTCTCTAAATTAGTATATTTTGTGATTGAGTGATCCGATTTTGATAAAATGACGATTTAATGTTACTAATCTTCAATTTAGTCAGTAATTTACAAACAAATAGACAAATGAAAATGATCCTAAGTCTAGATCACGACAGCACGCGATTCTCTATATCGCCTATAGATCGTGCAATTCACGTAACTTAGAGAAGTGGGGCGTTCCGTCGTGAACTGAACGATCTATATATGTCATTGTATGAGTTATGTTGTTACTGCGTTAGTTCTATCGTTACGCATCGATCATCAATACGTACACTGACGTTCCGATCACCTCACCCCTCGCGACAAGTAGCGGGGCGTGCGATCGTGAACTGGACGGTCTATACTGATTATCATTCATCCATGCCGTGTGGTTTCCGGTAGAGTAGAATAGGACCACTCCAACTCTTCCCGTGGATGTCGTACAAGGCGACTAAGGGAATACATTATAAAACATCAGTCAGGCCTCCCCAACCCGTCTGGCCAGCGCGGGGAGTGTAGGCCAAATCCTCCGTCTGTCTCCGGCAGATGAGAGAGGATTGTGCTTCTGCAGTGGAGACAAAAGTAACCTGATGATGATCATTCATCCTCCTAATTCATTTATTTGCTGATATTATTAATATACAGACACGCAATGTTTACAGTTTCAATTATTAGATAGATTTTGAGCATCGCTAAATATTTTCAGAAAAGAGAAGCAGCCCAAAAACAAGAGGAGGCCCGTTACCGGGCCCTGGGCTACGTGAGGCCCGCCGCCGCCGCGGCTTCCGGCGCGAAGGACAGCGAAGACTCCGCCATCATGCCGGCGCCGGCGCCGCCGCCGCGGCAGCGCCTCACGCACAAGCCCCTCGAGGAGGTGACCTGCTTCAAGTGCGGAGCGAAGGGACACTACGCCAACAAGTGTCCAAAGGGCCACCTCGCGTTCCTCTCCAGCCATAACCAGAACAACAACAACGCAGGGTTCAAAAAACCCAACTAGTATAAGTTTGTGAAGCGCAGGACTTCGTAGACTGTAGTGAAGTGAGGGACGCTGTGCGCGATATACGCCGTCAGTGTTGGTAAAAAATCAATCATGCATGACTGTAGGTCGGAGTTTTCATGGCAAGAGTGATTAAAAACTAACGAATAAATATTTAAATGCGATGCCATTAACGTTTCATATTTTCTCAATCATTTTCAATGATATTTTTTTAAGTAATAAAATGATTGAATATGTCTATTGTCAATCGTCGCACGCCAAATATTTAATCGTTAGGTTTGAAAGATTTTTTGACACTGGCATGGACTTAAGTGAAGAAAATAAAACAATATTATTGTACATGAAGGGGGCCGATTAATATTTCATCGAAATGCTGTGCAGCGCTCTCTTACATGAGCAGAACATTAGCATAAGTGCACACGCTTTTTTATAAACGGATATTGTCTTTGGTGACCGTATACATAATGTTTGTTGAACAGGATGTATGTTTTTTGAACTTTAATGGAAAACTGGTTTTTCTGTCATGTATAAATAAGGATTAGTTATAGGTATTACAATTTCAAAAATAGTATTTAAATAGGAGTACTTTTTGTGCATCAATTAATTGACATTAAATAATGCTATTTTTGTTGATGAGTTTTTTCTTTTATCATCTGTTTTGGAGTTTCCACAACTATGGGCTGACTCAATACACGTCACGAGCATATCCTTGAAAGATGGCTTGTAATGAGGAGACTCGACGAAGTAAGAAGTCATTGATATAGCCGAAATAGATAAGCAAGTTTAAGTGGTCGATGGTGGAAACAAGTCCTAGACGCCACCTGGACCCGGTGGGCGCAGCGACAGGTAACATTTATGATGACGTTCAGCTAAACTGCGTATCGGCAAAGCATTGGTTCTCATTAGCGCCCCTAGGGCACAAAAATCGAAACTATAAACTTGCTTCCTACGGCGTCCATTACACGCTCATGCAAGTTTCAGTCAATTCCATCAGATGACCAAAGATAATATATACTAGACTGACATCAAACCCTTCGTGTAATGGGCGCCTATGAAACGAACAGCCTTGTGCGTTTCTGAGGAACAATTAAAACACTATACAAGAAGTACAGGCGCAACAATGCTATACAAGAAGCACAGGTGCGTGTCTACTTTTATAGATTATCTGACTCTGACTTGTTGAATAAACAAAACGCAATTGTCAAACTAGCGTGCATTGGATAAGGCGTGCGTGTTTCGAAGATTTAAATTTTTCTATGAATTTTCGTACATTAACAACGAAAAACTATATTTTTGTGTAACTTTTCTTCTGTTGATTCCTCAGTGAAGCGAGAAATCGCCGAGAGGTTGAATATAATATTTCATTTCAATAACCGCACGTGAACGCCGCTCTTGTAAACATGGTAAGTTTATCACTTTTTCATTAAATAATTATTATTCAGATGCAGATTTAGTATTAGCAGTAGTGAAACTGCATATGATTTAGAATTTAAGTTGAATAGTTATTCTAAGGGCACTGTTTTGATTTATAGGTTATGTTAGCGTGGTGTTGAATCAACCGTTTATGTTCCCACTGTTGGGTGGGCAGGGTTAGAGTGTACTTACTATGGGGGGCATTTTTTTATATATATATATTTTTATCTTGCACTATAAAAACAGACTTCTGAATATATACTACAATTTGTTTCTCGCACTCTGACAGCTGCCAAGGCATGCTTGACTCTAGCTGTGTTACTTTATTAGGGAAGCAATTTTCCTTCCGTTCCTTACGATGTTTTCCTACACCGAAAGGTAAAATATACATTGTTTGAACGAGCATACTACTAATTAGGCTACCTAGCATGAATAAAAGCATAGGTCTTTATCTATAATTATATATTTTCAGGGTGAAAATGAAGCAGCTGTGAACCCCAAAGCGTACCCGCTTGCAGATGCCGGCCTCACTGCAAAGATCCTGAATCTTGTGCAGCAAGCTACCAACTACAAGCAGCTCCGTAAGGGAGCCAATGAAGCCACCAAGACCTTGAATCGAGGCCTTTCAGAGTTCATCGTGATGGCTGCAGATGCTGAGCCTCTGGAGATTGTACTACACATTCCAATACTGTGCGAGGATAAGAATGTGCCATATGTTTTTGTCCGATCGAAGCAAGCTTTGGGGCGAGCATGTGGTGTCTCTCGCCCCATCATCGCGTGCTCCATTACAATCAATGAGGGTTCGCAACTGAAGCCCCAGATACAAAGTATCCATCAAGAAATTGAGAGACTATTAGTATAAGATGTGTGCATGAATTATTTGAGCCATGTAAATATAAGTTCTTAAATAATTTGTAATTATTTTATTACCTTATTATCATAACACAAACATTATTTTACTATTATGGTCCCTTTTGCAGCATATTGTTTATTAATGCTTCTCCTTTATAAGCTGCACTTAGCCCAACAGTTAAAAAGTAACTTATGAAAGACAAGATATAAATATATCGTCGACAGTTAAATTGGCGTAAGGAACAAACCACTACTTTTCAGTAGGATCAAAATACCTTGTTATTTTCTGTGATTACATATTTTATTTGTGCACCTTTATTATGGTTTGTTCACCTACATTATTATGCCAAAGGAGTCATTAAATTTCGGAAGTGTTTTCAATATACCATTCAATAGAGAATTGAAAACAGTTGGGAAGCTAAAAATTTTGGCATTCTTTCCCTTAGGGTAAATTTCCATTAACACAATGAAATAGTAAACTGCAATATTATTTTTATAATAATTTAATTATATACTTATTTATTGTAACATTACCATTGTCCATCAGTCTATTATATGTACATTTAAATTATTGGCCCCTTATAAAAAATCACAGATCAAAAAATTCCTTAGCTCTCAAATTCCAATTGTCTTCCCATCGTGACTTTTGGAACTCTGCAAGTGCACTCCGCATCCTCTCTGCTGTTTGGTTCTGTTCCTCATTGTGGGGAAAATCTGCAAACCATCTAACAATCTGCTTTGTCAATTCGTCACTGTTATCGAAGGTATATCCATTCTTGCCATTTTCTACCAGTTCTTCAAGGCTGGAAATAAATAAGATTTCATTAACATCTGGCACCTCAGCAAAAATAGGGCAGTACATAAATGGCTATTTCTAGAAAACTAAACTGAATTTTATATAGATACTAAATGTTAGTTGCTAATGTTAGTAATAGATGGCGTTGCATTGACTGTCAATGTCAAGACTCGAAAATTTCAAGGACATCGTCAAACCTGTGTTAATTTTTTTTGTGGATTTTATTAAAGAGTCAATGCCATCTATCGAGGTGCCTAGAATTATTCCTTTTAGATACTTGAAAATCGCTCATTTATTCCATTTGCAACCTCATCTTGCAATTTGATTACGGCTGTAAAAAATAATGGCATGTAGTATATAAACATCAGTACCACTCAAAGTCGTAGGCACATACTGGCAGACCAGCTCCAAACATATCAACAACCTTCATAGGCAAATCAAGTCCTGAAGAGCTGGTGTGCAGACAAACGCCCAAGTCTGCACTGGCCACCATTGTGGGGTAGTCGCATGCCTCGAGCCACGGAGTCACCACTCTCACATGCTGCCACTTCCTCGATTCCATCAGCTCTACATAATGCTGCTTCATGGGACCTTTGCCCGTAATTACGCAGATTAGTTTTGGCAGCTTTCTCGTTAGGTCATATGTTGTCTCATATGCTGCAATGAAAGTAAACATTTTGCTAACTACTATGTTATGTAGCTGACATAAGCAGAATGATAGTTTCAAGTTTATTTATTCACTAGCTGTGCCCGAGGCTCCGCTCGCATGGACTACAGAATCTGCTCCTGTTCCCACTTTCGCCCCCTATCCCACTCAGATTCCCAATCCAAATCCGAACTGAAACCCAATCCCACGCCCACGCACGCCTACTATAGCTCCAAATGTAGTCCTAACTCATCGCAATCTGAATTGCACCGAACATTAATTATACTTCTTTGATACATTGCATACCTACTAATTATATGTCCGCTCGCGTGGACTACTCACTCTTGGTCCGACTTCCACTACGACTCAAATTCCGACCCCGACCCCCACGCCCATTCCCACACTCCCACTCCAGCTCCAAATGTAGTCCAAACCAAACACAATCTGAATTTTACCCAAAACAATCATTTTACTTCTTTGTTACATTGCATATATCTACTAAGTAATGTATTAGAAAACTAAAAATTCCCATAACTTTTGATTGAGTTAGCCAATTGCGATGAAATAAAGATTAAATGTTAAGCCCCATGTTTCTGTGAAAAGTCCATCAAAATCCGTTCAGTAGTTTTTAAGTAATGCGTGCACAAAATAACAGACAAAAATTCCAAAAATGATTGAAAAAGGGGTTCTATTACTTATCCTTAGACCCCCCCATTTTTTTTTGCAAATATCTACAATGTACAGACACGCGATGTTTACGATTTATTTATTAGATACAATTTTCATCATGTTTGAATCATATAAATACAAGCAAGACTAGTAAGTAAACATTGCAAAATCACAAACAATATTGAGACCTAATCCTAACACATAAACAGTATTTTTGGTATATTTGTGGATGAATTAGGTCAAGCATATATAATCCAAACCTATTGACATTTCCTTGGCTTAGCTTGGTTGTTTTCGATTCACACTAAAGGCAGACTACAAGTTAGTCCTGGTTGGATGTTACATTTATGAATTTTCTTGCACTTGTCTAATGTCTATAGGGGAGCATTAAAGTTTTACGTAACGCAATTTTTGGAGATTTTTGACACCCTCCTCCCCACATGTAACGCGCCGTAACGTTTTTCTGTACTATTTTATTACGAAAGTCGATAGTGTAGGTTTTAGGAATCAGTATGTACATAATATGTTGCTATGGAACCTACAATTAATTTAATTCTTTTCTTTCTAATGTCTTTGCAGTTCAACTATTCTTTATTTATTAGAAGAAAAAGAAACAGACTAAAATTACCTTGCAAGGCTTCCATCAATATCCCAAAATCCTCATCCTGAGTCCAGCTTGTACTGCTGAACAACAGTCCAGGCCTGTCGTCCCTCGACTCCACCTGGTGCCCCACTACCTGTGTGAATGCAGTCTTTGTTGCTTTGTCCCCTGACATGCTAGGGTCATCCCACCCTGAAAAGCCAAACTCAGGGTACTGCTGACTGATTTTGAGGAACCAGTTATGTTTCTCCTCCAATGTTATTGGATGGAATATTCTGGGTGGTCTGTCATACAGAACTTTGGCTCTGAAAGTTGTAAACTTTTTAGTAGTACACTCAAAAAAAATAACACTCCTACACTGGCATTGTGGTGGTGATAGCCTAGGCACCATACAAAGTTATATCGCATGCAACATCCAGTCCGCATCAGTGTGAGGTCCTCTATACGAACCCATACATCACAACTGGCAGTACGTGGGTAGATTAATTCTTTACTTCGCCAAAAAGCACAGAGCAACTTCTACTTGCATCAAGAGCTGTGGTAGACTAGTTGTGCACTCGTCTCATGTTAATGAAGTTCTGGGTTCTCTCCAACTTAAGTATGGTTTATTCATAATACCATAAGCTTTTCGGCGAATGAAAACATGGTGAGGAAACCTGCATATGCTAAGGAACAAATTCTAAGGCGTATGAGAAGTCTACCAAATTGGCTTGGGGCACAGTTGGTGGACAGGGGTTTGGCACAAAAGATGCAGCAGAGTCGAAGTGTCGCCAGGATTCCTGGCCCCCCAAGAAATAAGATACTTACATAATATTCCAATTTGACAACAAATCCTCCCTCATAGCATATGTTACGCAGAGATTGTGATCAGACGACTGGCCGAAGCACCTCTCTATATACTTAGATACTTTCAGCAATAAGTTATCAGGTGGTAGAGACAGTGCCATTATAGAATATGCATAGTTGTGCCAGTCTATAATGAACTTTGTTCGCGTAAATAAACAGAAGAACCGACAAACAGGGAGCGTGGGTATCGCCGGCGGGTTCTGACAGAGCACATAGTGACAGTTTCCAGTTACAAATAATGTGAGCAGCAGACTTATGGCTTGCCATACTGCTTTCAGACCATATTGGAGAAGTCTAGGGCCTTGGTTGAAAACTAAAGGATGTAACTTGGTAATAGTTATGTTGGGGTGTCCCAGTATTTCTGAGAGCGGAGTACTGTCGACGTAGCCGATTATATTGACTAGGAGTCCGTGGTTGGCGAGAGATAGTGCATGGTACTGCATGCGTGGACTTCTCCCGATATCACCTAAAACTATAACTTTTACACATTTTCTGTTTCGTTCCTCAGCCATGGTGTAACGGGTTGGAATATTCTTTAAATTTAAGTAGAACGGCTTTTATAATTCTCGATTTTCTTTCAAAATAAACAAACACCCATCCCAGCTCCAGGTAGCTGTCGGTCGCTGCGTTTTTTTATAGCAACGGCACTGCATAGCCAGCATTTATAAATTTGAAAAAAGTAAATTGAAACCCAAATAACAAAGAAGCCAAAGCCTGAAACCAAAAATTAAAAATAGATTTTTTTGAAATGAACATAGTACCTAACATACATATGATACCTCATAAGAGATGATTACCGTATGCTCAGACCAATAAGTAGTATATAATTTAAGGCCGGACCGTATGCGTAGTATGTACACTAACAATACATCAATGTTATTATGTTGAAAAATAATGAATGTAACAACGATCTCTATGTACTACTAGATGGAACGTTCCAAACAATCGCTCTGTTCCACGCAGTAGCCACAACTCTTTCACATTCATAATGAAAATTGTGCAGTTACTATACAGAACATTTAATTATTACTAAATATTCACGCTACGGTTAAATAATGTCAATATTAGTAAATAATTAAATGTTCTGAGTAGTAACTGCACAAGTTTCAAAGTGAATGTGAAAGAATTGTGGCTACTTGCATGGAACAGAGCGATTGTTTGGAACCCTCCATCTAGTAGTACATAGAGATCGTTGACTGTAAATTAATTTTTTTTGTACAAAACTAAGCTACATAATGTAAATTTAAAAAAAAATATATCTCGAAAACTATTTAACTCCGCAACTTTTCCATATGGAATTGAGTATTTTTTCACCCCTACCTATGGTAAAAATATGAATGTAACTAAAATAGGAATGTAACTGTTTAATCATCATCTGTATTAAACGAACATACCCCCATAGATTATATTTCTTTCATCAATCAATGTCACAATCATTAGTAATGTCAATTCAGTTTGTAAATAACGAAAATTAACCTATTTTATTTGCAGTTACTTGTTTTTTACTATAATAAATTACTATAACAACAAAATGTCTAAAGTATTAATGATCAGACACCTTCCCACTTCGCTGGCTTTCGAAGATAAAGAGCAACTTCTCAAACATTTCGGCGCCGACAGGGTTTGGGAGACTTCCAAGAAACGTAACTATTTATTTGCGTCGTTCCCCACCGTCGGAAAAGCTAAGTATTCGCTCATACGTTTACATCAACTAGAAATCGCACATAGAAGACTGGTTGTAGAGTATTCAACTGAAAAGGAACCAGTAACACAGAAGCAGGATATTGAACAGAGCTCTGTCGCCACCAGATATGTACAAGATTTCTTAAAAGCTCTAAACGCTTGGAATCCGTCCGTAGATTTCTACCAACCCCCTCCGACTCACGTGAAATACAAATACCCGGACATCACGCCCAGTATTGTTATCAACATCATATACGCTTTATTCCATCACAAACCACTTTATGTACAAACGATACATTTAATGAATAAAATGTGTATCGATACACCATTTCAACATGATAAGAGAGCATTTCAACATTTTAGAGAAACGTTTAAACAGTACTTTTCAGATATAGTGCCGTTAACAACCAAACCTCAATCAGAAAGCGAATCAGAGATGTCTAGTGAAGAAGCTGAACACAAAACGCAACCCACACCAAGAGTACAAAGAAAACGTACATTAGCTGCACCGATAAAAACTGCAGCAGCAGTTTTATCAACTGCATCATTGCCTAAAGTAAAAAAGTCAAACCCACTAGTCAACCAGGAAGATGTATTTGAAACAGCACCAATGCAGGAACAGAAGAGAATATATGTATGTGTTCCTCAGACTGCAGTACCAAAACAACCACAAGAACCAGAAGTTGTTGGAGAACTTGGAAAATTCACAAGGGAATATATGCCAGCTCAAGTGGAAACTCTGCCTGAACCAGAACCGCCCACAATTACTAAAAGTGAACTATTACGCAACAGGATCAAATATAGCGACATGAAAATACTACCGGTGTATAAGAATTATAACCCAGGAGAGCCATCAATGAGACTGTATATTAAGAATTTAGCTAAAAATGTGGTAGAGCAGGATGTTAAAAGAATTTATAGACGTTATATAGAGGATCTACCTGAAGAGGAGCAGCTAGGATTTGATGTTAGGGTAATGCAAGAGGGAAGAATGAAGGGACAAGGATTTGTCACATTTCCAACACTAGAATTAGCAGAGACTGCATTGCATGAAACAAATGGATATTTGTTAAAGGAGAGACCTTTGGTTGTGCAATTTGCTAGAGCAGCCAATAAAAAAACAGATAATTAATTACCTATGACGTTTTATTTATAAATACTTGAAAGAAAGCAAGTTACTCCTTTTGCAAGGACTAATCCCAGTTTGAGATTAGACAACTTCAAGAATGTTTCAGGAGTGTACATGAAAATATGTCTATATTTTCACTAGCATAAGGTTCCCGAATCAAGTATTTGGCAATCATGCTTATAGGAAAAAATCACTTTTCTAAATCATCAGATTATTGAACATGGGAAGATGACAGTGGTCCTAAACTATGGTCCTATTTTTCTTCCTAAATGATGATTATATATCATTATATTCTGGGAACTTTCTAGCAATTATGAATGAGAGAAAAAAAAGTAGATAATGTTCTGAAACTAAACTATATTTCCATAATTTCAATAGTATATGACAAAGATTCTTCGTTCACACTCTCCTTTCCTGAAAAGAATTTGTTTAGTAACATCATTGTATTATCAATTACAGACAACTGTTTGACAAGGTTCACAACAATGTTCAAAGTGTTACACAGAACATATGTCACTTTTTTATCCTTTGTCATCAAGTACTGTTGGTAGAAGGCATCCATGAGTAAAGTACACCAATCCAGTAATTTACTCTCGTATTCTGCATCCACTTTAATACCCGAGTTAACAAGTAAATATGAAATATAAGACATTAGAAACAGTGTATCATCTAATGTTAGCCCATTCCTCAAGTAAGGGATCAAAAGTGCATCACTGAAACTGATTTCGAATATGTGATTCAATAGTTTAAACTTGTCATCTTCCTGTCTTGTAGAACAGAATTGTACGAATTTATTACGGTTTGTAACATCAATATTGTCTATATGAATGGATTTAACACTGTAGCTTAACAACTGAACCAAAACTGATTCTGGAATGTCTTTGAATTCCTTGATTACCACCAAAATATTTCGAATATCCTTCTTTTCCAATAGTGATAATATTATTTGTGAACATATACTTCTTTCTGGAACACCCAGTTTTAAGTACTTTCTTATATTATCTGAGACTTCAATCAAAGTTTCCAAGTCTTCACTTTCTGACTGGTCTTGAACCATGCCAAGTTTGAAGTGCTCTTTTATCTCATTTCCAGCTTCAAGTAAGAGTTCTGTTGGTGTGTCCCAAGCTACGATTTCCGTGCACTCTCCTGGACCTATTTCATGGGAACCTAAAAGACTGGACAGGTTCCGTTTCGTTTCTAACATATATGGTAGCATGCCAATATGATTTGATGCTTCCAAGACAATACGACCATTGAAGCAGTACAATTTAGAGTCTACAAAGTACATCTTCATTGGGTACTTGCATAATCCAACTCCAAGGTTTACGTTATATGCTACAATCATAGCTCCATCTTGGTCCATGTTGCTTCCAAAGAGTAACAGGTGGTTTTTTCCCATCCAGGCAAGAGACACACTGTTCATGGTCGATATCCATGGGGTTGTGCCAATTGTTTTCCAAGATTTCTTAGTTAGGTCATACATAGTCATTTTGGAGTCACTCCCTGAAACAAAACAAATATTTAAATACCAACTATACAGTCTCAAACTCTTTGTTTGCAATATTTAATATGAACTTACACAAGACGTACACAGCAAGCACTTTGTCAACAGTGCTGATGAGTTCTCCAACTACATGAACATCTTCTGCCCGTGTAACTTTGATTTTGCTCAACTTTGATTTATCCAGATCACCAAGTTCATCTCTCAATGGACAATTTATAATCTCATAATTTTCTTTAATATTTTTGACAATGTAACAAACATAATCTGTTCTATTTATATTGTAGCAAGCAGTGTCAACAATCGTTTCCGTGTCTTTGAGCAGTGATTTGCTCTCATATGTTTTTCTGTTGTCAATAGCATATGGAAGTGCTGCACAGTTGCCATTGGAGAACACAATAAGAGAAGCCTGGTCCCCTCTGGGTATGAGTTTCAATATGTTCACAGAAAACTGGAATTACAAAAGAATAGTTTATTATTATTATGGGGACAATAGGCAAGCAGCAAAATTGCTGGTACTCGAATATCTGAACTGGTGTATGTAAATATTTGAATTGTGACTTGTGACACTGGTTTTTAAAGAACTTGTCTGTTTTTAAAAGTGTTCACTAAGGCATCATTGACATCCTGCGGTAACTGGTTCCATGTGCTCATGACCCTGTTGAGCATGATGGCAGATGAGGGTATTAAATTTAGTTGTCAACAGCCTCATGTCATTTTTGTGTCTTTCTGTGTGGATGGAACCGAGATTGAAGATGACCAGAAGTTGGGTGTCATATTAGTCAGTCAACATTTTGTAAGTTTTAATGAGCTCACCATGACTGCATCATTTCTGAAGGGAGGACAATTTTATAAAGTTCAGTTTTTGTAGTTTTTCTTCTTTAGACAGCAGGGGATTTCAGTTGATTTTACATATTTTTAAACAAATTTTGTAATATGGATGCGCTATAAGCTGCCTCTCCACTTGGAATGAATGAATGGACAGCCCACGTAATGGTAAATGGCCAATGTCACTTTTTAGGTCTTGGTTGAAATGCCTCCTACACCAGCTTTCTTATCTTTCAAAGCAGAACAGTAATTAGCATTGCCATTTAGTAGTAGACAAAGATAAGAGGGATCCGGCAATGCCACTGGTAAAAGTAGGCAAACCCGAATCAGATAACCCAATCGTTGACTTTCATATATTTTGTTCACATTTGTCAGATATGCAATGTGGTCAAATAAAAAAATAAGGTTAACTGTTCTAGAGTGGCAGTAATACAAGTAGTATGGGTTTACTAGGAAAGTAAATACAATTACCTTATATTTTTTAACTTTGTCCAAGTTGCTAGCATCCTCTTTCCACATTTTAATAACATTATTATTAAATACACCAACGTAACTATCCTGCTCTTTGTCGTAAATTACCGTGGAGGTTATGTGGTCTCTGGAAGTCCATCCACGTATTTGTTTTTGATCTGTAAGCTGGAAGAATAACTTTTGTATAGAGGTAAACATAACCTAAAAATTAATTAAAAAAAAAAAAAAATTCACATGGGTGAATATAGTGATTTATGTATTGGAAAGAGTGATTTACACAAGTTGTTGATAATATCAAATGAAACGCATTGATTTACCCTGTATTTGTTGACTACATTGCGACCTAAGGTGACGATAACACATTCCTCTTCTGTGTCTTGAGAAACTCCAAGGAAACTCTTCTGATCAATTAGTGGACACAAAACGTAATAACTGTGAAATTTAGCCATTTTCTAGTTGCAGTTAGATTATAATCCAAAAATTGGGAAATTAAATCATACATTCAAATTTCAATCCACCACTCTCCTTTGCACTCTCGTAAATTTACAATGTTATTTTTAAAATTATTTTAAGGCTCTGGAAACTGAGTCCTTTTAATTACCATTTGACATTTAGGTAGCGTTCCGAAACCATCGAGCGATTGTAGATTGAATTTCGTCGTGTGAATTTGGGTTTTGGAACCGGCGTGTACAGAGTGATATTCCAACTGGTGACATTTGGTTTTGGAACGGTAAAACGTCAGATTGAAAATTCATTGTTATCTACTACGTCCCTGTTTACGCAACATAACTTTCGAGTTTTGAGGCTATTCAGCTTTTATAAAATAATTATTTATTTAGCCTGATTCTCATTAAATAATAAGTATCTATTTTATGACTATTAAACTTAATTTGAGACCTTTTGTTTGAGGAAATTATATTTATAATATATGCAATGTCGCAGGTGTCGTGAAAAGTGAAATGGAACGTAATTTCGTTATTTTTCACCCCAAGATGTGGCTTCTTAAGCAAGGCAATTTATGCTTAACGGGACTACATGAGACTCAAGAAGAAATCGGTATATAACCTTTGGTTCTGCTGCAGCCAATGTCGAAAATAACGCACCTCTCAGCAACAAAAACTATCTGAATAATCTTGTTTTTAATCATTATGGGTTAGATTTTTATCATTAAGCTATTAGTAATTTTTACCTGTTGCTAGTTGATATGAAAATTTAATAAATAGACATATGTACCTCATAAGAAAATAAACGCCATCAAATAAAACACAAAACCAAAATTATAGAATTAATATAATTTTATTTATCTTTAACAATTTATTAACTACTTGACACGTTACAGTCCCCATACAAAATGTTTTCATTGCCTTGTAAGTCCCGCATATTATTTCAATCTTTATATATCTTGTGAAAAACATAAATAATAAGAAATGTAATCTAAACACTTCAAAATACCTATTGAGTGCAATAGGAAGTAAACCATATCTCTTATTATCATGGAAAAATCTGAATTTTCAAGAGCCGCACTCAGGACTGCGGGCACGTAATAAGAATTTATCGATATACATACTCTTTGTTATTCTTTGATTTAGAAGCGAGTCTTACGTCAGGTAACGGTCAATGTAGGTAATTCTTAGTGCGTGCCTGGTAGGCACCTAGCCGTTTCGTAATGACCCAAGATTAAGCATTCATAAACTCTGTTGCTCTCTTGCAACACCTGAAGAAAGTCCTGATGGCGTTGTTGAGCCCGTGCTTCTTCGCATTATCTTGCTTCGGCACGGAACTCCTCTAACTCTACCGCTCTCTCCATTTAGGTCGACCAGATTGCTCTATAACACAATAACATATATATATATATATATTAGTTCACCTATTAAATTAGGGGTTCTAATGTAAACCCTATTATCTGCATAATCATTGTCCGTCCATTCGTCAGTCTATAGGATAACTCGAAAAATGAATGAATTGAGCTGAAATGCCGTGTGGTTCTCGGCTTAGAATAGGACCACCCCAAACCTTTAAGTGGGTGTCGTCAAGGCGACTAAGGGTTTGCACCAGGGATGGACAGCAGCGTTCTGCTGAGTATAAGATCATTACTGCGATCACCAAACCGTCTGCCAAGCGTAGTGATTATGGCAAATCCCCAATGGAAAGCCCACCACAAGTGTCATTCTATTGGGGAAGCTTGTGTTCAGCAGTGGAAGTTTATAGGCTGATGATGATGATGAGCTGAAATTTCTATATGCTATATCTGCACACTGTTACGTGCGTATGGATTGTTAGTATAGAAATGCCGTTTAATTAGGGATTGAATTTATTAAAAGCCAAAACATACATATTTGGCAACAATACATCACAGCAATAAACAGAAAGGTTATGGTAATTTATTAATTTGATTACATAAGTGCTCGGAGGCACAGAACAATCGCAGTTTTTATACAAGACACAAAAGAGAGCTTACCTTACAGTAGACCTTGGCGTAAATTGGAAGCTACAAATTCACGGCACTCCTCTAACTCTACCGCTCTCTCCATTTAGCTCGTCCAGATTGCTCTATAACACAATAATATATATATATTAGTTCATCTATTAAATTAAGGGGTTTCTAATGTAAACCCTATTATCTCCATAATCATTGTCCGTCCATTCGTCAGTCTATAGAATACTTAGAAAAATAAATGAATTGAGCTGAAATGCCGTGTGGTTCTCGGCTTAGAATAGGATCACCCCAAACCTTTCCGTGGGTGTCGTCAAGGCGACTAAGGGTTTGCACCAGGGATGGGCAGCAGCGTTCTCCTGAGTATATTAAGATCATCTGTTAAATTAGGGGTTCTGATGTAAACCCTATTATCTCAATAATCATTGTCCATCCATTCGTCAGTCTATAGGATAACTCGAAAAATGAATGAATTGAGCTGAAATGCCGTGTGGTTCTCGGCTTAGAATAGGACCACCCGAAACCTTTCCGTGGGTGTCGTCAAGGCGACTAAAGGTTTACACCAGGGATGGGCAGCAGCGTTCTGCTGAGTATAAGACATTACTCCGATCACCAATCCGTCTGCCAAGCGTAGTGATTATGGCAAGTCCCCAATTGGAAGTGACATTCTATTGGGGAATTTTGTGTTCAGCAGTGGACGTTTATAGGCTGATGATGATGAGCTGAAATTTCTATATGCTATATCTGCACGCTGTTACGTGCGTATGGATTGTTAGTATAGAAATGCCGTTTAATTAGGGATTGAGTTTATTAAAAGCCAAAACACATATTTGGCAACAATAAATCACAGCAATAAACAGAAAAGCTACGGTAATTTATTAATTTGATTACATTAGTGCCCGGAGGCACAGAACAATCGCAGTTTTTATATAAGACACAAAAGAGAGCTTACCTTTCAGCAGACCTTTGACGTAAATTAGAAGCTACAAATTCACGGGACTCCTCTAACTCTACCGCTCTCTCCATTTAGCTCGTCCAGATTGCTATAACACAATAACATATATATATTAGTTCATCTGTTAAATTAGGGTTTCTGATGTAAACCCTATTATCTCAATAATCATTGTCCATCCATTCGTCAGTCTATAGGATAACTCGAAAAATGAATGAATTGAGCTGAAATGCCGTGTGGTTCTCGGCTTAGAATAGGACCACCCCAAACCTTTCCGTGGGTGTCGTCAAGGCGACTAAAGGTTTACACCAGGGATGGGCAGCAGCGTTCTGCTGAGTATAAGATCATTACTCCGATCACCAATCCGTCTGCCAAGCGTAGTGATTATGGCAAGTCCCCAATTGAAAGTGACATTCTATTGGGGAATTTTGTGTTCAGCAGTGGACGTTTATAGGCTGATGATGATGAGCTGAAATTTCTATATGCTATATCTGCACGCTGTTACGTGCGTATGGATTGTTAGTATAGAAATGCCGTTTAATTAGGGATTGAATTTATTAAAAGCCAAAACATACATATTTGGCAACAATAAATCACAGCAATAAACAGAAAGGCTACGGTAATTTATTAATTTGATTACATTAGTGCCCGGCGGCACAGAACAATCGCAGTTTTTATACAAGACACAAAAGAGAGCTTACCTTTCAGCAGACCTTGGCGTAAATTAGAAGCTACAAATTCACGGGACTCCTCTAACTCTACCGCTCTCTCCATTTAGCTCGTCCAGATTGCTATAACACAATAACATATATATATTAGTTCATTAAATTAGGGGTTCTAATGTAAACCCTATTATCTCAATAATCATTGTCCATTCATTCGTCAGTCTATAGGATAACTCGAAAAATGAATGAATTGAGCTGAAATGCCGTGTGGTTCTCGGCTTAGAATAGGACCACCCCAAACCTTTCCGTAGGTGTCGTCAAGGCGACTAAGGGTTTGCACCAGGGATGGGCAGCAGCGTTCTCCTAATTATATTAAGATCATTACTGCGATCACCAATCCGTCTGCAAAGCGTAGTGATTATGGCAAATCCCCAATGGAAAGCCCACCACAAGTGTCATTCTATTGGGGAAGCTTGTGTTCAGCAGTGGACGTTTATAGGCTGATGATGATGATGAGCTGAAATTTCTATATGCTATATCTGCACGCTGTTACGTGCGTATGGATTGTTAGTATAGAAATGCCGTTTAATTAGGGATTGAGTTTATTAAAAGCCAAAACACATATTTGGCAACAATAAATCACAGCAATAAACAGAAAAGCTACGGTAATTTATTAATTTGATTACATTAGTGCCCGGAGGCACAGAACAATCGCAGTTTTTATATAAGACACAAAAGAGAGCTTACCTTTCAGCAGACCTTTGACGTAAATTAGAAGCTACAAATTCACGGGACTCCTCTAACTCTACCGCTCTCTCCATTTAGCTCGTCCAGATTGCTATAACACAATAACATATATATATTAGTTCATCTGTTAAATTAGGGGTTCTGATGTAAACCCTATTATCTCAATAATCATTGTCCATCCATTCGTCAGTCTATAGGATAACTCGAAAAATGAATGAATTGAGCTGAAATGCCGTGTGGTTCTCGGCTTAGAATAGGACCACCCCAAACCTTTCCGTGGGTGTCGTCAAGGCGACTAAGGGTTTGCACCAGGGATGGGCAGCAGCGTTCTCCTGAGTATATTAAGATCATCTGTTAAATTAGGGGTTCTGATGTAAACCCTATTATCTCAATAATCATTGTCCATCCATTCGTCAGTCTATAGGATAACTCGAAAAATGAATGAATTGAGCTGAAATGCCGTGTGGTTCTCGGCTTAGAATAGGACCACCCCAAACCTTTCCGTAGGTGTCGTCAAGGCGACTAAGGGTTTGCACCAGGGATGGGCAGCAGCGTTCTCCTAATTATATTAAGATCATTACTGCGATCACCAATCCGTCTGCAAAGCGTAGTGATTATGGCAAATCCCCAATGGAAAGCCCACCACAAGTGTCATTCTATTGGGGAAGCTTGTGTTCAGCAGTGGACGTTTATAGGCTGATGATGATGATGAGCTGAAATTTCTATATGCTATATCTGCACGCTGTTACGTGCGTATGGATTGTTAGTATAGAAATGCCGTTTAATTAGGGATTGAGTTTATTAAAAGCCAAAACACATATTTGGCAACAATAAATCACAGCAATAAACAGAAAAGCTACGGTAATTTATTAATTTGATTACATTAGTGCCCGGAGGCACAGAACAATCGCAGTTTTTATATAAGACACAAAAGAGAGCTTACCTTTCAGCAGACCTTTGACGTAAATTAGAAGCTACAAATTCACGGGACTCCTCTAACTCTACCGCTCTCTCCATTTAGCTCGTCCAGATTGCTATAACACAATAACATATATATATTAGTTCATCTGTTAAATTAGGGGTTCTGATGTAAACCCTATTATCTCAATAATCATTGTCCATCCATTCGTCAGTCTATAGGATAACTCGAAAAATGAATGAATTGAGCTGAAATGCCGTGTGGTTCTCGGCTTAGAATAGGACCACCCCAAACCTTTCCGTAGGTGTCGTCAAGGCGACTAAGGGTTTGCACCAGGGATGGGCAGCAGCGTTCTCCTAATTATATTAAGATCATTACTGCGATCACCAATCCGTCTGCAAAGCGTAGTGATTATGGCAAATCCCCAATGGAAAGCCCACCACAAGTGTCATTCTATTGGGGAAGCTTGTGTTCAGCAGTGGACGTTTATAGGCTGATGATGATGATGAGCTGAAATTTCTATATGCTATATCTGCACGCTGTTACGTGCGTATGGATTGTTAGTATAGAAATGCCGTTTAATTAGGGATTGAGTTTATTAAAAGCCAAAACACATATTTGGCAACAATAAATCACAGCAATAAACAGAAAAGCTACGGTAATTTATTAATTTGATTACATTAGTGCCCGGAGGCACAGAACAATCGCAGTTTTTATATAAGACACAAAAGAGAGCTTACCTTTCAGCAGACCTTTGACGTAAATTAGAAGCTACAAATTCACGGGACTCCTCTAACTCTACCGCTCTCTCCATTTAGCTCGTCCAGATTGCTATAACACAATAACATATATATATTAGTTCATCTGTTAAATTAGGGGTTCTGATGTAAACCCTATTATCTCAATAATCATTGTCCATCCATTCGTCAGTCTATAGGATAACTCGAAAAATGAATGAATTGAGCTGAAATGCCGTGTGGTTCTCGGCTTAGAATAGGACCACCCCAAACCTTTCCGTGGGTGTCGTCAAGGCGACTAAGGGTTTGCACCAGGGATGGGCAGCAGCGTTCTCCTGAGTATATTAAGATCATCTGTTAAATTAGGGGTTCTGATGTAAACCCTATTATCTCAATAATCATTGTCCATCCATTCGTCAGTCTATAGGATAACTCGAAAAATGAATGAATTGAGCTGAAATGCCGTGTGGTTCTCGGCTTAGAATAGGACCACCCGAAACCTTTCCGTGGGTGTCGTCAAGGCGACTAAAGGTTTACACCAGGGATGGGCAGCAGCGTTCTGCTGAGTATAAGATCATTACTCCGATCACCAATCCTTCTGCCAAGCGTAGTGATTATGGCAAGTCCTCAATTGAAAGTGTCATTCTATTGGGGAATTTTGTGTTCAGCAGTGGACGTTTATAGGCTGATGATGATGAGCTGAAATTTCTATATGCTATATCTGCACGCTGTTACGTGCGTATGGATTGTTAGTATAGAAATGCCGTTTAATTAGGGATTGAATTTATTAAAAGCCAAAACATACATATTTGGCAACAATAAATCACAGCAATAAACAGAAAGGCTACGGTAATTTATTAATTTGATTACATTAGTGCCCGGCGGCACAGAACAATCGCAGTTTTTATACAAGACACAAAAGAGAGCTTACCTTTCAGCAGACCTTTGACGTAAATTAGAAGCTACAAATTCACGGGACTCCTCTAACTCTACCGCTCTCTCCATTTAGCTCGTCCAGATTGCTCTATAACACAATAATATATATATATTAGTTCATCTATTAAATTAAGGGGTTTCTAATGTAAACCCTATTATCTCCATAATCATTGTCCGTCCATTCGTCAGTCTATAGAATACTTCGAAAAATGAATGAATTGAGCTGAAATGCCGTGTGGTTCTCTGCTTAGAATAGGACCACCCAAAACCTTTCCGTGGGTGTCGTCAAGGCGACTAAGGGTTTGCACCAGGGATGGGCAGCAGCGTTCTCCTGAGTATATTAAGATCATTAATGCGATCACCAATCCGTCTGCCCAAGCGTGGTGATTATGCCAAATCGCCAATGGAAAGCCCACAACAAGTGTCATTCTATTGGGGAATTTTGTGTTCAGCAGTGGATGTTTATAGGCTGATGATGATGAGCTGAAATTTCTATATGCTATATCTGCACACTGTTACGTGCATATGGATTGTTAGTATAGAAATGCCGTTTAATTAGGGATTGAATTTATTAAAAGCCTATGTGGTGTTGCCATAAAGATCAGAATCAATATATGTTGGTATTCCGAACATTGTAAAAAGTTCTGTTAGCTTCTTCTTAACAGTAGCGGAGCTTAGGTCAGAACATGGAAAGGCGAAAGGAAATCTTGATAATTCATCAATAACCATTAGTATGTAGCGATTTCCAGTTTCACTAGGCAGAGGACCTTTAAAGTCAACAGAAATTCTTTCAAAAGGCGATGTTGCCTTGATTAAAGTACCTTCAGTTCTGAGAAACCTTGGTTTTATCTCAGCGCAAACAGGGCATGCAGCAGTCATGAGTCTTATGTCTTCGGGAAATGTTAAATTTTTGGACCTTACCCAATGCATCATTTGCGTTATATCCGTGTGACATAGATTGTTGTGTGATTCAGATAATATGCTTATATGTGTTAAGGCTATGATATTGTTTACCCGTGAGAGCGCATCAGCTATAACAACAACTATCTAGTTACGATTTCCAAATAATATACCGTCCAGGCAAAGAAAATGTTGTAGCTGATGCACTCTCACAAGTTTCAAAGTGAATGTGAAAGAGTTGTGGCTACTTGGGTGGAACAGAGCGATTGTTTGGATTCAAGATTGTTTGTCCATCTAGTAGTACATAGAGATCGTTGGCAACAATAAATCACAGCAATAAACAGAAAGGCTATGGTAATTTATTAATTTGATCACATTAATGTTCGGAATCACGAAACAATCGCAGTTTTTAGACAAGACACAAAAAAGAGCTTACCTTACAGCAGACCTTTGGCGTAAATTAGAAGCTATAAATTAGCAAGGGTTAGTTTTTCGACAAATATTCTAAGAAAATGTTTAAACACCGTGAAATTGCCGTGGAATATGTCGACCTTTGCGTATTAGTTTCTCCAGTTTCGCTGTCATTTTGACAGGAGTGAATATCAACGATGATTTTGCCGGGGTGAATTATTCCAACTGTCAGTTGGAAATTCGCTCGATTGCTCCGGTTCCAAAACCTCAGTTGGAATTTCCACGTTGTGGTTTTGGAACCGGGATCGAGCGAAATTCGCCATCTGTCAAGTGATTGTCAAGTGAATTTCACCTTCTGTCGAGCGAATTTTTAGGTTTCGGAACGCTAGCTCAATTTTTGAATTGCGATTGCGATTTGGCTATATATTTTTTTTCATCCAAAGCCGTAAAACTCATTAATTATTTGTTTCCGTTATCTTCCATCCTTCTTTTACTTACGAAAAGTTTAATCAGCTATCCTGCTGTCATCCAACATATGGCCGAAGCCCTGTCAAAGCTGTGTAGCCCGCGAAATTTGAAAATTTTAGTTTACGCTGCGGGTTTTCTACAAGTTGAATATGTTTGATACTTGAAGAACCACCAATGGATTAAAAATTAAATTTTGGTCTTATCATCTTTCAACACATCACCCTCGTCGTCTTGTTAAAAAGGTTCAAGGTTAATGATAACTAAATAGCTTCTTTTTATCGTGAATCGCATATTATTACATCACATCCTTATCGATCGCGTATTGTCGTCTGTGGGCTACGGTTATAAGAAAGTGATATTTGTTTCATATCATTCATTTAGTTCTTAATAGAGATAGGAACATGTCGACAGCCGGTAAAGTGATCAAGTGCCAAGCTGCGGTGGCCTGGGAGGCCGGAAAGCCGCTCTCTATTGAGGAGATCGAAGTGGACCCTCCCAAGGCGGGCGAAGTGCGCGTCAAGATCACCGCCACCGGCGTCTGCCACACCGACGCCTACACTCTCTCCGGCAAGGATCCCGAGGGCTCCTTCCCCGTCGTATTAGGCCACGAGGGCGGCGGCATAGTGGAGAGCGTCGGTGAAGGAGTCACATCAGTGAAGCCTGGAGACCATGTCGTGCCTCTATACGTACCGCAGTGCAAGTCCTGTAAGTTCTGCCTCAACCCTAAAACCAACCTGTGCCAGAAAGTACGCGTGACGCAGGGCCAGGGCGTCATGCCCGACGGCACGCGCCGCTTCCGCTGCAAGGGCAAGGAGTTGTCCCACTTCATGGGGTGCTCCACATTCAGTGAATACACTGTCGTTCTAGAAATTTCTCTTTGCAAAGTTGCTGATGCAGCTCCTTTGGATAAAGTCTGTTTGCTCGGATGCGGAATTCCAACTGGGTATGGAGCGGCATTAAATACAGCGAAAGTGGAAGCAGGCTCCAACTGTGCTATCTTTGGTCTTGGAGCGGTCGGACTCGCTGTGGCTTTAGGATGCAAAGTAGCCGGTGCCAAACGCATTATCGGAGTAGACATCAACCCTGCCAAGTATGAAGTAGCCAAGAAATTCGGTGTCAACGAATTTGTCAATCCTAAAGACCATGACAAACCAATCCAGCAGGTTCTGGTTGATTTGACTGACGGAGGTTTGGACTACACATTTGAATGCATCGGCAATGTGGGCACGATGCGTGCAGCTTTCGAGGCTTGCCACAAGGGCTGGGGGGTGTCTGTGATTATCGGAGTAGCAGCTGCTGGTGAGGAGATCAGCACTCGTCCTTTCCAGCTTGTGACTGGCCGCACATGGAAGGGGACAGCTTTTGGAGGCTACAAGAGCCGTGACAGTGTCCCGAAGTTAGTAGATGAGTACTTGGCAAAGAAGCTGCCGTTGGATGACTTCGTCACCCATGACGTCCAGCTGAAGGAAATCAATGAGGCGTTCCATTTGATGCACACGGGGCAGTCGATTCGTGCTGTTGTGCACTTCTAGATTTAAGGGAACATATTTGTAAAGGGAGTAGGTTATCTATTTTGCTAATTTATCATTGGAACTCAATATTGTTTGTTAAAAACAAGTTTTGTAAAAAAAGGCGTCAATAAAATATATTTTCAAATAATATTGCTTTTGGATTTCATGACGTTATCTAGGATATGTTTTATCAAATAAATACTTAGTTATCATTATCACATATTATCAATCATGTTATATTATGTAATAATTATGGGCATGTATTTATTTATTACCCGTAATGACGTACGGCGCCGAAATGTGGACACTGACAGTGGGACTAGTTCGAAAACTCAAGGTCGCTCAGCGGGCTATGGAAAGAGCTATGCTCGGAGTTTCTCTAAGAGACAGGATCCGAAATGAGGTGATCCGCCAGAGAACTAAAGTCTTCGACATAGCTCAAAAAGTTAGTACGCTGAAGTGGCAGTGGGCTGGTCACATCTGTCGGAGAACCGATTATCGCTGGGGTAAACGAGTTCTCGAGTGGAGACCGCTACTGGGCAAGCGTAGTGTGGGACGCCCCCTGGCTAGATGGAGCGACGAGTGACTGGATGAGAAGAACCGAAGATCGGGTTCAGTGGCGCACCTTGGGAGAGGCCTATGTCCAACAGTGGACTCTTTCGGGCTGATGATGATGATGATTTAATGCGGCAACAAACTAACCTGATTTAGGGTTTTAGAAATAATTAAAATGGGTAGCAAAAATAATAGGTTGGCAGCTACAATGAAGTAGCATTTTAAGTATAAAATTAGCAGCTTTATATTGAGTTGTAAGCTTTGTTTAAATTTAAATTGGCAGTGATTTTGTAGTGTGGCAACTGAATTTATTGTTAGGCGACAACTTGACGGCGGATAAAAAGTAGAAAATATGCTTTATCAAATTATACAATGAGGTTGTTTATAAAATTAACTGAGATGAGAAGAAAATATGAACATTGTCATAAAAAACATACTTTGTCCTACATTTTAAAGAGGTCTAAATAAAGCAAATTGTGACATGCAAAAAATTATAGATGTCTTTGTATTATTTCCTGATTCATTTTTTTTTGAAATGGCGAAACCCGAAGTGCGGAGACGCTTAGTTTTCAAGATATGATTTTTTTAAAAACTTGAGGTTATATTTATAGGTAATACCTACTATCTGGGTCAAAATGCAACCCAAAATGTCATCGCGACCTTCGGTCACTCCTCGCAACTAACTTTTGTGTCGGTTGACAAATCTGGGTCCTATCACTCACTCCAAGGGTCAAAAGGTAACCTAACAGCTCGTCGCGACCTGGGTTACACCTGGGTACTTTCATTGATATCGCTCCACCTTCCGCTCCGCGGCCCTTCTATGCAACCAACGCATTTGTCGCTTTTTTCATTACAGTACCTTGGACATACTCTATCTAATTTGTGACAGTACCTACTTGGACCTTAGGTTAATAGGTCCAAGAGTACCTACGATTCTACAAACAAAAATTCTGATATCCTAATACTTAGTTAAAGGACCCGTTTTAATTTTTACAGCTGCTTGCAAATCACTGCCCGAAAGTGTATTTTTATATGGAAGCCAATAGTTGCCAATAACAACGACCTCTATGTACCAAGTTATTTTTTTGGAACCAAGTAGTTAGTCGCCTAATAAGTTGTTAGTCGCCTCAAAAATAATTAGCCATGCCATAATGATGTATCTATCAAAAATCGCGGCGAATATAATCGCAGTTCGTGGACAGCCCCATAAGCCCTAAGGATGGGGCTGTCCAGGCACTCGCACACTCTCAGGAGGATCTCATTTTTGGACTTACGGAGTCGGTAAGTCCAAATATTGTATACAGGGTAATATAAGTTGAAATATTGTATATTGAAACAGAAAAGTGTCACCAGCCGATTATTTCGTAACTAATAAAGATATCCTAAAAATTCAAACTGATATAGGTACTAGGTAGCCTAAACAAACAGCATGTAACTAGAAATATCGGCACCAGGGACAGGCAGCAGCGTTCTCCTGTGCGTGTATGTTAAGATCATTACTGCGATCACCAATCCGCCTGTCAAACTAGGTAATTATGGCCACCTAGTACTTATATCAGTTTGAATTTTTGATATCTTTATTAGTTACGAGACGGCGCGCGCGATCGAATCGGATATCGTGACGTCATTTCCTCCGCGCGCGGTAGCCAGATGGTTATTTACATTCATTTGATTGCTGTGAGCTCATTTTTGGTCGATATTTACACCGATATTTAGGATTTTAAATGTACTACAATACTACATTTAAAACAAAAATACTCGTTGATCCTCATTTAGATGACGAAAATAAAAAGAATTATGATCATTATCATTTATTTATAACAAGGCATATAGATATTTCATTAAACTATTTACATAAGCAACTTATTTGCTAGAATACACTAAATATTACGATCACAGATACAAGTCTGTCTTATTAACACGTTACAGTCTACAAAAATGATCTGTCTGTTATATATGTAAATGAAACACGTCGAGTCTCGGACAACAACTAACTTTATTCCCCTACCCTCTAGCACAATATGTAATTATAATAATGATTACCTACAACATTTCCCCCTTTATTTATTACATATATATATATATATCCTACCCACCACCTAAATTAAAAGTAACTATGATAATCTACTTTGACAAATAAAACATAAACTCTTATATTTTATACCTATAGCAATACAAAATAAAGAAACCTTAAAACAGTAAATTTAACGTACGTTGCATTTCTATTTATTAATAGAAAGAAGTACCCCAGCATTTACATGTTTTCTTTTGCTGACTGTAAAATTTTTGCACGTCTACGAGTAAGTGGCGGCGATACATGGCCATCAGAGCTTTCCGATTCACCGGTTGTGTACACGTCCGATTCATTGTCTACGTCTTCCATCTCCTTTGGGCATGCATCGTCGCCATTTTCTTTAACAATCACCTCCTTACTCATAATCACAGGTGAATCCTGTGGTTCGCATTTTATTAAATGACGGCGATTGCGCCTATAGCGCAATCCCCTAGCATTTTGGACTATATAAGACCTAGGTGTGTGAGCTTTGCTCACTATAGTACCTCTGGTTCTGTTTTTTCCATCTAAATAAATTATGTGATCTCCCGCTACTAGAGTGGGCAAAGCTTTGCTATGTTGGTCATAGTGATTTTTAGCCGAAATTTGATTTTTTAACATTTTTAGATGTTCTGCTGGATCAATAGACATTGGCTTTAATAAATCTTTGTGAACTGGAAGTTTACAATTGAGCCTGCGGCCCATAAGCAGTTGTGCAGGAGAGCTCAAACCGTCTCTTGGAGTGTTTCGGTAATTCAATAATGCCAAATAGAAATCCCCGTTACTTTTGATCGCTTTCTTTAATAAGCCCTTGACTGTTTGAACAGCACGTTCACTCTTGCCGTTAGCCTGTGGGTAATGCGGCGAAGAAGTGATATGTTCAAAACCCCATTCTTTCGCGAACCCCCTGAACTCTCTACTACTGTATTGTGTCCCATTGTCGCTAATTAGAATTTCCGGAATTCCGTGACACGAAAATATTTGCTTCATATTTTGAATGATGACTTTAGATGTTATATTTGGGAGCTGATTAACCTCAACATAATTTGAATAGTAATCGACTACAATAAGATAGTATTTTTTTCTATGTTCAAAAATGTCTGTACCTACTTTTTTCCAAGGCAATTCGGGAATTTCCATCGGCATCATGGGTTCCTTCGCGGGCGCGTTTGAGCACTCCTGGCATGTGGGGCAATGCTTTACATATCGCTCGATGTCCTGCGTTATGCCCGGCCAGAACATGACCTGTCTCGCGCGCCGCTTGCACCGATCTATACCCATGTGACCTTCATGTATGATATTGAGCATCTGCTCCCGCAATCCCGTAGGAATAAGCACTAGATTATTCCTGAAAATTACATCATCAACAACAAATAGATCTTCTTTCATAGAAAAATATAATTTTAAATTACTCACAACATCCGATTTGTGACTCGGCCATCCTTCGAGTATGTACTTCTTTAATTTTATCATATCTTGATCGCGTTTTGTTTCTTTTTTTATCATGGTAAGTTTGTTATTTGAAATCGGTAAATTGTTTACCAAAAGTTGTATTTGATACAATACATTTTCATGTACCTCTTCACTGTATAGATCGGGTAAAGGCGCCCGAGACAAAGTGTCCGGAATATACATATATTTGCCAGGTTTGTAGTTAACAATCAGATCGTAGCCTTGAATTCTTAACATCATCCGCTGCAAGCGTGCCGGGACAGACATAAGTGGTTTTTTAAAAATACTCTCCAAGGGCTTGTGATCCGATTCCACGATGATTTTTTCTTTTCCACATATATATTGATGGAATCGTTCACAAGCGAACACGATCGCTAAAAGTTCTTTTTCAATCTGCGCGTATCGTCGTTGCGCGTCAGTGAGCGTGCGCGAGGCGTACTCGACCGGGCGGCCGGCCTGCAGCAGCACGGCGCCTAGCGCGTCGCGCGACGCGTCCACCGACACCACCACGGGCCGCGACACGTCGTACAGCGCCAGCACCCCGGCCCCGCACACGCTGTCCTTCAATTTATTAAAAGCTCCCTGCTCGTACTCCTCCCAACGCCATAAAATATTTTTTTTTAATAAACTAGTCAAAGGTAATGCGTTTTCAGAATAATTTGGTATAAATTTGGACAAATAATTAACCGCCCCTAAAAATCTTTCTAGACTTTTCCTATCCTTCGGTTCGGGCATCTCTTTGATCGCTTTTATTTTCTCATAGTCCGGTCGCATACCGTTATAATCAAACACGTGCCCTAAGTAAGTCACTTCCGTCACGCCGATTCTACACTTTTCTTTATTAAATTTTAAATTTATTTCCTTTGCTCGTTTTAACAATGCCATCAATCTATTATCATGTTCTTCGCGAGTACTTCCCCATACTATTATGTCATCTATGAAGTTGTCTACACCTGGAAGGTCTTCTAGCAACTGTCGCATTTTTGCATGAAAAACTTCTGAAGCACAATTTATACCGAACGGAAGGCGTAAAAATTGGTATCTGCCAAACGGCGTGGCGAATGTGCACAGGTCTGCACTCTCCTCGTCCAGCTGTACGATCCAGAAACCGGAATTCGCGTCTAGCACCGAAAAATATTTGGCGCCTTGCAGCCGCGCCGCCAGCTCCGTGACGGTGGGCAGCTGGAAGTGCGCGCGCTGCACCGCGCGGTTCAGTTCCCGCGGGTCCAGACATATACGAATCCCGTTATTCTTTTTAGCTGCTATCACTAATGGATGTACCCACGAAGTGGGATAACTCACTTTCCTAATAACCCCGAGTTGCTCCATTTTATTTAATTCTTCCGCTAAGCGATCACGTACTCCGAGGGGAATTTTTCTAGACGCGCATACTACTGGCCTGACTGTCTTATCTATAACTATATGATATCTACCCGGTAGACATCCCAGCCCCTTAAATAAATCCTTGTAGTCCGACAGATTGAGGGAGTGAATACGCTTAACCAGCCCTATGTCCTCACACGATCGCCGTCCCAACACGCTTTGACAACTTATCTCTGCTACTGCGAATTTTAAGTTATACATCTTGTTTTTATAACACCAATCTAAATAACACACTCCTCGAACTGGTATAGTGTCACCACTGTAATTTTCAAGCTTTATTTGTTTTAGTTTTATTTGATTACAATCAAATCCCAACTCTAAATATTTTTTTAATGACATTACATTTATGTCCGCTCCCGTATCTAATTTAAATTTTTCCGTACCATTACTACACGATAAAGTCTCATACCATTCTTCCGAATTGTCTTTGTTGTTACGCCCCGCTATCACCGATACATAAAACGATTCACATTCGTCCGACTCACTGCTATTGTCCTCTCGCTCAATCTCGTACACTTTATTAGCTGGCCCTCTATTTAAATGAAACTTTGACTTACACATCCTCGCGAAGTGGCCTCGCTTACCACACGCAAAACAGGTGATGTGCTGCGCGACAGGACACACGCCTGGCGGGCAGTGCTCGCCCCCGCACCCAGCGCATGCGTCACCTGCGCGCTTGTTGACGGCCGGAGCGAATGCGGACGCGGAGGCTGCCCCGCGCCACCCGCGCTCCGACGACATCGCCGTGCGCCGCAACGCCGGCGCCGCACCACCGCCGGTCGCTCGCCGCCCGCGCCGCCAGCCGCCGCCGGTCCCGCGCTCTCCTACAGCATCGACCCGTCCAGTTCCCACACTCGTACCTCCGTCCAGCTGCCGACCGCTCTCCTGTGAGACCTCTTCGGCTTGACATATCTTTATCGCCTTGTCGAGATTCAGATCCTCACATCTTAGTAGCCTATCTCTGACCATAGCGCTTCTCACTCCGCATACAATGCGATCCTTTATTAATTCGTCGTTAAGGGTCGTAAATTCACAACCTTTACTTAACAATCGCAATGACGTCACGTACTGTTGGATCATTTCACCTTCCTCTTGGTTTCTGGTAAAGAACTTGTAACGAAGCAATGAGACGTTAGGTTTAATGCCGAAGTAGGTGTCGAATTTACTCAAAACCTTGTCAACGTCCTCCTTGTCCTCTTCCTTGTCAAAGGTAAACGTTTCGTACACGTCGAATCCTTCAGCACCGATAAGGTTGATAAGTAGGCTGGCTCGAACACTAGGCGACTCGGATTGTACACCAGAAGCCTTTAGGAACAGAGTGAATTGTTGTCTCCACCGCTTCCACGCGTCAGCCCGACTGACGGGACCCCCGTCCATGTTCAACTCGCTCGGCGGTCGAGCGTGTTCCATTGTAAACACGTTACACTCGACAACCGACACACCACACTTGTTTATGTTGCTAAATTTCACAATCACACTTTAATCTCGTAAAAACCAAACAATTTCACGATATTAGCGTTAAAATAATCCCACCGCTGTCACCATGTTATATATGTAAATGAAACACGTCGAGTCTCGGACAACAACTAACTTTATTCCCCTACCCTCTAGCACAATATGTAATTATAATAATGATTACCTACAACACTGTCAAACCAACGATCTCTGTGTACTACTAGATGGTGCGTTCCAAACAATCGCTCTGTTCCACCTAGTATATATTATCTTTAGTTCCACGTAAGTAGCCACAACTCTTTCACATTCACAATGAATCTTATATATATATATATTCTTTATTGCACACATAAATATTGTCAATACATTACATAAAGAAAAAAAGATGTACAAAGGTGGACTTATCTCTAAAAGAGATCTCTTCCAGCCAACCTCTACTGTGGGAGAATCTAAAAAATAAACGGGAGACCAATGGATAATGTGCATAAACATACTATAAAATTATATAAAATACAGATAATATTACATATTACTACATACATAGAATACAATAGATAACCAAACATAACAGTTACATATATAAAATACATAGATAGATACATACATACATAGGTACATACATACATACAATATATATCACGACAAGTTTGACAGGTAGTGCTCTTTCAATCTCAGTTTAAAAGCTCTTACAGTAGAACTGTTTCGTATTGTGCAGTTACTACGCAGAACATTTAATTATCTTATAAATAAAATCGTAAACTTCGCGTGTCTGTACATTGAAGATATTTGCAAAAAAAAAATTGGGGGGTCTAAGGATAAGCAACAGAACACATTACGATCATTTTTGAAATTTTTGTCTGTTTGTCTGTTTATCTGTTTGTCTGTTTATCTGTTTGTCTGTTTGTCTGTGAGTTTGTGCACGCATCACTTAAAAACTACTGATCGGATTTTAATGAACTTTTCACAGAAACATGGGGCTTAATATGGTTTAACATATAGGCTTTATTTCATTGCAATCGGTGCAGTCAATCAAAAGTTATGAGAATTTATAGTTTCCGAAAACTCGCATACACTGCGAAGTTTGTAGGGTGTAAATGTTCGACTGAATTCGTGAGCGGTAGCGGGAGCGGGTATGGTACCAATGTAATGTGAGTGTTTGAAAATTCGCATAACTTTTGTTTGAGTTACTAGATGACGATGAATTTGTGGTATACGTATGCAACAAAGTAATGTTGATCGGAATTTGGATTGCGATGGATTAGTTACGAAGACTACATTTGGAGAGACGAGGGAAAGAGGTTTTGAGGGGAGGGTTGAGGGAAGGGTTGAGAGGAGTGTTGAGGGGAGGGTTGAGGATCTGGACCTGGCCTAGGTCTGGAACTGGACCTGGACCTGGACCTGGACCTCGACCTCGACGTCGACGTCGACCTGGACCTGGACCTGGACCTGGACCTGGCCTGGACCTGGGCCTGGGCCTGGACCTGGACCTGGACCTGGACCTGGACCTGGACCTGAACCTGGACCTGGACCTGGACCTGAATCTGGCGTGGACCTGGACCTGGGCCTGGGCCTGGACCTGGACCTGACCCTGGACCTGGACCTGGACCTGGACCTGGACCTGGACCTGGACCTGGACCTGGACCTGCACTGGACCTGCACTGGACCTGCACTGGACCTGCACTGGACCTGCACTGGACCTGGACTTGGACCTGGATTTAAAGTCTGAGTGGAAGTGGGATAGGGAGCGGAAGTGGGAATGGTAGCGGAAGTGGGAATGGGAGCGGATCCTGTAGTCCACGCGAGCGGAGCCGCGGGCACAGCTAGTTACTAAATATTGACGCTACGGTTAAATAATGTCAATATTTAGTAAATAATTAAATGTTCTGAGTAGTAACTGCACAAGTTTCAAAGTGAATGTGAAAGAGTTGTGGCTACTTGCGTGGAACAGAGCGATTGTTTGGAACGCTTCGTCTAGTAGTACATAGAGATCGTTGATTTCATACATCGGTTTTTTACTACTGAGTTGCGCCAGCGTGGACACATCAATTTCAGTGCAATAGTAACAAACAGGTCAAACGGAGACGTAGAACAAAACACTCGCGACACCGCTTTGGTGAATGAAATCCGAGCGAGAGGGCGAGAACATTACGCGCGAGTTGTAACAAGTTAAGTCGACATATAGGCGCGCGCGTTTTGAACAGTTAGTAACTTTATAAACTTTAGTAACTTTGTCATTTCTTGATGGATTTTCATAATTTAAAAAATAAACTGCTCTGGTATCTCAAAGTCCACTGCTGGACATAGGCCTTCCCCATTGAACGCCACCACACCCGGTCCTCCGCCCTCCGCATCCAGCCGTTTCCGGCGTCCCACCCTGCGAGTGCCGATCCGAGGTCTCCACTCCAGAACTCGTCTGCTCCAACGGCCGTCGGTTCTGCGGTATGTGTGGCCCATTGCCACTTCAGCTTGCTAATCCTTTCGGCTATAGCGCATACGCCATTATAAACAAATAAATATGTGGGGACATTTCACACACGGCCACCTGATCCCGAACTAGGCAGAGCCTGTAATATGGGTATCAGACAGCTGATATACATACATTAATACATAATATAATATATAAATAACATCCAGTCACAAGGCAAACACAAGTGTTCATCACACGAATGTTTGCCCTGGGCGGGATTCGAACCCGCGACCCCGAGCTTCGCAGGCAGCTGTACTACCGACTAGGCTACGAGGCCGACATCATGTGAATGAACCTCGTTGTAGAGACTCGCCCCGGGCGCATAGCAGGCTAGTAACGGTTACGGCACTGTCGGGGGCACCTGTACTGTGAACGTGTTATTATGTAAGCATTGTCTCATTACAATGCAAGTAACGCCGCGTGACAGAGCACCACACTATACGTTTTCCGACGTCAGCTGCTTGTAGTACTCCACGTAACTGTCGCATTGTTCCCCTGAAACAATCATCATCATCATCAGGTTACTTTTTGTCTCCGCTGCAGGAGCACAGCCCTCTCTCATCTGCCGGAGACATTCCCGCCTCCTCACCATTCTCCCCCCGCAACTCCTCTAAGCGAGGATCAACGGAGGTAACTGCAAAGACACCTACCAGTGAAGGTAGGGCAAGTCCCAGGTCATGAATTTACGCTACCTTGGGCCCCAGACAAATTTAATTACAGAAGTAAAGAGTCAAAGTAGGAAGAGAGTTCACACTTGCCGGAGACAGACGGAGGATTTGGCCTGCACTCCCCGCGCTGGCCAGATGGGTTGGGGAGGCCTGATTGATGTTTTATAATGTATTCCCTCAGTCGCCTTGTACGACATCCACGGGAACAGTTGAAGTGGTCCTATTCTACTCTACCGGAAACCACACGGCAATAAAATAAAATTATTCGTATTCTTCAAGTAATATCATTACCGCCGAGTTTCTACTTATCAGCAAGCGTTATCATGGTGTCATGTATGTATGTAAACGCTTTATTGTACCAAAAATAACAACAATAATAAAATAGGAATTAAACTGTGTACAAAGGTGGAATTATCCCACTTAGGGATCTCTTCCAGTCAACCTTAGAGTAACGGAAAGGACAAGTATAGTACCAAGTTTGATAAAGAAATGTACTTTTAATAAAGTTTGAAATTTGTCATTGCTTGTTGGTCGACTGCATGGCGTTACTGGGTGTTACTCGTATCTTATCGAATTGACCCGCAGCCACCTTTACCATGATATGCAAACGATCGTTCTGTCATGGTAAAACTTCAGCCAAGATGACAGATAAATATTCCGTTTGTTTAGAAATCACCTTTGCGTAAATACAGTTTAAATCCCTCCCAATGTAAATTATTTCATACCCACCTACATATTTATTTTATACGCACCCGCTCTTGTCATTGCCCCACTCCCCCTGACAGAACATACCGACGAGTAGCACGGTGCGCCTGGTGTCGCGGAGTTCCTCCTAAAACTTATAAACTATAAACCCTAAAAGTGCTAGTGTCTAAAAATCTGTGTGTGTATACCTAACTAGTGCAGAGACGGCGACCCCGGACCTGAACCGGCAAGTACCTAGAAATAAGTGCTACTACCTAGACATTTACTCCCCTTGCCCCCTCTTTTAGTTTTACTATTTAGCCCAGCATCCTTTCTAAACATTTTTTTGTTTTTTGTTTTATGGGTTTGTGCTTGACCTCAATCTCACCTGAAAAAAAAACCTCATAAATGGATGATATGAGTGAAATTAGGTTATTTAAATCATTAGTAAAAACGGATCCATAGCCAAATGAGCAAATCGCAAAATGTGCAGATCTCATATTGAGCAGATCGCAAAATGTGCAAGCAGATCTTATATTGAGCAGGTACATATACTATTCTTAGATTATTCTAAGGTTGACTGGAAGAGATCCCTAAGTGGGATAAGTCCGCCTTTGTACACAGTTTAATTCCTATTTTATTATTGTTGTTGTTGTGGTTTTTGGTACAATAAAGCGTTTACAATACAATTCTTTAAACGAATTTATGTACGACTAGCTGTGCCCGCGGCTCTGTTCGCGTGGACTATGCTATTATTTTTCGCGTGTCTGACCTTGAAAATATTGGAAAAAAAATTGGGGACGGGTCTAAGGATAAATAATAGAACACATTTCGATCATTTTTGGATTTTTCGTCTGTTAGTATGTACACGTATCACGTAAAAACTACTGAACCGATTTTGATGGGCTTTTCACAGAAACATAGGGCTTAACTCGGAGTAACATTTCAGTCTTTTTTCATCGTAATCGGCTTACTCAATCAAAAGTTATGGAAATTTATAGTTTTCAAATACATTAGTAGGTATGCATAATAACAAAGAAGTATAATTATAATGTTCGGTACAATTCAAATTGCGATGAGTTACGACTTTAGAACTACATTTGGAGCTGTAGTAGGCGTGGGAGAGTGGAAGACTAGGATTGGATGTGGGAGTGGGCGTGAGAATCGAAGTCCAAGCGAGCGCAGCCGCAGGCCTAGTAAGTAATAATGCTGTCTTATCGAATCAAGTTCGACGTAAACATGGCTCTGTCGCTAGGCGGTTACCACCATGAGTTACGCGAATGATCGCCGGGTCACGGTGAAGCCACCATGGTGATAACATGTGGTGTCGGCGGAAAATACCCAGGAATGGTTGCATCATCAGCAGAAATACGTCCACTGCTGAACACAAGCCTCCCCAATAGAATGACTTTCAATATCCATGCACATTTTATTTTAATTTTTTTTTGGCCTACCGCTTGTTTTAGCTTTTCCCACAGTGGAGGTTGGCTGGAAGAGATCTCTTATAGATATAAGTTCACCTTTGTACACTTTTATGTTATGCCCTTTTTTAAAAATTTATGTGCAATAAAGAATATAATAAATGACACTTGTGGTGGCCTGTCCATTAGGGGGGTTTGACATAATCACCACGCTTGGCAGGCGAATTTATACTAAGCCATCGGCCCATTTTAGACAAAAAGATAGGTCATTTACTCATAGCCTGATATAAAGGCTCGATTCTGAAGGCATACATATACCTTTAATAAACCTGTAACTGGTCTATGTCTGCACATGGGAGATATTGTAGAAAAATGTGTATGAGGGTCTTTATAGTGCCAACAGAAACCAAAATAAGTGATTTTAGGATGTTTGTTTATCTGTCTGTCTGTATTTTTGTTACCTCATCACGCAAAAACTACTGAATGAAATTTGATACAGTTTTTACAGTTGAACTTAAAACCTGGTGCATGTTTCATCTTGATACGCCACTTAGAACCTGAGATATTAATGAAGCAAATTTTTCGAGAGCTATTATATTATGCAAACAATATAATCAAAGATAATATATATGTACTAGAGTATATAACCAAGAAGTATAATTATTATGTCCGGTACAATTCATATATATTTCATTCCAGATTAATAGTCCTATGAAAACCAACGCTATTTACGTCTCGGTAACATATACATGAAAGGGTCACCAGCAGCAAAAATAGGTTTGTATTACCAAGTAAACTTTGCGGTCCACTTAGGAACACCATCTATTGTGTATTTTGTTTTCGAGACGCAAATGCGTTTGTTTTCATAGGACTATTAATCTGGAATGAAATATAGATTAGTCTGTACTACAGTTGGAGCGGGAGTGGGATGAGGGTCTGAGTGGGAGTGGTATAGGGAGCGAGAGTGGGAATAGGAGCGGATTCTGCAGTCCACGCGAGCGGAGCCGCGGGCACGGCTAGTTTGAAATATCTTAAATTAATTTTGTCTTTATCCTCATAAAACTGTAATACTGTGGGACAGAGATAGCAAAATTTGTTTCGGGCCCGGGGCCTCCAGAATCGGGCTCACTTTAGAGCAGGATCCCCGAGCTGGTAAACTATCGTCATTTGAAGAGCTTCGGGGAGAGAAGCGGCAACAATGAAAATGAAATAAGCGGACAGCCCTACCTCGCAGGAAGTGCGGCGCGCCCCGCAGCGCGTCGTTGCGCGCGCGCAGCGCGTGGTACGCAGCCACGAAGGCGGGCGCGGGCCGCGCGCGCGCCGCCGCCAGCAGCTTGCGGGCCGGCAGCGCGGCCCACACGCCGCCCCCGGCCCCGCCCCCGCCCCCCGCCTGCCGCGCCGCCCCGATGGCGGACACCGGGTCGTGCCAGCTCAGGAGCACCTCCACCACCTCCTGAGACCGAGATAGCGTGTACCGCACGTTAAAATGCGATTTTGTCAAATCCCACAGAAGAAAGTGTTTGGGATTCCATTAATTATGTGCCTTCTTGCCATTTTTATGATCTGACGTGAACATGAAACGATTTGAAGAAGAAATAAATCGGATCTTTATTAAAAATAATCAATTTGGTCTCTTAAAAGCAGCATTTTGAATGAAATCTTTCATTTATTCACTCATTGATTCATTTGTCTGATCCGGTGTTGCCCTGTCGGTCCTAGTCAGTCGGCACTCGGCTGTAAAAATGTCACAGCACCTCACGAAGAGATATATTTTTGCGGACATGTAAAATCTATCTATTATATATATAAAAGTGTGTGTATGTATGTCTAGCCTTTTCTCCATAACCACCTCCCGCCACCCATTCGTGGGTGCAGGGGTAGATAGCCCTTGGCCTGCACTTGCAAGTAAGGGAGTTCGGTTCCTGTGGGTGGTAAAAATATGTGATGGGATACTTCTATCCTTTTCTAACATATTCTACGGCTCATATTAACTCGAGACTGTGCTGAATTGCGTTAAGTAAGTTTATGAGTGACAATATTGAGAACTATTCTAGAATATTCCACATTTTTCCAGAATGTTCTAGATTGTTCTCGAAATTTCAAAAATGATCTGGGTAGTTCTGTTTATACAATCAGCAAAGCGACGATTTGTGAAAGCTGTCAATCGTCATGTCGGCTATCTGCTTGTCTTTAAAATGCGCACCACACGTAACTCATCCAAGCGAACGAAGTCGCGAGTAAAAGCTAGTATTATCTAAAATGAATTGTCCAGTTAAGACTGCTGGTGTCGGTCGGTCGGTCGGTCGGTCGGTCGGTTCGGTCGGTCGGTCGGTCGGTCGGTCGGTCGGTCGGTGGGGGCTGACCTCGTATCCGCGCAGCCGCCACAGCATGTCGAGCGCGAGCTGCGCGGCGGCCGGGTCGAGGCGCCCCAGCGACAGCAGCTGGCACGCCAGCGGCCGGGAGTCGCCCAGGCACCCGCGCCGCACTGCCACGAACAAACAAACAAACAAATAAACAAACAAACAAAGCGAGTCTACCTTACCGTACATACATTAATTTTACAATGAAGTTTCTCGCGTCTCAGATCATAATGTCCTTTTCTTAAATATCTATAAATGGATTATTATTCATCATCATCATCAGGTTATTTTTGTCTCCAATGCAGGAGCACAACCCTCTCTCATCTGCCGGAGACAGACGGAGGATTTGGCCTACACTCCCCGCACTGGCCAGACGGGTTGGGGAGGCCTGATTGATGTTTTATAATGTATTCCCTTAGTCGCCTTGTACGACATCCACGGGAAGAGTTGGAGTGGTCCTATTCTACTCCACCGAAAACCACACGGAAATTATTATTAATAAATTCATTTATTGAGATGTCAAGGATCCATATCTAATTTAATAACCAATTAGTGTCAATCATGAAGGAAAATACTTTGAGGTGAAACTATGAGCTACGAAAAATTGTTTTGCTTCTTGGTATGAGGTATAGATGTTAGTAACATTCAAATATTTAAAAACAAGAGAAATTAGGATTTATAAATATTAAATAAATTCAATTAAATTACAACATTATACAATAAATTAGTCTCAATTATATCAATATATTCTAGCTATGTTTTGGGCCACAGGTGTCTGCAATACTAATATTATACTTTTTTTTAGATATTTTATGAAAAGGACATTCTTTCTCAAACGTGTTCCACTCAATCAAAAGTTATGGACATTTTTAATTTTCAAATACATTAGTATGCAATATAACAAGGAAGTATAATTTTAATGTTCGGTACTATTCAGATAGCGATGATTTTGGGCTACATTTGAAGCTGGAGTGGGAGTGGGGGCGGGAGCGGGAGTGGGAGCGGATTCTGTAGTCCACGCGAGCGGAGCCGCGGGCACAGCTAGATCCAAATAAACCTTAATATTAGAGCAAGTAAATAGTCATGCGGTTCCCGGCTTAGAACAGGGCCACCCCCAATCTTTTACCGTTCTCCTGTGTACATTAAGATCATTACCGCGATCACCAATCCGCCTGCCAAGCGTGGTGATTATGTCGAATCCCCCAACGTGGGCTGTCCCCACCAAAAGTGGCATTCTACTGGGGAGGCTCGTGTTCAGCAGACGTATTTCGCCTGATGATCGGTATGTATCTCGAGATTTTCACTGCCCGTACCATCATTCGTTGGGGTCTTCATTAGTTCCATCAAAACACGACGCGCCACAGGTTTGCGGGTGGCGCTAGTTGCTGTGAAATTAGCGCACGAGGGTAGGAAAAAGGTGGTCGTAAAACAGTTCGAATAACACTTTAAATGTCTAAATGGGTGCGACTGAAAATCAGCGCCCAGCACCTTACTTGGTCTAGGCATATGCTGAGTCGTTTACCCTTTTGCTGCCACGGCACACGCATACTATTTTATCTATGTTAAAAAATTAAAATTGTTTTCTCTAGTTCTTATAAAAAAAATTGTCTATTTCTTGCTTTGTTGGTTTTTTTTGTGTGTGCCAATTATGGTAGCAAATAAATGTTTTTTCTTTCTTTCTAAATTTTGTATATTAATTTATTTCATGACGATCCCTTTCACCATATCAGAATGACATGTAAAATTGGATTTTAAAGATGTAAAAGTTAAATAAATGATTGTATAGCTACCCAGCGCGCGTAGGCGACCGCAGGCGCCCCTGGTGACGAACGTGCGTACTGCCAGCTCCGCTACAGGATGCTGTACCACCATGTCGTGGCGGCACAGCGACGCGATGTACAGAGTCACCACCTGACATCATTAGTGTTTTTTTATTTATTAATTAAACAATAGACATTGTATGCGAATATTTGTACATTTACATGATAATTAAAATAGGTAATAAAATTAAATAAGATATTGTGTTAAAAAAAGTTAATGTCCAGAGCTAAAATATTAAAAGCATGTCGTTATTCACAATTAAATATAAATTTTAAATCAATTTGTTTTCTTTAAAAGTCATCAACGTTGTAACAACACTTTTCCAATAGTAGTGCTTTTAGTTTGCTTTTAAAAGTACTTGTCTTCTTTATACATTTAAGATCAATAGGCGTCTTATTGAAAATGTGTGCCGCCATGTGCATTCCTGATCTGTCGCAGAACCGACGGCCGACGGGGCATTCCCGCCTCCTCACCATTCTCCCCCCGCAACTCCTCTAAGCGAGGATCAACGGAGGTAACTGCAAAGACACCTACCAGTGAAGGTAGGGCAAGTCCCAGGTCATGAATTTACGCTACCTTGGGCCCCAGACAAATTTAATTAAAGAAGTAAAGAGTCAAAGTAGGAAGAGAGTTCACAGTTCGGGCGGCGGGCAGACGAGTTCTGGAGTGGAGACCGCGGGTGGGCACGCCCCGCCGCCCGATGGACCGACGACCTGAAGGTGGCCGGAAGCGGCTGGATGCGGAGGGTGGAGGACCGGGTGCGGGGGCGTTCATTGGGGAAGGCCTACGTCCAGCAGCGGACGTCGAGGGGCCGACATGATGATGATGATGATTGCCAGCATTAAAAATATTGTGTTGGCTTCCAACAAGTAGTAGGTAATCCGCTAAAGAACTAAAGTTGTCGACATAGCTCAAAAAGTTAGTACGTTGAAGTGGCAGGGGGCTGGTCACATCTGTCGGAGAACCGATAACCGCTGGGGTAGACGAGTTCTCGAGTGGAGACCGCGACTGGGCAAGCGTAGTGTGGGACGCCCCCTGGCTGGATGGAGCGACGATGTGCGTAGGGCGGCTGGCAGAGACTGGATGAGAAGAACCGAGGATCGGGTTCAGTGGCGCGCCTTGGGAGAGGCCTATGTCTAGCAGGGGGCTCTTACAGGCTGATGATGATGAAGTAGGAGGAGGTATGACATGTGTTCGCGAGTACACACACCTGCACCAGGCACTCGCCGCCCGCCCCGGCCCCGCGCCCCCCCCCGCCAGTACACACCTGCACCAGGCACTCGCCGTCCGCGTGCGCGCCCAGCACGTGCGCGCACATGTCCGCCTGCGACACCACGCCGCCCGCGCCCGCGCCCGCCCCGGCCCCGCGCCCCCCCCCGCCAGTACACACCTGCACCAGGCACTCGCCGTCCGCGTGCGCGCCCAGCACGTGCGCGCACATGTCCGCCTGCGACACCACGCCGCCCGCGCCCGCGCCCGCCCCGGCCCCGCGCCCCCCCCCGCCAGTACACACCTGCACCAGGCACTCGCCGTCCGCGTGCGCGCCCAGCACGTGCGCGCACATGTCCGCCTGCGACACCACGCCGCCCGCGCCCGCGCCCGCCCCGGCCCCGCGCCCCCCCCCGCCAGTACACACCTGCACCAGGCACTCGCCGTCCGCGTGCGCGCCCAGCACGTGCGCGCACATGTCCGCCTGCGACACCACGCCGCCCGCGCCCGCGCCCGCCCCGGCCCCGCGCCCCCCCCCGCCAGTACACACCTGCACCAGGCACTCGCCGTCCGCGTGCGCGCCCAGCACGTGCGCGCACATGTCCGCCTGCGACACCACGCCGCCCGCGCCCGCGCCCGCCCCGGCCCCGCGCCCCCCCCCGCCAGTACACACCTGCACCAGGCACTCGCCGTCCGCGTGCGCGCCCAGCACGTGCGCGCACATGTCCGCCTGCGACACCACGCCGCCCGCGCCCGCGCCCGCCCCGGCCCCGCGCCCCCCCCCGCCAGTACACACCTGCACCAGGCACTCGCCGTCCGCGTGCGCGCCCAGCACGTGCGCGCACATGTCCGCCTGCGACACCACGCCGCCCGCGCCCGCGCCCGCCCCGGCCCCGCGCCCCCCCCCGCCAGTACACACCTGCACCAGGCACTCGCCGTCCGCGTGCGCGCCCAGCACGTGCGCGCACATGTCCGCCTGCGACACCACGCCGCCCGCGCCCGCGCCCGCCCCGGCCCCGCGCCCCCCCCCGCCAGTACACACCTGCACCAGGCACTCGCCGTCCGCGTGCGCGCCCAGCACGTGCGCGCACATGTCCGCCTGCGACACCACGCCGCCCGCGCCCGCGCCCGCCCCGGCCCCGCGCCCCCCCCCGCCAGTACACACCTGCACCAGGCACTCGCCGTCCGCGTGCGCGCCCAGCACGTGCGCGCACATGTCCGCCTGCGACACCACGCCGCCCGCGCCCGCGCCCGCCCCGGCCCCGCGCCCCCCCCCGCCAGTACACACCTGCACCAGGCACTCGCCGTCCGCGTGCGCGCCCAGCACGTGCGCGCACATGTCCGCCTGCGACACCACGCCGCCCGCGCCCGCGCCCGCCCCGGCCCCGCGCCCCCCCCCGCCAGTACACACCTGCACCAGGCACTCGCCGTCCGCGTGCGCGCCCAGCACGTGCGCGCACATGTCCGCCTGCGACACCACGCCGCCCGCGCCCGCGCCCGCCCCGGCCCCGCGCCCCCCCCCGCCAGTACACACCTGCACCAGGCACTCGCCGTCCGCGTGCGCGCCCAGCACGTGCGCGCACATGTCCGCCTGCGACACCACGCCGCCCGCGCCCGCGCCCGCCCCGGCCCCGCGCCCCCCCCCGCCAGTACACACCTGCACCAGGCACTCGCCGTCCGCGTGCGCGCCCAGCACGTGCGCGCACATGTCCGCCTGCGACACCACGCCGCCCGCGCCCGCGCCCGCCCCGGCCCCGCGCCCCCCCCCGCCAGTACACACCTGCACCAGGCACTCGCCGTCCGCGTGCGCGCCCAGCACGTGCGCGCACATGTCCGCCTGCGACACCACGCCGCCCGCGCCCGCGCCCGCCCCGGCCCCGCGCCCCCCCCCGCCAGTACACACCTGCACCAGGCACTCGCCGTCCGCGTGCGCGCCCAGCACGTGCGCGCACATGTCCGCCTGCGACACCACGCCGCCCGCGCCCGCGCCCGCCCCGGCCCCGCGCCCCCCCCCGCCAGTACACACCTGCACCAGGCACTCGCCGTCCGCGTGCGCGCCCAGCACGTGCGCGCACATGTCCGCCTGCGACACCACGCCGCCCGCGCCCGCGCCCGCCCCGGCCCCGCGCCCCCCCCCGCCAGTACACACCTGCACCAGGCACTCGCCGTCCGCGTGCGCGCCCAGCACGTGCGCGCACATGTCCGCCTGCGACACCACGCCGCCCGCGCCCGCGCCCGCCCCGGCCCCGCGCCCCCCCCCGCCAGTACACACCTGCACCAGGCACTCGCCGTCCGCGTGCGCGCCCAGCACGTGCGCGCACATGTCCGCCTGCGACACCACGCCGCCCGCGCCCGCCCCCGCCCCGGCCCCGCGCCCCCCCCCGCCAGTACACACCTGCACCAGGCACTCGCCGTCCGCGTGCGCGCCCAGCACGTGCGCGCACATGTCCGCCTGCGACACCACGCCGCCCGCGCCCGCGCCCGCCCCGGCCCCGCGCCCCCCCCCGCCAGTACACACCTGCACCAGGCACTCGCCGTCCGCGTGCGCGCCCAGCACGTGCGCGCACATGTCCGCCTGCGACACCACGCCGCCCGCGCCCGCGCCCGCCCCGGCCCCGCGCCCCCCCCCGCCAGTACACACCTGCACCAGGCACTCGCCGTCCGCGTGCGCGCCCAGCACGTGCGCGCACATGTCCGCCTGCGACACCACGCCGCCCGCGCCCGCGCCCGCCCCGGCCCCGCGCCCCCCCCCGCCAGTACACACCTGCACCAGGCACTCGCCGTCCGCGTGCGCGCCCAGCACGTGCGCGCACATGTCCGCCTGCGACACCACGCCGCCCGCGCCCGCGCCCGCCCCGGCCCCGCGCCCCCCCCCGCCAGTACACACCTGCACCAGGCACTCGCCGTCCGCGTGCGCGCCCAGCACGTGCGCGCACATGTCCGCCTGCGACACCACGCCGCCCGCGCCCGCGCCCGCCCCGGCCCCGCGCCCCCCCCCGCCAGTACACACCTGCACCAGGCACTCGCCGTCCGCGTGCGCGCCCAGCACGTGCGCGCACATGTCCGCCTGCGACACCACGCCGCCCGCGCCCGCGCCCGCCCCGGCCCCGCGCCCCCCCCCGCCAGTACACACCTGCACCAGGCACTCGCCGTCCGCGTGCGCGCCCAGCACGTGCGCGCACATGTCCGCCTGCGACACCACGCCGCCCGCGCCCGCGCCCGCCCCGGCCCCGCGCCCCCCCCCGCCAGTACACACCTGCACCAGGCACTCGCCGTCCGCGTGCGCGCCCAGCACGTGCGCGCACATGTCCGCCTGCGACACCACGCCGCCCGCGCCCGCGCCCGCCCCGGCCCCGCGCCCCCCCCCGCCAGTACACACCTGCACCAGGCACTCGCCGTCCGCGTGCGCGCCCAGCACGTGCGCGCACATGTCCGCCTGCGACACCACGCCGCCCGCGCCCGCGCCCGCCCCGGCCCCGCGCCCCCCCCCGCCAGTACACACCTGCACCAGGCACTCGCCGTCCGCGTGCGCGCCCAGCACGTGCGCGCACATGTCCGCCTGCGACACCACGCCGCCCGCGCCCGCGCCCGCCCCGGCCCCGCGCCCCCCCCCGCCAGTACACACCTGCACCAGGCACTCGCCGTCCGCGTGCGCGCCCAGCACGTGCGCGCACATGTCCGCCTGCGACACCACGCCGCCCGCGCCCGCGCCCGCCCCGGCCCCGCGCCCCCCCCCGCCAGTACACACCTGCACCAGGCACTCGCCGTCCGCGTGCGCGCCCAGCACGTGCGCGCACATGTCCGCCTGCGACACCACGCCGCCCGCGCCCGCGCCCGCCCCGGCCCCGCGCCCCCCCCCGCCAGTACACACCTGCACCAGGCACTCGCCGTCCGCGTGCGCGCCCAGCACGTGCGCGCACATGTCCGCCTGCGACACCACGCCGCCCGCGCCCGCGCCCGCCCCGGCCCCGCGCCCCCCCCCGCCAGTACACACCTGCACCAGGCACTCGCCGTCCGCGTGCGCGCCCAGCACGTGCGCGCACATGTCCGCCTGCGACACCACGCCGCCCGCGCCCGCGCCCGCCCCGGCCCCGCGCCCCCCCCCGCCAGTACACACCTGCACCAGGCACTCGCCGTCCGCGTGCGCGCCCAGCACGTGCGCGCACATGTCCGCCTGCGACACCACGCCGCCCGCGCCCGCGCCCGCCCCGGCCCCGCGCCCCCCCCCGCCAGTACACACCTGCACCAGGCACTCGCCGTCCGCGTGCGCGCCCAGCACGTGCGCGCACATGTCCGCCTGCGACACCACGCCGCCCGCGCCCGCGCCCGCCCCGGCCCCGCGCCCCCCCCCGCCAGTACACACCTGCACCAGGCACTCGCCGTCCGCGTGCGCGCCCAGCACGTGCGCGCACATGTCCGCCTGCGACACCACGCCGCCCGCGCCCGCGCCCGCCCCGGCCCCGCGCCCCCCCCCGCCAGTACACACCTGCACCAGGCACTCGCCGTCCGCGTGCGCGCCCAGCACGTGCGCGCACATGTCCGCCTGCGACACCACGCCGCCCGCGCCCGCCCCCGCCCCGGCCCCACCCCCGCCCCCGCCCGCAGTATTACGCGCCATCTCCGCGTCCGCCCATTTCCTGCGCACAACATACATAGGCACGAATGAGTGAACGAATGAATGTACGAATTAATGCACGAACGGATATACTTTATAATTTTTTTTAATAATAATAATTTATTTCATTTTTCGTAACAATTTTTACAACTCCTAATGCAATTATTGCACACAATCTAAAGAAATATATAGTAAATGTATAAGTGGCGGCTTTAGCGATTTAAGCAATTTCTTTCAAGCAATAGAGAGCTAGAGAGAAAGCTAGAGAGAATTTTAAGGGGGAATTAAGCTGTCTTCTTCTTCTTTTTTATTTATTTAATGGCCTCTCTTTATTAAAATTCTGCCTATTTCGAGTTAGTCATGGGAGTGACACAAAATAATTGATCGGTAAGTCTTCTTGAGCATCCAATCTAAAAATGGACAACACAAAACATATAATAACAAAAACCCGAACACCAATATGTTAGTTAAGTGTTCATATCATTATAATTTGATTTTGTTAGTACAGGTAAAATCACATAAAGTTTTAATAAGCGGAGTAATTTAAGCTGTCTATACATCTGACGTTAAATGTCAATGTCAGTCGTCATCTATTTTTACACGCATACACAAACTTATGCAAACGTAATACAGACGCGATTCAGCCATACTGAATGACGCACACACCTGTAAACCGAATTGATCTGGTCGAACACGCTGGCCAGGTCTCGGAGCCAGGCGGCGGCGCCGCCCACCAGCTGGTGCAGCACGCGGCACACGGCGGGCCGGCCCTCGGCGCGCCGCAGCAGCACCGACACGATCTTGGATATCTGATCCCTTGGTATCTGATAATTGTATAAAAAAATATTAACTAAAAATATATCGCACATGAAACTATAGACCGTCGTAACTCAAAAAATGCAGTGTTGAGTTATTAGTACGTCCCGTCAAGAGGAATCATGGAGCGAAAAACGGGCGAAGGAAAGCCAGTTTGCGACATTAGATTGCGCAAAGTGGCGATCCATCGTCTCTGCCTACCCCTCTGGGGCCCAGGCGTGAGCATTGTATGTATGTATGAGTTATTAATACCAAAAAAAAATTTACTCGATTTCCTTTAAAGGTACAGTGTGATGTGAAGTGTTGATGAGTATAGTGTAGTGTGTGGGTGTGTGTGTGTGTGTGTGTATGTGTGTGTGCGTGGGTGTATCCCTATGACGTTATTTCTAAAAGTTTTTCGGCACCGTCGTAGTCGAGTAGATAATCATAGTTTTAGTAAATAATTCAAAATGGAGTACTTTTTTAGTCGTTTTATTTACATAATTTTTTAAACTTTCAAACCGTGTTGTCTCAAAACATGCTATTATGAGTTACGACGGTTTATGATTTCACGTGCGATATTTCATTCCAAGGTCCTCTGCTTAGAATAGGGCAAGGGAGTAGCCAGGAGGGGGGGGGGGGGGGGGAGATAAGGAAAATCCTAGACTAAATATGAGTACCTATCTCACATTAGTAGTGTGGGCGAATTAAATAGCTTTATGACTACAAATAGGGGGGTAATAAATTCTAGGGGGTGGGGGGCAGCTGCCCCCCCTGCCAGTACCTCGCAACGCCCTTGGAATAGGGTCGCCTCCAATCTTTCCATGGGTGACGTTAAGGCGACTAAGGGACTGCACCATGGACGGGCAGCGTTGGTGATTATGGCAAATTCTCCAAACCAAGTGGTAAGTGGCCCACCAAAGTGGCATTCTATCGGGAAGGCCTGTGTTCAGCAGTGGACGTATATATCTTATCTTCTTAGGGGGCCAGGAAGACCTGACGACACTTCGACCCTTCAGGACCTTTTGTGCCAAACCCCTGACCACCAACGGTGCCCCGAGCCGATTTGGTGGACTTCACATACGCCTCAGAATTTCTTCTTCGGCGATGCAGGTTTCCTTACGATGTTTTCCTTCACCGAAAAGCCTGTGGTATTACAAATAAACCGTACTTAAGTTTCGTAAAACTCATTGGTCCGGGCGGGGCTTGTACCAGGACCTCACGAATGTGAGGCGAGTGGCTACCACGGCTCTTGGTTGTATATAGGCTGGTGAGACTGGTCTGCTGCGAGATGAATAAAAGGAGGTGCATGAAAAGGTTGATGATGATGCGAGCGAGGAGGATGGCGCAACTTGGCGACAGATCGGGGACCAAGGATCGGGAGAGGGATACTCTGCGGAGCCCTCTGGGGCCGAGGTGGGGGGGGGGGGGCAATATGTATGTATGATTGTTACGCAGTGCGCGAGCCCCGGCGGCAGCAGGCGCACGCGCCACAGGCAGCCGCGGCGCGCGTCGATGACGTAGTCCGGCTGGAACACCACCCACGTTGCGGAATCTGGGCGGGGCTCAGGACACCAGTACAACATTGTCAACTCACACCAGAGGTTCCCACACTTTTATTCTCATTTATTCTATGTATAGTACAATATTTTATTATAATTTATTTTTTATTTCATAGTTTATTGTACACACAAATATACAAAGAACAACACAAAGAAAAGAAAATTATACAAAAGTATAAGCTTATTTCTAAAGACATTTCTTCCAGCTAACCTGCGGTGAAGACGAGGGATTGTGGAGAGGCAGTAGTCGCGTGTACCTACTAATTTCAATATCCAAGCACATTTTATTTTTATTCTTTTTGACCTCCCGCTTGTCTTAGCTTTTCCCACAGTGAAGGTTGGCTGGAAGAGATCTCTTGTAGAGATAAGTCCACCTTTGTACACTTTTATGTTATGCCCTTTTTGTAAAAAAATTATGTGCAATAAAGAATATAATAATAAATAGACGACTTTTAAAATTTAGCTGGTTCCAGTGGACCCCCTGCAGCTACATTTCTACAATGTTCCCAAAACTCGACAAAATGAAGCTTAGATCTGACGTAGACCCCCGTCGAGTCTCCCGTGGACCCCTAGGGATCCACCTGGACCACTTTGGAAACTACTGACTTACAGTGTTAATATTTACCACAAACTCAAAGTAGTAAGTTTTTTAATAACTCATATTAATGTGCAATACTAGTATTTATTCTAATGATAATAGAAGCGTATATATTACAAAATCTTTGTTGAGTTTGGGGCCTCTCACTTGCAGAACATCGTCCACCCCATAATTTTAAGTTAATGTGATAAAAAAAATTATGTTGTCATCGTGAATAAATATTTTTTCTTTCTATTTTAAATACCCACATCATCGCACAGATAAGTAAAGGATACACATGGGACACTCGTGGTCGTCGACCAGGGCCGGGCGCATGCCGCGCGCGCCCACCACGGGGATGTGGGCCACCTGCCCCGCGCTCTCCAGCCCGCACTCCTCCATTATATCGAATAGCAGCGACGTTTGACTAGCCTGAAAAGCAACGATAGTTATTAGCTAGGCATTGAACTGTGCAACTTGCACAAAATTTCGTCTTTTGCACGAAACTCCTGCATTTTGCACGAAACTCCTGTTTTTTGCACGAAACTCCTGCCTTTTGCACGAAACTCCTGCTTTTTGCACGAAACTCCTGCCTTTTGCACGAAACTCCTGCTTTTTGCACGAAACTCCTGCCTTTTGTACGAAACTCCTGCCTTTTGCACGAAACTCCTGCCTTTTGCACGAAACTCCTGTTTTTTGCACGAAACTCCTGCTTTTTGCGCGAAACTCCTGCTTTTTGCACAAATCTCCTGCTTTCGTGGAGTCAGGTCCCACCCCCATCTAAGAATAAGAACTATTCAACAAAACATTTGGATCTGAGTCCTGTCGCTGAAATCGTTTACTTCAGGGTTCACAGTAACTTAACATTACGTCCGTTATGAGTAATTCTTTCCACAAGAGATTCTTAGAACTGATTTTTGAACACCCTCGGAACCCTCAGAGAATCATCATCAGGTTATTTTTGTCTCCACTGCAGGAGCACAACCCTCTCTCATCTGCCGGAGACAGACGGAGGATTTGGCCTACACTCCCCGCGCTGGCCAGACGGGTTGGGGAGGCCTGATTGATGTTTTATAATGTATTCCCTCAGTCGCCTTGTACGATATCCACGGGAAGAGTTGGAGTGGTCCTATTCTACTCTACCGGAAACCACACGGCACGCCTCAGAGAATACTTGGCCGTATTTCTACACATTTGTTACTTGAGCTTGTACTCGTACATAATTTTAAGTGCAACATGTTTATACTCCGTATGATCAAAAACAACAATGTCCTATTGGAAGTCATGTCCTAAAGAGAAAAGCAACTGACCTGATGATGGACGACGACCAGGTCGTCGACCACGTTGATCGCGAACCGGCCAGCCAGGCCCGTCTTCAGCACGTGCGTCTGCGCAGCCGGGGCGCCCCCCGCCCCGGCCCCGCCCCCGCCCCCACCTATAGGCATCACCCACACCTGCGGTATGACAATATATTTAATCTTGGAACAGGCCAGGTATACCCGAGGACATAACCGACGCGCCTTCTACTCTATTATTTAAACTGAGGCTGAAGAAGTGGCTCATGGAGCAAACTTTATACAGCTTTGACGAATTCATGGACAATTGTAAATGTAATTAATAGTGTTTAATGTTTATTCTTTAATATTGTTTCATCATTATCATCATGTCAGCCCCTAGAAGTCCACTGCTGGACATAGGCCTTCCCCATTGAACGCCACCACACCCGGTCCTCCGCCCTCCGCATCCAGCCGCTCCCGGCCACCTTCTTCAGGTCGTCGGTCCACCTGGCGGCGGGGCGTCCCACCCTGCGAGTGCCGATCCGCGGTCTCCACTCCAGAACTCGTCTGCCCCAACGGCTATCGGTAATATTGTTTATACATACATAATAATTTTATTTAATTTTTGATGATATTTACTACTATATTATGTTATAGATTAAAAAAAATTGTATGATCTGTAATTGCCGATTACCAACAATAAATGGTTATGTCTATATCGGCGAAACGTCGACCCTGTGAGATTTTTGTATCAGCTCCTCTGTCTACAAAGTGCTTCCACCCCCCACAGGCTACTGCATAAACACTATTATGCAGCTAAGAGATAGGAGTCTGTAGTCCTCGGGTTCAGGGTAAGCCGCACCCAGGATACTCATTCGCCTTCCAGCTAGTGCATTGCACTCACACAGCAAAGTCAAAGTCAAAATCATTTATTGCATATGAGTACACTTGGTACATTTATACACGTCATTTTTTTTTATCGACTACCGCTTCTTAAGTGTTAGCGCTGTGAAGAAGCAAGTACTTCATCGTCTCATTGTCCTCGCCAAAGGTTTTACAGCTGACAGTCCCAGATCCATTTTATGCAGGAGGTGCTTTATACTGACGTGACCGGCAAAAACTCCAGTGACAATGTAAATACCTGGGGACATCTCACATCCGCTGGTCCCAAACTAGACGGAGCCTGTATCATGGGTGTCGGACAAAATAATTATATTAATAAGGCAAATACAAATAGTAATCAAGACACAAATATTGACCTCTGTGGGCGGCAGTGCGGCGCCAGTGATGGTGGGGGCTCCGGCGCAGGCAGCGTGCCGGAACACGGCGCACCAGGCGGCGCCGGCCAGCCGCAGCACGTGCACGTCGCGCTCCGCCCCCGGCCGGCCGGCCTCCACTGCGCAACGCATTCCACATTCACTAACTTTGCACCCTCGTTGTACACAGAATTATTTATTTGTAGGGGGACAGGCAGGGTGCTCCGACCGAGTACCGGGCGCCTCCCCAGATGTCGAGGGGCCCCGGGAGGTGGACGGTCGGACGTCGGTGTCCACTCTGCTCAGCAAAAATTTTGAATTTTCTTTATATATTTCTCAAAAATATCCTGGACGAGCTGATCAAACTTAATAGTAAAAAAAACGGAATAACGCGTCGGATGAAACGGATGGTGGCTAAATCATATAAAATATACAACCATAAAATGTATATTCAAGTGAAAGATTCTGTGAAAGCCCTGAATCTGGTGCACCACGAACAGTTAAAAAATACATTCTAATTTGTATGTGAAATTTAACAATCCTGCAAAGGCAGGAACTGTGGAACTCACGTTCCAGCTTTTGTAGCTTGGTGACAGTGGAGTTGTTGAGTGAGAAAGGCTGCAACAGGGCTCCGTTGTTGCCCGCCAGCAGCACGATGTTGCTCCGGGAGCACCATGAGAACCATGCACCACTGAAAGTAAATCATTTAATTTTCTTAGAAAAACTTGAGCAGGAACAACACATCTATTCAAACCAAGGATCAACAAGTAAATGTGACATCTGGTACATATAATGCATTCCTGCAAGACAGATCTATATAAAGTAGACTCGATATAGAACGTAAAAGTAAGTTAAATACAAGGTTTTTCAATATTTCAAGTGGTTTTTTTGTTTTGTAAAAGTAAAATGCAGTGCGGTACAGTTACTACGTACACCTTTATACAAACGATATGTAAACATCGCAAATCTACAAAAATAGTGACCTCTCCGGCCTGTGCAACAACTTTTATAACGAGCGCTTGAAAATAGACGGCCAGGGGTTGCCACGCGTTTGCTACTCCTGGCCATCGCTGGTGGGTCTCCAACAATTTATGCTTCCTTGTCAATTTAGGGACTTTGTATGTCATGATGGTTAAAAAGTCGATAACACACATACACACTGTAATATAATATTGTAAATCCATTATTGGCAGTAAGACCTATAGTGTTGTGAATGAAACTAATTTATCAATACTTCAAATAACTTCATGCAATTGCAATGTCCTATGCACTTCCACAGCTGTAAGACTTCTCAACAGGAATCCATGTGGGCAGAGATCAAAGGCTATTGTAATATCCTTTGATCTGAGCGACACTCCCTCAGTGATCTAGTGGCACAAACCACAGCTTTACTTTGTTAAGAGCCATTTCATGAAGAACATGCCGTGTGGTTTCCGGTAGAGTAGAATAGGACCACTCTAACTCTTCCCATGGATGTTGTACAAGGCGACTAAGGGAATACATTATAAAACATCAATCAGGCCTAACCAACCCGTCTGGCCAGTGCGGGGAGTGTAGGCCAAATCCTCCGTCTGTCTCCGGCAGATTAGTGAGGGTTGTGCTCCTGTAGTGGAGACAAAAATAACCTGATGATGATGGGTTTCATTTTACCATAAGACCGATTTTACCACCATGGGCTGACAATATGGGGTGGTTCAGTGGACACTCATAGATTGCTTAAATTGCAAAAACATTGTGTATGCATATTAAATGGCATAAAGTCAAACAGAGAAACTTGCAGAACCTCCTTCATAGAGTTGAGACTACATACAATGATGGCTCTGTACATAGTCGAGTTGTGCAAATTAGTCAGACGCCACCCGAAAAATTCCCAATATGAAAATACTTTAGAACAGTAGATTAAACCAGCTGCTCAAACCTGAACTGGAATTAAAATTACCCAACTGTAGGACTGCGACATATCAGAGAACCGCCACATATCGTCAGTGGAAAGGTAAAAACGCTAAAGCGACACATTGGTCGAAAATGAATTATATATACCATTCGACTGTATATTTTTCTTCGTCGATCTGTCTATGTATATGTATATGTTTAACGACTAACATTTTTATATTTTCAGCTGACTTTCGCTAAAGCGACATATATCTCGTAAAATAAAAGAATTATAATGATTCTTTGTTTTTACATAATTAAACAGTTATTATACAATCGTATTTTTTTCAGGTTACATAAAATAATCCTCATAAAAAACGAGATATTAATTTCTTCTCGAAAAATCAAAATAACTTTAAACCTCTCTCCTGTAAAGTCGTCAAACTGGCGCTTTACTATCGTTTTTACCTTTCCACTGACGGTATAATGCTGTCAGAGTTTACAACAAATTGCCAAGCAACTTGAAGGACATGGATTTTTTTACAGCTTAAAAGCTTTCTCATACAAAACTGCCCCTATACTCTGAAGGAGTTTTTGGATTTGGGCGACGTTACTTACGGCGACGTTACGGCGGTTTGACCTAAAAAGTAATTATCTTACTTGCTACACCCTTTGGGTAAATTTACATTCATCATCAGGTTATTTTTGCCTCCACTGCAGGAGCAGAACCCTCTCTCATCTGCTGGAGACAGACGGCGGATTTTCGGACGGACAGCTGATTGATGTTTTATAATGTATTCCCTTAGGCGCCTTGTACGACATCCACGGGAAGAGTTGGGAGTGGTCCTATTCTACTCTACCGGAAACCACACGGCAAAATTTACATTGACACCTCTAAATAATAATGTAATTTATGGCAAAATAAACAAATACCACCAGATAACTGAATAACGCAAGCACAGCGAAGAAGTTACTAAAATGTATATTTTATAATAAAAACATACACACCTAAAACATACATTCTTTAAACTCTTCAATTGTTTCTTTTCTGGCAAAACTTGCAACAGCTCGATTCCATGGTCCGTTATAAATGCTATTTCATTCACCTTCGGCCATACAAAACCTAATATCTTAGCATTCTTCCATTTACACGTATGAGCATACTCCACATTAGTTGGTGCCAAGTCTTTGAAGTTGACGAATTCAATAGTAGGATTCTGGGTGTCCTGATTGCGTTGGATCGCTAAAATGTTATGGTCCCGTGAGAATTTTATCGATATAATTGGCCCTCTGTCCTCCATTCTGAAGGATGTGGACTTCGATTCATCCATTCCATTGACTGTCACACCAGTGACACCCCCAGATCTGACTGTGAACACCTACGGAAATAAATACATTTTTAACCAAAATTATTCAAAAATTATAGTGCATCCAAACTAATACTATATCTTTGATTACTATCTTCATTTATATTTATAGATTAAATATTTGTAACAATCTTCTGCATTTACTGATCATGCTGTGTATACATAGTTAGGATTACCATAAAGAATCAAAATGTTGTCATTTAATATTAACTACTAATGTATACACTAGCTGTTGCCGGGGACTTCGTGTGCATGGACAACTTAACATCACAAATTATTATGTATTTCCCATAGGAATGGGATGTTTTTTTCAGGATAAAACAATCCTATGTTAATCCAGGACCTAACATATATGTGTGCCAAGTTTCACCAGGATCTGTCCAGTGGTTGAAGCGTAATTGAGTAACAAACATCCAAACATCATCCAAATTTTCACATTTTTAATATTAGTAGGATTATGGTCAGAGTGTACAAAAGGGGGCGCTATGGAAAAAATCTCTGATTGGCGTGAACATTTTTCCGGGGCGGGAGACATTTTCTAAAATTTGGGGAATTATTCGAGTACATTTGTGCCAACATTTATGAAAAGTTTTTTTTATTTGTTCAAGCTTTTACTACACAATAAAAAGTAGAAAACTACATGTGTTATAATGGTAACAGATGATAATTAAATTATTGTTATTATTTCCTTACGAAGGATTTCGAAGCATAGCTATTAAGCTCTATAAACGACTAAAATGCAGTCATTTTTGAACAATAACAAGGCACTAACGCCTCTGAAACTTACTTCTCCATTTGTATCGTCGAAAAATACATTTGTGACCGGACTATCTGGGTCAAATCGCTTTGGTTGTTCGGAGAGTGCTAAATAGTATTCTCCACTGTCCTTTAAACAAAATTTAGCCATATTTTCAGAATGAATTTTAGATTTTTCGTAAAAAAGAAGAAGATATAATACAATTTCTTATTTTGACTTTTATTTGACAATTCCTTTGACATTGATTGACAACCTGACAACAAAAATGAAAGCCGTCTTTTCCAACCAAGAGCAGTAAAGATAGAGAGAGTTTTGTTTCTCTTTCTTTTCGTTAGTGCATTTTATCAGCTTTGTAAACGCGACTCTGTTGCTATGACAACTCTATGGCGGAACAATATGAAATGTGTTTCAATTTTTGAATTAATTAATTAAAAACGTGAGGAATTATGTCTGAAAACATTGAATTACATTCTTTTCGCACAAACACGACTACTAAGGATAGCGATATTGAGGAGTATCATGAAATAAATCAAGATTTATTTGACTGTGCATTGTCATCTAAATATACTACGAAACCTATCAACGAGTACGATTTTTTTACATCTGAGGATGTGAAAGTTGAAGAAAAAAAGAAGAAGAAACACAAAAAGAAAGAACGACCAACAAATTTAATGGATATCATTAGTACTGAACTGGCTTCTATGGCGGTGCCCATAGCAGAGAATATGATATCTAGAGTGGACTATTCTAAGGAACAACAGAACAGATATCTAAAAAGAACCTTCAGAACAGGAAATACGTTTCAAAAATCTAGACCCAGATATCAAGACTCGGAAAATGGGTAAGTACGAATGAGGCTTTGACTTTGAATATAAGTTTTTCATAACAAAAAATACAAAAGATTTTTAACTGGACAACAATTCAAACAATTCAAAATTTGCAGGTGGGGACAAAATATAGACTGTATCAATTTAAATCCAATATATCCAAGAGTTCTTGAGAACACTATTACAGAAGGCCAAACCATACCAGTACAATACGTTAAACCCGCTGTTTTCGATGATCTAATATCAGAATACATTAATTCTGATATGAACCATAGCATAAAATTTCTTGATATTGAGTTAAAAGATATAAAGTTCAGGTACCACCATAAGTTCTCCTTAGAAACCCTACTAAATGTCAAACTTATTGAAAGTTATAACGAGTACAATTCAATACAACGCTTGGTAAAAGAAATATCAAGAGACATTAGAGTTATTAGAGAAACTAGAGATAGTCTAAAAGAGGAATTTTTAAAGATAAGTCCCAATAAGAAGGAAGATATACGATTTGATCAAACTGTACGGAAGTACTCTGGGAAACTATTAACGTTGAAGGAGCATTACTTAGAGATACCGCAACAGCAAAAGGAAATTATACATAAGATCACTTCACTATGGTCTGACATAGAAATGATTAGAGAAAAGAAAGGATTTAAGGACACCACTTCTGTTTTGGAAATTAGAAAAAATACTTTAGGCCAAGATGAGTATGATGAAGAATGGAATGAGGTTTTTAACATAGAATTCAATGACATGCTAGATAAAATAGAATATGAATATGTAAATAAATATATTGAATATAAAGAAGCCAAGAACAACCAAAACTTGGATGATTCTGCAAAGAGAAGAGTTAGTAAGCCAAGAATACACATGGATGAAGTTGCAATAAAAGAAGAAGTAACAAAAATAGTTAACAACATTGTAACAAGACATAAAATTGAAGTTATTTTAAAGCAAGATGACAAAATACATATAGAACCCATCAATTTTCTAAAAAGTACATTAAAACAGAAATACCATTTTGAAATCTATGTTGATGATGTTTTTGTTTGCGAATCCGAACACTTCTCTACTAAAAATGACAAAGTATCTGATATAGAGTTCACAGAATTATTTTCAGTACAAATTCTACCAAGAAATACAATATTAGCTATTGTTTTATCTGAGAATGATAGAGAGATTTCATCTGTAAGATTTAATCTAGCTGAAATTACAAAAAAAACCTCTGCTGCTGATTTTATTGTCGAACATTTCGTTATGAAAGACATGATTGAACCGAATTCTAAAAATGTCGGTAGTGGACATAATATAAAAGAGATTGCGGCTGAGAATAAAGTAAGACTAAAAAGTAGCAATATCTTTCAAGGCAATTTATATACAACATGTGAAGTTAACATTAAAATAGGATGGAATGACAAACTATGCCAAAACGATAGTGAAGCGATCAAATCTTCAATGGAAATTGGGAGACAACTAAAAAGACTTTTGCATGGTGTTGATAAACCTAGCATAGATATTCTAAAATACATTATTGGTAAAATGTATGGTAAAGATGTTAGTAATGATGAAAATATGATAGATATGCTAAGAAACATTTGTAAAACTGATCTTAAATCTGAAGACACATTTCCGATAGATGAAAATAGTCATGAATTCATAAGACTAAAACTTTTGCATCTAAGGAACATTGGGGGATTTACAAACATTGATAATAAGTTGATACCTGTACATGCAAGTCAGATATCTACAGAACAACTCAATTGTCTGCAGAAAAGTAGCGAAAACGAGTTTGATGTCCAATATTATAGTGATAAACATGCACAGATGGATCCAATAGAACTACAGAGATTCATTGCCAGCAAGTATGTGCAGAAGCTCAACGCGAATATGCTTAGGAATTTGAGTGAGCACCTCTTGAGAAAGACACATAAAGATGTTGTTAGGGATTTCAAGGATTTGAGTTTGAGGTTAGATATTTTACTAAACTTGCAATTAAATGCCACACATTTTGCTAATGATGATGTATAGGACTGATTTACATAAAATAATAAACAAATCATTTCCAAGTTTTGCTTTCGAAAAACTCGAGAGGCAAAGTCTTTAGCTTGGGAGTTTCAGGAAGGTAGGTTATGTTTTCAGAGCATTAAAATAAGCACCTCATTTCAGAGCTCTTTTCACGAACCAGTCTTCTTTGGCCACCTTGGCGAACATATCAACCAGTACAAAACAGAAGTTGCTAAGCGAGGGCGTGAGTAAGGAGCAAGAGATTAGGGTCACAGTTTTCAGGGCCTTCAATCTGCTGGACAGGAGTGCCGCCGTCCTTGACGAGGATGCTGATGAGCAGATTGCTGGTGAGAAAATACTTTACAAATGACCACCTTGTCACAAATGAAGTCCTAGTCTTTAATACTGGTGCAAGACTCTTGACGAAATCAATGAATGCATTAATTTAATTAGGTTGTTAGGTTCATAACACCACAGGTTTAATTATAAATCTAACATAGCATGTAAAATGTAATAGAACCACCAGGTTGTGAGGTATTACAGTTTATACTTATATTATTTTGCAAACTCGTGACGGAAACTGGTTGTGGTTCAATTTAGTTGCTTATCTGAAACAAATGATTTTTTATATTGGTTTTATTAAATGAGTACCAGTACAGCTTTGTTCACTCACTTGTTCCATTCATCGAAGAGAAATGTTACAATTAGGTACTTTTTTATAAAACTTACAGCTAGACAATACTTGTGATTAATGTAGGTACAAAACTAAAAATGCCAGGTTTCAAAGTGCGCCCCCTGCGGCCGTTCGTGCGGCTGACCTACCATGGAGTTTCCGTGCAAACAGCAACGGCGATCGGCTGTCACCCCAGCTGGAACCAGCCGCTCAAAATTAATACCAGGTAAAATTAGTTCATATTCAGTGCTAGCCAGTGTTTGAGTCAAGACCATGGGATGAAAAACGTTAGAAAAGAGCAAAGAAAAAACAATAACATAATACCGGACCTCACCTCCGCAGTGCAGACTTCAAGTAGCGATAACGGAAGACATTCAACTTTCGTTATTTTCAAGTTATCAATTCAACTTTCCGGTGCAATCCTCGTCATCCACTATCAATTTTTTGCAGTGCCAAGTTACCTAGTTCCTTCAGAGCTAAATCATTCGCGAAACACACAAGTTGCGCATCTTCACCCAGATTCAGTTGAACATAAGTAATGGATGTTCTATAATAGCGTTGGATCTAAAATAGAGCCCTGTGGAACTTCTCTGCTGAGCTCTTAGATCTCGCATTTGCCTGCACCATCCCTTCCATTTATGCTCTTATTGTTAAGGTAGCAATCGATGAGGTTATAAATATATGTTGCAGACCTCTATTTTTATCTCTTCGAGTACAAGTTCCTATGAAGCCGAGTTAAAAGCATTACTCAAATCGCTTTCAAAGTGCACCGTTTCCTTGTACGGTGTGTCCTTAGCTTCTTGCGCAATGCTTATACCTACCCCATTCATGCCTTGCAGACTTTTGAAAGATTCCTTTAGCTAGTGGATGACTATAACTCGTTATTAGAGATGAGGCAATTTATTTTCGCCCTGCAGGCTGGAGCCTATATCGTCGCTGCACATTGACGTGTTCGACGAGGTGCGCGAGCACATAGATGGTGCCTCCGACTCTGATCAGCCTCACGGGAGGACCGTGCGCTACAGGTGCTATGACAAGTGGCTCGGGACGCTGCAAGTGCCTCTGTATGCCGTACTCAGCTTGGGGACAGTGAGTTGATTCATTATTATGTGTTCCCAACACAACAGAGTGTACACCGATTCCTGCCTAACCGCTCGGCCACGACATTTGGCTTAGCGAGAAGCGGCGCGGTTTCGGCAGGCGGAGGGTTGGCCGCTGATTGCGGCGCCTCGTGGCGTGCTGCTAACATTTTTGTAAATTGTTCTCGCCGCTCGCCGCCCCGCTCCTAGTTGCCACTGGCAGCGGCAAGGTCGTGGCCGAGCGGTAAGGGAAACTTACAAAAGTAAGTAGTTAGCTAGCAAGATGCCACCCTAATTATAGGCAACGACAGCATGCGTCATTAATATTTTATACTTGTATAAAGTGCATTAATCCGACTCTTATCCCGGATTCAACTCCAGATATTGTATTTTTATCGAATTTTTAGTTATTGACGTTGTTACATTTCTAATAACATGTGAGTAAAATATACAATTAGTTGCGATCAGTAGCAAGGAACAATGTTTCTAATAGGTATAAGAATTAAAGAAGTAATACTGCCTCATTATCCTGTTTAGGAGTGTAAAATGTTCCTTCTCGCTCGATTTTAATAGAAAAGGGTAGGTATGTTTTTCCGGATACCTACCAGATTGTAACATATCGATTGGTTTATTGATCTCACCCAAAACTATCTAAAATTTAGCTTTCCCTGGTGTTTATAATACGTTGATGTGTTCTGATTTAAAACGGTTTTTATATGGTGAGATTGCCGAAACAATTTGACCCGTTGTTGGCGTCAACAGTAATCCTTACCAAATGACTTTAAGCGGTAAATATTTTTTGTTATTTCAGCTACGCGGCACTTTCAAAATATCAACCCCACCGATGCTATTTGGCTACGAAAGTCAACCAAAAGAGAACGTTCAGTCCCTGATACCCGAAGTTAAACAGCTTCTAAAGAAAGATGCCTCGTTTATATCTCTACACGTAACTACAAGTCTGTCCCATCTGGGTGGACTGCACGAATATCACCAACCGACGAACTCTGACGACGACTATCTAATAAAACATCTAAATACATTTGTCACGGAGTACGTGAACAATTTTCCATCAAGGAACATAACTTTAACGTTCATAGACAGTTCCGGAAGAAACAAATGCGTGACGCAGTTCTTACAACCAATCCCTTTGCCTGAGTACGAATATTTTCCGAAAAATCCCAAAAGTCTACGAATAGAATCGGCGTTGTCGAAAAGTTCGGTATCCAAAAGCTCATCATCCAAGAGTAGTGGTAAAAGAAGAGAAGAATTGGAGAAGGTATCGTACCAAAGTGGAGAGGAGAAGGAGTCGTTGTACAGCACGCGTGAGGGTAGTTGGAGAAACGGGGAGAGTTTGCTGAGTAAAATGATGGACGTCAGTCTGAGATATGTGTCGCTGATACCTACGTATGAGGTGACAGAGTCGCATTCTGTCACTTTGATGGGACTGGTAAGTAAAACCTGTCATTCGGAGGTGATTAAATGGCTAGAGTTTTTTTTTAAAAGAAAGTTAAAGCAAAGATAATGATGACGATGAAAACTACTACAGTTTTTGTTTTAATATATGACAGTACACAATATTTGTGTATTCACGGTTTCATGAATCCTTTGTTCAATGGGACGCTTCTATTTCTTAAATTTAGGTTGCACTGTTAACTTTTTTAATACGTTCGGAGCACAGAAACAGTGTGCCGTTTTATTTGAATTTACGGTTAGTTTAGTTTTGTGGTACTCCGTGCTCCCGCCACTCCCAGGAGCTCCTGAAAGTCGTCCTCGGGTCCCCGCTGGAGCACGCGCTGCTGCTGGCCAGCTGGTGGCTGCACGCGGGCGTGCGCTGCTGGGTGGCGGCGGGGCGCGGGCGCGGGCGCGGGCGCGGGGGCGGGGGCGGGGGCGGGCGCGGCGCCTACGTACTCACCAAGTACGACCTCCACTTGCAGAGGGTGCTGCTCATAAGTGACCAAGCTCGCAGGTACACAAAGAATAATTAGGTATTTCATATAGCCTTGTCTAAACCCTAACTAGGATTTTCTCTATTGAAATTATACAATGATATCGCCCACTGTATCTATCTATATACTAGCATTTTAAGGAGTATGGGAGAGAGCCGTGGTATCCTAGTTGGTTGTGCACTCGCCTCACCTTTGTGCGCTCGTGGATTCTCAAACCCCGCCCTTACCAGTGAGCTTGTTTATTTATAATACAGCAGGCAGGACAGTCTTTTCGGTGAAGGGAAACGTCGTAAGGAAACCTACATATGCCAAAGAAGACTAAGACTCTAAGAGGTATGTCATGTTCGCTAAATCGGCTAGTAGACAGGGGTTTGGCACAAAAGATTCTGATGGGTCGAAGTGTCGCCAAGTTATCATGTCCCCCTATGACAAGATTGAAGATAAAGATGGTACACAGGTTCGCGCGCGGCGCGTACACCTACCATGTGCACTGCGCGACGAGCGGCGAGCGCGCCGAGCTGCGCGACGCGGCCTGCCCCCTCAAAACCGTAGACTATGTATTCGATAACGAGAATGTGAGTTCTTTCGTATATGGCCTGTGAGTAGAAATAAACAACGTCGAAGGAGCTGACAGAAGAGTTGTTCGAATTGACAGCGTTTGGGACACTGCGTCAAGTCGTGCCTGCGTGACGTATGGTCATACTTACTGCTCAGTGATTGATGTTGGAAATTGCTTGCTAAGCTCGGAGATCCGCAATAAACAAAGTATGCAAATTAAGTCCACCTACTTAGAAAACAAAAATTCAATAAGCAGATTACTTCTGACATAGTGCGATGTCCCGCCGCCGGATGGACCGAGCTGAAGAAGGTGGCCGGAGGTGGTTGGATGCGAAGGACCGGGTGTGGTGGCGTTCATTGGGGAAGATCTATTTCCAATGGTAGACATTTAAGGGTCGAGATGTGCCACAGAACTGATAGCCATTATCCGGCCATGGCATCTATAGGGGAGATCATGTCATGCCCCTCTCCCTGGTGAGAAGGACAGACGATACTATAGGCGCAGAGTGAGACGCTCCCCCGCCCAGTGAGAAGGACTATACTTCTTGTATATAAAGTGATTGTGTTTCAGATATGGGTGAATATACAGTCGTCTCAGGACTGCGAGAGCGTGTCATTTAACTTCACGAATACATCAGACTGGCAGCCCGTAAGCATTGCTTTTAAAAATATTCAGATCAATTAGGGCTAACACGCACTCTCTCTATGTACTACTTCGATGGTCCATTTCGATGGCAGCAAAACACAGATTTGGTTGCGGATTTTTTACCGCAAGTGCGTGCAGCTTCATACAACTACCATATGGCACAGAATTATGCGGAAAAAATCGCGGCGAATAAATTCGCAGTGCATGTTAGCCCTTAGTTATAGATTGTACAATTCACGATGGCACCGCTACTTTTCGCGAGGTGCGAGCTTGGGATCCGAACGTCAATGCACACATTGATGATTAATGCGTAGAACTAACACAGTAACAGTATAAAGCAAACAATGACATAAGCGATTTAGAGAAGTGGGGCGTGTCGTCGTGACTGTACGATCCATGCCTACTCTTTATTAAACTAAAAAAATACACAGATAGAATAATAAACTAGCATACATTAGGACATCTAGGCTGTCTTATCGCTAAGTGTGATTTTTTCATCAGCCTAAATATGTTCTCTTCTGGACATAGGCCTCCCCAATAGAATACCACTTTTGGTAAGTTGTCCATTGCCATAATCACCATGCTTGACAGGCGGATTGGTGATCGCAGTAATGATCTTAACTTACACACACAGGAGAACGCTGCTGCCCGTCCCTGGTGCGATCCTTTAGTCGCCTTGACGACACCCACGGGAAAGATAGGGGTGACCGTATTCTAAGCCGGGAACCACGCGACAACGGATTTTGTCATGCGAGGCTTTTGATGTGAAAGATTGTCTTTGAGTGGAGATAAGAATAGCAGAAAAAGGTTTTGCAAAATAGGAGTTAAAAATAAAAGTAGGAGTATAGAATAAGAACAATTTAAAAAAATTACTAACATAAGTGCATATGTTATCTTTGTTTATACACATACTGCCCGGAAGCGGTTGGATGCAGAGGACTGGATGTAGTGGCGTTATTCGGGGAAGGCCCATGTCCAGCAGTGGACGACTAAAGGCTGATATCATGATGATGATACACATGATGCGGTCTGCAACGGCGTTCAATTAAAAGAGAAGTTACAGCTAACATATATGTCGGCGAAATAATAAAAGATGAGCTAATTTGAAGGCACAGCGCGTGTTCGGCGCGCCGCTCGGCTTTGTTCGGCGATCGTCGCGAGCACGCGCTGACGGAACGTCGGGTATAACTGGCGCAAGCGCAGAACCGAGGCAGCCTTCATTGGAAAGGCGTGTAGTGTGCAGGCGTTACGCTGACGGATCGTCTTGCCTTCTAAAATCGTTACTTGATGATAATGTAAGGGCGTTAAACTAAATTTTGCAGCCCTCATTTTCGGCGGAACCAGGAACCTACGACATCAGAAGTGGGATTCGAACCCCACGCCCTCAGATGAGGCACCTACGACATATATATTTTAAATTTATCCAATGCAATCAATAAATGATCTTTACAGGTATTTGACAAAACGATATTCGTGATGCGGCAGCCGATAGTGGCCGACCCGGGCGTGTATAGTCCACCGTGTGACGTCACACGATTGCGACAAGCGCTCGAGACCAAGATCCGAGAGAAAGTGCACAAGTGGCGCCCTCACACCAACACCGTTTGGAACAGGTATTTTTTTGAAATGGATTGTCGGCGTACCCTTTCTTACTAGAGTATATTTGTGATCCACCGTGATGCATCAATAAATATTGAGCGTGTAGCGTTCAATGATACTTTTATATCAGGTTGACTTCTTTTGTATTCTCTTTGGTTGACTTGCTTTTTATCGGTTCTGGTCTAAGAGAATACAATCCTGTTTGCCTGTTCTGGTTCTATGCAAAGAGGATATAATTTCCTTCTATGGTTTTATTTACTTATTGTACTTCATAGGCAAAAGGTAATGGTATCGGAGACAATACAGTCTTGTTTACGGTGGGCCGAACAAAAGCCCATATTTATAGTCAGTCAGTCAGTCAGTCATCTTCATTCATAGTTATAGCAAAATAATGTACCTATTACTAGGTTTTAGTCATAATCAGTCATCCCATACCGCTAGTCACTACCTACTTAGTTTTTGTCCCATACTAAAGTTGATAGTAAGGCTTGAGGTTAAGAAGTTATCTGCTCTAAGATAATCAGCCTAGTCATGTTTATTTTTCTTTTCTTTACAATGTACACACGCTCAGACAATTGTTGAATAATACACTATCACCGCGACTGGGCAAGCGTAATGTGGGACGCCCCCTGGCTAGATGGAGCGACGATCTGCGTAAGGCGGCTGGCAGAGACTGGATGAGAAGAGCCGAAGATCGGGTTCAGTGGCGCGCCTTGGGAGAGGCCTATGTCCAACAGTGGACATAGAAATATACATAAATAATTTTGGAGAAAAAAAAAACGTTCTCCAAGAACTCTGAAAGAACCGTTTTTTCTTCTATTTACTCCATACAGTAGGCAAAGGTAACTGAGACGGAGTGTGAAGAAATTCGTAGGAATCATTGTTGATATGTTACCCTACACGTGGTCGAGTGAGTGTCCCCGTACTTACCTGTCCGTTGGGACCTTACGGCCAGAGCCGTATTAATCATGTCGGGGCCCGCAGGCAATGCACGTGTGAGACCCCTTGTAACTTCCTGAAATATAGTTTTTCTACCACAATGCAATGCTCCGCACGCGTGGACTACGCCTACTCCTCTTTTTACTCTAAGAAACATTTTTAAAAGACTCCGGGCGCGGGCCCCCTTGGCGATGCGGGGCCCCCAATGGATAATCTGGCCCTGCATACGGCTTATGATAAAATGCCATACGATTATTTCAGTTACCCCGGTAAAATGTTGGGTTACCACAGGAACGCTGCTAACCGTAGCTACTGACGGCTAATTCATTGTGCTCAGATATTGCAGCAGCCTGCTGCGTGAGATGCTGCCTAGCTGGGAGTATTGGGCCTTCCACCCGACGGAACCCAAGCCTGTGCCGAGCCAACGGCTCAAACAACTCCTGCTCACATACAAGGTAAGATTGCTCGGCCGCTACTGCGAGGGCGAAGGACTGGGTGTGGTGGCGTTTATTAAGGAAGGCCAATGTCCAGTCTAAGAGGTCGTCTATATTGTCGCCTGCCTTTCTGTATGCCACGTCGTCCGCGTGGACAACTTAACATCACAAATTATTATGTACTCCCGTAGGAATTGAATGTTTTTTCGGGATAAAAACTATCCTATGTCCTATTCCAGGACCTGACCTATATTTGTGTCAAGTTTCCTCACGATCCGTCCAGTGGTTGAAGCGTAATTGTTCAAAATATCCAATCTTTCGCATTTATAATATTAGTAGGATTCGTATCATCATCATATCGTCGCTTGCCTTTCTAAGTGACGTAACTGACATTTCATTAATGGTTCAGGACAATCATTATTCGGTTAGGAGTGCTGCTCCTAACCGAATTACGTTTAAGGTATGTGTAAAGTCCACCAACCAGCGTGGTAGAGCCCCCGTTGAGAAGGTATCCCAAAATTGGGGCATATCGTACGTCGTCTTATTCTACACTCCTAACCGAGTAACGCTTGTCCTGAACCATTAATGAAATGTCAGTTACGTCACTTAGACAGGCAAGCGACGATATTATTATAAATGCGAAAATTTGGATATTTTGATGTTTGTTACTCAATTACGCTTCAACCACTGGACGGATCGTGAGAAAACTTGACACACATATAGGTTAGGTCCTGGAATAGGACATAGGACAGTTTTTATCCCGAAAAAACATCCCATTCCTACGGGAAGTACATAATAATTTGTGATGTTAAGTTGTCCACGCGGACGAGGTCGCGGGCAACAGCTAGTGAATACATAACGCGGTCCAGGTGTTCGGGTTCCCGCTCAACGTGCCGCTGGCGAGCGCCAAGGCGCTGGTGGCGACGGTGAAGGCGACGTGTCTCCACGCGGTCGACGACCCCGGCGCGGAGTTCGCGCTCGCCGTCGAGCTGTACGCTTATCCTAACCACGTGATCAGCGCCTGGGTGTTTCTGGCTAGCATTACTAGACTGTAGCATTGTGGCTAAAATATCAATTTAAAGTAGTTGTAGTGTGTTGCATATGTACGAGTATATAATATTAGTGAACCAATGATCTCTATGTACTACTAGATGGTGCGTTCCAAACCATCGCTCTGTTCCCCGCAACTGCGGCTCCCGGGGCCGCAACTCGTTCACATTCACTTTGACACTTGTGCAGTTACTACTCAGAACATTACTACATATTGACGTTATTTACCCGTAGCGTCAATATTTAGTAATAAGTTGCGGCTCCTTGCGTGGTACAGATAGATTATTTGGAACGCTCCATCTAGTAGTACATCGAGATCATTGTAGTGAACGGTCGTAGAAACTAGTATTTTGTGTCCGAATTATATTTATTGGCAAAACACCGTCGTTTGTCCCGGTATGGTCTTTTTTATCTCCTTATCTCTACATTTCCGTCTGTCTGTTAGTGCGTCTTTCAAATTTATATAGCTATTCGTCAGCCAATCATGTCGTTGGTCAAGGAGGCTTGACGCCACGCCAATAAGATTTGCTTAAATCAATATTTAAAGCATTTTGATTTAAACATAAATAAATATTACATATATACATGAACATACACTTGTCTAATCCCAAACTAGGATTTCCTTCAGTGCTGTGGGAATTAAACAAGGTTTGGACAATTCACAAATAAAACATCCAGACCCGAACTAACTTGTACAAAGTTGTCTGTCACCAGTGGGAATCGAACCCACGTCATCTGCCGCTCGAATCCAATGACCAAACCCCTAGGCCAACGTATTTTTTTATTTTAAGTTCTACAGGTGCTTATGGAAAATGTCAATCAACTAAACAAAAACTTGTCGAGAAGAGCAATATAAAATTTATTTTTAAAAACTCATTTCAGGAATATTAATAAACCATGTTATATGTAATAATTGAATAAAAAATAGAACTTGTCTTTTCGTTTTAATGCTAACAAAATAAAATTAACATTTATTCCACTGTAGTATAAAAATATACATAAACAGAAATAGACGCTACGGAGTTACGTGTTTACTTTACCTGTGGTACAACGGCTTGAATCAGTACATCATTAATAGGAGTTAATATCATTCATTACATTATACAAGTTCATTTAATATTATAACTCGACTGTATGTCATACATGGTTGCATCAAAACATTATTGATGGCGCCCGCATAAGTTGCATTCACAATGAAACGCGCGTTATACCGCTTGCTTTAAGTAGGATGCGTCGCCGGGGCTGAGACGCGTCCATGATGACTTTAAAGTATATTTCATTCCAAATAAATAGTCATGAAAACAAACGCGTTTGCGTCTCGAAAACAAAATAAATAAAAGATTGTTAAGTGCACCGCAAAGTTCATACAATAATAATACAAACCTGTTTTTGCTGCAGGTGACCCTTTCACATATTGTAACCGAGACGCAAATAGCGTTGGTTTTCGTATGACTTATTGGTTTGGTGTGAAATATATAAACCAATGGTTGCAATGTGAACCCACTTAAGGTGCACAATGGCACGTTTTTATCGCTGCTACTTTCACGCGGGAAGCGATCTTTTAGTTAACAGCATGTTGTGCTGATTTAATTATCAAGTATTGAACCTTTTTTAACGCAATGCGCATGGAGTAGCGGTGATAGTTTGCATTGTAAATGCACCTTCATTGTATCATGCTTATGTAATCTTTAGCGACATAGACTACGGAAAGAAACATTTTTTTTTAATTCATCCACCTGGGACTTCGATTAGGCTTTACAGCCTTGACTTATATACATTAAAACATATTGGCTTCATAAAAACAATTCACTGAGAGCAAATAATTCATTATTAATTCTAAACGGAAGCAGGATTTTACAATGATTTTGAATTCTGGTTGTTATACAGATTGCAAGCATTATTATAAATTAAGCAAGACAGGTTTTGGAATCTGTGTGGCAGGATAATGTCCTTGAACGCTAGGAATTGGTTTTCGTTTTCACATTTATGGTTGTAAAGTTGGTTTTGTATTTTTTTTATTCTGCGAACTAGTAAGACTTGCAATTTGCTTAAGTTTCATTTCACTACAGCCTTTTTAATTAACTGAATATTTGGCTAGATTGACAGTGGCTACAAATACAACATTTAACTAGCGTTTAATAATTCTCTGATGTTCCACGCACCAAGGTTCATGCTATATAATAGAACCGCTAAGCGACACTTGGTCGAAAACTGATCTATCTCGCCAAATATGATTGGGTGATGTTGTAATAGACGATTAGATGGCATACAGGTCCAAATATTGCATATTCTAATTTTCTTTCGAGTTTCATGAAAACGCGATGAATTTTTATTTTATAAAAAGTTTTTTTTTGTAAGTACAAAAAAAAACATTTTATAAAAAATGGCGTTTAAGCGGTTTTACATCTCAACTATCGATAGATAAGTTGTTTATTTAATTACTATCGCACAAATTCCGCAACCTGATCGCAGTTTTCCATTAAATTTTCTGAATTGACGACAACCGTCATTATCAGTGGCTAAAATTATATTGAACCGCAAAAGTTCCGAGTATTTCTCTCTTCCGAAACTGATAATAAATACATACATAACCGAATATAATTAAATAATTATTAGAAAGCGTAATTATTCAGCGAAAAATTCGCCATCAATATGTATTTTTCGCCAATTTAATTCTTAATTGTACAGTTAAGAAATAAGGCAGTGAGAAAATGCTTGGAAAAACAATTTAGTAATAAAAAATATAAACATGGATACTCGAAGAGCATTCGAGGAATGTGTTTGTATGGTTTGTTTCTTTGAAGAGGAAAATGGACCGAAGTGGAAAGTTGACCGATGGGGAAAGTAGACCGATCGGTCCGGAGGGAAGCTGGTAAATACACACATAATGCTCATGCCCTGGTCCCAGAGGGATGGGCAGAGAAAATGTATCGCTACCTGACACATTTTATTCATCTCACTGCGGACCCCAGCCTTTTTGAAGACGACCTCTAGTTTAAGATGTTATGTATTTTTAATGCAGTACATCTACTCTTTATTTTGATAATCATGGTAGCATTCGTAGAGCAGAAGTAGCTAGTATTCAAATATGATAAAAGAGATAAAAAAGAGATTACATTTTACTATCGAAAAATCAGTTTCCACAGAAATATGGAAGATATACCGCTGGGGAAAAACTTTTCTGTGACAGTTAATATCTTACCTCCACCATTAAGAGGGCTATTCGAGAAGTGACTTGGCATGTAGGTTAGAGATATACTTCGGTTATTGACAATCGAAAGTCCATATGAGATGTTAAAGTACCGAGATTAACTTTGTTTCAGTAAGTACTTTGATTCACTTTTACGAATATAAACGAGTTTGCCCGACACGCTACGTAATTTCTCCAGTACTGTAACATACTTGTCTCTCATACAAAATTTTAATTCAAATGGCTTTAAGCTGGAGAGGCTGATTCCAATCAAACTATACATGTGGACACGAAACTGTTGTGACATAGTGGTTTCAAGTTTTCCATACTAAATACGTAAAGTAATTTGTACAAATTCAATAATTTCCAGTCCTGCTTACGTGTATAAAGTTTTATTAAAATCGGCCTTTCCATTTTAACGATATTTGAATTAAAAGTTTGTATGGGAGACGAGTTTGTATGCTCTCTTAAGTAATATTAGTTAGGAAGGTATCTAACAAGTTATGTATGACTAATATATACATACAATACTTATATGGGAGACTGAGGCATCATCAATCCTGTTTGGGAAACAATTGGATCATTAATATATATATGGACTGCTGAGATAGCACATGGGCTGTGAGAATGGTTGACGCAGTGAGTTATTCTCTCAATGGTATCTCGTTTTTTTTTAACCTCTATTGCACACAGTTGCACAGGCGAACTTAATGTCGAACGCATTCTATACAAATTAACCTTTGGGTGATGCTGAGAGATTGGTAGGTATGTGCAAGATATTGCAATTTGAGCGTTTGAACATACAAGACAGACATTTTGCAAATAAGACATGGGCAAGTGTTAAATAACACATAAAACTTTTTTATTTGCAGTGGAATATGTAATATTGCGTTAAAAGACACTGTACTCCAGGGAATATATATTGACTGCGCTGGAATACTTTTTAACTAATTTTAAGAGTTAAAGAAACTAACCAAACGTTAACAATACAAGACTGTTTTCTCTCTGGAAGTCAAAAGGATTATACAAGTTTAAAAATACTCATTAAAACGAATTACCAAGCATTATATCACTAGCTAAAGCTATACCATCCGTTATGTTGTCTGTATAGAACCTTAAAATGAGAATATTTAATTTGCAAATGAGATGGTATAGATTGAGTCTTACCCTTATTTCTGTGCATACAGGCATCCACAGATCTTCTAATCCGATCTAATTTATCTAATATCTTAAATAAAAATATTGGAGAAGTACATAATTATAAGTATAATCCTATAGACAGTGTTATTAATGGAGTGATTAGATAAATGGGATCAGATGGAAGGTCTGAAATGTTGACAGATGCAACCAGCCCTCTCAGTCAGATTGAGGTTTACTTACAGCGTGTCCACATGCCGCGATTTCATTTGCGCGATTGCGAGATACTAGATGTCATCTTTGTTAATCGATACTTGGATCGCTAATATAAAGACAATTGATTATAGCCATGGCCTACTTTCGTTTCACTAAATTCATTACTGCTCGGTTTCAATTTAACACAGCCCGAGCGTTAATACAAAAAAAAAACTATGAATGGATCTCGTATTGACTGAAATTTTTATCAAAATCTATCCTTCGACTCATATTTTTACAAATTGAATAAAAATACCAGTATTGACGCCGCAGTTGTAAACGTACCAACATAAAGACACACTTAGCTTTTTGTAATAAGTATAAATGACACTCCTCGAAACCCAACGCGCTACCTCAACGCTTCTCAAAACACGCAGATCGCTCGTGAAATCGCTTCAAGTGGACGCGGTCTCAGGTCATCGTCGGCGGCGTGTGGCGCGGCGCCTAGCTGCCCGGGTCGTCGGGGTCGGGTTTGTTCTGTTTGGAGCGGCGCAGCTGCTGCAGGTAGTGCCGCTGGACGGGCTTGTGCAGCGCCAGCTGCGCCAGCGCCTCGTCGATGGAGAACCACTGCCGCTTGCGGCCCATCAGCCGCGAGTCCTCCCACTCCGCCAGCTCCTGCGTCACCATCATCACGAAGACCTCCGTCCGATGCTTGTGCTCGCGGTTCTGAAATCGCATTAATATACTATTACCTACATTTGGTTGGCTATTGTTTAGACACGAATTAAAACTGCATGTATTGTACATCTCTTTACACATGCAGCCTGTCATATAGCACCTTGCGCGTCGAGTACAGTACCGCGCTGAGGACGCTGTCGGGGCTGCCCCACCCGCCACAGTAATGCATCGGGAATTTTCGCTGTGGCGAGCATCCACTGCTTCTACGCAACCGTGCGCAATTGATGCGCGGGCGCAGGGTGCGGGGCAGTGACCACGGCGTCCTTCAGATGTACGCCGGCCCGCACTGGACCGCCCGTACATCCTACGCCGCTGCGGCCTGTATGTCGCAAGCAGAGCTTCTTAGATAATTACGATAACTAGGACAAGTCTTATGATAATAATTTGTCAATGTGAGTGTTGTTACTTTAAATAAATGAATTTGTAATTTTTTCAGACGAAATTAGGTTAATTATTTTTTTAAAGTTGAGGTCTAGGGATAATGAGAAGGTAAATTAGATTAATAGGTGTGAGCAAAAAGCAGTCATTATTAAGTATTCTATGACAATAGAATGATGTTGTGATAGCAAGCAATTAGCTCTGTTTAATTAGCTACCTTTGCAATGAGTCATGACATTGCATTTGAAAAAGCAATGTATGGCATGTTTTGTAAACTTTGTACCGAGTTGTTATAATAAATGTTTGCTTGCAAAGTGCTGAGATACCTATATTTATTTTGCTTTTCCTTTTTGTTATAATAAAAAAAAGTACATGGAAATCAAAATCTATATTGAACTTTTACATAAAAATATCTTCAGCCTGTTGACATTCACTGCTGGACATAGCCCTTCTCCAATAAATATAATTAAAATAATATTTGAATGAAAAACAGACATGGATTCATAATTACTCAGGTCACTGACTCATTAATCTCACTGATATACAATGACATTCATCCAAGGTCATCTAAAATGTATGAGATCTATAGAACTACTTTGAGCATTTTAAAGCAGTTTCAAGTCTAATTACCTTCTGGGTGATCTCTTAACTCTATAATTGATTAAACTGGAAGGTTCTAAACTAGTGCAGCGGTCTCAGAACATAAATTAGAAAATCATCGTAATATTATGCAATATTATGATTGCCTAATTAAGACAGTTGAAGAGTATTTTTCCTCATTTGTGGAATTTATTCAAGTTAGTAAATAGGTTGAAAAATGTCTAGTAATAAAAAATAAAAGCACAAAAATACCCAACAGTAATTAAAAACTATAAATAAACTATTTCTTTAATGACATGGAAGATTTCCATACATAAATCTCTTCAGAAGCTACAGTAATTTTTACAAGTTTTAATATAATTAAATAAATGTTATCATTTTGAATAAAGAATTTTATTTTGAGAATATCATTCAAATATTGCATAATTTTGGTATTCAATTTCATAGTTTATCAAGAAGTTTTAAGTTCGCCTTCTATGCTTCCAGGTTAACAGATCAAGTTATCAATATTTAAAGGCAAGGGGTATTGTGGAATTAGACTATTCCCAAACTATTTTTCCATGTTTATGATTGCCTGATTGCCATTTATTTAACACTGGCGCCTTTTGTTCTTACCAATTATGCCACAGGGCTAATGAAATCAAAACTTGTAAGAGACGCGATAGTGCAAAGGTTTAGGGTCAAATTATAATGTTTCTCACCTCAAATACCCCCAGACAGCGGCCCAACTTGCCGATGACGCCGGCCTCCTCCAGCACCTCGCGCATGGCCGTCACCGAGGGCTCCTCCTCGGGCTCCACGCCGCCGCCCGGCACGATCCAGTTGTCCGGCCGCCGGGACGACGTCACCAAAAGAACCTGGCGACCAAACATAAGTGTCAGTGACGTCAGGTTATGTCAAGTTCAAGATCTTAAGACAGAAATATTTGAGTACAAACGCGATGCTAACCTCCGTTTCGGCGTCCGACCGCACACAAATACACGCCGCACGGCGTCTGAAACCCTCATCGTCGTAAATCCGAATAGAATTAGGCTTCTCCTTTACCATCTTCGAAAACACGTAAACGAACTAAACAGACGAACACTAACGAAAAGCGGACATTAAATATAAAGAAAACTATCAACCGAACCAAATTTTTTAATGATCAACAAACGCCATGGTATTCTACGATAAACGTATCCATTTTCGACTAATTAATAAGTTACACAACGTACATGTAAAATGAAACTATAGTAACAATAACACTACAATTAGAGCAATATTTTAGCTTTAACTAGCTTTTGATCGCGTATTTCAAGCCCATGTTGAATGGTGCCTGACGTTTTCTTTCTCCGAGAAAATCGAAATAGGTTTTGGAAAGCGATGGATGATCTTCCCAGCTGACAACCGGAAATGAGATTTAATGTTGCCATTATTAACAAAAATAACATGGTCTATGTCAGAAATGGTTGATTGACTGATATGTCGGATTATCATCTTACTAATCAGATGATTGATAGGCATGTATCCGAACTTTTTGTTTATTATGTTGGTAAGAATCAAAAATTTCTATATTTGTCTGTGGTTATTTTCAAACATGACATTTTCAAATGGCGTGCGGCCGTTGATTTGATTTTGAATTTGTCTTTTGTTAGTTTTAATTTTTGGTTTATTTCAGATATGGGTACGTTATTTACTATTTTGTTGAAAGTTCATATCTGATTTGTTTGAAATGGAATGTAGTGAAGACTCCGCTTGTTTGTTTTAGAGAAAAGTTTCGACTTAGGGGCTTTGCTGCGGAATAATCAGATGAAGCACAAGGTCAAGCCGGCGCAGTTTGTTAGTGTTGCTCACGGAGTAAGTATTTGGGTCAGAGTGTGCGAAAAGGGGCAATATGCAAACTGATATATTTTTGTTGGGTATAATTCGGCTCTGGCTGCTGCTACACGTCTCGTGCTGTGAGTGGTCCCCAGAAACCTCCACTGCCTTGGTACCTACTACACTGTGTTTTGGCAACTTTTAGGAAATTCTCAAAAAGTCAAACTGGTTTACTAGAATTGATTCATCAGTCGAAATATGTCCACCGCTGAACATAAGCCTCCCCAATACAATGACACGTTTAGTGGGCTGTCCATTGGAGGATTTGCCATAATCACAACTCTTAGCAAGCAGATTGGTAATCACATTATTGATCTGCTGCCCATAGCTGGTGCAATCCCTTAGTCGCTTTGACAACACCCACCGGAAAATTGGGGGTGGCCCTATTCTAACCCAGGAGTCACACAGCTCAGAATTCTATAAATGATTAATTCTAATTGGAAGAAGATGGAGGAGGCTTTTACTCAAAAGGGGTCCATTACTTACAATTAAATGGGTACTAACAACACTAGAAAACAAAAAGGTTTAATATTGTAATTCTTCAGTTGGCGAGGAAACTAGTAATTTTCATAGAATTGTAGAACACCATTTTGACCTCTTTTTTACCATTTCCAAAAGTTGCCTGAACACTTAGCGACCTTATTTGGTAGTAGGGCAAAATATCCTACTCACAACCTATACCTTTATTGGTAATATTTTTTATTATTCTTTTCATTTTCAAGAAAACTTCAATAAACAAAATCAAGTCTGATTTTAAAGTTGGTCACTGTAAACATAAAAATAAATAATGATTACTAGTCATCATTTTAGTTCCTAAATCAGAGAAAAAAAACATTTTCTCTATAATATTTTCTACCCAAAGGTTGTCTGGAAGAAAACGCTTAAAGCGATAAGACCACCTAAATTGTAATATTTTTAACTTTTAAAACTTGTAACTGTATTTGTTTGTGCAATAAAGTGTATTGTATTGTAATAGTATCCTATGATAGTTTATTCTGTATGCTCAGACAGAACCCATTATGACCAACTGGGTTGTCAAGACCTACATGTAACCATTATAGAGCATTGATCAAACTATATTAATTTTCAGGTGCAAAAAAGGTTGGAATATAACATAAAAAACAGGAGAAGTAGTAGACTCACATTATTTGACCGTACAAGGAACATCACAGCCTGCGAGAGCACGGTCAATAAATCTGCAGTCCACTTAAAACTAGAGCACCGGAAACAGCAATTAGAAAAATGGAAAGAAGAGAAAGCAAAGAAAAAGAAAGAGCAGGCTGCCAAGAAAAAGAAGCCATTCCTCGTTGGTGTTCCTTCAGCACCAATGATGTTTGTGGGTCCACCACCAGTACCGACGCCGAGTACATCTGGAAGAGTGACACGGTCTCAGGCTGCAAAGAGGAACAATAAAGATAAGGAATGTAGTCTGAAGCAAAAGAACACTGAATCGTTTGCCCCCATAAATGCTTCATTCCAGCCTCCAAAAATTAGGAGCACGTATGGCATCAGCAAACTACTGACTTTAGCACCGGTAATTAGACCAATCAAGAGTAACACCCGAAAAACTAATGCCCTGACATTTAACCCAATTCTACCTAATACCACAGCAAAAACAGTAAAACAAACAAGATCTAAAACTGTATTAAACAGAAAGACAGTAACTGAAGTTAAGAAACCTATCAAGTCTTTGGAAACAATGAATGTCAGAAGTAAAATCTTTAATAAACCACCTCCAAAAACTACTAAAGTAATGAATTTTCAAAGCAACTCGTCTTCTAGTGACATTGAATTAAATAACATCATTCAGAGTAGCTCATCGGGCAGTGATATTGTGACCAGTAAAAAATCTAGTAATTTCACTCAAACATCCATTAAATACAATAGGAAATCTAGTGGATCCACCAAAACTATTGTTCATCAAAACTCATCTGGAAGTGACTCTCCTGCAAAGTCAAAAAGTGCCTCTAAAACCGTTGTCTACGATTTAACCTCACCTGAAGAACAATATATACGTACAAAAACAAGTAAAAGAATCCAGACTCCAGGAGCCGGCAGAACACTTATGAGGAATGCAAAGCAGGCTACAAAAAAAATTATGTTGTCTACTAGTTCAGAAAGTGACTTTGACTCAGCACAATCTGCTAGACGTAAATCATCCAGACCATCACTTAATCATATGCACAACAGTTCTGATACTCTCAGCAGCGAATCAAAGTCTTCTACAAACTCTGGCATAATATCTATTGCGTCTGGCTCTGTAGAAATCGTTTCTGCTGTAAATAAAGAGACACCGATAAAATCTCTGCCAAGCACTCCAAATTTGTCTGTGCCTAAAAGTGAGTCCAGTTCTGAACAGAAGCTGAGATCTCCAAAGTCACCGTTGACTCCGGAGCAAATGGATTTGGCTAGGAAGATTAGCCCATGCGTTACATTGTCACGCGGCAAGGACAACGCTAGGAAGGAGATGAAGTGGAAGCTCGATGAAGGTAACTATTCTGATTTCTTTGAATATATAATGCAGAAGAACTCACCTATTTGTATTGGGTCTGCACACATACTTGTTATGTTTGTAAATTGAGTATTTCTTTGGCTATGAAAATGTGATACCATTTACTGTACATCTGACAAAGTGTTATGTGGATATGTTTTTTGTTTGAATGTTGGTAACTCAATCACCACTTCCTTGACCAGATTTGGTGGTTTGATTCAAGCATTTTGATTCCCACCAGAGACCAACAATTTTTTTATGTTTGTGAAAAAGTCCTGTCTTTGTCTAATCCGTGTAGTACAGAAGAAAATCCTGGTTTGGGATTAGATAAGTGTATGTAATTGTAAAATAATAATATAAGCCTTTATTTACTAAATACTAAAAATTACATTTTGATATACATTAATTTGTGCCATAGCTCTTCTCCACCATCCTCTTCCCTTCATTTATTTGTGGTTTGTATTGTAACAAAGGCCTTCTCCAACGCTTTCCACTCCTTTCTGTTCCTACATGTATACATGTTCACACTCCTGCTGTCCATTTAATATCATCATCCCATCCTGTATTTTGTCTTCCTCTTTATCTTCTGTTTTTTCTAAGGTGTCCTTCAGTAATAGTATTGGTCCATTTTAGTGTTTCCTCTCTGATCTCCATTTCATAGTCCTCATGTGTAATTTTATTTTATTTTAAATGGAAAGGCAGCTTATGCTTCCATATCATTAGCCGACTTGAATGTTATATGTATATATGAAATACTGATTATATTATAACCATTTTGATAAAACTGTACAGTGATCGCATATATCCTAAATTAACCCAGGACACATTTTTAAATTTACCAGCAAGATAGTTTGCTATGTTAGCCATCCCACGTCACATTATCTGGTATTTTAGGTCTGCTGGACGGGGAGTCCAGCGACGTGGTAGACGTGGGCCCCGAGCGCGCGCAGCTGGACGCCGAGGTTGAGCGGCTGTCCGCCCGGTGCGCCGCCTGGGAGGAGATCTCCACCCAGACCGTGCTGCCCGAACCTGCACAGGTAATATACCATTAATTATGATAGCCTTTATTTCTCTAAGGATTATTATATAATATCTCGCGTTTCGGTGTGCCTTCTGGCATAGGGCTCCTCCAATGGTGATTTTGCTTACTTTGTCCTTAAGTTTTTGTCCCAGCATGCTTCTCTCCGTAGCTCTTTGGCATTTAGTAAATTTCTCCTTGTGCTGCTTAATTTCTATAGAAATAATACTATTATGTCTACCGTGGGGAAACCCTGCAACTGGGCAAAAGTAAATTCGAGAAGGAGCAGACAGGAGGATTAGGCTAGGCTAGGCTAAGTTACGTCATATCTTCTCGTCGCGTGTACCACAGTGCGTGAAGACGGAACTCTTCAACCAGTGCGTCCTACCTGTAATGACCTACGGCGCCGAAACGTGGACACTGACAGTGGCACTAGTCCGAAAACTCAAGGTCGCTCTGCGGGCTATGGAAAGAGCTATGTTCGGAGTTTTTCTAAGGGACAGCATTAGAAATAAGGTTATCCGCCAGTGAACTGAAGTCTTCGACATATCTCAAGAAGTTAGTACGTTTGAAGTGACAGTGGGCTGGTCACATCTGTCGGAGAACGGAACACTCTTGGGATAAGCGAGTTCTCGAGTGGAGACTACGAGTGTGGGACGGGCGTTTTGGCCGGTATAGGCGGGGCGACGTAAGGAGGCTGGCAGTGACTGGATGAGAAGAACCGAGGATCGGATTCAGTAGCGCACCTTGGGGGAGGCCTATGTCCAGCAGTTGACTCTTGTAGACAAGAGTTGATGACTGATGATGATGATGAATACTATAGACTTATGAGCAAAATTAACGAAGCAGGTTTGTTCATATTTTTGGGGTTATTTTGAGCCCTTGAATTGGCTGTCCGGAGTGCCAAACATACCATTTAGATCAAAATCGACAGTTACATCACAATCATCCATTAATTGCTGTGTCTGTACGGTTATGGGCGATATCTGAAATGAAATGAAATATATTTATTTGCTAGAACAGGTTACATGTTAGACCGGTGGTCGTCAAATTTTAAGTCCGCTATTCAGCTACCTTACATGAGCATGCAAATTATAAAGGGTTGAGTTTAAAACAATTCATTGGTATTGTAAAAGTTTTTTTCAAGTAGCCAACTGTACAGAGATTTTACGAAAGGCTTTAGTTCAATCTCAAATCTCTATGTAATACTAGATGGAGCGGTCCAAACAATCGCTCTGTTCCACGCAAGTAGCCACAACTCTTTCACATTCACAAGGTATCCTACTGTGGGGTCAAGCAGCAGATATAGAGACCATTTTTATCTTGCAAAAAAGAGCAGTTAGGGCAATCTATAATCTGCGTTGTAGAGACTCATTAAGAGAAAAGTTTAAAGAAATAAGCATATTAACAGTAGCTGGTCAATTCATTTTAGATAATATTTTATATGTCAGAAAAAATGTATCTCTCTTTTTGAGGCACTGTGACAATAATAGTTATAATACAAGAAATAAAAATAAACTTGTTTTACCAGGGTTAAGACTAAGTAAGGTCAGCAAATCGTTCACGGGGCAATGTATACGCTTCTACAACAAACTACCAGAGGAAATCTTAAATATGACGGACAGAAAGTTTAAGATTCACATTAAAAAACAACTTTGTAAGAAAGCCTATTATAAAGTAAACGATTATTTGAATGACAAAGATGCCTGGTACTAATGTTAAGCAGCTTCGCAAAATCTTTATTAATTGTATGCAAACTTGATTTTTAAAAGATGTGTTGCGTGAAGTTTGTTGCGCCGTTTGTTCTTCACAGCGCTAACACCTAGGAAGCGGTAGTCGATAAAAAAATGACGTGTATAAATGTACCAAGTGTACTCATATGCAATAAATGATTTTGACTTTGACTTTTGACTTTGAAACTTGTGCATCCATTTAAATAATATCCCTATCATTAAAAAACTCATGCAATGAGTAAAAACATTTTTCAATTAAATACTTCTTCAGCTATATAGCTATATAGCTTCTTCTTCTATATAGCCGTGATAGGCTGATAAAGCTATCTTTTGTGGAGCCATTCTTGTCAGCCTGCGAAGCACATAAATCTGACCCTTAACGCCGCCAGATGGCTCGACGATCTGACGAAGGTGGCCGGTAGCGGCTGGACGGCGTTCATCAGGAAAGACCTATGTCCAGTAGTGGACGTCTTAAAGCTGATATGATGATCACGACCACTTGACTGCTTCTCCTTTCCAATTAATACTGGTGTGTTTCCAGGCGGAAGTGCTGTCCGTCTTGGGGAAGGCCCGGCTGCTGATCACCCAGAAACTGCAGCAGTACCGGGGGCTGGTGGACCGGTGCGCGCGGCCCGAGCGCTCCGCCCCCGCCTCCCCCTCAGCCCCCACCACCGCCTCCGACCCGCTGGTGACGCGCGCAGACCTGCAGGGCTTCTGGGATATGGTCTACCTTCAGGTATCTCGCCTCATATATGAATAAAAAGTACTAGAGTTTAACTGTCAAAGATGGGGATATCGTGAGCTCCCGTTCGGCTGCCAGGGCGCTGCAGCGCATCACGCGTGTTTACAGAAGCTCGCGTCGAAGGCTCTCACGCTATCTTGAGACCGCGAGCCGCCTCGAGGCTGAGCCGTGTCCGCGGCAGCACTGGTAGCATCCTGCGCGTTCCAGCGAGCCGAGTCCACTGCCCCATGTTGTGGCACACGATTACACAAATATTTATTGGGGTCCGCAGTGAGAAGAATAAAAGGAGGTGCATGAAAAGGTTGACAAATGTGAGTGAGGCTAGTGAGATGTGTCAGGATCGCGCAAAGTGACCATCCATCGTCTCTGCCTACCGTTCTGGGACCAAGGCGTGAGCATTATGTATGTATGTATGAAACGGCTAGAAGTGTATATTTTGAGTTTAAATATAGATGTGAACAATTGTATGTTCTTCGTATCATTTGCTGCCCCTGGCTGGGAGGAAGGATTATTTGTGACTAGCTGTTGCCCGCGACTTCGTCTGCGTGGTCAACTTAACATCACAAATTATTATGTATTTCCCGTAGCAATGGGATGTTTTTTAGGGATAATAACTATCCTATGTCCTATTCCAGAATCTAACCTATATGTGTGCCAAGTTTCATCACGATAAGTTCAGTGGTTGAAGCGTGATTGAGTAACAAATATCCAAATATCCAAACATCCAAATATCCAAACATCCAAATATCAAAACTTTCTCATTTAGTAGTATTAAGTAGGATGTTCTAACCGTAACACCCCTTTCCTCCCGCTAACGCCTTGCAAATATTTTCAATGTACAGACTCGCAAAGTTTACATTTTATTTAGTAGATTTCATACAATGTATTGATATCGTACGAATTTCTCTTAGGTCCAGGACGTGGACAAACGGTTTGAGAATCTGGAGGAATGGCGCGCGCGCGGCTGGGCTGGGGACGAGCCGGTCGAGGTGGAGCAGAGAGCGGCCAGTGGCAGCGTGGCCAGAGCGGCCCGCGTGGGCAGCAAGCCCAGCGTGGGCACCAAGCCCGGCGTGGCCAAGCCTGCCGCGTCCAGTCGCCTCAGGGAGATGATGGCTGGTTAGAAATTAAAATAAATAAAATGAAATCAGCCTGTATTGCTGTTTTACCATACAATACTACATAGGTATTACATTTATTACTGACAACGATCTCTATGTACTTATTAGATGGAGCGAACCAAACAATCGCTCTGTTCCACGCAACTGCGGCTCCCGAGCCGCACGCAGTTCACATTCACTTTGACACTTGTGCAGTTACTAAATATGCTACGGGTAAATAGAAATGAGGTGATCCGCAAGGGAACTAAAGTCTTCGATATACCTCAAAAAGTTCGTTCATTGAAGTGGCAGTGGGCTGCTCACATCTGTCGGAGAATTTAGATTTATTTTAATAATATGTACCGACATAGATAGTATGTTGTATACTGTGACAATTTGAATTGTTGACATTGTAATTTATATGTTGTACATTAATTTGCTTTATGACGATCCCTTTTACCATATTAGAATGACATGTAAAATTGAATTTTTAAGATGCAAAAGTGAAATAAATAAATCTAATCTAATCTAAACTGATTATCCAAGCGTAGTGTGGTGACCGTTTAGATGACCAATCAGCTTCTAATGTTGCAACATGTAGCCCTGGATTGTTTACGTTAGGATGTTTTTTTCTTACAGTTGGTTTAATAATAATAATAAATAATAATAATAAAATCATTTATTCATCTCTTAAAAAATATACATACAATAACTCCGCCAAACTGTATAATACAGTTTGTTGGCAGAAATAGCTCTCTTACTTTATACACATCTATGGCAGAGAATACTAAATGTCACTACGCAATGGTGAATAGCAAAGCAAAGTTACAAAGTTTTTAATTTTGATATTAGCACAAAAAGATTGAGGTTACGTTAATGAGTTTACTAGATATTTCTTATATTTAATTCTGAAAGTGTTTTTGTTGATTACATTGCTTCTGATGCCTAGTGGGATAGTGTTAACAATTTTGGGTATCAAAAACTGCCTTTGAGCCCTTGGATCTCCACTAATGCTACAGGACATACCACGAAGCAAAATAATTTTTCACACGTTATAAAACACACGTCCTCAAAGGGACTTGTAATCAGCATTTTTTATATTTGCATTATTATTTATTTTGTAATTTGTCGTGTAAGTCTGCCTCAAAGTAAATAAATAAAAGATAAAAATAAAATAAAGTTTCTACCTTCATGATTGACAATAATTGGTTATTAAAGTATGTTTATTATAGTTATTATTATTTATTATATGTATATATATATAGTTCAGGTATTTAGTTATTATGTAGTCTATTATGCACTTATTTTGCCCCCCCCCCCCCCCCCCCCTCGCTCTTACTGCCTTGCCTCACACCCTGTAGGGTTGGCTGGAAGAGATCTCTGTTAGAGATAAGCTCACCTTTGTACACACCATTTATTACTGTATTTAGTTTTAAGTTGTGCAATAAAGAATATATATTAAATTAGATAACAGATGATCTGTTATCTAATTAAATAACCAATTAGTGTCAATCATGAAGGTAAAATCTTTGAGGTGAAACTATGAGCTACGAAAAATTATTTTGCAGTACGGAGTATAAACGGGGAACGTCCAAAGGGCCAAATATACCTCTGATCAAATTGTAAACGGGAACGCATACCCCAATAGTATAAGGCAAAAACCCCGTCACGCAAAATAATTTTTCACACTTTATAAGTGGCTTATTCCAATAATCCCCTGCGAAAAATCCCTTTAAGGGGATTTCTGGAATTTTTGTCCAGAAATCCCCTGCCGATGCTCAAAGGAAACGCTAAGGGTCACCTCAAAGTGTCTACCTTCATGATTGATACTAATTGGTTATTAAATTAGATAACAGATGATCTGTTTTGATGATCTGAAGGTAAAAAGTTTGAGGTGACTTGAGACGCTAAAAATTATTTTGCATTATCTTACGTCTTCTTACATTTTGCTAAATTACAGCCAGCAGAAAAGCGATGGCAACGAAGACGGCAGAGCAGACGGCGGAGCCTTCGCCGGCGGAGCCCGAGAAGACATTCGAGGGTGGTTTCTTCAGCGTGCGGTCGCCGGTGCGGTCCCCTCGGCCCGCCCCCTCCACGCCCCGCCCCCGCAGCCTCCGGAAGGCCGTGGTCTCCAGCGAGGCCAGCAAGGTGAGCAGACTCACCAGCCTGTGTGCATCCCACGGTTGGGCACAAGCCGAAGTACCCTCATGAGAGAGTACTCCACGCTATCATGATTGAAATCACATAAAGTAGCAACAATATTTATTGTTATTGTACTAGCTCTTGCCCGCGACTTCGCCTGCTTAGGTTTCGATATTTACACATCTTGAATTTCAAAGTAGATGTCGTTTTATATTGATAATGATCTGTTCCTAGATTACATAAGTGTATTGTTGGTTGTCTGTTACAGAACGCTATAAACGCAATACTCCGTTCTTCCGTAAAAGGCAAATGCGAAGACTTCACACCACTTCAGGTAATTATACATACATACATACATAATGCTCACGCCTTGGTCCCAGAGGGGTAGGCAGAGACTATTTCCGTCGCCCGCTTTTCGCTCCGTGATACCCCTTGGCGTGATGTGTTGCGAACAACATCGCCGCCTTGTTGAGCATACTGTTTGAATGTATCGAAAATGAATCCATCTTACTCTAACAAATAGATGGAGAGTACTTCTCTTTCATTTACGTTGTTTATATTAACAGCTTTTGTCTTGACTGTGTCCTACAGTAGAGAACAAGCACACACCTCTCCTTAAATATCTATTTCTAATAAATAAAAACGTAAACTTCGCGTGTCTGTACATTGAAGATATTTTAAAAAAAAGTAATAAAACACATTAGAATAATTTTTAAAATTTTTGTCTGTTCGTCTGTTAGTTGGTGCACGCATTACTTAAAACTACTCAACCGATTGTAATGGACTTTTCACAGAAACATAGGCCTTACCTCGAAGTAACATATAGGCTTTATTTCATCTCAATCGGTTTACTCAATCAATAGATATTTTTAGTTTTACCTACATTAGTAGGTCAGGTTAGTATGCAATATAACAAAGAAGTATAATTTTAATGTTCGGTACTAGATCGCGATGAGTTTGGACTACATTTGGAGTGGGAGGGGAAGTAGGAAGGAGAGCGGATTCTGTAGTCCAAGCGAGCGGAGCCGCGGGCACAGCTAGTCGATTGAAAAATTCATATAATTTAAATCGACCTCCAATACGTACTTATTGCATGTTGATATGCTATATTATAACTTACAGCTTCCCCACACGGGCGGTAGCGAACAAGGCGCGGTTTAGGCTCCATTTGAATTTGTACTGCAGGCCATTTCTGCCCGCGTCAGTGTGGGGTGTTCTATACAACCCCATATAGTTTATTGTTCGCCACCGCTCCAGCGTGAGAAACTTTAATCATTACGGTCTGAAAATTGCCTAATTGTAGTACCATCTAGGTGAAATGACGAGAAATGCAGTTTATTAACTTTTATGAAAAGCTTTCCATGATTTTCACAGCATCTGTTGTGTTGTTCCAGCTAACACCGATAGATTTGAACGCGACGCCAGGCCGCAGCATACTGAAATCCGCCAAGTCGAGCAAAAAGTCTGCCAACAAATCCATTAAGGTAGTACTTTTTAGGTCCAACCTAGACAATTCATTCACCAGTGCAGTTTCCGATCAAGATAAAACTATAAACAACAGCGGCGAGACTCCCATAGACGGTGTAGAAGAATTTGATAAGGAATGTCACGTGGATAGTGTTGTATCTGCGATAGGAGAATCTAATGTTGATAGAAGGTGTGTATTAGTGCGACAGGATGCTGTTGATGTAACACCTTCGACAAGACAACGTCATTCTGGACATGTAACTCCTATAAACAAAAGTTTGCACAAAAATCAAGCTGACATAGAAATAGAAATTGACAAACATGATGCAGAAACTGTTGAAGACGTAGGAACAACGTCTGAAACTTCGAAAGTTAAGAAGGATATAGATAAAGGCATTCTAACTAAGAAAGGGCAAGGGCGTAAGAAAACAATAGTGAAGGATGAAGAAGTTGCGAACGAAGATATTGTAGAACGAAAAGTAGCTGTAACGAAAAGGAAAAAGTCTACTGGAAATATGCGCACAACAGATACACAGGAAGAAAATACGCCGTCAAGAAGAACGACGAGGTCGACTAAGAAGGCAGCTGTACAGAAAGAAGAAGCAGCCCTCACGCAGAACTACGCAGATCAAGAAGATTTAACTACTGTAGAACTAAAAACCTCGTCTAGAAGAAAATCAACAAGGAAGACAGATGTACAGAAGAATGACGATGATGCAGATGAAATTGCAAAAGAATTTGTAGATCAAAAGAAGGCAACAAGAAATACAAAATCAAGAAGGTCAATTGTGATACAAGAAATCAAAGTAAATATCGTCTTGCAAGAAGACTCAGTCCAAAGCACAGAGGTTAATGAAGAAGAAGGAGATTCGGTGGAAGAAAAGACGACGAGAAAGAGCGTATTAAAAGAAAAGGAAAATGTAATGGAAGATGTGACTCCGAGGAAATCGTCTGCAAAGAGACGGAGTACGGCGAAGAAAATGTGAAATGATTTTATGACATCCTTTCCATCATGAACCAAAGTTTATATACAACAGACAGATTCAATCTAAAAGGGAGTTTGTAGCTTATACACTGGGATCGGAATTAGGTAGGGCAATTTATGTACTTGTAGCTAAATGTTTATGTTAATATGGATGTTTTTTATCCGAGGTTTGTTTAAAAATGTGTTTGTCATCATTTAAGCGTAAACTCATACAGTAACATGAATATTACACATAGCTCATCTAATTATCTATATAGCCGCCTCCCGCTGACCAATAAAGTACAAAACTTTTTTTTTATTCCTGATGGGTTTACGCTTGACCTCAAGCACACCTGATTTTAAGTAACGATGAGGCCTAAGGTGGAGCGCGCTTACCCAGAAGATGCCTATGACGTTGTCTTTTCAAATTCATCATCATCATATCAGCCCTTAGATGTCCACTGCTGGACATAGGCCTTCCCCAATGAACGCCACCACACCCGGTCCTCCGCCCTCTGCATCCAGCCGCTTCCAGCCACCTTCTTCAGGTGTCAAGCGTCCCTCCCACCGCTTGCCGATCCGCGGTCTCCACTCCAGAACCCGTCTGCCCCAACGGCAGTCGGTTCTGCGACATATGTGACTTTTCTAATTATTAATTAATATAATCCCGTTAAATGGAATGTCCATGTCTTCCGTGCCATATTTCCGTTACAAGTACACAGTTGACACTACCTTAGTCCGATCATCACAATTTTACTCCATCTGACATCGCAAGACAATCTTACAATTCGCTTTTATTTCTTATTGTTTACTTACCCTTATGCAATTCTTGTGACAATACAATAATATGGTACCATCGAGCTGGTATGTTGATGGAGGTGGAAGATGATTATAGGAACTCTCTTCCATCATCGGGCTACCAGGCGTGGGGAGGGCCTTCATCCTTATGTAGTAGACACACCACGCTCTCGCACGAAGCGTTTTGCTTCCTCTTTCATAATGCGAACTGCTAAAGCTTCGATATTTCCAGACAAGTACAACTTGGATCTATTTAAAGGAAGAGTGAATAGGCATCTTCTGGGTCAACGCGCCCCACCTTAGATCTCATCGTTACTTACCATCAGATGCGATTAAGGTCAAGTGTAAACTCATCAGGAATAAAAAAAACTAGATGGCTATAAGCCCTTCCCCTCCCCCTCCCCCCCTCCTCCCTCTCCCCTCCCCCCTCTCCACCTAAACAAAATCCTGTATCCGCGCCTGCTTCCTCACATGATCTTCTACTAATCTTCGACCTAAGCTTGTCAACTCTATTTTGGATCGAATTTTGGTACTGTCCAGTTTTGTCTGGTGTAATATATATTGTGTGCGTTTGTATGTTGTTTAATAATATAATGGGCCCGATTCTGAAGCCACAAAGTTAAAATTTGACAGCACTAAAATTGTTGCTATCCCGGTCACTCAGTACTACGAAAGATAAAGAAGAAACTAACTTTGGTGCTGTCAAAATTTAAATTTGTGACTTCAGAATCGAACCTAATGTGTGTACGGACGGCTTGTCTTAGCATATTGTTTTACGTGCCTATAAACTAGCTTTAATTGAGTGCTCCTCAACTTTTCACTGATTTTGTCACTTAAAAAAAAAATTAAGTAGAATAAAACATATTCGGTACTCAATCCTGGGCGCGGAATCCCATAGCAAATCAACTGAAATGCCATAGGGACGGGACAGTATTTTTATCGCGTTATCGAGCTATCGATATTTTTGAATTAAAATAAAATGTCATAACCTTATTAAGTTATTCTGAGATAATTTTTTGTAAACTATATTACCATGCGTTTTTTAATAGCGACAGTTAAAACGATTATCCAGGCACGTGGTTTCTAGATCAGTAACACAGCGATATAGGCTTACAGTGAGCGGTCATTATTGCGGAAATGCTTAAATTTAGTATATATAATTTTTATATCCTTCCCCAGGACTCGAGGGATCTTCATAATCCGTGGGGTGGAGACCTGGTGATCTGAAAAACAGGCTTTTGTCTAATTCAAGCATTAGCATCCACTAACCATCATCTTTGTGGAGAAATACATAAACATATTAATATTAAACATAAGTATAGTCACCGAATTTCATCAAAATCGGTTCAGCGGCTCTTCTGTGACAACGTAACAGACAGACATACAGATTTACTTACGCAATTATAATATTAGTATCTGCTAGTTGAACGAAAGTTTTAAATTAAAAAATATCGATAGTTTTAAAGCTAGATAAAAACCATGATCCATCCCTTTTAAAGTTTACTATGAAATTCCGCGTTCAGCTGAATACTGTCTACTTTTTTTTACTTCTAGTACTTGCATCTTATTTTTAGGGAAGCGAGAGTACCTGAGGGGCACTGTAACGTTATTTCTTTTAATTAAAACAATTATGTAGTTCTTATTTGTACGATAATTTTATATTCTGTCAATTGTTTAATAAATAAATTTGTGAAGTTAATAAATAACCATGAATATCTAATAAATAAAATCGTAAACTTCGCGTGTCTGTACATTGAAGATATTTGCAAAAAAAAAATTGGGGGGTCTAAGGATAAGCAACAGAACACATTTCGATCATTTTTGAAATTTTTGTCTGTTTGTCTGTTTGTCTGTTTATCTGTTTGTCTGTTTGTCTGTTTGTCTGTGAGTTTGTGCACGCATCACTTAAAAACTACTGAACGGATTTTGATGGACTTTTCACAAAAACATGGTGCTTAACTTAACTTAACATTTAGTCTTTATTTCATCGCAATCGGCTAACTCAATCAAAAGTTATAGACATTTTTAGTTTTCAAATACATTAGTTAGGTAAGGTTATTATGCAATATATTGCTTAAAGCAGTATTTCCGTACTATTCAGATTCCGATGAGTTTGGATTACATTTGGAGCTGCGAGTAGGAATTGGAGTGGGAGTGGGAGTGGGCGTGGGGGGTGGGATTGAGAGCGGAAGCGGAAGCGGTAGCGGAAGTGGGAGGGGAGCGGGAGCGGAACCGGAGCTGGACCGGAGCGGGAGCGGGAGCGGGAGCGGGAGCGGGAGCGGGAGCGGGAGCGGGAGCGGGTATGGTACCAGTGTAATTTGAGTGTTTGAAAATTCGCATAACTTTTGATTGAGTTACCCGATTACGATGAATTTGTGGAATAGGTATGCAACAAAGTAATGTTGGTCGGAATTTGGACTGCGATGGATTAGTTACGAGGACTACATTTTGAGAAACGAGGGAAAGAGGTTTGAGGGGAGGGTTGAGGGGAGAGCTGAGGAGAGGGTTGAGGGGAGTTTTGAGGATCTGGATCTGGACCTAGACCTGGACCTGGGCCTGAACCTAGACCTGGACCTGGACCTGGACCTGGATCTGGACCTGGACCTGGACCTGCACCTGGACCTGGACCTGGACCTGGACCTGGACCTGGACCTGGACCTGGACCTGGACCTGGACCTGGACCTGGACCTGGACCTGGACCTGGACCTGGACCTGGACCTGGACCTGGACCTGGACCTGGACCTGGACCTGGACCTGGACCTGGACCTGGACCTGGACCTGGACCTGGACCTGGGCCTGGGCCTGGGCCTGGGCCTGGACCTGGACCTGGACCTGGACCTGGACCTGGACCTGGACCTGGACCTGGACCTGGACCTGGACCTGGACCTGGACCTGGACCTGGACCTGGACCTGGACCTGGACCTGGACCTGGACCTGGACCTGGACCTGGACCTGGACCTGGACCTGGACCTGGACCTGGACCTGGACTTGGACCTGGACCTGGACCTGGACCTGGACCTGGACCTGGATTTGAAGTCTGAGTGGAAGTGGGATAGGGAGCGGAAGTGGGGATGGGAGCGGATCCTGTAGTCCACGCGAGCGGAGCCGCGGGCACAGCTAGTACATAAATATTATCAGTTGGAGCGCTAGGACCCCACATTCTCCAGAAGCCTTAACTCGATCTGTCAAAGTCAAAATCATTTATTGCATATGAGTACACTTGGTACATTTATACACGTCATTTTTTTTATCGACTACCGCTTCCTAGGTGTTAGCGCTGTGAAGAAGTAACGGCGCAACAAACTTCACGCAACACATCTTTTAAAAATCAAGTTTGCATACAATTAATAATGTACTGACGATATTTTTCATTTATGTGTGCTGGCAACTTTTCATCTCAGCAGGAGATGCCGCTATGGTTTTCATAAGTAGTAGTTAAATGGGGATGTAAAGTGGAGATATCCTGGCAGTATAGCTGACCTATTAACACTTGGTGCCAAATTGTAAAGGAAACGTGAAACTACAAATATTTGTCTGCCCTCACATAGACGAGAAAGGAGTTTAGTTTGAGTTCAGTCTGTATTTCATATCAGTCCTTAGACGTCCACTGCTGGACATAGGCCTTCCCCAATGAACGCCACCGCACTGTCCTCCGCCTTCCACATCCAGCATCCTCCTGCCACCTTCTTCAGGTCGTCGGTTCGTCTAGATTTAGTAATTGTATAACTGAAAGCATCATCTTACTATTAAACTATCGAAGGCATCATTCACAATTCGCAAATTACGATATGCAATTGGGGCAGATTTTACAGGACCAGAACAAAAATAAAAATAAATAGTTAAGGGGATTTCTGGAATTTTATGGAATTTTTGTCCAGAAATCCCCTTAGTTTTCCTTTGAGCATCGGCAGGGGATTTGTGGACAAATTTTCCAAAAAATTCCAGAAATCCCCTTAAGGGGATTTTTCGCAGGGGATTATTGGAATAAGCCAAAATCAGGACCAGAACTGTAAAATCAGGACCAGAACTGTAAAATCTGTCCCCCCCCCCCCCAATTGCATATAGTAATAAAGGTTTAACAGTCTAACTGCGTCGTAGCTTCATGTTCTTGGAATATAGCCAGGCCTAGGCTTAATTGGCATGCTCGTACATTGGTACAAGGGTATTTTGCTATCACCCGCCCTGCGGCATTCCCCGTGGTTATTCCAATAGGATATCAGGAATCTTATAGTATTAAAAAATATTGGATGACAAACTGACATCTGTCAAGGCTTGGTTTACCTTGAAGGAAACCTGCTTTGGGATTAGACAAGGGTATGTATTATCTTCTTACGAGGGCCAGGAAGACCCTGGCGACATTGACCCTTCAGGATCTTTTGTGCCAAATCCCTGTCCACCGACGGTGCTCCAAGCCGATTTGGTGGACTTCACATACGCCTTAGAATTTATTCTTTGCCATATGCATTCCTTACGTTGTTTTCCTTTACCGAAAAGCCTGTGGTATTTATAAATAAACCGTACTTAAGTTTAGAATAACTCATTGGTACGGGCGCGGTTTGTACACACGACCTCATAAACGTGAGGCGAGTGTACAACCAACTAGGCTACGACGGCTCTTATGTATATATAACTAGCTGTTGCCCGCGACTTCGTCCGCGTGGACAACTTAACATCACAAATTATGCATTTCCCGTAGGAATAAGATGTTTTTTCGGAATAAAAACTATCCTATGTCATATTCCAGGACCTAACATATATGTGTGCCAAGTTTCATCCCAATCCGTCCAGTGGTTGAAGCGTGATTGAGTAACAAACATTCAAAATTTTCAACGATCTCTATGTACTACTAGATGGAACGTTTCTAACAATCGCTCTGTTCCACGCAAGTAGCCACAACTCTTTCACATTCACAATGAAACTTGTGCAGTTACTACTCAGAACATTAATTATTTACTAAATATTGACATTATTTAACCGTAGCGTCAAATGAAAGAGTTGTGGCTACTTGTGTGGAACAGAGCGATTGTTTGGAACGCTCCATCTAGAGATCATAGAGATCGTTGCTCGCTGGTAGATTTCTCCAGTTCTAGGTCTCCACTCCAGAACCCGTCTGCCCCAACGGCGGTCGGTTCTGCGACATATGTGACTTTTCAAATTATTAATTAATATAATCCCGTTAAATGGAATGTCCATGTCTTCCGTGCGTGGGAGGATCAAAATTTATTTATTATGATTTCCTTCCTAGGCTCGCCCCTTGGAGGGTAATTGTAGGCACAATTAAAAGTGGTAGTCAAGGCAGCGATTATAATAACAATTACGTCTCTCCCACCCACCAAACTGGAGATAGCGCGGGGTCAGATTACGGGATCTATGCAAATTGGCTCAAAACGGCGCCGACTGTAATAGGTTATTTGGAGTACAGCCTAGCATTTAAGGTCTTACTAGCTGTTACCCGTGACTTCGTTTGCGTGGATAAGTTACGTATGGTGCGAATTTTACGGACCCGCAGATAGCCGACATGACAATTGACAGCTTTCACATATTGTCGCTTTTCTGATATTATAAACAGAACTTCCCAGATCATTCTTGAAATTTTGAGAACATTCTAGACCAATTACAGTCACACATTTTCATAGCTCATATAAAAAAAAAATATTCTTAAACATTCTGGAAAAATCTGGAATATTCTAGAAAAGTTCTCAGTATTGTCACTCACAAACGCTATTCAGCACAATCTCGAGTTAATGTGAGCCGTGCAATGTGTTAGAAAAGGATAGAAGTATCCCATCACACATTTTTACTACACACATTCACCCACCGTAACCAAACTCACTTGCAAGTGCAGACCAAGAGCTATCTACCACTGCAACCATGAGTGGGTGGTAATGGAGAAAAGGCTGGACATACATACACTTTCCTTTTACATATATATAATAGATAAAAGGGTGATACACAAGCGTAACAGATGCATCACTCCCTAGTTAAATGATAATACCTACGTTTTTAATCACCTACTGTCAGGCAATACGCGCAGAAATGTATCTAACGCACTCGACTTAGCGTTGTTATTACTCTGTACGGGCGGGCGGAAACAACGCTAGGGCGGTCCGAAAGTGTAGGTATTTATCGCGGTAGGTATCGAGTGACGGAGGCCTTCTAAGACTCAATATTTAGCATTTGGTAGCTCATCATCCTGGGACAAGTGGAGGGCAGGCGTGCCAGAGGACGAGCTTCGACGAGGTGGTCAGACCCGGTGAGGAGGGTGGCTGGCGGATCCTTATATGAAGCGGTGCGGAAAACCAATGACCGCTATGCGTGGAGGCGCATTTTATACGGTCGCGATCCTCAGCAGTGAGGGAACGACAGAGAAGAGAGCCTAGAGAGCGATTTCGCTTTGTTCCAATGAGTTTCGCTTTGTTCCAATGAGTTTCGCTTTGTTCCAATGAGTTTTCTTCATTATCAGGTTATTTTTGTCTCCACTGCAGGAACACAACCCTCTCATCTGCCGGAGACAGACGGAGGATTTGGCCTACACTCCCCGCGCTGGCCAGACAGGTAGGGGAGGCCTGATTGATGTTTTATAATGTATTCCCTTAGTCGCCTTGTACGACATCCACGGGAAGAGTTGGAGTGGTCCTATTCTACTCTACCGGAAACCATGCGGCTTTTTTGGGTTTATTGAAATGCCTCAGGTTTTTCGGGGTATATATATACAGCAGGCACACGTCGACCCTAATGTGATATTTTTTGGTCAGCCTCTTTGGTACTTCCATCCTCCAGAGTACGCTGCATAAAAGCTGTTATGTAGCTAAGGAATAGGAGCCTGTAGTCCTTGGGTTCAAGGTAGGCCACACCCAGGACACTCATTCGCCTTGCAGCTAGTGCATTGCATTCACAAGCAAGTTCTTTACGTCTAGCTCGACTACTCAATACAATAGTGGCACATCTCAAAAATTTTGAATCTTATATCATACTCTATGTTATGCAACAAAGACGCCTAACGCCATTTTCTGAAAAGAACAGGTAGTAACTTAGGTGTCTTTGTTGCGTAACATAGAGAATGACATTAAGATTCAAAATTTGATGTTAATTGCAGAAGCCCAATTTTTGCGATGTGCCACTATTGTATTGAATAGGCGAGCTGTCCTCTCCACAGGCTCTACAGTTGACCTCCGACAGTCCCATCTTATGCAGGAGATGCCTCACACCGAAGTGGCCTGTTAACACTTCTACTCTCAGACTCTTTTCTTACTGTATTTTAGGATTTTGCTAGTACAGAATAGACCGACTAGAATAGATAGACATAGACCGCGACTCGGCAAGCGTAGTGTGGGACGCCCCCAGACTAGATGGAGTGACGCTCTGCGTAGGGCGGCTGGCCGTGACTGGATGAGAAGAACCGAGGATTGGGTTCAGTGGCGCGCCTTGGGAGAGGCCTATGTCCAGCAGTGGGCTCTTACAGGCTGATGATGATTATGCTAGTACAGACCGTGTGTGTTCCCGATAAACGCCTTAGTGGGTTATAGCTCCCGAAAAGCTCTCCACTCAGCATTTTTCACGGTGCAATATTGAAGCATTTTTTTTAATAAAGTGGTGCAAGAGTTTTATGGGATGGATGCTGGATAATAATAATAAATAAATAATAAATATGTCACACCAATTATCCAGTCCCAAACTAGGCAGAGCCTGTGGTATGGTTACTAGATAACGTATAGACATACTTAAATAAATATATAAACATCCAAGACTTGGGTACAAACATTCATATTCATCATACGAACATTTGCCCCTAGCGGGATTCGAACCCGCAACCTCCGGCGTGGCAGTCAGAGCTACCCGTTCCGCCACAGAGGTCGGATGGGGCACAAGACTTGAGGTTGTTGTCTTACATTTATCAAAAATCAGTTGCAAATAAATTATTGAGGGGCGGGTTGAGGGAAGGGTTGAGGGGATGGTTGAAGGTTTAAAGTCAAAGTCAACGGGGAAGACGCAGTACACTGATTAAATTCATGAATTCCCTCAATGTTATTTTAAAAAGAAACAATTCTGTAGTCCACGTGAGCGGAGCCGCGGGCACAGCTGGTTATAAAGAAATTAAATGAAGTCGTACAGACGAAACTGAAGACAGTTCACAGACTGTTCATAAATTTTTACCCGTTTCTGAGACATGCGGTTTTTCCCGTATCAGAGTGTAAATGATAAACACGTTCCCTTGTTAAATTTTGTCGGAGCATCTCTCGCTGGCAACGATCTCTATGTACTACTAGATGGAGCGTTCCAAACAATCGCTCTGTTCCACGCAAGTAGCCACAACTCTTTCACATTCACAATGAAACTTGTGCAGTTACTACGCAGAACATTTAATTATTACTAAATATTGACGCTACGGTTAAATAATGTCAATATTTTGTAAATAATTAAATGTTTTGAGTAGTAACTGCACAAGTTTCAAAGTGAATGAGAAAGAGTTGTGGCTACTTGCGTGGAACAGAGCGATTGTTTGGAACGCTCCATCTAGAGATCATAGAGATCGTTGCTCGCTGGTAGATTTCTCACAAATAAAACATGTTCCTCGCACGTATTTAGATTAACGTCGATATACGGCCCGCCATCTAGTGATGCGACAACGTTATCGATACTGTTATCAGTTCCCAAACTATAAATCCGACGTTCATGAGGTCGAAGTTTTACCAATTAGTTTTTTCGGAACTAACGCGTTCGTGGACTGTACGTCTATGGACGTCGTAATTCCTATTGATTCGTTGTCTAGTGAACTGATGCCACGTGGGCTGTGTCCAGCCAAACGACACGGTACACTAATGCGAGGGGTCTGACTCTACCGCAAATTTTAATTGGTTGTATTTCTCTCAATACAATACACTTATTGCACAAACAAATACAGTTACGAGTTATAAAAGTTACAAATGGTACAATTTAGGCGGTCTTATCGCTTTAAGCGATTTCTTCCAGACAACCTTGAGGAGTTGTTAAATCGTGGTCAAATCCAGAAGAGGGCACGATCATCAAATTTAAGTAAACTGCTGGATGAGACGTAATAACAAGCATCTCCCAGGGTGCGCCGTACGTAACCTGATACTCGGTTCTCCTTACAAGATACTGCCGTCACATTAAATCTGCGTCCGCTCCATTTTGCCGTTCACCACACTTACCACCTATTACTAAGCTATAGGTACTGCAAATAAATCATTTCATTAACGGGGTGCCGCATGTCTCCCTCAATGTTTTAGTGGGTGTCGTCAAGTCGACTGGATTGCACCAGGATGGAGAGGAGCGTTCTCCTGTATATATTAAGATCATTATTGCGATCATCAATCCGCTTTCCAGGCGTGGTGATTATGGCAATTCCCTCGATGGACAGCCAACCACAAGTGTCATTCTATTGGAGAGGCTTGTGTTTGCCGTGTGGTTTTCGGTAGAGTAGAATAGGACCACTCCAACTCTTCCCGTGAATGTCGTACAAGGCGACTAAGGGAATATATTATAGAACATCAATCAGGCCTTCCAAGTCTGGCCAGCGCGGAGAGTGTAGGCCAAATCCTCCGTATGTCTCCGGCAGATGAGAGAGGGTTGTGCTCCTGCAGTGGAGACAAAAATAACCTGATGATGATGTGTTCAGCAGTAGATTATATCGGATGTAAAGTAATGGTTTACGGGGTACGTAGAAAGAACGCTGCTTTTATTTCGCATTAGTTTCCGGTTCATACATTACACAAGCGCTCTTCACCTTTTCGTCTGTGAGCATCCTTCTAAGAGTAACTTTATGATAAATGTTCCTCGACAACAATATCGACCCCAGGCACATCACTACAAGTGGATTTATGTCGTCATTCGAACGTGTCGCGGTGGCGGCGGTCAGGCTAGGAATTTTATTTTATTTCCCGACGTTTCGACATCGAAATCCTCGCCTCGAGCCTTGGTACAGCACTGCAGCCTATTGACGTAATGGTACACTTGGTACTTCCCCAGTAGGAGAGGGAAGTGGGACCTATTTTTCTACTTCGACTCTTTATTTACTAATTATTGACTCTTTTTAACCGTAGCGTCAATAATTAGTAATAATTAAATGTTCTGAGTAGTAACTGCACAAGTTTCATTGTGAATGTGAAAGAGTTGTGGCTACTTGCGTGGAACAGAGCGATTGTTTGGAACGCTCCATCTAGTAGTACATAGAGATCGTTGTCAAGCCATAGAGTAAAATCATAACCGAATGAGTAAAATTCAGTAGTGATCGTCGTACATACATATGAAACATTGTTTTCACTTGCAAATTTAAAAAATTATTATAAAGGTCCATCCCTATCTCTACATATTATAAAAGCGACGTCTCTGTTTGACCGTTAGTGTGCTTATTACTCGAGTAACATCCAATTTGTGTTTTATTTTTAATACATAGATATTGGGCCCAATTCCAAAGGTACACATTTAAAATTTGACAGCACTAAAATTAGTTTCGTCTTTATCTTCATAATACTGTGTGACAAGGATAGCAACAGTTTAAGTGCTGTCAAATTTTAACATTGTGCCTTCAGAATCGAGTCCATTATGTTCTCTGGCCAGGTTTTAGTATATATTTTGTTACGTTAGGTAACATAATAAGGAATAAGGCGTAACGATAATAGTGACGTATTTTAGCGCGTACTAAAATTTTGGTCACTTTCATTCATCATCAGGTTATTTTTGTCTCCACTGCAGGAGCACAACCCTCTCTCATCTGCCGGAGACATACGGAGGATTTAGCCTACACTCCCCGCGCTGGCCAGACGGGTTGGGGAGGTCACTTTGGTTTTTTGAATATAGAGTCGTCATATAAGTACTAATTATTATGCTCTCTGAATTTTACGAAATAAAGAAATAACAAAATGTTTTGATATATTTTTTAAATTTAGTTTTGCAATTTGATGACTACAATAATATGTGGTATTATATTTGACCAGTATTTATTACAAATATCCATAGTAAATAATATTACTGCCATCAGGCGAATCTCCCACTATTTTACACCTTTGCGCGTCTATTCATAAAACAACCTTTAATCTAATTCATAGACAATCCTGACTATCCTAACTGAATCATACTCACCACATTCCACAGAGAAGTGAGTTTATTAAATTATTGCATTCCTCGACTGGCGCGGCACGCGGCCGGATCTTAATAATATCATTTTATATAGGAGCACACCTTTTTATTTGCTCGTAAAGGGAGGGAGGGGATGCTAGGGGTGAAACTATCACAGGCGTTCGAATAAGGACGAAAGTACCCCAGCGGATTTGTATGAAGCATCACATATTCAGTTCAATTGGCTGAAATGTTGACCTGGAGCAATTGATTGAAAGTTTATGTGAGCACAATAACCAAAAGTGATTAGTCTCAGAGTTATGTCAAGTTCAATGTATTTGAAATAACCTACAACCGACAAATCATTTCATGAAACGAATGAGGTTCTTTATCGATGTTTTCTTATAATGAAAACTCTGTGGTAAGTCTGAAAGAAATCGTTTTTAGCGATTATGGAAATCATTTCATGAAACGAATGAGGTTCTATCTCGATGTTTTCTTATAATGAAAACTCTGTGGTAAGTCTGAAAGAAATCGTTTTTAGCGATTATGGAAATAACCCACAACCTACAAATCATTTCATGAAACGAATGAGGTTCTTTATCGATGTTTTCTTATACTGAAAACTCTGTGGTAAGTCTGAAAGAAATCGTTTTTAGCGATTATGGAAATCATTTCATGAAACGAATGAGGTTCTATCTCGATGTTTTCTTATACTGAAAACTCTGTGGTAAGTCTGAAAGAAATAGTTTTTAGCGATTATTGAAATAACCTACAACCTACAAATCATTTCATGAAACGAATGAGGTTCTTTATCGATGTTTTCTTATACTGAAAACCCTGTGGTAAGTCTAAAAGAAATCGTTTTTAGCGATTATGCCGCTTATATTTTACACGGTAATATTGAATTAGATTGAAAATCCGACCGCCAGAGGTCGTGGATTCGATTGCCACTGGGAACAGACAATTTTGTACAATTGGTCTCGGTATGGATGTTATATTTGTGAGCTCACAAAGATTCCTATCATTGTTTAATTTCCAAAGCACAGAAGAAAATCACGGGGCGAAAAGCGGACGAAGGAAAGCCACTTTGCAATATTACATTACGCAAAGTGGCGATACATCGTCTCTGCCTACCCCTCTGGGACCAAGGCTCACGGCTAATGAGCCGTGAGCCTTGATATACATAATGATGTATGTATGTAGAAGAAAATCCTAGGGTACAAGTGTATGTATGTAATATTTATTTTAAAAATGCTTATATTTCAGGCAACAAGCGTTTAAAAACTTCTTTTTCATATCCAGCCAACCTCCATTGAGATGAGATCTGCGACTTTTTTAATCTAGTTTGTCTCCCCTTCGGCGAGAGATGTCTGGGTGAGTTATTGTGGACATTTTTCATGGATTTAGCGGCCACCTTCTCCCCTTGGGGCTTGGGGGCGGAGGGCTAGTTATAATGAGGTGTCTGTTTGTGCAACAACTACCGTATAGATCATACGATTCACGACGGCACGCCCCTCTCCTACTCTAAATCGCTCACATATCATTGTATGCGTTATATTGTTACTGTGTTAGTTCTATCGTTACGCACTAATCATCAGTGTGTTCATACGTACATTAAGATACTGATGTTCGGAATGACTCCCCGCTTCCCTCATCCATCGCCAAAAATTGCGGGGCGCGCCATCGTAAATTGTGCGATCTAAACTCATCTTAATTATACATCCCAAGCAAAATTACTGGAATGTTTTTTTCTCTTAGATTTGAAGTAGTTTTATTCAAAGTCAAAATCATTTATTGCATATGAGTACACTTGGTACATTTATACACGTCATTTTTTTTATCGACTACCGCTTCCTAGGTGTTAGCGCTGTGAAGAAGAAACGGCGCAACAAACTTCACGCAACACATGTTTTAAAAATCAAGTTTGCATACAATTAATAAAGATTTTGCGAAGCTGAATTAACATTAGTATCAGGCATCTTTGTTATTCAAATAATCGTTTATTTTATAATAGGCTTTCTTACAAAGTTGTTTTTTAATGTGATTTTTTAGATAATTATTTATTTATCTAAAATAATTACTAACTTAACATTGTGTTAAAAAAACTAAATGATTTGGGTTTATTCGACTTATTTCCGAATCGAAACTTTATAAATAAGACAATAAAATATAGATCAGCTTACGGTCACACAAATCTGTCGACGCCCGCGCCCCGCCCGGGTGGTCCAGCCACCGATCTCGCATCGTCATCGCCTGAGAACAGCGTTGCCAATCGCTTAGATGCGCCCGCGCAACCGCAGCCATGACAGCGGAGCGGGAAATGATTCAGTCATCAATCCACTGTATAGGCTGAGAATCCTACTTCCTACTAATATTATAAATGCAAAAGTTTGGATATTTGGATGTTTGGATATTTGTTACTCAATCACGCTTGAACCACTGGACGGATCGTGATGAAACTTGGCACACATATAGGTTAGGTCCTGGTATAGGACATATGATAGTTTTTATCCCGAAAAAACATCTTATTCCTACGGGAAATACATAATAATTTGTGATGTTAAGTTGTCCACGGGGACAAAATCGCGGGCAACAGCTAATACTAAATATTACTACGTAAAGAAGCGGCAACCCGCCAGTTTAACGTCATCATTACAGTTAACCGCCGTAGTTGCCGTGTGGTTTCCGGTAAAGTAGAATAGGACCACTCCAACTCTTCCCGTGGATGTCGTACAAGGCGACTAGGGGATACATTATAAAACATCAACCAGGCGTCCCCAACCCGTCTGGCCAGCGCGGGGAGTGTAGGCCAAATCCTTCGTCTGTCTCGGGCAGATGAGAGAGGGTTGTGCTCCTGCAGTGGAGACAGAAATAACCTGATGATGATTACAGTTAACGCATAAACCTGACATACTTGGACATTTCGAGCGTATGAAGGAAAGAAAAATGATAAAAGAGAGATTTACAGCGCGAATGTGGAACAAACTACAGCTAGAGGTCGTTCTAGGAGGACGTTCAAGGATCAATTTGATGACGTAAGGTCCTCAATAAGGCTGGTTTCCGCAGTGAGATGAATAAAAGGAGGTGCATGAAAAGGTTGATGGATGTGAGTGAGGTTAGAGAGGTATGTCAGGATAGCGTAAATTGGCGATACATCGTCTCTGCCTACCTCTTTGGGACCAGGGCGGAGGTACATATGTATGTATGTTCATATAGCAATTGGGTACCTACTTAGTTGAACAAGAAAAACAAAACCAAGCAACGATCTAACTAAGAAGAACTACGCTAACTACTTTGTGAGTAATAATTAAATTAATTACGAGGGGCGTTCAACTAAAAGTAAGAATGAGGTACATACTCCTTGCAACCAAAAAAGTATGTTTTTTTTAAATAGACTCTATTGGTGACAACATAGTTAACAGCAAAGAGGATATAAACGTTAACAGGAGAAATCTACATGACTAATGCCTGGATTTCTTCTGTTAATTCCAATCTCAACTAATCTATAAAGTGCCTTGGCAGCATCTGATAGTGGAAAAGCCAAGGCACTGTTACATTGACCCACATTCCATAAAATAGAATTATTGTATATATGCAACGATCTCTATGTACTTACTACTAGATGGAGCGTTCCAAACAATCGCTCTGTTCCACGCAAGTAGCCACAACTCTTTCACATTCACAATGAAACTTGTGCAGTTACTACGCAGAACATTTAATTATTACTAAATATTGACGCTACGGTTAATAATGTCAATATTTAGTAAATAATTAAATGTTCTGAGTAGTAACTGCACAAGTTTCAAGTGAATGTGAAAGAGTTGTGGCTACTTGCTTGGAACAGAGCGATTGTTTGGAACACTCCATCTAGTAGTACATAGCGATCGTTGTATATATGTATTCTAGAAGACTCATTCCGGACACACTCCATCAAAATGTGATAAACATCCTCTAACACTTGTTAGATTTTGGAATTGCTTGTTGGAGAACAGTCTGTTGTGTATTTGTTTTTCCAAAATGTGTACTTCTGGCTTTGGTGTTTAGTAGCGATAGTATATTATACAACAAATGTCTGTGCGTGTGTACACTGTGAAGGAAATATATATAAATGAGACTAAGCTGATCTTAAAGCAGAGAACTTCCTAACCTCAAACCTTACTAAAGCTTACAATCAACTCTAGTAAACTAAAGAATAGTAAAAGTTAACGACAGGCTACAAAGGGCTCGTTCCCAAGGCCGTAAAACCTATAATAAAATGTTAGATTAAAAAATATATAGATTACCTCAGACCTTAGATTATATTTGGTTTTTAGTCTAAACCTCAGACAAATGAATAACAAGATTACCACTTATTAACACGAAGAAAAACATTTTAGGAGGCCCCCAACCAAAAAGTTTACCTTCATGGGTAAAAAAAACTATGAAACAGCTGATTTTAATCGTTTTTTTAATATAGAAATAATTTGTTGTAGCTTGCTGGCAATTTAAGTCCGGCGGTAACTAGTATTTATATTCAAGTCTTGCGGCCATAAGGGGTGAACGCTTTGCCATACTCTACGGAAGCACGAGGCGTGGGAAGTTTAAATGTGGAAAAATATTGACCAAAGATGACAACGACGGCAGTGACTGAAGAAATTGATAAGAAAACATGTTGTACAAACCATTTGCTTGTAATTTTTATATTTTATTGCTCATTTAACTTCAAATAAAAAAAACTTAATAAAACTTTAACTAAAGTATATTAATCACTTCAAGATGCTTTAAGTTAAGTGATATTTATGCGAGGATTAAGTTTCGCTTGTAGCTGCGAGAATTTCTTTGAAAGTCACCAGTGCAGACTACTTTGTTTAAATCTTTCTTTGTATTTATTACCTGAGGAGAAACGATGCTTTAAATAAATTACTAAGTTTAAGTACCTGCATTTCAGTCCTAAATTGAATTGGTTACATACCTGGTAAAACTTTTGTACAATATGAAGTAGGTACTTTAATTTACGAAACCCTCGATTACTCAAAGGCTGACTGGAAAAGATCCCTAAGTGATAAGTACGATTTTATAGGTATGCTAATATGTGACATGTCACCCATTATAGATATAGTTACCACCAATTGTTACTAACCTAGCCGTCATCTTCATATCAGCCCTTAGATGTCCACTGCTGGACATAGGCCTTACCCAATGAACGCCACCACACCCGGTCCTCCGCCCTCCGCATCCAGCCGCTTCCGGCCACCTTCTTCAGGTGTCAGGCGTCCCTCCCATCGGTCTCCACTTCAGAACCCGTCTGCCCCAACGGCTCTCGGTTCTGCGACATACCTACGTGACTCGCCCACTGCCACTTCAGCTTACTAATTTCATCCAAACTTTCGCATTTATAATATTAGTAGGAAGTAGGATGTTAGAGAGAGTAACTTGTTTTACCAGGGTTAAGACTAGTAAGGTCAGTAAATCGTTCACGGGGCAATGTATACGCTTCTACAACAAACTACCAGAGGAAATCTTAAATATGACGGACAGAAAGTTTAAGATTCACATTAAAAAACAACTTTGTAAGAAAGCCTATTATAAAATAAACGATTATTTGAATGACAAAGATGCCTGGTACTAATGTTAATTCAGCTTCGCAAAATCTTTACTAATTGTATGCAAACTTGATTTTTAAAAGATGTGTTGCGTGAAGTTTGTTGCGCCGTTTCTTCTTCACAGCGCTAACACCTAGGAAGCGGTAGTCGAAAAAAAAAATGACGTGTATAAATGTACCAAGTGTACTCATATGCAATAAATGATTTTGACTTTGACTATGAGTTATATATATAAGCACTGCAATTGAAAGTTTGACACCAGCTTTTCTATGGTTTGTCGTTCCCTCCTACCTTATCGTATCTCATTCCTTAGAATTTTAAGTCGGTACCCCACTATAAGAATGCATGACTGGCAGCTTACTGTCCCTTAATGTACTCCCGTAACAACTCTTACAGTTAGAGCCGAAAAGAGGGCAATTTTCCGGGATTCCCATTAAATTCCTGTCACTGTTGAATACCCCATATTCAATAATCAATAAATCACCTGACAGACGCACTTACCTTGATCCCACTTCTGATGTATCGGAGAAATGTGGGGTAAGAAGGGTGAAGGAGGGGGGGATGAAATTGAAAAGCGTAAAAAGGCCATAAAAGTCCACTTGCTCCATACAGGCCGTAAATAGATCAAATCTACGGGAATTATTCCCGTTCCTTTCATTTCACCCTCAAGAGTAGGTTCACCATAAGTCCTTGTGAATTCTGGACAAGGAGTAGTTGTAAATTGAAGACTGATAAATATCATCAGCCGCAATACGTCCACTGCTGAACACAAGCCTCTCCAATAGAATGACACTTTTGGTGGGCTGTCCATTGGGGGATTTCCATAATCACCACGCTTGGCACGCGGATTAGTGATCGCAGTAATAATCTTAATATAAAAAGGGAAACGCTGATATCCGCCCCTGGTGCAATTCCTTAGTCGTCTTGACACCGACGGGAAGATTGGGGGTGGCCCTATTCTAAGCCGGGAACCACACGGTTAAACAGCATGTATAAATTAAGATGGATGTGGTAAATAAAATTAAGAATTAGTTTCTAAGACAGAATCAGTCAAAATATTTCTGTTTAAAACAGGAAAAGGAAATAAATGCGAACAAAACCCTGTACTTTTATTACAGGCAGCATCAGATAGAGTTGATCATAAATAAGTTTCAAATCTGTCTAATAAATATTACATCTATCTTCTCTAACACTCACCTTTCGTTTTAGAATGTGTAAGTCAATTTTTTTTTAAATTGAAATCAATTTATTTAATAAATATACTGACATAGAAGTAAAAATATACAATTTGTTATACGAGGTACGAGGGGGGCTCTTTGACTAATATTGTAAAAAATATTATTTTTTATTGACGTTTCATTTTGTAATTTATTTTGACATTCATGTATTGTATTAGGGAATCTACAATTTGCAATATTTGCTATATACTAATTACAAAAATTGATATAAACGGCCCTACAGATAAAATATCTCCTCCAGCTCTGCAGAGTTTTTAATGGTGCCGAGGATACTCGTTGCGTTACCTCTTTGAATTTCCAGCCTGATGCGGCTGATAAAAAAGGATAATATCGATTTCATTACCAATGTTATTGATATATGTTATTGATTACTAATTAACCCATGTCCTAGTATAATTTCACGAACTTTAAATTTAAGATGTTTATTAGAAACATTTGGTTCTTATGATTGACTCCATCGATCTTTAATGTTTAGGCTAATTTTTATTCATATACATTTATTGTTTCATGTAGTTAATAAGATGTTACAATCTTAGGCACTGACATGAACCCTGTAAGGGCACTACAACACTATCATTAAAAAAAAAACTAGAGATTAAATACAAAAAAATATTTGCATTATCAAGCACAGCAAGCCGCTTCCCACCCTGTATGACTGTCATAGAGAACATTTTTGACATGTCTCAAGGAAATCAGGTTAGCGGTTACCCTACCAGCCAGGATCCTCTGACAGCGTCGAGGGTTCAGACGTTTTGGAGATAACGGGATTTGCTAAAACGATTCGACAGGTCGCTTCCAGCGGGAATCCTTTCCACGAATAACCTATTTTATATCTTATTGGAAAAGTGAGAGTTACATGTCGAGTTGGATGGTTATAAATGTTTTCGCAAAATATATTTTTCGTTAGAACTGAGAATCTCATTCACGCTTTTGAATGCCTTCTAGTGCATATAATCTGTGTTTTAACATTCAAGACAAAAAATGCAAGTCATATATGATTACATTTCACTCGTAATAGGTAGGTACATCTAAAAGTATTCAAAACAAAAACTCTTTGTTTTCCGCTACGCCATGTTTGTGTAAGCAACGAAACAGGCGCGCTGCCGTTGTCTCACTCGCACGACTGGCCCATCCCCTCACGTTATCTCTATCTATCGGTGATAGAATGAACGCAACTTTGATTTCAGGTGTATGAATCGTGCAACGATCCTAGTTTTCTTACAAATTTTTTATTCTATTCAGGAATTCTTGGAAATAAAATCAGGACATAGTTATTGAATGCATGGTAAGGTATTTAAAATATTACAATTAAAATACATGTCATTTCTTACATTAAAATGGTCATATTGAATATTGTGATTTAAATTGTTATAATTTTGTAAAATATTTGCATGTTTATGAATAATGGCTAAATAGGCATGATCTACCATTTATTTTCTATTAATTTAAGATCAGACATATGTAATGTAATGCACATATAGGCAAATAAATATACTATTCTATTCTGTTGGACTAATCTGGCGGTTGTAAGGTACACAAAGTCTCTCTAAAAACTGACAGACTTTGTTCCTTTCGTATTTATAAACTGTGTTCTGATCTCCAATATCTAGACATACTAATACTACCTGCTTCCAGTGCTAGGCACTTGGCACCCACTCTAAATATTAAACGGCTACACCGCTGCACTCAGCGCTTAAAACGCTTGCAGACAATGAGAGAGCTTTTTAAGAACTCCGAACCCCTAGTTAGGAAAATGTGGTCTGAGAAACTATATAGTTTTGGTGGTTGTACCCATAGACATTCCATCATCAGCCGAAACACGTCCACTGCTGAACATAAGCCTCCCCAACAGAATGCCACATTTGGTGGGCTGTCCATTGCAGGGTAGGATTTGCCATAATCAACACGATCGACAGGCGGATTGGTGATGATCAGGAGAACGCTTCTGCCCGTCCCTGATGCTTCTACAAATAAGCCAGGACCCCCACAGCCTTTTGATTTATTCTGCAAATGTTAATTTTATTCATTCGCTGCATATGGCAGCCCATATTCTGGACAACTATCCAACCACGTGATAGAGTTAAATAATTCAAAGTACGAGTAACGGTTTACGGACAAAGGCACCGAAATGTCATCAAAATCTCTTTTGTTTCTAATCACGCCGCTAATAAATTATTTCCGATCCGACAGAGGAATGCCAGAATTACGTTCTACATCGTAAAATAAAGTAGCACAGGGCACGGACAGCATTGTGTGTAGTGTAAGGTGTAAATAAATAAAACATGACGCGGGAACTGCGTGGTCGTAAATTGCAGCTTTTTTAAGTGTTCGGCCCACTGAAGCGGCACGCGGCATGTAGGCGGCATGGCAGTGCCGCGGCAAATTACTGACTCAAACAGCATTCGTTTAAATTCGTGGTTCGTAAAAAAAATACAGAAACTATACTCAAATTTTCATTTAACTGCACAAACGTAAGCTTTCTCTGCAATTCTTATCCTCTACCGAAATAGAAGAAATCGCTTACGAATCGGAAGAAAAATCTTTGTAATTGTTGCGCGCTGCAGTTAAGGCTCTGTGTACATCCAGCGGATGTACATGTATATTTATTCTACGGTCTGTTGCAAGTACTATGGTTTATATCGATGTACATTCAACACGGGACATTCACTGAAACGAGCGGTCGGACCGCGGACGCGCTTTTCCAAGTGGCGGATCGTTCAAGAAACGATACTATTTTAGCCACTATTAAAGTGTGATGCCGCTCTCTCTCTTCATCATCAGGTTATTTTTATCTCCACTGCAGGAGCACAACCCTCTCTCATCTGCCGGAGACAGACGGGGGATTTGGCCTACACTCCCCGCGCTGGCCAGACGGGTTGGGGAGGCCTGATTGATGTTTTATAATGTAATCCCTCAGTCGCCTTGTACGACATCCACGGGAGGAGTTGGAGTAGTCCTATTCTACTCTACCGGAAACCACTCGGCTTTCTCTCTCTTGATGTATTGTCGTTAGATATGCATAGGATACAGGTGTTTAATACTCGTACCATCCATTACGTCGATGACGAGACGAATGTAAATTGCGTTTTCTGTTTTACGACAAGCGACTCTGTTCAGTAGCTCACAACCTGGTCTTTTGCAGATGGGATCCATAGGCCTGATATCGTGTAATAATATTACATACTAGGAATATGTGATTAAAATGAATATGCTAAAAAATAAGACTATGGGCCTCCCTTCTGCAACTGACATTAGGTTAAGATATTGTACACTTGCGCGGGTCCTTAAAATTCGCACCATACATAACTTATTCGCGCGAACGGAGTCGCGGGCAACAGCTAAAATAATAAATAAAATAAAATAGCTTTATTCATTTCCTTCGTAATATAAAAAATTACATTTCATTATTATTATATATCAATTTCTTAAATATTAGTTAATTTGCGTAAGGACCGCCTAGTGCGGTAAAAGCCTCCTCCAACTCATTCCATTTATTTCTATCTCTCGCCATTCTGCTCCATATTTTGCTTACTAGTCCTGCTATGTCATCACTCCATCTTTGACATGGCCTTTCTCGTTTACGTTTTTTATGCAACAGCTAGTGATAATAAATCCGAAATAACGAAATGTAATTTGTGTGCAATAAAGTATATTAAATCAATCACTCAAAGATGCAGTGGATGTCTCATTCATCATCATCATATTAGCACTTAGATGTCCACTGTCGGATATAGGCCTTCCCCAATGAACGCCACCACACCCGGTCCTCCGCCCTCCGCATCCAGCCGCTTCCGGCCACCTTCTTCAGGTCGTCGGTCCATCTGGCGGGCGTCCCACCCTGCGCGTGCCGATCCGCGGTTCATCCGATGTCACATTATTTGATTTAAATTTACTGTGAAATATGCTGTATGCAATTATCCGCGCTGCATTAAACACGTTCTCCGCATTGGTGTGGCTCAAGCTTTAGTTTTAAAACGTCTCAAGAAATATTGAAAACCCAAGTAATTTTGACAGTAACACAATGTCACCGCTTTAGTTAGCAAAATGGGCTAATTGTAAAAAATATTATGTAAATTTGCCGTGTGGTTTCCGGTAGAGTAGAATAGGACCACTCCAACTCTTCCAGTGGATGTCGTACAAGGCGACTAGGGGAATACATTATAAAACACAAATCAGGCCTCCCCAACCCGTCTGGCAAGCGCGGGGAGTGTAGGCCAAATTCTCCGTCTGTCTCCAGCAGATGAGAGAGGGTTGTGCTCCTGCAGTGGAGACAAAAATAACCTGATGATGATGATTATGTAAATTATTATACAGGGGCGTAACAAGACATATATAGGTATTAAATTAGTAAAACACCATATTAGTGTTATTTTAACTTGAATCTTTACTTCTGAATCTTGAAACTGGAAACGTGGACACTGACGGTGGGCCTGTTCCACAAGTTTCAAGTTGCTCAGCGAGTTATAGAGAGGGCTATGCTCGGGGTTTGTTTGAAGGATATGATTCGTAATGAAGAGATCCGATGAAGAACAAAGGCAACCGACATAGCTGAAATGATTAGCAAGCTTAAGTGGCAATGGGTGGCCACATCTGTCGCAGAACCGATAGCCGTTGGAGCACAGACGAGTTCTGGAGTGGAGACTGCGGATCGGCGCTAGAAAGGTGGCCGAAAGCGACTGGATGCGGAGGACCGGGTGTGGTGGCGTCGACTGTGGAAGGCCTTTATCCAGCAGTGGACGTCTAACAGCAGATAAGATGATCAAACTTTATTTAAGAATCGAATCGGAATTCTAAGAAATAATCAGCATGCCTTAAGATGAAAACTTGCTGTAAGTGAATTTCAGTGAGTCTAGACTAGATTCCTCCCGGCACGTATGGGAGCCAGCGTCCCATTCTGATCACGTACCTTAATGCACTCCGTGACGATACACAATTCAGTCCATGTTTACGTTCTATTGAAATATTCCACACAAACTTGTGGAATGGAACGCGATGGAAATCTATTTTCCATTTTTGTGCGAAACACGAGCATTCTGTAACGCGAATGAATATGAAAACTCGATTTGGGTGTAAGCTTAAAATGCTTACGAGTTAAGTTATTTTTAAAATGACATATTCTTAATTAAAAAATATATAATGGCGGTCTGATATGTACTTATTATATTTCCAAAAATAGAATAAATAAATAAATATCTCAGACATTCACACCAATTATCCAATCCCAAACTAGGCAGAGCCTGTGCTATGGTTACTAGATAACGGATACACATACTTAAATAAATATATACACATCCAAGACTTGGGTACAAACATTCATATTCATCATACGAACATTTGCCCCTAGCGGAATTCGAATCCGCAACCTTCGGAATAGAATACTCATTTATTCGCTGCAACAAAACAGATACAATGTAACATTACATATAGGCAGAAAAACTAGAACTAAAAGTCGGGTGTACATTCCGGGTTCACGTCACATGGCTTGTCGGACGATAATATAAATTAATACTACATTCGCTTGCACGAGTGAGCAGAAACAATGCGAGGAACGTATCCGACAAACCGGGAGTAGAACCGACGCGTGCGACCGACCTGTACGGGAGGAGGGGACAACAGTACTGTAATGCTATTCTCTAAAACACAAACTCATATGCTAGTCTCACTCAAATGACTTCAATCACTTCGAAACCTAATCCACTTGACAAACTTGGCATTCTGTAAACATTTCTGAGCACTATCGAAGTAAAGTGAGTTCTTTGTTCACTTCACTTCGACAGGGCTAATGTTTACAAAATGGTTTCGAAGTGATTGAAGTCACATGAGTGAGACTCGAACGAGAATGAGTTTGTAGTAGTAAAGTATGGAAACACTGCAGTAGACACAGTATGTATGCTGCAGCAGCAAACAGGGCCCAGCTCAGCATATTGCAGCCTGTGAGAGCAGAGCATTAATTTTCCGCTGATACTTAATGTACGGTACGATTCTCGGTTGAGGCAAGCGATTTTTCTTAACCTGTTAAATACAGTTTAACTCACTTTTAAAAATAAAGGAATATTTGCCTTGAGCTAGCGGTTGGTAATTATTTCGAGGCCCCCAGCACCGTAGCACCGTGGAAAAGAAAAAAACATTATTTTGTCTTTTTATATATTTTGTTAAGTTTATTTTGTTTAATTTTAAGTTACCTAATTATGCGTGTTGATAATGTGTGAAAACCAGATAATGGCTAATAGCTTTATATATTCGTATTTTTTACTTTTATAAAAATAAAGTTTTTAAGTTTTCCGAATAAAATAAAATAAAATAAATTTCCTATTCTTAATATTTAAGATGCTTTCCTTCCAGTGCTGGTTCATTATTCACACCCTGTTATGTATAGATTTTTGTGTACCCTTTGCCACTAACTTAAACCAAAGATAATATATACTAGAGTCTTAAACTCCTCTGGAAATAAAGATTGGCCTCACCACATAAAATCAAGATCCGCCTCTGTAGGTTAGAATAAAAGCATAAGCCTAATTAATTTAATTTCATTTAATTGTGTAATATTTTTACTAAGTATTTACCATGTTCTAAAATTATATATATCTTAAATAATGAGAGGCATAATTTAAATCTTAGAAATAATAATAAAATTCAAATACATCATTCTAGATTGTCTAAGATCAATAATTCTTTTGTGGGGCTGTGCGTGCGTTACTACAATAAGGTTCCGAATGAAATTATTAACTTGTCTGAACAAAAATTCAAATCTTCTATAAAAGTTAATCTGTGCAAGAAAGCCTACTATAAGTTAGATGACTACTTAAATGATAAAAGTCCATGGAGTGCTTGATGGCTCAGCATAGGTAGACTTAATGATTGTAATGAATAAGATAAATCAAAGGTAGGGCCCTGTGCCGTTGGGTTTGTTGCCACTTCTTCCCCTCGGTTATACAGGTGGAAGTGGAGTAGATTTAGGCAGAATTTGACGTCAAAAAGAGAATTATGTGTTCCAATTTTGAAAATAAATATTTTGATTTTGATTTGATTTGATTATACATTTCTTTTCTTTCACCTGCAATACTCCGTCGCTATGTCTTTCTTATTTTCCTTCTGAAAGGTTGCATGGAAGACATCGCTTTAAGCGATAAGGCCGCCTTTGTACACTTTCCAAAAGTCTGTATCTATTTTATTGTTATCCTTAAATTGTGTGCAATAAAGAGTTTATCTATATTTCATTCCAGATTAATAGTCCTATGAAAACAAACGCATTTGCGTCTCGAAAACAAAATACACAATAGATGGTGTTCCTAAGTGGACCGCAAAGTTTACTTGGTAATACAAACCTATTTTTGCTGCTGGTGACCCTTTTATGTATATGTTACCGAGACGTAAATAGCGTTGGTTTTCATAGGACTATTAATCTGGAATGAAATATATCTATCTATAAGCCTAAAAAAGAGGAAATTCTATTTGCTCTGCACCATAGCCCATTCAAAAGGAATCAGCCACAATTCTACTACATACCCATTGCTCCACAACTAAACAATAGACATTAGGATCAGGACCACAGCGCAGACAGATGGTGGGTTATCTTCAAAGGCTATGAATAATGCAGACCGAGTAGGTCCGGATAAAGGGCTCATCATTGGAACATTTGAGAGAGCGTGCTCGAAATGGGAGATTCATTCGGTTCGCATCGCTCAGGCCGACGTTTTCTTTGATTAGAATCGATTCCATAGTGGTTCTTTTAAATCTCTTATAGAACTATGTCATCGTCATCATCATTAGGTTACTTTTGTCTCCACTACAGGAGCACAACCCTCTCTCATCTGCCGGAGACATTCCCGCCTCCTCACCATTCTCCCCCCGCAACTCCTCTAAGCGAGGATCAACGGAGGTAACTGCAAAGACACCTACCAGTGAAGGTAGGGCAAGTCCCAGGAATTTACGCTACCTTGGGCCCCAGACAAATTCAATTAAAGAAGTAAAGAGTCAAAGTAGGTAGAGAGTTCCCACTTCCCCTCTAGCAAATAGGAGTGTAGCAATGAAACGATGACCAGAGTGGTCAGGTAAATCTGATCTGCCGGAGACAGACGGAGGATTTGGCCTACACTCCCCGCGCTGGCCAGACGGGTTGGGGAGGCCTGATTGATGTTTTATAATGTATTCCCTTAGTCGCCGTGTACGACATCCACGGGAAGAGTTGGAGTGGTCCTATTGTACTCTACCGGAAACCACACGGATCTCTCTCTCTTGATGTATTGTCGTTAGATATGCATAGGATACAGGTGTTTAATACTCGTACCATCCATTACGTCGATGACGAGACGAATGTAAATTGCGTTTTCTGTTTCACGACAAGCGACTCTGTTCAGTAGCTCACAACCTGGTCTATTGCAGATGGGATCCATAGGCCTGATATCGTGTAATAATATTACATACTAGGAATATGTGATTAAAATGAATATGCTAAAAAATAAGACTATGGGCCTCCCTTCTGCAACTGACATTAGGTTAAGATATTGTACACTTGCGCGGGTCCTTAAAATTCGCACCATACATAACTTATTCGCGCGAACGGAGTCGCGGGCAACAGCTAAAATAATAAATAAAATAAAATAGCTTTATTCATTTCCTTCGTAATATAAAAAATTACATTTCATTATTATTATATATCAATTTCTTAAATATTAGTTAATTTGCGTAAGGACCGCCTAGTGCGGTAAAAGCCTCCTCCAACTCATTCCATTTATTTCTATCTCTCGCCATTCTGCTCCATATTTTGCTTACTAGTCCTGCTATGTCATCACTCCATCTTTTACATGGCCTTTCTCGTTTACGTTTTTTATGCAACAGCTAGTGATAATAAATCCGAAATAACGAAATGTAATTTGTGTGCAATAAAGTATATTAAATCAATCACTCAAAGATGCAGTGGATGTCACATTCATCATCATCATATTAGCACTTAGATGTCCACTGTCGGATATAGGCCTTCCCCAATGAACGCCACCACACCCGGTCCTCCGCCCTCCGCATCCAGCCGCTTCCGGCCACCTTCTTCAGGTCGTCGGTCCATCTGGCGGGCGTCCCACCCTGCGCGTGCCGATCCGCGGTTCATCCGATGTCACATTATTTGATTTAAAATTTACTGTGAAATACGCTGTATGCAATTATCCGCGCTGCATTAAACACGTTCTCCGCATTGGTGTGGCTCAAGCTTTAGTTTTAAAACGTCTCAAGAAATATTGAAAACCCAAGTTATTTTGACATTAACACAATGTCACAGCTGTAGTTAGCAAAATGGGCAAATTGTAAAAAATATTATGTAAATTTGCCGTGTGGTTTTCGGTAGAGTACAATAGGACCACTCCAACTCTTCCCGTGGATGTCGTACAAGGCGACTAAGGGAATACATTATAAAACATTAGTCAGGCCTCCGCAACCCGTCTGGCCAGCGCGGGGAGTGTAGGCCAAATCCTCCGTCTGTCTCCAGCAGATGAGAGAGGGTTGTGCTCCTGCAGTGGAGACAAAAATAACCTGATGATGATGATTATGTAAATTATTATACAGGGGCGTAACAAAACATATATAGGTATTAAATTAGTAAAACACCATATTAGTGTTATTTTAACTTGAATCTTTACTTCTGAATCTTGAAACTGGAAACGTGGACACTGACGGTGGGCCTGTTCCACAAGTTTCAAGTTGCTCAGCGAGTTATAGAGAGGGCTATGCTCGGGGTTTGTTTGAAGGATATGATTCGTAATGAAGAGATCCGATGAAGAACAAAGGCAACCGACATAGCTGAAATGATTAGTAAGCTTAAGTGGCAATGGGTGGCCACATCTATCGCAGAACCGATAGCCGTTGGAGCACAGACGAGTTCTGGAGTGGAGACTACGGATAGGCGCTAGAAAGGTGGCCGAAAACGACTGGATGCGGAGGACCGGGTGTGGTGGCGTCGATTGTGGAAGGCCTTTGTCCAGCAGTGGACGTCTAACAGCAGATAAGATGATCAAACTTTATTTAAGAATCGAATCGGAATTCTAAGAAATAATCAGCATGCCTTAAGATGAAAACTTGCTGTAAGTGAATTTCAGTGAGTCTAGACTAGATTCCTCCCGGCACGTATGGGAGCCAGCGTCCCATTCTGATCACGTACCCTAATGCACTCCGTGACGATACACAATTCAGTCCATGTTTACGTTCTATTGAAATATTCCACACAAACTTGTGGAATGGAACGCGATGGAAATCTATTTTCCACTTTTGTGCGAAACACGAGCATTCTGTAACGCGAATGAATATGAAAACTCGATTTGGGGGTAAGCTTAAAATGCTTACGAGTTACGTCATTTTTAAAATGACATATTCTTAATTAAAAAATATATAATGGCATTCTGATATGTTATTATATTTCCAAAAATAGAATAAATAAATATCTCAGACATTTACACCAATTATCCAATCCCAAACTAGGCAGAGCCTGTACTATGGTTACTAGATAACGGATACACATACTTAAATAAATATATAAACATCCCAGACTTGGGTACAAACATTCATATTCATCATACGAACATTTGCCCGTAGCGGGATTCGAACCCGCAACCTTCGGAATAGAATACTCATTTATTCGCTGCAACAAAACAGATACAATGTAACATTACATATAGGCAGAAAAACTAGAACTAAAAGTCGGGTGTACATTCCGGGTTCACGTCACATGGCTTGTCGGACGATAATATAAATTAATACTACATTCGCTTGCACGAGTGAGCAGAAACAATGCGAGGAACGTATCCGACAAACCGGGAGTGGAACCGACGCGTGCGACCGACCTGTACGGGAGGAGGGGACAACAGTACTGTAATGCTATTCTCTAAAACACAAACTCATGTGCTAGTCTCACTCAAATGACTTCAATCACTTCGAAACCTAATCCACTTGACAAACTTGGCATTCTGTAAACATTTCTGAGCACTATCGAAGTAAAGTGAGTTCTTTGTTCACTTCACTTCGACAGGGCTAATGTTTACAAAATGGTTTCGAAGTGATTGAAGTCACATGAGTGAGACTCGAACGAGAATGAGTTTGTAGTAGTATAGTATGGAAACACTGCAGTAGACACAGTATGTATGCTGCAGCAGCAAACAGGGCCCAGCTCAGCATATTGCAGCCTGTGAGAGCAGAGCATTAATTTTCCGCTGATACTTAATGTACGGTACGATTCTCGGTTGAGGCAAGCGACTTTTCTTAACCTGTTAAATACAGTTTAACTCACTTTTAAAAATATAGGAATGTTTGCTTTTTAATTATTGCCTAGCGGTTTTTAATTATTTTGAGGCCCCAGCTCCCTAGCACCATTGAAAAGAAAAAAATACATTATTTGGTAATTATTTCGTCTTTTATATTATTTTATATATTTTGTTAAGTTTATTTAGCTAAGTTTTTTTTGGTAATGTTAAGTTAACTATGCGTGTTGTTAATTAATGTGTGAAAACCAGATAATGACTCATAGCTTTATATATTCGTATTTTTTACTTTTTTTAATTATAGTTTTCCGAATAAAGTAAAATAAATTTCCCATTTTTAATATTTAAGATGCTTTCCCTCCGATGCTGGTTCGTTATTCAAACCCTGTTATGTATAGATTTTTGTGTATCCTTTGCCACTAACTTAAACTCCTCTGGAAATAAAGATTGGCCTCACCACATAAAATCTGGATCCGCCCCTGTAGGTTAGAATAAAAGCATAAGCCTAATTAATTTAATTTCATTTAATTGTGTAATATTTTTACTAAGTATTTACCATGTTCTAAAATTATAGATTTCTTTTCTTTCACCTGCAATACTATGTCGCTGTCTTTCTTATTTTCCTTCTGAAATGTTGCCTGGAAGAGATCGCTTTAAGCGATAAGGCCGCCTTTGTACACTTTCCAAAAGTCTGTATCTATTTTAATGTTATCCTTAAATTGTGTGCAATAAAGAGTTTATCTATCTATCTATAAGCCTAAAAAAGAGGAAATTCTATTTGCTCTGCACCATAGCCCATTCAAAAGGAATCAGCCACAATTCTACTACATACCCATTGCTCCACAACTAAACAATAGACATTAGGATCAGGACCACAGCGCAGACAGATGGTGGGTTATCTTCAAAGGCTATGAATAATGCAGACCGAGTAGGTCCGGATAAAGGGCTCATCATTGGAACATTTGAGAGAGCGTGCTCGAAATGAGAGATTCATTCGGTTCGCATCGCTCAGGCCGACGTTTTCTTTGATTAGAATCGATTCCATAGTGGTTCTTTTAAATCTCTTATAGAACTATGTCATCGTCATCATCATTAGGTTACTTTTGTCTCCACTACAGGAGCACAACCCTCTCTCATCTGCCGGAGACATTCCCGCCTCCTCACCATTCTCCCCCCGCAACTCCTCTAAGCGAGGATCAACGGAGGTAACTGCAAAGACACCTACCAGTGAAGGTAGGGCAAGTCCCAGGAATTTACGCTACCTTGGGCCCCAGACAAATTCAATTAAAGAAGTAAAGAGTCAAAGTAGGTAGAGAGTTCCCACTTCCCCTCTAGCAAATAGGAGTGTAGCAATGAAACGATGACCAATGTGGTCAGGTAAATCTGATCTGCCGGAGACAGACGGAGGATTTGGCCTACACTCCCCGCGCTGGCCAGACGGGTTGGGGAGGCCTGATTGATGTTTTATAATGTATTCCCTTAGTCGCCGTGTACGACATCCACGGGAAGAGTTGGAGTGGTCCTATTCTACTCTACCGGAAACCACATGGCAAAGAAGAAACTTTTAATAATTTATGCAATATATTGCATATTGTTGGCACGCGTTTCGTGCCTACTTCACTTGATATGATGGGCACCATAGCAATTAGTGTTACGTAATTTATTATTTATTCATTTAATAGTTTATTGTACACAAAAACATACAAATAACAACACAAAGAAAAGAAAACTATACAAAAGGTTAAGCTTATTTCTAAAGAAATTTCTTCCAGCTAACCTGCGGTGATGACAAGGGATTATGGAGAGGCAGTAGTCGCGTGCACCTACTATATTCTATATATAATTTGTGGTACGTCCCTTTATAATATTGAAAAAAACATATGTACAAAATCTCTGTTTCTATGTCAGATAGGTAGTTGCTGTAGGTATACAGACTAGACACAGAGAACACAAGTAAGTTGAAGGCGGTGCGGGTACGGGAAGTGCAACCGCTGGCAATTTCCGGCCGTCGCTCGCAGCGCCCTCTGGGAATTAAACTATTAATATCAAATTATATTCTAGGGAAATTGTTTCCTTTGTAGCTTCGGCCAGGCTGCGGTAGTTTCATTTAGTCGGATCTTAGTTAATTATAATGTGAGATTTTTGTCTTTCGCCCCATTATGTAACTATATCGTCTCTCGCATGACTAAGTGTCTTAAGTAGCTTCAAGCAAATGTTGCAGGGCAAGGCATTTTCGGTTTTACACTTCACATTCTATTGTCTTGGAAGATACGATACTTGTTCATTTTAATTATTTCTAGGTAAAAATAATAAAAATCTTTTATTCAAAAAACATTAATAAAGTTACAAAAAACCCCACAAAACTGAATTCTCAGTTTGACTGAGGGGAGCAGTCTCACACACAAACATTTGTAATGTAATCGATTTTTAAGTAAAGTTTACAATTTTAAACATTATTTTAAGTATATATGTTTCACTAACGTAGTTTCAATATATATATTTTTAGTTACTTTTTCATTGGACATTGTCTGAATAAAATATTAAAACAAAAATAATATAACAAAAGCTTCTTATATTTGTAATTGATTAAAGTCACAGTTGCCGAGTAGGTGTTCCCTATAATCTTTCGAGAATTTACGCATGTTATCATGCTGGCGTATACAGGCAGGCATTTCGTTGTAGATTACAGGGATACGACGCCCAAGCAATCTACCACCGAAGTAGTTGTTCACCCTCGTGAAGGACTCCAACTTTCCCTGAGCGATCATCCTGGTGTAGTTGTCATGTCGGACTGGAGTTTTATGCTCTGGACATAGCATAGGGACTTTCGTTCCTAAGCCCACTATTTTTGAAAATGGGACCACTGTGCGACGTTCAGCGGAGTTTGATCACCGTACAAATTTAAATAGGTCCGTGTTTGTAACTCATTTAGACAAAAAATTACAATTGGCAGTCAGACATGCGAGGGACGATATATCGTAACTGATACGAATTGGCTGTGTGTCTCTAAGTGTACAAGTTACACAAAATCAACTAACGCATCTATTAAGTCTAGACTTAGTTTAAACTTAATTAAGAATTTTGAGCAACTTTAAGCTAATTAAACTTGGGTAAGCACTTTCGCCAGTAATGGTGTTTATTAATTAAAGTACGAACAGCCTGTAGATATAAGTTCACTGTAGGTACCAAACGTCACAGCTAATATAAATCGTAACAGATTAAAACAAAACAACTAAGTCGCCCTCTTATACCCTTTAACTCACTCTCGGCTAGGGTTGTCACCTTTGAGAATGCACTACTCGACAATACACGACTCATAGAAATCCTACCAAGATAGAATGGTGAAGTAGGCGCTACATGCGTGCCAATAAAATGCAATATGTTGCATAAACTAACAAATAGCTTAATCATTTCACGCCGAGTCAAGGTCGGGTAAACATCGACAAAGAAAACAATTTAAAGGTAAAGGGAACAATTTAAAAATAATTATTCCTCATCGTAATCCCTTTAACACTAAAATTGTATGTAGAGATCCGCAAAAAGTATCGATACCTGAGTAGTATCGATACTTTCGTTACGATACCAAGTATTTTCGTACTCTATACTTTTGTTATGATACTTTACTAGGTATCGATACTTCGTCTCATACTCGATACTTTTGGTGTACCGATACCAGATCTACTTTGTTTTGCGAATCGCCCAGCGCCAGGGATGAGAATACGCCAGCGCTAGTTCCGTACGTGTGTAAAAATACGTCAAATACTCATAGAGTGTCATCTCATTACCGTTATCTTCTTTCTTGCTTTGCTGATGAATAATGACCCTCTTGGTCGGGATAGATAGGTTTAGGGGAAACACCTACTCGTATCTTATTAAAATATGATGTCGTTGTATGGAGACAAATTACTTTTTATGTCTGATTTTGGTCTGATTGCAGAGATAAAGATTAGGGGTTTAAAAAATAACCATATTTACATCTATCATTAGGTCAATGTTTATTGTAATAAATAAATGAGACGGAATATTATTATTGATATCATACTTTTTAAACTATTAATTTTGAGACACGGTTTCTAAGGTGATGAAAAAAGTACTCGATACTAAGTAGTATCGATACTTTTGATACGATACTGATATCGAGTACAGTATCTATACTTTTATTTTTTTGCTTATCCCTAATTTTATGTCTACATGTTTACCTCCCCAAACCGTCTGGCCAGCGCGGGGAGTGTAGGCCAAATCCTCCGTCTGTCTCCGGCAGATGAGAGAGGCCACTATATGTACAAAGTCATACATTGGTAGGTATGCAATTTTCATTACGACACACATAGTTCTAACAGTTTCTATAGTAGCGTAGCAACCCTAACTGCAGGCGAGTTAATATCGGTCCGAATGCAAAACATTTAATTAACAGAGGGCGCCACCCTCCGCTATTCCACGCGGCTCGAATTGGACATTCTTTGTCACTCAAGGAATGCGATCGCGCTTCTGAAAACTATCCATCCGTTCATGTGTCTATGGATAGTGAGATGATAGGTATAATAAAGCCTTTGTCTCTTCTCAGAGCGTGCGTAAATACTTTTCCAGTTCGTTCTAAAACTTGCTCGGCATGCCGGTTTAATAAATATTGTAAATGTGATACGTCTTAAAGGTTTAGAAGCCAAACCTTATTTAAATAAAAACGCATAAGGTAAGTGCGGGAAAATTACGGGGGTTAATATGAGTTGGATCGCGCAAAGTGGCGATGCATTGTCTCTGCCTACCCCTCTGGGACCAGGGTGTTATGTATGTATGTGATGTGAGTCTTAGAAAACTAAAATTTGCATAACTTTTGATTAAGTCGGCCGATTGCGATGAAATAAAGACTAAATATTACTCCGAATTAAGCCCTACGTTTTTATGAGATCTATATTAAGATTGGTTCAGTAGTCTTTACGTGATACGTGCCCAAACAAACAGATAATCTGACAACATTTCCAAAAATGATCTTAAGGTATTCTATTACTCATTCTTCATCCTCCAACTTTTTTTGAAATATATTTAATGTACAGACACGCAAAGTTTAAATTTTTATTTAATAGATATCCTACTCATATTATAAACGCAAAAGTTTGTAAGTATGGCTGGATGTTTGTTACTCTTTCACGTAAAAACTACTGAATGGATTTTAATGAAACTTTACAATAATATAGCTTCTACATCAGAATAACACAGACTATAACTTATAAAGATATTGTGTGAATTGTCCAAAATGTAAAGTAAGTAGGAAAAAATCTACCATCTGCGAGCTATTCTGGCGTGCGCCATAAAATTATAATTTTAATGTCATAATGATAGTTCTTTTCTACGCCACGCTAATATAAGCTACTCGAAATACTAATCCTGCGCAGACGAAGTCGCGGGCACCAGCTGGTGTACATATATATACACTTGTCTATATTATATTGATGTAAGGTGTTACTGGACCGTTATTCGACCAGCTATTCTGCTTCGAGTTTGTTTTAGTGGCAGTAAAATTTACTACCTGTCCACGAAGAGAACCTCGGAGGAACAGACCGACGAACAAACAAGTGTTTACGTTAAATTTATAATCTCATAAATATACATAACACATTATAATTTTGTTTTTATTGCCACAAATATGTATTTACGGCTATTGTTGAGATTTTTTTAAGTGCATCGAAAGGAGATTAGAGTTTTGCAGCGTAATATTAAGTTTGTTTAGTGAATTTGGTTTAATTGGAGTTGTCAAAGTTGTAATTAGTGAAAGTCGTTTTTGTGTTTTTTATTGTTGGTTTATTTAAATGTTATGTGGTTTATAATAAGCGGCATTTTTCAAATATTCTAATACGTAATCGAGTTGGGTGAGATCAGAATATGGTTAGGTATCTAGAATAGACATGGACATATTTTATTAATAATCATTTCATTACAAGTAATTTTTTTTAATATTACATAAATACAAGTCATATTTTTTAAAACTCCATACTATAATAATAATTTAAAATTAAATTAAAAACATATAATTTTTTCATGCGCATTTAACAATTATAAATTACTTTCAATAAATTCATCGAAGTTATAGAAGATCTGCTCGATACGCCACTTTTTCAGCTTCACAAGAATATCGTTAGAGGATGCCCAGATTGTATTAAAAGTCGAAAACTAAGCGACATAAAACCTATTTTAGAATGCACAAATGATTCCCTTTCATACGATACCCCACTTTACATTGTAACCACATTTTTAAATATTGGCTCTCCCCTTTTCAATAAAAATACAAATATATATTTTTTATTCTATCATTCGCAATAACGTCGGGTGGGCATTATTTAAAACTGTCATATCATTAGCAGTTTCTGAGATAATCAGCTGTGACAGATGGACGAACGGACGGACAGAGTCGCACCATAAGGGTTCCGTTTGTACCATATTGGAACGGAACCCTAAATAACAAATGACACACGCACGCAGCGAAAGGCGGTAGGCAGTCCTGGTAGTCAGTACTCCAGCCGTACTTGTTCTTTGCGGGCGACATGACACTGGCGAGGGAGAGATATATTAATAAAGTAAATTTTCTAGAAGCCATTATATCGGACGATAATAAAACGACTGTTAATATTTCTTCCAGTAACTCAGTATCACATTTAGAAACAATTCATGAAAAAAACATCTCGTTTTCACGAAAATTTTGATAAAAATAAGCAATATTTCTGGAACGTATGAGTAGGGTTGAGGTTGGGATTGGGATATTGAGAGTCTGGAGTCTGAGTGGGAGTGGAAGTAGAAGTGGGAAGAGAACGGGAGCGGAAGTGGGAACGGGGGCGGATTCTGTAGTTCACGCGAGCGGAGCCGCGGGCACAGCTAGTAATCTTTGCTCCCAGTGAGTAAGGATCTAACGCATTTTCAAACTGAAGTCTTTGCGTCTAACATTCAAGATTTTCAGTGTTTAGATCACGTTTATAAATAAGTATAAGGCGATAAATATGCTGCGACGACTGACTGTGAAGTGACAAAACGACACAGAAACCTGCGCGAGCGCATACCGCGTTAATCCGATCTTTCCTGTCGATTTTGCGTGTCACTGCGCAACTTCTACTTATGAATACGTTCGTAAATATACTCTCAAATTAAAATAATGTTCATTGCTCCTTTGTTTAGAAGGTTGAAATTTGTCATTTTAGATAGAGCGGTAATGTAGTATGAATTTGGAAAATACTCGTTGAGCTAAGGATGTTTAATCGAAATTCAGTTTTGAAGCGACATCTTGCGAAAATTCCACTGATTTTTATTCTAATTTGATTTAAATTAGTAATAATGTTTGTTAGTAATGGTATAGCTTAGTTGTAGTACCAAACAGGGTAAGGTGACGTTCTTTGAGCACACTGCCACCAGTCCTTCTACACGTGCAATTTGTGGACTAACTATCATCATCATCAGGTTATTTTTGTCTCCACTGCAGGAGCACAACCCTCTCTCATCTGCCGGAGACAGACGGGGGATTTGGCCTACACTCCCCGCGCTGGCCAGACGGGTAGGGGAGGCCTGATTGATGTTTTATAATATGGACTAACTATACGCGATTGGGGAGGCTATGTTCAACAGTGGACTTATATAAGCTGATGATGATGAGTATGCTGTTGGGACTGACACGATTCTGTAGCGCAACCGTAATGTTTGCGGAGGCGCAAACCGATGGCTTCCACGACATCGTCAGAAAGAGATGCGCTTCTCTAATAGATCCGATGCCAGCAGTGTCAACAATCCAGTAGTGCTATTCTCTAAAATATAAACTCACGTGCGAGTCTCACTCAAGTGACTTCACTCACTTTGAAACCTAATCCATTGGTAATTCTGTAAACATTCCAGAGCACTATCGAAGTGAAGTGAAAAAGCGACTTTCTTTCGCCCCCTTTTCGCTCTGTGATACCCCTTGACGTGATGTGTTGCGGACAACATCGCCGTGAATTAATACAAGTTCTTATTTAAAATTTTCGAGATACTGTATAAGTTGTGTTACCTGTACCAATTTGTTATAAGAATGACTAATATTTTAGTAGGAAGTATCATTGTTGTACTTTTAATTTTACATGATGTCAAGTTTACTCACTTAACCAACCGCAAAGTCTTTAAATTGGTAAGTATTTTGTATCAATAGGATAAAACGAGCTATATATCCATCTCCTCCAGGTCTGCCGGAGCGGCCGCGTCTCGAGCGGCCCATCTCAAAATTCTAAAATATTTCTCCCTGCGTGATCACTTTGAGTTCCTTCCTTTTGCGGTAGAGACACTTGGCGCTTGGGTCCGGAAGCCAAGAAGTTTGCATCGACCATAGGCAAACTTCTGAAATAAATCCGGCGACCGTCGAGCCAGATCCTTTTTTATCAGCCGCATAAGCCTGGAAATTCAAAGGGGTAACGCAGCGAGTATCCTCGGCACCATTAAAAACTCTGCAGAACTGGAGGAGATATTTTATCTGTAGGGCCCTTTATTTCCACTTTAGCTAGCTATAGCTAGAAAGGGTACATCACGTTTGCTTCAGTCTCGCGCCCCTCCCGCGCACTTTTCTTGCCTCGTGTTCACGTTTCTAGTGAGGAGATACAGTTACGCAGTTTGAAAACGGGCAATACGGCACTTTTGCAGATTTTTCGTCGTAGTTTACCCGACCTTGACTCGGCGCGAAACGAGTAATCCTTTGACAGTTTGTCAACATTGTCGGCACGCGTGTTGCGCGTACTTCAACCTCTCTATCTCATTCATTTCTGTGGTCAGAGGTGTGCTATAGTATAAGTTCGACGACCTCCGTGGCGGAACGGGTAGCTCTCAGACTGCCACGCCGTAGGTTGCGGGTTCGAATCCCGCTAGGGGCAAATGTTCGTATGATGAATATGAATGTTTGTACCCAAGTCTTGGATGTTTATATATTTATTTAAGTATGTCTATCCGTTATCTAGTAACCATACCACAGGCTCTGCCTAGTTTGGGACTGGATAATTGTTGTGAATGTCTGACATATTTATTTATTTATTAAGTCAGTGAACCAAAACATACATCGACACAGTAATCGGAAGTACCGAGGAAATACTCTGTAGGGTCATCCAGTCAAGTAACTCGTTCTCAAGTGATCACTGATTTGACAGCTTGCCGCCTCCATACTTTACTTTACCTTCGTCTCCAAATGATTTTCCCCTCTACTATTGCGATATAAGCGTGTTATAAGATCTTTAGGCGATATGGCGGCGTTGGTTGGGAGGTTTTGCGATAGCACTCGAGTGGATTTGATGAGATCTTGAGTTTGTAGGTATTGTGGAGGTAGAGACGTGGTTATTGCGTTGTGGTTTCGACCGACGAAAATGTGAGATGCTTTGTGTTGTAAGTTGGAGTTTGTCAAGTAAGAATGAGTGCGTTCAGCCTTAAATTGCAACGATTTCTATGTACTACTAGATGGAGCGTTCCAAACAATCGCTCTGTTCCACGCAAGTACAAACAACTCTTTCACATTTACTTTGAAACTTGTGCAGTTACTACTCAGAACATTTAATTATTTACTAAATATTGACATTATGTAGTGATAGAATAGAAAGACTTTATTTGGCGAACACAAATACAACACAGGAATAAAAATTGACGACATAAATATGGTATAATATACCATTTCCCCTACTCACATTTAGTCAGGTTTCCGTAAAAACCTAGTTTTTAGACGACCTACCTACTGGCTGATTATTTTTAACTCAATATGGTACTATGTTTTTTTTTCTTTCAATGAACCTACAGGTCATACCACGAAGCAAAATAATTTTTCGCACCTCATAATTAGTCACCTCAAAGTTTTTAGCTACATGATGGACATTAATTGGTTGTTAAATTAGATAACAGATGACCATTTGATATCTAATTTTATAACCAATCAGTGCTAGTAATGAAGTTTCAAACTTTGAGATGACTTACGAGTATGAGGTGCGAAAAAATATTTTGCTTCGTGGTATGACCTGTAGTTGCGATGAATAATGCGGAACTATTATCCTTCTTCTTACTAATTCGAAAATTATCATATTTATTATTCATTATTATTATCCTACTAATTCGAAAACTCGTTCTCGCTATCACATACTTACAAGAACTTATATAATATTCTATTTAACAGGGGGAGGGGTGTATGTACATAACCTTTTATCATCATCATCAGGTTATTTTTGTCTCCACTGCAGAAGCACAACCCTCTCTCATCTGCCGGAGACAGACGGAGGATTTGGCCTACACTCCCAGCGCTGGCCAGACGGGTTGGGGAGGCCTGATTGATGTTTATAATGCAATCCCTCAGTCGCCTTGTACGACATCCACGGGAAGAGTTGGAGTGGTCCTATTCTACTCTACCGGAAACCACACGGCAAACCTTTTATGCAGATGATAAATAGGGCATTCGATTCCGCTTAAAAAAATACCCGTTGTGGGGGAAATATCACAATTGTTCGGGTATGCTTTATTATTCTTAGGTATATCCTTTTTTGCACCAGACCACCTAGTTATATCAGCTTGAAGTTTTCGGATATCTTTATTAGTTAAGAAATAATCAGCTGGTGACACTTTTCTGTTCCACCCTGTAAATATTCGTAAGGATATCCGTTCTGACGAATCTCTGAAAAGTATTTTCAAAAGCGAAAGAATTTTAATGTACGTATATTAATCTTCAAACTTAAACACAGATTTCGCAAAGTAATATACGTTAAACAGTAAAGTTTTAATCGATTTAACCATTTTTTCGCTGACATAAGCTTTCTAGAAGGGTGTGCACCCCAAGTATCAAAATTAAAAATAAAAAGCATTACCTTCACACGCTATTTTATACTTTTTGAAAGTTGTTTTAAAGATCAATTTCCTTTGATGCATATTTATTGCCAATATCATAGACAATTAAGTTTTAAAATTGAATTTTTCGGCGGGAATTGGCTTTAAGAAAGCTTAGGAAGGTGTTTCATCATAGTCATTTCTGAATTTAATTTTGTTTTCTTATAATATTCACGGCAAAAGTTATTTTATTCCTTAAGTCTAAAGGGTTTTTATTGATTGCTTGAAGGGTTGCCAATATTGAGTGGTTTATGGGGAGGATGTTTTGGGTATATCGGGTGACCTCTTGTTTTCGTTAGCTGGTTAGAGCAAACAAATAGGGGTGAAGACACGAGATTAGAGGCCGCCCTCCATCTTTGTTACGTAAGTTAGGTATAGTTATGTTACGAAACAGTTTGATAGTAAAAATATGTCTTTATTGTTCTTATATTGAACCTCCACACCAGAAAATACAAAATTTTACTACGTAAAGAAGCGACACTCACCTTCCACACACCCTCACACACACTCACACACAAAGTCATCGCATCTTTTTTTCGTTTTGTTTTGTAACTTTTTTTTAATGTAAGTATTGTTCGTGCATATCGGTGTCGTATCCATAAGTTTTTAATGTTTTAATTTCGTAATTGTCACTACTAACTTTTTCTTGAATTTTGCGTTTTTAAAATGTAAAGTGCTGTGAAATAAAACAAATATATATAAATAAATAAATAATGTCGCGCTCAAAACTGAGCATGGCTGGCAGTACGACTCACTGTTGGGGTGCCGCTTGCCGCCGCCCGGTACAAACTTATTAAATTCTACGTCAGTGCGCTACCGATTTTTACTGTTTAAAAAAAAACTGTTAGTGACGTTTATTTTCCGATAATACATATTTACATAAACCTCTATACAACTCAGATGTTTCGCTATGCAAACTTCGGTGATGGGATGGGGGGGAGAGGGGGTTGGTGGGGTGGAGGGAAGAGGTGGGGCGGGAGGAGGGGGAGGGGGGTTAATCATAAGTCTAAAACTAAGCACCTCAAAGTTTTTACCTTCATGATTGACAATAATTGGTTATTAAATTAGATAACAGATGTCTTATGTTATCTAATGTTACCAATTAGTACCAATTGCCAACAGTTAATCCTGCTTCTACTCTACTAATATTATAAACGTGAAAGTTTAGATATATGGATGATTGGATGTTTGTTACTCAACCACGCTTCAAACACTGGACGGATCATGATGAAACTTGGAACACATATAGATTAGGTCCTGGAATAGGACATAGGATAGTTTTTATCCCAAAAAAACGTCCCATTCCTGCGGGAAATACATAATAATTTGTGATGTCAAGTTGTCCACTCGAAGTTGCGGGCAACAGCTAGTAGGTACTACATAAAAATAGAGCCGTGGTAGCCGGTTGGTTATGCACTCGCCTCACGTTCATGAGGTCGTGGGTTCAAACCCCGCCCGTACCAATGCGTTTTACGAAACTTAAGTACGGTTTATTTATAATACCACAGGCTTTTCGGTGAAGGAAACCATCTTAAGGAAACCTGCATATGCCGAAGAAGAAATTCTGAGGCGTGTGTGAAGTCCACCAAATCGGCTTGGAGCACCGTTGGTGGTCAGGGGTTTGGCACAAAAAATCCTGAAGGGTCGAAGTGTCGCCAGGTCTTCCTGGCCCCCTAAGAAGATAAGATACTACATAAAAATAAGTTCAGTGGTTGTTAAGTTGTAAGAGGATTGCCTGCATTGATTTATGTAGTACTCGGACAATTCGCAAAGAAAATAACATTTAAAATCTAGTCGATCTATTCTGGTCGGTTCCTAGTAAACAGCGCATAATTATAGGCGCTCTAGGCGCGTGCGCGTCAGTCAATGGCCGGGAATACAACAATACTCCGTCAGTCTTTGACGACCTCCGTGGCGGAACGGGTAGCTCTCGGACTGCCACGCCGGAGGTTGCGGGTTCGAATCCCGCTAGGGGCAAATGTTCGTATGATGAATATGAATGTTTGTACTCAAGTCTTGGATGTTTATATATTTATTTAAGTATGTCTATCCGTTATCTAGTAACCATAACACAGGCTCTGCCTAGTTTGGGAATGGATAATTGGTGTGTATGTCTGAGATATTTATTTATTTATTTATTTATTAGTCATTGACACCTCGTTGGCGCAGCGGCTTGCCAGAGGTCGTGGCTTCGATTCTCACTGGGGACAGACAACTTTGTACAAGTTGGTGCCGATCTGGATGTTATATTTGTGAATTGTCCAATCCTTGTTTGATTCCCACAACTCAGGAGAAAATCCTACCTAGACACGGATAGGTAGATACATCACTAATACATATATGTAATATTTATTTATTAATTTAAAGACGAGTTCAACAATGAGCCTACAACATGGAAAAAAATGACGTTGGACGGTTTTTTTAACTAACTAAAAATGTAACTTAGAATAAACGTAGAAGTAAGAAAAAAACATAACAGTGCAAAAATTATAATATAAATAGACGATAGATAAGTAAGATAGATAGAGTGCCGTGTGGTTTCCGGTAGAGTAGAATAGGACCACTCCAACTCTTCCCGTGGACGTCGTACAAGGCGACTAAGGGAATACATTGTAAAACATCAATCAGGTCTCCCCAACCAGTAGGCCAAATCCTCCGTCTGTCTCCCGCAGATGAGAGAGGGTTGTGCTCCTGCAGTGGAGACAAAAATAACCTGATGATGAAGTAAGATAGATAAATAAGACAGACTTCATATTTAGTTTGTTATGTATTAATTATTTTATACTCATCACTCATCATCAGGTTATTTTTATCTCCACTGCAGGAGCACAAATTCTCTCTCATTTGCCGGAGATGCTATTTCTATACGATACTATTGAGAGAAATTATTTTAAACATTAGAGCCATTTTTGCATTCGAGGTAAGGCATTTCTGTACCTGAGTCGCCTTCAACGAGAAAAAAACATAATCCCCCTTAATGATCTCTATATACTACTAGATGGAGCGTTCCAAACAATCGCTCTGTTCCACGCAAGTAGCCACAACTCTTTCACATTCACAATGAAACTTGTGCAGTTACTACGCAGAACATTTAATTATTACTAAATATTGACGCTACGGTTAAATAATGTCAATCATCATCATCATCATCAGGTTATTTTTGTCTCCACTGTAGGAGCACAACCCTCTCTCATCTGCCGGAGACAGACGGAGGATTTGGCCTACACTCCCCGCGCTGGCCAGACGGGTTGGGGAGGCCTGATTGATGTTTTATAATGTATTCCCTTAGTCCCCTTGTATGACATCCACGGGAAGAGTCGGAGTGGCCCTATTCTACTCTACCGGAAACCACATGGCAAAATAATGTCAATATTTGGGAAATAATTAAATGTTCTGAGTAGTAACTGCACAAATTTTAAAGTGAATGTGAAAGAGTTGTGGCTACTTGCGTGGAACAGAGCGATTGCTTGGAACGCTCCATCTAGTAGTACATAGAGATCGTTGATCCCCCTAGTTCGCCGTAAACAGCACCGATTATTAAACAAAATGCCTAAATTATAAACATGCAACCATTTTTTAAATTTATTATTATACTTAGTTAAGATAACTAACCTATCGCCACTCCGTCTCATCTCTCATTTGGCAGCGCGCTAACGGCAAATAATTGGCTATTAGCGGCGAGGTGTTTTTTCGTGTACGCACCGGCCGGTTTTTGGCCTCGAGCCAAACTCTGGAGTGGATAGTGGACAAACTGCGCGGACGGAAATACGCATGAAAACAAACCTTATAAAAATATAGTCGGAAATGGAACGTCGAATTTGAAATTGACACGGAGTTCTGGGGTTGCTCCCGGGTTTTTTGGAAAAGGGTTAGTTGTGTGTTTGTTTTTTCCCAAAATAATGTTTACTTCGAGCTTTGGTGTTTAGTAGTGATAGTATATTATGCAACAAATGTATCTCTGTGTGTACACTGTGAACTCAGAACAATGAATAACACTGTGAAGGAAACATAATTTTTTTAATTTTTTTTTAATTTGCAGTGCGTTCCTTTAGGAGACCTTGTAATTTATTAACATTTTAAAAATCTTAATTTTATTTAACTTCATATATAGGTAAGTATATTAGACTAGTATGTATAATTATAATTAACCTAACACAAACTAGGCATGCTGTCGTTGCCTATAATTGGGGTGGCATGTGGCCAATGTACAATTGTAAGTTTCCCCTAAGCAACAATTGATGTACATTCTGTTGGTAACCTAATAATAAAAAAATTAAAGCAGTGAACTTCCTAACCTCAAACCTTACTAAAGTTTACTATCAACGTTAGTAAGGGAGTTGTGTGACTAAGTATATCAATCCCAGTGTTGGTCTGAAGCAGTCTGATACTAATAATAAACAGAAATTAAAAAAAAACGTTTTTAGACTGATGACATTATAGCCAATGTCTTAAAACAAACGAAAATAAAACACGGGGTTCTTTCTATGAAACGAAACGTAGAGGACACTGACGGCACAGGGCGGACACTTGTGCCAAAATGTATGCGATGGCGGGAAATCGACTACCTATTCTTACACAAATATAATAATCGTGTCCGCACACGGCAGCGCACGCACACATGCCTAAGGCAATCGTTAGGGGTGTCAGACCGCGCGGACCGGCCGTGGGCACCAATAACTTTGTGATGGCGGCGTAAAGTGTGCATAAAAATAAAAATAGTTTATATAGGTGGTTGATTAATTGAGATTTATGTCGTAGGTATACAATCTTTTTTCCAACTTTCGATGTTTATGTGCAAAATCTCTATGCAACCATACAAAACTGTACGAATTCGTGATAGACTAATTGGTACTGCGCTCGCCTCACGTTTATGAGGTCGAGAGTTCGAATCCGGGCACAGGCCAAAGAACGAACTAAGAACGTTTTTAGTAAAGGAAAATACCTTAAGAAACCAGCCAAAGAAGTAATAATTCTAAGGCGTATGTGAAGTCCACAAACCCGCATTGGGCCAGCGTCGTGGACTATTGTTATGGAATAATTCCTACTCGCGTGTAATTTTTTCTTTCTTTCATTATGGTTTAAAATATATCACTAAACTTGGCGCATGTGCTAAAATAAAGTATTTTTCGACATACAGGGAAAAAAGACGACACTCATCATTGTGCAAATTATAATTTTTTTAATCTATACATATATTAAAACAGTAAAAAGGCGTTGCTGTACATTAAAGTAAAAAACAATTCAGACCTTAAGACCAGTGGAGTCCAAAAATATAATAAACGTGTAAATAAGTATAATGACGTGCTCGTGGACGGCATAGGACGGCTGATGACGGAATGTAAGGGAATGCTAGAGAGAGGAATGCCTGTTTCGTCTATAGCATAAAAATTATTGTAACGCAATCGAATAATAATCTGTAATGTTTGAATATTTTAAATAAATAAATGTCTAAATAAAAAAATCGTGTCTATGTATGTATGTATGTCTGTACGGGCTAAACTTGGAAACTGCTGAACAGAATTTGACGGCGTACTGCGTTTTGGTACTGCGTTTCTTTTTGATTTCTTTGCAAGACGATCCGAAGCACAGAAATGAAGATCGCAAACGCGGTAATTCTTTAAACTTTTATTGTTTAAGTCGGGTCGCCCAATCACTTGAATCCCGTATATACATCTGAAAAACAATTTTTTTAGTATATATCTACATCTGTAAAACAAAAAAGATTTTATACCCAAACAAAAGGAACTGCGGAAACGTTCCTACAATGTTACGTTGTAAGCTCACGTCACACGCCACTGTATGACACATGTCATTTTTTCTTTTTATTATGCTGCAATTACACATACGCGCAAGTCGGTAGACAATCGCTCATTGAATTTCGATTACATCAAAAAGGTGAAAATTCAAACGTGACGTCGGTTCCGTTATTTTTAATTTAATTAAATATAAATTTTATGTATTATAGGTACATTACATTTGTCTAATCCCAAACTTGATTTTATTCACTTCAGATCAGAACGTCTCATTATCCTGTACCATTGAAATTAGATAAGGACCAATTCACTAATATAGTACCCAGACTAAGACGAACTCTAAAGATGTCTATACATAAAAGGAATCGAACTCACGACTTCTGGTACTTGAATCCAATAAGCAAGCCACTAAGCCAATGACGTGGTCAATAATCATGACATCTTCAACAGAGGGAGTCCAAACATTTATTTTTATCTTCGTGTATGCATGACTGCCATAAATTAAAAGTTACACAACCGATTTTTTTACTAGCATGAACACTTGGCAATCATGCCAATGTATGTACGGTGGACCACACGCTAAAGTCTAAAGTGTACAAAATATAAAATTTGCAGAGTATAAAAATTACCTTGATATATTAAGTCACACGAAACTAGATGTTTTTCCAACTTTACCTAAATTTTTTTTAGAATTCAGGTATCTTCTTACACGCTACAATTAAACCCCACGTTGGGCGCTAGAATGTAATAAGTTCCTGATGATCTGCAGGTTCCTGAATAATTCATGGATATGATGAACGTGGGGTTTAATTGAAGGCGTGACTAATACTACTTAAATTCTTTAAGATTTAATATGTTTTGTCACAAAACATATATAATTTCGCGGGACAAGTTACCTAATTCAAAAAGACCCACATCGATGCGAGCGTCTCGCGACTTAACGCAAATGTGTAAATGTCGTACAACAAACAAATAAATATACAATTGATTAAAATTGTATCAATGTCTATATCAAATAACATTTTATTTACATTATCAAACAGAATAAAATAAACCAAAACGTATAAAATTATATTTGTATTACCAAAATTCAATCCTACAAATTGTTAAAATAAATAGGCAAAATATGTTACTTACCTCGATTCTTCTGGAGGAAAAGAATGAAATCGTCTCTTTTTGTCATTACTGTTAATCAAACAACCACCTACAGCACAATTACTTCACCATTATTCTTTTAATTGTCTTTCAAGCAATACATACAGCCCTGACGGCTAGTGCCCTAAACGCTACCCAAATCTGCGGCGCGGGGTGAGGAAGCTGTGATTGGCGGGGGGAAGGGAGTGTCCATTCTATACGTAGTATTATTAGGTATTCTATGCTGACGGTAGGCTGAATTTCAGCGAGCTATGGCGAGGGCTATGCTAGTGGGCGGATTTATTTGAAGAATATAATTTGATCCGACGAAGAACGATGGCCACGGACATAGCCGAAAGGATTAGCAAGCTGAAGTGGTAGTGGCTGTCGCAGGACCGACGGTCGTTGGGGCAGACGAGTTTTGGAGTGGAGACCGCGGATGTGCAGGATGCCAGATGGATCGATGAGGAAGAGGTGGCGTTCATTGGGGAAGGCCTATGTCCAGCAGTGGACGTCTAAGGGTTGATAATCATCATCCTTCTTCATCCAGCATCTTTCATGTAACTTTTCAGGGCGTTATTGGCTAGGTTTTGCACCGGAGGATGTTTTAAACATAGCTTTTATTATTATCGGTTTTATGAATCACTGATGGTATGAACGCTTATTTGTACCAAAAATCATAAAATTAAACTGTGTACAAAGGCGGACTTATCGCACTTAGAGATCTCTTCCAATCAACCTTAGAGTAACCGAAAAGACAAGTATAATGCGTATAGTGGTTCTCCGAATTTAAACACAATCAGCTGAAAAATTAATATATATATATTTTTCCTTATTTTAACAATCACATAGATACATAATGCTCACGCCTTGGTCCCAGAGGGGTAGGCAGAGACGATGGATCGCCACTTTGCGCAATGTAATATTGCTTTTAAAGTAGGAAAACATAGACTTAACCTTCATTTGACATTTTTCCATTTAAAGTGTGAAAAATAGAGCCAAGCAATTTCAGAGATGTCACGCTTTCAGTAGCGCCGTTTGGACCTTAGAAATGTCAGACATGACCTCTGCTAGGAGTCTTAAACTGTCACGTAGAGACATAATAGGACACTTATACTAAAAGCTGGCCGTTGGCAGCCTAAATATAACTATATGTATATACCAACGTCACTGCCAGCCGCCCTACGCAGATCGTCACTCCATCCAGCCAGGAGGCGTCCCACACTACGCTTGCCGAGTCGCGGTCTCCACTCGAGAACTCGTTTACCCCAGAGACTGGATGAGAAGAACCGAGGATCGGGTTCAGTGGCGCGCCTTGGGAGAGGCCTATGTCCAGCAGTGGGCTCTTACAGGCTGATGATGATGACGACTGAGAAACCTTTTGTTGGCAAAAGAACATTATTCCATTAAAGAATTTTCTAAAAATTAAATTGGTGGTAATCTGACGTAATTTGTGATAATTTAATACCAAGTGTATTTGGAAATTTATTTTGATATTGGGCCCGATTCTGAAGCACACATTTAAAATTTGACAGCTCTAAAATTGTTTTTGTCTTTATCCTCATAATACGGTGTGACAAGGATAGCAACAGTTTTAGTGCTGTCAAATTTTAACATTGTGCCTTCAGAATCGAGCCCATTATATACTCAGGGACCAAGGCGTAAGCATTATGTATGTATGAATGAAAAATTATAGAGTGCCTTGTTCGTAAAAACCACCGGCGCAATTCGGATGAAGTATACAGAAAACACAGGGCTTAACTTGGAGTAACATTTCGGTTATCTCATGGAAATCGGCTCACTGATTCAGAAAATAGGTGCACGAATTTACAGTTGTTCAACATTTACAATAAAGAAGTCTTGCTCGGATTTCGGAGGGATTCATTGCACTGTACATTACAAACTAAACTTGGAGAGAGGGTGGAGTTAGACCGTAGCAAGTTTTTAGGTGATGCGAGATCTCATGAGGACGTATTTAGGCTAATGATGATTTGGAAAAACTGATCTGGCAACACTATCCATAGACATGAGAATAGTGAATAGTGAATAGTGGAAGAGTGGAAGTTACAGACAGGCTACAAAGGGCTCGTTCCCAAGGCCGTAAAACCTTTAATAAAAAGAACACCTACATGAGCTGTTGTCCGATGCGAAATTCTTTAGACTATGATTTTTTTATATGGAACTTTCAACTGAGTGTTAAAGTACGTAGTATCATTAAGTATTCTATGGTTAAAGTGTGAATGAATGAAGTCAGAAATATCTATAACTGGTTCAAAAGGACTGAGCTTCCAGAGCCGTAAACACATTTAAAAAAATACCATCATTATAGCCTCAGACTAAAAACCAATAATTCAAGTAATTAACTTTCCCTGTGACTGAATGAAGTTAGAAATATCTATAACTGGCTCAAAAGGACTTGGCTTTCAGAGCCGTAAAATACATTTAAAAAAAATACCATCATTATAGCCTCATACTAAAAACCAATAATTCAAATAATTAACTTTCCGTTTTTAGCAAATTATGACGTCAGAATGGCTCAATCTGGTAGTATCATCATTCATTCATCATCAGGTTATTTTTGATCCACCGCAGGAGCACAACACTCTCTCATCTGCCGGAGACAGACGGAGCACTTGGCCTACACTCCCCGCGCTGGCCAGACGGGCTGGGGAGTCCTGGTAGTATATAAACTAAGATTTTAGCACTGGTTACTAGCTACGGGTCTACGACGTATGTATGACGTAACGTGCTACGTCCGCGGCTTCATAATCAATTCAAATCCGCCATGCGGCCTGTCAGTGGATACGATTAGTGATCTCATTCGTTTTTTTCTGTGGCTCTTAAACGGTGTAAGTAATAAAAAAAATACTGATATTAAAACTGCGACATCCAATAAATAGAAATGAAAACCTCGCGTGTCTGTACATTGAATAAAAAAAAATTGGGGGACGAAGAATAAGTATAGAATACATTGGTATCATTTTTGGAAACGTTTTAAAGCTCATTTACAGTTTTATTTATTTATTTACCTGTTGTATTTCAGGGTGTTTCCACAAGTATATGGATACTTGTGGAAATACCCTGGAAGAAAGAAATTTCATTATTCGATAATTAGTGGCCCTGTATTATTAGGTCGGTCATCGTCGACAATGTCAATATCGAAGTTGTTCAGGAGTCGATCTACCTAAAACAGACAATACAGTTGGGTAGGATCAATTTCAATAGGGAAGCTGACAGAAGAATCCAGTTAGGCTGGGCAGTATTCGGAAAACTGCGTCAAGTCTTCACGTCGCCCATTCCGCAATGTTTAAAGACAAGTCTTTAATCAGTGCGTCCTGCCTGTCATGATTACGGCGCGGTGACGTGGACACTGACGGTGGGCCTGATCCACAAGTTTAAAGTCCCTCAGCGAGCTATGGAGTGGGCTATGCTCGGGGACTCTATGAGGGATACGATTCGTAATGAGGAGATCCGACGAATAACGAAGGTGACCGAAATAGCCGAAATAATTAGTAAGATGAAGTGGCAGTGGGCGCGTCACATTTGTCGCAGTACCGACGGGCGTTGGGGCAGACGAGTTCTAGAGTGGAGACCGCAGATCGCCACGCGCAGGGTGGGACACCCCGCCGCGCCGCCAAGTGGATCGACGACCTGAAGAAGGTGGCCGGAAGCTGGATTCTTAGGGAAGGGAACCGAGTGGGGTGGCGTTCATTCGGGAAGTCCTATGCCCAGCAGTTTGATAGATATTTTGTTGTACAGTTAATTGGATATGCAAAATAGGTCTCAAGGATAAGGGAGGGGATTAGGAGGGGAAGAAGTCGGAAAGGAGAGAATGAAGGGGAGGGGTAAGTTGGTAGGAGGAGGGATAGTGGGAAGGGGTGGTGGTAGGACAGAGGGAGGGGAGCAGTGGAAACCAGGGGACAGTAGGGGGAAAAGAAAAGGAAAGTAGGGGGAAGGTAAATGGCGGAGAAAGGGTAAGGGGTAGGGAGCGGGAAGGGGTGGGGGAAGATGTTTTCAACGTAGTGGGAAGGAGAGTAGAAGAAAAGAACGAATAGGGGGTGGAAAGATGGAATGGGAGGGGGGAAAGCGAAATACAACCTGCGAACTTTGCATCATATGATAATCTTTTAATTCATGATAAATATGAAGTAAATGTCGACTTTATTTAAAAATGAAAAACATTAATTCTGTAGTCCAATGGGCGGAACAGCCGTCGACACGCTAATTTTATGTATATAAATATTTTCAATGCATAACCAGATTAATAGATTTTTTTAAATAAATATGAAGTAAATGTCGACTTTATTTAAAAATTAAAAACATTAATTCTGTGGTCCAATGGGCGGAACAGCCGTCGACACGCTAATTTTATGTATATAAATATTTTCAATGCATAACCAGATTACTAGATTTCTTTTAGGATTTAGTAATATATAACGATGAGTAATGTTAAGTTGTCCACGCGGACGAAGTCGCGGGCAACAGCTAGTAATATTATAAATTAGTAAGGCAAAAATTATAAACATTGTTGAAATTTCAAGAATTAATTGAAAATAAACATTTTTCCGCTTCTGTTATTTCTTAAAAAAAAATATATCTACAAGATTCTTTACATTTATGTTACATGGTTCTTGAAATGATTTGAAGTATGTGTATGACGTAGCCAGTGCTGTAAGCCAGTGCCCAGTGCGAGCTTCTATAAATCCGCCCTTGAAAAATGTCCAAGCAGATCGTTTTTGCGCCCCCTCAAGGTCTGCGCTTAGTCCCTGGGCACCGCTGGTGTACTATGGCCTATGTAGTAACACCATAGAGTATTAAAAGAAGTTAGAAAGGGCATCGAGCGCAGTTTGTAACGAGTCCGAAATTGGCGCCACTACATTCCCTTCATTTGTACTACGCCTGTACCCCGAGCGACTGCGCGTGTTTCGGTACAAACTATGAGAAAAAGCGGCAAGTAACATAATATAAAAGTTATTGTAGTTCGTTGTAACTTTGATCGATATTTTAATAATAGTATTGTGGTTTACGATTTATGACGTATTAAAAAAAAACTACTTACTAGATCTCGTTCAAACCAATTTTCGGTTGAAGTTTGCCTGGCAATGTACATCATATATTTTTTTTTAGTTTTATCATTCTCTTATTTTAAAAGTTACAGGGGGGGGGGGACGACGACGACACACATTTTACTTTAAAGTAAAAGTTCCTTTTTAATTTAAAAAAATTACATGTATACCAAGACGAAGTGTACTCATGTGCAATTAAGGATTTTGACTTTGATTTAGTCACAAATTTACCCCCACTTACATATACGTACATACATACTCGTAGATAAGATTAGATTAGATTCATTTATTTCACTTTTACAAGTTTAAGATTCACATTAAAAACAACTTTGTAAGATTTACTTGCTATAAAATAAACGATTATTTCAATGACAAAGATGCCTGGCACTAATGTTGGTTCAGCATCGCACACTCTTTATATAATTGTCTGAAAACATGATTTCAAAAGATGTGTTGCGTGAAGTTTGTTGCGCCGTTTCTTCTTCACAGCGCTAACACCTAGGAAGCGGTAGTCGATAAAAAAATAATGACGTGCATAAATGTACCAAGTGTACTCATATGCAGTAAATGATTTTGACTTTGACATCTTAAAAATTAAATTTTACATGTCATTTTAATATATAAATTACAATGTCAACAATTAAAATATTTCATTTTTCAATACATATATAAACAGTTATACACACTTTCCCCCCATATTTACGCAAATTATTGTTATTCATCATCAGGTTATTTTTGTCTCCACTGCAGGAGCACAACCCTCTCTCATCTGCTGGAGACAGGCGGAGGATTTGGTCTACACTCCCCGCGCTGGCCAGACGGGTTGGGGAGGCCTGATTGATGTTTTATAATGTATTCCCTTAGTAGCCTTGTACGACATCCACGGGAAGAGTTGGAGTGGTCTTATTCTACTCTACCGGAAACCACACGGCAATGTATGTAAATTATTGTTAGTATGTGTGTTATTATGTCCAGAAGTGGACATTAATAGGTTGATGATTTGATTCCGCTCAAAAACCCATTTTTAACGAGTCCAATATGATTATATACCCAATACCCAGAGCATGTAATCATCGATTAAAGGAAGCTGTTCCAACGATTAAGTTTTATATGGAAAAAGGCAATGGCATTATAATGGCAGCCAGTTTTTGTGCCACGTTGTAGAGACGTGGGAGGACGCTAATCATCCAGGTCGCCGGCAGACTTCTGAAGATCTTTAGCCGTCATGCATTAGTCACCGAACATCAGCTTCTCGTTGGTACAAATTGTTTGGTGTCCAGAAACTTTTGGTCTGCAAACGAAAAGGATACGTGGTATATGGCCACGATTGATTGCTCCAGATGTTGATGCCATTGTGTACAAAGAGAATATGACACAAGATTCAATTCAATTTTTCCCCACTTAGTTTAGTGGTCTTTTTTTTATGGCTTTTTGAGTTTAGTGGTTATAGACACAGTTTATAAATTACACGTAAACGACGTTTGACATCATGAGTGACAGTACGTACAAAACCATAGTGTAAATCGATAGAGAGGTTCTACTACACCGACTTATCAAATTGATAAATCGATATTTCGGTTCGGTACCAATATTTTCATAAACCTCATTTAATAACGTGAGTATCACATTAAATCAGTATATACCGTATTTTCAGTCAGTAAATGAAAAACGTGATGGGTGGATTATTGCGCCAGTAACTGAAAGGCAGTATCAACTATGGTTGACAAATATCGATTATAAGTATATATCGATTTTAATTCTGCTTTCACTACTCTAGTTGAGAAGATGCCTGTCAGCCGGCGGAAATCAATCAACGTATTTATTATATGTTATTTTTAAACTCCCTATTTCATTAGCTTTAAAAAAAAATTGAGGGGATTCTTAATTCAGACCAATATTTTTGGTACATGAATGGTAAACACGCACCTTAGGCCCACTTTTGGGCATTCTCCTTTTGTTCTGTAATTTCAAAATAAATAATTAAGAAAACAAACTTTACTTTCCTATCAGTTACTCTAAGGTTGACTGGAAGAGATCCTTGAGTGGGATAAGTGGGATTTGTACACAACTTTTTTTATTATTTATTTTTGTTGTTTGTTAATTTTGGTACAATAAAGTGTTTACATACATACATAACTTCGAAGTAAAACCAAGGAAACTAGTTTCCTGGCGATATCCTTGCGTCCACGCCAAGTAGCCCAAGATAGGTGTGGACGAGTTTTTGTCGCAGCCGATAACCGCGACATATCAATAAGTGAAGCAACGGGAATGTGGTAAAAAACTGGCAAGGCATGCGGAAGGCCCTGTGACGTCATAACGCCTGGGCATTCTGTTGTAGATAGCTTTGAAGATTTCTTTCTGGTTTGTTTTAACTGTCCTGATACGCGTTTATTTTGGACTAGCTGTGCCCGCAGCTCCGCTCGCGTGAACTACAGAATCCGCCCCGTTCCCACTTCCGCTCCCGTTCTCTTCCCACTTCTACTTCCACTCCCACTCAGACTCGAGACTCAATATCCCAATCCCAATCCCAATCCGAACCTCAACCCCATCCCTATCCCCAAAAACTAAATTTCACTCAATCCTAAACGCGCCGCGCCGTTCGCCGCGCCGCAGCCGTTGACCTCGCCCATATGACGAACATACTCGTACGTTCGAGAAATATTGCATTTTTTTATCAAAATGTTCGTAAAAAAAGAGATGTTCTTTCATGAATGATTTCTAAATGTGATACTGAGTTACTGGAAGAAACATTAACAGTCGTATTATTATCATCCGATATAATGGCTTCTAGAAAATTGTACTTTATTAATATCTAAGTATAGATTTGAAACTTTATTTAGACAAGTCAAAATGAATCAGTTTTCCTCTCTGCGTCAAAAAAATTTGTACACAAAAGTAAAAAATACTTCTTCTGTCTTCTAAAATATATTTAAAAATTAATAATATAACTTAAAAGGATGATGTGGCTAGTGTACTCGTACAAAGGCGGCCTTATCGCTTTCCGCGATATTCGACGCAACATTAGAAGATGAAGAATTTTTCGAAGATTGTAAGTGTAATAATAATAATTGTTATTTATTTAACTCAGACATACATCCATAGTCAAAGTTAAAGTCAAAATCATTTATTGCATATGAGTACACTTGGTACATTTATACACGTCATTTTTTTTATCGACTACCGCTTCCTAGGTGTTAGCGCTGTGAAGAAGAAACGGCGCAACAAACTTCACGCAACACATCTTTTAAAAATCAAGTTTGCATACAATTAATAAAGATTTTGCGAAGCTGGAATAACATTAGTACCAGGCATCTTTGTCATTCAAATAATCGTTTATTTTATAATAGGCTTTCTTACAAAGTTGTTTTTTAATGTGCATCTTAAACTTTCTGTCCGTCATATTTAAGATTTCCACTGGTAGCTTGTTGTAGAAGCGTATACATTTCCCCGTGAACAATTTGCTGACCTTACTTAGTCTTAACCCTGGTAAAACAAGTTTATTTTTGTTTCTTGTATTATAACTATTATTGTCACAGTGCCTCAAAAAGAGAGATAATTTTTTTCTGACATATAAAATATATTATCTAAAATGAATTGACCAGCTACTGTTAATATGCTTATTTCTTTAAACTTTTCTCTTAATGAGTCTCTACAACGCAGATTATAGATTGCCCTAACTGCTCTTTTTTGCAAGATAAAAATGGTCTCTATATCTGCTGCTGTTGTAGCGTTCCTGTCGTAAAAAGATGCGCGAACTACGACCGCTATAGCATCCGCGTCCAAGTAAGAAAACTAACGCTATAGCATTCACGTCCGCGAACGTGTTAAGACGTTAAAATGCAGTCTGTTCTGGGGAGTCTGAGATTCCAGACTGCAAAACGGACAGAATATGGATATGAAGTGAAGATACATTAGAACCATGTCTCTAAAAAAATTCAAAGGTTTACTATCAAATCAAATGGGTTATATCCTCATGACAACTTCTTCTATAACTCCTACACAGCCCGAGCTGCACAGTTATGGAATAGTCTCCCTGCGCACATTCGAAACAGTTCTACTGTAAGAGCTTTTAAACTGAGATTGAAAGAGCACTACCTGTCAAACTTGTCGTGATATATATTGTATGTATGTATGTACCTATGTATGTATGTATCTATCTATGTATTTTATATATGTAACTGTTATGTTTGGTTATCTATTGTATTCTATGTATGTAGTCATATGTAATATTATCTGTATTTTATATAATTTTATAGTATGTTTATGCACATTATCCATTGGTCTCCCGTTTATTTTTTTAGATTCTCCCACAGTAGAGGTTGGCTGGAAGAGATCTCTTTTAGAGATAAGTCCACCTTTGTACATCTTTTTTTCTGTGTGTAATGTATTGACAATATTTATGTGTGCAATAAAGAATATATATATATATATATATATATATATATATATATATATATATATATAACACTGTCGTCCTTAGGGCTGTACGAGTTCAACGACACCGCACTTTCTCATTCCGCGTGTATGACAATAACCGAGACGCAAAATAGCTCTCATTAGAGTAATGCGGAGGAGCAATTCCTTTGTCTACCACTCGGCTTCAAGACCTATATACTTAGGTACGCGTGCGTATTCAGGGCAGCATTATCCAACTGCCTAGGGGCCCCGCATCGGCAACGGGCCCCACGCCCCGAGTCTTATTTCAAAATGTTTCTTAAGAGTAGAAATAAAAATAAACTTGTTTTACCAGGGTTAAGACTAAGTAAGGTCAGCAAATCGTTCACGGGGCAATGTATACGCTTCTACAACAAACTACCAGAGGAAATCTTAAATATGACGGACAGAAAGTTTAAGATGCACATTAAAAAACAACTTTGTAAGAAAGCCTATTATAAAATAAACGATTATTTGAATGACAAAGATGCCTGGTACTAATGTTAATTCAGCTTCGCAAAATCTTTATTAATTGTATGCAAACTTGATTTTTAAAAGATGTGTTGCGTGAAGTTTGTTGCGCCGTTTCTTCTTCATAGCGCTAACACCTAGGAAGCGGTAGTCGATAAAAAAAATGACGTGTATAAATGTACCAAGTGTACTCATATTCAATAAATGATTTTGACTTTTGAGTGAAAAGAGGAGTAGGGGTGGGCCTGGGCGTGGGCGTTGACGTGGGCATCAGGTCGGAGTCGTAGTCGGATTGAAAGTGAGTAGTTCACGCGTGCGGAGCATTGCATTGTGGTAGAAAAACAATATTTCAGGAAGTTAGAACACGGTATAGGGGGTCTCACACGTGCATTGCCTAGGCAAGAAAGCCTACTATACGTATAAGTTAGATGACTACTTAAATGATAAAAGTCCATGGAGTGCTTGATGGCTCAGCATAGGTAGACTTAATGATTGTAATGAATAAGATAAATCAAAGGTAGGGCCCTGTGCCGTTGGGTTTGTTGCCACTTCTTCCCCTCGGTTATACAGGTGGAAGTGGAATAGTTTTAGGCAGAATTTGACGTCAAAAAGAGAATAATGTATTCCAGTTTTGAAAAAATAAATACTTTGAATTTTTGAATTTTGACCCCGACATAGTTAATCCGGCTCTGCGCGTATTGAAGGCAACGCCATTAGCAAGAACCAGGACATTTATTACAGGCATGGTTTTATATCCATTGCTAATTTATTTACTTTTTAGGTATCTAATAATTAGATTTGTTTATTTATTCTATTTATTTAACTCTTTATTGCACATGATACGTGCCGCGTCCCTATGAAGTCCGCCGACACTGCATGCGACTGCATGGAGGTCAGCGAGCACGAGGCGCTGACGCAGCAAACCTTTAGTTATAGAGACTATTATATGATATGCATTCTTTGATCATACTTCGATCGGGTTAGGCTAATTAGAATATAAGTTTTTTATACTTTGTATTTAAATTTCCATTTCGGAGATTAAAATTAGTTAAACATATTTTTGGTTTTTTTTCGAACCTTCGGCTGCAGCGTACGTAATTGGCGCAGTCGGTAGGATACTCGAGGTCGATTCGCGATAACTCGAAAAACGCGTTCGCGTGTCGCCCGGGCGGCTCTCAAGCCCCGTCTCCGAGTATCCAGAATCTACGGACCAGCTGCAGACCAGAAGGTGAATCTAGACATCGATTCCCGAGAGAACCAGAATGAAATATATGTAAGTACACTTGAATTGCTCTCGTGTTGCTTTCCTTTAGTCCTAGTAATTTCCTAGCTCCAAGATTTTCCATCCAAACCTTCCATACCCCGGGAACCTGCATCTCGACAGGCTCGCCGGCAATTTGTAGATTTAAATAGAGAATTAGAATTCGATTATAATTTAAGTAACTTGTTTTATACATCTGATACTGAGACTGAGAGTAACGATCTTAAAATGTCTCACGATCCAGATACGATTTTTAAGGCACTTCGCCATGTACCGGAGTTCGACGGGAACCCAAATGTACTCACAAGGTTCGTTAATATATGTGACATGATAGTTACCACATATATGAGCAGCGAACCTGGTAACGAATTAGTGAATTCCTGTGTATTAAATGGAATACTGAATAAGGTCAAAAGTTCCGCCGCAGACACCATTAATTCAAATGGTATACCAGATAGTTGGTTAGGTGTTAGAACAGCCTTAATTAATAACTTTTCCGATCAACGCGACGAGACGGCTTTGTACAGCGACCTTTCGTTAGCATCGCAAGGTAATAGGACGCCTCAGGAATTTTATGACCATTGTCAAAGCTTGTTTAGTACGATAATGACTTATGTGACTTTACATGAGACTTTACAGACGACTATCGACGCTAAACGCAACTTGTATAAGAAAGTTACTGTGCAATCTTATGTTCGCGGTCTAAAAGAACCCCTTGGGTCCCGTATAAGATGTATGCGCCCCGACACAATTGAGAAAGCCCTTGAATATGTTCAGGAAGAACTTAACGTAATGTACTTGCAGCAACGCAGCGATTTTTCTAAACCTCACCAGACCCCTAAGGTCACCTCAATGCCCCCTGTAGGGTTTGCACCACCGCGTTCTCAGAATTTTCACGTTCCGATGCCTAGCTGGCCAACCCCGTATGGACAGCGTCCCATACAATCTGCACCTCAGCCTTTCAAATTTAATTTTGGCCAAAACCAACCCCAACAACGCTTATCTATGCCTAATCGCACGCAGCAAATATTCCGCGCGCAACCCCCCAACTATAATCCCCAAAATAACGCATTTAGGATGCCCCCGCACAACTTTACACCTCGATTTAATTCGCCCCAGCAACAGTCACGCCCGATGAGTGGTGTCAGTCATTTTGTTACCAAAAACTTGCCACCTAGTGGATTTACCACTGGAAATGATTGGAGGAAATCTGGTAATCCCCCTCCTAACAATTATTTTAAGTCAAGAGAAATGAACTTTAATGACTGCATGGGATATGATTATTTCTCATGTGATGACAGTTACAATGACAGTTACAATGATTCTTACAATGACTATTATCAAAATTACGAGTACCCAGAACAGTATTATCCTGACTACGAACCGCAGTCATACCCCGAGATAATGTTCGACACTCCCACTGATCAGAATACTCAGAGTCCCCATACAACCGAAAACAATCAGGATTTTCAGAACCCCTCAAGATTAGACAAACCAAAATAGAAGTAAATCTTCAAACCCAGCGTCAACTTCCATTTATTCAAATCAATAACCCCCCTCTTAAATTACTTATTGATACAGGAGCTAACCAATCTTTTATTAGCCCTAATGCTGTCGAGACGTATTACAAAAATCTCCCCCTCAATCATGACCCTTTTGAAGTACATAATGTACATGCTATAAGCCGAAATAACTATTCCTTAACACTGCCGTGTTTCCCCGAATTTAATGACCATAATGACGTCACGCTTTTCGTTTATAAATTTCATGATTACTTTGACGGCTTAATAGGATCAGATCTATTAAATAAATGGGAAGCCACCATCGATTTTAAGAATAAGTCCCTTAATACAAAAAATGCATCCAACTCAATAAGAGTTTACGATTCCCGAAACGTTAATCTTTACGAGAACATTATACCGGCCGGATCATCCAAGTTAGTACGTGTACCAATTGATATCAGTAATGGAGAAGTTCTCATCCCAGAGCAAATTATTTCTAGCTGTGTTATAGGTGAATGTTTAACCACCGCTAAAGACAATAGAGGCATTTTAGAAGTACATAACCCTAGCCGTAATGACATTATTTTTTCAATGGACCGACCAGTGTGTGCAGAAGTGTATAACGTTGAGTGCACGCGTACCGAACGTATGTCACCGCGCGCAAAAGAAGTTCTGTCGCGCTTACGTACAAGTCACTTAAACCCCGAAGAGCGAGCCAACTTGGAGTCTCTATGTGGGAAATATGCCGATGTGTTCTATATTGATGGAGAACCACTTACCTTCACAAATAAAATAAAACACCACATTAGGACGACTGACGAGATCCCGACATATACCAAAAGCTACCGATATCCATATATACACAGAGAGGAAGTTAGGGATCAAATAGGCAAGATGTTAGACCAAGGCATTATACAACCATCAGAATCCGCCTGGAGCTCCCCTATTTGGATAGTCCCCAAAAAAGCTGATGCCTCAGGGAAAACTAAATGGCGTTTGGTAATTGATTTCCGAAAAGTGAACGATAAAACCATAGACGACAAATATCCTATCCCAAACATTACCGACGTACTGGATAAACTTGGTAACTGCCAGTACTTCACTACTCTAGATCTAGCTAGTGGATTTTACCAAGTGGAAATGGACCCTAGCGACATACCAAAAACAGCATTTAATGTCGAACATGGACACTTCGAATTCCTTCGAATGCCTATGGGACTAAAGAACTCGCCTTCCACTTTTCAGCGAGTAATGGATAACGTCCTCAGAGGCCTCCAGAACGATATATGTCTAGTCTATCTGGATGACATTGTAGTGTTCAGTACCTCCCTCCAAGAACACATAATTAATCTAGAAAAGGTTTTTCAAAGACTTCAAGAGTCTAACTTCAAAATACAGATGGACAAATCCGAGTTTCTTAAGCTTGAAACAGCTTACCTCGGACATATAATTAGTAAAGATGGCATCAAGCCAAACCCTGACAAAATCTCAGCCATAAAGAAATACCCGATTCCAAAAACCCCCAAAGAGATTAAACAATTTTTAGGCCTTCTCGGTTATTACCGAAAATTCATACCAGATTTCGCTCGTATAACGAAGCCTCTTACACAATGTTTAAAAAAGGGTAATAAAGTCACTCTTGACCCTACATATGTCACTTGTTTCGAGAAATGCAAAACTCTACTAACAAACGACCCCATTTTGCAATATCCCGATTTTACTAGGGAATTCGTATTAACCACTGACGCTTCAAATGTCGCTATCGGAGCCATATTGTCCCAAGGATCAATAGGATCCGACAAGCCCGTATGTTATGCGTCCCGCACTCTAAATGAAAGCGAAATAAATTACAGCACCATAGAAAAAGAGCTCCTTGCTATAGTCTGGGCTACAAAGTACTTTAGGCCATATCTCTTTGGACGCAAATTCAAAGTAATTACCGACCACAAACCACTACAGTGGATGGTGAACTTAAAGGAGCCTAATTCACGACTAACTAGATGGCGACTAAGACTCAGCGAATATGATTTCACAGTCGTATATAAGAAAGGTAAGAATAATACTAACGCCGACGCCCTCTCCCGAGTGGAAATCCACAACGAGGAAGTTAGTAAATTGATTGAAGAATTAAAAGTACTGAGCTCATTTATTAATTCCCCGGATAGGCCGACTATAGTAGCAGACCAAACGACTGAAACAGAATCCTTACTCGTAAACCCTTCAGAGAAGCCACCGACGTTAGCAGACTCATCGACAGAAACAGTACATACCAGCAACGAACACCCCATACTAGAAGTCCCAATTACAGACGAACCCCTTAACAAGTTTCATAGACAGATACATTTCACAGTCGTAAATGACGTTAAACGAAGACCGACGGTAACTAAACCATTTGACACTCACACACGTATAGCAGTACAGTTATCAGAATCCAACCTAGAACAAGATGTAATCAACTCAATCAAGGAATACGTGAACCCGAAAGTTAAAACTGCCATATTAATTAATCCACCCCTTGATATGTATTTAATTGTCCCTATTATACAAGATAAATTCAAAAGTTCTTCAATGAATCTCATATTAACTAAATTTGAAATCGAAAATGTTAAAGAATATCTTCGTCAACAAGACATTATACGCCATTACCACGACGGAAAAACCAACCATCGAGGTATCAATGAGTGCTATTTAGCTCTTTCCAGGAAATATTACTGGCCCAGAATGAAAGATCAGATCACTAAATTCATTAACGAATGCATAATATGCGGACAGGCTAAATATGACAGACGCCCAGTAAGACAACAGTTTAATATCGTACCCCCAGCGACTAAGCCCTTTGACATAATTCACATGGACTTATTCACTGTACAGAGTGAAAAATATGTGACCTTTATAGACGTTTTTACGAAATATGGACAGGCATATCATCTACGTGACGGCACAGCTGTTAGCATCCTGCAAGCGCTGTTGCAATATTGCACTCACCACGGAGTCCCGACCACTATAGTAACTGACAATGGAACTGAGTTTACTAACCAACTCTTTGCTGAATTCACACGACTTCATAAGATAAATCACCATAGGATTCTTGCTCATTCTCCTAACGACAATGGTAACATTGAACGTTTTCATTCGACTTTACTCGAACACCTTCGAATTTTGAAAATTCAACACAAAAGTGAACCAATAGTCAACCTTGTTCCATACGCAATAATAGCTTATAACAGCTCCATCCATAGTTTTACTAAATGCAGGCCCTTTGACCTATTAACTGGACATTTTGACCCCAGAGACCTTCTAGACATCGACTTTACAGAACACACACTACAACACTACTTACAGAATCATAGAGAACAGATGAGGAAGGTTTATGAACTAATAAATAAATCATCCCTTGCTGACCGTACTGCTATTATCGAAAACAGGAATAAAAACCGTGAACCAGAAGTAGAATACACACCCCAACAGCAAGTATTTATCAAAAACCCTTTAGCTAGTCGTCAGAAAACTGCACCCCGCTACACACAGGATATTGTTCTCGCCGATTTACCTATCCACATCTACACATCCAAGAAACGTGGCCCCGTAGCCAAGTCACGACTGAAGCGAGTCCCTAAAGTAAGTACATTGTTACAGGATTCTGCTGCTGCTGACCACTCACGTGGCACGACCTCAAGAGATAAAACTTGAGAGTTTATCTGATGGACCAGGAATACTGCCATACAAACTTGGACAAACTAAGTTAACAACTCACTACCATACTTTCCTTCAGACTGTACACCTTAGCAACATTGAAGACAAAATTGACTCATTAGAAACTCAAGTTCAGACTTATAGAACCAGACTTAGTAACGATACTTTACTTCTGTACGAGCTTCAATTAGATTATCTTACTAGCAAGCTTAGAAAGGTACTTAATCAGTTAAGATCATTAGAACCACATCGTGCTAAGAGAGGTCTTGTAGATAGCCTAGGCTCTGTAGTAAAAAGCATAACAGGTAATTTAGATCACTCAGATGCACTAAAATATAACAATGCAATTCAGATTTTACAGAACAATCAAGACAGAATAGGAACTGAATTAAATAATCATATCAGCCTCAATAAGGAATGGATGTCACGACACAGTGACGTAATAGATCAATTAGTGATAAATCAAAGAAAAATCAACGCTACCCTAGAGTTACTACAAGATAGAGAAGCATATAGAAACGATAATTTGATAAAATATGCAAAGTTTGCCCAACTTTTAAGTATAATAAGCGAAAACGTAGAGGACTTAATGGAAGAGTTAATTAGGATAGAAAACACTTTAGCTTTTATAAGAGCCTCGAGCGTTCATCACTCCATGATAGACGTAGATGTACTTAAATCTATGATAGATAAGTTAAAAGATATTTATAGTAAGGATCAAATTCTAAATTTAGAATTAAGAGAGTATTATGATATTATAAAACCTGGATCATATTACATAGAAAAGCAAATAGTTATAGTTTTTAGAGTCCCGATAGTATCTACAGATATATATGATCTATACAAACTAGCTATAGTACCCAATAGAAAACAACAGGTCCTTATTCCTCCCTTTCCTTTCATAGCAACTAACGAGAAGTCATTCATGTACATAGAGGCAGAATGCCCGAAGTTAAGCAACTGGTATCTCTGTGAGAAAGATTCAAATCGACAGATTCATACAAAGTCAGACTGTATACATGGCCTCATCACCAACCAAGCTATAGAAGAATCCTGCCATTTCACTACAGTGTCCCTGTCAAAGGAATCAATGGAAACACTCGACGACCAGCACTACGTACTGTCCTTCCCACAGATGACAAAAGTAAAATTAGCCTGCGGAAGAGAAGATGTAAACTCTCTACAAGGAAGTTATCTTATCACCATACCCATAAATTGCTATCTGCAAACTGAAGAATTCACAATTTTAAATGAAAATAACGAAATAGAAGGTCAACCTCTGAAACTAATGAATATCCCGTACGATATTGAAAAACATACAGATATCTCAACCCACATCAATCTCAACTCAATCAACCTGCAAGGACTTCACAGCATCCAGGATAAAATTTCACTAGAGGCACCCGTACAATTAAAAACGATGCAACCAGATGTCCTGTACCACACGACGCTACCTTTTTATACCGTACTATTAGGTGCAAGTGCACTGGCGATCATTATCATAACCCGCCGACACAAAATGTGGAACTGTAAGGCGGTTGGAAACCCGGCACCGCCGACATCCCAGAAACATATATATGAAGACCCTGGAATAGCAAAACAACACGGAACCCGGGAAAAGACGCCAGCAGCATTTTCACTAAGCGTTGGAAAATAGCTGCTGATCTTCGGATGGAGGTGATACGTGCCGCGTCCCTATGAAGTCCGCCGACACTGCATGCGACTGCATGGAGGTCAGCGAGCACGAGGCGCTGACGCAGCAAACCTTTAGTTATAGAGACTATTATATGATATGCATTCTTTGATCATACTTCGATCGGGTTAGGCTAATTAGAATATAAGTTTTTTATACTTTGTATTTAAATTTCCATTTCGGAGATTAAAATTAGTTAAACATATTTTTGGTTTTTTTTCGAACCTTCGGCTGCAGCGTACGTAATTCACACCCAAAGAGATAAAACAAAAATAATACATTAAAAAGAAACACAAGTACAAAGGGCGAACTTATTTCTGAGAGAGATTTCTTCCAGCAGACCCGCGAGAGAGATAATTGTTCTTACTTTTTGATTTGTTAATAATAATACTAGTTTTTGTATAGAACTTGGCACCCACCTACTAATAGCAAGCAATAACAACACGTGATTCGCCAATGGAAATATCTTATTAAGTAAAATATTAGTTACTATGGCTGTTAATCTCAGTTATTGGTATTTTCGGCGTTATGGCAGGCTTTCACTTGCGGACCACCCCCCCATATTTACGGGGTATTCTCCCCCCGTCCGTACGGAGTAATAACAACGCTAAGTCGACCATCTTGGACACATTTTTATGTGTATCTGACTTTAGGTGATTACAAGTGAAGGTATTTTCGTTTTACAAGTAATGATGTATCTGTTATGTAGCTACTATTAAGTAATCTGTGCTTATCGGCCTTCTAGCTTTTTTTCCTTAGTTCTATTTTCTCCACTTCAACCAGCGTGAAGCGTAAAACCCGTTTTTTAGATGTTTTAATTATTTTTTTCTTCAACGCCTCCATTTCCATTTGTAGGTATATCTCGGAATAAATCCCGGAATATTCATTTAGTCCCAAGAAACTACCTAATTCCGATTCCTGATGATTACTTCTTGGAATATTTCATAAGGAAAATTTTGTTCAGAATCAAGTGTCTAGATTAAATAGTACTAACAAGTTATGATTCTTCCGTGGTTGAGAGTTAAATATCGTAAACCAAAAAAGTTTACTTCTTCAAATCTAAAAGGATTCTATTCAATAAGATTTCAGTTAGCAAAATATACCGCGACGACTTCCGTGGCGGAACGGGTAGCTCTCGGACTGCCACGCCGGAGGATACGGGTTCGAATCCCGCTAGGGGCAAATGTTCGTATGATGAATATGAATGTTTGTGCCCAGGTCTTGGTTGTTTATATATTTATTTAAGTATGTGTATCCGTTATCCAGTAACATAGCACAGGCTCTGCTTAGTTTGGTACTGGATAATTGGTGTAAGTGTCTGAAATATTTATTTATTTATTTTATTTATTTATATTCTAAGTCATTCACTGACGCGCAGGCAAGCAACACCAGACAACCTTTTGCAGAATAATATAAGCAGACCTATAAAAAACCTAAGTGGTGCCGACCTTAGCGGTTTAAATTCTTAGTTTTATGTCTAGTATACCCTAGGCCTGTAAAATATCCCACGCGAGGTAAAATGAGAAGTCAAATAATTCAGAAATATTCTAGTATGCTGCTACTGGTAGAGTCGTAAAACTACCTCGAGCTTATCTGCCTTAGTTCAGTTAAGAATATCGGGTGGCAGAAACTCTGTCATGTCTTTTAACTATTAACTTTTGTTAAAAAAAATATATATATATATAAAATATGTGGGGACATTTCACACACGGCCACCTGATCCCAAACTAGGCAGGGCCTGTAATATGGGTATCAGACAGCTGATATACATACATAATATAATATATAAATAACATCCAGTCACAAGGCAAACACAAATGCTCATCACACGAATGTTTGCCCTGGGCGGGATTCGAACCCGCGACCCCGAGATTCGCAGGCAGGTGTACTACCGACTAGGCTACGGGGCCGACGAATAACAGTTAATAATAAAGTAAAATGAAAAAAAAAACCGACTGCGAAATACGGCTTGATTCTGCCAAAGGTCCTGAATGACATGAACTTCCATTAGAATCTTATTCCTGCTTTTTTAATTGATATGGCTCACATCATGATGTCCTCTCTTGTTCTGAAAAAAGGGTTCCAACTCCTAAGACCTATCTGAGAAGAGCAAAGTCAAAGTCAAAATCATTTATTGCATATGAGTACACTTGGTACATTTATACACGTAATTTTTTTATCGACTACCGCTTCCTAGGTGTTAGCGCTGTGAAGAAGAAACGGCGCAACAAACTTCACGCAACACATCTTTTAAAAATCAAGTTTGCATACAATTAATAAAGATTATGCGAAGCTGGATTAACATTAGTACCAGGCATCTTTGTCATTCAAGTAATCGTTTACTTTATAAGGCTTTCTTACAAAGTTGTTTTTTAATGTGAATATTAAACTTTCTGTCCGTCATATTTAAGATTTCCTCTGGTAGTTTGTTGTAGAAGCGTATACATTGCCCCGTGAACGATTTGCTGAATTTTTTCAGCATTTCAAATGTTGCAATGAGACCGTTCAAAAGTCCGCCCAACACTCGAGCACTGTTTGATACCCTTCTATCTGACGTAAAGGGTTGTACACCCCCCATCTCTTTTCCCTCCCCCTCCATCACGACAGTAACCGGAAGTGACTAATTACCTGCCGGGTCCGGAGATAAGGGTATAATTACATCTTCCGGTACAGTCGCGCGCAGAGCACATGTAATTGGGTTACCATGTTCACGCTCGCCCAGCTTTTATTGGACTCAGAATGTGAGGACGAATTGGGAATTGAGACTGGAAACTAAAGTGAGAGAATGCCACATATCGTCGGGTATATACGTTAACCTCCCAACTATATTTTGGCTGCTACTGTGTTATTTCCAAAAGACGCTTTTAACGCAAGCTATGTGTAAAATAAATTAAAACAAATGTTTAGTCATGTATTAACATGTGGCGGGATATAGCTCGCACACCCAATAGAACAATGACGTAAACATTGCAATACAATTTTGCTTGAGTATTGCGCTATCCAACTCTTCCCGTGGATGTCGTACAAGGCGACTGAGGGAATACGTTATAAAACATCAATCAGGCCTCCCCAACCCGTCTGGCCAGCGCGGGGAGTGTAGACCAAATCCTCCGCCTGTCTCCGGCAGATGAGAGAGGGTTGTGCTCCTGCAGTGGAGACAAAAATAACCTAATGTTGATTGCGCATTGTTGTTACTTCAAAATTATGCTCTTACTATATCTATACATATAATAAAATCGTATATCAAAAGAGGCTGTATATTGAATATATTCGAAAAAACCGACCAGGGCGACTTAAAATAAGTAACTGAACATGATAGAACGTTTGTTTTTTTGTTTGTACAGGCATCACGCATAAATTATAGAACGGATTTTGACGAAACTTTGTAAAGTGACAGTGTATATCCCGGAACAACATAATAATATATAAAAAATCTCCAAAATGTTCCAAGAAATAACTTACCAGCAACAAAAAACTTCAGTGCAGTACAAAGATAGTATATTTCAGGGGTCTACTAAAACCAGCTTATTTAATCTTTGATGCAGTACCTTTTTTAAAACTGAAATAAAAAGAATATTGTGATTGAGAAATCTGAAAAGAGACTATTCCAAGGAAAAGTATTTATTCAGGAAACGTGTTGAAAACTCTCTGCAGAACAAAAGTTTTATGACGAGATGATTGTTACTGCACACTATTCGCGACGCTTCCTCATGTGCGTTTCTCAAAGAGGTAAATAGATAAAGAGGTAAAAAGAAGGTAGATGTTACCACCCTACGTTCCAAGTGGCCTTCAGCGAAAGGCACGTCCTGGATGACGACCGAAATTGGGACGAAACTGCATCACCGATGCAGTCGTAAGTATCAGTCCCAAGACGTCTGAGCCATTAGTTCTCTGTGTTTTGTGGGCTTTGTAGGCTCTCGAACCCAGTGCAACTGTGGGAACTGTCCGCGTCTCGCGGAAGATGCCCTGGCGTGTTCTATGAGGAACGGTGAACTAGACGTGGACATATCTGATGACTTAGATCGGCGACATTACGCCACCTAGATCGTTGCGTGCAGCTCATCTTTCATCATTATTAGCCTGAAAGAGTCCACTGTTGGACATAGGCCTCTCCCAAGGCGCGCCACTAAACCAGCTTATCTTTACCGAGTATAGACCGCGAGTACGCTGCTGAAACCGATTACAGTACAGCAAATATCAGCAATAGTGAGTAACAAGTTGATAACTTTCCAAGACTCGCAGTTGGGCAAAGAGTGGCAAAGTTTTGAAAGTGGGACATAAATTTGCATTGCATGCTATTGATAATGGCTGAATTGGTGTTACTTTAGGCTAATTTTAACATCTCACATTTGTACCAATTTAAGAGCAAATAAATGATTTCTTTCTTTCTTCTTTCTTTCACTAGAAATGTATAAAAATATTGAAGTAAAAAGCTATATTATTTTCTTCCTATTTCCCGCGACTTCATCCGCGTGGACAACTTAAACATCACAAATTATTATGTATTTCCCGTAGCAATTGGATGTTTTTTCGAGATAAAACTTACCTATGTCCTATTCCAGGACCTAACCTATATGTGTGCCAAGTTTCATCACGATCCGTCCAATGGTTGAAGCGTGATTGAGTAACAAACATCCAAACACCAAGTATCCAAATATCCAAATACCCAAACTTTCGCATTTATGATATTAGTAGGAAGGATTTGTAAAAATTATTTGGAAAATACCACTTACCCGTTTGATCCTTAATTTATTTGCCGAAATAGATATTTAATTAATGTTTTTTTGTTGTAGTTGTTGTAAAAAATATTCCACTTTTCGAGCGAACAGTACATCGCCTAAAGCGCCTCTGACAGCGGCCGTATTTTGATCTAGACGTTTTTGAGTGATCAACAATAACCCGATTACTCGTGGACAAACACAATATTATATTATATTGTTCCAAATTGTTTGTTCTTGTTTTATTATTGAACAGGGTTTGAAATTGAGACGGAAATAGAATATTTGTGGTTTTTTTTTTATATTAGATGATATTTGGAAGCTATCTCCATTTTATAGTTTCAAGCAGTCAATAATGCATGTGGTGCCCGGCTTAAAATAGGGCCAACTCCATTTTGTGGGTGTCGTCGTCTAAGGGATTGCACCAGGGGTAGGTAGCAGCGTTCTCCTGTGTATATAAAGGTCATTACTGCGATCACCAATTCGCCTGCCAAGCGTGGTGATTATGGCAAATGGTCCAATGGACAGCCCACCAAAAGTGTATTTCTATTGAGGAGGCTTGTGTCCAGCAGTGGACATATTTCGGCTGATGATGATATATAAATAGATACACCTTTTGGTAACCATATATACTTACCTATATGAATATCTTACTTATATATATAAAGTTTGTAAGTATAGATGGATGTTTGTTACTCAATCACGCTACAACCACTGCACGGATCGAGATGAAACTTGGCATACATATAGCTTAGGTCCTGGAATAGGACATAGGATAGTTTTTATCCCGAAAAAACATCCCATTCCTACGGGAAATACATAATAGTTTGTGATGTTAAGTTTTCCACGCGTACGAAGTCGCGGGCAACAGGTAGTATAATATAATAATATGTTACAGATAATATAAATAATAATTTAATTACTTAAAAATAGCAAAGATATGTTACTAAATAGAAATAGAGAGGTAATGCTCTTTCACTCTTCGAGCTACGTAGGCATATCTATACATATAATAAAACTATAACTGGTCTATGTCTGTACATGGGAGATATTGTAGAAAAATGTATAAGAGGGGCCTTTATAGGGCCAATAGAATCCAAAATAACTGTTTTTAGAATGTTTGTCTGTATGTATGTTTGTTACCTCATCACGCAAAAATTACTGTATAAAATTTGATACAATTTTCACAGTTGTCTTGCTGGAGGTAACTTAAAACCTGGTATATTTTTCATCTTGATACGCTACTTATAACCTGGGAGCGGAAGTAGGAACGGGAACAGATTCTGTAGTCCACGCGAGCGAAGCTGCGGGCATAGCTAGTTAATTATAATAATTATAATTAGGGGTCCTCAAAAGGATTAGAGTATTATAATAATGATAATAAAAAAACTGCGGGTAGGAAAAATGCGGGTTTTAATAAAATTTCAAGTCTAATTAAGATAGCCGCATGTTCTTTTTTAATTGTTATCTGTGATAATTATCATGGGTACACATGATCATCAGCCTAAATACGTCCAAACTGTATTATGGCCCCTGGATATGGCTAGTTATTTTTAATGTACAGAGAATACAACTTTTGGTAACGTTTGGTAAGTTATCCATTGGGGGATTTGCCATAATCACCACGCTTGGCAGGCGGATTGGTGATCGCAGTAATGATCATAACATACACACACAGGAGAACGCTGCTGCCCGTCCTTGGTGCAATCCCTTAGTCGCCTTGACGACACCCATGGAAAAGATAGGGGTGGCTCTATTCTAAGCCGGGAATCACACTGCCGTGGATGCACATGGGTACACATACAAACTTTAAAATGTAGGACATGCTACGAGCTAATTAAAATTGATACACATGTTAAATCAAAATATGTAAATATATAAAACTTTTCAGTGTGGCAGTGGGCTTGTCACATCTGTCGGAGAACCTGATTACCGCTGGGGTAAACGAGTTCTCGAGTGGAGACCGCGACTGGGCAAGCGTAGTGTGGGACGCCCCGTGGCTAGATGGAGCGACGATCTGCGTAGGGCGGCTGGCAGAGACTGGATGAGAAGAACCGAGGCCTATGTCCAGTAGTGGACTCTTTCAGGCTAATGATAATGATAAAGCTTTATTTTATGGAAATAAATGCCTCATAAAAAATAAATTTTCTGGAATAAATTGCTTAAAGCAATAAGACCTCCTAAACGATTATTTGAATGACAAAGATGCCTGGTACTAATGTTAATTCTGCTTCGCAAAATCTTTATTAATTGTATGCAAACTTGATTTTTAAAAGATGTGTTGCGTGAAGTTTGTTGCGCCGTTTCTTCTTCTCAGCGCTAACACCTGGGAAGCGGTAGTCGATAAAAAAAAATGACGTGTATAAATGTACCAAGTGTACTCATATGCAATAAATGATTTTGACTTTAAATTTTTTACTTTTAAAACTTGTAACTGTATTAAAGTGTAATGTATTGTACTCAATATTGTGTATCTATTAATATTTCTAAAGTATATGTGTACGTACCAAAGCTTGATACCTCTTCCGAATAAGTATACCGGAAAATAGACGTTAATACCGGTATATAACGGTGTATTGTGTTTGAAGATCAGATCGGCTTAAAAAGTATTTTCTCTCACAATAGTCTCACAACAGGCACGGTATGTGTTTTTACCGGTATCGTGCTAACGCCAGTTACACCGGTTCCTGAAAATACCGATATTTCAAGCCCTATGTGCAAATATCCTGCAACTGAGATTTTTATTCTCGCCGTTTTTTCAGCCGTTGTTTTCTCTTCGTAACTGAAAGCTCGCTCGCACGATCGCTCGGCTGGCTGGAGAGAGTGAGTATACTAAATATTACTACCTAAAGACGTAGTAATATTTAGTATTAGCTGTGCCCGCGGCTTCGCTAGCGTGAACTACAGAATCCGCCCCCGTTCCCACTTCCGCTCATGTTTTCTTCCCATTTCTACTTCCACTCCCACTCAGACTCGAGACTCTCAATATCCCAATCCCAACCCCAACCTCAACCCCATCTCTATCTCCAAAAACTAAATTTCACTCAATCCCATACGCGCTGTAATACTGAGTTACTGGAAGAAATATTAACAGTCGTTTTATTATCACCGATATAATGGCTTCTACAAAAATTTGACAGACAGACAGACAGAGAAATTGGCCCTATAAAGACCCCTCATACATTTTTTTTTAATATCTCTCATGTACAGACATAGACCAGTTACAGTTTTATTATAAGTATAGATACTAGACGACGTATCAATACGAAACATTACAAGTCCATATACAGTGGCGGATTTACACACTTTCCTCCAGTAGGCTATTCAAATTTTGCCGCCCCTGCCGACCTCTACAATTCGATACCCTAGTTCACAATTACAATTTTTTTTGATAATGAATGTAACTTTATGATTTGTGCACTACCGTCCTAATTACACCACATTTTTCCAGTAATTAGTTTGATGGTGAACTAGGGGATCGATGCGTCAGTTTCTATTTAAAGTTTATGAATAATTGTAAATTTATTGAACCTAATAAGACAATGTTTACATACAAAAAACGTATACGCAATTTTTTTTTGCAAAATAGCTTGACCAAAATTTATATTTGAAAAATATTTGTCGAATAGCGTAAGGAACCTATCGGGTGTCCCACGACACCATACGGCTTATTTTAATTTGTGTAAGACATAAAAAATTGGCCCCAAATTTGCAGCGCCTAAAGTCTGCCGCCCTAGACTCCAGCCTACTCAGCCTAAATCCGTCACTGTCCATAGACGTACTGTCGCGGTAGGAGCTACCGGTATGACGTCTATTGACGGAAAGTCGCAAATCGCTGTATCAATCGCAGGTACTACCTAACGACCGACGCATGCCCAGCCGGGTGCGTGGAGAGCTTAGCATTCCGCGAACGGTTTAAAAGCCGTCTGGCGATACACACCGTTCAGATTGTGAGACTGGGGGATCTGTTGCATACAACAGACGCAAAAAACATACACACATACGTATCTATTAACAGAGTAAACATACTCTACGTAGTATAGAAAAAAAATTACGGGAGAAAATGCTGAGGGTGAGTTTAAAAAGCTCAAGTCAAGTCAAGAGGGTTGTAATTAAACATCATCATCAGGTTATTGTTGTCTCCACTGCAGGAGCACAACCCTCTCTCATCTGCCGGAGACAGACGGAGGATTTGGCCTACACTCCCCGCGCTGGCCAGATGGGTTGGGGAGGCCTGATTGATGTTTTATAATGTATTCCCTCAGTCCCCTTGTACGACATCCACGGGAAGAGTTGGAGTGGTCCTATTCTACTCTACCGGAAACCACAAGGCAAACCACATTAAACATCTGTATTGATAATGAATAATTATAAAATAGCAAGATTGCAAAATAAGAATGCCAATTAAGTAAATTAAAACAATCGCAAAAGAAAAGAGCTTACAATGTCGCATATGAAAACGAAACTGTTATTTAATAATAACCTAAGAATAAAACAAAAACAACATAAATAGAAAGCAAAACTTATATTTGTATTAAATCGAACAATAGAACTTGAATTCGAAAACAAATTAGCCAATCTCAACTCATTTCCTTTAAAAAAGCAACAAAACTTTCACTAATGAAAAGACTCGCCCAGTACGTGCGGCTGCGGACACGGAGCTTCGGGGACTCCGAAGCTCCGCGCCCCGCCGCTCGCCAGTCTGCCGGCGGCCTCCGACCGGTGCACACGTGTCGCTCATCGTCGTCCCAGAGGCAAACTTTACGCGAGTGCTGTGATTGTGAGTGCCATGCCCGCCCGCGCCGTGGCTCTTCTCGCCACCGCGGCCCTGGCGTTGGCCGCCGCGCCCCCCGACCCTTGCTACGAGGACGGCCGCCCCCGCCGCTGCATCCCCGACTTCGTCAACGCCGCCTTCGGCACCCCCGTCTTGGCGTCTTCTGTTTGCGGACGACGCGGCCCCGAACGACTATGCGACCCACCCGGTGACCAGAACCCTGAGAATGCTTGCCGAGTCTGCGATGCTGCCAGATCCGATCGCCGTCATCCCCCTAACCATCTCACTGATCTGAACAACCCTCACGATGTTACCTGCTGGAGGTCCGCTGCATTACAACCTGCTTCCTACGACTCTCCTCCCGACAACGTCTCCCTCACCCTCTCCCTTGGCAAAAAATACGAGTTGACTTACGTCAGCTTGCAATTCTGCCCGAAAGCAGCTCGACCTGACTCCGTTGCCATTTACAAGAGCGCCGATTACGGACTGACTTGGCAGCCTTTTCAATTTTACTCGAGCCAGTGCAGACGAGTGTACGGACGACCGAACAAAGCTACAGTAACTGCTGCTAACGAACAAGAAGCGAGATGCTCAGACTCTCATAGATTGGCTGGTGAAAGTGCTGGAGGAGCGAGACTGGCGTTTAGTACCTTAGAAGGTCGTCCAAGCGCATCGAATTTCGACGTATCCCCAGTTCTACAAGACTGGGTGACAGCTACTGATGTGAGAGTTGTCTTTAACCGCCTGCACATGGTGAACGAGGGTGATGAGATTGATAACAAAAAGCAAGCTGCTCCGGGGTCTCAGCATTACGCTGTATCGGATTTCGCTGTTGGTGGTCGCTGCAAGTGTAACGGACACGCGTCTCGTTGTATCCCGATGAAGGCTGGGGAGGTGGCTGTACCTGGAAATTCAGTGCAGCAACTGGCTTGTGACTGCAAGCACAATACTGCTGGAAGAGATTGTGAGAGGTGCAAACCTTTCCATTTCGACAGGCCCTGGGGTCGAGCTACGGCTAGAGACGCGAATGAATGCAAAGGTAAGTGCAGATTGATTTTATTGTTAGATAAAACTGTAGTCATAGTATTATGTAAATTACACTGTGTTGAATTTGTTCTAAATTTTGTAGAAGACAAAGATAAGCGAAGTTGAGTTTGGTTTTCTTTTTTACTATTCGAATGAAACGGTAAGTTAATTTAAACACAATAAGAAACATAACAAAAGATTCCTTTGGGTTCCGAGCAAACGAGATTCTGTTGTCCTTTCCTAAATAAGGAAATACCATGTTATCTTTCTGATATTAGATGCTTATTTACTTATGCGTAATCTGATATAATGCTAATTGTATATGCGACTCCTGTCACGGAAGCTTTAATTTTACGTCATAATAAAGTATTTAATATTCTAACTTATTATGACATTTACGATGAAGATAAGTAATTAATTTACGGGACTCCACACGGAACTAAGGATCTTTGCAAACTGATAGAAATCAATTATGATAACAATAACAGGAATATAAAGTAAACAATAATAAATGTTGTAATGAAAATACGGAGTAATTAATACTAAAGACGGAAGAAGAAAAGAATTAAAAATGTATATAATAAAGCTAGGTTTAATGTGCAAAAAAATTAGATTGTCCAACATTTTATTAAAACCCGAAAAGAAATAACCGTCAGACTTAGTAATATAACTGTTCGAAATAATACAAATGGCACTAAAACAGCGTATCAAAAATAACTTGATGAAAACCACCAATTTCCGTGTTAAGAACATTCCTAATACCCCATAACACAAAATAATGGTGTTATAAATAATTTTATAGCCCCACAAGTCGACTTTATACACTACGACGCGACGCGTAAAGAATAGATTGAGGAGGTGTACAAAGTAATTGATAATAAATTGTAAGAATTTATCATTCACTCGTAAACTTTAATTAAGCGATAGTTATATGTGCCATAAATCAATTGAGTTAAGGCGTATGCTACCTTCACACTACTGTTATGAACAAAATACTAATAAAATTATATATAATACTGCTCAAAAATATCCTTAGGGATTCTGGATATTGGAGATTAGAAGCGATAAAGATTACGAAAGGGATTGGACACTGGATTTTTACTACTTAGGTTCTTTTCTCTTATGGCTACTTGAAAAAACTTCTTGTTGTAACTCTTGGTGACGATATTGTGTCAAAAGTTTTTCAGTTTGACTCATTATTACGGTTATTATTCGAGCTTTAACCACCGTCATTATCCTCACCCTCAAAAATAGAAGATTGGGTTACATTATTGAAGTTTTGGTAGGGATCCCTAATTTTTTATAACAATAAATATAGCGAATGTTACTCAGGGATAATGTAGCATTCTAATGGTGAAAGAATTTTTTAAATCGGTCCAGTAGTTTTTGCATTTCTTCGTTACTGTATTAGTGTAGATAAGTTTCCTGTCCGTGCACAGATTGTGCATTGGTGTAATATTTAATTAAATATATTCTTTGTCATCAACTTTTTGAGGTTACGGCTCTTGAATCGCTTTGATATTCCACCTTTAGGCCCTTTTTTATTTTATATTTATACATGTGCAATAGTTTGGTTTAGTTTTATATTTACAATCACGATAATTCTCTAAGAAGTTAAACCTTCTTGACGTTTTTAATTGCTTGTAATGAAGCCTGAATTGATTACATGAATTTATTATACTAATCCGTGCCCGTTTGTGAACAAGTTTATCAATTTGCATAAAATGCGGCTACGAATTACTAACGTTTCTTGACACCTACTTAATTACTTGTACGGAAAACATGGCAAATTTGAAGATTTTAAATTCACGGAGGCGTAAAGAAGAAACGAAATCGCATAAAAAGATTTTAACGATTAATAAAATCCTAAATTAGTATTTAAGGACGGCGATGCAACGATCCAATCCTCCCGTGGGCGTCGTCAAGGCGACTAAGGGATTGCACCAGGACGGGCAGTGTTCTCTGTTATCACTAATCCGATTGTTAAGCGTGGTGATTATCATGGCAAATGCCCCAGTGGACCATCCACCAAAAGTGACATTCTATTGGGGAGGCTTGTGTTCAGCAGTGGACGTATTTCGGCTGACGATGATGCAACGATGCTTAAAAAAATCCTTGGAACGTCTTTTAAAGTATAGTTTGAAAATTTATGATAATACAGAGATCGTCGCCACAAATCATAGCACGGCGGCCGATGCGTGGGCGCACGCCTATTATCGCTGGGAGTTTGTTAGCTCTACATTGTGATACGGATAGCTGCATAGATAATTGACTTTATGGAGAGACAAAGATAAAAAATAAATAAGCTGTTTATCACAAACCCGTGTGGGCTGTCGACGCAGTTGGGATATTCGTTGTGAAAGATGAAAAAAGAGACACTTTAAATTTATCAGTTTATGAATATAATTAAGCTTATTCTAGAGTCACAGATTTCATTTAAATAACAAACAAAAAATAGGCTTTTCTCAAAGTTATATGAAGTATATTTGTAGTACATATTCTAGATTAAAATGGTCCGTAAACGTCATATGATAATTACGGATATCAAGGTACTTTTCGCAAAGGGTGATCGCGTAACGTTGGGAGTTAAATCCGAACGTATCTTAGTGCACGTATACTCATTGATGACTAGTGCATAGCGATGGAACTAATACAGGAACGAACTAACGCATTATAATGAAAGTAAGCGATTCAGAGAAAGAGTGGGCGTGCCGTCGTGAAACACTCCGAAGAATGATATAATTATTAATTGTAATGCTATTTCCAAAGGAATTCTAATTGAGAATTGAATCGGAAACATTTCGGAGATTGGGATGAGACCACAGTTTTAGAACCGTGACAGATAAGGGTAAACTACCGTACCCGCGTCTCCTACAGCTGACATATTGACAATTCAATCTTTTAAATAGATGCCTCATCTATAAAAAGCAACGACGCTTCCAAGTTTGCAAATCACAGGATTGGAAAGAAACAATTATTGAATGATACATATTTTAAAATCCAGAAATTAATTTTTCTTCTGATTTGTCATACAGGTTTCTACCTAGTACAGACAGACGTCAGTCTCTAACAAAGGTTTTTATGATTTTTTAACTGTATTTAGATCTTGTTTTCTTTGTGTAGAGAAAATAAAAATATATTTACTTATTAATTTGACCCGGGGTGTTATTTAACAAAGACAAAAATACTTATAACAACATAATTAACTATCTTTTCAAACTTCCGAAGTAAAATTCACGGACTATCAAATTTGATGATCAGTTATTTATTTTTCAGTAGGTAGTAAATTTAAGTTGCTAAAGTTCGCAATAGATGGCGTACATGATCTCAACTGACCGATAATTACATTGATGATATCGTCAGTGTTATCTATCGAGATTATTAGAACAATTTCAATTTTCAAAGAAGTGCTGGATGAACTGTCACAAAAGATCAAATTATTAGAATCTTTGTGTAGTCAAGTTTTAGAATATTAGTTAAATACCTACATTTTGATTATAATTTCCACCTATGACCGAATTTAAACCCATATTCTACGTTCATGATATTGCTTTAATCAATGGAAGAAGTTCTTGGTGACGGTTTAATTTAAGGTTTCTATTTGTATCTAAATAACTCTTAAACTTTTTTTGTAACTTTGTTTTTAAATGCTTTACTGTGACACAATGTTGTATGCCCATATGGCGGGACATAGCTGAGCTCTAATTATGACATTTAATCCTTTATATAACTATGATCCACAATAAAGATATTTCATTTCAATTCTTTTTAATGTGACCTCATTCTTGCATTACATTTAGCTCAGCATGAGAAACTGTATTAAACATTGTATATTTTACAGATCAATACGTTGTATATGTAGGTATACAATCTTTGTTTACCAAATTTTCAAGTTAAATAAAATTTTGATTATAATCTCCATATTCTTCGTCAATGATATTTAACTAATTCTTTTCAATATGACCTCATAATTTTTGGATTACATTTCGGCCAGCGTGAGAAACTGTATCAAAGCGTTGTATATAATTTATATCTTGTAACTGTAGCACCACGAGAGAGGGAAAAAATTTAATCTCTTTGTATCACAATACAGACGACATATAGCCAGATATATCGTCGTTTGATACGGCGACAGAAATCGTATCGTCCATTTTATGTAACCTTCCTATTATTTCCGGCGGTTAGGGCCCATTTTATTATCTAGTAGGCCCGTAAATCGCAGGTAAGTTTGAAATTGAATCGTTTTGAGGTAAAATATATTTAACACAATCGTATAGTTATTCTGAGGTGGTCCGTCCCAACGTGTCACCTTTATATTTTTCTACAAAAGGCGATTTGTAGATAATGGAGAATTATGATCTAAGAGTTGGATCTTTCGCCCTTTTACTTAGAAAATCATCATTCGAAATACTTCGACTGCTGAACATAAGCCTCCCCATAGAATGCCACTTGTGATGGGCTGCCCATTGCGGGATTTGCCATAATCACCACGTTTGGCAGATATATTGGTGATCGTGGTAATAATCTTAATAAACACAGGAGAACGCTGCTGACCGTCCCTGGTGCAATCTCTTAGTCGTTTTGACGACGCCCTCGGGAAGATTGGGGCTAGCTCTATTCTAAGCCGGGAACCAACCGGAGTGTTAAAGTTAAAATTACTTCACTAGGTACTGTAAATACTATTATAGACTATCTAGCTTTTGGACGTGGATTCTCCATGTGGAAGTATTAATCCATCTATATGGATGAATAAGAAATGTACAGAACCAGGTATTTAGTGAAGAAGTATATCTAACAGTGAACATAAACGGGCTGGTGAAGATGATGAGCGGACTGAACCAGTCATTGGTGTAAATCCTGCATTGATTCTCAACCTGACTAATATTAAGACAGCGCACTCCTAAGTAAGCTACAATTACATTACTACTACCCATAGAACATGGAATCCTAGTTTGGAAGCCAGTCTACTCCTTGTAATAATTTATATTAAAGGCTTAAAGGCTTAAATTAACTTAATTAGGCGTCAAATAGCAAGGAAGATTATTGCGGAGACTGACTCTTGGACTTAGGGAAACCCTGTATTCCAGGACGCCAAGTCTCCACCCCGCGGGAAGAACAAAGTTATATTGGCAGTTAAAATTGAAAGACGTGTTCGTGTGTGTGTGTTTTGGGGGGGGGGGGGTGTGTCTGTGCAGCAAGTTAGTATTCAATTCATATATACTTTTAAATGTAAATATGTACTTGTAATAATATATCTAGTATAAGGATGCAAATGTTCTGGAACGAATAAAGTTATTTGAATTTCATCGCCTTGTTAAGAACATTTTATACACAATCAAAACGATATTGGAAATAGCATGGAAGAGAAACAAAAAGCTTCCTGGCATGAACGTAACGGTTCTGACGCAGAACCAGTAGCAAGAACAGCAAAAGTTGATACAACTGGTGACACTTTTACTGCAGCACGTCGTAAACTGCTTGGTATGGCAAAAGGCGTAGGCGAAAACACCTTTATGCAAACAAGTGTTATTAAAGAACGCAGTAAAAGTACTGATTTGGTTGTAAATTGTGATGAAATCGAGATAATATCGGCTAATAAGTTGCCAAGGATGGACATTCTATAGGAACACCGAGATGTGTCGAACACCATTAGCGTTAGTGATTGTGTGCACAAAGATTAGAGTTTACTAGAAATGGTAGCTTGTATAATTTACAATATTTATTTTATAGAGTCTTACGAGTGATAAGCCTTAACGTGATATTCATACGGAGCCATAACGTCTTTATTGTTTAACTGCTTCGATAACTGCTGGAATTTTGACATTTAAGTAAGTAGACGATATATAATACGATATTATGTGTAATACGAATATATTTTCATTTATTTTTAATTTTTAAGATCTATTGACATTAAATGTTCTATTTTTGTTGTAATTTAATTTACATGATGGCATCTTACATATTTGAATATTTTAATTTAAAATTTTATTCATATGTAAATTGACATGTAATGAAAATTATCAATAAAGTATTTGTATTTTGTATAGGGCTTTCGATTGCCGTTAAAAAAATTACAAAATCCCTTGTGGGGAAAAATACACTTTTAATCCGGTACTTTTTTATGAGATTATTTAGTTACATCCTTTTTTAGCATCAGACCACCCAGTAGCTACGTCAGTTCGATTTTTTCCGATATCTTTATTAGTTAACGAGTAATCGGCTGGTGACATTTTTCAGAATTTATCATTTTCCCGGCTTAGAATAGGGCCACCCCCAATCTTCCCGTAGGTGTCGTCAAGGCTGTTGGAAATAAGCGGCAACACTGACATGCCAAATGTCACTGTCAACGTCATCTGCTATACTGTGACATCTGTCACTACCACCTTCACATTCCTTCTGTAGACTTGCACTCGATCGAATATATGCCGTTCCGCAATTTATTATTTCTATCGATCCTTCCAAAATATTAGTTTTTTAGTTCATCAGGTTATGGGCCCAGGACGCCCGATAGGATAGGGCTAAGGGATTGCACCAGGGACGGGCAGCGTTCTCCTGTGTATATTAAGATCATTACTGCGATCACCAATCTGCTTGGTGGTTATGGCAAATCCTATAATGGACAGCCGACCAAAAGTGGCATTTGTCATTTAAGACCAAACTCTCCTAACCCTATTCACTGATTTCAAAGATAATTAATTATTAATTTCAATACCGATAGTATCGAGGATGTTTTTTTCAAGTACAATAAAGGATTTTTCTTTCTACCTGTACTTTATCTTAGTAGAAATAGTGGAAGTAAAATTTCTATGTATCCCCCCCTAGTAGAAAAGAGTGGAAATTCCGTTCTTTCCTACTAGTAGGGACAGACCAGTAGGGATATGTGGAATAGGTCATTATTTTGGGGAGATGTTCAGCAGTGGACGTTATTTGGCTGATGACGAACAACACAGGGTAAATTTTCAGCACAATGAAAGGTATCTAACCATTCTCTAAAACGCTCGACTTCTCAAAGGTGTCTCCACAAATAATCACAAAAACAATGCAAATGAATCACGCCCCAGTATCGATGTAGCGCGAGATAATGTTTGTTTTATAACGCGAGTTTAGTGTTAAACCGGTGTTTTGTCTTGTTTATTATTGCTTATGAGATTTATTTTATTACCGCGACACCGACGTACACTGCGACACATATTTTTACTATTTGTCTTGTTTACAATACAATACAATACACTTTATTGCACAAACAAATACAGTTACACGCTATAAAAGTTACAAATAGTACAATTTAGGCGGTCTTATCGCTTTAAGCGATTTCTTCCAGTCAACCTTTGGGTAGAAAATATTATGCCAGAGTAATTGTAGGTTGCGCTGATTAGGAAATTTATATATAAATAGGTACTTATATGACTGTAATAAATAAAATTTATTTATTTGTTTATTATTGGTTATGAGATTTATTTTATTACCGCGACACCGACGTACACTCCGACGCATATTTTTATAATCATAACTCAAATCAGGACGCTGTCATCTTCTATTATTGTTTAATGTTATTATATTTCGTTTGTCGTTCTGATTATAATGGAAAGCGACTCGAATTGTGGAAGACGGGTTCTGTAGTGAACAGTGATGGAGATCATATTCTGGTAGGCGAGGCGTCTGAATCCCTTTTGACTCGTTTTATTTAGTCTGGGGTAACTACGGTAGTTAAACGCAAAACGCTTATTTGAATATGGTATACTAGCTGGTGCCCGCGACATCGTCTGCGCAGGATTAGTATTTCGAGTAGCTTATATTAGCGCGGCGTATAAGTATCTATTTTCATTTAGGAATTAATTTATTACTACCAAATGTGCATTTGAAATAAGTTATCAATGTTTATTGTAGTTATGGTTCACTATTTTGGCTATAATGGCTTACACATAAGATATAGATATATACTGTGGCGGGCTTTTTTGTAGGACTATTTAAGATAAACATTTCCATCATACATTACATATGTGTAACTCTAGCGGTTTTGGCAGCGCACGCCAGAATAGCTCGCAGATGGTAGATTTTTTCCTACTTACTAGATATTTTACTTACTGACTTACAATATCTTTAAAAATTGTAGCCTATGTGTTATTCTGATGTATAAGCTATATTATTGTAAAGTTTCATTAAAATCCATTCAGTAGTTTTTACGTGAAATAGTAACAAACATCCATCCATACTTACAAACTTTCGCGTTTATAATATTAGTAGGATGAACCGTTAGAGGTTACAGAATGGCAGAATGGCTTTATATTTGGACGTACATATATTATCCGAAATGCTTACCGAGTGAGCCCCCTGGTCCGCCTGATGGTAAGCCGTCACTGCCCCCCCCCCCCCCCCCATAAACCTAAAGCATTTGGACAACAGTTCAAAAGCCACATGTGCAACACCCTGAGAACTATGCTAGACTGCCTCGTGTGTATGTACAATGCCAGATTTAGAGGTCTGGAGGCATCGGGGCAACAAAGGAGTGGAGGCCCCCTGGCCTGAAATTATTTTCCATTAAAATTGAAAAAAATTCAGTCGAGTTTTCCAATAAATAATTTATTGTAAAACCAAGTATATTTCGATATGGGCATAACTTCGTATGTCTTATAATTATTTTTGGCAGAAGGGAAGGCCTAATTTATTTCATTTTTCGATCTTACAAGTTCAATTTTACATGTCATTCTAATATTGTAAAAGGGATCGTAATAAAATAAAATAATGTACAAAATTACAATGTCAACAATTAAAATAATGTCACAGTATATAACATACTATCTACGAGTATGTCAGTATATAATATTATAAAATAAATCAAAATATACTTGGTATTAAATTATCACAAATTAAATTAAACCTCCGTTTCTACCGTTCAAGCTAATACACAGCAATGCTTTTTTCGGCAAAAAAAAGTTACCATCTAGATAGATCCCAATTTTTTTTTATTTATTAGGCACTCAAAAAGTCAAAATCATTAACAAAATAGATAAATTGCCGTTAAAAGATTTGAGATATATTGTGACTCAATTACATGAGTACATACATACATAATGCTCACGCCTTGGTCCCAGAGCTCACGCTCTAATGCTCACGCCTTGGTCTCTGCCTACCCCAGAGGGGGTAGGCAGAGACGATGTATCGCTACTTTGCGCAATATAATGTCGCAAAGTGGCTTTTCTTTACATGAGTACACAACTAAGTTAACTACACATGACAAGAAACACATTAAATAGATAATTCAAACATAATGCAAATTAAACAGATAAATTTATGAAGGCACAAATATACTACTACGAGAATTCTACTAATAAATGTGAAAGTTTGGATATTTGGATGTTTGGATATTTGTTACTCAATCACGCTTCAACCACTGGACGGATCGTGATGAAACTTGGCACACATATAGGATAGTTTTTATTCCGAAAAAACATCCCATTCCTACGGGAAATACATTATAATTTGTGATGTTAAGTTGTCCACGCGAACGAAGTCGCGGGCAACAGCTAGTAAAATATAAAAAGAAGGAGATAAACTGAAGGTATTCTATTATTATATAAAATTAAACATCTACATGCTAAAAAAGTATGAATGTAAAGAGCGAATTACCAAATGGTTGAAATCGATAAATTACGAGGAAACAGAAGAACTTTTTAAATATACTACTTAGACAAAAAATAACACGCATAGGTAAAAAAATAAATAAATCCTAAGTTAGTATTTCTATAAAATGATCCCAAGAACCAGTGTTTGTTCGTAGGGCTAACTGAGGCAAACATTATTAAACTTAGTTATTCACTTACTTATGCGTACACTTGTACACATCTCACTCACTCACACACACACAAACACACACACACACACACTCACACACACACACACACACACACACACTTATTTTAATTCTCTTTTCCCCTTCATATTATTAATTTTTAAGCCAATGTAATGTACTGTAATGTTAATTAGATATGGAGGAGCGTGACCTTCTGACACAGGTGTATTTCACTTAATAGAAGGTCACAACAACATGCACTGTTTGTACCATTTTCGTTGACAAAAATAAACTATTTTTCATTTTTCATTTTTTTATTATTTGGAAAAGACTTCTTATAAGAATTACACAACTTAAATCTTCTTCTTGTAAGTCTTCTTAATGTCCTTCTTAACATCCTCATCCAGCCTCTTCCAGTCAACTAATCAAGTCCGTAGTTAGTCAATTTAGCAATCTTTTAAAAGATCCATTCAGACAATCCTACATACTTTTCCAATTAATAGAATAACTTCATCATCAGCTTGCTATATGGCAAATTTGCGTTTGTCAAATTTATTTATTAAACTATGATGCGTATAAATGTAGCTGCCTGTACTTGTGTGACCGATAATATTTTAATATTATAGTTTAAAGTGCACATAAACTGTTTTGTTAAGCAATAAAGACTATGTGTGTCTTTTATCTGATTGTCTATCCGTCCACGAAAGAGTAAATATTGACCTGACCTATAATAATATTGACAGTTACAGGGAAACAAATAAAATATGAGCTCTCTAGAAAACCAAAGCCTTATAACAACGATCTCTATGTACTACTAGATGGAGCGTTCCAAACAATCGCTCTGTTCCACGCAAGTAGCCACAACTCTTTCACATTCACAATGAAACTTATGCAGTTACTACTCAGAACATTTGATTATTACTAAATATTGACGCTACGGTTAAATAATGTCAATATTTAGTAAATAATTAAATGTTCTGAGTAGTAACTGCACAAGATTAATTGTGAATGTGAAAGAGTTGTGGCTACTTGCGTGGAACAGAGCGATTGTTTGGAACGCTCCATCTGGAGAGATCGTTGGCTTATAATAGTATATTATGATAGGAGTGCGAAAAGTTGATTATTCCAATCGAGATTACGTTATTGTAAGTTTGAGCCGTAGGCGAAGGAATATTTTATTTATTTATATACTCATTTAATTTCACAGCAATAACATTATTATATCATCATCATCATCATCATCAGCCCGAAAGAGTCCACTGTTGGACATAGGCCTCTCCCAAGGTGCGCCAATGAACCCGATCCTCGGTTCTTCTCATCCAGTTACTGCCAGCCGCCTTACGCAGATCGTCGCTCCATCTAGCCAGGGGGCGTCCCACACTACGCTTGCCCAGTCGCGGTCTCCACATTATTATATACAATACAAGTTATTATAAAATTCAAAATATGCCAATTACGAAATTAAAATAATTAAAATTCTGTATAATTAAAATATAAGATTTAAACAAGGACAAAACAAACACATATAAATAGACAAAGTTATTAAATCACATATGTCAGATATCTTTCATTTCTTGTTTGGTACGTGTTGTTTGTTGATGATGATGATGAGTGAGGTAAGTGATGTGAGTGATGTGTGTATAGTGAGAGGAGTGGTGTGAGGGTGATATGTTAGAGTATAAATTTAGTGGTTACAGGTCTATCAACACTTTCTTAATCTCTTTAACGTATTCGGTGCGTTTAAGGAAAAATATATCTGCAGTCTTGGAGGTGGTGTTCCTGAAAGTCAATGCTCCGGTTCAAGGGTGTGTTGAAGGCGGATGAATAAAGTCAATATAATACATAAAACCGTGATTAATTAACTCATCATGCTTTTCATACGATTATTTTCATTACAACCCTTAGACGTCCACTGCTGGACTGAATGAACGTCCACAGTCCCCCCCCAACTTTCAGTACATTTGTAAGTAAAAATACAAAATATATGATGATTCAAAACTAAACTTATTTGAGTTTTCAATTATGGCGGGCTTATTTTTCATATTTTACATTTCACGCGCAGGATTCAGAAGAAAAATGAATAAAGGCAATGATAACATCGCACCAAACAGCCAATAGTTAAAGTTTTAATAAACCAAAGAGATTATCTGATTCGTATCTTTATTTAACACGTAATTTTTTTAAAACATCAAGATGGTTTTTATCTAACTTTTTATACTTTTTTCGATAAATAGTTTCGTTTAGGACATAAACTAAGTCTATGGTTTAGGACTTAGGTTTTTTTGGTCTGAGGTTTAGGAAAATAAAATAAATATTAGTTTACATTTATCTCGAAACGTCAAAAATGGACTCCAGTTGGCATGACATAACCTTAGGTAACATTCCAGTATAGTACTGGGCTACTAGCCACCAGTCTCCCAAAAGCCGAGATAAGCCAGTATTTACTGGCGGCTGTTATCCGTATCTCGCGACTCGACTTGGCACGTAGTCAATTCTCTCGATGGACTATCCACTTTTATTGCTTTGCGGCTAGTTAGTAGCTACACACAGCCAGTTGTACTTGAATCGTAGACAGGAATAACTACTTTTTTCTTGAATGTTTTAAGAGAGAATAGGGTTTTCGAGCTTTAGAAAGTTTTATCATCTCTGTCGGCTGGCGAGTAAAAAATACAATCATTTATTACTAGACAACTTGGTCTATAGACCTTTGCCTAGAAATACATCATCATCATCAGCCGTCCACGTCCACTGCTGAACATAAGCCTCCCCAATAGAATGCCACTTTTGGTGGGCTGTCTATTGGGGGATTTGCCAGAATCACCAAGCTTGACAGACGGAGTAGTGATCGCAGCAATGATCTTAATATGCACAGGAGAACGCTGCTGTCCGTCCATGGTGCAATCCCTTAGTCGCCTTGACGATACCAACGGGAAGATTGGGGGTGGCGGGAAGATTCTAATTATGTTTAGCTGCACACTACAGTTTACTAGCTGGGTACTACTATTACCGTTTTAAGGCATGTCGGCTTGCTTTTCATCAAATATGTATATTTAATTCGCATCACATTCTTACCGCTTGAAGTAAGGGAACGTACCCAAACTACGTGAACCATTTTTTATATATTCTTTATTGCACATCTTAAAACTAAATACAGAAATAAATGGTGTGTACAAAGGTGAGCTTATCTCTAAAAGAGATCTCTTTCAGCCAACCTTACAGGGTGTGAGACAAGGCAGTAAGAGCGAGGGGGGCAAAGTAAGTGCATAATAGACTACATAATAACTATATACCTGAACTTATAATAAATAATAATCACTATAATAAACATACATACATACCATATTATACTGAGTGAGACAGATAGTGCTCTTTTAGTTTAGTTTTTTTTTCCATTTTTTACCCCTCCCCCCTTTGTGACCACCCGTAGTATATGCCAAAACCCCCCCTCCCCCTCTAGTTTTCACGTAGTAATTCATAAATATGGTTTTAAACCATATTTTGCGAACAGAAAGTTGGCTCATATATAAAAGAAAATTTGGCTCATATTTGTCTTTATTAATACGGCGCTTGCCGCGTGACGCCAGGATACCTATAATTACAGTAAAAAAAATATTATGAAGAAGAAAAACTGACGATTTGTATGACAGTGTTGCCGCACCTGCGAGTTTAAAAAACGCTAAACGCTGCGCGCCATATTTGAATATAGCTCGAAAAAGCGCGAGATTTCCCTAGAGGTTATCGACACGTGACCCCCCCCCCCCCCCCCCCCCCTATGAGCCAACTTTCTGTTTGCAAAAAATGGTTTATAACCATATTTATGCATTACTACGTGAAAACTAGAGGGGGAGGGGAGGGGAGTCTTGGCATGTATTACGGGTGGTCACGGAGTGGGAGGGGGGGGGGGGGAATGGGTCACGTAGTTTGGGTTCGTTCCCGAAATTCCGCTCAAGTCAACCTTTGCATTTCTTTTTGTACATTCCCCCCAACTCTCTAGTATCAAGACATATCGGAACGAAAGCGATTTTCCAAGAACTTCTGCATACAGCTAACGATGCATACTTTCCGCACCTGTCAGCCTGTCACAGATCATTAGAGCGGCTGTAAACATTGTTCAGAATAGCGGACTCACCGGGCCGCCGTCTTTATGCGAACCGACAGACGCACAGGCGGACTGTTCTAAATGGAACTGAGTTCTGAATCCGTTGACACCTTTGAACCGTTGAATAGAATAGTTAAGCTAGATTCTCTTTACCCTAGAAGCGTTTAATTGCTTGGATTCAACTTTGAATCGACAAAATCGGCTACGCGAATCGATGAACAAGTTTATTTGTAATTTAAAATCTATACATATAATAAAACTTATACATATAATTATTGTTGTTGTTGTTATTTTTGGTACAATAAAGCGTTTACATACATACATAAAACTGTAACTGGTCTATGTCTGTACATGGGAGATATTGTAGAAAAAATGTGTATGAGGGGTTTTTATAGGGCTTTATAGTCCCAATAGAAGCTAAAATAACTGTTTTTAGAATTTTTGTTCTAAGGAAACGCCCCGCCGCCAGATGGACCGACGACCTAAAGAAGGCCGGTAGCGGCTGGATGCGGCGGGCAGCGGACCGGGTGTGGTCGCGTTCATTGGGGAAGGCCTATGTCCAACAGTGGACGTCTAAATTCTGACATGATGATAATGTGTGCAATAAAGTATAATTTATTCATTCATCCTGCCCTGGTGCGGGAATATATTATTTGAGTTTAAAACTGAATAAAGTTTTGATTTTCACGCAAACAAAGCAAAAAATCAAAATAGACTAAAGAATGTTTTTAGGTTGATACGAGTTTATCTAGATTTGTTAATAGATTTACTTGTCATCAGAAACCTCAAGATTCTAAATTACGAACTGGATTCCAGCTCGTTTACTTTCTTCCAGTTAGTTGTGAGTCTGCCTTCTTAACTGTATTTTGATTGACAAGTCTCTGTTCTATCGTTCAAACTGATCTTTTGCCTTAAATTAGATCAAAATCATCGCCAAAGTTCTAGTCAAAGTTCATTGTCGAACATGGGACCCTGAGGCCACCTTTGCCTTTAAATCAATTGAAACCTACGCGGAAGTTATAACTCATTCGCTTGTTTGTACAACTGGCAATCCACATTTTAAATAGTCGGTCTGTCCTTTTGTCCCTTGACAACAAAAGGTTTCTCGCGGTCGACATAAATACGTCTTTATTATTGAAGACTAGCTGTGCCCGCGGCTCTGCTCGCGTGGACTACAGGATTCGCTTCCATTCCCACTTTCGCTTCTTTTCCCACTTCCACTTAAATTCTTTATCTCACTCTCAATCCCACTCCAACTCTCGCTTCCGCTCCCGCTCCCGCTACGCATGAGTATGCAAATAATTCATCATAATCGGCTAACTCAAAAGTTATGCGAATTTATAGTTTTCAAAAACACATACATTACACTGGTACCATACCCGTTCCCGCTACCGCTCACGAATTACATCGTTGTATTCGAATGCGGTGTATGCGAGTTTTCGAAAATTATACATTCGCATAACTTTTGATTGACTGCACCGATTGCAATGAAATAAAGCCTATATGTTAGACCGAATTAAGCACTGTGTTTCTGTGAAAAGTCCATCAATATCTGTTCAGTCGTTTTTAAGTGATGCGTGCACAAACAAACAGATAAACAGACAAAAATTAAAAATGATTGAAATGTGTTCTATTACTTATCCTTAGACCCTCGATTTTTTTTTGGTAATATCTTCAATGTACAGACACACGAAGTTCACGATATTATTTTTCAGATGTATAACGATGGTTATGTGGTAACTAGTGGCCATATCAAATGTAATTGATAGGCGTCAAGCATAGACCGCCCACTTTGACAGCCGAGGGCGTCATTTGGCATCTTCACTTCGAAGTTTTGTTAAGACTCCTATCCTAGCTTTGTCAACACATGAATAATCCAATCCAGTGTGGAGTAAATCCAAAACAAACGTGCAGGGGACTTTTCAAAAATCAAAACATAATGTCTATGTACTCGTTATATTTATTCGAAGTTATAATGTATGTTAGGCGAAATATGACCAGTTTCGGTCGACGTGTAGGCGGAGGGCACGAACTTCGTAACGAAGGTCGATTAAAGACAGTAACGCGCCGCACTGCACTTGCCACCAAAAACCCCCGCGTCATCGGCCCCACGTACTACGAACACCTGCCCGCAGATCTACGTAACGAGACCAATGACGAAACGTTTAGTCGACGACTGAAAAACCTTTTGTTGGAAAATGAATATTATTCCATAAATGAATTTTCTAAAAAATGAAATTGGTGGGCCCTCTGACGTTTAATTTAATTTGTGATAACTTAATACCAAGTGTATTTTTAAATTTTTATTTTAATATTATATACTGACATAGATAGTATGTTATATAATACTATGACATTATTTGAATTGTTGACATTGTAACTTATACACTATTTTATTTTATGACGATCCCTTTTACCATATTAGAATGACATGTAAAATTGAATTTTTAAGATGTAAAAGTGAAATAAATAAATCTAATCTAATCTAATCTAATCGAGTTTAGCTATACCAGCTGATCGCGACCAAAGCAGTCTAGTAACATCGAGCATAGGTCATCATCATGTTATTTTTGTCTCCACTGCAGGAGCACAACCCTCTTTCATCTGCCGGAGACAGACGGAGGATTTGGCCTACACTCCCTGCGCTGGCCAGACGGGTTGGGGAGGCCTGATTGATGTTTTATAATGTATTCCCTTAGTCGCCTTGTACGACATCCACGGGAAGAGTTGGAGTGGTCCTATTCTACTCTACCGGAAACCACACGGCATAGGTCAAATAACTTTATTAAAAGTACATTTCTTTATCAAATTTGGTTATAAACGCAACGAAGAGATTCCTAAGTGGGATAAGTCCGCCTTTGTACCTAGTTTAATTCCTATTTTATTATTGTTGTTGTTAACATACATACATACAAACATACATACATTCATTCATTCATTCATACATACATACATACATACATACATACATACATACATACATACATACATACATACATACATACATACATACATACATACATACATACATACATACATACATACATACATACATACATACATACATACATACATACATACATACATACATACATACATACATACATACATACATAAAAATGAACTTCGCTTCTAAGTATCTGTATTATTCAAAACCAAGCTTGTTTTTTTTCAGCTCTGTTTCTGGAGGAAACGTGGCCATTTGCGGATTTTTTTGGAAAGATCTGGTATTACTAGTTCTGTACTCGGGCGACCTTACCAAGTTATAAAACCATTCCAAGTATCTGGTACGCTAATGTCGGTGACGAAAATTATCAGTGTCATTGTTACTAAGACGTCCAGCGTAACTATTTTATGGGTATTACCAAATATAATATATGTATATTACAATATCAGAATATAGGCATTGGCCCTTTAAATTTCTATATTATCATTGTCTTCCTTCACTTCTCGACGTGCGATGTTATACCATAGTCTCGTCGCCTGGCAGCGTCTCATGTCTCCGTATCTTGTGTCAGTTCGCCTGCATGGTTTCCTGAAATATCTCTGCATTCCAAACCATCCAAAGTTTGACAGAGGGTGACATCCTGACCTCCTCTACTATTTTTTTTTGGCTTTTAACTGATCATACTCAAAGTTATATCATTCATTACTAATGATTTATTAAATAGGGTATTGCATCTAGATTCGTACAGATTAATAACAATAAAGCCATACAATTATTCGGAGAGATTTAGGCAGAAGGTTATTCACTGTAAGCCTTGAATCGCTTCCTTTGAGTCCGGTTCCATATCAGTTAGGTCCTGGCAGCGCCTGCGGTCCTTTTGATGTCGTCCGTCCATCTCGCTGTAAACATTTCTCCATCTCCCATCTGTCCGGCGACAATGATGTCAATCTCAAGCGCATTTCTATATGTGCTCGTAAATCCTGCAGTAAAAGTCAGCTGACGATGATCAGGTATTTAATATCTCGGTCGTCCATCTTAGAAGGGAAAGTAATCCCCAAAACAAACAACCATTAACTTTTCACTTGTCGGTACTTCAGTTCTTTTATTCCCTCACACACGTAATCTCTCGATTAGGGAGGTAATTTATACTTTGTAACCTTTCCATGATGACCTTCCATTTCCCTCTCTTCGTGTAAAAAGATAATGGTTAAAAGGGAAAGTGTTAGAGTAGTGACGGGTCAAGGATGTTTGGTGGTCGTAAATGTTGTGCTTTTGACAAAGTAGTGATGATTACTTGTTATGAATGGTCTGTGACATTTCGTATTAATTTGAGGAACGGGTATAGCGGTCTACCGTCCCATTATGTTGTAAACGAAACCTCCAGCACAGAGTTTTCCATTTTGTAAAAGACTGACTTATGGCCTCGAATTCTCTGACTCCACATACTCTTATTATTTTCAAACTTTATTAAAAGTACATTTCTTTATCAAATTTGGTACTAAACGCATTATACTTGTCCTTTCGGTTACTATAAGGTTGACTGGAAGAGATCCCTAAGTGGGATAAGTTTAATTCCTATTTTATTATTGTTGTTGTTGTATACATACCCACAGGAGTGGGGGTGGGCGTGGGCGTGGGTGTGGGTGTGGGAAAAGGGGAGTGGGTGTGGTAGCGGGAGTGGGAGCGGATTCTGTAGTTCACGCGAGCGGAGCCGCGGGCACAGCTAGTTTAAGTATAAATGTATAACTTGAGCAAGGTTCTCGCGGCACTAATGAAATTCATCCACAGCTTTTGGATTCCACTTCACACGCTATTCAATACTTGCTGATAATGCAGTGCCCTTTCTACAGTTATTGTCTGATTTTGTTTATGTAAGGAAGTAAGGGGGCACTACAACATCACAAGTGATTCAAATGTCAAACTTACCTGGATACTGAGCAGTGTGTTGGTTATTATTAGTTCGAATGGTTATACCGTCGTTGTTCCGTCTCAGCCTTATCTGTTAACTGTATCCCGGGTGCAGATGAGTTTGGCATTTGGAATATCTTGATGTTGTTATACCTCCCTATATAGACCTCCGTAGACAATGTAGGAGGGGAAAGTTGAAGTAATTTTTTTCATAAAATACTTTCATTATCTTTAATTAGCTTCTCGTCGCGTATACCACAGTGCCTAAAGACAAAACTCTTTAACCAATCGTATACCTGTAATGACCTACGGCGCCGAAACGCGGTCGCTGACAGTGGGACTAGTCAGAAAACTCAAAGTTGTTCAGCGGATAGAGCTATGCACGGGGTATTTTTAAGGGACAGGATCCGAAATAAGAATCCGACGTACGTTGAAGTGGCAGAGGGCTAGTCAGATCTGTCGGAGAACCGATTACCGCTAGGGAGTTGAGTACTGTGACTGGGTGGAACGCCCCCTGGCCAGATAGAGCGTCGATCTGCTTAAGGCGGTTGGTACCGACTTTATGAGAAGAACTGAGGATCGGTTTTAGTTGCGCGTCTTGGGAGACTCCTATGTCAGGTTGGTGGTGATGATGATTAGGTTACAAAGCCAGCCTGCAAGAATCCACTACTAGAAATAGACCTATCTCAAAGGCTTCTTTATCTTCATGCTCTCTCAGGCAGCTCTAGTAGTCTTCTTACAAAAAATTTCTCACAAAAGATTACCTATATAGGTAATCTTTCAAGTCATCAGGACCTTGTAACTCCTAGGCACACGCATACTATTTTAACTATGTTAAAAATTTTAAATTGTTTTCTCTAGTTCTTATAATTTTTATTTTACCTTTTACTTGCTTTGTTGGTTTTTTCTTTGTGTGTGCCAATTATGGTAGTAAATAAATATTTCTTCTTCTTCTTCTTATTGTAAGGACTGAGGCCAGCTTCGAACCGCTGAAGAGATTACTAGAAGAAAAAGACTACTAGAGCTGCCTGAGAGAGCATGAAGATAAAGAAGCCTTTGAGAGAGGTCTATTTCTAGTAGTGGATTCTTGCAGGCTGATGATAAATTAACTGTATGTTAAATCTCTTATATTAAAAATTCATAGGTATAATAACATTCAAACTCTTTGTTATATTTCCCAGAACAGCGGATTTATAGCACCCGGCGGAGGAAGCCATGAAAATTATCGATCATCAACCTTTAAAGTCATATGATTTGTTTAACCATTCGGTTCGGATATCACCCATAAACCCTTCCTCGCAGTTAATAATAACCGTAGGTTAACTCCGTAACCGGCGGGTTATTTTGAACCGGCCCTACGCGGTTGTGTTCTTAATTTTTTAAGATTTAATTTTATAGTTATGTAACGTCTGATGTTTCTTTTACCTGAATACGCAAACGAAAGAGGGTGATTCGATACAACAAGGTAGAGACTACTTTGTACAATATGTAAGGTATGGACAATGAAGTATAAACACTTACTAGGTATGTAATAAAAATTGTGTTTTAACTTTTTTTAAATGTAGGTACTGAAAACTGAAACATATCATATCTTTTTATCTGAACATCCGATTTTGAAGAAAAAATAACCAACAATTTGTTTTATCAAAATCGGATGTTTAGATGAAAAGATATGATTTGCTTTTGTCCAATTTTTCTTAAATAAATCATATCTTTTTATCTAAACATCCGATATGATAAAATACATTGTTTTTTTTTCTTAAAAATCGGATGTTTCAATAAAAAGATATCTTTTGATTTAGTATAAAAAAATCATATGTTTAGACAAAAAGATTTGATTTATTTTTGAAAAAAGATAATAAACTAATTATCTGATTGACTGACTTACAATTTTTAAATAATTAAAAAAGTTCCTGCCGAAAATGAATTCCTAGAATGATATTAATATAAAGTGTGCTGATTGGTATAAGAACATTATATTTTAGTAATACATAGTTTGAAATTAATGTACCAATGTATGAATGATAATATTGAAACTCTGTTTTGACTTCGTTTAAATGTTGATGTGTTTGTGTTGTATATTTGTGTTTCATGTTGTATGTGTGTTGTTACTATTTTAATTGCTACATCCTGCGGGTAAAGTTGCACTGATCAATTACCAAATATTGCATATTTTAATAGCTGTACCTACATGTAATTAATGGAAATAAATGAATTATCAATTATTAATAAAAAAAAACTACAAGGTAAATCCTATTATGGCGCCTCAGCGACGAATTTATGAATATTAAAATAGTGCCTACAAACTTTACTTTAAATGTGTTGCTGTACATTTCTATCACCATTTCTTAGTCGTAGTGTTTTGTAAAGTATTTTCAATGAATTCTCGGTGCCAGAATGATAATAGATCATTTTCAAGTAGAGTAGAATTAAAATCTCTATTGATTTAGCTCTGTCCATACCTTTTGGTTTACTTCGTTTATTCTAAAATGGTTCAGTGCAGTGTGAATAAGCTAAGCCAATATTATCTTTGGAGCTGATCTAGTTATCTAAATATGGCACCGGGTCAAGCCTGAACTAAGCCCAACCCAACATTTCACTCTGAGTTTGTGAACGACTATTCTAATTTACATAGTAGGTGAATTACGTAGCCTTCTGTTTGTACACTCTGTCAATATAATTTCCGATTCATAAAATTATTCTATTCATTTTAACAATATAGGTATTAAGGCTCTGGAAAATTAACAAAGCAGAATTACCGGACCTATACCTTATACCATGAAGCAAAATAATTTTTCGTAGCTCATAGTTTTCATCTCAAAGTATTTTCCTTCAGGATTGACACTAATTGGTAATTAAATTAGATAACAGATGAATTTAATGTGCATTTGTTATCTAATTTAATAAACAATTAGTGTGAATCATGAAGGTAAAAACTTTGAGGTGAAACTATGAGCTACGAAAAATTATTTTGCTTCATGGTATAAGGTATACGTCATTGGACAGATATTTTCATGACTTCATTTTATGGCAGTCAGTCTCATATCGTTGTTGAGAAAATATTATAGCTAAAACCAAAACCAATGTAATTGTATCTAAAATAAATTTATTACGGAAAAACATTGTTATTTCAAGTCTCTCTTATTAGATTCTTTATTATAAAATAAATATTACGTACTCGTTTATACATATACTAAACTTGTCTAATTTCAAACTCAGATTTTCTCCTGTGCTATGGGAATTAAACAAGGATAGGACAATTCACGAATATAACATCCGGACTAACTCGTACAAACTATACAAAGTCTGTCCCCAGTGGGAATCGAATCCATGACCTCTGGTGCTCGAGTCCAATGACCAATCCCCTAGACCAGCGAGGCGGTCATCTACGTTCAGTGTTCTTAAAACTGATATTGAGCCTGATTCTGAAGTACAATGTTAAAATTAGACAGCACTAAAATTGTTGCTATCCCTGTCACACGGTATTATGAAGATAAAGACGAAACTAATTTTAGTGCTGTCAAATTTTAAATGTTTGCCTTTAGAATCGAGCCCATTATGGCTTTTAGATACATACGAGTAGCTATTACTTTTATGTCACAACACTTTGAAACTGCCTGCCATAGTAACAAATTGGAGTCATGAACATAGCTTTCCAGTGACATACTTATGTCTGGACGCTATTGGTCACTGGTCAGTTTGACACATCCTCCTTTCAAAACCTGCCACATGTCAACTTTCAGGAACAAAAGCAGACAAATAAAAATATATGTGCACGCGCCCTAATTCTTAGTTGTAATATTAAAGTTAGTTAAAAATCTAAAACGATCAAACATATTTTGGCATTTAATTAATACTAATTAGTGTTAAATACTATTGTATGTATAACCTTCCGCCTTGGAAGAGCGGGAAACCCTGACTCAGATATTAATTTACTTAAAAGGGGTTTCTTACATTTAAATACAGTATTAACTGTAAGTTGTTGCAAATAAATCATTTCAATTCAAATAAGACTCCTCACATTTATAAAACGGGACAAAACTCTTGGATGGATAAGAAATGAAATTTGTCGACCGTACAAAGTACCTAGTCAAGTGTATACAAATATCTTATAAGTTATGTGGGATAACGAAAAACAAGAAATACTTTGGGTCAACTCACCCAGACAGTCTTCGATCTTTGCATATGCAAATATAATAGCAATTCTTAATCTAAGACAGGGGTTGCAGTCCCTGCTTGACTGTACGAACGAGGGAGTTTTGTGAAATGCCTTCGAAGTTTTTGAATATGGGCGCTGTCGAGATATTTGTAAATAAGAGAATACCAGAGGAAATCTTCAATATGATGACGGACAGAAAGTTTTATAATCATATTAAATAAAAAAAACTTTGTAAAAAAGCTTATTATTAAATAGACGCATATTTGATTGACAAAGATGCTTGGTGTTATTGTGGCTTCAGCTTCGCACAATCTTGGCTTTTAAACGATTGCTGGTTTCCTGGAAGTTTGAAGTTTGTTGCGCCGTTTTTAGGGTTCCGTAGCCAAATGGCAAAAACCGAAACCCTTATGGATTCGTCATGTCTGTCTGTCCGTCCGTATGTCACAGCCACTTTATTCCGAAACTATAAGAAATATACTGTTGAAACTTGGTAAGTAGATGTATTCTGTGAACCGCATTAAGATTTTCACACAAAAATAAAAAATAAAAACAATAAATTTTGGGGGTTTCCCATACTTAGATAGAAATGAAACTCAAAATTTTTTTTTTCATCAAACCCATATGTATCTATGGATAGGTCTTCAAAAATGATATTGAGGTTTCTAATATCATTTTTAAGTACAAGAACTTTGTTTGTTATAGTTCGTTCGCATTTGACTCAAACGAAATATCCAAATTCCAGCTTTATGTCAATAGCAAGATAATAGCAACAATTTACGCAGATGTTGAAACATCATGCCCCTAATGACACCCTCGCTGACCTTCGTGCCATTTGCAAGAATGACAATACAAAATGGCCGCCCCCAACTGTCAATCGAATCGAATTCGCGCGCATTGCGCGCTCAATCACTTTATTGTTCTCATTCTCTCAAATTTGCGGGGATATATACTAAATACGGCAGATAATTTGGTGTATGAATGGAGCTAATTATGGAATTTATTTATTGTATCCATTTCATTGCTGGGGTCGCTCCCGTTTTTATTAGCAATACGCGCCCTACACTTTACGGTTTGCGAGGGTGCGTTCGGTTCGTTGTTGATTTATTTCTTTTGCGGCGCAGATCGTGCGTATGAACATAAACTCTAAAAGAAAAAAAATGCTTACTCTTTAGAAAAAAAAGGTTGTTTATTGGTAGTCCACACAAAGGATAAAATGGCGTTTGAATGGCAACATTTCTGTTAAAACTAGCAGAAAATTGTGTTACAATTTTTAAATTTAAATACGGAGCTGTCTTCGCAAATCAAAGGCAGGATTACCTTATGAAAAAAAAAACTATTGAGCTTCGTTCTTAAGGCGAAGTCGCGACATGTAATTCGCAACAGCGTTTAAAATGCTCGTTTATCACTTGGACGTTAATTTATTTAATAAATCAGTTCGGCCGGTGCAGGGTCTGCCATTAGTCAAAGAGAACCGTCCGGGATTCAATACCGGGATTGCTCCAGGCAAAATGGCGGCTCAACTACAAATGATGGCGTATGACGGTGATGGATGATAGATACGCTTGTCTATGGACAGCCGTTTAAGTCATAATAGTAGATGAGCTTAGCAAGTACGCTGGTTGGGATGAGATTTAAGTTTTTTTTTTAATTTTATCGTAAAATCAGAGGTGTTTTCTAATTCAAATGAGGAATTACATTAATTTGATTGATGTTTATGAGCTTGGAATCAAAATCAACTTTCTACTTTTTTTCACCATTAACAAATTCCAATGAGTTTTTACCTTTTTTCAGATGTTCGATCTCCATACAATAATAAACAACATAATCTAAGAAGCATTCCCATTTTTTTGCTTTAGATAACTTTGTAATAAGCTGTTCTGTTAGTCGATGAAATACATCCATCAAGCGACGTCGCCTTTAATAAAACTTTTTTTTAATCCTACCTTTGCCGCCTTAAGGGCCCGTCAGCCACGCTCACGCACAGCGCTCGCGGATTATCGCCTGCGACACAAAGCGTCGAGCAAACATTGGACTTACCCTTAATAAACCTTGACATTGCATTCACTGCTCTATCAGTCGACACTAAAATTGAAATTACAGCTGCTTAAAATTGTGAAGAGAGTCCTACATTACATACATGTTTTTAGTCAATACGAGTATCTCGTTTGGAAGTTTAGAAAATCTGTCTAATTTCATAAGTAGTAAGGTATATTTTTGGATGGTATTGTACCGTAAATAGCCTTTAGGCACGTGTCTGCGCATAATATCGTCGGCATACACTCATGAAGTGATGATTTGTCTACTTTCGCTTTTACACACGACTTTAAACAGTCTCACTCATATTTTTAAGGTTAAAATTAAATTCTGAAGGCATTTTGGATTGGTTTTCTTTGAAAGCTTGTCTAAAAAGTCCTTTAACGCTATGAGCTTCGTGACATAGCAGGAAATTTATGAAAAGCTATAAATGTTTCTTACTTATGCAGGTTTTTAGCCGTGTGGATTCTGTCATAGAATAGAGCCACCCCCAATCTTTCCATGGTTGTCGTCAAGGCGACTAAGGGGTTTTCCTGTGTATATTAAGATCGCTACTGGGATCTCCAGCCAAGCGTGGTGATTATGGCTAATTCCCCAATGGATTTCCCATATAAAGTGGCATTCTATTTCGGAGACTTATGTTCAGCAGTGGACGTATATCGTCTGATGATGAAGTAGATCTTATAAAATGACCTTTAAAATACTTCAAATAATTTATAACAGCTTTTCTTAATACCTTTGAATGGAGTAGTTTAATGAAACAAGTTATGAATTATTTGCAAGTTTATTTTAAAACTATAATTAAAAAAAAATAGAATAGGTCATTTATTGATGACCTCCGTGGCGGAACGGGTAGCTCGCGAACTGCCACGCTGGAGGTTGCGGGTTCGAATACCGCTAGGGGCAAATGTTCGTATGATGAATATGAATGTTTGTACCCAAGTCTTGGATGTTTATATATTTATTTAAGTATGTGTATCCGTTATCTAGTAACCATAGCACAGGCTCTGCCTAGTTTGGGACTGGATAATTGGTGTGAATGTCTGAGATATTCATTTAAGAATTTTCTTTATTTATTCATAACTACGACACACACACACATGAGAAATAAACAGAACAGAATTAATAAATTACAATTCAAAAATAACCTATGTGTCGCAGCAACAAAATGGCGCTGACTCAGCATAATACTGCAGCATGCTACGCGAACTCCAGCGCTGGTATTCTATCAGCACCAGGTCAAGTGACTTCACAGAGCATAGATAAAACAATAGAGCTTTTATTGCCCAAAGACAACACCCTCCCTCAATAAAACCGTATTTTATTTGACACAAGTAGTAAATGAAACTGCCTAGTTAATTAAATTATCACAAACAAAACACTAAAAACAGCAGACGAGTTCTGGAGTGGAGACCGCGGATCGACACGCGCAGGGTGGGACGCCCCGCTGCCAGATGGACCGACTACCGGTGGCCGGAAGCGGCTGGATGCGGAGGGCGGAGGACCGGGTGTGGTGGCGTTCATTGGGGAAGGCCTATGTCCAGCAGTGGACGTCTAAGCCTGACATGATGATGATGAAAACACTTATTAATTACTTAAAAGATTTAGACTTCGTCTCCCTTGTAGTTTAATGAATCATTAATAATGATGGAAAGGCGATGGGTAAATTAATTGGTGTAATTCCTGAACGCTCTACAAAACCTTGTAAATTACAGAAAGACTTTGATTAATGCTTTGAAACTTTGGTTTCAGCGAGCATCGTCGTCGAGTTTTTAGAGACGAATTTAAAGTCTATGCACATACTGAAAACAAACGAATTTTGAGTCTCGGAAACAAAATATTTAAACAAGCTATTATTTAAATCGTCGACTAAAACCTTCTTGCTCCTTTTTGGCTGCTATTGTGTTAGGGACGCTAATTTGTGAACGTTAGGGTATATAATTGCATATTTAGCAGCCAAAATGGAGTTGGATGCTGACGTTCGGACTAGGGTTGTTGCGAATATCAGTATCAGCATCAGCATCCGCGGATTATTAGCATTGTTTTTATTATCAGCATAAGAGCTGTGGTAGCCGGTTGGTTGTGCACTCGCCTCACGTTCATGAGGTCGTGGGTTCAAACCCCGCCCGTACCAATGAGTTTTACGAAACTTAAGTACAGTTTATTTATAATACCACAGGCTTTTCGGTGAAGGAAAACATCGTAAGGAAACCTGCATATGCTAAAGAAGAAATTCTGAGGCGTATGTGAAGTCCACCAAATCGGCTTGGGGCACCGTTGGTGGTCAGGGGTTTGGCACAAAAGATCCTGAAGGGTCGAAGTGTCGCCAGGTCTTCCTGGCCCCTTGAGAAGATACGATAAGATACGATATTATCAGCATCTGCGTCAGCATCAGCAGCAATTGATGCTGATTTTAATGCTGACATTCAAGTCGTATCGTGTTCAATGAAGGCGGGACCTAGCGCAAGTCCCGTGTAGTTTTGACCAATCATAGACAGTTTAGGTATACAAAAATGCCGTCACTTGTTCCCTCATTCGATTGTTTTGTCATTGAGTAAATGGTACCTATATTTTGGCTGAGAATCTTTGAGTTTTTTTACTTTTAAGATATACCTTTGAGTTTACCGTTCATGCAAAACAAGGTTGGTATAGTCTGGCTTTCCTTGCTCTGTTTTATTTTGTCGCTATGAATGCACCTCGTTAATTTTTCAAAAGGAAACCCCGGGATGAATAAATCATGACGTCACTTCCGGGAAGGATCGCTAGCCTTAAATTAAGATCTTTTCATTCAGTTGATAATATGAAATCATAAGTTCAAAATACCTTTTATAAGTACAATATTTATTTATGTTGGTACAGACCTATAACGATCATAGAATGATAGTAAAAAGAAAAGAAATTAAATAACTTAAATAATGAATAGTAATTTCCAGTTTTAGACAACGATCTCTATGTACTACTAGATGGAGCGTTCCAAAAAATCGCTTTGTTCCACGCAAGTAGCCACAACTCTTTCACATTCACAATGAAACTTGTGCAGTTACTTCTCAGAACATTTAATTATTTACTAAATATTGACATTATTTAACCGTAGCGTCAATATTTAGTAATAATTAAATGTTCTGCGTAGTAACTGCAGAAGTTTCATTGTGAATGTGAAAGAGTTGTGGCTACTTGCGTGGAACAAAGCGATTTTTTGGAACCCTCCATCTAGTAGTACTTAGAGATCGTTGGTTTTAGACGTAATAGTTACGTGTAGTTGCCTCCGAGATGCTGGTTCAGGTGAAAAAAGTTGTATAAATAAAACATACTGTTTATAGAGTACCCCGTGAGCTTCCGACAATGGCGACAGTCGTTAGCGATCGTTTATTGTGTCTGCAGTCTGTTTGTTAAATATAACACTCAGTAAAGTGTATCTTTCTACGTTATACATATTGTTTATGTTTCGTCAATGTCCGAAATATTAATTTTACTATTAATGTTAGAGAATTTTGTAGCTATATTCCACAACTCAATTTAGTAGTTTTAGTGTGTTATTCGGCGGCGGACACGTGAAAAATCTAACGGACAAAAACATTTAACGGCAAGTAAAAAGGTAAAGGTTTGCCGTGTGGTTTCCGGTAGAGTAGAATAGGACCACTCCAACTCTTCCCGTGGACGTCGTACAAGGCGACTAAAGGAATACATTATAAAACATCAATCAGGCCTCCCCAACTCGTCTGGCCAGCGCGGGGAGTGTAGGCCAAATCCTCCGTCTGTCTCCGGCAGATGAGAGAGGGTTGTGCTCCTGCAGTGGAGACAAAAATAACCTGATGATGATGATGATGATGAAAAAGGTAAAAAACGAAAAACACTGGTGGTGCGGAAATCAACAAATCAAACAACATTTAGTGAATTAACACCGTTTACCCACCTGATCGTTTCGCAGTCAGTTTTGACACTATAATCGTTAACTCTGTAAACCTTATTGCACGAAATTATACAAATGGTGAACTTAACACAGATGAAAATATCTACCATTAACCTTTGGGTCATCAAAAAATGCCCCGAGAGATCTCTGAGTTAGAAAGTTGTTATGGTGTTTCCGCTCCCGATCGACTATACTCGCGCGCTAGGTGAAGCAGCCCTACAATAATTTACGGGCACACACAAACGCGTATGTACAGGCTGGTGCTTCTATAGTATTATAATAGTCATGTCTACTATTCCAATAGTAGTAATATCTATCACTATCTTAGGATTGGAATCCATATCTTTTATGTAATTTATGAATGTTTGTATATTATTATTATTTAATAATGTATATTATATTTATATATTATTAGTAAATGTTTATTTATATACTTATATTTTTTATCGTGTAGGTTATAATCTATGTAAGTGGGTATATAGTTTATATTAGTGTATGTATGTATATGTTTTTTTATTTACGTACACACTATGTCTGCCTCTCTTATTTCAATTATCCCTCTCGCGGGTCTGCTGGAAAAAATCTTTCTCAGAGATAAGTTCGCCCTTTGCACTTGTGTTTCTTTTTAATGTATCTTATCTGTGTGTGTGCAATAAAGAGTTAAATAAATAAGTAGTAGTACTAGGTAATTAAATCCGTTCGCTTGTACGTAAGTAGTGTCGGGAGTGTGCTCATAGTTACAAGCATGATATTTTAATGGTAGGTTTGCTTGAAGGGGGAAGGGTGGGAGGGGGTGGGCTAGCACCCTAAACAGGGGTCAGATAGGGGTCTGAGGGTAAAAAAGACTACGAATAAGAATCTATATGACTTTAAGTGCAATACTGAGTCTCACCGCAGAGTTTACGTAATAAACCATATCTAGCAAATGATATTTATTGCTAATATTGCTGTTACGTGCCGCGGGCCCGGAATCGTTTATTACACTGAGGCGTTTCTGAGGCTCTGTTTTACTGTTCACGTGAAACGATATTTGGGTTACGTGACTTGCCGTGTGGTTTCCGGTAGAGTAGAATAGGACCACTCCAACTCTTCCCGTGGATGTCGTACAAGGCGGCTAAGGGAATACATTATAAAACATCAATCAGGCCTCCCCGACCCGTCTGGCCAGCGCGGGGAGTGTAGGCCAAATCCTCCGTCTGTCTCCAGCAGATGAGAGAGGGTTGTGCTCCTGCAGTGGAGACAAAAATAACCTGATGATGACCAAATTGATAGGCGCTCGTTAGTATATTCGTCCCACTATTGGGCTGCGGACTAACCTCGCATTACCAGTGATGAGAGTGGATAGAGCGATAGAGATTAGATTTTTTTTGCAGCCATTACATACATGCATAATGCTCACGTCTTGGTCCGAGGGTGGTAGGCAGACACGATGGATCGTCACTTTGCGCGATCCTGACACACCTTCATCAACCTTTTCATGTACCTCCTTTTATTCTTCTCACTGCGGACCACTCCAATTCTTCCCGTGGATGTCCTACAAGGCGACTAAGGGAATACATTATGAAACGCCAATCAGGCCTCCCCAACCCGTCTGGCCAGCGCGGGGAGTGTAGGCCAAATCCTCCGTCTGTCTCCAGCAGATCAGAGAGGGTTGTGCTCCTGCAGTGGGGACAAAAATAACCTGATGATGATGGTTTCCAGGAGATTGTGTGCACAACCTCATAAACTTAAGTAAAATATCATAAAATAAAAGGAGTACTCCAAATCCAGTTTTTCAATGTAGATTCGCAGCTATTGCTTGCGCAAAGTGGCACCAGCGGTAATAAGCATATTGTATTTTATAGTTTTCTCGCCGAACTAGACCCGATCCACATAAAATGCAAAGTTTATGAAATTATTCATCGAGTATAACGCTGTATTGCACAGTGAACGACTTTTAAATACAGGTTGTTGTAGTTCCTGACATACAGTTGTAAAGGATAAGTAACATTGTTGTAACAGGGCTGAATTTGTTTTTATTAAATAGGTGCCGTGTGGTTTCCGGTGGAGTAGAATAGGACCACTCCAACTCTTCCCGTGGATGTCGTACAAGGCGACTAAGGGAATACATTATAAAACATCAATCAGGCCTCCCTAACCCGTCTGGCCAGCGCGGGGAGTGTAGGCCAAATGCTCCGTCCGTCTCCGGCAGATGAGAGAGGGTTGTGCTCCTGCAGTGGTCAAAAAATAACCTGATGATGATGATGAAAAAAATATGTTGATAAATAAAGGTTATATTTTATGTACTGCATATATGGGTGGATTCATTTCTCTCGTAATTAGACACTGAAGGGTATGGACGTGTTTCGCTTGTGCTCCTCGGACCTAAATTTAATCGACATTCGACAGGCCAAGACATCTCAAACATTTGACAACCTCGTTGGCTGTCTGGATGTTATATTTGTGAATTGTCCTATCCTTGTTTAATTTCTCTATCATAGGAGAAATCGTGGCTCGGAATTAGACAAGTGTGTGTAAGTGTATATGTGATATATTTTTATTGACAGTCGTTAGAAAAATCAGGCCCAGTTTTCAAGCACTAGATAAAATTGACAGTCCTAAAATGTGTTCTATCCATGTCACACAGCATTAAAAGATAATTTTAGTGCGGTCCAATTTTAAATGTGGGCTTCAGAATCGAGGCTTAATGTAACGCTAAAAGCGTAATGGCTTGTCAACTTTGTCTAATGAATGAGGGCTTAGAGCATTTAGAAAATGACGGCAAATATATTTAATCTCATGTACTCGTATATTCTAAATATGTTTTAGCATTTAGCTTGTATAGACGGCGCTGTTTAAGTCTGTGCACCAAACGGTTGTAAATGACTGTTTAGTTTGTAATATACTCTCACTTAGCTAATCGAGCGCATGCTGAAGTAGCAGTTGGCGGGTCACATTTGTCGCAGAATAAACGGCTATTGTGGCAGATAATAAGGATATAGTATATTTTTTGGTCAGTAGTGAAGACCACTGGGCCAGCACCAGGAGGACCTGGTGTGGTGGCATTCATTGGGAAAACACTATGTCCAGCAGTGGACGTCAATGGACTGATATGATGAAGATTGGCATACCTGGTATACTAAATGTATGTACGATGGTCTTCTACTAATTCATCATCAATCGGTTCCTTTTACTATACAAATTATTACTGGTTTTCATTGTCAGCATTCCGAAACGAGAGATTTATAGAAATCAAAATTAAAGAGTTCGACTTCTTAGTCGGTATTATTGTCCGGTGACGGTCCTTTAACTCGTTTTCCCACTGTTCCCTGACCGTGACAGCCGTATGTCCTGAACACCTATAACCAGAAATTAGTGTCTTCATTACAAACATTGGCTTGTAAAATACAAAGTCAGTTGATGCGCGGGTGGATTGCTGTCTGGATGTCTCTATTACTGAGGTAACTAGTGGGGGATACTAAGTGGGGGATATCAGGACTCATATTGCGGTATTATTTATCTGCGAGAACCCTGATAAAGTCCGTTTCGGGAGGGGTGAGCGCGGGACGAGTCCAATCCTATCCGAAATATCAGTATGTTAGTATACGTAGGCACACATTGATGATTAGTAACGATAAAACTATCATTCATTGATTTATAATGCTCAAGCCTTGGTCCCAGAGGGGTAGCCAGAGAAGTTGTATCGCCACTTTTCGCGATCCTCACTAGCCTCCCTCAGAGCCGTGGTAGCCGATTGGTTGTGCACTCGCCTCACGTTCATGAGGTCTGCGTTTACGAAACTTAAGTACGGTTTATTTGTAATACCACAGGCTTTTCGGTGAAGGAAAACATTGTAGGAAACCTGCATATGCCAAAGAAGAAATTCTGAGGTGTATGTGAAGTCCACCAAATCGGGGCACAGTTGGTGGTCAGGGGTAGGCACAAAAGATTCTGAAGGGTCGAAGTGTCGCCAGGTCTTCCTGGCCCCCTAAGAAGATAAGATAAGATAAGCCTCACTCACATTCATCAACCTTTTCATGCATCTCCTTTTTTCTTCTCACTGCGGACCCCAGCATGCCCCAGCCTTGTCGAGGATGTCACCTATTTGATCATTGAGCTGTAATTTATTTTACATATGCCCGCTGATTTCTTTTGTCACTCTTCTTTCACTCATACGCTCTAAATGTCCAAACCAACGCAACATACCCTCTACTTTCGTTACTACATCTTATTTCAAACTACATTTACGTGTAGAATTGACACAATAACGATATAACTGAAATGTATGGGATTTAGAGAAGGAGCGGGGCTGTACGATCTTTTGATTCAGATCTATTTTAATACGTTTCGTTTGTTCACTGCTTAGTATGTCACATAAAACTCTTAGTTTGGACATGCAAGGCAAGCAGATGCAATAAAACAATGTTGACACCGCCTTCAGTTAACATAAGGAAACTGTGACAGATGCCAAGGCAAGTCAGGGCACAGATTAAGGATGGTATAGAACTTCTAGCTTGCTTTTGATAGGCACTCTTGTAAAGCTTTATCATTCTCTACTGCCGGGAGAACCTTGTCGGGTGGGGGATGCAAGCGACTCCACAGACCCGTTGAATATGCGGAACGGGAACGCAAATCATGGCGCACCTCCTGGCGTGCCCGGCGTGCCCGCACTCCTGCGATGAGCAGGATCTCCGCAATGCAACGGATAAGGCCGTCGGTACAGCTGCGTTCTAGTCCCGCATGATCTAATGGAACCATTCGACACGAGAAGAAGAAGAAGATTCTCTACCTTAAAACTGACAGAGTCACTAAATATACAATTTTAAATAGGTATTAAAATTGCACGTTTTTGCCAACTCACGACAATTATATACAACTAGCTGTTGCCCGCGACTTCGTCCGCGTGGACAACTTAACATCACGAATAATTATGTATTTCCCGTTGGAATGGAATGCTTTTTCGGGATAAAAAGTATCCTATGTCCTATTCCAGGACCTAACCTCTATGTGTGCCAAGTTTCATCACGATCCGTCCAGTGGTTGAAGCGTGATTGAGTAACAAACATCCAAACATCCAAATATATAAACATCAGAACATACAGAAATACGTTCTGATGCTGTTTCTCCAAATACAATAAAGAATTGGTAGTAGTCAGAGATACTTGAATATCTCCTCTCCCTTTTTAATATTTCCTCCCCTAGCTTCGTACCGTACTACCCCCACCTCCTCACTGTTTCCCTCCCCAATCCTCTCCATTGCCGACCAACTGCCAAAAACTTATATCTCTGGTCATGCATGATCATATCTTGGGAAGCGTTTTAGATATATCAATGAAACAAAATTAAGTAGGTCCTGGGGTTACTAATCTATAAACCTGTGACAGATTTATAACAATAGGTAGTAAATATGCAACTACTCGTTTTTATAAATGCTCAAAACGAAGTGAAAGAAAAAAATTATATTTTTTTTTTTTAGTAAGAGCATTGTTGCATACGTGATTCCCCTCGCTACTTTTAAATTAGGCAAAATAAATTACCGCAACGTAACTGTATGTCAGGATTGGAGCTTCTGCACTTCGAATTTACTTTGACTCTGGGTGCCACAGTCGCTGCGGAGACGCGACGCCCAGATGCGCTCCGTCACAGACTGACAGGGCATAACTGACAAACATTACTGGCCTGCAGTGATTTCGTATCATCATCATCAGCCTAAATACGTCCACTGCTGGACATAGGCCTCCCCAATAGAATACCACTTTTGGTAAACTGTCCATTGGGTGATTTGCCATAACCACCACGCTCCGGTGATCGCAGTTATGATCTTAACATACACACACAGGAGAACGCTGCTGCCCGTCCCTGGTGCAATCCCTTAGTCGCCTTGACGACACCCACGGGAAAGATAGGGGTGGCCCTATTCTAAGCCGGGACCAAACGGCATATTGGGTTTTGGTTTTCAGCTAGATTCTAAGAGCACACAACGCGATTGTATTTGTAGTATTTCACACAGAGTACCGAGGCGGGTAGCGGGGTTTGTATGATGTGTACCGCTACCGCCGCGCCTCCGCCACGCATTCGCCTTATGTGTGTTTCGGGCAAACTGCGGCAAAGAAACAATACCATCCTTTAGATCTTCGCTGTAGTCGAGTAATAATGAACGATGAAGATGCTGTAGTCTCGTCAAATCAACGTAAAAAAAGATTAAATTCAAAATGATTTTTGTTGTTTCCTTTTCGTAGGCCTATGCAAACAGTTTATTGGTTCACTAGCTGTTGCCCGCCACTTCGTTCGCGTGGACAACTCTACATCGCAAATTATTATGTATTTCCCGTAGAAATTACATGATTTTCGGGATAAAAACTATGCCTATGTCCTATTCCAGGACCTAACCTATATGTGTGCCAAGTTTCATCCCAATTCGTCCAGTGGTTGAAGCGTGCTTGAGTAACAAACATCCAAAACTTTCGCATTTATAATATTAGTAGGATTACAAGAATAGTGGGACGGGATTTAAGTATTTTATACTCTCCTGGTCGTCTCTCTTTATACTTTTTTTTTTAATATCTCGGACATTCCCACCAATTATCCAGTACCAAACTAGGCACAGCCTGTGATATGGTTACTAGATAACGGATAGACATACTTAAATAAATATATAAACATCCAAGATTTAGGTACAAACATTCATATTTTTTTTTTTTTTTTTTATTAATTATTCGTTACAACAATAGTTGTGTAGAATTATAATAGGTATAACTTAGGGTATACAATTAGTCAATGTACATTTCAAACATAAAATTTGTCAAAACGAATTTAAATCTAATTATCTAAACAATGTCAACACTTATTTTCTAAGAACTCTCGTAAATTATAGGGGCACATTTCAATAAGGTATTTTTTTAACATTATTTTATATTTCTTATCTTTCTTATATTCATCATACGAACATTTGCCCCTAGCGGGATTCAAACCCGCAACCTCCGGCGTGACAGTCCGAGAGCTACCCGTTCCGCCACGGAGGTCTCTTTATACTCTTCAAACTCTTTTTAAAATGACACAGAGAAATCATATATGTTTTTAAACTGGTTTTAATCTATAGCAGTTTATAGTGGAATGATGGAAGAGATCGTACGTGGCTTTAATGCAGAATAGTTTAAACAGCAAGTTGAAAGTTTTATGGTTGCTACAAATAAGGAAAAGTGTTGCCGAAAAGCAACAATCTCTATGTACTACTAGATGGAGCGTTCCAAACAATCGCTCTGTTCCACGCAAGTAGCCACAACTCCTTCACATTCACTTTGAAACTTGTGCAGTTACTACTCAGAACATTTAATTATTTACTAAATGTTGACATTATTTAACCGTAGCGTCAATATTTAGTAATAATTAAATGTTATGTGTAGTAACTGCACAAGTTTCATTGTGAATGTGAAAGAGTTGTGGCTACTTGCGTGGAACAGAGCGATTGTTTGGAACGCTCTATCTAGTAGTAGGTACATAGAGATCGTTGCCGAAAATTAACTTATTCTATTTCTCAATACTGGAGTAATGACCAGACCTGGACAGACGTGTTGACCATCTCAGTAATAAGCATTTCTCTGGTAGGCTTGTTGTTTACGTAAAATCTAGTTTAGATTGTAAAATTGTCCATCATTATTAGTATTACATCATGATGTCAGCCCCTAAAAGTCCACTGTTCGACATAGGCCTTCCCCAATGAACGCCACCACACCCGGTCCTCCGCTCTCCGCATCCATCCGCTACCGGCCACCTTCTTCAGGTCGGTCCACCTGGCGGCGGGGTGTCCCACCCTGCGAGTGTCGCGGTCTCCACTCTAGGACTCGTCTGCCCCAACGACCGTCGGTTCTGCGGCATATGTCACCCGTCCTCTGCCACTTCAGCTTTGCTTATCCTTTCGGCTATGTCGGTGACTTTAGTTGATCGTCGGATCTCCTCATTACGAATCATTTCCTTCAAAGAGACCCCGAGCATAGCCCTCTCATCATCATCAGCGGAAATACGTCAACTGCTAAACATCAGCCTCCCCAATAGAATGCCACTTGTGTTGGACTGTCTATTGGGGGTTGGGGGATTTGCCATAATCACCACGCTTGGCAGGCGGATTGGTGATCGTAGTAATGATCTTAATATACACAGGAGAACGCTGCCCGTCCCTGGTGCAATCCCTTATCGCCTTGAACTTACGGGTAGATTTGGTTCCCGGCTTAAAATAGAGCTACCCCCAGTAGCTCTATTTTAAGCCGGGAACCAAACGGCAACGTGCTTTGTACATATATAGGGAACTGGAAGCGCCACTCCACCCGGTCCTTCATTCCCCATCCAGCAGCTTTCTGATACCATTATCAGGTCTCCGGTCCATCTGGTCTACTCTCAGCTCACTGACTTTGATTTATTTCAAAGAATCTGTTAAACCATCTAACATTCCATTTCCAGAATTGACTCGTATCATACACTACGGACCTAATAGAGGCATCTTATCTCAGCTCCAGTTTTTGCCAGAGAAAACATGTCGTCCGTCGCATGTGGAGTACCCACACGGTTATCTGCAGCTGTTATCTAGATGGATAAGAAATACTTGGGATTTAAGTAAGGATTAGTTTGGAATTAAGGAATGTCTTACTAGATAACTGGATACGAGTAGATGAAAGAAAAGAAAAAAAAAAGAAAGAAAATACATTTATTTACTACCATAATTGGCACACACAAATACAAAAAACCAACAAAGCAAGAAAAAGGAATAAAATTAAATAAAAATTATAAGAACTAGAGAAAACAATTTAAAATTTTTAACATATTTAAAATAGTATGCGATATGTATAGATGGGTTAGAATACCTCTAAATGAAGATCAACTTTTAGGAGAAGCCATTTTGTATTTGAAATTTCATTTACCTGCTTTCCAAGGCTATAGTTTTTGTCTACTGCATCAATTTAAATAAATAGTAACAAAAAAAATTAACTAGTCAAAAGTTATAAAGATTTTTAGTTTAAGAATCAAGATAATAGAACTTTATTACACTTAAAGAACGCAGAAAATGAGGATATCTAATTGAAATCTTTAAGATTTTAAACAACCACTACCACTTTAAAGAATATATTTAACTCAAACGACTCAGAGAATATAATATACGATTACAAAGATCAAATCCTCATCTGAACCCTCAAAGAAATTTCGAAGCAATAGGGTTATATCCAGAGGGAACAATTTGCCAGAATCTGTTCTATCTGTCACATCAATCATTATGTTTAAGAACAGACTAGCTAGACAGTTTCTTAAAAGACAATAAACAATTTGACTACAGAAATGGAAGCTATAAGCCGTCTTTCCATTTAAAATAAAAATCCTATCCTATCCTACTAATATTGTAAACGCGAAAGTTTGTAAGTATGGATGGATGTTTGTTACTCTTTCACGTAAAAACTACTGAATGGAATTTAATGAAACTTTACAATAATATAGCTTATACATCAAAATAACACATAGGCTTCAATTTATAAAGATATTGTGTGAATTGTCCAAAATATCAAGTAAGTAGGAAATTCATAATAATTTGTGATGTTAAGTTGTCCACGCGGACGAAGTCGCGGGCAACAGCTAATAATATATATATATATATATATATATATATATATATATATATATATATATATATATATATATATAAAACTGTACTCCTGTTCATCACGAGGCTTTATCAATTAGTCGCCTTGTATGATATCCACAGGAAGACTGGAAGTGGAGCTATATACGAATCGGGTTACAAAATGTATTTGACATACTCTTCTATTCGTAAATCAATAAATAAATACAAGGCTATAGCTAGGTAAGAAACTCAGAAGATATGCGGTTCCTATTTGTACAAGAACAAACGCGAAGTTAATACCCCACTATTATAGGCTATAATATTATTTCAAACTACTCCTATGAGCAAATATGCCTAGACAAGTGCCTGTGGTATTAAATATAAATATCTAGCCATTTGCTCGCCGTACGGCATGTCTTTTGGTTTTATGTTTTATGATGACAAGTCTGTTGCCATAGTTGGCGTGGTGTAAGTGAAAATAAAAAGAAGTATAAGAAAATAATATGGATTATTATATAAGAATAGTTTATGTTAGTGTTGATGACCGAGTTCAGGAATAAAGACCACATATCAATTAGCCTTTCCCCCCTAACGTTCCCTTTTCCCCCTTCCCTTCCCATCCCTTTAAAACACAGGCATTTTTTAATACGAGCTGCCACACCGGGTGCCCTCATTTTCTGGATCCGATTCATCTTAAAGCAAGGCATTACTTGATTTTAAAGGGATGGGAAGGGAGGGGGGAAATGGTACGTTCTAAAGGGATAAGACCATTTTCATGGCTCAAATGAAAGCCAGCGCTGCTCCACTAACCTGAGTTTAATTAGAATAACTTTTTCATCATTAACTAGCTTCAAGAAAAGTTTGGTACATACTCGTAAGTACAAATTATATTTCACAATTTAAACTAATTTAAGTGCATCATCATCAGCCTAAATACGTCTACTGTTGAACATAAGTAGAATGCCACTTTTGGTGACGGGCGATTTCGAGAATTTTTCAAAATGGCGGACTGTAGGTATACCGGAAAGGTTAGGCCTTTAAATATTTCAGCCTACTGCTGAAGCTGTAGCTTGGACCATACACATTGTCGGTGTATAAATCGATTCGTCTATGGAAATCAAGTTTAAGTTTCCACTCTATGTATCTTTGATGTTTGTTGTCGATTATTGTTTATGGTTTGAATTTGTGGCGTACGTATTTATAGTATTGTGCTAAATTAGGTGGTAAAAGGAGGGTATCATTTTTAATACAGGTTGCAAAAAACGAACGAAAAAAATAGAGGAAGGGCTATCTTATATTAAACGCGATTTGTATAGGTGAATTGCGAATTTACGACGAGGCGCTCTGTAGTGAAGTTCGAGCTTATAGATGTTTCTCAATGTAAGTTGTAAAAGAACTACAAATTCAGTCTGTTGTCTGACATAGGAAGTTTTATTGAAGTTTCAGAGAGGCTAGAAAGTTTTCCAGCTTGGATAAACTAAGTCTTGTCTCGTTGAGGTAATTTATGCGAACTTTTCGGACAAAAAGAACCAATTGGTCGGAGTGTCGTGTTTTGTTACTGGTTACGGTGCTTCCGGGTTTGTTCTGAACTTACTTAGCTATCTTACTTTTTTATATATTATATTATTTATTCATTACAAATAATATTACATTGATATTCGCCGTTCACACTATTTACAAAAAAAAACAATAACAATAAAATGCTATAACAATACAATTTATACAATGTTTTCCGGCCAATATTACAATATCGTCATGCCATTTGCAAAGAGAAAGAGAAGTAAGAAACTACCACTTACAATTTCCATAAGAAGTGTGGTAACTTACTTAATATTCTTACTTAACTTTACTTATTTAACTTACTTAACCTACTTACTTAACTTACTTACTTAACTACTTATCTTACTTACTATGATTACTTACTTAACTTTCTTACTTTACTTTACTTACTTACTTAACTTGCTTAACATTCTTACTTAACATACTTGTCTTACTTACTTAACTTTCTTTCATACTTAACTTACTTATCTTACTTACTTTACTTACTTACTAACATTCTTACTTAACTTACTTGTCTTACTTACTTAACTTAATTACTTTACTTACTTCACTTACTTAATTTACATACATACGATTGACAGTGAACTTGTTTAAAAGAAAATGTAACTGGTAATAAGATCACACCAACATGAAACTTAGGGTTAATCTCCACTGTGGTGTATTTGTGTTTATATAAGTTTGTTTTGCTATTCCATTTCAATAAGTTACTTTTTGTATATCCCATTTCAAAACAACAACAAAAGGTTTTTTTACAGTTAGTGTATATGAAAATTAACTTTCACCATACACGCACACCCGTGTGTAGTCTGATGATATCTCAGTGGAGCACGCAGCGTGCCGCATGACAATGGTATTACCAAGTCCGGAATTTTCATAGCGAAAATTAAAATGCATAGGGAAAAGGGATGTTCTCCCACTACGGTTGTTCCCGCATTTTTTTGAGAACTGTTATTGTGTATTGTTTTCCAAAATATTGTGTAGTTCTGGCTTTGGTGTTTAGTAGTGATACGCAACAAATGTCTGACCGTGCATACACTGTGAAGAAAATATAAATAAACGTGACTAAGCTGATCTTCGTATAGCAGAGAACTTCCTTAACCCTTACTAAAGCTTACTGGCAACGTTAGTAAGGGAAGTCAGTGATTATAAGAAGACGGGCGTTGGTCTGAAGCACTTTGATACTGATAGTAAACAAAAAAAGATAATGTGATTAGCCTGACGGAATTATTGCCAATGTCTGATTAAATATACATAACAAGAAAACTCTTACAGAGTAAAGGGCGCCTCTGTGCATCTTATGTTGAAATGAGTTTTGTGACTTGTATTTGTGTACAATAAAGTATAAATAAATAAACAACATTACGGTAACATATTAAAATAACATGTCTGCTCTAGAATAGAATAGAATAGAATAGAATAGGTCATTTATTCATAGCTACGACACACACATACATGAGAAATAAACAGAACAGAAATTAATAAATTACAATTTAAAAATAATCAAGGTACCTATGTGTCGCAGCAATAAAATGGCGCTGACTCAGCATAATGCTGCAGCACGCTACGCGCACTCCAGCGCTGGTATTCTGTCAGCACCAGGTCAAGTGACTTCACAGATTAAGTTTTTTTAAAATTGTGCGTAGAGGGCTGTCAATGTATTGGTGTACATAAGAATATTAAATATATATAATTTAAGTTTGTAAATTAGTAGAAATAAGGGCATTGTGTATAGCTGAATTAATAAGAATAAAATGTACTGACATATACATATAATGTTGAAAAGGTGCATTGAGTTAAACTGTGTAATGTGTGTTAACTTAAGATACTAAATTTTACGAAGTAGTTTAGTGGGTGAAAAACCAAAGAAACAAACTCAGGGAACAGATTTTTGTGTAGTTATCAAAAATGAGCGGTATTGCAATTTGAAACCACGTTTTGTGTTTTGCTCACGCACGGGGGGCGGCAGGTTGTTCCAGCACTTTGTGGCTAGATACCGGAAACTGCCAAAGAAAAACTGCCAAAAACTCTAGTCTGACATAAATGAATTATTATTATTTAACTCGGTCCCCCATCTGTAGGTAGTATTGGAGTGTTTTTGGAAATCGTCACCCCATCAGTGATAAAAAAAATATTTGCGTAATTTTATGCAAAGAGACGATAATAGAATTTGATTAAACGTTATTTTTTTCCTTTTGCAGGTATGTACTTGTCCAGATCTGGTGCTTTATTTTTGGTGGAGTATCACCTGGGTATGACTGCCTCTCTGATCTATGGTATGTATGTCTGTTTCATATTAGTGCGTCTTATTTGTATCTCGCAATGAAAAAAAAAAAACGGAATCCTTAACGACTGTTGTCTATCTGTCAGTCTGTTCGTCAAGATAATTTTTCTCAGGGACGGTCAGAGATGAGTTGATATTAATACCAAATACTAAAATCTCCAGCCTCATAGTTCTATAAAAAATTTAAAGTTTCCATACTTAGTATGATTAAGTACTCTATGGTTTCTATCTCAATGCAATAAAAAATACGGCTTTTTAAAGTGTGAAACAATGAAACTTGTGCAGTTACTACGCAGGACATTTAATTATTACTAAATGTTGACGCTACGGTTAAATAATGTCAATATTTAGTAAATAATTAAATGTTCTGAGTAGTAACTGAACAAGTTTCAAAGTGAATGTGAAAGAGTTGTGGCTCCTTGAGTGGAACAGAGCGATTAATTGGAACGCTCTATCTAGTAGTACATAGAGATCGTTGATAGAATACTTAATAATACTACCCTACAGGGTACGTCTCGTTGGCATATCCTGTATATGTCAACGAGACGTACGTCCGTTCGTAGGTCCCAGGAATTAGTGTCAAGCGGAAGCCCAAAGGTAGAGCACTCCTGGGGCATCCGAATCACTCCCATGCATGTTCCCTGACTGTTTGTAATTTTCGAGTAATAATATTTTTCTTCGTGTTTTTTTTTGGGAACTGCGAGTTTAAAGAGATTTTTACTTATAAACAGTACGGAATACTCCAACAAGGCGTGCATTCAACTGGCACTTGTCCTTTTTTTTTTAATTCCATACATTGCCATGCAAAATATATTCCTTTCGTATTCATGAGTCAGTTTTCACAGTTTAAAGCTACTGGTCCACTTTTGCTTCTACAACATTGTTTCTTGTAATTTTTATTCAAAACGGGAATACAATAACATACGAACAATAAAACCTCGCAAATTGTTTTGTCTACGTGAGAAAAATACCTGCCTCTATGTTTTTACCTAACCTGACTTTAACCAAGTCCTCCTTGTTGTCGAAAAACGAAGTAATTGGTAGATGAAATACGGAAAGTAAGTTTGATTGACGGCAAATACGTCTTGGCGGTGCTGTAGTCGAGACGGAGCAAGGTGAAAATCTTGACCTCTGTGCACCAAATGATGTTTGCTGTTATTACAAACCTTAACCGTGAGAGTTAAAGAACATTTTGTTGTTGGTTAAGTGCTAGAATAACTTTGCTGAGATGTCGCAAACTGATGAACCTATTATGTGAAATTTAGATAATAGAACTATTAAAAGTTTTGAGGAAGACAAAAAGGCATCGTTGCTTTATACATTTGAAGCAAATTCGGGCCTTGATTCTTCGTCATGATTAGATTGAAAATGCAAAGATGCAATTTATTGATTAGACAAGCTTATAAAGACTGGATTACGAGTTGTAATCAAATAGCAAAGATACAGGATTATAAACCAAAATAGTTACAAGTTATTATGGGACGTAGCCGCACATCCTAGGGAAAAACAAATTGAGAACTATAAATTTATTCCTTTATTTGATTTTCAATTATTATGTCAGCAAATATTCGTATAAACTGTAGATTTTTACTGAAAATGAAATATCAGACCTTTCTCAAACCGTTTTATTGCTTCGTACCTATTGTTATTCTATGTTGTCTTAATATAGGGTTGTCATCACCAAAATTGCCGACGCTATAAGAACTTAAAAAACCCGGGACATTTGGGTGAAATCGAGTTTTACCCGGACATCCCTAAATTTTTTTTTTAAATGAATTGGGTACTGCATTCCAGTGACCAAGTCAGAAATGAACAAGATTTTTGAATGCTGTTTTACTTACCTTTAAATATATATGAATGTTTTCTGCTGGGTTGGCTTATCTAAAATCTGCCAACAAGGACAAAGAGCATGATAACTCCGGATTTTGCAGCTTACAACCCGAACATGTCTACATTTTAAGTTACTTAGTCAAATAAAAATATTTTTAATTATCATAAAAAAACTTTTTATTGAAATGAAATCCCGCCCAGACTCTCCCCGGACGGGTCATAAAGTAGGACAAATCCGGGGACACCTACACCGTGACCTAAAGATACCAACCGTAAAGGAAGACATAATAAGCATTTCAACCAAATACAGGGATAAAGTGAAGCACCACCCAAACGAACTAGCCAAATATCTGATGAAGCCACAAAGAGGCAGGCGCAGACTAAAGCGCAGAGTGCCACAGGACTTATAATTTGGGGGCGCCAATGGGCGTTCATCACGCATCCCAGATTCAAAAATGACACAACATCGTAAAATGTTATCAACTTAAACAGAAGACGACGTAAATATTAAATAAAAAAAATAAAAAAACCGGGGAAACCCGGACGGGCAACCCTATCTTAATACCATACATATATATTAATTAAAGTTTGATTATAATAAAAACATAGTTAATATTGAGTCATCATCATCAGGTTATTTTTGTCTCCACTGCAGGAGCACAACCCTCTCTCATCTGCCGGAGACAGACGGAGGATTTGGTCTACACTCCCCGCGCTGGCCAGACGTTGGGGAGGCCTGATTGATGTTTTATAATGTATTCCCTTAGTCGCCTTGTACGACATCCACGGGAAGAGTTGGAGTGGTCCTATTCTACTCTACCGAAAACCACGCGGCAATACCAATACCATACAAATATATTAATTAAAGTTTGATTATAATAAAAACATAGTTAATATTAAGTACTAGGTCACTATTCCCAGTAATTATACGTCTGGTAGTAACATAACCACTTAACTATATCAATATATTTAGCATACATTTACATTTTGTCGTTGCTGATAAAGAAAATCGTCCATTTTGCAATATACCTGTTCTGGAATCCTCCATTTATTTATTGCCTTTATTAAGATATTTCTATTTGTTCATTTACATTCCAGGTGTGCGTACCATCTGCTTCATGCATTAATATAGTAAATAATTAATAATTACGTTTATTATTATTTTTTGGTACAACTCTAATCATCTAAAAAGAAAATATTTCCAATAAATTGATTTCCGGGATCAAGGATAAGTAATAGAATTTTTGAAATTGTGGTCCGGTTGTTTGACCGTTTGCATATTTTTTTTTAAATTATTAAGGGCATTGGTTTGGAAGCCATCAGCCCAACATCACAACAAGAACACATTTGTATGACAAATATTAAATGTTTCCTAAATTGCTTATTACAAAATTGAAAATAGCATAATATAATTCCTCACGTTTTAACCAATTTTGTAAAGAGTACGGAACGACATTTATGTTATCTTTAAATTGACATATGAATAATAACCTATCAAATACACCGTTTGCATCACATAAAATCCACAGACCAAATACGGATTCCGTTTTCAGAAAAATATAGGGCTTACCTCGGAGTAACATGGCGATGCCGTTCGCAACACATCACGTCAAGGGGTATCACGGGGCGAAAAGCGGGCGAAGGAAAGTCGCTTTGCGACATTAGATTGCGCAAAGTGGCGATACATCGTCTCTGCCTACCCTATGGGACCAGGGCGTGAGCATTATGTATGTATGTTGACTCGGAATAACATTTAGTTTTTGTTCACCGCAACCAGCTTACTCAATTCGAAGATATAGCAATTAAAAGTTTTATTTTTAAATTCACTTACCAGAACATCGGTTTAGTAGGATACCGAATTTCATTAAAATGGGTAACACCATGAAGGAAGAATAAATTTTACGCCGTGGGCGACGTAAATTTTTTTGCGAAATTTCCTTGTCATTAATTATGGCAGTTTTACCATAACTCGGGTCACACGCGTAGCACGCCTCGACCAAAGTTCACGATGTGCAATTCTGGTTGTACATCCGGTGATGGAAGGGGGATGGGGGAATCAAATCGTATAATTCCTGGGTATTAGTAAGTTGTTAAAAAAAATTAAAAATCGTTACTTAATCAAACCGTTTCCCTAACAACTCAATTTCCAATAACAATCAGATTCGTTTCGTATAATTCTGAGTGTCACAGTTCACTCACTGATTGGCTATAACCAACGATCTCTATGTACTACTAGATGGAGCGTTCCAAACAATCGCTCTGTTCCACGCAAGTAGCCACAACTCTTTCACATTCACAATGAAACTTGTGCAGTTACTACTCACAATATTTAGTTATTTACTAAATATTGACATTATTTAACCGTAGCGTCAATATTCAGTAATAATTAAATATTCTGCGTAGTAACTGCACAAGTTTCATTGTGAATGTGAAAGAGTTGTGGCTACTTGCGTGGAACAGAACGATTGTTTGGAACGCTCCATCTAGTACATAGAGATCGTTGGCTATAACGCAACAGGCGGTGGAAAACAAAAAAAATCGGTAATTAGTCAATTCATTACAAATGACTGTTGCATAATAACAATAGTTACAGTAAACATTGAAGTACCATACACTAATTACACCATACAACTCCATACATCATACATCTCATACGCGTACAGTCTAAACTAAACTTTGTTACTCAGAAAGTAAACTCGAGTTTAAGTTAATTGGTAATCGTGTTATGTGGTTTTGGAATGCGAAGAAGGGTAGAGTCGTGATCGCTCCGTGGTTAAATAATGACAGAAGATCTCAAACTAACGTACGGAACCTTGGGTTTTAAGGTCTCTTGTTTGTTTCTCGGTAATAAAACTTTATTGTAACTTTATTTCTTTAATACGGAATGTAATTAGATGTAATTTATATCAGGTACTGTTGCTTGTAGGCTTTGTTGGATTAGATTAGATTAGATTTCTTTATTTCACATTTCAAATTTTAATACATAGATTAACTTACGTAAAAGGTCAGAGTTAATGTGATCGTCAAAAAATAATAAAAAATAGTATACAAAATGTCAAAAGACAGTTGGAAATGTGGGCTTAATTATATGTCCACTGTTGGGCGCAGAGGTATAGCGTTCTGATGATTATCAAAAAGCGAAAACGTTAACGGTAGAAGATTTCATATATGTATTTATTATTAAAAATACGATGGGGTGAGTAATACTAATAAGATAAGATAAGAAATTTTTATTTCAGACATTAGTCCATATTTTTGTTAGTACAGTCTTATTAAACTATGTTAGTTGATTTTAAAATTACATTAAAAATATAGTAAAAAGTTAAAAAAATACAAACATTAAAATATGGTGTGATATAGTGGATACAGTGGCGGACTTACCAGCAGGCTGAGTAGGCTGGAGTCTAGGGCGGCAGATTTTAGGGGCGGCAAATTTGGGGCCAATTTTTTTTCTTACAAAACTTAAAACAAGCTGTCTGGTGTCGTGGGACACCCGATAGAAACGAAGCTCCTTACGCTATTCGACAAATATTTCATTTATAAATTTTGGTCAAGGTTTTTGCAAAGAAAAGAATAATAATTTGCGTATACATTTTTTATATATAAATGTTGTCTTATTAGGTTCAATAAATTTTACAATTATTTTTCATAAACTTTCAAAAGAAACGGACACATCGGTCCCCTAGTTCACCATCATACTAATTACGGGAAAAAGGAGGACGATAGTGCACAATTCATAAAATCATAGTTTCATTGACAATTTTTTTTATTAATATGATTGGGAGCTAGGGTAATCGAACCGTAGAGGTCGGCAGGGGCGGCAAAATTTTAATAGCCTACTAGCGGAAAATGTGTAAATCCACCACTGTGTGGATATCTTTGTAATAAACTGTTTAAAGTAGGTACTTATCTTATCTTAGAGGGCCGTGAAGACCTGGCGACACTTCGACCCTTCAGGATCTTTTGTGCCATACCCCTGACCACCAACAGTGCCCCAAGCCGATTTGGTGGACTTCACATACGCCTATATAATTTCTTCTTCGGCATATGCAGGTTTCCTTACGATGTTTTCCTTCACCGAAAAGCCTGTGGTATTATAAATAAAAAACCGTACTTAAGTTTCGTAAAACTCATTGGTACGGGCGAGGTTTGAACCCACGACCTCATGAAAGTGAGGCGAGTGCACAACCAACCGGCTACCACGGCTCTAAAGTAGGTATTTAGTTTTATTTATTTATTTCAGCTGAACTGCACACTTCAGGCGAACTTAATGCCAGAGGAATCTCTACCAAGTTATTGCAAGTGTTTGTATAAAGAGAAAGCTCTATCTCAAAAAGGTTTTGAAAAAAAAAAGACATTTGGAATGACTCCATTTATTATTATCATTGATCTGCCTTAATTTATACAAAGGAGACTAGATAATATAATAATATAATATAATATAGACTAGATAGCAAAGTAGCGATACATGGTCTCTGCCTTCTCCTTTGGGACTAGGGGACCTGTTGTAAGCTTTTAGAATTAATCCGTCGAACTTAAAGCTTTTGTACTCTCTAACGAATCATGTGCCGTATTCGGATTAGCGTTTGGCGTCTAACTAAGATAGTTGGACGCCAAACGCTCAAAAAACAGATGTCACGTGACCCGATAGAAAGTACATACGAAATACGTAGTAGGCTCCCAGGTAGGGTTGCCAGACGTCCGGATAAAGCCGGACAGGGTCAGGCTTTTTGGATGTTTGTCCGGCCAAATTCGCCAGTGTCCTGTCCGTCCGGTTTTTGTTAGGTTTTTACATCTTGGGCCATCTCGCGGCTCGTGCACGAGCACGAGTTAATCGAGTCGCCATCTCACGGCTCATGCACGAGTCAATCGAGTCGGATGGAGTTCCCACTCTGCCGGGACTCCGTGAGGCCAGGCCGGACACTCTAAAATCGTTGGCTTTTAGAGTGTCCGGCCTTGATATCGAAAAGTCCGGGTAAACTGCCTGCCCAGTCCGGCTTCGCCGTACCTGGCAACCCTACTCCCAGGTCGTGAGCATTATGTATGTATTAATGTAGACTAGATTTACGAGAATACATTTAAGTTATACTTTGCAAGGTAATGTCAAAATTATATAAGTAACCAGTGTAACAATAATATAACATATTTTAACCTTATCGGTGAGACACATGCTAAGAAGACAAATGACACAGCACAGACGTAGAAGAAATGAATAAGCAAAAATCCACGATCTCTAAGTACTACTAGACGGAGCGTCCCAAACAATCGCTCTGTACCACGCAACTGCGGCTCCGGGAACCGCAACTCTTTTACATTAACTTTGACACTTGTTCAGTTTACTACGCAGAACATTTAATTAATTAATAAATATTGACGCTATTTACCCGTAGCGTCAATATTTAGTAATAATTAAATGTTCTGCGTAGTAACTGTACCAGTTTCGTTGTGAATGTAACCGAGTTGCGGCTCCAGGAACAGAGCGATTGTTTGGAACGCTCCATCTAGTGTACATAGAGATCGTTGGCAACAATTATACAAAGCAACTTCAACTACATCAACAATATTATCAAAAACCGTTGTTTAATGACAACAAATTGAATGATAGAGTACAGTTTACAAGTAACATAGAGTAAATAATGACAGCTAGTATAAGAATAATTTAAATGCCATTGCGTGATTTCCGTAATCGTCGTCGAATCCCAAGAAGAACTTAACAGTAAGTCAGCATCTCTTCAATTTTGCAGGGCTTCTCGCAGCATTCCTCCACGATGCCCTGCTCTCTCTTCCCTCTGCCCAGATCCCTGGCTCTGTGCGGAGCCAGCCACGGCCAGCTGTAATCCATGGCCTCGTAAGACCGCTTCACTGTCAACGTCGACGGCATGTTGTCACAGATGAGGGCCATGGTTCTAGCCAGACGTCTTCCGCAGTAAGTCTGGGCCAACGGATCAGCCGATGACATGCACACCAGCATAGCGACGGTCAACAACATCAGAACTGGGGTCTTCATGTTGAGAAAGTCTTTTAATTTATCTGTCTGTACTCACTTGCCGGCAGGTTCCTCTTCCAGAGACTTGAGGCGCTCGAATGTGATTCCAGAGTAAACTTTCCCGGTTTTATACTAAATTTCTTCATTATTATTCAACAGGTGATTAAAGTTATATTAACGAGTCCTGAATGGGTTGGCATATTTAAATCTGTTTGTACCTAGCTTATAGCGTCATATTCTGCTCCATTGGGTTTTCGTATGAGATACAATTTGTCATATGGACGTGTTATAGAAAGTGGTCTGATAATTTTAGACATTTTATCCAAAGATAGACCCCAGAGGATTCTAGGATTCGTGATAGACCCCAACTTGCATTGGAAACTACACCTAGAATCTTTGTGTGATAAATTGAGTAGTGCAGCCTATGCGCCAAGAAAGATTCGTCCACTAGTTTCTTACAGTGTACTAAGACAGACATACTTTGCACATTTTCATTCACTTATGTCGTACGGCATTATTCTACAGAGTCGAACCGAGTTTTTATTCTTCAAAAAAGAGCACTACGTATAATGTGTGGAGTAAAGCCAAAACAAACGTGCAGGGGACTTTTCAAAAATCAACACATAATGTCTATGTACTCGTTATATTTATTCGAAGTTATAATGTATGTTAGGCGAAATATGTCCAGTTTCGGTCGACGTATAGGCGGAGGGCACGAACTTCGTAACGAAGGTCGATTAAAGACAGTAACGCGCCGCACTGCACTTGCCACCAAAAACCCCCGCGTCATCGGCCCCACGTACTACGAACACCTGCCCGCAGATCTACGTAACGAGACCAATGACAATAAGTTTACATATAATTTAATTGATTAATTTTTATTCTTCCTTTTGACTTGTAATTATTTTTACCAATATCACGGTTTGTCCATATAGCAGTTTGATATGTGTATTTTTTTCTTCCGCTGTATTGTCTTATATTTCTTTCTTTCAGTTTTTTAATAATAGTGGTTATTCTGAGAGAAAAAAAAAGTAGTAGCGCTCCTACTTACATAAGGATAAAAATATACCACTATTACATAAACAGTAAAAGCAATAAAACTGATTATGATGATTATTATGATGATAATTAGAATTAGTTGCCGTGTGGTTTCCGGTAGAGTAGAATAGGACCATTCCAACTCTTCCCGTGGATGTCGTACAAGGCGACTAAGGGAATACATTATAAAACATCAATCAGGCCTCCCCAACCCGTCTGGCCAGCGCGGGGAGTGTAGGCCAAATCCTCCGTGTGTCTCCGGCAGATGAGAGAGGGATGTGCTCCTACAGTGGAGACAAAATAACCTGATGATGAATTAGAATAGTGCTAGTCCTGTTTATCAAGATAGTTTACGTCAATGTATTAGATGTACACTCTTTGCATCCAGTATTTCCACTCATCACAAATTTGACCTAAAGGTTGCCTGGAAGAAATCACTGAAAGCTATAAAGCCGCCGTTGTACAGTAAATTCATCCTTTTATGAAATTTTTTTTTATAAAATTTTATATGTATTGGTGCACAGTAAAGAAAATTTGAATTTGAATCAAGCGAGACACCCAGCTTCACATCAAATTACGATGCAATGAAGATTTGCAACCGCCTCCACGTCTGTATAATTTATTGGCAGCAGATGCAGCTTCAATAAAATAAATTACCTGCCATACCTTGAGCACTACTACCTACAATATTCCAAGAGTAGTGTCAATACAGCGGTGTGTTTAATGCCATTTTACAGCAGCTGATAAAGTTTATCTATTGCTATTTAGAATTTCGACACTGACATTTATGTTAAACTAGCTACTGCCCGCGACTTCGTCCGCGTGGACTACTTCATTATCATTAATCATCAGGTTATTTTTGTCTCTACTGCAGGAGCACAACCCTCTCTCATCTGCCGGAGACAGACGGAGCACTTGGCCTACACTCCCCGCGCTGGCCAGACGGGTTGGGGAGGCCTGATTGAAGTTTTATAATGTATTCCTTCAGTCGCCTTGTACGACATCCACGGGAAGAGTTGGAGTGGTCCTATTCTACTCTATCGGAAACCACACGGCATACGGACTACTTAAAATTACAAATTATTATATTTTCCCGTAGGAATGGGATGTTTTTTCGTGATAAAAACTGTCCTATGTCCGATTCCAGGAGCTAACTTATATGTGTGCCAAGTTTCATCACGATCCGTCCAGTGGTTGAAGCGTGATTGAGTATCAAACATCCTATAACACATAAATAAATAAATAAATATTAAATATCTCAGACATTCACACCAATTATCCAGCCCAAACTAGGCAGAGCCTGTGGTATGGTTACTAGATAACGGATACACATTTTAAATAAATATATAAACATCCAAGACTTGGGTACAAACATTCATATTCATCATACGAACATTTGCCCCTGGCGGGATTCGAACCCGCAACCTCCGACGTGGCAGTCCGAGAGCTACCCGTTCCGCCACGGAGGTCGTCAAATATATATGTAGGTGTATGAATATTTATTTATTATAGTTCTCAACGTCCCAAGAGGTTGAAGTATATGAGTATGTGTATAATGAAAAATATACACAGATAATATTAACCTGTAATATGTAAGAAGGAGGAAATTTCCAAGGTATGCAACCCACGCTGTAAAATCTGCCCTAGGTCATACGTAAAATGATATACTTTAATATTCATGAAGCGCTTCTGGTATAAAAGGGACACTTTCGCTAGTACCAACACATTCTAATCCTCGCAGTCAGCATTGGAGAACCTTATCAGTCCTCGCATCTGATAATCATCGACAATGAAGGTCTTGGTGCTGTTCGTGTTCATCGTCATTGGTGTTGTAGCAGTGACGTCACAAGAAACAGCTCAATTCTACTGTGGGAGAAGACTGGCAAATACTCTAGCGTTTCTATGCCAGAGTGAGTATATTGGGAAACGATCTGGTCCAAATTCCGTAGCTGATTATGAAGACTGGACACGGATGGCACCTCAGCAGGCCAGGGTGTTGGGATCTCCGAGAGACAAGAGGCAGGTTGTGTCTGAATGCTGTGATAAAGCCTGCACTGTTGACGAGTTGATCACATATTGCTGAAAGATCAACAGATTCCTCATTGAATATAGTATTCAATACATCGACGGAGCAGTCTCTTTGGTTTAAATGTTACAATTCATGTTTTATTATTTACTTTCCAATTACTTTGTGATGTAAATTTAATTTATTTATTAATCAGGTTTTTGGTAATAAATAACTATTCGAAGATTCAAGTTAAAAGCACAATTCGTTTTAAATATTGCTTTTGTTTTATATACAGGGTTACAGGAAAAGTCGTGCTAGATCCCTTAAGGGTGTGGAGCACCCATCATTTCTGACTTATAACACTATGACACACCCTACCCTAAACTTAACCCTTTTCGAGATATTCGACTTTTAATTTTTTTATTGAAAATTGCTGATTTTTAGGCTACTACATTTATTTTTGTTTATTTTGTGTATCTTATTATTATTATTATTGCATTTTTACATGTGTAGTAAGATGCTTTAGGACGTCAATCATTAAAATAGTGCACAAGTTATTTGAATAGACCGTAGTAGACAAGTGAAAGAAAAGAAATAAAAAACATATTAGAAAGTTTATTTTTCTCTAAGGGATATCTAAAAAAAATATTATGGTAATTGTTCGGCAGATGTTTTTTAAAATATCTACGGTTCATTAGCTATCTAACGAGGTATAATAATGTAGGGTTTTATTCAAATGCATTCAAAAAAATTTAGTTTCATAGGCGACAGTGGAGAAGAAAATGTATACTTAGCCCTAAAAAGTAAAATAAAACAATAGGTAAGCATGAAATGCCATTTATTAAAGGTTTTCTCACAACTTTTTCTTTTTCTACAGTTCATGTTCAACATGGCCGCCTCTATTTCTAATACATTGTCGCATCCTTCTACGGAGACCGGTCTTCACTACGCCAGTGGTCAATGTGGTCCTCATTTTATTTGCTGCATCCACAATCCTTTCTCTTAAGTCTTCCACAGACGAAACTGGATTCGGCTCGCTGTACACGAGACTTTTCATGCAGCCCCACACATGAAAATCCATGGGGGTTAGGTCCGGACTTCTTGCTGGCCATGGCAATGGCCCACCTCGTCCAATCCATTTGTTTGGATAATTTGTGTCCAGCCAGTCTCTGACACTTCTCCTGAAATGGGCAGGGCAGCCATCGTGTTGGAACCACATAAACCACACAAACCTTACTTTCTCCCGGATAATCTAAACGGGGAAAGCTACGAAAATTTCCTGAGAGCAGACTTGAGTGATTTGCTGGATGATCTGCCACTCAACCTGATCAGGGACATGTGGTTCCAACACGATGGCTGCCCTGCCCATTTCAGGAGAAGTGTCAGAGACTGGCTGGACACAAATTATCCAAACAAATGGATTGGACGAGGTGGGCCATTGCCATGGCCAGCAAGAAGTCCGGACCTAACCCCCATGGATTTTCATGTGTGGGGCTGCATGAAAAGTCTCGTGTACAGCGAGCCGAATCCAGTTTCGTCTGTGGAAGACTTAAGAGAAAGGATTGTGGATGCAGCAAATAAAATGAGGACCACATTGACCACTGGCGTAGTGAAGACCGGTCTCCGTAGAAGGATGCGACAATGTATTAGAAATAGAGGCGGCCATGTTGAACATGAACTGTAGAAAAAGAAAAAGTTGTGAGAAAACCTTTAATAAATGGCATTTCATGCTTACCTATTGTTTTATTTTACTTTTTAGGGCTAAGTATACATTTTCTTCTCCACTGTCGCCTATGAAACTAAATTTTTTTGAATGCATTTGAATAAAACCCTACATTATTATACCTCGTTAGATAGCTGATGAACCGTAGATATTTTAAAAAACATCTGCCGAACAATTACCATAATATTTTTTTTAGATATCCCTTAGAGAAAAATAAACTTTCTAATATGTTTTTTATTTCTTTTCTTTCACTTGTCTACTACGGTCTATTCAAATAACTTGTGCACTATTTTAATGATTGACGTCCTAAAGCATCTTACTACACATGTAAAAATGCAATAATAATAATAATAAGATACACAAAATAAACAAAAATAAATGTAGTAGCCTAAAAATCAGCAATTTTCAATAAAAAAATTAAAAGTCGAATATCTCGAAAAGGGTTAAGTTTAGGGTAGGGTGTTTCATAGTGAAATAAGTCAGAAATGATGGGTGCTCCACACCCTTAAGGGATCTAGCACGACTTTTCCTGTAACCCTGTATATATTTACATACATAATGCTCTCGACTTGGTCCCATAGGCCCTATTAGGTCCCATAGGTTATTTTTGTCTCCACTGCAGGAGCACAACCCTCTCTCATCTGCCGGAGACAGACGGAGGATTTGGCCTACACTCCCCGCGCTTGCCAGACGGGTCGGGGAGGCCTGATTGATGTTTTATAATGTATTCCCTCAGTCGCCTTGCACGACATCCACAGGAAGAGTTGGAGTGGTCCTATTCTACTCTACCGGAAACCACACGGCACTTTACACGGTATTTTTGTAATACATCCTTCAATTGTCATATCAGTTGGACAACTTATTTCGTCAGAAACTTACAACTTATCTCTTTCTAAATCGATTACACTGCAGTAGATTACCACATTATTATAACGAGAAGAAATTAACTCTATAATGATTTCTTAACTAGCCTTTCCAATTCAAGTTGTTTTTACAACACAAAATTACCCAGCGTTAGCTGTTCATGTTTCTTAGACTTTAAATGTTACCTCATTACGTACTGTTATAAACATTTTTAAATTAGGCATGATCATGTTTGAACAGGTTTTTATTTTGAAGCTATAAAAGATTTCTAAAATTTTGAATCAGTCTAACCTTTCTACAAGGAAAAAAGCATTTTGGTTTTTGAAAAGGCCTTTGAGTACGTTGTACATTATGTTTCATTTGTAAAAATTTAATTCATCATTCATCATCAGCCTGCAAGAGCCCACTGCTGGACATAGGCTTTTCCCAAGGCGCGCCACTGAACCCGATCCTCGGTTCTTCGCATCCAGTCTCTACCAGCCGCCTTACGTAGATCGTCGCTCCATCTAGCCAGGGGGCCACACTACGTATCAAAATTGAATTATTATCAATGAAACAATAAGATGTTGAGTAAATCATAACCATTTGTCTCTGATCACGATCAAAGAATAGAGTCGAGTAACAGATCACACAAGTTTCGACAGCCTTAAGGCTAATTATGATCAATTAAAAGGATATAAACATAAACTGACGATCGCTAGACGACGTAAAGTCATGTATGACGATAACACAACAGCGGTCGTAACATGAGAAGTTTACGAGGGCTGTAAATATCGATAAAGGGCTGTAAACCCAGCAGACACGGTTGTTAGCTCTCTTGTCGATGTTGAAGATACGAAAGTGGTAGTAATTTTCAACTCGTTTTATTCTGTCTGAATATCTGTTATATTGCATGACGGCCAAAGTCAAAATCCTTAATTGTACTTGGTACATTCAATTCAATTACTCTTTATTGGACGATAAAATACACAGTTACAATAATACAGTAGCTAACACATGTACATCTAGGCGGTCTTATCGATAAAAGCGTGACGATTTGTTCTGCTAACATTCCGGTCATCTGACCAAAAGTTGACCTAAGCCCGGTGATCGTTGATAATGTCAATATCCAAATTGTTCAGGAGTACGTCTACCTAGGACAGACAACACAGTTGGGTAGAAACAACTATGATAGGGAAGCTGACAGAAGAATCCAGTTGGGCTGGGCAGCATTTGGAAAATTGCGTCAAGTCTTCACTTCGCCTATTCCACAATGCTTAAAGACAAAAGTCTTTAATCAGTGCGTCCTGCCACGTGGACACTGACGGTAGGCCTGATTCACCAGTTCCAAGTCGCTCAGCGAGCTGTGTAGGGCTATGCTCGGTGTATCTTTGAAGGATATGGATTCGTAACGAGGAGATCCGATGAAGAACGAAGGTGACCGACATAGCCGAAAGGATTAGCAAGCTGAAGTGGCAGTGGGGGGCCACATTTGTCAGAGAACCGACGGCCGTGTGGAGACCACGGATTGGCACGCGCAGGGTGGGACGCCCCGCCGCCAGATAGACTGACGACCTAAAGAAGGTGGCCGAAAGCGGCTGGATGCGGAGGGCGGAGGACCGGGTGCGGTGGCGTTCATTGGGGAAGGCCTATGTCCAGCAGTGGACGTCTAAAGGCTGACATGATGATGATGACCAAAAGTTACTATTGCAAGGTTTTGAATGGACTAGTGTTTTGATTACAGCTTGTCCTGTTCTATCCATGTAGTTAAGCGGTTAAGCCTTGTTTCCTTGGAAACAGAAAACAGTTCAATATCCGATATCGAATTTTAATTAAACCGAATAATTCAATCAAGTCCCATTCAGAAGTCCAACCGCCCTTATCTTTCTGTATTAGTTTGGTCTATTTAACGATAACAGTTAAGTGGAAAGCTTTGTTATCTATATTAATGACGAAGATAACGGACAGATAGGATTTGTAGCGTCTTTATTGTGGGGGAAAGGATTGTAGTTCACACTGCACTGGAAATGAGAGAGCTTCCCACTAACATTATAAATGCCAAAGTTTGTTTGATGCTTGTTACTCAATCACGCTTCAACTACTGGACGGATCGGGATGAAACTTAGCACACATATAGGTTAGGTCCTGGAATAGGACATAGGATAGTTTTTATCCCGAAAAAACATCTCATTCCTACGGGAAACCACATTATTCGTTAAAAGCAGTGTGTGAATACCGAATATCGCGGGAAAAAGCTAGTTCAGAATAACCGTGGAAGAACTATAATTGAACCATGTTCATCAAATGTTTGCCGTGTAGTTCCCGGCTTAGAATTGGGCCACCCCAAATCTTCCCGTGGGTGTCGTTAAAGGGATAGGCAGCAGCGTTCTCCTGTGTATATTAAGATCATTACTGCGATCACCAATCCGCCTGCCAAGCGTGGTGATTATGGCAAATCCCCCAATGGAAAGCAAACCAAAGGAGGCATTCTATTGGAAAGGCTTGTGTTCAGCAGTGGACGTATATAGGTTGATGATGATGTTCATCAAATAAATGACGATGGGCCTTTTTTGTATAGAACCTGCTACCTACCCACTTATAGTAAATAATAACAATGAGTGATACGCTAATTAAAAGGTCTCGGCTAATCTCAGTTAGTTTTCGGCGATACGGGCTTTTTAGTACCCACCCACTATGGCAATTACATAAGTACCAACGATCTCTATGTACTACTAGACGGAGCGTTCCAAACAATCGCTCTGTTCCACGCAAGTAGCCACAACTCTTTCACATTCACAATGAAACTTGTGCAGTTACTACGCAGAACATTTAATTATTACTAAATATTGACGCTACGTGTAAATAATGTCAATAATTAGTAAATAATTAAATGTTCTGAGTAGTAACTGCACAAGTTTCAAAGTGAATGTGAAAGAGTTCTGGCTCCTTGCGTGGAACAGAGCGATTGTTTGGAACGCTCCATCTAGTAGTACATAGAGATCGTTGATAAGTACCTTTTGTGACACCTTATGAGTTCATAATGCAGTACTAGACGATGAAATAATATGTAATGCAGTCGATAGACGTAATGTAACGCAGGCACCTGGGTACGACGCCTATTGACGTAGTGTCCATAAAGATATGAAGGATAAACACATATACGTACTTACTTTAGCAAGTCTGTGGTAATATTGATCCTAGATTTTGAAATCACTAGACAACTACACGACTAGAAGAAGAGCATGTGCCTACAAATGGTAGCTTGTCTCTGAAAGTTTACTGCCAGCGTATTAGCGATAGAGAGTGTTAGGGCTGACGTGTGTGTACAAAATAAATAAATACATGAACTATACACACTTAAATAGATATAATACACATCTATTTAAGTGTGTGTAAGATAAATAGATATGTGTATACACAATAGATAATCATAGTATACAAGCTGGGCGAGAAAAGTATCATTCTCTGAATATTTTTTAACTAATAAAGATATCCGAAAACTTCAAACTGATATAGCTGCTAGGGATGCTACTAAAAAGGATGGAACTAAAACAAAATACAAAATTTTAAATACGAAACTGTAAATGGTGATGAATGTAAATGAATTGAGGCTTGTCTATACGAATATGCAGTTGAAAGCTAGTAAAATAATATTTTTAATGAAGTTAGTAGGCCCGATTCTGAAGGCACAAATTCTAAATTTAATAGCACTAAAATGAGTTTCGTCTTTATCTGCATCTTACTGTGTGACAGGGATAGCATCAATTTTAATGGTGTCAAATTTGAACTTTGTGCCTTCAGAATCGAGCCTATTACATACATATACATACACTTTGGTCCCAAAGTCATTTATCTTACCTAATAGAGACAGACTGACGTATGATGCGTTTTGTATCACATACCCACTATATAATATCAATATCCCAAGTAATGATTGGTTACTGAAGGCAACAACCGCGCTTGCATTAATAGTCTATCTTGCATTTAATTTCCTGACCACATTAAGTATAGGTTAAGTCGAGCCGAACCCATCATACAACTATTAAAAGTCATCTTTCGTGACTAGATCGGACAAATTATATTTCAATCTGTGGTTCGAGTGGAAAACTTAGAGCGATTTAATTAAATAGTTAAAATCACGTCCCAATAGACAACTTAGAATGTTTGAATAGTTATATTCACGTTTGAGTAGAAATTTTAGAGCGATTAAATAGAATAACGTTGGATTAGAAAACTTATAACCATTTAGTAGGTAGAATCACGTTCGGTTGACATCTTAGAGCGAATAAATATAATAACGTTGGGATGAAAACTTAAGAGTGATTAAATAGTTAGAATCACGTTCGGTAGAAAACTTAGATCGATTAAATAAAATAACGTACGAGTAGAAAACTTAGAATGGTTGAATAGTTAGAATCACTTTTGAGCAGAAAACATAAAGCGATTTCGTAGTCTAGAATCATGTTCCAGGGGAAAACTTAGAGCGATTTAGTGGTTTAACGTACGAGTAGAAAACTTAGAATGGTTAAGTTAGAATCACTTTTGAGTAGAAAACATAAAGCGATTTCGTAGTCTAGAATCATGTTTGAGGGGAAAACTTAGAGCGATTTAGTGGTTTAACGTAAAGAAAACTTAGAATGGTTAAGTTAGAATCACTTTTGAGTAGAAAACATAAAGCGATTTAATGGTTAGAACCGCGTTCGAGTAGATAACTTAGAAGGATTGAATAGTTAGAATCACGTTCAAGTGTAAACTTAGTGGGATTTTTAGTTAGAATCATTATTAATTAAGTAGATACTTTTATACCGCTTCCTGCTTCCTTGTATGTCTATAATATTGTAACCCAGATGTTGCTTGTGACATTAAATTGAAACTTAGTACTAAGGTAAGTTAGTATTACAAAAAGTCTTTGATTTGTTTCAAACAATTCCGTGAGAGCAAGTTGCAAACCTCGAATATCTCAACTCTTGCGCCGAGGCATCTATCGCCTGGTAATGCCTGGAGGCAGTATCACACCTCCGCCTCGCAAGGCTATCCCTTCGATCAGAGAGGAATTATCGACATGCGATCACGTGGTGTTAAGTAGGGTCGTTAGGGCCACAAATAATCCTGGGAGTGATTTTAATGTGCACCAATATCTTCCGTGATAGTTATTTATATTAGGTTGGGTTTAGGAATGTGATTAAAATAAAATAAATAAATAAATATCTCAGACATTCACACCAATTATCCTGTCCCAAACTAGGCAGAGCCTGTGGTATGGTTACTAGATAACAGATAGACATACTTAAATAAATGTATAAACATCCAAGACTTGGGTAGAAACATTCATATTCATCATACGAACATTTGCCCCTAGCGGGATTCGAACCTCGATTCGGGATTGAAGTAATTAGGTTGTAAAGATGAATCTATAGTTATACCCAGGAACACAGTACTTTTAATAAATTCTAGTGTGTCATTACCTAATGTCACATTGTTTATTACTTTTCTTACATTTGGTAGGGAGAATTTAATACATTTAGTTTTCTTTAATGTAAATATAACAGGAAAGCACTTAAAATAACATAAATAACATTAGGTATAAAGACAAAAATATTTACAAAATGTACACGTCGTCTAGTTGCCCGTCCTGCGGCATGGTGCCCAGAACGCTGGCGGCGTTACCCCTTTGTATGGCGATGGACAGCCTCTGGGCAAAGTAGCCGCCAGCCCTCTGGTCACCCGAGGCGAGGACCAACCGCGTCGATATGTCCTTTACGAATTTAACCGTATCGGACGACCACGGTCCCATGGTCTCTACTGCAAGCGCCGCAAACTCGTAATGGGCGATGAGAGACGAGTATTTGCGGCGCTTGAGCATTTGAGCATTTTCGGCCGCTGCTCCAGCTCTGGCGGCAGTGCCGTGGACGTGGGACGGCGCTAGGGTGTCCGCACATGTAGCGTCCCATACCAGGGAGCGCCCCAAGCACCACGGCACCAGCGTGGCGCCATCGGGACGCTTGCCGTCGTCTCTGCACATGCCGCTGGGTTCCAGCGTGGCGGGCACGCAGGCAGTGCTAAGAGCGCGACGGACAAGGTCATTAATGGCGCCATGACGGTAGAGCCGGCCAGCGCTCTTAATGCAGGAGAGACCATGGCGACCGTATTGGTCCACGCCTCGGCCGCATGAACACAGGTGGGGCTCGCACACTTTAGCGCCAAGACGGAGACACACGGCTATCCTTAAACAGCCGGGGTCCAGGACTGTGCCCAAGTTGGTTGAGGGGAGAGCGTGCAGCCAGTGTCCTGACTCACGCTCTGACACTGCAAGTAGTCTTGCACGGTCTATGTTGTCCTGGCAACTGCTTAGAAGAAAGCCGTGTGTCTGTTTTGTCAGAGGCAAATCCCATGAGCTCTGTCTGTTTACCTCTGTGGGGTTGCTCTCGCTTGGGCAAGCGATGCTCCAAGCTGTCATGGCCTCCGGCAGGCACATCACCTGAACATCAGCGGTTGAAGTGTTCAATATTTTGCTGATGAGGGTGAGCGCGCTGTTAGCGGAGGACAGAAAAGCTGGGAGCGATAGGCTGGAAGTAGTGCGGATGCCCAGGCCGCCGTACCTTATCGGGAGAGATGCCTGCGACCACGATCGGTCATCGAACCGTAAATTTAGAATTTTGGAAACGGTTGTTTTTAGAGTCTTGTCGACCAAAGAAGTACTTGAAGGGAATTTCCAAATTGGACAGCTTCGAAGGAGGTACATGAATTTAGGTGTAAAAAGACAGAGCCGAAGGATGTAGATAGCCATGTGTGGTTTAATTTGGAAAAGGAGATCAGAAGTATTGCCGAAATGGTCAATTTTGGAGCTCACTATGGAATGAATTGCGTCCTCGAATATTGGAGCACCGAGTAAGGATAGGGAATTTTTAGTCTGTACCGAAATGTTGGGCGAGAGAGTATTAAATTGATTTAAGAGGTCTGAACGGGACTGCGTGGAGATGTGGGCTGGGAAAAAGATCTCACATTTATTAAAATTTAGAGAGAGCCCAATTTTCGCAAAATGATCGATGATGATTTGTAAATCCGATAATACCGTAGACGCTTTTCCCCCAAGTGAGCCATCATCTAAATACCACACATTGAATTTTGATGAAAGTGCCGAAATAATGTTGTTTATTGCGAGACTAAACATGGCTGGGCCAAGAGGATCCCCTTGTTGACAGCCCTCGCAAGACTGAATTTCGTTTTCACCGAACATTAATTTAGATGGGGTGCCATAACATTGCCATAAATATCCAAATATTTCCGGTAAAACCTTTTGAATTTCCAAAAGAAGGGCACCCCTGTCTACCGAATTAAAAGCATTTTTACGTCAATTTTGATGAAGACTTCGTAGTCTTTAGAGTAAATAAAGGTGCGAGCCGCATGCACAGCCGCTTCGCAACCTCCTCTAATTCCAAAGCCGAGCTGTCTAGGTTCGAATAAATCCGTTAACTTGTTTCGAAAGGCGCGGCAGCACACCTTTGACGCTAAGCGCCTAAGGGTGCTGCCAACGGCTATGGGACGAATTCCTCCATCTTGCTTAGACAGCGCGACGAGATTGGCGCCATAAAGGATGGGCGTGATCTCTTCTGGGACCACCCCTGCCAGCATCAGATTAATTAAGGCTGTTAAGTTCTTGACAAGCGACTTCCCCTCATCCCCCACAAAGGGGCCTGTCAAATCTTTAAGGTGTTGAGGGGAAATGCCGTCCAAGCCCCCTGCAGAGCCATTGGGAAACGATTGGATGGCACTAAGTACATCTTCCTCAGTGGTTTGCAGGTGATGTTGGGAAGCTAAGGGTGGGGATGGAAGCTGCGAAGTGGCAGAAGGAGCGGGGTGCTTTTCACGCAGAGCCGCTAAGGTCTCTGCGGAGTTGGCAGCCACGGAGTCATTAGAGAATAAAAGTTTAGCCGCGCCCCTGACGTTTCCCTCTGAGAGCTTGGTTTCAATTGTATTTATTTTTTTCAAATTAGAAAGAAATGGATGGGTAACATCAGGTCGGTCGTATATTGGAACATGGAAAGATGAAGTATTATTTTTGATAATGGAAGTCAAAGTACGGTTATTTCTATTTTTGTCCATGTGGAATGTGGCGTAGGCAAACATAAGAAGATTTTGCCATGACTGTGGTGTGTTCTCTGCGACTACCTTGGCTACATACTCCGAGAGACTGAGGGCTACCGTAACCCGCGCTCCCCTGGGGATCCTCTTTATAATTTTTACGGAATGCTTCAAGTGCGCGAGCTTTTCGGAGAAAGAGTTACTATTAGATGTCCCATCTGTGCCTGGAGTGACTGGTGATGATGAAATCTGGGTTGGTGAAAGAGGGTTTAGGTCAGTTCTTGGAACGTGACGGCGGCTGCTATGTATTTGTAAGCCACGGTGACCTTTGTACAGTTTTCGGTCAGCACAAATGGGGCACTCCAGCAGCTCTACTGACGACGTGCTCATGGATACTTACAAAAAACTATACACAGTAATTACTTAAAACTAAAAATAAAATAAAAAAGTAAATAAAATAAAAATAAAAAGAGACACGCTCTCTCTGCGTGCTGGAAATTTACGTAAATGTATGTTTAGACGTGGAGGGCGCGTGTCCCCAACTCCGCAGTAAGCGCCAAGACGCGTGCGCAGTGGGCACAAAGGGGGGCGGGCGCTTTGTTGCTCCGCAGCAGCAGCGGTGAAGGTCGGTTGTCCCCAATCCCGCAGCGAGCGCGCCGACGCGCGCGTAGTGGGCACGGACGAGGCCGGGCGCCTTTGTTGCTCCGCAGCAGCAGCGTTGGAGGGCGGGTGTCCCCGATCCCGCACCGAGCGCGCAGACGCGCGCGCAGTGGGCCCAGACGAGGCCGGGCGCTTTGTTGCTCCGCAGCAGCAGCGGTGGAGGGCGGGTGTCCCCAATCCCGCAGCGAGCGCGCAGACGCGCGCGCAGTGGGCACAGACGAGGCCGGCCGCTTTGTTGCTCCGCAGCAACAGCGGTGAAGGTCGGTTGTCCCCAATCCCGCAGCGAGCGCGCCGACGCGCGCGTAGTGGGCACGGACGAGGCCGGGCGCCTTTGTTGCTCCGCAGCAGCAGCGGTGGAGGGCGGGTGTCCCCAATCCCGCACCGAGCGCGCAGACGCGCGCGCAGTGGGCACAGACGAGGGCGCGCGCTTTGCTGCTCCGCAGCAGCAGGGGTGATGGTCGGTATTCCACAGCGAGCGTGCAGGTGCGCGCTTAGTGAGCGCGAATGAGTGCGGGCGCTTTACAGCCCCGCAGAGCGGTGCGAGCGGCAGAGAGAACTCACGCCACGCAGGCGTATCACTTTATTTTTTTAAGTGCTTTCCTGTTATATTTACATTACATTTTTTCTCAGTTGACATTGTTGAATAATATATATCTAGTTTTCTTTATATTTAATGCAAGGTTATCTACACTAAACCAGTTAATAATTTGCGTGAGAGTAGGTATTATTTAATATTATAAATATTAGGAGCAAACACTAGAATCCTAACGACAAAACTTCTAACTCGTAAATCTCCCAATGAATTGACCGCTTCGTTGGCTTATTGACTTGGTCATTGGACTCGAGGGCCAGAGGCCGTGGGTTCGATTCCCACTGGGGACAGACAACTTTGTACAATTTGTACAAGTTGGGCCAGGTCTGGTCTATATCTGTGAATTGTCCTATCCTTGTTTAATTCTAGGAATTTCTATAATTTCTCAGGAGAAAATCTTAGTTTGGGGTTAGACAAGTGTATGTATTATATTGCCGTGTGGTTTCCGGTAGAGTAGAATAGGACCACTCCAACTCTTCCCGTGGATGTCGTACAAGGCGACATTATAAAACATCAATCAGGCCTCCCCAACCCGTCTGGCCAGCGCGGGGAGTGTAGGCCGAATCCTCCGTCTGTCTCCGGCAGATGAGAGAGGGTTGTGCTCCTGCAGTGGAGACAAAAATAACCTGATGATGATGTATTATATGTAACATTTATTTATTTGTGTGCTTCCGTGAATATAACATTAGTTAGTCTCATGTTTATAAATACTCACACTTATTTATTTCGAACTTTTGGGATATTGAGAACTCTGGGCTAGTCGACATTGTTTTGTTTAGATTTTGTTTTATATTTATTTTACACATGGCTGGCGTTAAAGCGTCTTTTGGAAATACGTGGCAAAGAGAGACTGGTTTATACATTATAAAATTAAGTTGCGGTAAAGAGGCATTGTCAGACAACACGAAATCAAATTCTTACAAAATAATCCGTAGGTTTATTTTGGTAATAGGTTTTCAAGTTCTACGAAACAATCCATCCATAGTAACTCTTCGTTTCAACGAAAAAAATAACGATAAACGGCGTCGGGACAAATTCATAATCACATAACAGCCTCCGGGCTGCGGCAAGAATTATAATTGCCCTCTCAACTACTATGCGCTATAAATCTTTCGGCGCGATGAAGATTAGGCCGTATAAAATAAAAATAAACAGACGCTCTGACGGATCCAACAGTGACGGCGTCAGGCGCCGGCGATGCCTCGCAAAAAAGTCACAAGTAGATAAAACTTTAACTTATTCATAGTTTATTCTCGTAGTAATGTTTTTATAGACTTGTGCAGCAACACTTTAAAAGTTATAGGGGATTCTCCGCCGAATCGTCTATTTCCACCGCCTATCGCTTTGCATCTATATATGACTGTAATTATGAGCTTTTAAAAATGTTACTTGTTTCCTGAGGCATAAGGATTGATGATTTGCCACAATATATACTAAAACCTAGTACGTAGTGACGTATAATTAATATGACCTAGTACTTCTAAGAAATGTAAAAGGTATAGCGGAGCTGATGTCGCCAACGATTTCCACGTTTGGTCTAGCGCCGGTAGATCCAGGTGTATTCTCGTTTTCAGAATCATTGAAATAAATACACTAACTTGACTATGACTATGCATCTTTTACTTATTCCCGTCACTGGCGAATTGTTATTAAGTTACGGAGAAGTTTAGAAGTTATGGAGTGTTAAGAAGACGGCGTATCGGGAAAAATTGTTTATATTCGTGAAAGTAAAAAAAGTGTTTGTCAGAACACAACTTATATAATTTTCGTGTTATGTAGTCAATATCTGAAGTGTTTTCTACTATCAACACGTCAAGTAACTGCTCGAGTGAAGTACATATACCTAAAATTAATTTTGTTGTTGTATATGTAACATCTTCAGACTGTGAAAAGCTATTATATTTGCATTTGTTGTTGTTGTTGAAAACGATACGATACATTTATGAAATTATTATGTGGCCCCCAAAAGTAGCACTAAAGCCGACCCCGGGCAAAGTGACGTGGCTTCGGAACGCACCGCGATGATAGTATGACAAATTAATCGTGAGTTCGGAACGCGCGCCTGTTCGTACCAAATTCAAAATAGATCGTCTGACCGAAAACTGGCGCGTTATGAAATAAATTTAACTCCATTTGACTGGCTCGTTGATCCATTGATAGTGGGCACTGACTGACGTTTTGTTTGTTTCGTCTGCGATTGTACTTGTAGCTCGCTGTTGTTTCTATGTCAGTTCCAGTAACACCTAATGCAAGTTTCATAATTTAGCTGATCTGTATTTCATTCATTTCATTTCTTTGCCATGTATTGTATTAAATATTTATACTTAAAGTTCCTGTAAAGTTTTACCCCTTTAGGAGTCTAGCATATTATAATTATCTATCTACTTAGAACTACATAAAAAATGGAATTAAATTATATCCTGTGTGAGCTTGGCAATCCAGCGAGGTAATAGCGCCAGCGTCCTAGGGACTATGCCTCACCACGAGGGGTTGGACGGCGTACACATGTTGTAAATAATTGATTTTCTTATAATTAATTACTGTATTTTTAAACATTTTGTATTTTTATTAGGCATTATATCTTTATCCATTAAAAAAATTATATAATGAAATTATCAATGGAAGAAGTCACATTATTTATTGCTTGTTCAAAATTCATTGATATCTCAGGGACAGAGCTCAAGCAATAGAATGGTCAGTCCTCTGGTGTGGATACTCATCCAGAGGACTAAATCACTTTTAGTTATTAAGTAGTAACGTAGTTTAAGCATTACTAATACTAATGGATCGATGTTGTATTTAAAATAAATAAATAAAATTAAATAGCTCTTTGACTTTTCCAAGAAATTGTTTATCAGACCTTGATATCGTCTGGTAGCGCGTTATACGCCCGTACCGCGTTGTACTTAGCAATTCTTTGCATTAGTGCAGTATGACAGGTGGGGAGCAGCAATTCGCTCTTGTGCAGCTGGTTCAGTCTACTACTTCTGAAATCTGGTCTATTTGGAAACTTTTCAGGATAGCGTCTTAAAAGTTCGTTTTATGGCTGATATAGGTAATGAATGTCACACATCTGTAGTAGTAGCTTGGCACCAGATGGGATTTCTTAATTTCCGCCTCCATTTTGTTTACCGCAAAGAAAACTTTATTCTACCCCTTAATTTTTTCCCCCCTTTTTATTGTTGATGGGTTTGCGCTTGACCTCAATCTCACCTGAATATGGTAACCGATGATTTCATCATATCATATCAGCACCTAGAAGTCCACTGCTGGACATAGGCCTTCCCAATGAACGCCACCACACCCGGTCCTCTGCCCTCCGCATCCAGCCGCTACCGGCCACCTTCTTCAGGTCGTCGGTCCACCTGGCGGCGGGTTGTCCCACCCTGCGAGTGCCGATCCGCGGTCTCCACTCCAGAACTCGTCTGCCCCAACGGCCGTCGTCGGTTCTGCGGCATATGTGGCTCGCTCACTGCCACTTCAGCTTGCTAATCCTTTCGGCTATGTCGGTGACTTTCGTTCTTCGTCGGATCTCCTCGTTACGAATCATATCCTTCAAAGAAACCCCGAGCATTTAAATAAACCGATGATTTAAACAGTAAAAATATTTGTATAAAATTAGACTTCGTTAGATATTAATTTTCGTAACTTTCCTTTGAACAAAACCGCACTTTCTCCATCAAGACATATCGCCTGAGTACAATAATGACACAGTACATAATCTGTGAATTGTTTTATTGCTGGTCATTATATCTCTTAGCGTGGGTGGCAGATGGAGAGAGAAAAAGAGACGACAACAGATAACTAATTAGATTTAAGAGTTATGGACATTGTGATAAATTCGATAACGAGAGTTTTAACCTTCCACCTGTGACGTCATTTGCCATGTAACGTTTTATGGTTTTTTTTGTTTACTTAAAGGTAAGTTAGCCTGCTCCAGAGATCGTGGGTTCAGGTTATTTTTGTCTCCCCTGCAGAAGCACAACCCTCTCTCATCTGTCGGAGACAGACGGAGGATTTGGCCTACACTCCCCGCGCTGGCCAGACGGCTTGGGGAGGCCTGCTTGATGTTTTATAATGTATTCCCTCAGTCGCCTTGTACGACATCCACGGGAAGAGTTGGAGTGGTCCTATTCTACTCTACCGGAAACCACACGGCACAGTTTTCAATGGGACTGGTATAAATCGTACACAATCTTTCTGAACTGTGTATTGAATTTGTGAATATTGTAGTATTCTGGTTCAATTTCCACAACGTTGGAGATAATGCAATAGATTCTAAGACCTAAAAACCTCTGTCTATCGTGTGTCTTTTTTCACTGAAGTAACTTATCTATACTTCTATACTAATATATAATATTACTAGCTGTTGCCCGCGACTTCGTCCGCGTGGACAACTTAAGATTACAAATTATTATTTATTTCCCGTATAGGAATGAGTTTTTCGGGATAAAAACTATCCTATGTTCTATTCCAGGACCTAACCTATATTTGTGCCAAGTGTCATCACGATCCGTCCAGTGGTTGAAGCGTGATTGAGTAACAAACATCCATCCATACTTACAAACTTTCGCGTTTATAATATTAGTAGGATAAAGAGGTAAAGTTTGTGAGGTTGTAGCGGGTAATTTCTGGACCTACTGAACCGATTTTGAAAATTCTTTTACAAATAGAAAGACACGTTATTAATGAGTGTCATAGGCTATATATTAACCCGAAAAATGAAAAGACTTTTTTATGGTAGTCGGACTTGCAAAGTAAAAGTTGGACTAAAAAGGTCGTTTAAAAAAGGTTTACCGCACAATTAAGTGGGCACGGGTCAGCTAGTTTAAAATAAACTGCAATTCATTATACGTCAGTAATCAATCATACTGAAAAGTGAAGAAGAACGAAAGTGACCAATATAGAAATAGAATTAGCAAGCTGATATGGCAGCGGGCGGGTCACATTTTTCGAAGAACCGACACGCCCGTTGTTGCAGACGACTTCTGGAGTGGAGACCGCGGATCAGCAAACGCAGCGGGTACGATCGCACCGCCAGATGGACCGACAACCTGAGGAAGGTGGCCGGAAGCGGTTGGATGCGGAAGTGTCATACGAACGTTGGGGAAGGCCTGTGTCCAGCAGTGGAAAATGAAAATGAAAATTTTATTGATAATTTATTTTGGACGTCTAAGGGCTGACATGATGATGATGATGACAGTAATATTAATAACTAGCTGGTGCCCGCGACTTTGTCTGCGCAGGATTAGTATTTCAAGTAGCTTATATTAGGGTTCACTATTTTGGCTATAATGGCTTACACATAATATATAGATATATACTGTGGCGAGCGTTTTGTAGGACTATTTAAGATAAACATTTCCATCATACATTACATATGTGTAACTCTAGCGGTTTTGGCAGCGCACGCCAGAATAGCTCGCAGATGGTAGATTTTTTCCTACTTACTTGATATTTAAGACAATTCACACAACATCTTTATAAAATTGTAGCCTATTTGTTATTCTGATGTATAAGCTATATTATTGTAAAGTTTCATTAAAATCCATTCAGTAGTTTTTACGTGAAAGTGTAACAAACATCCATCCATACTTACAAACTTTCGCGTTTATAATATTAGTAGGAAGGATTATAATAATTATAGCTGTGTCTCCCCAACAATTTATTTAACTTGTTCCCTCAACAATACAGTACTAGGCCAAGAACAATACAGTAGGTTGCAATGTTCTACAACAAACTACCAGAGGAAATCTTAAATATGACGGACAGAAAGTTTAAGATTCACATTAAAAAACAACTTTGTAAGAAAGCCTATTATAAAATAAACGATTATTTGAATGACAAAGATGCCTGGTACTAATGTTAATTCAGCTTCGCAAAATCTTTATTAATTGTATGCAAACTTGATTTTTAAAAGATGTGTTGCATGAAGTTTGTTGCGCCGTTTCTTCTTCACAGCGCTAACACCTAGGAAGCGGTAGTCGATAAAAAAATGACGTATATAAATGTACCAAGTGTACTCATATGCAATAAATGATTTTGACTTTGACTTTGAATTTGCAAATAAATGATGTAGCTTCGATTTTCACATACTTTTGTGGAACTCTGTAGACGTAATATTTAATTTTGAAATATTGAATCCTGCGTCGTCGAAGTTAAATTTACGTTCTTAAACTTAATGAATTGCTCATTGTGCATTGAAGCGGGGGATTTCTGAACGCAACACAATGGAGTCGAAAGTTTCTGTGCGTTCAGGAATTCAAAGGTTGCATTTTAAACGTGCGTTTAATTTATTTAATATGTGTTACTTTTAAATACAAGCAGTAAACAAATCCAACGCTATGTCAAATCGTAAAATTTAAAATTAATGTTTTGTTTTTCAATCGAGTAAGAGGTAAGGTGTATTGAGTAAGATAAGAAGTATACATCCTACTAATTTTATAAACGCGAAAGTTTGTAAGTATGGATGGATGTTTGTTACTCTTTCACGTAAAAACTACTGAATGGATTTTAATCAAACTTTACAATAATATAGCTTATACATCAGAATAACACATAGACTACAATTTATAAAGATATTGTGTGATAATGTCATATTGTTAGTTCTTTTCTACGCCACGCTAATATAAGCTACTCGAAATACTAATCCTGCGCAGACGAAGTCGCGGGCACCAGCTAGTTAAGCATAAATTAAGGTGTATGTATACTTCATCCCAAACCAATAGTCATACAAAAACCAACGCTATTTGCGTCTCGAAAATACGTACGTGAAAAGGACAATGGCGGTAAAAACAGGTTTATATTACCATGTTAACTTTGCGGTCCATTTCGGAACACCATCTATTATATATTTAGTTTTCGAGACGCAAATGCGTTTGTTTTCTTATGACTTTTAAATTGGAATGAAACATGGTCGCTAACGTCCTTTGGCATCGGGTCGTTTTAACCTCTACATATTTTCTGTAGAAAGCACATTATTCGACTGTTTTTTCTTTAACTTATGTTGCATAATTGTTCTCCACGAAAAGCCGGGATATTTTCACGGGATAATATATAGCTTATGTCCACTCTGAAGGTGCATTCTAAATATTAATTAAACAATTTTTGAAATCGGATGATTATTTTCGAAGATTATCTCCTACATCTATACAAACTGTACCTCTTTATAATATTAGTTTAGAATCTAAACTTTAGATTACTTATGAAAAGACTAAGCTTCTTCGGTCACAAAGTGCGGTCTCCCAAGCACGACCTGGAGAAGCTCATCATATTGGGACCAGTGGAGGGCAGGCATGCCAAAGAACGAGGTGGTCAGACCCGGTGAGGAGGGTGGTTGGCGGATCCATATATAATAAATAATTATAAATAAATATGTGGGGACATTTCACACACGGCCACCTGATCCCAAACTAGGCAGAGCCTGTAATATGGGTATAAGACAGCTGATATACATACATAAATACATAATATAATATATAAATAACATCCAGCCACAAGGCAAACACAAGTGCTCATCACACAAATGTTTGCCCTGGGCGGGATTCGAATCCGCGACCCCAAGCTTCGCAGGCAGCTGTACTACCGACTAGGCTACGAGGCCGACATATGAAGTATATGAAGCTGTGCGGCTGGCCAATGACCGCTATGCGTGGAGGCGCATTTTATACGGTCGCGATCCTCAGCCGTGAAGAACGACAGAGACGAAGAAGATTACTTACTCTGTGACCTCGGTCCATTATCAATGGCCTGTCTCTTTGTAACTGAAAGGATGTAGCATATGGTATGCTAAACAAAAGTATTGTTTTATTATGTCAGTTCCACAAAGCGATTTCGTCAGTCTGCTTTACAATCGAGACAAATCGCTTTTTTATTAACTATCATTTCGCATGTGAAGCGTGAAAGTGACATCATCTCATTGTGTTCAGTAATTGGACGTGAGATGTTATCAAGCTTGGACTGTGGTTTACAATGCAACAGAATATTTTGGTCCCGTCCACCAGTTTCTTGCGTCCCCTTTCTTTTTCACAGCGCTAATGTCCATTCGCTTGGGGACGAGCAGATTATGTCGGACTCTACCGACTAAAACCCCGCGGTGGTCATTTTCGGCACAGAAAGGTATACGCTCCCGGTGCCCCTCTCCCTCGCCACGCCGCTCGCGTTCGACGGCCCATCTCGGGGGAGATCTAGTCGTCCTGACACCACCCGGTGCATGCAGCAGCAACGAGGCCACACCCTTGCTGCCGCGAGCCCCCGCTCCATGCACTCGCGCCCCCGATGACCCCTCTTAGTCGCCTTTTACGACAGGCAGGGGAAACCGTGGCTGCATTCTTCGCCCCAGCACACAGGACATCAGCGCTAACACCTAGGAAGTGGTAGTCAAATCGACAAAAAATTACTGTACCAAGTATACTCATCTACCGTTCTGATGATAAAAACCGTAACATAAACTATAATTTTTTTTTGTTTATTGCACATAAAAAAGGCATAAATGAATAGCTCGTATCAGCCCTCAGGATGCAGAGGGCGGAGGACCGGCTGTGGTGGCGTTTATTGGGGAAGGCCTATGTCCAGCACTGGACGTCTAAGTAACGGACGTACTTCCATTAGAAAGTTCAAAATTGTAACCTCAAAAAACTTGCAAAACCCGCACGCGAGACTGGAGAACGACTAAACTTGTTAACTAATAACAATAACAAATATACACTGTGTACATTAAAGTTCACTGTTCTCCATCAAAATGTACGATCTATCACTGGCAAAACGGGTTTACTAAACATGTTAGTGAATAAATACGAGCCCGACGTGCTAGCGTGTTCCGAGACATGGTGTCGACAAAATGAAATTCAACGCGCCGGTATATGTGGGTACGAGCTTGCGAATAGCTACTGCCGCTCGCGCATCGTGCACGGGGGAGTCGCACTATACGTCAAGGATGGCACACAATACAAACGGAGAAACGATCTGCAGAAGCTCGCCGTTGAATATCATTGTGAATTTACTGCTATTGAAACTCACTCAAAACTCATTGTCATAGCCATTTACAGGACTGGAAAGGGTGACTTTAAATTATTTTTAAATTGTTTAGAAACACTTTTAAGTAAATTACTTGACGAAAATAAAAGGTTCATTTTAGTCGGGGATTTAAACGTGGATTTTTTGACTAACAACTGCGAAAGGCGTCAGTTAGACGACTTACTTGGTAGTTACAACGCAAAAAATATTGTAGATTTTCCTACGCGCGTTTCAGACGACTGTATTACGTCATTAGAGTGTGGTGTGGTCGCTTGCAGTGATGACGAAGTCACCGGCATTCCGCTCGATACCGCGATAAGCGATCACAACGCACAGCTGTTCACTTTGAATGCGGTACAATCCAACATTAGAAACAGTTATACTGAACAACGTTTTTATAAAAAGGAATCAATATACTCTTTTTACACTGACATTACAAATTATGATTGGAATTTTATAAATGACATGAATATTGACATAAATGAAAAATTCAGTAAATTGATCCGAATATTGACATACTACATTGATACTCACTTCCCTGTTATTAATGTCTTACGGAAAAAGAAAAAAAATACCTCGTGGATAAGTGATGAGTTAGCGGAATATTTAAATAAATTTCAAGACTTCTGTGAGATCAGACGACAATACCCTCATGATGCTACTATTTCGAAATGTGTGAATTACTACTCGCAATTGATTAAATCTCTTAGTCTACGAGATCGTAAGATAAATATTAGTAAATGTATTGCCAATGCTAAAAATGCGTCAAAAGAGGTCTGGAAAATTGTAAATGAGGAACTATGTACGGAGACTAGGTCACGCAATGTATGTTTGAGAGAACAGGGAGCTGACGTCCCTCCGCACCAAATACCTGATCGCTTTAATAACCACTTCTTGACGATCACCTCTCAATTCACATCACAATGCAACCGAGAAAAAGCCATACAGTATTTAGAAGACCATGTTCATGACTTTAATATTCCAGAATTCGTTTTGCCAAATGTCACATGTGAAACCCTGGCTAAAACTTTGAAATCAATGTTAAAGACCCCAAATACACTGGACATATACGATGTATCCGTAAATATACTCATGTCAATATGGCCTGTCATCTCAGACATACTTGTTGTTTTAATAAACGAGATGTTTTCTGCAGGCATATATCCTGAAGTATTGAAAAATACACGTGTATGTCCGGTGTACAAAGGAAAAGGTGATAAAGCACAAGTCGATACCCACAGACCCATTACTATCGTCCCAAATATATCAAAAATTATTGAATCAATCATCTCTCACTCCATCATGAACCACCTTGAAAAAAACGACCTACTAACTGACAGACAGTACGCATACAGAAAAAATAAGTCCACGACAGCCGCCGCCCATCAGATTACCGACGCAATTATTACTGGTATCGACGACAAATACAAAACAGCCGGGATATTTTGCGACCTCACGAAGGCGTTTGATGTAATTCAAAATAATTTACTGTTAGAGAAACTACACCGCTATGGCATCTCTAAAAACGCTTTTAAGCTCCTGGAATCCTTTCTCACAAACAGGACGCAGACCGTCGAAGTCGTCGTGAATGGCAGGAAAGTGAGATCAGAAGCAGGCAATGTGACAGTAGGCATTCCTCAGGGATCAGCACTCGGAAACACCATGTTTTTGACTTTCATAAATGACTTGCCATCATGCATTACCGAAGGTCTCATGGTCCTATTCGCTGATGATACAACTATTGTCGTATGCGCGAGGTCTTACGAGGAACTCAATACAAAAATATGTAGACTATGCGAACAACTGCGTGATTGGTTTTCCACAAACGGTCTGATCTTGAACATGTCGAAATCAAATATAATTTTGTTTACAGGCAGGCCTATCACCAGGCCCTCATGTCTAAATAGTCCCATCCCTATATCAGAGCAATGTAAATTTTTAGGCTTTACACTAGATCAAAATATAAACTGGAAACTACATATCGAGTCACTTTCCAACAGGCTTAGCAGTGCTGCATATGCACTACGAAAACTCCAGCCACTAGTATCTGATCAAGTGCTGAAGCAAACATACTTCGCGTATTTCCACTCGATCATGTCCTATGGCGCTATACTGTGGGGCAACTCCACCAATTCGGACAGGATATTCATACTCCAAAAGCGTGCCGTCAGGGTACTCTCCAGGGTAAAACCCGGAACGACCTGTCGATCTCTTTTTAGTAAAAATAAGATAATGACATTATACTCATTGTACGTATTCGAAGTGATCATGCATGTGAGACGTAACCTATCAAGTTTCAAACGACCCACGGGTGGAGGTCGGGCCCTCCGTACCAACAGCGCCGGTCGGCTGCTAGTGCCGGTACCGAGGCGCACCGCCCTCGCAGAGACCAACCCGCGCGTCATAGGGCCCACCTACTACCAACATCTCCCTGGGGACCTACAGACCGAAACTAATGATGAAACGTTTAGTCGCCGACTGAAAAACCTTTTATTGGATAAAGAATTGTACTCTGTCAAAGAATTTATGGACATAAAATTTTCAATTTAAACTGCAACGTAGTTTATGAAAAATGATTTTATTTGTATTTTTATATACACTGTTATTATTATGTACATTAAGTTATGACATTGTTATAAATCTCATACACGAGTTGTGTAGAATTGACATTTTGTATACTATATTTTTATTATTTTTGACATTTTGTATACTATTTTTTATTATTTTTTGACGATCACATTAACTCTGACCTTTTACGTAAGTTAATCTATGTATTAAAATTTGTAATGTGAAATAAAGAAATCTAATCTAATCTAATCTAAGGATTGATCCTACTAATATTATAAACGCGAAAATTTGTAAGTATGGATGGATGTTTGTTACTCTTTCACGTAAAAACTACTGAATGGATTTTAATGAAACTTTAGAATAATATAGCTTATACATCAGAATAACACATAGGCTACAAACATATAAAGATATTGTGTGAATTGTCCAAAATATCATGTAAGTAGGAAAAAATCTACCATCTGCGAGCTATTCTGGCGTGCGCCATAAAATTATAATTTTAATGTCATAATGTTAGTTCTTTTCTACGCCACGCTAATATAAGCTACTCTAAATACTAATCCTGCGCAGACGAAATCGCGGGCATTAGCTAGTATGATATATGTATGGGTCTCACACCGAACCGTAAACCGTCTACGTTTTCCAACCTGACCCATTCTATCTACTCAAGTTGATGCAAGCTTGCATAATGCAGAGAATATCGATTACAATTTCCAACCCTCTCCTTGCGGGTCAGAATTGATTATTGACTAACACCTGCTGTTTGTACAACTTACACGATTTTTTAACTTAGTTTTCTAGCAATAAAGTAACCTATAACATTTTTCGACTAAGTTTTCGAGCAATAAAGACGTGACAAATTCTTGCCGGTTGCAACTTTATACCATCATCAGCTGAAATTCGTCCACTGGAACAAAAGCTTCCCCAATAGAATGCCACTTTTAGTGGGCTGTCCATTGGGGGATTTGACATTATCACCACACTTGGCAGGCGGATTGGTGAACACAGTAATGATCTTATTAAATTATCTATGTACATACGTATTGCAATTACACATATCATATTTATTACTCCTTTGTTTGGCACTGTAGACAAACTTGTCTGCACCGGGTGCGACTGAATATCAGCGCCTAGCACCTTACTTGGTCTAGGCATATGCTGAGTCGTTTGCCCTTTTGCTGCCACGGCACACGCACACTATTTTATCTATGTTAAAAATTGTAAATTGTTTTCTCTAGTTCTTATAAAAAAAAAAACCTTTTTCTTGCTTTGATGGTTTTTTCTTTGTGTGTGCCAATTATGGTAGTAAATAAATGTTTTTCTATCCTTCTTTCTTTCTAATATACACACAGGTGAACGCTTGCTGCCCTTCCCTGGTGCAATCCCTTAGCTAACATACAGTAACCCAGATAAAATGACACTTATTTAACTTGTTAACAGGGTGTGAAGAAAAAAAATTTTAATCGCGTCTGCGACGTTCATTTCGGATACTAAGGTTTCTCTTTCCTTTCTATATAGTGACTATTAATGGCAACATTGGCAACTGTTTCCCAAAGCACTGGTGAGTCATGAATCGAACTGAGAATGGCTAACTCGAAAATGTTGAATTTCGTAATTTATAACGATTTTATCTTATTACATTACTAGCTGTTGCCCGCGACTTAGTCCGCGTGGACAACTTAACATCACAAATTATTATTTGGAATGAGATGTTTTTTCGGGATAAAAACTATCCTATGTCCAGGACCTAACCTAAATGTGTGCCAAGTTTCATCACGATCCGTCCAGTTATTGAAGCGTGATTGAGTAACAAACATCCAAATATCCAAACTTTCACATTTATAATATTAGTAGGATAATAATTAGCTTCAATTTATTATGTTTTATAATTGTTTCATATGTAACATGGGCATAGAAATACTATCAAGGTAGAATGGTGAAGTAGGCACGACACGCGTGCCAACAATTTGCAATATATTGCAGGAAGTATCAATCGCTTACTCGTTGCGCGCCGAGTTAAGGTTGGGTAAACATCGACAAAAAATTTGCAGAAATGCCATATTGAGCGGTTTCTAACTTCATAACTGCATCTCCTCACTATATATCATTCCAGATTAATAGTCCTATGAAAACCAACGCTATTTACGTCTCGGTAACATATACATGAAAGGGTCACCAGCAGCAAAAATAGGTTTGTATTACCAAGTAAACTTTGCGGTCCACTTAGGAACACCATCTATTGTGTATTTTGTTTTCGAGACGCAAATGCGTTTGTTTTCATTGGACTATTAATCTGGAATGAAATATAGAAACGTTACAGCGACGCATAACAGGTACGCACGCGCGTGGAGGGGCGCACTGTGTCCGAAAATCAGCACGCGCGGAATTAAAGTATTGAAACAAATGGCTACAACCGCTCTAGATTAGATTAGATTAGATTAGATTAGATGTGCTGGTATTGTTATTTGATTCTCCCACCCACCTCCCGTCTCCGGACTACCATCAGGCGTGGAAAGGGATTTCATCCTTATGTAGTAGACATACCACGCTCTCGCACGAAGCATTTTGCTTCCTCTCTTTCATAATGCGATCTGCTAAGGAATGGAACTCACTAGCCTCGGTATTTCCGGACAAGTACAACTTGTATCTTTTTAAAGGAAGAGTGCCTATTCACTCTTCCTTTAAAAAGATACAAGTTGTACTTCTTCTGGGTAAGCGCGCTCCACCTCATCGTCAGTTTCAGTCAGATGAGATTGAGGTTAAGCTCAAACCCATCAGGAATAAAAATATGTATTTATTATTATACTAACTGGTGCCAGCGACTTAACATCACAAATTATTATGTATTTCCTACTTACTTGATATTTAGGACAATTCACACAATATCTTTATAAATTGTAGCCTATGTGTTATTCTGATGTATAAGCTATATTATTGTAAAGTTTCATTAAAACCCTTTTAGTAGTTTTTACGTGAAAGAGTAACAAACATCCATCCATACTTACAAACTTTCGCGTTTATAATATTAGTGGGATTATTAGAAGTTTATTCTGTTCAGAGTTTGTTTGTACAATTATGATGGGCTCTATGGGTTTGTTTATTAGTTCTCTCTATTTGCCAAAGCCCCCCTACACGTGTCTAGCGCGGGGGTCTCGGGTTGCCCCACCGGGGGCGGCTGAACTTAAATGAATCCGAACGAGCTTTGATATACCAACACTAGTACGTACAGTCGAGAGCGAAACGCGTCGGAAGTACTTGATCCTGTTGATCTTCGGATACAGTTGTCTTTGTAATTGTACCTTTGAATTGCGAACTCAAACGCGTAACTTACACCGCTAAAGGAAATTACTGGAAGCGCGTCTTCAGCATGCAAAAGCGCGCTATAAGAGTGAAAAGTTCATTTTCTAGCCCTAGGCATAAATGCTGCCAAGCCTGCTAATCCTCCAAGTGGCTATCCATGTCAGGGAAAACTTGAATGATTGCGGGAGGCTTGGTAACTAACACGTATACTCCTCCCATTGACTGGATGAGAAGAACCGAGGATCGGGTTCAGTGGAGCGCCTTGGGAGAGGCCTGTGTCCAGCAGTGGGCTCTTACAGGCTGATGATGATGATACTCCACCCGGCCGCATATCCTATAAAATAAGCGATGTATAAGTTCGATAGAGAAACGAGTAAGCGATTGATACTTCCTGCAATAAGCAAATTCTTGGCACGCATGTCGTGCCTACTTCACCATTCTACTTTGATAGTATTTCTATGCCCATGTTACATATGAAACAATTATAAAACATAATAAATTGAAGCTAAATAGTCAGCTCGATTCTGAAGGCACAATGTTAAAATTTGACAGCACTAAAACTGTTGCTATCCTTGTCACACAGTATTATGAAGATAAAGACGGAACCAATTTTACCGCTGTCAAATTTTAAATGTGTGCCTTCAGAATCGGGCCCAGTATCCTACTAATATTATATAAATGCGAAAGTTTGGATATTTGGATGTTTGTTACTCAATCACGCTTCAACCACTGGACGGATCGTAATGAAACTTGTCAAACATATAGGTTAGGTCCTGGAATAGGACATAGGATACTTTTTATCTCGTAAAAAACATCTCATTCCTACGGGAAATACAAAATAATTTGTGATGTTAAGTTGTTCACGCGGACAAAGTTGCGGGCAACAGCTAGTTGTCTATAATTTGAATCGTTTTCATCACGAAATCTACTTTAATTATCATCATATCAGCTCTTAAATGTCCACTGCTGGACATAGGCCTTCCCCAATGAATGCCACCATAACCGGTCCCCCGCTTTCCGCATCCAGCGGCTTTCGGCCCTTTTCAGGTCGTTGGGTCCATCTGGCGGCGGAGCGTCACACTCTTCGCGTGCCGATTCGCAGTTGGAGACTCGACTCGTCTGCCTTACTGAAATTCCCATATGAAAACAATTTTAATCAACTGTATCCATTTTTAACTCCAGTTTCCGCGGTACCAATAAGTGGTGTGCATGCAAAATAATAAAAAGAAAATTTTGATTAAAAATTTAATCTAAATATTACGTTTTTATGCGTCCTAAAAAAATAAAACGGTTTTTATGGGTTTTTTGAGGTTAGGTCGGCATTGTATGCTAATATATGGATTTAGAATGCACTGTCCTCGAGTTGTGAGCTACCCTGAAAGTTTCAGCCGGATAGCTAATCGGGAAGTGCTCGAAATTTGATTTTAGCAAGATTCCACCTACAACGACAGACAGACAGACAGACAAGTAAATTATTAGATCAGATTTATTTATTTCACTTTCACATCTTAAAAAATCAATTTTACATTCTAATATGGTAAAAGGGATCGTCATAAAATAAAATAATATACAAAATAAAAAATTACAATGTCAACAATTCAAATTATGTCATAGTATATAACATACTATCTATGTCAGTATATAATATTATAATAAAAAATACATTTGGTACTTATTAAATTATCAAAAATTAAATTAAACGTCAGACGTCAAAGTCACATACTTTTATTAAGTATGTGACTTAATAAAAACGTGGTAAAAATACGATCACTTTTCACTTCGACTGCACTATTGCGCATTGCCTGAGGCGTCTACTGATCCAGACATTTCATTACTACACCAGCACCGACCAACCAAACCAGACCTTTAACCGACTTCCCCTCCCATCCTATCTGCTCTGTACTGGGCACTACACACCGTGAGATCTGATCTGACAAACACTGTCGGATGGATTTGGTCTAGTCGTCCAGTCACTACAGATATTCTGTAATGTGTACTGCATAACGTAGGATTTGATCGACAACAGTCAGTTGGATTTTAAAAAAATGATATCCGTTCTCCGGGTTCTCTGGTCGCCGCTTCCATACACCTCCTTTAGGTCGTCTGGGTGTGGTGGCGTTCATTGGGAAAGGTCTACGTCCAACATTGGACGTCTAAGGGCTGATATTATGATGATATCCGTTCTCAAGGGTGGTAGCAACGGTTGACTGGCAGCAAACAACCTTCTCTACTACTATTAGACTAGAACGACACAAGAAAATAGAAATTACCGTCTTCTCAAATATTCGTGTCGGTCAAACGTGCGGAACTGAAAAACGAAACAAAATCAGTATTTTTTTGTTACTTTTGGGAGGCCTCCTGGCCAATACTTCAGGCACTGACGGGTATGGTCTGGACCAACGATCTCTATGTACCTACTACTAGATGGAGCGTTCCAAACAATCGCTCTGTTCCACGCAAGTAGCCACAACTCTTTCACATTCACTTTGAAACTTGTGCAGTTACTACTCAGAACATTTAATTATTTACTAATAATTGACATTATTTAACCGTAGTGTCAATATTTAGTAATAATTAAATGTTCTGTGTAGTAACTGCACAAGTTTCATTGTGAATGTGAAAGAGTTGTGGCTACTTGCGTAGAACAGAGCGATTGTTTGGAACGCTCCATCTGGTAGTACATAGAGGTCGTTGGTCTGGACCGACCAAATCCGTCTGACAAACGGGTCGTGTGTAGCCTCATACGGTTCAGGTATCCGACGTGTTTCCACACTAGTTGTTCCTGTGAGTCTGTTAGTCGGATTTTTTATAGTTATTATCAGTTCTAGAGTTTTAATTTAATCCCGGAGCTCGGCGAACTCCGGGCACTATTAGCCTTACCGAATCATGCGGGGCTCTGATGAGGTGGTGATATGTATTTCCCCAGCTAACCGTGGTACCACAATGTGTCGAGTGGTAATCACGGTGCGAAAAGCGGACGAAGGAAAGACGCTTTGGGACGTTGGATCGCGCAAAGTGGCGATGCATCGTCTCTGCCTACCCCTCTGGTGCCGGGGCGTGAGCATTATGTATGTGTGTGCAAACGAGATTATCGATATGTAAGTAGGATATTTATCGACCCAGTAATCACTAACATCGCCCCCCAAAAGTTCTGTCTCTGGTTATATTACTACTCGTAATTAACTTAATCCTTATTTATTTTACGTGGGATGTACTATATTATTTTGAGGTTTGAGAGGGATTCTTAATTGTCGGTACCAATTTTAATTATTTTAGGATTTGTTTCATCAAATAAGGATTACAAGTAAAAAGAGAGTTTCGTCCTTCCAACAGGAGATTATTTATAAAGTATATAAAGGGTTGTGGCATTTTAGATTGCAATATTATGTATGTATGTATGTATATATGTAAACGCTTTATTGTACCAAAAATAACAACAACAACGATAATAAAATAGGAATTAAACTGTGTACAAAGGCGAACTTATCCCATTTAGGGATCTCTTCCAGTCAATTTATTCATTTAAATTTAAGATTTTTTAAAAAGAACAAATTAATTTATACTTATTTAGTTCTGTTTTTTCCGCAGTACTTAGTTGACACGTTTTTCCCGTGGTAACTTAATTTTCCGGTATTACCTGCTTACTCGTAGATATGGCGCAAGATAGAGAGACATGTGCAACTTCTGGAGGAGACCTTAGTGGTTGCGATGGAGAAAAGAAGGCTTTTTTGAACTTTGCATTTATTCAACCGTCTTCACTTTAAAAAAATGCTATTAGTTAAATATTACTACTGATTTAACAGTCCCGGGATTACCATTACATAAATGACACTACCTTTCCATCAGCAGCCGAAATACGTCGACTGCTGAACAGGCCTCCCCAATAGAATTATATTTTTGGTGCGCTGTCCATTGGGGGATTTGCCATAATCACCACGATTGGCGAGCGGATTGGTGATGGCAGTAATGTTCCTAATGTATACAGGAGAATGCTGCTGCCCGTCCATGGTGCAATCCCTTAGACGACACCCACAGGAAGACTGTGGGCGGCCCGAAATATCTACCTAATTCTGACCCCAGATTAACAGTTATCGATATTATAATTGTACTGCGTTTATCACGGAGGGATCAATAAAAATAAATTATTTTATTTTATTTTATTAACTTTATTTTGTCGTAGAAATCATTAAAGAAAGTAAGTATTCAAGTTAGAACACCCACTTCTATTCTTAAGGTCCGTCTAGATTTCTTCTCAGACCATATTTTATACAGTTTTATGTAATGTGTGAATCCATAGTACTTAAGACACCATTGGCTGTATTTAAATAAAACGAAACTTAAAAGCTTTTTAACTTCGTTTAAGTTTTCCTTGGGCGTTAAAATGGGTTATAGTTCATTTTATGTTCGTGTTAAATGAAACTTGTTCTACACGCAGGGTGGGATTAAGTTAGAGAGAGAGACAATTTATTTTTAAAAAAGAAAAAAAAAACAAACGAACTGAGCGAATTATTTCGCTTTGCCTATTGACACAGCCTACCAATACATCGTGAAGATTGAGACAGTAACTATATTTACGAAACAAGACAGTATTAATTACTGTTACTTATATATAAAACTTAAAATTAAATAGAGTTAGGTAGGTATTAGACACTGTTAGCTAAAGGTGAATAAAGATAATAATAATAATAAAATCATTTATTCATCTCTTAAAAATATACATAGAATAACTCCGCCAAACTGTATAATACAGTTTGTTGGCAGAAATAGCTCTCTTACTTTATATACATCTATGGCAGAGAATACTAAATATCACTACGCAATATTCACCATTGCAAAGTTACAAAGTTTTTAATTTTGATATTAGCACAAAAAGATTTAGGTTACGTTAATGAGTTTACTAGATATTTCTTATATTTAATTCTGAAAGTGTTTTTGTTGATTACATTGCTTCTGATGATTGCTGATGATTCACAGCTATGCCTAGCGAGTCCTTAAGAACATCAAGGCAAATTCTTGTTAAGTCTTTCATATGAAACGAATATTTTTTGAAAAAATTCACTAAGAAATGGCTGGAAGTACCACGGGCGCCGAACAGTAGTCCGATAGCACACCAATTGCGTATTTTGTAGTGCTCTTTTAAGTATGTCCAACACACTTTATGCGTATTTTGTAGTGCTCTTTTAAGTATGTCCAACACACTTTATGCGTATTTTGTAGTGCTCTTTTAAGTGTGGTATGTACGGTTCGTAGCCTTTGTTTACATTACTGACATGTTAGAGCAAATTACTTTCGTCATCGAAGTGATATCCTAATTAGGGTCCGTCCATAAATCACATGATCTTTTTTTAAAAAAATTTTAACCCCCCTTCCCCCTTGGTGATACATAGTGAGGTTAAAGACTACCCCCCCACCCAACATCACGTGTATTTTTAGTATCTAAAAAAAATCTGAATATTATCTTAAATACAGGTATAAAGTATATTATTTTAGATTAGTTGTATTGTCGAATATTTATTTTTTCATTATTTTTATTACGAAAAAATAATAAAAAAATAAATACACGTGATATCTTACTACACAACCCCCCCCCCTTGTGACATTTCGTGATTTTTGTCACGGTGACGGACGGATTGGTGATCGCAGTAATGATCTTAATACACACAGGAGAACGCTGCTGCCTGTCGCTTGTGCAATCCCTTGTCGCCTTGACGATACCCGCGAGAAGATTTCACGGCAAATGGTTCTGTATGTTATGTAGTTAAATATATACAAGAAGGATGTACGAACAGCCCTGCGTCGCGAAACTCGACACCTTCCCGTTTCGAACCCACTGACCACGTTCTGGTGCCTGAGCGCGCTTCGCTAAAAAGGAAGAGCCAAGCGTGTCGACTATCTATAGGGGGAGCTATAAAAATGTACAGCGGACAAGGAACCCAGCGTATGAAAAGGGGTTTCAATTATATAGGGTCTTTTTTTATATATACTCGTATAAAAGCATTTGTGTATTACTAGCTGTGGACGTGTGGACTACACAATTATTTACCAACTTTTTTACCGCTTCCGACCACACGCCCACGAAAACAAAAAAATCCCATAACTATTGATTGAGTAAGCCGATTGCGATGAAATAAAGGCTAATAAACATTACTCCGAGTTAAGCTTTATGTTTCTGTGAAAAGTCTAGCAAAACGCTTCACTAGTTTTTACGTGATGCGTGCACAAACTAACAGACAAAAATTCCAAAAAATATTGAATGTGATCTATTACTTATCCTTAGACCCCCAGTTTTTGTTTTTGGAAATATTTTCAATGTACTGACACGTGAAGTTTACGTTTTTATATTTATTTAAGTATGTCTATCCGTTATCTAGTAACCATACCACAGGCTCTGCCTATTTTGGGCATTATTATTATTAGCTGTTGCCCGCGACTTCGTCCGCGTGGACAACTAAACATCACAAATTATTATATAGTTTGGACAATTCACACAATATCTTTATAAATAGTAGCCTGTGTTATTCTGATGTATAAGCTATATTATTGTAAAGTTTCATTAAAATCCATTTAGTAATTTTTACGTGAAAGAGTAACAAACATCCATCCATACTTACAAACTTTCGCGTTTATAATATTAGTAGGATTATTTATTAGAATTGGTAAATATATCAACATTTTCAATGGACACAATCCTCTGACATTAATACGTCTCTGACGATGCAGACTGGCCTATGTAATTTGTAATAAATGACCAGAAGAAACCAAAAACCGTTTTCTCCCCATTGTCAAGTTTATGATTTAACTTTACAAATAAAATAATTCTACTTCACGTTACTAATGTTAATTTAATTATAGAAATAGGACCTAGCAGTCCTCAGACGTCTACCGCAAACGTCGTTGAACACCCAGCCACTCCAGCTTTCCGAAATAATCATTTAATTATTATGTTTAGTTTTCCATGTAGCAGTAATAGCTTGTTTTCGTGATATTTTAACCTCTTGAGAAGGGTATTTAAAAAAAAACTATGCAGTAAGTTTATAAATCTACTCCGAAAGCATTTTGGATAATATCCGCCTGACTATGATAATTAAACGCCAAACGATCAACCGAATATGTCGCATGACACTTTAAAGTGTATAAAATAATTAAACGCCAAACGCGAATATGTCACATGACACTTTAAAGTGTATAAAATAATTAAACGCCAAACGCGAATATGGCACATGACACTTTAAAGTGTAAAAAATAATTTAACGTCAAACGCTTAACCGAATATGTCACATGACACTTTAAAGTGTATAAAATGACTGCTGCTTCCACATGCTTGAACAGAGCTAGTTAACGGATCAGTCGGTTAGTGTATGCTTTTATATAAATACCTTCTCTGTCATTACATTACAAACCATCTAATTAACGTTACAATGTAAAGAGCTTGTTAAAATACAATTTACTTAACATTTCCATTATACTAGAGAACAAAGGGTAGAGTGATTTGCTCTCGGAATCCAACCCGCCGATAGCTCTGACCTAATTTAAACGTATTTCATAATGGAAGGTAATATTTTAAGTGGAGTAATCACTTTAAATAGCAAGGCTGTACAGGTAAGATCTTTGCCTATAACCAGCATTCTGAGAAAAATAAACGGGTTGTTCCCGCGTTTTTTGGGGAAAGGTTTGTTATTTAATAGTAGTAGTATATAGATTAGACTGATGGCATTATTGCCAATGTCTTAAAACTAACAAAAAAAAATTGGAAGTATATAAACTGGGCTTAACTTTTTAAATAAGAGAACTTTCTAACTTCAAAAGCTTACTTACAAAATTTAGTAAGGGATGACTAATTGTGAATGTAATTAGGACCGGCTGACGATGAAATAAAGAAATATGGGTCTTGGTTCGGCCTACTGTAGATAAGGCTGTATTGCCTTCTTAGAATATTAACCTGAAAAAAAAATGATGCCTACCAGCATAGAATACTCAGACAAATGAATCAACATTTATCTGAGATTATAGATACGAGTACTACACCTTTAGTGACGCTCTGGTTAAACACATTCTTATTTTTATTTTTTATTTTATTTTTGTTCGTAAAAAGTATGTACACTGAATAGCAACAACACCAAAAAGGTTTTACCTTCACGTTCAGGGCCCTTAGTAACACACTCCTATTCTTGCTTAATCTAAATGGTTTGGACGTTTAGAGCGCATGAGTGAAAAAATAAATTTACAGTGCGAATGTGGAAGGATTTACAGGTCCTCCTAGGAGGACGTTTAAGGATCAAACTAGTAACGTGCTCAGAAAGGCTGGGGTCTGCAGTGAGAAGAATAAAGGAGGTGCATGAAAAGGTTGATGAAATCACAGTAAGGCAGTGTCCGCAAAGTGGCGATCCATCATCTCTGCCTACCCCTCTGGGACCAAGACGTGAGCATTATGTATGTATTAATCTAATGACACAAAATACCTTTTTTTTATGTCGCAACGGTCACATCGTCGCGCTAAAAATTGGCGCTTAAAGTAGTACATAAAACAATGGCAAAACCTATTATAATACGGTGAAGTTAAAAGGGGTTTTAGTTTCGTCGAACAGACGACCATAGAGACTAAATTTCGAACAGATGTAGTCCAAGGCAAAAATAAAGAGACGAAATATCAAAGAGATCATAGCCCAGAGTAAACTGTTTATATCCTATCTTATTTTACCAATGCGAAAGTAAAAGTAATCATATATGTGTGACTCTTTCTTTTATTGTTATTAATTTTTGTTATATGACTTATCTAAGTGTACTTCATGTACCTAAAGATTAAATAAATAAATACAAAATAGTAGAGAATGCGGCGATTCCGAGGCGAATTTTATATCTATGGTAGTGTGTGAAAGAGCCCTTACAACATAAGTATAATTGCTTTTACTTACAACACATTATATTGTAGAAAGAAGGTTGTAAAGCTGATTCGTGATTTTTTATTTTAAGCAGGACAATGGGCTCGATTCTGAAGGCACAACGTTAAAGTTTGACAGCACTAGATTAAAACTGTTGCTATCTTGTCACACAGTATTATGAAGATAAAGACGAAAACAATTTTAACGCTGTCAAATTTTAAATGTGTGCCTTCGGAATCGGGCCCAATTTGTCTCTTGTCTGTTGGAATTGGCGTTTGTCAGAGCGTGCAATTAATTTGCGTTTTGTAAATATACCCTTTGTAGAACTAGCTTTTATAGAATATTTCCCTTTGTTGATGACGTTATGAGGATCAATGAACGAAAATCCTACTAATATTGGAATGCGAAAGTTTGGATGTTTGTTACTCAATCACGCTTCAATAACTGGACGGATCGTGATGAACCTTGGAACACATATAGGTTAGGTCCTGGAATAGGACATAGGATAGTTTTTATCCTGAAAAAACATCCCATTCCTACGAGAAATACATAATAATTTGTGATGTTAAGTTGTCCACGCGGACGAAGTCGCGAGCGACAGCTAGTAAAGATTATACTACACACACCTTCAAATCTCTGGCAATAAAAGCTAAGAAAACCGTCTAATTACACTGAACGTGCTATAGACGAGCACATAATAATACGCTCTCAATGTATTTGGGCCCGCTATAATGGTCAATAACTTAATTAAGTGAAGATTTCCGTGAACGAGCGTACGGTTGTGCACAGGTATGTAATCAGGAGGGAGATGGGAGAAAAACCTCCCATCCCTTCGACTACAAATGAAAACAAACAAAATTGTAATAATAGGTAGAGAAATTACACGCTCGACACTCCATACAAGCGAACAGATTTAATTACAGGCGCATTGTGTGTGTACGTGTGTGTAAATTATGGTAGAGCTACCTGTACCCAGAGCGTGAATACAGTCGATCGAGGCAGGGACAGCGGTGTACGTCAACAATATAGGAATTTATTTTCTAACTGAAAGCGTCAATCGCTCGCCGACGGCGGGCGGCGGCAGTCCAGTAGTGCTTACTGCCAGCCGTGCTCTGTTTTGAGGGCGATGATAAACTGGCGGGTTGTAATATTTAGTATTCTCTGATATTATATATACTAATATTATAAGGAATGATTCGTATGTTTATAATGAATACACTCAAAAACTACTGGACCGATTTCAAAAATTCTTTCACCATTAGAATGCTACATTATCCCTGAGTAACATAGGCTATATTTATTACTATAAAAAATTAAGGATCCCTTCTAAAACTTTAATAATGTAACCCAAGGGAGCGGGAGCGGGAGCGGAAGTGGGAAGCGGCGCGGTATCTGTACTCCACGCGAGCGGAGCCGCGGGCACAGCTAGTTTTCTATAAACAAAAAATGATCGATGCAAAGTGCAGAATTAGTTTTACTTCCTTAGCGGTGAAAAAGCTAGGGGGCCCTAAGGTTCCGCCTCCAAATAAGATCCGAACAGCTGTAACCCATTATTACCAGTCCAGTGGGTCATTGTTCTCGCAGCCCCCCTCGAACTACGTGCCTGTCTGAGCCCAAGTAGACGGCCATTTCCACTCATAAATTTAATTGTGCCTAAGTAATTTATTTCATTAATTTATTTATGAGTTAGGGAGACGGGTCAGAATACTGTCTAGATACCTATTATAGGAGGTTTGTTTTAAAATGGAGGTAATAATTGAACGAGTTCTGGCTACTTAGACTTACATTTCCAAAAAACCTAGCTATCAGACGTATAAGGTAGCACATATATTATTTAGAAGACCTAGTTAGATCGTGTAAGTTTTATTCATGTATGTATGCTGTGCCCGTGGCTCTGCTCGCGTGTATTAGAGATTTTTTAATAAAAAAATATATATAAAAATTAAAAAAAAAAGATTTAAAAACTTAAAAGATAAAATGTTTATTTTCAGACCAAGAAATCCATATTTTGTTAGTAATGCATGACTTATTCTATGTTAGTAAATCCACAAAAATAAATCAATAAAAAAAACAATAATTAGACAGATTTGGGTCAAACGCAAGCCTATAAATAAAAAGGCTCAAATTTTAATAAAGTTCATATTTCCTTAGTGTTAATCTCCACCTCCCTTTCCCTTCCACCTCCCATTACCCCTTTACCGTCCCCGCTCCCCACTACAACTGCCACATCCACCGCCACCGTAGTTCTACACTACAATCTGAATTCCACCGAGCATTGTACTTCTTTGAGTGTTTTTTTTTTCAACTACAAATGCGCATAACTTTTAAATTACTAAGATGATTGCGATGAAATAAAGACTAAATATTACTCCAAATTAAGCCCTATGTTTTTCTGAAAAGTACATCAGAATTGGTCCGGTAGTTTTTACGTAATTCATGCCCAAACAAACAGATAAACATACAAAAATTCCAACCTTATGCTCCCAATTATTTTTTTGCTAATATTTACAATGTACAGACAGACACGAAGTTTACATTTTTATTTATTAGACTCGTTACTGGTCTTGTCCATAGCTTTACTACCATATGCGTGGAGTATTTCACCCATCGCGTCGTGCCTCAATAAATACACGACCTACTTTGATGGCGCAGTCGGTAAAGTAGGCGAAATATCGCGACATTTACGAGCTCGCCAATTACGGAGCGTCCGCATGCGATGGTTATGGCGGTTATGATTTACTGACTGTGGTATATGCTGTATGGATAGAGAAACTAGACACCATTTTGTTTTTTTTTGAAGAATTATTTTATGGAAAGTTACTGCCATGTGGTTCCCGGCTTAGAATCTTCCCGTGGGTGTCATCAAGACGATGTCGCGAGTGGACATCGTCTGTGCCTACCCCGCTGGGACCAAGGCGTGAGCATTATGTATGTATGTAAAAATGTACCTAGTGTACTCATGTGCAATAAAGAATTTTAATTTCGAAATAAGTCCACTGCCGAACATAAGCCTCCCCAATAGAATGCCTCTTTTGGTGGGCTGTCCATTGGAGGATTTGACATAAACACCACGCTTGGCTGGAGCTTGGATGAATGATACAATACAATACAATACACTTTATTGCACAAACAAATACAGTTACACGTTATAGAAGTTACAAATAGTACAATTTAGGCGGTCTTATCGCTTTAAGCGATTTCTTCCAGACAACCTTTTATACACATACACATACTTTTATGATCTTAATATACACAGAGGAACGCTGCTGCCCGTCCATGGGCAATCACGTAGTCGGGCTGACGACATCTTGGTGGCCCTATTCTAGCTGGAAACCACACGGCTGAGTTAGTTATCAACTTAACAAATACTAGCTGTTGCTCACTTAACATCACAAATTATTATGTATTTCCCGTATGAATGGTATGTTTTTTCGGAATAAAAACTATCCTATGTCCTATTCCAGGACCTAACCTATATGAGTGCCAAGTTTCATCACGATCCGTCCAGTGGTTGAAGCGTTGAGTAACAAACAAACATCCAAATATCCAAACTTTTGCATTTATATTATTAGTAGGAAGGATAATTAAACCAAATAAATAAATCAGCAGAGAAAGAGAGAGATAAAAAAAAAAAAACAAAAAAATAGACATGATATAAAACGACTGCTGATACCCGACAAAATCTACTCTTGTTTTTTTCGATGTCCGAACCCGCCGCCCGCCGCCGCCGGCGAAATGTACATGATAAAAGACAGAAATCCTATCAAGATAGAATGGTTATAGCCATTTATTACAATAAACAGAAATAAGGGCCTACTTACTACTCAATAGACGAGTTCCTGAATGATATTACTTGACATGGTTTTGTGTATAGTTTATGACATTATATATTGTCTTTTTATAATCTATTTGACATAAATTGATGAATTTTGACTTGTATTTGTTTTGTATTACTTAAAAGATGAAAAAAACATTGTCTCCATCATTAATAATGATAGGAAGGCGATAGGTAACTTAATTGGTGGGAACGATCTACAAAATCCTGTAAATTACAGAAAGACTTTGATTAATGCTTTGAAACTTTGGTTTCAGCGAGCATTGTCGCTACAGAAATCATATCCAGATAGAATGGTTACAGCCATTTCTTTACTTTAATTCCGTGCGTGTCGATTTTTTTACACAGCGTGCACCCTCATGCCTCGCGGTCACGTTTGTAGTGAGGAGTTACAGTTATGCAGTTAGAACTTGTTCAAAATGACACTTTTGCAGATCTTTTGTCCATGTTTACCCAATCTTGACTCGGCGCGAAACGAATATCTAAGCGTTTGATTGTTTCTGCAATATAGTGCATATTGTTGACACGCATGTCGCCCCTACTTCACCATTCTATCTTGATAGGATTTCTATGATAAAAGACCTGTGCAAAAAACCGGACGCGCTGTTAACGAGGCTAATTTGCTGTATTAATTGACATAAAAACTGCTTAATGCGATCCGTCACAATCTTTAGTCCATGGCAGTGTTAAGTACCATGTAATATTTAATTAAAGTTTATTTTAACCAGGCTTCGCTCGCGGCGATGCTTGAGTGCCTGGGCATAAAGTACATGCAGATAATTCCACTATTATATGGATGTTTAGATGTTTGTTACTCAATCACGCTTCAACCACTGGATGGATCGGGATGAAACTTGGCACACATATAGGTTAGGTCCTGAATAGGACATAGGATAGTTTTATCCGGAAAAACATCTCATTCCTACGGGAAATACATAATAATTTGTGATGTTAAGAGGGCAACAGCTGTTACAACATTTTTTTTTATTCCAAACCAGTAGTCAAACGAAAACCAACGCTATTTGCGTCGTTAGCAGCAAAAACAGGTTTGTGTTACCGCGTAAGATTTGCGGTCCACTTAGAAACACTATGTATCATTTATTTTATTTTGAAGACGCAAGTGCGTTTGTTGTAAGAAATAAAAGAAGCGAAGCTCGCCTATTCCACTGGTTTAACGTCGCCTGCAAACAAAGCACGGTTGGCGCCGAGCGATCGACGCTTGCACTTAGAAAGAGAAGCACTTATGTTGTTGATGTACGTTGTCCCTCTCTCAATTGCAGCCCTACCATTATTTACGCACACACACACACGCACTTTTGTGGAGTGTACGAGGGTATGCTAGAAGTACAGAAGGATCCCCAGGAAAGCTGGTTCCGTTTCTCAAAATTGAAGCCAAGTTGATACCGTTGGTTTTAGTACCAACTAGAAAAAAGAATAAAACAGTACATTGTTACCCTAGGGTTAAAGTAACTTATTTAGTCCCGAGACGAAATAGTTCGGGGGACTAAATAATTCTTTAACCCGAGGTAAACACTGTGCTTTTCATTACGAATACAAGGAAAGTAAAAATAAAAATGAAGGTCAGACTGTCGCTATTCTGTTTTTTTTTCTGTGGCCGGCCAGCTATTCAGACATTATTTTTCATTTCCGTCTTTAAAAAAAATGGTAGATATTTTGCCCAAATCTATGTTATTTTAAAGAAATTGTTCAAAGTGAATAATATAATATATTAATAAGTCATTTAAAAAAATATATTCTTTAATGAATACTTATTTCAATTTTACATCGCGCTGTAATTGAGTGGATGTATAGAAAGTTGGAACATGGTTCAATAGAAATGTGAAAATAGAACTAGTTTTTTTTTATAATTTGACAGCTGTCAGTTGAAAACGATTCTCTCCAGGGCTGAAAAATATTAATTTGTTTTTATTTAAAAAAAAAGAAGAAGAAAAATATTACTTTCAACCCGCTTCTCAGGCAACTTCAGACCTACTTTCCGAGTATGAGTAATCAAAAAAACTTGTATTCATTTTACTGCACATTCTGGAATCAAATAAATTTACAATAATAAATGGATGTATGTTTTTATTTATGTAGAAACTAGTTTGTGCACATTACGCAATACAGTAAATGTGAGGTACAGTACAGCAAGACAATATTTACACAAAGGACAAGTTGGCCTAGTGACTTGTTTATTGAACTAGAGTGCAAGAGGGCGTGGGTTCAATTCTCTCTAGGGACATACAATTTTATTCGTGAATTGTCTTATCCTTGTTTAATTTCTATAGAATATGAGAAAATCCTAATTTGGCATTAGACAAGTGTATGTATATGTATGTAATGGGCTCGATTCTTAAGGCACAATGTTAAAATTTGACAGCACTAAAACTGTTGCTATCCTTGTCACACAGTATTATGAAGATAAAGACGAAACCAATTTTAGCGCTGTCAAATTTTAAATGTGTGCCTTTAGATTCGGGCCCAATATTTATTTATAAAATTTATTTATAACAGTTATGTATATAAATTATTAATTCGTGTATTAGTGAATCAATATATTGGACTGTATCTGTTAACTCCTATTAGTAACGATTATTAATTTAATATCTTAAATGTATTGTGTAATTTTATGTGAATAAAAGTATTACTTATGTACAGTGCTGGAGAAGTTTCTTGGCATGCGAGGATTTTTTTTCATTATTTTTATTCTGTAACCTACAGTCAGTTTACAATAGCAAAATAGTTTATACTCTCCAGATATACACATCCCTGCATTGTTAAATATAAGGTATGTATAAGTTATTATAAGTATGGGAAAGTGAAGCCACATTTTATACAGATATTTTTATGTCCCCAATGAACCGCTCGCTGCATTTCGCACCTCAATTCATCTCGAATTTCAAAATAGATATCATTTTCGTAATTTCCGTAGGAATGATATGTTTTTCGGGATAAAAACTATCCTATGTCCTATTCCAGGGCCTAACCTATATGTGTGCCAAGTGTCATCCCGATCCGTCCAGTGATTGAAGCGTGATTGAGTAACAAACATCCAAATATCCAAAACATCCAAACTTTCGCATTTATAATATTAGTGGGATATATTAGATAGATGGTAGAAATAAAAATAAAAAAAGTTTACGTGTGTTTTCTCTCACAGTTGTTATGATATGATGCAGAGATGTGGTACCATGCCACCTTGTCGACTAATTTCCCAGTGCTTGCTAATACTAAAACAATGACATTAATTTTATATAAATAATATTTTTACACTACCACTTGCGGACAAAGCCTTTTACAGCAGCTGACAAACTGACATAGTTATAATTATTTTATTTAGCATTCTAATTATAAGTTGACAATGGGCCTGATTCTGAAGGCACACATTTAAAATTTGACAGCGCTAAAATTGGTTTCGTCTTTATCTTCATAATACTGTGTGACAAGGATAGCAACAGTTTTAGTGCTATCAAATTTTAACGTTGTGCCTTCAGAATCGAGCCCAATGCCACTTTACAGCAGCTAATAATGCATATCTATTGATATTTATAATTATTTTATCTTGTATATTTGACAAAGCCATCTACCGCAGCTTAATGTTTATAACGTAGAAACTGGTCGCTCATTGCTATGTATTCATAATGGTAGCGTTAACGCCAGCCATGCATAAATGTGAAACAAAATGTAAACAAAACAATGTTGACTTAGCCTAGAGTTCTCAATGTCCCAAAAGGTTGAAATAAATGAGTATGAGTATAATGACAAATAATAATAGTGTCACTACTATACGTAACTGAACACTCCAGTATCAAAGCTGACATGTCCAGCGCGTGGGCGGGCCCAGCAAACAGATATTAATGACGCGCGCGCGCGCTCGTAATGCGCGAAACGGAACGCAACGAATTACAACCAGGTTAATTAATTGAGAGCTACCTAATTAATTGACGGCCACGTAATTATACGGTGGTGATGCATTAGCATGATATGATGAGTCGGAGAGGCTTGGAGAAGAACGGTAATAGCGATGAAGACAAAAAATGATAACCAAGATGGCCAGAAACATACATACATAATGATCAAGCCTTGGTCCAGGGGTAGGCAGAGATATATCGCTACTTTGCGCAATCTAAGGGGCTTTCCTTCGCCCTCTTTTCGCCCCGTGATATCCCTTGCCGTGATGTGTTGCGAACAACATCGCCGCCTCCGTGTTGAGACACATTGTAGTACCACAGTCAGCTAGGGAAATAATTGTCCACCTCGTCAGAGCCCCGCATGACTCGGTAAGGCTAATAGTGCCCGGAGTTCGCCCAGCTCCGGGATATCGGCACGCTACGACCAGGCTAGCCCCTGGACACGGCACGGCAGACCTTGGATTGGCGGATGGGACAAGGATCGGGGCGAGGGAGACAGGAGATGGGGATATGGGTAAGGAGTATAGGGTAGGTATGGGATACCGCTATTACGGAAGGGCAGAAACTACAGTAAAATTTAAAGAAAGAGGAATAGGAAGGTCAAATGAAAAGAAAATTGCCAGAATTATATAAAAAAAATTTAGGCCGGTTTATGGTCATATTTTTGTCGTACCTACCTTATAGCTAATTCATGTATATGTATCATTTATGTTTATGTAACATTATATGCATACTTTAGTGTAAATGTATATTTGATGGGTACGTTTCTTTTATAATTTTGGTACTAAACGCATTATACCAGTACTATCAGTTACTCTAAGGTTGACTGGAAGATCCCTAAGTGGGATAAGTCCACCTTTGTACACAACTTTATTCTTTTATTTATTTTTGTTGTTGTTAATTTTGGTACAAGGTACATTATTCAAGGCGTCCTGCCAGTCATTTTACACGTGCAGCCTGTGGGTTGGCTATACCCAGAGGACTTACAATCAAACTTCACCAAGTATTTTGCCTGGTTTAGTCCTGTTTTTGCAAGCTGTACACGTTGCTTTAAAAACAAAAACAAATTAAATGACAGATTATGAAAGTTAATGGATTAATTTGCTAATTTCCCAGAATCTTAATATATTGGTTTTTGATATGATAACTAAAACGGTACTTGTAAAAATGCAATATGGGTAGAATGCTTTTATGGGACAAAAATTAAATTGACATACGTCAGAAGAGGATGCAGAAACAGCTGTGAAGTTATTGCTACTAACGCTGCGTGAGGACTGCGCAGGGACGAAGGAAGCGCTGCGCTGGGCTGAAGCTGATATCATGGAATCTAAACAGACTGTATGCTTATAAAACTCTTGCCTATTTCGCTGAGGAGAAAGATGATCCGCTGTTTATCCGATCTGTGGCGAAATATCGAATACATGTTGTACAGCAAAATAACTTTTAACAGAACTTTTGATTTTAATGTTCTTCATAAAACCAAAAAGAAAGTAGTCGTAACAATTCTGTCGTACTAACTGGCAGGTAGTTAGCCCGCCTCCGCCATCTTGGAATGTCAACCCATTTTTTAGTTTCCTTCTCGTAGCCGCTCCTCAATGGATGTGGATTTACGACAGACTTCGTGGCAACATAAAGGACCTTTTTTTGTCGAAATACGAACATGACTGGCCATTCACAAAGCGCGCCTAAATGGGTTCCTATTTCATAGAGGTTTATGTCAGATTTTGCTTTCAAACGATTTTGCGTCCTAGCGCAAAGAAATTAGAACTTTTATTGTTTTTATTCTTCTTTTTTTTTTAAGCAAAAGCAATCGGTTTGTTTAGGCTAAAGGACTTTGTAGTAACGCATCAATAATTTTACGGAAATATTGGCGGTTTTTAATTAAATTATTCAAAGTGAACTTTTAATTGGAAAAATTCTCTTGCTAAATAAGATTTGATGGCACAATAGAGAATTAATGAGACGGTACGATATTTGTTCTACAGCTTATTGTAACTTCAATATGGTTTTTGTTTGACGGTAAGCGGTACCTATATTTCATTCCAGATTGATAGTCCTATGAAAACCAACGCTATTTACGTCTCGGTAACATATACATGAAAGGGTCACCAGCAGCAAAAATAGGTTTGTATTACCAAGTAAACTTTGCGGTCCACTTAGGAACACCATCTATTGTGTATTTTGTTTTCGAGACGCAAATGCGTTTGTTTTCATAGGACTATTGATCTGGAATGAAATATAACTATTCGCAGTCCCATAATATGTCTAAAATATAAAGGTTTTTTTTAATACTGTGTTTTACGGCTCTGGAAGCCAAGTTCTTTTGAGCCATAAAATATAAAGGTTATAACATATGTTGCCACCTATAATAAAAAATTTAAGTTCACCAGGACAAACTTGTATGTTTTACCTTTCCAACATCGATAATAATATGTAAACACACATAACAGTGGACTCGAAAACAGTTTTTAAAGTGAAGAGCACAACAATTTTAGTTACTTTAAGGTTGATTTTTTATTATAGTTTTTACGGCCTTGAGAACGAGCCCTTTGTAGCCTGTCTGTAAACTCTAAGGTTGATTGCAAGTAGGGTTGCACTCCGTCCGGGTTTTCCCGGATTTGTCCTAGTTTACGGGAAGTCCGGGGAGCGTCCGGGCGGGGTTTCATTTACCTATTTTAAAGTTTTTCAATAAAAAGTTTATTAAAACTATTTATTTTTATTTTACTGAGTATTTAAAAAAGAAACTAAGTGCACCTTTGTACACAATTTTATTCCTATTTGTTGTTAAAATAAAGCATTTACATACATAAGTTAACTGTTAAGAGAAAAGTTAAAAAAAATAAGCATATTAACAGTAGCTGGTCAATTCATTTTAGATAATATTTTATATGTCAAAAAAATGTAAGTCTCTTTTTGAGGCACTGTGACAATAATAGTTATAATACAAGAAATAAAAATAAACTTGTTTTACCAGGGTTAAGACTAAGTAAGGTCAGTAAATCGTTCACGGGGCATTGTATACGCTTCTACAACAAACTACCAGAGGAAATCTTAAATATGACGGACAGAAAGTTTAAGATTCACATTAAAAAACAACTTTGTAAGAAAGCCTATTATAAAATAAACGATTATTTGAATGACAAAGATGCCTGGTACTAATGTTAATTCGGCTTTGCAAAATCTTTATATAATTGTCTGAAAACATGATTTCAAAAGATGTGTTGCGTGAAGTTTGTTGCGCCGTTTCTTCTTCACAGCGCTAACACCTAGGAAGCGGTAGTCGATAAAAAAGTGACGTGTATAAATGTACCAAGTGTATATACTCATATGCAATAAATGATTTTGACTTTGACTGAAACAAACGGTGAGAATTACAAACAACTAAACTTTGATTAGTCGCATTGTTGTAGTGCAACCGCCAAGTTGTAATAACAGTAATAACTAATCTTGAACCCGCGCCGGGCACGAAACAACATGTTAATTACGAACGAATGTTTTACGACGGCCAATGTAAACATGGCGTATTTTACGCCCGCGCGCATGCGCCGCCGTAACATTGTTGTACGTAGTGTAAATATTTGCCTGTCCGTCTGTTTGTTTGTTTGGGGGTGCGTCTGTAGTGCGCACAGCGCAGGATTGTTTCAAAATATTCCGCTGTCATTTTTAATATTTATTACTAGCTGTTGCCCGCGACTTAATCAGCGTGGACAACTTAACATCACTAATTATTATATTTCCCGTAGGAATGGGATGTTTTTCAGGATAGAAACTATCCTATGTCCTATTCCACGATCTAACATGTATGTGTGCCAAGTTTCATTACGATCCGTCTAGTGGTTGAGGCGTGATTGAGAAACAAACATCCAAATATCAAAACTTTCGTATTTGTAATATTAGTAGGATTTTCGTCCATTGATCCTCATGACGTCATCAACAAAGGGAAATATTCTATAAAAGCTAGTTCTACAAAGGGTATATTTACAAAACGCAAACTAATTGCACGCTCTGACAAACGCCAACTCCAACAGACAAGAGACAAATTGTCCTGCTCAAAATAAAAAAGCACGCGTTTAGCGACACAGCACGAGCACAGCTTTACAACCTTCTTTCTACAATATAATGTGTTGTAAGTAAAAGCAATTATACTTATGTTGTAAGGGCTCTTTCACACACTCTACCATAGATATAAAATTCGGCTTGGAATCGCCGCAGTCTCTAGTATTTTGTATTTATTTATAAATAAAATCATTTATTCTTCATCTCAAATATACATACAATAACTCCGATAAACTGTATAATAAAGTTTTTTGGCCAAAATTGCTCGCTTACTTTATACCTACCTATGGCAGAGAATACTAAATATCACCATGCAATGGTGAATAGCAAAGCTATGTACAAAGTTTTAATTTTTGATATTAGGAAAAAAAGATTTGTAATCTATAGGCAATTTAGACAAGTCACATTACAAAAATTCATCATGTGGATACAAATATCAAAATAAGAAAAATTAATAAAAATAAAATAATATATAAAACAATTGCTTCATCGGTACAGTGATTGTTGATAGGGATTTGTGTAAATGGATTCTAGCGAAGATTTTTTCTGTCTGTCTGTCTGTATGTCCGGTGGATAACTCGAAAACTACGAGACAGATTGAGTGAAATATGGAACTAAAATTTACCGGCATCAATGTCAAAATATTGTAAAAAATAACCAAAACTGGTTGTCCGCTGTAACTTAAAAACTAATGGACTAATTGAGCTGTTTTGAACATACATGAAGAACTAACAGTCTGGCAATATGGGGAAGGTATGGCAAATTTAGGAAAGAAAATATTTTTGGAGATATTTTAGGGAAATACTTATTTTTTTACGGAACCGCACATTTTAAGCACTGTAAGAAGTCAGTCATAAATATAATTACTTTTACTGTTTCTTAGGTATGCTTGTTTTACACGAAGGTTGGCGATCGACCTGGCAATCTGCACTCTGAACGCTGCTGCGCGAAAGCAGAGATTCACTTTTCCCGAGTCTAGAACAGAAGTTGACAGACAATAATTACTCAGCTTTCAATACTTTGACACTGAACTTTTATAAGAAACTTTTGCCATCTAAAATCATGAAACGTAATCGCTATTACGCGCGATTGCACGCGGCGTCGCGATTTGGACGCGTGGCGTGTGTAAGGGCTTTACTTATAATAGAGTGGACTTTCACAAAGGGTCGTAAAGGACGAACAGACGTTTCGTTAGCGCATCAGGTTGTGCACAAATTATTGTCGTGCTTGTCTTTCCACTTATTGGTGTAAATCTTCTTTCTAACAATGAGTTCAATAACTTAGGTACGCCGAACGGCTGCAATATTTTATTATTTCAATATGAGTTCATTTACTAATATCAAGCGTAAGTAGTAATTGTATGCAGAGGCTTTTGTCTTGGCGTAAAACACAAAATCGTCAAGCAACAACAAGCGTTAACGATTTTAATAAAACAAAACAAAAGAATACTCGCGCGTTTTCTTCACTTCCTCGACTCGGGCGACGCCAAAAGAAACATTGGAATTCTCCAGAAATTCTTGATTCGCACCAAAGCGACAGGAATGCTCGATGTCCCGCGGATATAATGTCCCGTTAAATATAGAACGATTTCCGCGCCACAAATTATACGGGATTAAAGGCGCTACTAGTAACTTTTTGTCGTGAACGAATTCGTTTTTTTCGTCTATCTTTATATTTTGTAATGCAGTATTTTAAGCTTTACTAGTTAGGCCTGCGGCTACGCTCGCGGCTCCGCTCCCATCAATCCCACTTACGACTCTCAATCCCAATTCCGATCCCATTCCCGCTCCCGTTCCAACTCTCACTCCCACTCCCACTCCAACTGTAGTACAGACCAATCGCAATATGAATTATTGTACCGAACATAATAATTAAACTTCTTTGCATTGGGTTACATTATGGAAATTTTAGTAGGGATTTCCAATTTTTTATAGTAATAAATATAGCCTATGTTACTCAGGGATAATGTAGCTTTCTAATGGTGAAAGAATTTTTGAAATCGGTCCAGTAGTGCTATTCTCTAAAATATAAACTCACGTGCGAGTCTCAATCGAGTGACTACTCACTTCGAAACCTAATCCATTGGCATTCTGCAAACATTCTAGAGAACTGGCGACGTGAAGTGAGTTTCATTGTTAACTTCACTTCGACAGTGCTCTAGAATGTTTACAGAATACCAATGGATTAGGTTTTGAAGTGAGTAAAGTCACATGAGTGAGACTCGCACGTGAGTTTGTATTTTATAGAATAGCACTACAGTAGTTTTTGAGTTTATTCCTTACAAACATACAAATCTTTCCTCTTTGTAATATTAGTGTAGATGTAGACTAGGACCACACCTTCGGAAGAGAATACTACACATTACTACGTAAAGAAGCGAAACTTACCTCGTCGCCAGTTTAACTTTGCTCGCACGAGCGTTAGAAAGAGAGGCACTTATGTGTTGACGTATAACGTTGTCCCTCTCTCGATAGTTTACGCATACACGTGTACGGACAGGGAAGGTGCGCCTGTAGTAATAGTAGGTGATATGTTCGCTTGTATGGAGCTTGGGCTACTGCACCCAGTGCGCGAAAATAGTCTATTTAGAGAGGGACAACGCTATAACTCAACAGCATAAGTGCTTCTCCTTTTCTAATTTATATCGTCGAGGAAAGTCTCGCTTCTTTTTTTTATTTATTTTTTAAAATTATGGCCTTTGTTATTTATTATGCATATAAGGCACAATAATTCCGCCAATGTCAAAGTAGTGTAAAATATACGAAGGAGGTTACTCTGGTTTCCAATCAGGAGGTCGGTAAATTTTGAAACGAAAGTTGAGATGATTGTAGTCTCGCTTCTTTACATATTTAGTATTCTATGCTAGAGGTGAGATAAACCCATCTAACAAGTGTATGTATACTGACCAAGGTTTTTGCTGATTCAGGTTTTTACTGTATCAGCGGATGCTGATATTAATAAATTACTTAAATAAAACATATCCTACTATTTTTTTTATCAAATGTCAATGTCTATTATATATTAGCTGGCGCCCGCGACATCATCTGCGCAGGATTAGTATTTCGAGTAGCTTGTATTAGCGTGGCGTAGAAAAGAACTAACATTATGACATTAAAATTATTATTTTATGGCGCACGCCAGAATAGCTCGCAGATGGTAGATTTTTTCCTACTTACTTGATATTTTGGACAATTCACACAATATCTTTATAAATTATAGCCTGTGTGTTATTCTGATGTATAAGTTATATTATTGTAAAGTTTCATTAAAATCCATTCAGTAGTTTTTACGTGAAAGAGTAACAAACATCCATCCATACTTACAAACTTTCGCGTTTATAATATTAGTAGGATACTTGCCCGCGACTGCATTCGATATTTTTCTGTTTCGATATTTACACACTGCTTTTAAGGATTATTTAGTTTCCCGTAGGAATGAGATGTTTATTCGGGATAACAACAATCCTATGTCCTATTCCAGGACCTAACCTATATGTGTGTCAAGTTTCATTTCGATCCGTCCAGTGGTTGAAGCGTGATTGAGTAATAAACATCCAAACATCCATATTTTCGTATTTATAATATCAGTGGGATGGGATTCGCTGCTAGACACCCATCCAACCAGTGTATGTGGTAGAGACCAAATTGCTTTTTCCCAACCTCATTATAATAATTACTATAATCAGAAAACAATAAACTACTTTAGACAACAAACAGCCAACATCACGAACAGCCCGCAGTCTGACCAGCAATTATAAATACATCACTCTTCCCTAACAATTGAGGGGGCTTACGTTAAGTAGCCTTATGTTTGTGTCATGTGAGAAGGGAGTAAGGGTCATTTTCGTGTGATTGATAGACTTAAGGCCTGAGGCGGATGGGGGGTAAGATTTATAACAATTTTATGGTGATCTGTGTATTCTGTTTACTTAGATATTGGTACATATATATCAAGCTACGGCGCAGATACTCGACGCCATTTTGTTTATGTCAAAATTTGAAGTAATCCGTGGAAATCTCTTTAATCCGTAAATTTATTGTATTTATTAAACATACAAAATCCAAATAAACAAGATCTACATATGCATTGATACATATTTCGGTACTAAAACTATTGATACTGTAGAATTTATGATTTATGCTTACATTAAAGTTAAAATAATACGACAAATTGTGCTTTAATGAAATAGTGCAGTTTAAAACATGTTTCTGATTAGCAATAATCTGACAATTAAAGAGATTGTTTAAGAGTATTTTAATGAATATACATATAAATAAGTGATTTGATTTTAGAGGAATTTAAACAGAATGAAAGAAAAGTGACAAAAGAAATTTGCAGCGCGAATGTGGAAGGAACTACAGCTAGAGGTCGTCCTAGGAGGATGTTCAAGGATCACATTGGTGACGTCCTCAAAAAGGCTGAGGCCTGCAGTAAGAAGAATAAAAGGAGGTGCATGAATAGGTTGATGAATGTGAGCGAGGCTAGTGAGGTGTGTCGGGATGTGAAGTGGCGATATATCGTCTCTGCCTCATTTGTCTGAGGTCTCTGCCTACCCCATTGGGACCAAGGAGTTACCATTACGTACCTATGTAAACAATAGAGTCAGGAAGTGACAGTTGCATTAGTGACATAAAAAACAATCATTTATTTTAACGCAACTTTCATACATAGCTGCAGACGTGGCTGAGACCTCCTTTTAAGTATGATAACCTAGTAGCACGAGACTTCTGTAAATGTGAAAATAGGTGACGTTTTGTAAGTAAGGGACACAGTAAAGGAATAGAACTTAAATCAGAGGTGACACGTTCATACCAAAGATGCAAGGCAAGATACAGCGCAGAAGAGGAATTGGTACGAAAATCTTATGACCTGGCTGTATGGTGTTTAAGAAAGTGGTTTGGAAAAATTACACTCATCATGCTCATTCGACCGTAATGCAGATTACGATGGTGATCACCAAACTTGATACAGAAAAAGTATATAAATAGTCTAGCTAGAAGATGTAAGCGGTAAGAGAGCAAATGTAGCGCGTAACTCGCCTGTCCACAGGGCAGTCACAACGTACGAGAAGCATTTCGCTGGGTTCGACATCTTCCATCTCAGTAGACCCCAGTTTATCAAACAGATAACTGATACACTGGTATTTTCGCTATAAATTTACATACATACTCTTTTACACAAACACCACATCTCAAACACTTATAAACTTTATGTCTTAATTATTGTTACTAGTTTTCTACCCTCATTCTCAAACTTTACATTAGACATGCTGTTAAGTTCGCACGAAATAAAAAATAAAATAAAAGTAAAGTTATACACGAGAGGCATAACATCCGAATTCTAATGATACAACCAACATACGAACGTCTACGAATACGAAGTCCTCAAAGAATCAATACAAGGACAAAGAAACAAGAGTTTATTCAAACATTTTCTGTTTGTTTATTAGTGCTTAAATATGTATAGGTATTGTTAACGGCATGATTTCGTCCTCGGTCGGGAATCTCGTTGGATGTAATGACACGGGCTCGACTGTGACCGCGCCTTCCTAACACGGTACTGGTAGCAAAAGCAACGAAATTATCATCTTGTGTGAGACATCCTTGAAAAGATTCAACAGTGGTTGAATAGAACTAACTAATAGTTTAGTTCTGTGCTGCAGAATACTAGGTAGATGCTGCACTAGCAATGATAGTATACATGGCTTGGAAAAATAAGTAGTGTGACAGATGAGAAAAAAAAACCTGTTTGTCACACTGGTGTCACATTGTCATATGGTGTGATTACTAGTCTGCAGGGGATAAACGGATCTTTGAGATTTTTAGGATCTGATCAAGACCAACATGCCGTGTGGTTTCCGGTAGAGTAGAATAGGACCACTTCAACTCTTCCCGTGGAAGTCGTACAAGGCGACTAAGGAAAAATACATTATAAAACATCAATCAGGCCTCCCCAACCCGTCTGGCCAGCGCGGGGAGTGTAGGCCAAGTCCTCCGTCTGTCTCCGGCAGATGAGAGAGGGTTGTGCTCCTGCAGTGGAGACAAAAATAACCTGATGATGATCAAGACCAAAACAAGAGAATGAAATCGATAAGTGAGGCTGTGACCACACGCCTGACAGTCCCATACAAGTGAACATTAATTTCTTACTCCTATTACAGGAGAATCAGCCTGTTCGTAGTTTGTGTGTGCGCATACACAATGATACGGTTGGCTAGAACCAGAGCAATCGAGAGAGGAACAACGTTGTACGTCAACAGTATAAGTGCTTCTCTTATGTTGTCTCTCCGCACGCGAGCCTTGCTCTGATGACGAACTGGCGAGGGAAGTGAATGTAGTTTCTTCACGTAGTAATATTTACTCTGGTGGTGTTATCTTATTTTATCTTCTTAGGGGGCCAGGAAGACCTGGCGACACTTCGACCCTTCAGGATCTTTTGTGCCAAACCCTTCTTTTTCCTCCTCCTTCTTCTTCTTTGGTGGACTTCACACACACCTTAGAAGATGTTTTCCTTCACCGAAAAGCCTGTGGTATTGTAAATAACCGTACTTAAGTTTTGTAAAACTCATTGACACCTGGTGGTGTTAGTAACTAGCTAGACCTTCAATGCCACAGAGCAGTGAGGGGTAGCAGAAGCGCAACCGATGGGATGGCCAACACTGTCCAGGCTATTGGAGCGTGAACTTATGCAAAAAGCAAGTCAGATTGCCGAGTGGTTTCCGGTTTAGAATAGCGACACACCCAATCTCCCCGTGGGTGTCATCAAAGCGACTAAGGGATTGCTCCTGGGGACGGGCGGCAGCGTTCTTTTGTCTATATTAAGATCATTACTGGCTAGATGGAGCGACGATCTGCGTAAGGCGGCTGGCAGTAACTGGATGAGAAGAACCGAGGATCGGGTTCAGTGGCGCGCCTTGGGAGAGGCCTATGTGAGAGGAAACAATGGACTCTTTCGGGATGATGATGATGAAGATCATTACTGCGATCACCAGCGTGGTGATTATGGCAAATCCCCCAATTTACAGCACATCAAAAGTGGCATTCTATTGGAGAGACTTATGTTCAGCAGTGTAGGTACGTGTTTCGGGTGATAATGAAGTCATATTGCATATCTAAAAATTTTGTTTCGTCTTCAGCTTCACTAACGAAGTAAGAAGTAGACATTTTATTTTGAAAAATGTCCCCACGGTGGTTGATCATGATCAGTGCTGTTTTTCCTATCGCTATTGTCAAAGCTCACTTTCCGCTCGGCCGACCGACGCCGTAATGACACGATCCGGTCGACGTTATTATTGCATTGGCAAAAACACTAATAACCCATTGTTTTGCGGCCGTACTCGGCTGTAGGACTACACACGATCGGATTGGATTTGGTTTGGTAGAGCTTGGTTCAGACGCGGTCTGAGGTGAAGATCGCGTGCCGGTAGCAGAGTAAATCCAGTCTCCAGTTACAAATCATTAAGAAATGTCTATCTGTTTAAGAAAGTATATTGAAAAATCTCCTATCTAAATGTTTATACAGTGTATCACATCTATGGCAATAAAGATTCATTTCCTTTGATTCGGCCAACATAATCGGAAAGTCATTATGGCTATGGGTATTCAGACCATCTCTCTGATACAAAATAATCATTCAAATCATATTTCCAGAATCGTGAAAATCAGTTGAGTCTTGTTAGATCCGACCGATAACTCAGCAGAACTCAAGAGACAGCTATGTTGTATTTTTTTTTATTTTTTTTTTATTTTATTTATTAACCAATAAAACCTGAATTTACATATTTCCAGTGCAACAAAAACCAACCGATTTAGTATGTTCATACGAAATCCGATGAAACACTCCGAATCGACAATATCATTGCGTGTGTCACATTGAGGACAATTGTGTTGTGATCACGTGATGGGACGCGACGGAAATCAGTTTTTCGGAGTCGTGGATGTAATTTGGGACGCTGATTGTTCAGTTTTGTGGTATCGTTTTTTCGCTTCTGCGAGATTATAAAGTTAGTCTTTATGTTTTTGATCAGGACTGAATTATGGGGTTGTTGAAAGCACTAATCACATAACTTACTATTTCATCTTCATGTGAGCCTCTAGACGTCCACTGCTGGACATAGGCCTTCCCCAATGAACCCGACCACACCCGGTCCTTCGTCCTCCGCATCCACCCGCTTCCGGCCACCTTCTTCAGGTCGTCGGTCAAACAGATACAATAATTTCGTTTCCTGTTTACGGGTATTAGAATTCATTACATTCGGCCATTGCATTTTAAAGATATTTGAACCCTTAGTTTGTATGGAGACGAGTTTGTAATACTCAACATTTGATAGACTAACACGTGGTTTCCGTAACCTTCCAACCACATTCACTCCATCTAAATTTTTGTACGTTCACGAAGTACCGTTAAAAAACCTCATAAAACTTTCCGAAACAAGTGTTTTCGCTCACCGCCCGCATGTTTCCTGGCTTGACAGTCAGACAGACAGACGTCATCTGCAGACTTTGATGGGGACGGATTCGGTGTGGTCTAAAGGACAATGGCCAAAATTGTATGGAAGTTGGGCCTTGAATTTTGAACCTTGCTGTCTGGATCAAATTGTCGCCAAAATACAGGTATAATACAAATCGATTATTCGCGATTCGTTTTTTGCCGGGGGAAATCAATCAGCGTTATTATTATATGTTATTTTAAACGACCTAGTCCATTGGCTTACATTTTTTTGACTATAATTTAGACCAATATTTTTGGTACATGACTGATGAAGACGCACTTAGGCCCAGTTTTGGGCATTCTCCTTTGGTTGAGGTTGCGTTTTTGTTTATGAATGAATACCTGCATAATTTGAATTTGAGAAGGATACTCTAAGATAAACGTTCCCCTCCATTTTTATTTTTTATTTTATTTGGAAAACCAACAGCATAACAGTATTAGGTAGGTACAAGGTTCATTATAACATTTTAAGTGTGGCTATTAACAGGTTTCCACATAAGACGTACAAATAACAGATATGTTTCGGATTTAAATATACATATAAAAAGATATAAAAATAATAATAGAAATATTTTTACAGTAATTCTTTAAAACAACGAGTCTCTATTTAATATGAATCCTAAACGATTTATCAGGTATACCTCTTAAGATATATACATACCTAGCTAGTTTGTATTATCATAGATCCTTATAGATATTTGAAAATTTGTATATTATATTTATATTATATTTTAGCCCTTCTGTAGATATAAATTATCATTCGTAGAATTCGTCACTTCACTTATTATAAGACTGTATACATTTAGTTATAGTTCAATCTATGTCATTCTTAGTTTATGTCATTAGTTAATATTTGTAGTTAATGTTTTTATTTTCAGGTAAGTCCTTCGTCACTACAGATAATCCTATTTATGGGCAAAATTGCATAGCGGGTGTTTATTTGAAGTTTCCGCCCGTACATTCATTCTCGCTCCCTTCTGTAACATGAGCTGCTAATCCTGTCAGCTCAACTTTGTATTTTGACAGGTGTCATTTTACGCACAATATGCCGATTTGGGCGTCTTTTTTCATCTTTTTATTTTATTTACAAACGTTGAGCGCTTAGAAGAACGAATGGATATATCCAATAGAAGGATTTATAAGGGTCCAAGAACGTGAAGGAAACCAACCCTTTTCACTCTTATGGTAATTTTGCTGTTGCTAAAGTAAGAGAATGCTACTTTTAACAGGACGTCAGATACCATGTCCGTACACTGTTTCAGAAATCTAGAGATGAGGCGGATGTGCAAAACATGGATATCGATAAATATCGGATATCGATAATCAATAAAAATATATTACGTAGTCTAAAAATTATCATTATATTATTTAGTAAAAATTTGAAATTATGTTAACATGAAAATTTAATTTAATTCTGAAGGCACGCACTTAATTTGACAGCACTAAACTAGCTAATATTGTTATCTTATAGTGAAATAATTTTATTTCATTTTAGAGCTTAATAAAATTTAAATCTGTGGCAACTAATTGCGTTATTATATCTAACAGTTGCCAGTGGAAAGTGAAACAGTATTCTATGTAAAAAATTAATCAGTTTATTTACTTACAACTATTTTATAAAACTACATTTTTTTTAAATAAAATTTAAATTTACTTAGTGTTAATCAATCAATAAATATAATCATAAAAGATTATAAAACAATAAAAAATTAAAATTTCATATTTTTATCATTAGTCATTGCCTGATGTCGATGGTATATGTATCGGTCGATTAGAAATCGATATCCAAGGATATGTGTAAGTCTGGAGATGATAACGTTTGCATTCCAAAAGCTGTAGGGCCTGATAATGACGTGGTACGCGATGTTACTGACGGATCCAAAGCTGCCGGGCCTGATGATGATGACATAGAGCGCGCCGTTTACCGATGCCAAAGCTGCAGAGCCTAATGATTACATTGGGTACGAGAACGTCTGAGGCCCCAAAATTTAAGGACCTGAGACGGAGAACACTACCGTGCCCGAAGTTAATGGAGCTGAAGTTGTAGAAATGCACTGAAAAGAAAATTAATATTTATTGGTCAAGAATAACAAAAAGAGTGTAAAATGAATCTGGCATTAAACATTTTTAAATTACGATTAATTATATATAAAAATAATTGGGTGTCAGTAATCCCAGATAAGAACTATTTTATGTACTAATGCGTTTTTATTATTGTATATTTACTTTTCGCTCACGACGGTGAAGAAAATCAAGATAAAACCTGCTAGCCTGAGGAGAATTGACAAATTCGAAGACAACTGAATAGGCTTGCCCCTATTAAATACGTTTACTTTTAAAAACTACTTAATCTTCCTGGCGACATAAATAATGTAGGCACAGCATTATCCTTCAGTATTCGATATTTATCATCGGTAATAATACAACACAATAATTTAAAATGTCTGGAGCACACTCTATGGTGTTTTTTTGCCGTCCAATCAGCTTCGGTGGACACCGCATTAATCCACTTTTCAAATTAATTTTTTTTTCTTTAGAAATCTAAATTGAAAAAATACGTGTGTGCACGTAAAAAATACGTGTATACTCATGTACACAACACATCCAAAACACAAAAAAACACTTTTTATACTTTTATCGATAAATTTTTGTCCAGCTCTATTTAAAAATTTCTGTAAAATTACAAAACTAACAAAATATATGAAAGTACACTTATACATGCTCAATTAATATAAATATAATAAAAAGAAATTAATTTCCCTTACTTTTAAGCATAAATTTATCTCTTTAACATGGAAAATGGATAGGTAAACACAAAAAGAATGTTTACCTGTGAAAGTTTATAGTTTCGGATTGATTTTCTTTTCTCCCCATGCGAAATTTGCAGCGCCTTATCACACATACCATAGCTTACACCTTCACAAAATATTATCCTGCACTCTTATCACAAATCTGAAAGGATTTTAAATTAAAATAGTATTTCAAACTCGACTAGCACGCAAGCCGTTTCATCAATCATTAATGCAACTAAATTCAAGATGCATTTGTCACTTGACAGCAGCGACCAAAGAGAATACAACAGCGACTATATTAGGGAACATTTTAATCAGCAGGGTAAAGTCTCCACGCGGGCTACAGTTTTGACAAGTGGCTATGTACGCTTGATTAGTATTATGGCGGGTTCTATGGTTGTTATTCTTCTAAGGTTGAGCGTGTAAATCGTGTTGTTATATATTCTGTGGGTGTTTTATTTTTTTATTGTCATTGAGACTCATGAATTTTTCATTTGTTACAGGTAAGAACGCGAAGCAGCAAATATGTATTGAGTAATAGACAATAGTGGGTAAGTAACATGCGTTATTTATTAATAGTTTGTTGAGAACCTTTTTCAAAACGTCGTCGGTACATCTGATCTGCAAGAGATCGCTTTAAGCGATAAGGCTGCATTTGTACACTTTCCATAAGTCTGTACCGAACTTGTTATTTTTTTATCTGTGTGCAATAAAGAGTTTAACTCATAGACTTTTAAACTTCCTAAATTTATGATTTATCTATCTGTCCCCCCCCCCCTTTAATGGGATGCCTCGACCAGACAATCTAATAAATAAAAACGAAAACTTCGAGTGTCTGTGCATTGAAGATATTTGCAAAATAAAATGGGATAAGTAAGAGTGGGAGGGGGATTGAGACTAAGACTGAGCGGAAGTGGAAAGGCGAGCGAATTCTGTAGACCACGCCAGCGGAGCCGCGGACACAGCAGTAATCAGTAACCTATATTGCATTCCATGGTGTTAACAGATAATAAAAAGACAGAGTTCTCATGGACCCATTTGGGCACAGCAAGTAGGAGAGAGAAGGATCAACAATATTGTCGACGTTATCAAGTTGTTTATCAGTATTAAATATGACTATGTAAAGAAGCCCTCAAAACAGAGCACTGCCGGCAGTACGCACTACTGCGCTGCCGCCGCGTCGCTCCCCGGTACAAAATTACTAAGCGACCAGCGCCGAGAGATCGACGCTCTGAGTTAGAAAGAGAAGCATTTACGTTTAACATTGTCTCTCTCTCGATGAACTATGTTCGTACGTTGGGTGCAGCAGCCCTTATAACGTGTACGGCTGTAGATAATGAAATCTGTTCGCTTGATGGAGTACCAGGGGCGCAGTAAACGATGGAGTTTCTCTAGAGAACATTACGATACATATTTCCCCGTACACTCGACGCCACTAAATCTGTCACCAGGATGCTCTACTGAGTTCATAGGCTTGCGTTACTAGTATGTCATTCACGACCACTCGCAGTACATCACTATGCATTACGTAAACAAAAGATGAAATGTATATTTACGTTTTTTTTAATAATGTGTTTTACGGCTCTGGTTTACGGGTTTCAGAATAAGAGTGTTGCTAGTGATGCGATGATTCATTTTAATAGAACTCTGGCAACATTTTGTCGTTGGACACTGGGTTGAAATCTGTCGTTAAAGATTTCACAACGAAATAACATTATTATAATAAGAAAAACTCGTTAAAATTCTAAAAAAAAAATATCATAAAAATTATGTAAATCTATTAAGTATTTATGTTTAAATTTTCTTTTTCCCAACAATGAGAGTGAGAGCCTGGTGATCTGTCAAAAAGACTTCGAGTCTTGTACGAACACCAGCCCCCACAAAGGTGTAATTATGTAAAATATTAATTCACAATGAAACTTGTGCAGTTACTACGCAGAACATTTAATTATTACTAAATATTGACACTACGGATAAATAATGTCAATATTTAGTAAATAATTAAATGTTCTGAGTAGTAACTGCATAAGTTTCAAACTGAATATGAAAGAGTTGTGGCTACTTGCGTGGAACAGAGCGATTGTTTGGAACGCTCCATCTAATAGTACATAGAGATCGTTGTATTTAGTATTTTCTGTACAAGGCCCCAAAATGATATCAAATGTAAGAAGAAGGCCATTCGAATCCATACTTTTTGGTGGGAGTGTATATCCCTGCATAATGCGAGGGTATTTTTAAATGCAGTCGAATGCAAGTGCGTCGTGTCATTAGCACCTAATAAACTGCGCGCACTGTAAACATGGGGCAAATGGGAGCGCAGTGCCCTCTGCGAAGGCTAATTTAGTCTGTGGTTCCCGTCAAAATATCCCTAAAATAGACTTTTGGCGGGATATCGTAGGGTTTCTATTGTATTTGATTCTCCTAATAATCTGTATTTTGATAACATAAAATAATACTTTAATTGCTTATAAATAGGGGTGTAATAGTAACCTATCATTGTCGTTGGAATAGCAAAATTGCTCAAGTGGCAAAATCTTAGAAGAACGAATGGATATATCCAATATTCTTCTAAGGGCAAAATAAAATGGAACTTTTTTTTGTTTTGTTTTAAGACATTGGCAATAAATGCCGTCAGTCTAATCACGACATCTTTTTATATTCTCTTTACTATCAGTATCATAGTGCCTCAGACTAACGCTGTTCTTGATGTAGTCACAGACTTCCCTTATAGTAAGCTTTAGTAAGGTTTGAGGTTAGTTCACTGCTTTAAGAAGATCAGCTTAGTCACGTTTATTTATGTTTCCTTCACAGTATACACACGCACAGACATTTGTTGTATAATATACTATCACTACTAAACACCAAATTTTGGAAAAATAATAAAAAAAAAACTTATGTTTTATTCTATTTAGAAATTTATGTATTAATTGATATTGGAATTAAATATCTTTAGTCTAATTTCAAAAATAACTGGCATTACACCTGGCATCCGCGAAAATAAGTTGCTCGGTCTAATTTGGCGCGCTCGTTGTTTGTTTTTTAAACAGGTCCTTTTTCACGCAGTGATTGATGACTCAAAAACCAGCGCGGAAAGAGTGCACCGTAAAAACCTTGGTGCATCAAATAACAATTTTTCACGCTTGATAAATTTGAGTTCAGTTAAAAGCTTTTTTTTTCTCTAAATAAAAACCGATGCAGGTGAACGACCTGTAAATAAAACCGGTTTACATTCTCGAATCTGTCATGTTTCCTGAAACCGTGAGTTCTGTTAAATCGCAGAAGCGATCAGTCGATACCGTGTAAATCTGTAGCCTTTGATGTGTCGACGGAATGATCAAAGGTGAGCCACAGCTGCCTGTGGCGCTGCTGATCTCTCTGTTAAGACATGCTTTATAGGATTTGACTGTAAGATTTGTTACTACAAACTCATGCTACCGTACTTTATAAACGTAAATTGATTTAAAATATATGTAGGGAATTAAAACCTATATTTGACATATGACCTAACATAACTAACATAACATAAACAATACACTTGTCTTACCCCAAACTAGAATTTTCTCCTGTGCTATGGGAATTAATAAATATAATATTTGTAGTTATGTTTATAATAATAATGGGCTCGATTCTGAAGGCACAATGTTAAAATTTGACAGCACTAAAGCTGTTGCTATACTTGTCACACAGTATTATGAAGATATAGACGAAACCAATTTTAGCGCTCTCAAATTATTAATGTGTGCTTTCAGAATCGCGCCCAATATTTGTAGTTATGTTTGTTTACTTAATATTTTTGCTGTACTTAATGATTGAATGTAAAATGTGAAATCTCTTTTTGGCCTTCAGATTTCTTAATCAAACTTTATATATGTTAAAATTGTGTGCTGTAATATTTCTTAATATATAAATTAAATAAAAAAAATTAAACAAGGATAGGACAATGTTAATATTTCGAAGCGACTGGTCCTCGCCTCCGGAGACCCCAGGGCTGGCGCGTACCTCGCACAAAGGCTAAGCCTAGCGATCCAGCGAGGTAACGCCGCCAGTGTCCTGGGAACCATGCCGCACACAGGCGAGCTGGACGACGTGTTCATACTGTGACGCGTTTTTATATTTTATATTAGTTTATAATACTAGTTTGTAATAATGTTAGAATATAATTATCTGTATATAATTAAATATTTCACTAAAGCAGAATCTGTGCTAGAATGAGAAATTTATAGCATAATAAAAAGGATAGGACAATTCACAATTGTAACTACATCCAGACTAGATATTTATTTTATTTTATTAATATTTTATTTCAGACAATGTCCATATGTTAGTAATATATAAAAACCTTTGAAAACGAAAAATAAAGCTATAGGTATATACAAGTTAAAATATATTGTTATGTAACAGATGATAACAAAACAATGGAACGATTTCGAAGCACGTCTAATAACTTTTTAAGAAAGAAACGCGATATATCAAAATTTTTGACTTTAAACACTCCAATTACTTTGTCCTCAAAGCGAACCTTTAATTTCCACCTCGAAGCACTTTTTAAAAACAAACGCAGTAAATCCAAAAATGTTGACTTTAGACACTCCCGTACATTTACTTTGGCCTCAAAGAGAAGCTGTAAGTTATATTAAGGTATTAAGTTATGGTTTGCTTTTTCCCTTATATTTACGGAATAGTCGCTTATCGAAACTTAACGAATACACCGTGTATGTGATCTAGACGACCTCCGTGGCGGAACGGGTAACCCTCGGCCTGCCACGCCGGAGGTTGCGGGTTCGAATCCCGCTAGGGGCAAATGTTCGTATGATGAATATGAATGTTTGTACCCAAGTCTTGGATGTTTATATATTTATTTAAGTACTAGCTGTGCCCGCGGCTCCGCTCGCGTGGACTACAGGATGCGCTCCCATTCCCACTTCCGCTCCCTATCCCACTTCCACTCAGACTTCAAATCCAGGTCCAGGTCCAGGTCCAGGTCCAGGTCCAGGTCCAGGTCCAGGTCCAGGTCCAGGTCCAGGTCCAGGTCCAGGTCCAGGTCCAGGTCCAGGTCCAGGTCCAGGTCCAGGTCCAGGTCCAGGTCCAGGTCCAGGTCCAGGTCCAGGTCCAGGTCCAGGTCCAGGTCCAGGTCCAGGTCCAGGTCCAGGTCCAGGTCCAGGTCCAGGTCCAGGTCCAGGTCCAGGTCCAGGTCCAGGTCCAGGTCCAGGTCCAGGTCCAGGTCCAGGTCCACGTCCAGGTCCAGGTCCAGGTCCAGGTCCAGGTCCAGGTCCAGGTCCAGGTCCAGGTCCAGGTCCAGGTCCAGGTCCAGGTCCAGGTCGAGGTCCAGGTCCAGGTCCAGGTCCAGGTCCAGGTCCAGGTCCAGGTCCAGGTCCAGGTCCAGGTCCAGGTCCAGGTCCGGGTCCGGGTCCGGGTCCGGGTCCGGACCTGGGCCGGGTCAGGCCCAGGCCTAGTTCCAGGTGCAGGTCCAGATCCAGATCCTCAACTCTCCCCTCAACCCTCCTCTCAACACTCCTCTCAACCCTTCCCTCAGCTCTCCCCTCAACCCTCCCCTCTAACCTCTTTCCCTCGTCTCTCCAAATGTAGTCCGCGTAACTTATCCATCGCAGTCCAAATTCCGACAAACATTACTTTGTTGCTTACCTATACCACAAATTCATCGTAATCGGGTAACTCAGTCAAGTTATGCGAATTTTCAAACACTCAAATTATTTGTACCATACCCGCTTCCGCTCCCGCTCCCGCTCCGGTCCAGCTCCGGTTCCGCTCCCGCTCCCCTCCCGCTACCGCTTCTGCTTCTGCTTCCGCTCTCAATCCCACCCCCCACGCCCACTCCCACTCCCACTCCCACTCACACTCACACTCCCACTCCCACTTCCACTCCCACTCGCAGCTCCAAATGTAATCCAAACTCATCGCAATCTGAATAGTAGGTACGGAAATACTACTATAAGCAATATATTGCATAATAACCTTACCTAACTAATGTATTTGAAAACTAAAAATGTCTATAACTTTTGATTGAGATAGCCGATTGCGATGAAATAAAGACTAAATGTTAAGTTGAGTAAAGCACCATGTTTTTATGAAAAGTCCATCAAAATCCGTTCAGTAGTTTTTAAGTGATGCGTGCACAAACTCACAGATAAACAGACAAACAGATAAACAGACAAACAGACAAAAATTTCAAAAATGATCGAAATGTGTTCTGTTGCTTATCCTTAGACCCCCCAATTTTTTTTTTGCAAATATCTTCAATGTACAGACACGCGAAGTTTACGATTTTATTTATTAGATGTCTATCTGTTATCTAGTAACCATAGCACAGGCTCTGCCTAGTTTGGGACTGGATAATTGGTGTGAATGTCTGACATATTTATGATTATTATTATTATTTAAAATTACAAGTAGGTATATAAGAATGTTTGCTCGCTAAAGCATGACAGAATAAGTTATCCATTTAGCATTGTTTCAATTTCCAGCAATATAAAAAATATAAAAACAGTATTCCAGTAATATATTTTTAAACCCTTTTCACAATAAACTAGTCTGACTTCACGCGATCACGTCACTAAGCCTTGGGGATAAAATTAAGCAATAAAACCAACCCAGATTACGTAAAAAATACAATACTACGACATCAAACGCTCTGAGCGTTGGAGCGTTGGAAGGAAGGAGTTGGACAGAATGGAATACCAAAAACGCCGTCAAAAATGTAAAAGGGCATTACAAACGACCGGCCGCGCGGTATCGGGACAATTTATCTGAGAAGTGGAGACGCGGCTTTATCGCGCGACAAATCTGTTTGTAGTGTCCGGCCCAACGACTTTATGGATTCATTTCGTTGATTCACGTCACTTGGCACTCGGCCGTGTAAATAAATCAAAGTTATATGAAACAAATTTGATTAAAATATGCAGATAGGCATAGGAAAGTAATTTTTCTAATTTATTTTTGACTTTCAATATATTTTCACAAAATAAGTTATTTACGTAAATTAGAAATTACAAATTAATCTGAATTAACAGCGATTTAATTTGGATTAAGTAGTTGGTAATAATTCAGTAAGTAAGAATTAATATTATCAATTGAAATCAAATGTTTAGTAGAAATATTTTTCCGTCATAATGTTTTCAAATATTAATTTTTGTCGTAAATACTAACCAAATCCAAACTCTCTCATTTACTTAATTATAATTCAATGGATATCTAGTTTTTTTTTGTAGTCAGTACTGTGATAGTATTGTGGAATTAGGCCAGTAGAAATATTCTTATGGCAGCCACCTTTAAACTCGATCGTGGACATTACGTCATACCGGTGGCTTCTACCGTGACAGTACATCTATGGTCTTTGTATTTCGTATCAATTCGTCGTCTAGTAACCCCCGACACGTGGCTGAATCCACGAATGTGGAACTAATCACTAGTTGAAAACAAAACCAAAGAAAATTTAAACAGCATTTATATTATTTAGAACGGCCAGTATACTTTTATAAATAATGCTATACTTACACTACAAAAAATATAATTTACATCTGGTATTATTTACATTCTCCGTGGTTCGATAAATGAAATTGTGCTCGTTAATTAAATGTTTAAATTCCAATTTCCTTATACAAATTGTTAATTTCCCTTGCTCTTACGTAAACGTTGACTCGCTAGCGGACAGTTTAACATAAAGCCAGTGCCTGGCAACATTTGATTAAACTGTTGATAAACTCAAACGGCGACCAGACTTAGTGGCAGTTTGTAAACTGCGAAATTTATGCTCAAACGCGGTAAAAGCTGAGAGAAATATTTTATGTGTATGCATAATTTCTAATTAGTTGGTTCAATGTAAGCGAAGGCCAGATGATACGTGGTCTGTTCACACAAATTACCTTTACTCCTTTAAAAAAAGTTTAATGGTTTTGCTCTCAACATAGAATGTGACAGTATCTTACAGTGGTGTGCGATACGTCCTTTTAAAGTTCCCTCCCACCTCACCCACCGCTCCTCATTCCCAAAGCCATTTAGCACTACGTACATTTTGAGACACTAGACATTTTCAGCCTGGATATTATGGGACTATCATTATGGAATACTACATGTTATGGTTCTAAATAATCATTTCTTTAGGTAAATCTAATTTTTAAAGATGTAAATGATATTGAGAGCGAACTCAGTAACATATTGGTTTGCAGATCTGCTCTATGCTCAGTTGGTTGAAGTTTTTTTTTACATTAAGGCCTTTTGCACATTATAAGAAACACGACACCGCGGGTGTCTTATCCGACATAAGAAAATGTCTTGTAATGTGTATGGTCTCATATAACAGCCAATGCGACTGGATTTCTTATTATAAGACATTTCTCATAAGACACATGAAATTTTCTTATAATGAGCAAAAGGCCTAACAGTCTTTGAATTCTCTATTCGAGTACCAAGCCTACTCACTCTACTGACTTAGTTCCCTTGTCTTTAGGGTGCAGGTAGGGCGCTTCTATAGCGCATCAGGCATGTTTGCCGATGCACATACTATTGATTCTATGCAAGAAGGCGCACTATGTAAAGGCGGAGGCGCCCACCAAAAAGATTTTACCGTCATGTGGTGTTGTCAACGATAAAAATAAAATAGTTAAGTTTATCTTAGCTTAGATTTTAATAGTTTGACACTAACATAGTGTGCTTCAGTTGCATACTAACAAATTATAGACAATTGTTTTTCTTAATAAAACTTTTTGTATTTGATTTTAAATGTAGGACGTTTTAAAACCTTGTTGTTTTAATTTTACATTTTGAATAGTAAACTAACGTCTATGCTAATCGTTGGTTCAAAACCAGTTTCCCATAAACAAGGAATAAAACAGCATGATAACCAAAGTTAAACGAAAATTGTAAATACGTTTTCCTTATTAAATAAGAACAACAAACAAAACAAAAATATACGAAACAAGAAATAATCCACAAGAGACGACAATCACGAGCTCATTTGTCATTTCCGAACTATTTAACAAGACGGACATGTGTAATTGTACACATTATTGCCGCCCGAAGTTCGTTATTACTTTTATTACTGGGTTGCCAGCGGAGAAAAATGCTGTGTAATTTTTTGTAGAGTGCTATAGAATTATATTGTACATTATTTATGGTGTATCTATTGTACTCAGTGTTTGTATAAGAAAACTGTATATCGTCAAATTATAATGTCTTTTGTTATTACGAGCGATTCTCCAGTAGGTACTAAATTAGTTTATGGGTTTGGTAATAGATGGCGTCGCAGTGATCTCAACTGTCATTGTCAATCAAGACTCGAAATCTTCAAGGACAACGTCAAATTTAGTCAATAATTTTTATTTCAATTATTTTGTGGCCTATTCTCACAAATTCTTACATTCGATTGTACAACCAGTGTCTTCACTCGAGGTAACGATTTTGTAACCATTTTTGTATGTCAAAACTAGTGTTTCACGAAATCTCTGCAATAAATATTTTGTGTAACAATAAACATGTAGATAAGCATGTATTCTAGAGTATATTGTTTTTGGAAACTGGACTTTTTGCTGTCTCATCATCATTACTAGCTTTTTTTTTACTAGCCGTGGCCCGAGAATAGGGCCACCCCCAATCTTACCGTGAGTGACGTCAAGGTGACTAAGGGATTGCACCAGGGGCAGGTAGCAGCGTTCTCCTGTGTATATTAAGATCATTACTGCGATCACCAATCCGCCTGCCAAGCGTGGTAGTTATGGCAAATCCCCCAATGGACAGCCCACCAAAAGTGGCATTCTATTGGGGTTGTGTCTAGCAGTGGATGTATTTCGGCTGATGATGTTTTTTACATTATTAAGCACTTAAATCGTATTTTCAGAAGCAACCGTGAGCTATTGTTTATTTGTAGATTGTATATTTCATACAATAAATGGATTGTAAAGATTTTTAAAGATTGATTTTAAGTGAGCCCTGGTTGCTTTAATAAATAATTTTTCTATTCTATTCTATCTATACTATTACCTCAGTGTTTGCTGAAAATCAATCTTAGACGTCGAAAAAGCTTCATCAGTCGTAACCTACCAGTAACAATATCCAAATGCCACGTGGACCGTCCGTCGAACCATAGACAAAGCAGTAACTAGGGCCTGACAGACGGAAACGCGCCTAATTTATTCATGATCATGACGAGTTTTCCGCTCTGCGAGTACAAGCAGATATAAGCCGTTATATAATGCGAGCACGCGTCTCACCTGTATTAATTTGTCATGCTGTCATCGCTTTTATAGTCTGTGGTCCGAGAACTAAGAGTTTTGTTGGTATTTTTATAGTCACATCAAAATAAGCAAAGGAATGATTGCGAGTGAACCTATTAGGGAAAGATTTTATGTCAAACTGACTGTTGCCAGTTTCAGAAGTAACAGATGGAATAATTAATACAATATTGAATGTAATTATGTGTACAGGAGTCATATGATGGTGAAACAACACAGTCCCAAAAAAATAAGAGTGCAATAAAAAAGGGGGCAATAAAAAAATTTTTTTTTGTTGAAAAGCTTTACACTTTGCAAAAGATGAAATCTTGCCCAGAAATAAGTATTAGACTAGTTAATATTGCATGAAATTCTAGAGCATAACTTCTATTAAATTTAATTTATTCTATAAGTTGTCTAGATATTAACTATAGTATATTTGACTAAAAAATATCATTTTTGAAAAACAAGATATGTCGTGTTACAATAATATGATTGATTGCACCAGGGACGGGTAGCAGCGCTCTCCTGTGTATATTAAGATCATTACTGCAATCGCCAATCCGCCTGCCCATCGTGGTGATTATACGTGGTGGTACCCAAACATTTTAACACTATCCATTGCAGCAATTTCATTCACAAAATCACTTTCAAATTTAAATATAAGAAATATCTAGTAAACTCATTGGCTTTAACTTCCATTGCAATATAAAAATAACAAAACCTGTTTGTAATTTGCTTTGTTATTCACCAATAACAAATGCTGATTACTTTTCTTGTATTCGTAATGAAAACCACAGTGTTTACCTCGGGTTAAGGACTTGTTTAGTCCCTCAAACTATTGGCGCTCTCGCGTACACGTCTCAGGACTAAATAAGGTTATTTTCACCCCTAGGGTAATATAGACAAGTTATTGGGAGGCACATTTTTCGACTGATGATGAATGTTGTTAGTCGAACTATCTTATCCCTTACACCGCTGGCTCTCTAGTCCCCTCGTGGCTCGTACAGTGTGACGATAATGACATGTCCAATGTCCACTCGATGACACATTACTGTACTGACAAATACCATTATTGATTTTGTTTCATTGCCGCGTGTGCAGGTCTGGGCGGTTTGATTACAAGCGTTAATCGTGGCGTCAAATGATATTACCGTAAGCCGCCAACGTCAGATAGAATCCTACTTCCCACTAATATTATAAACGCGAAAGTTTGGATATTTGGATGTTTGTTACTCAATCACGCTTTAACCACGACGGATCGGGATGAAACTTGGCACACATATAGGTTAGGTCCTGGAATAAGACATAGGATAGTATTTATCCCGAAAAAACATCCAGTTCCTACAGTTCACGCGGACGAAGTCGCGGGCAACAGCTAATCATCCTCATCATCATCATCAGGTTATTTTTGTCTCCACTGCAAGAGCACAGCCCTCTATCATCTGCCGGAGACAGACGGAGGATTTGGCTTACACTCCCCGCGCTGGCCAGACGGGTTGGGGAGGCTTGATTGATGTTTTATAATGTATTCCCTTAGTCGCCTTGTACGACATCCAAGGGAAGAGTTGGAGTTGTCCTATGCTACTCTACCGGAAACCACACGGCATAATTAATAATTAATTAATAATTTGTATTTATTTGTATTTAATTATTATTTTACTAACCAACATATACATAAATTATGAACTAATATTATAACTGATGTGTTTTTAGGTTTAGCGACATATTTATGACGATCTCCGTGGCGGAACGGGGTAGCTCTCGGGCCCCGTTACGCCGGAGGTTGCGGGTTCGAATCCCGCTGCCCGCGGGGTAAATGTTCGTATGATGAATATGAATGTTTGTACCCAAGTCTTGGATGTTTATATATTTATTTAAGTATGTGTATCTGTATCTAGTAACCATAGCACAGGCTCTGCCTAGTTTGGGAATGGATAATTGGTGTGAATGTCTGACATGTTTATATATACGAGTATAAGTACGAAAACTAAAGCAAACTCCGCATGGCGGCACTAACAATAATATTGCCCTGTCCGTCGGTCCGTGCACAACACATATACCTACACGTTCGTAACGGACTTTATTGCAGGCCGTTTTCGTTTCGTTTATTTTGAGTTCGATTGCAGGGCAATCCAGTTTAGATGCGAGCGTTTTTAGAAATAAATGGCAGTAGTATAACAAACGTATTTCATTAATAATCCTCTTCAAGTTCAAGTTATCAAAATTTGTAGCACTTAACGCATTGTCTTGTCCTTTCGGTTACTCTAGAGTTGACTGGAAGAGATCCCTAAGTGGGATAAGTTCGCCTTTGTACACAGTTTAATTTCTATTTTATTTTTGTTGTGATTTTTGGTACAATAAAGCATTTACATACATACAAGTTAATGATATTATAAACTTCTTATTTACATACACTTAACGATAGTAAATAGAATCAGATGAGACTTGTTTTGGAGAAAATGAAATATATATTTTTTCGGCATACACAAGCCTCCCCAATAGAATGCCACTTTTGGTGGGCTGTCCATTGAGGGGTTTGCTATAATCACCACGCTTGGCAGGCGGATTGGTGATCGCAGTAATGATATGAAAATACACCTTCTATTCCTGGTGCAATGAGGACACTTACGATTGAGGGTGGGAGTAATCTAAGCCGGGAACCACATGATTAAAAAGCTTAGAACTCTCAAAAAGATGCTCTAACAGTTTTTCCTTTCAACTATAGATAATCATCATCAGGTTATTTTTGTCTCCACTGCAGGAGCACAACCCTCTCTCATCTGCCGGAGACAGACGGAGGATTTGGCCTACACTCCCCGCGCTGGCCAGACGGGTTGGGGAGGCCTGACTGATGTTTTATAATGTATTCGCTTAGTCGCCTTGTACGATATCCACGGGAAGAGTTGGAGTGGTCCTATTCTACTCTCCCGGAAACCACACGGAAAGAGACATATGTGAAGTCTACTAAATCGGCTTGGGGCACCGTCGGTGGTCAGAGATTTGACACAATAGATCCTGAAGGGTCGAAGTGTCGCCAGGTCTTCCTGGCCCCTATGGAGTCAAGATATATCTTCCTCTATCTTACATCTTAATTTTGGTCTACCACTTCCTTCACATCGTATTTATAGGTGCAGTATTAAACAGTACATTTTCTGTAACAAATTGTTTTACTACAGACTAAACACGAAGTCTAGAAACGAGAAAACTAGAAATCTATCGACAACTTCCGTAAACTTCACCCGATTAGAATCTGAAATGTGATACTAACTGAACGGAACACGCTCGTTTTAAACCCTTTTTCGGATAAACAAACCCTCGGGTTGCGAGCATAAATATCCGTGCAGCGTGTAGGTAGTCGTGAGGGCGTGATCCTAATTCAATAACATTCAATTAGGGCCAGCCCCGCAATTAGAAACCGGCCCTAGAGGTGCAAGACATGGATGGTAACACCACTGGATCAGAACTGTCGTACTCGCAACAAAAATATTGTAAAGCACTTCAACGTGCTTTGTTTAGACGCAACATATTCAAATGATTGACCGATGACGAGTACAATGAAGACACTGTATTTTAATATTATTGTTAGCACATAGAAACAATCTTTTATGGCTATAATCACTTATATACTTATCATTACCTAACTCTCATTATCGTATCCTAGTTTAAAATGTAATATCGATTTCAGATTAACTTTATATGTGTATCTTTTTATTATTATAGTATGTTTGGTGTAGTTTAAGCTCAAAATGTATTTATAAATGTACGTCCTAGTGAGAATGTTAAGGGTGCAGACTTTAATTTATTGTATATGTTAATTGTTTAATGTAATTGTGGTCTGTATCTGTTGTTTCTCCAATAAATAATAAATAAATAAACTGATCAAAGTCAAAGTCAAAATCATTTATTGCACATGAGTACACTTGGTACTTTTATATACGTCATTTTTTTATCGACTACCGCTTCCTAGGTGTTAGCGCTGTGAAGAAGAAACGGCGCAACCAACTTCACGCAACATATCTTTTAAAAATCAAGTTTGCATACAATTAATAAAGATTTTGCGAAGCTGAATTAACATTAGTACCAGGTAACCTTAGTCGTTTCAGTGGCATCGTCCCTCTATTACTAACAACAAAATCACCAAAGGAAATCTACTTGTATAATGCCTTACTGCATTCTTCTGTTAATTCTACCTTAACTTGTTTATATAGCCCTGGCCGCATCCGACGGAAAAGCCAAGACACTCTTACACTAGCCCACATCTCATAAATTCAAATTATTGAATACTAGCTGGTGCCCGCGACTTCGTCTGCGCAGGATTAGTATTTCGAGTAGCTTATATTAGCATGGCGTAGAAAAGAACTAACATTATGACATTAAAAATATAATTTTATGGCGCACGCCAGAATAGCTTGCAGATGGTAGATTTTTCCTACTTACTTGATATTTTGGACAATTCAATATATTTCCAACTAAACGATTCGTTTTATCTTCATCGTTTCCAGTATGCATACACTCCGCGTGACCGGCCAGTAAGATCTCCATAACAAATTGTCGGGTCATGTTTTCTGTAATTTACTCTTATCTCTTTGTCTGTGAGCCGACAGCCGATGGCCGATGGCTAAAGGCCGAGATCCCAGGTCGATTACACTAAAAGAAACACCCTGTTATGTGGACTTGTAAGATGATCGCTTATAGACAACTTTTTTCGTAGCGTAGCTATGACCTGCGGGCTCTCTTTATCTGATGGTTTGAAGTTATCGTCAGGATTTTATGTAAATTTTTATAATTTTACGATTCGTTACAGATTGGGCTTGATTGCTGAGTTTATATATATTTTCATATTTTTAGTGATCTGTTAAAATGAATAACCCTTATAGCAAAGATTGCTTGTTCGTCTATTAGTCCCTCGAATAGCTTATCTTATCGTTTAGTAGAGGACTATACACCCGGCGACACGTCGACCCTATGGGATACTAGCTGTTGCCCGCGACTTCGTCCGCGTGGACAACTTAACATCACAAATTATTATGTATTTCCCGTAGGAATGCGATGTTTTTTCGGAATAAAAACTATTATATGTCCTTTTCCAGGACCTAACTTATGTGTGCCAAGTTTCATCACGACGGTTCACTATTTTGGCTATAATGGCTTACACATAAGATATAGATATATACTGTGGCGGGCTTTTTTGTAGGACTATTTAACATTTCCATCATACATTACATATGTGTAACTCTAGCGGTTTTGGCAGCGCACGCCAGAATAGTTCGCAGATGGTAGATTTTTTCCTACTTACTTGATATTTTGGACAATTCACACAATATCGTTATAAATTGTGGCCTATGTGTTATTCTGATTTATAAGCTATATTATTGTAAAGTTTTATTAAAATCCATTCAGTAGTTTTTACGTGAAAAAGTAACAAACATCCATCCATACTTACAAACTTTCGCGTTTATAATATTAGTAGGATAGGATGTTGTATGTAACACCACACTCGCGCACCAACCTCTACCGGCACTCGCCCCTCGCGCGCACTGCATCTGTTTAGCTCCCTGCTCGCCGAGGCACCACATTCTGACGTGATCGTAGACGGCATGGGACAACTGATGACTGAATGCAAGGGTATGCTAGAGAGAGGAATGCCTGTTTCGTTTATAGCATACAAGTTATTGTAACGCAATGGAATAATAATCTCTAATGCTGCAATTAAATGTCTAAATGTGTCTTTGCTCCGGATAAGGTAAAAAGTGTGAGAAAACAAATAAATAAAAATTAATGCAGTAAATGAAGATAAAATGCGATAATGTAAAATTAGGATTGTGCTGACAAAAAGTCGAATGTAAAAGGTAAGGTTGACTGGACGATCGATGCATAATCCATTACTATCTTTAATATTAAGTTACTGATCATGTATATTGTAATTATTTTTGATTGGACATTCAGTTTAGACCTTATTAATTGGTAGATGTATTTCAGTTTTAGACTTTGTGCTTATGCTAGCTTATTCAATGCCAACTCGAGATTTTTGCCAAACTACCTGTTCTCAATCAAACAGGAATATGTAGCCCTACAGTCTCTTGCATAGCAATCGTAACGGGATCTCCTCCGTGTGTTTTGACTTCAAAATTCTGCGCGCGCGCCGGTGGCGGGCCGGCGCCGAGGCAAAGATCAACGATATCTGTAATGGCCGACCTTATTTGGGAGTTTCACGCCTATCAGAACTTTTTATGATGCATGTTATGGGTACCAGCGATGATTTAATATTTTTGACATAAAACTACAACGTCTTTGTTTAGACTTTTATTTTTTATCTTAAAGTAAGTAATATTACCAATTTTTGTGCGTCTTTAAATTTTTAAATATATGCTAGTTTTTTTCTACTTTTTTTTTCCAAAAACTACTTGTTTTAAAGTAAAATGATGCCAACTAGAAAAGACCACAGTATGTAAAGAAGATAAGTCAATTTGATGAAGACAGTGAATTTTAGAATATATGTGACAGAATCGAAGTCTAAAGTTAACTAAATACATGAACCTCAACCTCAGCTGCATGCTGGTTTCAATAATCATTATGTATCTCATTACTTAGACCCACCTAAGGTTTGAATGGACGATATTCAGCAGCACCCAATAAACTACCGGAGTATTCGGTACTATCTCCTAAAGAATGCGATCTGATATGATTTTAATGCCACCAATTAAAAAGTTCTGGTTATCTACAAAATCCAGCATTACTACGGAATTTAATTTGATTAATAGATAGATAAACTCTTTACTGCACACAAATTGAGCATAACAATAAAAATAAGTACAGATTTTTGGAAAGTTTGGGCAACCTGTCCCAAGGAAAACAAGAAAGACATAGCGACAGAGTATTGCAGGTAAAAGGTAAATTAATATTTTTAATTTCTTTTATTATTATTATTATTAATGGATTTGCAATTTTTTTATTATTATTTAGTGTGATATTTTCATCACAACCTTTTCCTGCATAATTTAAGCGTAATGTCTGAACTGCGTATGTGTAAAAGTACCTTTCTGCCAACTTTTTAACAGACGCTATTTTGACAGCAGCTGAGTTTCGTTTTTACCTGAAACAACTGTCAAAATGTAGAAACGTTCGTTCCATCTACGTCTGACGTTTGTTTAAAACGTTAGCTACGGCTGAAACGCAGCTGAAGCACGAACGTTGTACGCAGCGGAGTACGAATAGTGTTAAAACCTGCGTTTCAGCTGCAGTTCAGTTGCGTTTTGTGCGAAAATGCGTTAGTAGAATTAGCCTCTCTTCTGTAACTGTCTCCATGTTTTGTTAATTACAACAGATTTTATTTGACGATTCTATTCTATAGGATTTTTGCACTAGTGCAATGGTATGTTGTTGTGGGACTATAGATAACATCTCCGATTGCTCGTCTTAATGTTGCCGAATATTTCATAGTAACATTAGCTTTTGATTTGTCTTTCAGATATCCTATTCTACAAATTGATAACAGTTTAGAGTTCAAGAGACCATTTTAATTTATAATTGTTCTTTGACCATCCACTCAAACCTGAGTTCCATTCAGCTGTACCATTGCATGTCTTTCAACTTTACTAAAAAAAAGTCCCATCCTGTTCCGCCAGAGCGGCGAATTTTCAACGACTCGATTCTCATTCGATTGTCTCGATACTATTGTTTTACTCGATTTTTGTCTCTCGATCGACACAACTGGAAACGCACAGAGAATATTTGCATTTATATTAAGTTACATTTTATTTGGCGTGAAGAGAATTTCTTTACCGTGTTGAACGATTAATATCTTCACACTTGCTTACTTATTTTATTTTGTGGTTATGTTCTCTGCTTGTATTTAACGTGTGGGTATTGTGCTATTCTATATTGAACAGTATTTTATTATTGCTTTCAAAATACGACTAAATCTAATACATATCGCTGTTCGGACATATTAGGGGTATCTCGAGATTACCAATAATTGATAGAACTATAAGTTACACAGAAATATATTTCAAAGTTCTGATAGAAGAGTTCACAATAGCTATTTAATTAATTTGCTATAGAACAGATGCGTCTGCGTGCGGTGGGTGCCTCATTCCATCAATCCTAACTCCTCGCCAAAGCCACTTGTATTCTATGTGTAACTTACGTTGCCTGCCTTAGTTAAAAAAAAAAAGGTTTTGCTATTTATATTTGGAACCTTTCTTAATAGTCAATTATTTTTAAGATTATAAATTTCTCTCATAAAGAAAGGACGGATTTATTTACATTCACACCCAATGCGAATACATTTATAAGCCAAATGTTTATTTTCCGGTTTCTTTTTTCATTTGGCCTCGACACGACCAATCAATTGCCGCTGACATTTATTTTATCCGTCTGTTTGTAATCGTTAATTCCGTTAAGTATACCCTAAATCAATGACATGATTTTATCTACTTTTTTGACTTTCAAAAACGAGTTTAAAATTCTAACTTTCAAAAGTACTGTGTCGTCATTGTTTTCTGCTAATATGCAGCCATTGTTAAAATCTACGTCATTACGTTTGAAACCAGTCAAGAAGCTTTAAATTAAAAATAGTGCTTGTACCGCACTGTGTTGTTAGAACATCAGTATTATCCATTTTACGACAGTGCCTAATAGAGTAAGGTTTTTATTCCCTCAACTGGACTTACCTTGCGTTTTATTTAAGTATTTACGTGACTAACATTGATTGATATTAGGTTTCAAGGAAATTGCAAGGCGGTGCGTTTGACTGCTACTCAAGCGTTTAGTGCAGGCTCTTCTCTGCGTAGATCGATATGCGAGGTATGAGTTGAGTGCTGGCATCAGCTTGAGATTGAAATTTTACACCGACTTTGGTACCTAGCATTGCAGTTAATTAATGCTCACATCATGCTTCCACTGGAGTGCTGTATAATAGCCACCCTTTTCTATTTATATTTTATGCGACTACTAGATGTCATCCGGGCCTCCGCCCTCTGCATACAGTCGCTTTCGTTCACTTTCTTTAAACCGTTAGTCCATTTGGGTGTCACCGAACTGTGTAAAATATAGTCCCATATAATATAAGACTTGATTCCTTAATTTTTTTTGGACGTTATTAAATATTTGCATATTCTGTATTTATCTCTATATTTTCAAAATGGTTTTCGGTTTCGGCAAATCCTGAGGGCATCCAGTTTCTCTTTTGCATCTAGTAGAATATCTTAACCTCATACTTGGTCGTCCGATATTTATCATTTTGTCAAGAATTACACTCTTAAAGAATCCGTCGCTCTGATGGCAACACTGTCCCATATAATTACCATAATGGTAACTCACGAGTGCAATGTTGCTGTAGTGTACTGAAGATCCTTATAGAGATCTTCAATGAATTTCCTGAGAATAGCATTAACGTTCCTTGTGTTAGCTCGCTTACGAGTGTAGAGATTTACAATATCTTGTTTCCTTTCCTCTTTTTGCCATTTTCCTTTTCAGTCTGCAGGCGCTTTACCTCGCTAGCTGTTAAGACTTAATTTAATGCTTGTCTTGAAAAAGGAAACTCATTAAATATCAATTAATTTGAAGAATAAGATTTGCTTTTTACAATTTATTTGGACGCAAAGTAATTAACGTTTCTTGCTTAATAATGACTGAAATGAGTAATTGTATAAGTTTTGTATAGTTATAATGAAGCCCTGACTGCATTTCCCGATAGTTGTTACGTTTCTGATCTAATATATTACACTTTACGGGAAATATATTATAGTAATTATAATTTCAAATCCACTATGATTTTGAAGCAAATACCCAAATACTTTGGATAGCGGTAATGTAAAATTTTGGTATTTTTCAAAAGCTTAAGACTGTGATAAAGTTTATCCATAGAAAAGTATTATAAAATAGTAGAACAGAAATAAATTTATAGCCATGTTGTTAATACTTACATATTTATCAAAAATATAAAAAAATATATAATTAAACCAACTCAAATTATAATGGAAATCTAGGTAGTTTATTTCTCGCAGCATTTGCTGACACAATATCGTTAGTGGGCCCGACTACGCAGAGGTAAAATACGAGTATACTGTTTTGAATAGATATATTTTAATTTAATTTAAAGTTGTGGCACCATTAGTAATATTATGTAATTTTCCTCTTAGAAGACTTATACTTCTCTAAATATAAACTACAAAGTTAGAACGTTGTATCTTAAACAGAATCGTGCCCCGAGGCTGCAAGCGTATTATAAATTTAACTATTTTCCTGTACTTGGCGTAAAAAGACTGGACTAAGGTAAGTTTCTTAAACATTCTTGAAGCTTAAGACATCATCTAGCGCGCCATTGCGTCGAGTAATTTGTAGTAGTGTAGTAGTATTCGTTATGTAAAATCTAAGTCTACTTAGCTTTAGCTTGTGGGTTAGATTCTAAAATCTAAGCAATCAATAAGTTATTATTCATTCAAGCTAAAGAGTATTTGTAGAATTTTCTCGTCATATCCCAACAATATTAACAACGATGAAAAAAATACTTTACAATAGGCACTTATCGTTAATATTTTAATTAAAAGGTTTAAGCAATTAAACAGCGTTAAATTTTTAAGCGATTTTATGATAAATCAACCAAAACTGTGACTTGAAAGTTTTTAATTTCTTTTTTTTTTGAAACGTTGTCAATCACATAGTCTAATACATGTTTGTTGTTTGTTAATACAAGACCACCGTATTTAAATGGTCCCCTTCATTTCCAAACATTCCCCTCTACAACCGCACCAACCTACATAAAGCATCAGTTGAAGCAAAATTACCAAAGAGAGGGCACCTCAGGGCTGCAACCTAGGCCCGCAACTTTAAATGCTATACATCTCCGGTGAAGTACTAGCCAGCGAGTCATGCAATCATATCATCTCAGCTGGCAATCACCGGGTCGTTTTGTTTGCTGTACATTGCGCCGCCAGGCTTTCGGATCGACCAAATTATCAGTTAGGTTATTCTGTGCTTTAAGTTATAGTTGAAAGTAGAATTTTGTTAATTCTTTCTGGAGTTTTTGCCTTGACATAGTGAACATTGGAAGTGTATTTTTATTGATTACTAAAACTACTTTTTAAGACTATGCGACCCTACAATTTTGACAAGGATTGCGTTCTCATTATTGACGATGTTTTCACATTTACCTACATACAAATCAGTAGATTTTTCAATATTTTCCTTTGCAGTGGAACGGGCAAATTCCTTAAACCCCGATATATTTAAATTTCGTTTACCATTTCCCTGTGATGTTATTCGTGTATCCCACACACAGATCTCTGCGAAGAATAACTCAGCGATCAGGCCGCGTCGCCTTCGGCGGCAAACGTCGAGATTGAGGATACGACCCACGGTTCTTTGCTTTATATATTATTTTTAACGATTATATACACTTATTTGTCGACAAACTCTTGTGAATCAGATATTTTGCTGGAAACCTCTTTATCAACTTCATTAATTTTATTCAAGCCATTATAAATGGCGGTTTTTAAAGCAAATCTGTCGAGATTTTTCATTCATTGAGTTATTAGGTTATCTCTGCTTTCATGTTTAATATCTTTTATGTCCTGTCTTTTGGCAATGTGACTGTACTGCTTTCAGTAAGTGTTGTCCACTCTTTAGTCTCACTCGGCACTTTACATCATCATGAATGTAATGGTTTGAAATAAATGCGGATGCATGTAAAATCAACCACAATCTTTTATATATTCGGAACTGTAACAGTATTTACTGAAACATTGAATTCAATATTGACTGACGCATTTTGACTGATCAAAGTTATACATTACTGACCAGTTATAGATTAAACATTAGTTAATCTACTTTTAAAATAATGAACTGAATTTTTTTTCTGATTTTGATTGACCAGCTACCCATTTTTAGTTAATGTTATCAGCCGAAATACGTCCACAGCTGAATACAAGCCTCTCCAATAGAATGCCACTTTTGGTGGGCTGTCTATTAGGGGATTTGACATAATCACTACTCTTGGCAGGCGGATTGGTGACCGCAGTAATGATTATAATATACACAGGAACACTGCTGCCCGTTCCTGTGGGGGTTTAATGTTCTTTTCTAATATCAACATGGATGTTGTATACCGAAGCTGTGGAAAGGTGTTCCTTAATTATATACAAAACTTGTCAAGCTTGGCCTGAACTTATTTTAAGTCGACAATGAACATGCTCCAAGTGAACCCTAATAAGAAACTGCGGACGGACTGCAGAATGAAGTAAGTTCCCAACTCCCCAAGTATTTCCTTTTTAGACTTCATTATCAGCTAGAGAGTTTTGAAGTTGTGGAATTCTTAGAGCGAAGTTTATTATAAGATTTACATTTACATTGTTAAGGTATTTCTATGTCCACGAAGTTGGTTTGTATTTCTTTGTTGTTGATTTCTTAGTTGGCATAGAATGGTCTTCTTTTCGGTTATGTTAATATGGATATTCCGGGTTTTCTTCCGAGATTTATTTAAAAATTTGGTACTCATGTGCATGCACGTACATTTTTTGCAACTACCGCTTCCTTTGTCCTTCATTTATGTATAAATTCATACATGGACGTTCCACATCGCTCATTTAATCCTACTAATATTGTAAATGCGAAAGTTTTAATATTTGGATGTTTGTTACTCAATCACGCTTCAACCTCTGGACGGATCGTGACTTGGCACACGTATAAGTCAGGTCCTGGAATAGGACATAGGATAGTTTTTATCCCGAAAAAACATCTCATTTCTACGGGAAGTACATAATGTGATGTTAAATTCTCCACGCGGGCGAAGTCGAGGGTAATAGCTAGTAATCCATAATTCTTCCGCCTCCGCTTACCAGTTAAATATGATGCAAATAACATGACATTGTCTTTTACTTTTTAATTATTACTAGTAAGTTTTTTTTATTGTTGATGGGTTTGCGCTTGACCTCAATCTCACCTGATGCTAAGTAGTGATAAGGCCTAAGGTGGAGCGCGCTTACCCAGAATATGCTTATTCACTCTCCTTTAAAAAGATCCAAGTTGTACTTATCCGGAAATACCCAAACTGGTAGGGAGTTCCATTCCTTAGCAGTTCGCATTATGAAAGAGGAAGCAAGTATGTCTACTACAGGGTTCCCAGACTATTTTGGGTAAGAGACCCTTTTCCCAAAATGAACTGATATCTCAGACCCCCGTAGCCAAATAACTTTAAATATCCTAACTCTATTTTTTTTCCAAATGATACAAAATACCAATTTAAAAACTTTTCGGTTGGTTACGTGAGTAAACTTGACATCATTTTTTCATCAAAATTTAACAAAATAAATAGACATAAAATTCAGTAAATATCAAGCGTAAATAATTATAATTAATAAAAATTACGTAAAAATACTTAAGACCTCACAAAGTTTTAAATAAGAACTTGTGTTACTTAATAGGTGTCGATTTTTAGACCTCGTCGACCCCCAAAATCAGTTTTCGTTTATGTCAACCCCTGGGAAACCGATTTCGACCCCAAGGGGTCGGTATCGACCACTTTGGGAATCCCTGGTCTACTACATAGGGATGCAGTAGCTCACCACGCCTGATAGGCCGGTAGTCCGGATGGTGGAATCAAATCCCGCGAAATTAATTAGTAAGTTTTAGTTCGGTGATTTTAATTAAAACAGTAAATAAAATCCAGTAAAACGGAATGTCCATATCAATCTTCCGCGACATATTTTCTTCGCAAGTACATAAATAAATATCCTAATTCCGATATCTGCTCTGCTTATGAGCAATAGTTTTTATTACATTTAAAATGATTTCAGTTGGACCGCCGACCTAAAGAAGGTGGCCGGAAGCTACTGGAAGCGGAGGGCGGAGGACCGGGTGACATTCATTGGGGAAGGCCTATGTCCAGCAGTGGACGTCTAAGGGTTGACATGGTGAAAATGATTTCATATAGAAACCAAATTGCAAATTTTGGTCTCTTTAACACATATACAAACAAACAACCGATCCTCTTTACAGTATACTAGCTATGCCCGAGGCTCTGCTCGCGTGGGATACAGAATCCGCTCCCGTTCCCGCTCCCATCCTACTCCCAATCCAATCCCAACCCCAATCCCACTCCCAAATGTAATTAAAAATAGCCTATGTTGCAAATAATGTAGCATTCTAATGGTGAAAGAATTTTTGAAATCGGTCCAGCAGTTTTTAAGTTTATTCATTACAAACAAACAATTCTTTCCTCTTTATAATATTTGTGTAGATTAACCGACTGTACGTACCACGGTTCTGCCCGGAGGGTGTATTCACAAATCCTTTGATGCTGCATGCAATATTTTGCAATCAGGGTCTGATTACATTTCGAACATTGTGTATTTGTGATTTACATCGCAAATATTGGTAGAATTAACGACCAGATATTAATTTCGTGTTCATGTAACGCTTCATATATATTTGGAGTTATTTATTCAAATTTAAATGTACTGAATTTTGAACATACATACATAATGCTCTCGTCTTGGTCTCAGAGGGGTAGGCAGAGACGATGGATTCTGACACACCTCACTAGCCTCATTCACATTCATCAGCCTTTTCATGCACCTCCTTTTATTCTTCTCACTACGGACCCCAGCCTTTTTGAGGACGTTACTAATTTGATCCTTGAACGTCCTCCTAGGACGACCTCTAGCTGTAGATCCTTCTACTTTCGCACTGTACATTTCTTTTATCACTTTTCTTTCACTCATACGCTCTAAATGTCCAAACCAACGCAACATACCCTTCTCTACCTTCGTTACTACATCTTTCAAGGACGTTCAAGGATCAAATTGCGTAAAACCATGCGCCTGGATGTGTGATATACTCAGGGTTGGAAAAAAAAACATTTTTTTAATATATAAAACATGTTTTAAACCACATTTTAAACAATTTGAATAGTTTTAAACAATAAAAAACATGTTTTAAATAATAAAAAACATGTTTAAAACATGCCAACTCTGGATATATTACGTAGCCAGCGACGAGGAGCTGAGAAGACTAAAGATTTGCAATGATGGATGGAAACGGCGGGGTTGGATAGAAAATAATTTCTTACATTGGTACATCCTAATACTAGTAAAGATACAATAAAATCTACTACATTTAAATACCTGCTATATATAATTAGCTGCAATTTCCTAGATGTTCCCAAATAGACCGGAAAGTTCACGTGGTAACACATACAAACTTATTTTGCTGCTAGTATCCTTTTCATGTGCAGTGTATTTCGTTTCCAAGACGCAAAAAACGTTTGTTTTATTTATTTTCACAAAATCCACAGCACTTAGTATACAGTATTATTCTAATTTATAGTTCTTACTGCCAATAACGGATTTACAATATATTTATATTACAGTCTAGTGATTGTGTGTGTGTGTGTGTTTGTGTGTGTGTATGGGTGTGTGTGTATTTGTATATATATTGTATGATCTGGAAATCAATAAATAAATAAATTTCGTAGGCAATTTCATCTTCTTCCTAAAATGGTCTTCCTAAGCATTTTACCAATGTCAAGTGTATAGGACGAATACAAACATGGAGACCACGTTTTAACGGAGTAAAACTGTAGGTTGTGCCACTAGAGCTCCGAGGGAGTGGCGCTCAGAACAAAGGATATCACCATAATCTGCCCACGTGGATTCCCGTAGCGAAGCCCTACAGCTGCAGCCGTGCAAAGGACATTGCAACTGCACGAAGTTATTTGAATCCTACTAATATTATAAACGCGAAAGTTTGTAAGTATGGATGGATGTTTGTTACTCTTTCACGTAAAAACTACTGAATGGATTTTAATGAAACTTTACAGTAATAAAGCTTATACATCAGAATAACACATATGCTACAATTTATAAAGATATTGTGTGAAATGTCCAAAATATCAAGTAAGTAGGAAAAAATCTACCATCTGCGAGCTATTCTGGCGTGCGCTGCCAAAACCGCTAGAGTTACACATATGTAATGTATGATGGAAATGTTTATCTTAAATAATCCTACAAAAAAGCCCGCCACAGTATCTATATACCTATCTATATCTTACTACATCCAAACTTACTATAAATTAGTTCTATTCACACACATTAATGAGCACTGTGGTTATCATTACCACTAAATAAAAAAGAATATATACTACTTATAAATACTTAATTGTTGAACTGAATGATGTCATTGAATAAATTCTCTTTCATTTTTATTTGATTTATTAAATATCGCTAAAACTGAATAAATCCAAAAGCCAAATAACTTAAAACTGCTTCTGTTATGGCTGTCACCATTTGCCATGGAATGTAATTCAATGACGTATAGTCTACCGAACACCGTACCGGCAAAACTGATTTCACGCGCCGTACCGTCTTATCTTCATTAGTTTCTCACGAAAATTTCCATGCTTCATTCATCAATTACAACAATTAGAGATCATACAGTTCGCAACGGCACTCCCGACTCCTTCACTAAATCGCTTATATTTCGTCGAAGCTGTTACATAACTTCACTAGCGGGAAGATTAACTTCGGCAGCCTACGCCAAAAGAAGATTAGACAATTAACTGATGTTGCTACCGTGAGGTTAGTGTATTTTAACTAATTCCACAGTATCATGGCATACGCTATCCTACTGTGGGGTCAAGCAGCAGATATAGAGACCATTTTAGGACAATCTATAATCTGCGTTGTTGAGAGTCATTAAAGTTTTTGATAATATTTATCACTCTTTTTGATGCACTATGTGACAATAACAGTTATGATACAAGATATAGAAATAAAATTGTTTTACCACGGTTAAGACTTAGTAAGGTTAGTAAATCGTTCACGGGGTAATGTCGACAACAACTACCAGAAGAAATCTTATATATGACTGATAGAAAGTTTAGAAATCACATCAAAAACAATTTTATAATAAAAATAGACGATTATTTGAATGCCGTGTGGTTTCCGGTAGAGTAGAATAGGAGCACTCCAACTCTTCCCGTGGATGTCGTACAAGGCGACTAAGGGAATACATTATAAAACATCAACCAGGCCTCCCCATCCCGTCTGACCAGCGCGGGGAGTGTAGGCCAAATCCTCCGTCTGTCTCCGGTAGATGAGAGAGGGTTGTGCTCCTGCAGTGGAGACAAAAAATAACCTGATGATGATGATTATTTGAATGACAAAGATGCCTGGTACTAATGTTGCTTCAGCTTCGCACAATCCTTATATTATTGTTTGATTATTGTATATAAACTTGATTTTAAACGATGTGTTGATAGAAGTTTGTTGCACCGTTTCTTCTTCACAGGCGCTAACACCTTGTAAGCGGTAGTAGATAAGAAATGGACGTGTATAAATGTACCAAGTGTACTCATGTGTAATAAAGGACTTCGACGTATAGCAGACATACTGTAAATCCCTTTAAATAAAAATTTAAAATAACAGCGCCACTTAAAGTGACAGTTCGAATTACGAGCTGCGCCTGCGCACCGATTAATGAGCTCATTTTGCGCCTTTTATTTATTGCCTTATTAGTTGGCGTTTAAAAAAAGTTTTTGTGAAATAATTTGTAGCTGTTATTTATTGGAATATGATATTGGATTTTGGCATACATTTTCTAAGATCTAGAAAGAAGCAATGGCAATCTACACTTCTATTAAAAAGAGGAAAGATTTGTATGTTTGTAACGAATAAACTCAAAACTACTGGATTGATTTCAAAAATTCTTTCACCATTTTAATGCTACATTATCCCCGAGTAACATATGAGTAGGCTATATTTTTACAATAAAAAATTAGGGATCCCTGCTAAAATTTCGATAAGGTGTATGTACGTACAGGACCTAGGAGCTGGCGTCTGCCGCGCCTGTATGCACGTGTTTGTACCTGGAGAGGCTGGGAGCAGGGGCTACTGCCTCTACATGCACATATTTGACCCAGACGAGTCTGGGCTACTAACGCAGGGTTCGTGAATCCGATGAATATTTTGCAAAAAGCAATTGAGGTGCGCAGAAATCTATTACATCGCAAACTGATTAATTTTAAAGTCAAACCATTAATTATATTTTGAAATACAGTTTTTTCGTCCAAATCCGCCCAGTAGTTACGATACTAGCTTACTTTAGACTGATCCTAAACCAATCCGCATTTGCAGGACCATGACGTCATCGGGGAGAGATGTAGCGGGGTCAAGCATTTTTTTTAGTCGCCGAATCGATTTTTAAGATAATTAATTTAATTTTTTTATAAGACATTGGCAATAATGCCATCATTCATCATCAAGATATTTAATTTTCTGTTTATTATCAATATCAGAATGCTTCAGACCGACACTGGTCTGATATACCTAGTCACAGAACTCCCTTACTAACGTTGATAGTAAACTTTAGTAAGGTTTGAGGTTAGGAAGTTCTCTGCTTTAAGAAAATCAGCTTAGTCACGTTTATTTATGTTTGCTTTACAGTGTACTCGTAGACACGCACAGACATTTGTTGTATAATATACTACGAGTATCACTGCTAAACACCAAAGCCCGAAGTATACATTATATTGGAAAAAACAAATACACAACAAACTGTTCTCCAAAAAACGCGGGAACAACCCTCTCAGATAGTATAACTAATACATTTCTAATTTTTTAATTTTAGTTACATCGAAGCTTTTGAAAGTCCACATTTTTCGTAACGCAACTTTTCTCACGTCACTATCACGTTCAGTTATCCGTGACGCGTTCCTGTTGCAAAGTCTTTCGAGCAAATCTTTCTAAGAATAGCTTCAAATCGACTTTATTATTATACAAATGAGACTCTAGTCGTTAGTCTTTGGTTTTAATTTTTTAAATGCAACTTGTCAAGGTGCATTCAGAAACAGCCGCGTAGCGAATTGAGGCGAAGCAAAACGAAAGAAATAAGAAAAATACCCTTTGGAGTTGACCGAGGAATGTAAGAACTTTTATTTTACTAGTAGATTAGTAGTTCAAGCCATTGTCTTGCATTGAATTTTCACTAGGAATTGAACAATTTTGGTTCAATCCGGATATTATGTGTAAAATACAAATACAAATACAAATAACTTTATTGGTTCAAGAACATTAGGGTCCTTATACTAGACATATCTATGTAGATATATTATTACAAGCAGTAGCCTGGCTCCCAAACTAGGATTCCCTGTTCTATGGGTAGCCAGTCTTTCATTGAAAAAGTGAATAAATGTTGTAAAAAAATTAAGTTTAACTCTGTAGTAGTACTAAAACAACCTAAAGACAACATAACACAAGCAGGTATATTGGTACATATACAATACATACCAGCAGTAGGTAATATCCAAAATTATGTACTTAGTCCTCTTTTACACGACTTAGCTTTTAAACACTTAAAAATTCCAACACGATATATATTCACAGAAACATCCTTTGCACATTAACTTATTACTATTATTAATTAAATAGATTTGTTTTATATAATTTTAATATATTAACAGTTACACTTCAGATTTTACTTTACTTTTCAAACATTTGATAACCTACTTAATTTAGTTCGCTTACAGTGTCAAATTGCGCGTGACAGTCGGTTAGAAAAATAATAAAAATGTAGTGGGTAATAGTGGGTATGATCCGAAAAACTTGCGACTCGTAACTCGTGTAGTTGTAGTAGTGTAGTTTGCGTTTTTGCATAGTATATGTGATGATTTCAGATAAAATTAAAATTAATATATTGATTAAATGACTGAAATAGCACAATATGTAGATGTATGCATGTGTGTGTACGTGTGTATTTTTGCAGTAATTTGATCCTTATCCCTAAAATCCTTATCTCATTTGCATAGATTAGATTAGATTTCTTTATTTCACATTACAAATTTTAGTACATAAATTAACTTACATAAAAGGTCAGAGTTAATGTGATCGTCAAAAAATAACAATATACAAAATGTCAATTTTACACGTTGAATCAAAGTGTAAAATTTCGAGATTTTTTTTTATAAAATTTAAAGTTAACTTTCCTAGCTATAACCTATTTAAACTAGCTATTTAGCTTTTATTAATAAATTCTTTTATAGACTAAAAAGAAATTCCCTTTGACCAATGGCTTTTTCCTTTGCCTATGACTTTTTCAAAGGCTAGGTAAAAATTATCAACATTTAAAGAGCTTACTTGCGGTTTGCGGTATTCTTTCTTTCACTCTATTACAATTTGAATAGTGAGAGATTTATGATAAGAAGAGACGGTCTTCACTTTTATTTTATCTCGTAAAATTCATATCTCTTTGCTGAAATGTGCGTTGACAAAATGGCGTCTTTTTGGCGGGCGCTGTCAGATCCTTATCTTTCTCTTTCAACTCAGCTTCGAAAGCAAATGACGGTATTAAACGGAATAATGGCCACATACCTACTTAATTTTAAAGCACTTTTTGTGTCACAGAATAAAATAAGTTTGTTACGTTTGACACGACCTACGTTGAATTGAAAGTAATAAAAAAAGTAAATAAAAGTAATAAAAGAGGAATTTACGTAGATATCATGGTAATAATAAGTTGTGAAGTCATTTCTACGTGTCCTTCGACATTAGGGTTGACCGCAAGGTTTAAGAAAGCAAACTAGACTGTCAGATTTTGAAGCCTTTGCCTATTTAGCTGAGAGAAAAAGAAGAGATTCAGTACAGTTGCGGAAAAATTGCGAAATATTAAATAAATATTGAACTTACCCAACATCTAAATGCCTACCTACACTAGTTATTCCTTTTATATGTATTATCATCAGCCGAAATACGTCCACTGCTGAACTCAAGCCTCCCCAATAGAATGCCACTCTTGGTGCGCTGTCCATTTAGGGGTTTGCCATAAACACCACGCTAGACAGGCGGATTGGTCGTCCCTGGTGCAATCCCTTAGTCGCCTTGACGACACCCACGGGAGGATTGGGGCGGGCCATATTCTAACGGTTTAGACGCTGATGATGATACATATAGAAACGAATAACCAGTGTAGGTAGGCATTTAGATATTGGGTATATATCATCATCATCATCAGGTTATTTTTGTCTCCACTGCAGGAGCACAGCTCTCTCTCATCTGCCGGAGACAGACGGAGGATTTGGCCTACACTCCCCGCGCTGGCCAGGCGGGTTGGGGAGGCCTGTTTATTGTTTTATAATGTATACCCTTAGTCGCCATGTACGACATCCACGGGAAGAGTTGGAGTGGTCCTGTTCTACTCTACCGGAAACCACACGCAAGTACTTGGGTATTGGTATTGGGTATATATATTTAATACATATTTATTTGATACTAGTTGTTGCCTGCGACTTCGTCCGCGTGGACAACTTAACATCAAAAATTATTATGTATTTCCCGTAGGAATGGGATGTTTTTTCGGGATAAAAACTATTCCAGGACCTAACCATATGTGTGCCAAGTTTCATCCCGACCCGTCCATTAGTTCAAGCGTGATTGAGTAACAAACATCCAAATATCCAAACTTTCACATTTATAATATTAAGTAGGAAGTAGGATTCCGCAACTGGATCTGAATCTCTTTTCTCAGCTAAATAGGCAAAGGCCTCAAAACCTCACAGTCTAGTTTATTAATCAGTAATGAAAATGAAATCCCGGCGGAATGAAAATGACTTTCGTCACAGACAATATCCATCCATCCATTTTGTTAGTAATGCAAGAGACTGGTCTCACTGTTTTTTTAAGTTTAAGTACCGTATTATTATCATTAGTATGCTAATAATTCAGTAGGTACCCAGCACAAGTTATCGCTATGGTGTTGTTAAACACTGAACTGGGCGAACTCCGGGCACTATTAGCCTTACCGAGTCATGCGGGGCTCTGACGAAATGGACAGTTATTTCCCTAGACAATCGTGGCACCTTAACACGGAGGTGGCGATGTTGTTCGCAACACAGTACGTCAATGGGGTATCACGGAGCGAAAAGCGGGCGAAGGAAAGTCGCTTTGCGACATTGGATTGCGCAAAGTGGCGATACATCGTCTCTGCCTACCCTCTGGGACCAAGACGTGAGCATTATGTATGTATGTTGTTAAAAATAAATTGTAAACAGCAGTGACTCATTTTCATTACATGAATAACCTTAATCAAAATCAGACCACAAATCATATAACAATGACAAAGAAAGACTCGAAAATAAGAATTTATATCGACAGCGCTGAAGCATAGCTAATTTTCGAGAGGAATACTCCATCGGAATACTCCATCGTAATTTTTCTGCAACTTTTTAACGAGCCCTTAATTTAAGACGCTGCACGAACTTGTAGGCTCTACACTTGTAGGCAGAGAGCTAATTGTAGTAGCTGCGGGCATAACGAGGGTTCCGCACATTTAAAGGTTATATTTGTAAATAAAATGCGTGTACCGCCGCCAGCGAATTCTGATATATCGGGGTTGTAATGTTACGTGGCATTACTGGCACCCAGGCAAAACAGAATAAACATTTGTTGCTGCAAACAAAACATATACAATGTGGAAGAAACTACAGCTAGAGGTCATCCTAGGAGGACGTTAGAGACGACGAAGATAGAGAAGGGTATGTTGCGTTGGTTTGGACATTTAGAGCGTAGAGTGGAAGAAGAGTGATAAAAGAAATTTACAGTGCGAAAGTAGAAACTACTACAGCTAGGGGTCGTCCTAGGAGGACGTTCAAGGATGAAATTAGTAACGTTCCCAAAAAGTCTGGGGTCCGCAGTGAGATGAATAAAAGGAGGTTCATGAAAAGGTTGATGGATGTGAGTGAGGATAGTGAGGTGTGTCAGGATCCCGCAAAGTGGCGATACATCGTCTGTGAGACCAGGGTGTGAGTATACAAGCAGAAACAATCCTAAACTAAAAGTGGGATGCACGCATATGACACGTCACACGACTTGTCGGACGATAATTTAATATTAGAATAGTTCATTTATTCTTAGCTACAACACATTACATGACAAACAAACATTCAGAAAAGGTTACAAACTACAATTTTGATATAATCTGGTATGTGTCGCTGCAGCAAATTGGCATTGACTTAGCATAATCGCGAACTGTCATTGCGCTGGTATTCTGTCAGGACCAACAAGTGACTATTAAATATTCAATCACCTCCCTGAAAAATTACAACAAATTGATGCGGACAAACTTTTCCAACGAGCCGTAGAGAAACTACTGATACTAAAATGTTATTACACAGTAGATGAGTATTTAGCCGACAAAATGCTAGATTTAAGTTAGTTTTACAAAAATTACCCTCATCATCATTTTTTGCTATACCGACAAGGTCAATCATGCTAGATCTAAAATAAATATTGTAATTAATAAATAACTCTTGATTGTGCAAATAAACGAATTATGAATTATTAGACTTGTTTGCACGAGTGAGCGGGACAACCCGAGGAACGTATCCGACAAACCGGGAGCAGAACCGACTCGTGCGACCGACCTGTAGTAGACACAGTATGACAGTAGAAAAGAAATAGGTGCATTGAAATAGAAAGTATATGAGGATCTGTGTATTTTGTGAATATTACGGAGTCAAGTTTTAATAGAAACCACTTAACTTTTCTAAAAATGCTTGTATTTTGAAATTGTGTATAAAATTGCCTCAATCAGGCCTTCCCAACCCGTCTGGCCAGAGCGGGGAGTGTAGGCCAAATCCTGCGTCTGTCTCCGGCAGATGAGAGAGGGTTGTCCTCCTGCAGTGGAGACAAAAATAACCTGATGATGATGATGTACAAAATTGTAGTAGGTATAAATAATTAGACAAATTGCAGTTTTTTTTAAACTGGACACTGGTAAAGACCATTGGTCCACGAGGCAACAACAATTCAAGATTTTCCCTTACTAAAGTTGACAGTAAGGTTTGAGGTTATGAAGTTCTCTTATATAAGAAGATCAGCTTAGTCTCGTTTATTTATATTCCTTCATAGTGTACACACGCACAGACATTTGTTGCATATATACTATCACTACTAAACACCAAAGCCCGAAGCGTTGATTTATATCGTTTTTAGTCTGAGGCCCGAAGTATAGACAATAATAGAATAAATACACAGATAAAAAGTGTCATACTCAAGATAAGACAACAGTCTTAACGAGCCATACAACTCATCCTGTGGCGATGTGGAATCCGAAAAATCGACGTTTTCTGTATTGATAAACATCCACTGTGCAGTTTGACAGCACAATTCAAATCCACATTTGCAGAAAATGCTAATATTAATAAACGCATGTTCCACAGCGCGTGCGCAAAGGATGCTCACTTTATCAAGATTACTGTCGCCGTGAGTAATTCCCGGTGATATCGCGGCGACATTGATCAATCGATTCTTGTACTTAAATCGATTCTTGAGAGTTGATACCCTTTAAGGGTAGGTCTTGATTTAATATTAAAAGTATTTTTCACCACACGAAATTGTTCAAAGAATTTTTATTTAACTTTTTTTTCCTTTTTCTTGCTTTGTTGGTATTTTCTTTGTGTGTGCCAATTGTGGTAGTGAATAAATGATTTTCTTTCTTTCTTTCTTTTATCAGAACTTAACAAAATGTTGTATGAACGCCTTATATTTTCTACATTTGCTTTGATATTTTTCCCGTCTGCAAAAAACATTACACAGAGGCCCCTGATTTTATTTTCTCCATAAAAATATTTGAGCATCGGGGGAGCAATCGAATCTTTAATGGAATCCGCAAACCACGGTTCAGTGAACAGCTTTCCACAATTTTCTTAAAAGACTACTACATCCGATTCTCAGTCCCCTCCCCCATTTCCTTGTCTATAATTTCATAAGAAAAAGTTAAAAGCTTCATCCCCGTAACGTCGTTTGGGAACATAATATAGTGATTAGTCGGCCTCCGCTGTTACGTCGTTATTATAGAATAGAAAAATTATTTAAGGGCTCGCTTTGTTAGTATCATCATCATCATCAGGTTATTTTTGTCTCCACTGCAGGAGCACAACCCGCTCTCATCTGCCGGAGACAGACGGAGGATTTGGCCTACACTCCCCGCGCTGGCCAGACGGGTTGGGGAGGCCTGATTGATGTTTTATAATGTATTCCCTCAGTCGCCTTGTACGCCATCCACGGGAAGAGTTGGAGTGGTCCTATTCTACTCTACCGGAAACCACACGGCATTTGTTAGTATAACCAAAGATATTTATTATTATTATTATTATATTATTTATTCAATAGAAATAATTATTACATTTTAAGTACCACTAAACATCAACTGTTTATGGTGGTACTGGTATTCGCCGTCCACACTATTTACAAACATAAATAAAACAAAAATACTATAACAATACAATTTATACAGTGTTTTCCAGCCAATAGGTATTACAATCGCATGTCATTCAATTCGTTAGAAAGAGCGAAACTACCACGTACAATTTCCATACGAAGTGTGTGAGGGTAGTAATATGTTAGTACTAGCTGTGCCCGCGGCTCCACTCGCGAGGACTACATAATCCGCTCCATTCCCACTTCAGCTCCCGATCTCGCTCCCACTCCTGCTCCCGCAGTACCGAACATTAAAATTATACTTCTTTGTTATTTTTCATACGAACCTCACCTACTAATGTATTTGAAAACTAATAATATCCATAACTTTTGATTGAGTAAACCGATTGCGATGAAATAAAGCCTATATTACTCCGAGTTAAACCCTATGTTTCTGTGTAAACAAAATTTTAGTTGACGTTGTGTCTCTTGGAGATCGGCTCTGTGGGCTGGGGCGAGGAATGCAGCCACGGTATCCCCTGCCTGTCGTACTAGCCGACTGAAAAGAGTCTTCGGGGAAGCGGGGGCACGGAGCGGGGGCTCTGTGCAGCCATTCCATCCTACGCGTCCCCGGGGAGGGCGGCAGCAACGGGGTATCCTCGTTGCTGCTGCACGCACCGCGAGGGTGCAGGGGGGAGGGACACTGGAATCCAATACGCATTGATCCCGGTGTCTGTCCTTCTGTCTGTCTGGCTGTTTGAGACGGCCACCGCGGGGTTTTAGTCGGTGCGATCCCGAGATAGCCTGCTCATCCCCCCCGAGGCGAGTAGGTATGCAGTAAGCATTTCCCCGCTATAAAAAAAGTGTACCTTGGGATACCGATTTTCAGCCAGTGGGAATTCTTTATGACGCCGGAGGTTGCAAGTTCGAATCCCGCTAGGGGCAAATGTTCGTATGATGAATATGAATGTTTGTACCCAAGTCTTGGATGTTTATATATTTATTTAAGTATGTCTATCCGTTATCTAGTAACCATAGCACAGGCTCTGCCTAGTTTGGGACTGGATGATTGGTGTGAATGTCTGAGATATTTATTATTATTATTATCTGTTAAGTCTATTGCGTCGTTAAATACGTCTAAATATTTGCCATTTGTAAACAATTCAGTGCATGAATACAACTCTTATTTATCTGCTTTCCATTAACTCTGAACAATACATATCAGGAATCCGCCATGAATGAAACGGCCAAATTAATAATTTAATAATTAATTATAACCCGTTGAGATGTATCACGTTTAGGGATGTAATTCGCAACCGATCCGTGCCAAATTAAATTTGAGATTAACTCTTCGAGTGAGGGGTTGGGCCTTCGAGTGCTCTTCAAACATTCCGTCTATCGTATTACGGACGTAAATAACGATCTCTATGTACTACTAGATGGAGCGTTCCAAACAATCGCTCCGTTCCACGCAACTCTTTCATATTCACAATGAAACTTGTGAAGTTACTGCACAGAACATTTAATAATGACTAAATATTGACGCTACGGGTAAATAACGTTAATATTTAGTAAATAATTAAATGTTCTGCGTAGTAACTGCACAAGTTTCAAAGTGAATGTGAACGAGTTGCGGCTCCTTGCGTGGAACGGAGCGATTGTTTGGAACGCTCCATCTAGTCGTACATAGAGATCGTTATTTACGTCCGTAATACGATAGACAGAATGTTTGAAGGGTGACCGGCAGCAAAACCCGATTTGTATTACCATGCAAACTTTGCGGTCCACTTCGGAACACTGTCTATTATTTATTTTGTTTTCGAGACGCTTTACGAATTTTGTTTTCATATGACCACTGACTTATCTTAACGCATTCAACACTTAAGCAGGTACAACTTCATTTCTATCCCAAACCGCAGGTAAATGCATTGATTACCCCCCTGGGACCCTCCTTCCACCCCGCCTTTGAGTTCGCACCTCACTGCACCGATTACGCATTCCGAAAGCGAATAATTCGACGGTTATTTCGCGAATTACTGCAGACGCTCCGGTAATGACGGAACGTGCAAAGGTGGATGACGCAATGACGCAGACGTGACGGTAATGACGTATGAGTTAGTATTGTGCAAATTGTGTCGCTCTTCGCTTAAACGTGAAACGTCATTGGGTTATTTTTCTTTACACTTTTTTATTATATCTACACCTCATACCATGAAGCAAAATAATTTTTCGTAGCTCATAGTTTCACCTCAAAGTGTTTTCCTTCATGATTGACACTAATTGGTTATTAAATAAGATAACAGATGATTTTAAAATGTGCATCTGTTATCTAATTTTATAACCAATTAGCGTCAATCATGAAGGAAAACACTTTGAGGTGAAACTATAAGCTACGAAAAATTATTTTGCTTCATGGTATGAGGTATTTACTAATATATTAAAGAGGTAAAGTTTGTGAGTTTGTAGCTGTTAATTTCTGGATCTACTGAACCGATTTTGAAAATTCTTTTACTAATAGAAAGCCACGTTATTTGTGAGTATCACAGGCTTTATATAAATCCGAAAAATGAAAAGACTTTTTCGTGGTAGTCGGATTTGCAAAGTAAGTCGGAGAAAAAACGGTCGAACGAAAATGTTGCTTACGAACGCTGCCTTAACGATGAGAGATATATGATTGAGTTCTAGAGAAAAATTGTAGAGCTTGATAATGCCTACAAAAAAGTCAGCGACAGCATATGTCTAACTTTTATATTTAAGTCACAAAAAGTAGTTTTTTTTATATTAAAAAATAATTTAAATCGTTAGGTTATGTTTATTAATCATATTATCAACAATCATAATTTTATCACTAGTAAAAATGTTTACCGCCCAACGAAGTGTGCACGGGTCAGCTAGTAATATTATATATACCCGTGTGACTCCCGGCTTAGAATAGGGCCACCCCCAAACTTCCAGTGGTCAAGGCAAGTAAGGGATTGCACCAGGAACGGATAGCAGCGTTTCCTTGTGTATAGACTGCGATCACCAATCCGCCTGCCAAGCGTGGTGATTATGGCACATCCCCCAATATGCAGCTTACCAAAAGTGACATTCTATTGGGGAGGCCCATGTTCAGCAGTGGACGTATTTCGGCTGATGATGAATCACTATTTTACGTGTTGCAAAGGTAACGACTGCCAAATCTCAAGATGCATTGTAGAGATATTCTACTTCCTACTAATATTATAAATGCGAAAGTTTGGATATTTAGATATTTGGATGTTTGTTACTCAATCACGCTTCAACCACTGGACGGATCGTGATGAAACTTGGCACACATAGGTTAGGTCCTGGAATAGGACATAGGATAGTTTTTATTCCTAAAAACGTCCTATGGGAAATACATAATATTTTGTGATGTTAAATTTGTACACGCGGACGAAGTCGCGGCCATCAGCTAGCAAATTTTGCAAACATCAATAGATTTCAAGTTTCAAATTATATTGAAACGCAGTTACGTCATTATTCCGCCGGATATACGACATACAAAAAAATCAATTCTAGTTTCAAATTCTTTTATTTCTTCCAACCCCCACACGCCGTCGATAGCTCGGTAACCACTGTCATCATTCACAAATGACAACTCATTCGCATCGCAGCAGATTCACGCAAGGGTTAAGTAATTTATTTCTACGGTCGTTACGACCCCTCCTGGCCGGCGGGAGGGTAGAAAATGCTATTTGTATGGTATAACGTAATATTTCCCCGTTACGGCCGGCATGATAACAAATTTCAGGTTTATGTTTTGTGAAATGACGTTTCCTGGCATTAGGAACGAGTTCTCGAGTGGAGACCGCAACTGGGCAGGCGTAGTGTGGGACACCCCCTGGCTAGATGGAGCGACGATCTGCGTAAGGCGGCTGGCAGTGACTGGATGAGAAGAGCCGAGGATCGGGTTCAGCGGCGCACTCTAATATTACTCACACCCCATCCAGATTAACGTCGCCCCCATTTTTTAAAATTTATAACTGCTGATGGGTTTGCGCTTGACCACAATCTCACCTGATGGTAAGTGACGATGATGACTAACATGGAGCGCGCTTGCTTACCCAGAAGATCACAAAGATCGAAATTGTACTTGTCTGGAAATACCGAAGCTAAACTAAATAGATAACCTCTAGGTACGCACTAGTTAATGTGCTGCCGCCGCCCTCCAGCGTCGAGGGCAGGGTTGGATAAAAAACAGTTTTTTTTAAAATATAAAACATGTTTTAAAACAATAGTAAACATGTTTTAAATAATAAAAAAACATGTTTAAAACAAATGTTGTTAACACTTTGTTTAAAACATGCCAACCCTGGTCGAGGGAAGGGGGGGACAATTGCACTCATGCACAAATGCCCCCTAGATCGCTGCGACCAGCGGTAGGGTACCGATAATGCTGGCTGCGTTTCTTCGCTGTACTGCAATGCCTATACCGTGTGGTTTCCGGTAGAGTAGAATAGGACCACTCCAACTCTTCCCGTGGATGTCGTACAAGGCGACTGAGGGAATACATTATAAAACATCAATATGGCCTCCCCAACCCGTCTGGCCAGCGCGGGGAGTGTAGGCCAAATCCTCCGTCTGTCTCCGGCAGATGAGAGAGGGTTGTGCTCCTGCAGTGGAGACAAAAATAACCTGATGATGATTGCAATGCCTATACGCTGATTGAGGAACGAGCCAGCCTGAAGGTCGCCCGTGGTTTCGATGAGTTTTCGATAATATAAATAACGTAATTAAAGACTTAGATAATATATTCGTGGCTGACTCAGCCAATTGGGATATTGACGACTGCGCAGCGCTAGTTTCCAAGTTCCCATACTCGCTAAAATTACTCCATCAAAACTTAAGAAAAGCGAACGAAGGAAAGCCACTTTGCAATATTACATTGCGCAAAGTGGCGATACATCGTCTCTGCCTACTCCTCTGGGACCAAGGCGTGAGCATTATGTATGTATGTATATTTCATTCCAGATTAATAGTCCTATGAAAACAAACGCATTTGCGTCTCGAAAACAAAATACACAATAGATGGTGTTCCTAAGTGGACCGCAAAGTTTACTTGGTAATACAAACCTATTTTTGCTGCTGGTGACCCTTTCATGTATATGTTACCGAGACGTAAATAGCGTTGGTTTTCATAGGACTATTAATCTGGAATGAAATATATATATAGAGGCAGATAGATCGACGACCTGAAGAAGGTGGCTGGAAGCGGCTGGATGCGGAGGGCGGAGGACCGGGTGTGGTGGCGTTCATTGGGGAAGGTCTATGTCCAGCAGTGGACGTCTAAGGGTTGACTTGACATGATAATAGAGGCATTACGTTACGACATACAATATTCTATCGATTGTTAAATCATTACGTTACTTTCAATCGCACGTCAAAGCTGAAGAGATCTCTCGCCAAGTCTGCCCCGCCCACTCGACATGTCTGCCCGACTTGACTGATCGCTTCCGACGCACGCCTAATGGACGGACGTACGGTATTTTATATGTATGTAGGCAGGGTAATGAGATTATGCGACAAATTTGGTGAGAACGTCATGAGGTGACTGATTTTACTGAAGGCGATGTGGGGCGTAGGCAAATTACGTAAAGCAATTTGGGCCCCAAATGGGAGGGGGGGGGGGAAAGGGGGGAACGCGTTACGGTCCTCGTACGTGGGGGGAGGGGGAGTCACGATTTTACAACTGCCAGAAATGCCTAAAATGTGTTATGATCTACCTAGAAAAATTAGAGATTCAGTTGAAATCAACTCGTGCGCATAAAGTAAGTCCTAATTACGCGAGTTATGATTATGACGCAGCGTCAGGGATGTTAGCATTTGGGGGGTTTATATGTTGAAAATTAGAGGTTTTTTTGCGTTACGTACTTTGAGTAAGCAGTCGGAATAGTTTATTATGGAAATTATAAAAAATGATGATTTATACAGAATTAGTGTGATTCCCGGCTACAATAGGTCCACCCCCAATCAACATTGGGTGCACCAAGGATGGGAATCAGCGTCCTTCTGATCATTATTGCGATCACCAATACGCCTGCCATGCATGGTGATTATACCAACCCTACTAAAAGTGGCATTCTATTGGATAGGAAGTGTGTATTTCGGAAGATTTAATTTCTTTATTTGGACTATCAACGGCGATACATAAACAATTATGCAGTAAGGTCTAACTTAAAATATAGCTTTTTACAGATTTTCATTTAAAAAATAGTCTGTACGGTAACAATATCTAATAAATAAAATCGTAAACTTCGCGTGTCTGTACATTGAAGATATTTCCAAAAAAAAAAGGGGGGGGGGGGGTCTAAGGATAAGTAATAGAACACATTTCGATTTTGTGGGCTTGGGCGTGGGAAAAGGGGAGTGGGTGTCGTTGTGGGAGCGGGAGTGGGAGTGGGAATGCGAATGGGAATGGAACCATTCAGAATCCGCTCGCGCGGTGCTGCGGTCACACCTACTTTTAAATAATGATGACGATTGATTCATTGATGTTCGTAAAACCTCATTCCCGTGTCTTTGTTTCACAATTTAGGTGGAAATGAGACTTTTTTTTAAATGTGTGCCATACAGCAAGTATAAAACATATTTAAAAAAAACACACATTTTGGCAACGTCAAGAAAGCAGACCGAGATTAAGATGATTTACCGAAATTTTAAAGATAAGCTTAAATCCAAAAAAATATTTTTATAATTTTAAATTTATGTAATACTTTAATACCGCAGTGATATCAAGTATCTTGCAACATGTCAAGTGAGACTTAACTCGGAAATTTAAAATCGTTCGCACTTCACACCGGCTTTATTAAGTCTAATTAAAGCGGCTGTGAATCACGCAACTCTAAATCAAACTGATAAACTTTAAGTTCTTTGATTTTTATTTTAAGAATAGTCTACAAAGCAAAAATGGTAGATTTGCAGCCGAAACCAAAACTTCGGCCTTGTCTCAGTTTCGGCCGCAACCGAAATTAATTTAGGCATGTTAAAATTTCTATTCATCATCATCATCATCATCAGGTTATTTTTGTCTCCACTGCAGGAGCACAACCCTCTCTCATCTGCCGGAGACAGACGGAGGATTTGGCCTACACTCCCCGCGCTGGCCAGACGGGTTGGGGAGGCCTGATTGATGTTTTATAATGTAATATAGAAAATTTCTATTGTTTGCTGAAATCTAATGTATATTTTACATGTTATAGTTACCTCGTTATTATTTAAAAAAACCACGATTAAAATATGTAACTAAAAATATTTATTTATTTATGTAAGTAATACTAGCTCTTGCCCGCGACTTCGTCCGCGCGGACAACTTAACAGCCCGTCTTAACGACACCCACGGGAATATTGGCGGTGCCCTATTCTAAGCCGGAAACCATCGGCAATGCATTTATGGTTGGTAAACTGTTGCCCGCTGATTGTCCGTTTTGCCACATCGTTCCGTAGCAAGCGATTTCACCATCCATTCGTATTAAAATTTAAACATTTGGATGGAAACCGAAATACTGAGAAAAACCACGCAACAATCTGTTGTCTCATTTTTATTCGGGTTTTACGAGTTGAACTCAATTAGCCGGACTTTTACGATTTTCACGTTTATTTTCGACGACCACACGCGCCGAGCGACTTGAGGAATTCGTTACGTAGCATTAGCCAGTGAGCGAATGGGCATCTTCTGGGTAATCGCGCTCCACCTTAGGCCTCATCATCACTTACTATCAGGTGAGATTGAGGTCAAGAGCAAACCCATCAACAACAAAAAAAGCCTATTAACGTCCAATGCTGGACATAAATAAATAAATAAATATCTCAGTCATTCACACCAATTATCCAGTCCCAAACTAGGCAGAGCCTGTGCTATGGTTACTAGATAACGGATAAACATACTTAAATAAATACTTAAAAATCCAAGACTTGGGTACAAACATTCATATTCATCATACGAACATTTGCCCCTAGCGGGATTCGAACCAGCAACCTCCGGCGTGGCAGTCCGAGACTTAAGACATAGAACTTTCATTACAATCGTGCGTGGCAATTTTTTGCATGTCGTGGGCCAATCTGACAAGACGATATCTATCGCCTTGCTAACTGGTGAGCGGTATCCTCTCTAGAGCCCTTCTGATCCATGAACTCTTCATATTCACAATGAAACGTGTGCAGTCACTACGCAGAACATTTAATTATTACTAAATATTGACGCTACGGTTATATAATGTCAATATTTAGTAAATAATTAAATGTTTTGGGTAGTAACTGCACGAGTTTCAAAGTTAGTGTGAGAGAGTTGTGGCTACTTGCAGGGAACAGAGCGATTGTTTGGAACGATCCATCTAGTAGTACATAGAGAGCGTTGAACTGGACTATCTTTTTTACTTTGTGATGTTTTTATAATTGGGTCTAATGTATACATATATAATATTTTTCATTTATTTTCATGTTTGTATAGTTATTTGACTTTGTGCCGTCATGGATTGTTCTGTTAGCGTGCAAATTCTAACAATAAATATTAATTAAATTAAATTAAAATTAAAAAAGCTAATCTAAGTTGCATTTTTTTTGTTTCAGGTACGTTCTCGAACAAATCCGAGTGGTAAGTTTAGTTATAAATTAATAATCACATTGGTGTACCTATTTTCGACCACAGGTTCAATGTTAATTTGTCCTGTTATTTGTGTAAGAAACGACACACATTTGTGTAAGCAACATCGTAAAGAAACCTGCATATGTTGAAGAAGAAATTCTAAGGTCTGTGTGAAAAGATTCTGAAGGGTCGAAGTGTCGCCAGGTCTTCCTACCCCCCTAAGAAGATAAGATAAGAAGTCTTTATAACGTTGTCCCTTTCTCGATAGTGTACGCGCACACATACACACGCGTGTACGGACAGACTGTTGTGCATGTAATTGTAGTTTCAATCTTTTCGTTTGTGTGGAGGTCGGGGCTGTGGTTCCGGACTGGTTAAGTTAGCTGGATTTTTTAGATTAGACTGTTAGGTCAAACAAAGGGGAGCCTGTAACATTAACGTAACCGCCGTTTGTAACAAAGCAAGGGTCTGCTTTGTTACGAAACTAATTTCAAACATAAAGCAATCTAACACCTGCCGTAATCTTATCTTACTAACGAATAATACGGTATGAAATTTCTATATTGTTTATTACCAACGAACTAACTAGCGGGTCTGCTGGAAGAAATCTCTCTCAGAGATAAGTTCGCCCTTTGTACTTGTGTTTGTTTTTAATGTATTATTTTTGTTTTATCTGTGTGTGTGCTATAAAGAGTTAAATAAATAAATAAATAACAGCTAGGGGTCTTTCTAGGAGGACGTTCAAGGATGAGTTTGGCGACGTCCGTCCTCAAAAAGGCTAGGGTCCGCAGTGAGATGAATAAAAGGAGGTGGATGAAATAATAATAAAAAATCATATATTCATCTCTCTAAAATAAATACTTACAATAAATAGCGTCAATATTTAGTAATAATTAAATGTTCTGCGTAATAACTGCGCAAGTTTCAAAGTGAATGTGAACGAGTTGTGGCTCCTTGCGTGGAACAGAGCGATTGTTTGGAACGCTCCATCCACGTTAAACTGTATAATAATACAGTTTGCTGGCAGAAATTGCTCTCTTGCTTTATACCTACCTATGCCAGAGAATACTAAATATCACTACGCAGTGGTGAATAGCAAAGCAAATTAAAAAAGGTTTTATTTTTGATATTAGCGTGAGTGAGGTGTGTCAGGATCGCCCAAAGTGGCGACACATCATCTCTGCCTACCCCTTTGGGAGCAGGGCGTGAGATTTATGTATTTATGTGTATTTTCTTTAACCAACAGCCTACTAATATGTTCCCGCTGATGGGGTACAGGCCAACCCTCTTGAAGAGGGCGTATAGTCCAACACGTGGTCTCTCAGGCCCGTACTCAAACACCCAGGGCCACTATACCGCTTGCCTCAACCGGGAACCAAACCGACACAAGTGCGAAAAAATACCACCCTGTACTTTTATGGCACCAATCGATCGAGTTAATTATAAGGATTAAGTTTCTTTAAGTGACATACATACGTACATAATGCTTACGCCTTGGTTCCAGAGGGGTAGGCAGAGACGATGTATCGCCACGTTGCGCGATCCTGACATAAGTCAAGCGACTTTTCAAAAAAAATTGTTGGTAAAATTCATAGCAAACTAAGAAAATATTATTAAAACTTATAATTATTTTAATGGTAATATAAAGTAGATACAATATCAATTCTTAAATAATTAAAATATTTAAATAGGTAAACTTATTTGTCCACAACGTCATTTTTTATTTATTATTAAATTAGAGATAATTAAAGTCAAATTACAATAATACAATAGAAACATTTATTTAGGCTTATATTCAATTATATGATAATATTTAAGTTTACCTATTTAATAGAAACGTATATAACTACTTATATAATAGAATATTTACAGACAAACAAAATATTTACAAATAAAATATATTATTTTCATTAAGTATTAGTTTAGGACTTCTTCACTTTCTGGACAGGTTTTAAAATACCTAATTATTTAACAGCGTTTTCAGCACTACAACTGAAATGACGAACTTAATAAAGATCTACCAGTTGACTTGGTCAGTAAATCGTTCACGGGGCAATGTATACGCTTCTACGAGCGTACAACAAACTACCAGAGGAAATCTTAAATATGACGGACAGAAAGTTTAAGATTCACATTAAAAAACAACTTTGTAAGAAAGCCTATTATAAAATAAACGATTATTTGAATGACAAAGATGCCTGGTACTAATGATAATTCAGCTTAGCAAAATCTTTATTAATTGTATGCGAACTTGATTTTTAAAAGATGTGTTGCGTGAAGTTTGTTGCGCCGTTTCTTCTTCACAGCGCTAACACCTAGGAAGCGGTAGTCGATAAAAAAAATGACGTGTATAATTGTACCAAGTGTACTCATATGCAATAAATGATTTTTACTTGACTTTGGATACGACAATGAGAAGTGAGTTACACGATTTGATTACGATGTTAGAAAACATCCACGCCCTGTATTTTTAAGGTGGAAAATAGACATTCCTGAGCTTAAAGCAACACGAAGAGGAGTCACCATATTTAAGCGTTTCCTGCTGCCTCTGCTCTTCGATGATTTACAATCTTAAGTTTACAGCTGACAAAAAGCAATTACGCCGCTCCGTGATTCGACCCAAGAATGTGAATTTGTGCGTCTGTACGTAAAATGACGTGTATAAATGTACCAAGTGTATTCATATGCAATAAATGATTTTGACTTTGACTTTCGGGTTGTGCAGTGGTGATAGTAGGCGCAAATCACGCGTAAGAAAGTCGTTAAAATATCTCGTCACATTGTATTTAACATTGTCTCTCGTTATCCGAAGTCGAGACCAAACCGTTATCTTAACGATTCGTCCTGTAACGTTGTAACTTGCAGTCGTTATAACGTTAATGTCCTAATATAACGGCTAGCGCCATTCGTTTTGTTTGATAAGCTTGTCGAGTAATGTTTATTGTTTTACTTAGAGGTTTCTGAATGTAATATTTGTTTATGTATAAAATAACTAGCTGTTGCCCGCGACTTCGTTCGACCCGCAGATAGCCGACATGACAATTGACAGCTTTCACAAATCGTCGCTTTTCTGATATTATAAACAGAACTATATAGATCATTCCTGACATTTTGAGAACAATCTAGAACATTCTGGACCAATTACATTCACACATTTTTATTCACAGTTGCCGTGTGGTTTTCGGTAGAGTAGAATAGGCCCACTCCAACTCTTCCCGTGGATGTCGTACAAGGCGACTGAGGGAATACATTATAAAACATCAATCAGGCCTCCCCAACCCGTCTGGCCAGCGCGGGGTGTGAAGGCCAAATCCTCCGTCTGTCTCCGGCAGATGAGAGAGGGTTGTGCTCCTGCAGTGGAGACAAAAATAACCTGATGATGATGATGATTTTCATAGTTCATTTAAAAATAATAATAATATTCTAGAATATTCCAGAGCATTCTGGAAAAACTTCTTAGGCTTCTTAGGCACATTTTTGCGTGTATTATCTAACAGTTGGAAAGAGTAGTTGATTAAAAGAGTAGGTATTCACTTTACAAGGGAGTGATGCACAGTAAAGGATATACATAGGTAGAAGGGGTACATCATTGTTTTACTTCAGTCTCGCGCGTGTCGATTTTCAGACACAGCGCGCCCCTCCTTAAGGGGATTTCTGGAATTTTTTGGAGTTTTTGTCCAGAAATCCCCTTAGTGTTTCCTTTAAGCATCGGCAGGGGATTTCTGGACAAACTTTTCAAAAAATTCCAGAAATCCCCTTAAGGGGATTTTTCGCAGGGGATTATTGGAATAAGCCCTCTCGCGCACCATTTTTGACTCACTGTCACTGTATTTCTTGTCAGGAAATACAGTTAGAAACCGTACAATATGGCATTTTTGCCATTTTTTTTGTCGATTTTCACCCGATCGCAATTTGACATGAAACAAGTAAGCGCTTGATAGTTTACTTGGCACGCATGTCGCACTTACTTCACCATTCTATCTACACTTCATACCATGAAGCAAAATAATTTTTATTAAATTTAAATTTAAATTGTTATTAAATTAGATAACAGATGACATTTTAAAATCATCTGTTATCTAATTTAATAACCAATTAGTGTCAATCCTGAAGGTATAACTTTGAGGTGAAACTATGAGCTACGAAAAATTATTTTGCTTCATGGTAAGAGATGTAGATAGGCTTTCTGTAGAGTAATGTATCTGTTACGTAGAAAACTATTAATTGGTAGAAGTACAGAAGACGCGCTCCTTAAGAATGCTAACACTTAATAATCTCTCGTAATAATGCCATCTACCGCAGCTTAATGTTTATAACGTAGAAACTGGTCGCTCATTGCCATGTATTCATAATGGTCGCGTTAACGCCAGCACATTTATGGATATGTGAAACAAAATGTAAACAAAACAATGTTGACTTAGGATAGAGTTCTCAATGTCCCAAAAGGTTGAAATAAATGACTATGAGTTGTATGAGTATAAGTTATTTTCAACAGATCGTGACAATCAATCTTGATACATATGAGAAAGAAATGCATTTACTGACATCGTTATCTGTTACCCAATATCTTCTGTCTCGCTCTCGTCCCACCGAATTAAGACCTCTACCCATCACCCGGATCCGATCTGTCGCCCGCCGGTCCGATGTTAGTGTCTAAATGAATTAATTATTCGATTGTGATCGTATCGTCTTAAAAGCAATTTGCCTACGTAGCATAATGCTCACTCCCTGGTCCCAGAGACGATGGATCGCCACTTTGCGCGATCCTGACACACCTCACTAGCCTCACTCACATTCATCAACCTTTTCATGCAACTCCTTTTATTCTTGTCACTGCGGACCCCAGCCTTTTTGAGGACGCGCCTAAAATCTATTTGTAAATTGTAAAATGCCTCACACACAAATGCACAGGTTGTCAAATGTTTAAAAAAACAATTTGCTTCAGTAGTATAATGCATAAAACCTAGATCTAATGTCTAAAATAATATATTCAGCATCAGCCGAAATACGTCCACTGCTGAACATAAGCCTCCCCAATAGAATGACACTTTTAGTGAGCTGTCCGTTGGGGGATTTGCCATAATCACCACGCTTGGCAGGCGGAGTAGTGATCGCACTAATGATCTTAATATACACAGGAGAACGCTGCAGCCAGTCTCTGGTGCAATGCCTTAGTCGCCTTTACGACACCCACGGAAAGATTCGGGGTAGCCCTATTCTAAACCGGGAACCACACAGCCATTGAAATATTTATTTATTATTTATCAAAAAGTTTACTACGGGTAAGCCTTTTTATCGCTTCACGCATGAAATTGCTAAATCCGTCTTCATCATCAGGTTATTTTTGTCTCCACTGCAGGAGCACAACCCTCTCTCATCTGCCGGAGACAGACGGAGGATTTGGCCTATACTCCCCGCGCTGGCCAGACGCGTTGGGGAGGCCTGATTGATGTTTTATAATGAATTCCCTCAGTCACCTTATACGACGTCCACGGGCAGAGTTGGAGTGGTCCTATTCTACTCTACTGGAAACCACACGGCAAATAAATCCGTCTTCAAATGATCCGTTCTCCAACAAATACTTCTTCCAACTCATTCAGTACCGGATCATGTGCAGTGAATAAAGATCTTTAGATCTTGCCTATAACAACGTCGTATTCTGCGGCATCACAAGTAATAATTCTGACACTTTCTCCGACGCTCGGGGCGACCTCTGACTGTCCGTCATTATTTACAATGCCCGGACATTATGGTTATTAGATGGCTTTATAACCAGCGTCTTTTACTAACCAGTATCTGTAGTTATAATAAGTAACAAGTGTTAAACTGCATTCACAGTTACATCACAGCGATGCGATAAAAAAAGGAATGAATGAACAAGGAATAAGTGAGTAATGAATTCTTGATTACGTGCCAGTTTGTTGCATTGTAAATGCAGTTTTATATGAGTGTTAATTAATGCCTTTATTCAACTGCAGAATCGAATCTTCTTCTTCTTCTCTGTCGTTCCCTCACTGCTGAGGATCGCGACCGTATAAAATGCGCCTCCACGCATAGCGGTCATTGACCAGCCGCACTGCTTCATATAAGGATCCGCCAGCCACCCTCCTCACCGGGTCTGACCACCTCGTCGGAGCTCGTCCTCTGGCACGCCTGCCCTCCACTTGTCCTAGAATGATGAGCTTCTCCAGGTCGTGCTTGGGAGATCGCACAATGTGACCGAAGAAGCTTAGAGTCCTTTCATTGCAGATAGTGGAGAGCCGTTTTGTTATATTGAGCTCTTTAAGAATGGAGTCATTTGTTCTCATAATCAGAATCAAATACATAACAACATTTCTTCATAGTTCACAACTGCACTAAAACAATGATGTTCTGTAACTAGATTTCTAAAAAAGTTAAAAAACGGCAATGCAAAATGAATTGGCAATACTAGAGGGGAGTGTATTTGCGAACAGTCGGGAAACTCTGCCGGACGTGCTTCAAAATTGGCGAAAGTATTCTTCCAAAAGATCTACACCTCATACCATGAAGCAAAATAATTTTTCGTCGCTCATAGCTTCACCTCAAAGTGTTTACCTTCCTGATTGACACTAATTGGTTATTAAATTAGATAACAGATGGTTTTAAAATGTGCATGCCAGTATTCTAAACCGCGGGCACGCGCTGAATAGCGGTTTACGTCCACGTTTATTGATAACGAAACGCAGCCAGCTGGATTTAGTGGCTCCGGTGCGGTTTGCATTGAACAATCACTAATCAGGAAATTCTGCCAGTATAATAAGGGATCTGTGGAGTTTGCAGTCTACTTCTAAACACCAACTATTTTGTTATCCTTTTTTCTTTATTTAACAAAAATTACAACATATAAATAACAGTAATGTCCACAGAAATGGAAGCCCATTTATTATTATTTATATTATAGACGAGCAGCAAATATGCTGATGTGTCTATTTCACAGTGTTGGATTTTAACTTTTAAACAGTATTAGTTTTAAGCCAGTTGCCAAGGCGATTTTTAAAGGAGTTTATTGATTTGGCTGAAACCACTTCATCTGAACACTTCATTTGTATGTGAACAGAGCGCTCACGTGATCAGTACATTAGTCTACACCCATCGACAACAAATGCTTGAGCAGTTCTTGCTTTAGTAATCCACCCGATGCAATGTATTTTAAATCGGATGGCAGATAATTCCGCTGGTACGCTCACCGTAATAGATGACACATCTTGGAACATTTATTCTCATGTTTGCCTTAGAATATTGTCTTTTAGTTACGTTAATATTGGGCCCGATTCTGAAGGCACACATTTAATAATTCACAGTGCTAAAATTGGTTCCGTCTTTATCTTCATAATACTGTGTGACAACGATAGCAACAGCTTTAGTGCTGTCAAATTTTAACGTTGTGCCTTCAGAATCGAGCCCATTATTTCTGTAATAGTCTTTATCATAGAGTTCTAAAAGTAGCAAGTGTTTAGTTTTGTGATGAATCGGGAGAACCTTGCAAAACTTAAAGGCTTCTTCCTCAATGAGTTTTAATTTTTCTTTAGTTTTGGCAGGATTATTTTTTGGAGATGTGAATTTGTGTTTCTGTACCTACTCATTGATTTGTAATTTAAAGCCGTTTGGATACAAAACGCATTGAAACGAAACAACTGCAGTCGTGGCTTCGTGATAGGTCTGTTCAGTGGTTTGGTAACCAATGGCTAACTATGTTATTATACTGGAGTAGGTAATGACAAACCTTATTCTCCTGCGCCCTTATGGATAGACCTACTCTGAGAAAAAAATAAGTAGCCCTTACTTAGATAAGGATAGAAATATACCACTATAACATAAGTAGCCACCCCCATTATAAATGGTGTTCAAAGTAAAACTCAAAATCATTTATTGCATATGAGTACACTTGGTACATTTATACACGTCATTTTTTTTATCGACTACCGCTTCCTAGGTGTTAGCGCTGTGAAGAAGAAACGACGCAACAAACTTCACGCAACACATCTTTTAAAAATCAAGTTTGCATACAATCAATAAAGATTTTGCGAAGCTGAATCAGCATTAGTACCAGGCATCTTTGTCATTCAAATAATCGTTTATTTTATAATAGGCTTGTTTTTTAATGTGAATCTTAAACTTTCTGTCCGTCATATTTAAGATTTCCTCTGGTAGTTTGTTGTAGAAGTGTAATGCCCCATCTATATGTCTACACACATCTATATGTGTAGAAGTGTATCTAACAAATGGCGTTAACACGATCCATATTTTGGGCGACGGTGACCGACCTTCACGACTGATTAGGATTTCTCAAAGTTTTTGGAGTGGCAACCCTGTTTGTGTTTATTTGTAAGGCGTGCTGCGGCGCGTGCGCAAGTTACGTCCCATGCGCGTGGGCAGGTGCAGAGTAACCTCGCGTGCGAAAGTGCTTAAAACTCATTTTGTTTTAAAATATCCTTGACATAACAATTTATTATCAAGGTCTGAAATTTTCATGGCGAAAAGTAAAATGCGTAGAGATTGAACGTTGTAAACTATCAACTTTCGAAGATATCGATATAGCCCCACTGCTGAGTAAGTATACAAACCGACACTAAAATTATATTTTAATATAAATTAATGTTTAAATACGTATAGTGGGCCTGATCCACAAGTTTCAACTCGTTCAGCGAGCTATGGAGAGGGCTATGCTCGGCGTATCTTTGAAGGATATGATTCTTAATGAAGAGATCCGACGAAGAACGAAGGTGACCGACATAGCCGAAAGGGTTAGCAGGCTGAAGTGGCAGTGGGCGGGCCACATCTGTCGCAGAACCAGCGGCCGTTGGGGCAGACGAGTTCTGGAGTGGAGACCACGGATTGGCACGCGCAGGGTGGGACGCCCCGCCGCCAGATGGACCTTTTTATCCCTTTTTACAACATCGTTCGTGTGGGACACACGTCAATTATAAGTTTAATTTAAAATTTACGTGAAACTGACGAAATATTCTTTTATTTATGTTTTATCACAACAAAAACTGTCATTTCACTGCAGGAAAAAGGATAAGAGACAATAAACATACCTTTGGTAAGGTCAAATTGAACTGCATGAAACCATCATGACAGTTCGCAGACTGGATGCAGTTTAACACTTTAGTTGGCGACTGCACGTGCGCACACGCAGGTGAACCCTATAGTTTACAAGTTACGAGCTCGTAAAGTACAGGCGAGCTTAAAATAGAATTAGGGACACCGATGTTACGATGTAGGATCCTTGCAGTGCTGGTTAAAGCAACACGGAGGGCAGTCGTCGTACTCAGGCACTTCCCGAGGGTACCAGACTGTCATACGCGATATCGATGTGTACCTAACCGGGGGGTGGGGTGGGGTTGGGGTGAGGGTGGGACGGGAGCGGGAGTGGGAAGGGGAGCAGGATCTGTAGTCTCAGCGAGCGGAGCCGCGGCTAGTAATTTATTAAAAATACTTGAATGGGATGGATGTGATGCATGTATTCCATTACACCTTGTGTTCCATTATTGAAATTTTAGTGGGGATCCCTACTTTTTTATAGTAATAAATATAGCCTATGTTACTAAGGGATAATGTAGCATTCTAACTGTAAAAGATTTTTTGAAATCTTCCCAGTAGTTTTTGAGTTTATTATATATTCTTTATTGCATGCACATCTTAAAACTAAATACAGTGATAAATGGTGTGTACAAAGGTGCGCTTATCTCTAAAAAGATCTCTTCCAGCCAACCTTACAGGGTGTGAGACAAGGCAGTAAGAGCGAGGGGGGCTAAATAAGTGCATAATAGACTACATAATAACTAAATACCTGAACTATATATATCGTTTAATCGTTACAAACATACAAATTTTTCCTCTTTATAATATTAGTGTAGGTTGATGTATCTGTCTATCCCATTCCAGCCTGTCCTAAGAAAACATGACACGTGACCGCGACCGCTGTGAAGTATCTGCGACTCTTTAAACCATTCATAAATACTCTTTAAGAACTGTTAAAGTGATCGCCACGAAAACTTAACGCTTAAGGAATTTTTCAAATAAGTCTTGTTTTTCCCTTATTTACTAAGTAGACAACTTAACATCGCAAATTATTATGTATTTCCCGTAGGAATTACATGCTTTTCGGGATAAAAACTATCCTATGTCCTATTCCAGGACCTAACCTATATGTGTGTCAAGTTTCATCCCGATCCGTCCAGTGGTTGAAGCGTGATTGAGTAACAAACATCCAAACATCCAAACTTTCGCATTTATATATATATTCTTTATTGCACAACTTTTAAAAGTAAATACAGTTACAAATTTTGTGTACAAAGGCGAGCTTATCTCTAAAAGAGATCTCTTCCAGCCAACCTGTAAGACAAGGCACTAAGAGCGATATTTATAATATTAGTAGGAAGTATTAGTAAAATTCTAATTATCTTATTAACGGGATAACTAAATAACAGATCTCCAATGAAAAAGTAATGATAGTTCAAGTATTCCCAGACAAGATTTTCAGACTAAAGTCAAACGTTAACGGGATTAGGGCGGCGTTCGACGCCGGCAATCGAGTAACGCGCTTCGTTAGGCTGCGCACACACAGCCGCGCCGGTGGCGCGCGCTCCTCGAGCTAGAGTCAATACGACCCGAGAGAATCCCAGGAATGTTTGTTTGTGTATCCATTGCAAGTTTAAGCTCAGATTACTTATTAGTTAATACATGACAGATACACACACATTATAAAACATCAATCAGGCCTCCCCAATCCGTCTGGCCAGCGCGGGGAGTGTAGGCCAAATCCTCCGTCTGTCTCCGGCAGATGATAGAGGGTTGTGCTCCTGCAGTGGATACAAAAATAACCTGTTGATGATGATGATGAGATACATCACTCTCCATCAATTCCGAAAATACCTACATTTTTAATAATAATATGTCAGACATTCACACCAATTATCCACTCCCAAACTAGGCAGAGCCTGTGTTATGGTTACTAGATTACGGATAAACATTCTTAAATAAATATATAAACATCCAAGACTTGGGTACAAACATTCATATTCATCGTACGAACATTTGCCCCTAGCGGGATTCGAACCACCTACCTAATCACCTACTGTCAGATAATACAAGCAAAAATGTGTCTAAGACGCTCGACTTAGAGTTTTTACTACTCTGTACAGCGTGCGATATGCGGGCGGCGATTGACGTGGCAGTCAGTGCGCAAAAATATGTCTAAGGTGCTCGACTTAAGGTTGTTATTATTAATAACCAACCGATTGGTGGGCGGGGCGTTCGCACTGCTGGCAAAGGGTAGGTACTTATCGCAGTAGGGACGTTCGAATGACGGAGGTTTGGTTTAAGCTATACATCAAGTCCTTATCAAAGCATGTTTCCAAATGCGGAGAAACGAATTCTTAATTAGTCTTGGCGGTTGACTGACCGCTTCCCCCCACTGACCTCCACACCCCGACACTCCACACAAGCAAACAGATATAATTACCTACTACTATTAAAGGCACACCGCCTATCCGTAGGTACACGTGTGTGTAGACGTATACTACGAACACCTGCCCGCAGATCTACGTAACGAGACCAATGACGAAACGTTTAGTCGACGACTGAAAAACCTTTTGTTGGAAAATGAATATTATTCCATAAGTGAATTTTCTAAAAAATTAAATTGGTGGGCGTTTAATTTAATTTTTGATAGATAATTTAATACCAAGTGTATTTTAAATTTTTTATTTTAATATTATATACTGACATAGATAGTATGTTATATACATAGATAGTATGTTATATACATAGATAGTATGTTATATACTTGACATTGTAATTTATACATTATTTTATATTATGACGATCTCTTTTAACATATTAGAATGACATGTAAAATTGAATTTTGAAGATGTAAAAGTGAAATAAATAAATCTAATCTAATCTAATCTATAGCGTGAGGCTACTGCACCCACCGCGTAAGCATAGTCGATCGGGACAACATTATATGTCAACAACATCAGTGCTTCTCTTTGTATCTCATAGCGCCGATCTCTCGGCACTGGTCGGTAGTAACTTTGTACTGGCGGGCGGCACGAGGCGAACAGCGGCACCCAGTAGTGCGTACTGCCAGCCGTGCTCTATTTTGCGGGCGACGTTAAACTAGCGGGGAGAGCCGAGTATCGCTTCTGTACTGAATAATGTAGTACTAGCTGTTGCCCGCGACTTCGTCCGTATGGACAAGTTAACATTACAAATTATTATGTATTTCCCGTGGAAATGATATTTTTTTTCGAGATAAAAACTATTCTGTGACCAACGATCTATATGTACTACTAGATGGAGCGTTCCAAACAATCGCTCTGTTCCACGCTTTTCTTCCACGATCCTTAGCCACAACTCTTTCAAATTAACTTTGAAACTTGTGCAGTTACTACTCAGAACGTTTAATTATTTACTAAATATTGACATTATTTACCCGTAGCGTCAATATTTAGTAATAATTAAATGTTATGCCTAGTAACTGCACAAGTTTCATTGTCAATGTGAAAGAGTTGTGGCTACTTGCGTGGAACAGAGCGATTGTTTGGAACGCTCCATCTAGTAGTACATAGAGATCGTTGTCTGTGACCTATTCCAGGACCTATCCTATATGTGTGTCAAGTTTCATGACGATCCGTCCAGTGGTTGAAACGTGATTGAGTAACAAACATCCTAATATCCAATTATCGAGACTTTTGCATTATAATATTAGTAGGATTCTCAGGCGATACGAATGGTGACAGCGAATGACAGCATGAGGTGGCATAAGGCCGCTTACAAAAGGGGCCGGTGCGGTTCAACCCTAATTCAACTTTGAAAATAAAATACTTCAGCTAAATTATACATCGAAATTGATCCCCTGATTTAGAATATGCTGAGAAATCTGTATGAGTGAAATAATATTTGCCCTGTTTTGGTGAGTGGTGCAATATTAAAGTGTGTGCGATTTTTCAGTAGGTACTAAATTGTAGTTACTAATGTTGGCAATAGATGGCGTTGCCAATACTAAATATTCCTACGTATAGAAGGGATACTCACCACCCGCCAGTTCAATGTCGCTCGCAAACGGCTCGCTACTAAAAAGTTACTACGCCACAAGTTACTCGCTATAAGTTAGAAAGAGGAGTGTCTAAGTTGTTGACGTATAACGTTGTCCTCTCTCTATTTCGTTTGACTATGTTCGCGCGCTGGGTGTAGTAGCCCTACAATAATTAACGCACACACATAAACATGTACGCACAGGCTAATTAAATCTGTTCGCTTGTACGGAATTACGAAGTAACTATTATGTCATCTGTGGTACGTGCCAGGGTAGTGGCTTGACATTGACTGTTATTGTCAATAGAAATCTGGATGACGTTTTCGATATGTAGATTTGTTTTTAATAATTTTACGGCTTCGATTCACGGGATTTTGCAAACATTCTTGCATATTTTGACCTTTATTGATGCAGTCATGCCATCTGTCGAGTTACTTCGAACTATTTTTTTAATAAAGAGCAATTTTAAAATTAACTGAACTGGATTGGACTCCCGGCTCCCGGACTAATTAAGTGCAAATAAAGTTCCTGACGACCTGAAGAAGGTGGCCGGATGCGGAGGGCGGAGGACCGGGTGTGGTGGCGTTCATTGGAGAAGGCCTATGTCCAGCAGTGGACGTCTAAGGGCTGACATGATGAAAGTTCCTCAAAGATATCTAATTTATTTATTTATTTTATTTATTAGGTTACCAACAGGATGTACATCAATTGTTGCTTAGGGGAATCTTACAATTGTACATTGGCCAGATGCCACCCCAATTATAGACAGCATTGTTGGCAACATTAATAATAAATATTTTTAATGGCAACACTAAAATAAGTAGATGTCAAATTTACCACCTAAACAGCGCCTGGTCGAGGCATCAAATGACCACAGGGCTGGGCATTACCTCGCACAGAGGATAAGCCTCACAATACAGCTAGGTAATGCTGCCAGCCTTTTGGGCACGCTCCCAGCGGTGGGGAGCCTGGAAGCAATTGTTTACCTTTAATCTTTTTGTTCCTTTTATTATTAGTGTTCTAGTTTTTATTAATCCATACAATTATGACTATATTTTATTTTAAAATTGTGCAATAATAAACCACCTAAGTACTTCCCTTCTCGCCGCTCTCTCTGTACCGACAAGTGCTCAATAAAAAGTTTTCATACAATTTGGCAATTATTTATTCAAAAACAACAGTTCACTCAGCTGCAGACCTAAACAAGCATGCCTAATGAAACATTCGCTTTCGCGAAATAATTCCTCGTCGCCCACAACTTACACCACAGCGTATATTTTAATTTCTGTTTTGGCGTATTTCCCTTTGAAGTGCGGAAGGTTGCATATTAAATTCTCTTAGTCGACAGCGTCCGATCAAAGAGAGTCATTATTTTAGTCCGAGTAACGCACTTTGGACAAATTCGTGCGGTTTTATCGCCATTTTTTCTAAAAAAAAACTTATTTTGGGGAGAAATTATGGAGGCCATTAGACGAATTCGCGTTTTAACTACGATCTCTATGTACAACTAGATGGAGCGTTCCAAACAATCTGCCGGTTGCTGCGACAGATGTGGCCCGCACATGCCACTTCAGCTTGCTAATACTTTCGGGTATGTCGGTCACCTTCGATCTTCGTCGGATCTCTTCATTACGAATCATATCCTTCAAAGAAACCCCGAGCATAGTCCTCTCTATAACTTGCTGAGCGACTTGGAACTTATGGATCAGGCCCACCGTCAGTGTCCACGTTTCTGCACCGTAGGTCATGCATGACAGGCAGGACGCACTGATTAAAGACTTTTGTCTTTAAACATTGTGGAATGGGCGACTTGAAGACTTGACGCAGTTTTCCGCATGCTGCCCAGCCTAACTGGATTCTTCTTCCCTATCGAAATTGTTCCTACCCAACAACTGTATCGTCTGTCCTAGGTAACCCTACACAAATACATTTATGATATTTATTACATTACGTCGCATATCCTACTAATATTATAAACGCGAAAGTTGGTAAGAATGGATGGATGTTTGTTACTCTTTCACGTAAAAACTATTGAATGGATTTTAATGAAACTTTACAATAATATAGCTTACACATCAGAATAACACATAGGCTACAGTTTATAAAGATATTGTGTGATTTGTCCAAAACATCAAGTAAGTAGGAAATACATAATAATTTGTGATGTTAAGTTGTCCACGCGGACGAAGTCGCGGGCAACAGCTAGTTTAGTAATATATTATCTTAGGTCGCAAACACTATCTAATTTCGGATCCTACTTAGAACGTTTTAAAATGATATTCAGACGCTTTTGTCTTATAGTATTTCAAGCCATCTCACATTTAATAACACTGTGATACCTTCTTAAATTCAAACCGGAGACAGCGCTCGGCGTCTCGATGGGGCAAATTATGTGTCTCGAAAGTGTGAGAGTTATCGTTAGTTCGGTAATAATCGATATATCGTGCGACGCCATGATATAACCATTGGTGCTTGATAATAACAATTTGTTTTTATTCGTCACTAGCTGTGCCTGCGGCTCCGCTTGCGTGGACTACAAACTTTTAACCATTCCACCTTTCCTTCTCTCCCGCTTTTGCTCCTGCCCCCGTACCCACTCCCCCGCAATCCCGCTCCCGCTCCCACTCCAAATGTCACTTTAGTAACTGTAACTGTAACTCATCATCGCAACGGTTGTGACTTTGAGTGAGTTTTTGTGAATGAAAACTATAAATTTGCATAACTTTTGATTGAGTAAACCGATTGAGATGAAATAAAAACTATATGTTACTTCGCATTAATGTTTGCCCCATGTTTTCTGATAGCTTCTTTAGAATTGATACAGTAGTTTTTACGTGATTCGTACATAAACAACCAAAAATGATCATAATGTATTCCATTATTTATCCTTATGCCTACACCCAAATACTTTTATTGCAAACTTTTTTGGGAATTAGCACTAAGTTATCAACTTAATTTTTTTTAAACTTTAGGTCACGAGAGCGGAGCCGCAGGGCACAGAAAGTGTATAAATATAACAGTAATCATATTCAGGCACACTAAAAATATCATTGTTTGTTTAATTTCTTAGGTAATTTGATATTATACTTTGGCATTATACTTATATTATGGCGTCGCACGCCCGGCAGTAGTCCCCGACTGATCGCAAAAGACCTCAGTAGTGCTATTCTGTAAAATACAAACTCACGTGCGACTGTCACTCAAGTGACTTTACTCACTTCGAAACTTTTTCATTCTGTAAACATTTTATAGCACTGTCGACGTGAAGTGAGTCTTTGTTCACTTCACTTCCATAGTGCTCTGGAATGTTTACAGAATTACCAATGGATTTGGTTTCAAAGTGAGTGAAGTGTGAAGAGACTCGCACGTGAGTTTGTATTTTACAGAATAGTAGTACAGCTGTAGTATTGCGAGCTCATTTGCGTTGCAGCTTTTTCACTGTACATTAAAAATCTAGTTATTTATAGAATATCCTGGCTGCAGTGAAATATTTATTTGTCGTATAATCGGATACTGCACCGTAGCACTACTAGGAGAGTAATCAATGCATTCCTTAGGAGCATATAGCGGCGGTGGTCGAAGTGAGAAGCGAAGGCTCCGATACTGCATACAAGCA